>CM028690.1:27342895-28700831 GCA_016771965.1 Brassica carinata
TAATGTCATATGCATGCACTTGTAGATAGTTATTGCATAGAAAAAAAAACCTAAAAAATTTTGAAAATTTTGAAAAGCACAAAAATAATCATGTAGTTGCATTAGGATTGAGTCTAGATCATTCACTTGCATAAAAAAAAAGAGAAAAATCATCATATAGGTTGTATCATGCATAAGGGGACAGGAATGATAGTTGCCTTGAATAGATGCTCATGCTAAGTTCTTAAAGTGATAACCTTTCTAATCTTAGTAAGTAGCTTGAGCAATCTTAGGATAACTTGTAAACTTTGTGCCTTGAAATCTCTTCCTAAAGCTTATTTGATTGATTGATGCTCTCTCTTTGAAGTTTGCTCCTGTCATATTTAGACTCTAAGTCTCTTGCTCATGGTCCCTTGTGTACTAAGTCATGGATAGAACACTTGAGTTGTCCCTCCCACTCTTTGCCTATCTTTTTGGACAAACTCAAGTGGCACTCCACACCCTTAAACCCTTACCTCCTTTCAAGCCTTCATTATTTGTTGAGTAAGGCCTTCTTTGGAAAGCTTTACATGTGCATAATGTTGAGAGTATTGGGAACGACAATGCTTGGTCTCCATTTTAGCTAGATTAGACATTCATATTGTCTAGCTTCTAGGATGGGGGTGAGTGTTGTAAAGTTTGATCTTGGGAGTGTGAGAAAGAGAGGAAAGAAATGGTAGACTCTTAGAACTCAAAAGTGATTAAGTCTTTAGGGATAAACAAATGAAAGTCTAGCTCAAGTTTGTAATGAAAGTCTTGGCCCCCATTCATATAAAAAAAAAAAGAGAAGAGAAAAAGAAAAAGAAAAAAAAAGAGAGATGAATAAAGGGGGCTAGCAAAAGTTCTTATGAGCTAGCAAGTGTTTAAAAAGTGTAAAAATCCCTTGTAGACTTCAAAAAAAGTGAAGAGTTCTAAGTGAGAAAAATGTTCTTGAGAGTTTGGGAATTCTTTGGGTGAGTGAAGAGAGAGTGGGGCTTGGCATTGGGGAATAGAGTAAAATTTGCTTTCATGTTTAGGAAAAGGGTAGGATAATGGAGATTGAGCATTGTATGCATGAATTGATTTCTTTCTTAGATATATTATGTGCAATGTCAAAGCTACTTTGTTTTGAGAGGAAACCACCTTGAAAGATGATCTTGAACCTCTTGATTCACTAAGCACTAAAGCCTCCTTCTTACCAAACCAAATGATTTGGACCATTTGACCATTTGCAAGATTTCTATTGAGTTTGCTTAATGATTGTAAGAGAGCAAGTAGATTTGTGGATTGTGGATTCATGATGAGTAAGTGTAGGGATCAAAAGAGTTGAGATAGGCCTTGAGAAGTTAGAGTTGGATTGAGTGTTTGCTCTAGCTAGTTGGTATGATTATGCAAGGTTATCAAGTTGAGAAGTAAGAGGAGCATTTTGTTGGCTATGAATCCCCTCCTTCAAACCTCTCCTCCTTAGTCCTTGCTAGTTTACTTGTGGACAAGTAAAGGACTAGTGTGGGGGAGTTGATGTCTTGCATATTTTCATTGTTTTAGCTTTCCATTTTGTGCATTTTATCCCTTCTAGATTAGTTGTAAAATTAATTTAAGTTTATCCCTTCTAGATTAGTTGTAAAATTTATTAAGTTTACATAAAGTTAATTTAAAAAAATATAAAATAGTACTTCCCACTATATATTATAAACAAATTGGTTGTAAAAATATATATAGCTTTCATATTTTCAAGGTTAGTTTTTATGTATGATAACTAATTTTGTTGAATAAATATTGTTAATATAAAGTTAATACTAAAAAATATTTTAACATGTTGTATATAAAGAAATTTATCTAAAAAAATGATAAAAAATCTAATAAATAAAACAAAAAGGTTTTCAATGAAAATATACAATAAACTTCATTAAATATATAATATCTTTATTATTTATAACAAATTTGATGTTAAAATTAAAAAGTAATATTTATTTTGTGATTCTTATCTGTTATTTGGAGAATATGTGTTATTGAGTCTTTATATATAATACCAAAAGTTTTTAATAAAAAAAAATCTCATAAAACAAATAACAAAATAGAAAGAAATGATAATACTAATAACAACACCATCAAAAAATACATTTGATACTAAATAAAAAATATGTCACAAATATAAATAAACTGTGATTATTAAACCAAAAATTATAATTACCCGCCCGAAGCGCGGAATCTCTAGAAATTTTTTTTTATCAATCTCAAAAGTTATATTATATCGTTTTCTCTGTTTATAAATGTTGAGAGCTAAGACTTAGCAGTTGTAAAGGAGAGTCCTCTTATTCATGATATTGTAACAGCACTACTTATATGTAACGACATAGTATATATCCTACAACCTGTGTTCGAAAATGCGGTCTGTGCGTCCGAGTACGCGGCGGAAATACGCTCCACGGTGCTCTACCGCCACGATTTGACCCAACTCGGACCAAAACTCAGAGGTGATGAAAAAAGCTTATTCTGATAATAGATTTTGATCAAAACTTGATGTATTTCACTTAGATCTATGAAATTTGGGTAAAACTATGACGAAAATGGAAAGAAAATGGTGAAATTGATGGCAAAAAACTTTAAAACGGCATATTGCAGGGTTCCAGACGAGTTCAGTAGAAGATGAAATATAAAATACACTTTTGCCCTTCATTAAAATATGTAAAAAACTAAAAATAAGTCACAAGGGGTCGAACACAGGACCTCAATGTCAACAACTCAGCGCTAACCATTATGCCGAAGTGATTGTTCCTGTCTTTTCTATAAATAAATGCTATGTAACTTTTACCACTATAAAAAAACCCTAAACTTTCTCTCCGATTAATTCCAGCGTAATCTCCGATTAATTGATTATGCGCTAGGCCCTGCCTGACCGAACGTGTTACGCCTAGCGTAGTTTTGAACATGTCCTACAACTATACATGCGTAACCGACTTATATATGGCCAAATACTTCTTGAAGGTCACAAACATCCCACTTAAACAGAAAAACACTTGACTCAATATTTGTATTTGTAAAAATTTGTAAACCATTTTTAATTTAAACCAGCTTCAATTAATAGACCACTTATGCTAACAAATTCATGCTAAAGCAGAAGATACATCATGTACATATAAACTTTGATGTCTGAGATATAATATGTAGTGTACATATTATATATGATAAAAATAATCATTTGTTTTGTTAAAATGGGTGAAAAATATATATAATTGTGGGATTATATTGACACTATTAAATTTTTCATTATAATTTCTAAAATTAATAGTTAATTACATAGGTAAAACTGTTGTAAAAAATTATGAACTTGAATGTTATTTCTAATTAAACTAAAAACTAAAGATTAAAATAAATTTGTGTTTTTAGTTTATTTACACGCCCGCCAGTAGGACGAATTTACCCTAGTAAAATAGATAGTTAAGATGAATTGAGATTTTATATGGTCCACTAAAAATCATATTTCTTAAACCAAATTTGAAATTCCATGATTTAATTGAATTTTTTCTTGTTGATCTAACTATCTAAGTGTTATTAAGACAATTTTCTTTTTCTTTTTTTTTTTTGGGGGGGGGGGAAGTATTATTGGAACAAAGAATGTGTTAATGCGTCTTTTTCAAATAGTTTTTAAAAAAAAGTTTTTGTCATAAAAAAATATTCAAAAAAAAGAAAAAAGGTTCATTAAAGAAGAAAAATATATTTCTACCTCTTGCTTTATAGATATATAAATATAAATAAATAATAAAATATAATTTAAAAATTATAATTTTTATAGTTCAAATTATTTTTTTCAAATTCAAACTTTTATATTATTTTTATAAAATGTTTTTTTTGAACTTTTCTTTTTGAAATTCAAAAATGCTTTTTAAAATATTTTAAAAATTTTAATTTAATTTTTTATCCTTTTTAGTTTTAAACCTTGCCTCAAAAATCTCACTCTTTAATTCTAAACACTAAGTATTGATTAGTTTACTCGGGGGTTATAAGTATATATCTACCCTTTAAAAGCCTCTTTTAATCATTTTTCTCTTTAGAGACTATTTTTATGAAAATAAATTAAAAATGACTATTCTATGTTGGGGGTGGGTTTACAACCCCTATTTAGCTGTTTCTAAATAACCATTGAACCTTTAAGAAAGAAACAAGAAGCTTGACCCATAATGAATAACTAGAATTTGATCCGCGCGGGGATGCGACTGTTTGATTTAACATATATTTAACGTAATTTCATAAACTATTGGTTTTATAAAAAATCTCATGTATATTTTTTATGTTTTTTTAATTTACATATAGAGATTAAAATATATTGTTGTATAATTTAGATGTTTGATAATAATATTTTTATTTGTACATAATATTATATTAAAAATTTATAACTTGATGAAATTTGATGTAATTGTATTATTCATATATAAATATGTTGTTTTTTTTTAATTTATTTTAAAATGAAACAACATACTAAAAGTTTTAATTTTTTTTCATTAGTTATCTATGAATTATTATTAATTCGATGATATTTTGTTTTTGTTTTTTGAATATTGAACTCTCGAAATTTTTATATTTTTATATTTGACTAAAACTAAATAAGGTAATACTGTATTGAAAAATTGTTTTGTATATATAATATTTATATTTTAGTTTGTGCTTTTTATTTTCACCACAAAGAAACAACAACCATTGTATATAATTAACTTAAACTAGGTATTTTGCCCGCACTTGTGGGCTAAATACATTTAAAACAATTATAAACTTATATATATATATATATATTCCATTCAAAAACCAATATAATAAATTATGTTAATCGTTTTGAAATATTTAATAACTAATAAATATTAATTTTTTTGTATACGATATTTTTTTATTTTTTATAAAATATCTTTTATCACATAAAACAAACTTAAAAACATTAATATACACATAAAACTATATACATGGATTTATATTTATTTTAAAAATATTATGATGCAAAATTTTTTTTATAACATAATATAGACACTTTTTAGATAATGATGATTATAAAATTAATGAAATTCGTTTTGAATTATGGGTGATTATATATTATGTAAAATATATATTAAAATATAATCAGTTTAATATTACTAAAAATAATATAAAAACCTATAATATTTAATATTACTAAAGTAAATATTTTAACTATTATCAATAAATGTTTTTAATTATTCTCAAGATAATGATAAATTATCAGCTAAATCACTAAAATTCTTTATCAAGGTTAATAACTGATCACAAAATATGGCTAAACCGATCAAATTCCAAGGTGAAAGACATGCTCCGAGTGTAGTGGTGTCAGCAGTCCGAACGCTAATGATGCTGAACCAGGGTTGGGAAGCCTTTTTGGCCACAATAACCACTGCAGAGTCCGGTCAAACTAGTACTGTATCCGGGAATCTTGTGGTATATGAGTTTGAAGACGTGTTGTAGACGCTATAGGGTGTACCCCCTGATAGGTCGGACCCCTTCACAATATAACTAGAACCCGGGACAGCTCCACTGTCAAAGAGTCCATATCGGATGACTCCCGCCGAGATAGCCGAGCTGAAAAAGCAATTGGAAGAATTGCTACAAAAGGGGTTCATACGTCCAAGTAGTTCCCCATGGAGTGCACCAGTCCTCTTTGTGAAAAAGAAGGACGGTAGCATGAGACTATGCACTGACTATCGAGGGTTGAACAGGGTTACTGTGAAGAACAAGTACCCGTTACCTCGGATAGACGAGTTGTTGGATCAACTCAAGGAAGCTAAGTGGTTTTCCAAGATCGATTTGGCCTCTGGGTATCATCAGATTCCCATTGAACCAAATGATGTACGGAAGACGGCATTTAGGACCAGGTATGGCCACTACTAGTTTGTGGTGATGCCATTTGGTCTAACCAATGCACCGGCTGTTTTCATGAAAATGATGAACAGCATGTTCCGGGATTTCTTAGACGAATCAGTAATCATCTTCATAGATTATATACTAGTGTACTCTAAGGACGAGGAATCTCATAAGAGACATCTGAGAGCCGTGTTGGAACGCCTAAGAGAACACAAGCTTTATACTAAACTCAGCAAATGCAGTTTTTGGCAAAGAAGCATTGGCTTCCTGGGACATATCGTCTACGACCAAGGCGTCTCAGTGGATCCTGAGAAGATCAGGGCAAACAAGGATTGGCCCCGACCACGCAGTGCCACGGAAGTAAGAAGCTTCATTGGACTAGCAGGTTACTACAGGAAGTTTGTGAAAGGATTTGCAAGCTTGGCCCAGCCTATGACTCGGTTGACAGGGAAGGATGTCAAGTTCACTTTGTCTGAGGAGTGTGAGAGATGCTTCTCTGCACTTAAGGACATGCTGACAAAGGCACCCGTCCTTGTGCTTCCGGAGGCCAATCAACCCTACGTGGTGTACATGGATGCATCCATTACTGGATTGGGTTGCGTCCTGACCCAACATGGGAAGGTCATCGCCTACGCATCAAGGTAGTAGAGAAAACATGACGGAAACTACCCCACCCATGATCTCGAAATGGCTGCGGTAGTATTCGCCTTAATGATTTGGCGTTCATATTTATATGGAGCCAAGGTCCAGATACTTACAGACCACAAAATTCTTAAGTATATATTCACCCAGCCTGAGCTGAATCTAAGGCAAAGGAGGTGGATGGAATTTGTGGCTGATTACGATCTCGACATTGCCTATCATCCGGGCAAGGCCAACCTAGTGGCTGACGCCTTGAGCCGGAGGCGTGCTGATGTAGCAGTCGGAATGGAGACAGACAACCAGGAAGGTTCGGTCCGTACTCTAGAGTTGTATGCTACGACCAAAGAGAGTGAACCACTCGGGCTAGAGGCGGTAAACCAAGCCGACCTGCTTACTCGAATTTGGTTAGCTCAGGGTCAAGATGAGAACTTGAAAACAGTTGCTCAGAATGATAGGACGGAGTACCAAACCGCAAAGGACGGTACCATCCTTGTCAATGAACGGATCAGCGTTCCTAATGATAAAAACTTAAAGGAGGACATTTTGAGGGAAGCTCATAAGTCTAGATTCTCGATTCATCCTGGTGCAACCAAGATGTATCAGAACCTCAAACGATATTATCATAGGATCGGTATGAAAGTTGATGTTGCAGAATGGGTGGCCAAGTGTCCAACTTGCCAGCTCATCAAAGCTGAACATCTAGTTCCTAGTGGGCTATTACAGAGCTTGCCTATTCCGGAGTGGAAGTGGGATCACGTTGCAATGGACTTTGTAACTGGTTTTCCCACAACCAGGAATAAGAAGGATGCGGTTTGGGTGGTTGTGGATCGCCTCACCAAATCAGCACACTTTCTGGCCATTAAGAACACGGTTGGGGTCGAATCAATTGTATGAATATATATTGATGAGATCGTCTGACTTTATGGTGTGCCGGCCAGAATTGTTTCAGATAGGGATCCGAGGTTTACATCTAAATTCTGGAGGGCTTTTCAAAAGGCTCTAGGAACAAGGGTAACCATGAGTACCGCCTATCACCCACAAACAGACGGACAATCGGAACGGACGATCTGAACGCTAGAGGATATGTTGAGAGCATGCGTCTTAGAATGGGGTGACTCCTGGGAGAGACATCTACCCTTGGTAGAATTTGCTTACAACAATAGTTTCCACAGGAGCATTGGCATGTCGCCATATGAAGCTCTATATGGGCGTCCTTGTAGGACACCCTTGTGCTGGACCCAAGTGGGGGAGTGCAGCATGATTGGTCCTGAGATAGTCGAGGAGACAACCGAAAAGATCAAGCTAGTGAGGGATAAGATGAGAGAAGCACAGGATCGCCAAAAGAACTATGCAGATAAACGTAGGAAAGATCTCGAGTTCGAAGTAGGCGACTTGGTGTATCTCAAAATGATTACCTTCAAGGGAAGGGTAAGGATTTCTGGAAGAAGGAAATTAGACCCGAGTTATCTGGGTCCGTTTAAGATAATAGAAAGAGTGGGTATGGTGGTTTACAAACTAGACTTGCCAGCCAAGATGGACGCATACCATAATGTGTTCCATGTCTCCCAACTCAAGAAATGTCTAGCGGACCAAGACATTGTTCTTCCTGTCATTCCTGATAATCTAGGAAAGAATCTAACCTTGGAAACGAGGTCGGTTCGAATAATAGATAGGATGGAAAAAGCAACAAGGAAGAAGACAGTTCAGATGATCAAGGTCGTCTGGGACTGCAATGGAAAGGATATCATAACTTGGGAAACAGAAGCTAGAATGAAAGCTGAGTACCCAGAGTGGTTTGAACAGTTTGTTTCAGAAGAAACAAATGATTCAGATTCGAGGACGAATCCATTCCAAGTGAGGGAGACTTGTAGCATCCCAAATCCTGAATAAGATTGCTTGGACGAGCCATGGTGCGATGAAACGTACTGCTGATCTAGCTGATCAATGGCAAGCGTTCCATGATTCAAATAAAAGGTTAAGAATGCCAGAACTTAACCAAGTAAGAGTGGGATGAAAGAAGTCAGCTAGAAAGAATTAGACGGTAGCTGGACGAAGCAAACGAGTAGCTCGACCAAGCTCATAGAAGCTGGGTTAGTTCACTCAAGCTCACTCAGTACTAAGTCAGATCCACTAGCTGGGCTACTAGCTCACTCAGCTGGGTCAGCTGGGAACCAGCTCAACTCAGCTGGACGGACTGTTCGGGTCTCGGGTCAGTGGTCCGGGTCCGGGCCGGTGGCGGGCTGGTTGGTCAGGCCATGTGGTCCATGGTCCGTTGGGTCATTGGACAAGGCCTTGGGCTATTTCCAGTGGGCTTGTGTGATGGTTTGGGCTTGATTTCTGACCCAAACCAGATGCGGCCAGCGAATGGATGCAAGCGGCCGAGGGGCTGCGACCTTGTGTCCAAGTCGCACCCTTACGTTCCAAGTCATGCCTGTTCGTGGGGCAAGACTTACGCCTTCATTTTCTTTAAATAGGGGGCTCTCCCATCGATTTTCTCATCCAGTTTCAGAGTAAAATACTCAGAGAAATCGTAGAGAGAGAGAGAAAGAAAGAGAGAGAGAGAGAATCCGGCCAAATAAACAGGCCGAGTTTGGTGGTTAGTTTTCCGGCGACTCTGATCGTTCTGGAAGGCATCTCCGATAAAGGATGAGAGACCATGATAAGGGAAAACGTGTGGAGGAGCCTGGCGTTGAGACCAAGGTATGGAAAGAACCATGGTTCGATCAGTCCTTACGGTTGGTCTAGACGGCCGAACCTAGGATCAGGCCGGTTCCATAATTGAATCTGATCCTCTTACTCTATTCCATTCCGGTTTTCTTCTTCTTCTCTTTCTGATGATACACGAAAGGTTGTGATGATTCAGTACAAGGGTTACAACCCTTCGGCCAGATTGTCCTCCTTAACAGCAAATAAGGCCATGAGCTGAGTTTGTGGGGCAGTTCGGATAGAACCAAGCTATGGTTGGTTGGATTGAGTGCGGATCAGCCCAAGGGGTACGAGTTGCCAAAGGTCACGTGCTACCAAGAGTCATGAGCGTCCAAAGGGTGCCAGTAGCCGAAGAGTTACTAGTCCCAAAGGTACCATAGACCAGAAGGTGCATCTGGACCAAGAGGCACGAGTTACCAAAGGGTGCAAGTTCCAAACGGTTCCATTGGATGGCAGGCTTTGTCCGGTCCATAAGGATCAATCCAGGGCCTAGCTAGGTCAGGTTCATTACACGGTTTGGCTAAGCATGGAACTGAGTCGCAAGGTTGATAGGTTCATATCCAGCCGGATTGGGCTTGGGCCTCACTTTGGCCGAGTGAAAAAAGGCTCAGAGCCAATCAGGTAAGGAAGTCCATTGGGCCATCGAGCCGGACGTCACTTGGCCGATCATACCAAGACACACTCCAACTGGTCGAGCTGGTCTTGGTCGGTTTGAGCTGATCGTGATCTGATTCTTTTATTTTGGGCTGTCCATCTATTCTAAGACATGTGGGGCGGTTGGTTGATTGACTTAGGATATGATGGGCAGTTCTGTATACTTTTATATGTTTCCTTGATTGAGGTTTACCTTGTTCTAGGAACCAAACCAAGCATTGTAGGGTCTAAGCCGTTGTACTTCGGTTTGATTAATGCTTATCTGGTTATGGTTTCAGGAGCTAAGGATGGTTGTGGTCAAGCCAAGGAGCCGTGAGGACTCAGTCAGTGAGAGGCTTGCTAGCGTGTGGTTGGACAACATTAGGGAGGAACTAGTTATTGTTTATGAGACTGTTAACAAGTTATGTATTGGATCACATGGTTCTAAGTAAAATAATGAAACTATATTTTTATTCCCCTGTGCAATTCTTTTACTTGCTATAAATCTCATAATCGAAAATGACTTTGTAAATAAAGACTGAAAATAAATCAAAACCGCAAAGAAAAATATAAAGTAAGGTCGCGGGTCCAGTTGGGTGGAAAGGCCAGGAACGGGTCTTACAGCTACTGCTAGCATCCTTTGTTTGTACTGAACGATATGATCGTCCGGGTCTCCGGTTCCGTCATACATCTTGATGTTTGGAAAAGAGAACTTCCTCGGCATCTCTATCAGGGCGATGTCGTCCGCAAATGGAGATTTTGCATAAGAGTTTGGGTTGCTCTTCCGGATTGGGGGAGCTACTCCTCGAAGTCTCTCTACCAGGGATTGCATAGCGTCGAACTTCTCGGCGAACATCTGTTCCAGGTAGGCGTTGGAGGAGGGTCTTGCCACTGCTGCGCCGTTGGGAGCCTCTCGCTCGGGCTCTTGCTCGGAGTCGCTGTCTTCTATGTCGTGAATCTGGGCAGCTCCTGTCTTCTCGCGAGGTGCCCCATCTCCGTCGAGTACTACAGATGGGTGTGTAACTCCGGCTCCGGAGCTAGGTGTTTCGAGGACTGGCATGGATCGGATCCTGGCTCTGAAGCGGCGCTTCTTGTTGCTGGCCGTGTTGAGAGCCTAGTTCTCGTCCCGGAGGGCTAGATTCTCTGATTCGAGCCGACCGAGCTTCTCGGTGCTTTGCTCCAGATACTTAGAGTGTTCGTCGAGCTTCTCCTTCAGGCTTTGTACTTCCGAAGAGAGCTCCGGGTCGTCTGTAGCTCTTTCCTGAGCCTTGTGCAGCTCGATGATTTGATTTTGTAGACCGTCAAGCTGTCTTTGAAGCTCGAGTTCTCTCAGAGTAGCTTCGGGTAGATCGTTTTGCTGTTCCACCGTCGCCATCACTTAGTTTGGATTACTCCCCTCCTTCTAGCGCCAAACTGTTAGGGAATTTTTGTGTAGGTCCTTTTTGAGTACTACGGAACGGGGGTTAAACTATTATTTTGTGAGTGTTTAGAGAGATTCGCAAAGATAACAAGAGTTTGTATGTGAAGAGACGTTTTATTAGGGAGTAAAGCAGGAACTACAATAGATTAGTGTATGAACCCTAGCCTAGCTGCCTAGCTTTATTCTCTTAGTCTCCAGACGTCGATCCCCTGCTTTAGGGTTTTGATTCGCCCTATATAGTCGGTCTTAGGTCGGTTTTAGTCGGTCTCAATAAGAAAAATTCTTCCATATTCGGAAATATGCAAGGTTCTCTTTGTCTGAAGTTTTCCATTTTCCCGGGGGAAAGGGTAGTTCCTTAGTTCCTGAGTTCCTTTCAGTGAGGACCCGAGGTACTCTTTTGGGGGGTCCCGGAGGTCTGAGTCCTGCCTGGAGCCTGGAGGAAAATGATACCTGAGTATTTTTCCCAACACCTGCATTCCCCGATGACTTTGATCCGACGAAGAACTCACCGCCTACCGGCACCTTCGCTCTCAAGCGTTCCCCCGACGACTTTGTTCCAACGAATAGCTCACCGCCTACCAGCACTTACTCTCCTCATCGGTCCCCGATTACTTTATTCTGATGATGAGCTCGCCGCGATGCCAACACCCTCTCTCTCCTACCTTCCCCCGACGACTTCGTTTCAACGAAGACCTCGCCGCCTACCGGCACCATTTCTCTCCAACATCCACTGACTTCATTCCAACAAGGACTCGCCGCCTTGCGAACGCTATCACCTGAGAATATCCTTCCCAGCGTTTCCTCGGTGACTTCATTCTGATGGTGTTAACCAAATATTTATCCGAAAAGAGCTGTGATTCTATATCTCGCCATCCACCTATCCCGTCACTCTGGTCCGATATCAATCATAAACTAAACTTCACTATTTGAAAATAAACTTAAAGATCCGTGTGATGAACTACGAATGGCTTGATCTCTCTTACGAGAATACATAGACAGCTTTTCCACAAGATGCAGCTATAACATAAACCCACTTTGTCTACCATCATCTAGGTACAACTTCATTAACAAGATTCTCGGAGCTAAACATATATATCTTAATATGGGTTATTCTAATCCTTGTTTGACCATTTATCATATTGTTGACCTTACAAGATTAGGGTTTCAACTAGGGGTGGGAAGGATCGGGTATCCGGGGAATTTCGAGGTATCCGGATCCGAATCCTTATCCGACGGATCCATCATTTTACTATCCTTATCTGGATCCGGGGTTCTCGGATATCCGGGTGTCGGATATCCTTCTAAAAATTGTAATATCCGGCGGATATCAGGATCCGGATTTGGAACCTTAAAATAAATAAAATAATAATATTAAAATATATAAAATATTAACAATAATTTAAAAATAAAAATACAATTTTTTTAATTATTTTTATATATGCTATTACAAATTTTATATAAAAGCTATATATATTATTATAAAAATGAAAATGTAATAAATAAAACTAGTTTTATATATAGATATTACTATTTTAAAAATAATTATTAATAAAAACTACGGATCCGGTTATCCGGACTAAAAAATTTAGATATCCGGATCCGGATCCGGTTTTGACGGATCCAACATTTTACTATCCGGATCCGGATACGGCTCTTCCGGATATCCGGATTTTCCGAGCGGATCCGGATCGGATCTCAGATCGAATCCGGATCTCGGATAATAATTTCAGGCCTAGTTTCAACATCCTAAATAATTTTCTTTAAATAACGCATTCTTAAAATAATCTTAAATCTTTCTCAAATCAGCCAGTGTCTATATTTTAATAAATCAAATCTAGACAACTATTTGTGGATTAATTTGTAATTAAATAATCGATATTATAAAAAGAGAAGTACGATTTAAAATTACCCCTTAGTTTTCATACTTATTTACATTGTCATGCCATTGAGAATTAAATAATATTATCTATTTTAGTATTTTGTCTTTTCCACTTTGATTAATGTGTTTTCCTAACTTAGATTTGAATTAAATACACTACATTCACTTCTCCATTTAAATTAGTGTCAAAAATATTTATTTTTTACCAGCTTCAAAAAATAATATTCATTTTTATTTTTACAATACAAACAATTCATAGAAATTATAATTTCAACTCTTCATTTAACGAATCTGAATGAAAATTATTATCAAATTGGAACTGGAAATGTTTAAATCTCCAAACAGATTTACAATTTTGGTATCTAAAGAACCAGAACCAAACCTGATCCGAATGAAATATTTTGGATATTCGAATATATTTGAATCATATTTATAAACTTGAATATGTAAGCTACTTTTAGAGTTAATATCCAAAATATAAGCTATTTTAAAGTTGTCTTTTTGTCAATTTAAAGTCATCTAAACTATTTCAAAATATAAAAATAGTCAAAGTAAACATCTAAAGTAGATAAACAATAATCAAAACACCAAAAATACTTAAAATATATATTTACTCTCCATCCAAATATTCAAGTTAAATCTATTTTTTAATTTTTAATTTAGGTATTTTGGCTTACATTACTCAAACTTATATGTTTTGAGAAATTTAAAGTATATATAAATTTTGATTTTTTTAAAAATAATTTGAACAGGTTATCTGAACCCGAACCGAACCCGCAAATATCCGAAACCAAAATTTATAAATATCCGAATGAAGATAAAATATTAAAACTCGAGAATCCCAAACCAAAATAGATTTTAATTGAATACGAGTGGATACCCAAATATCCATACGTAACGTAATCAATGTAAGACGACCAAAAATTACAAATACATCATTTAGTATAAATAAATAAAAATTAAAACCGAAAATTAATATCCGTGCTGTCGCACGGATCTAGATCTAGTTTATTATTAATTGTCGTTACATCTAAGGACGTAGCTGTTACATGACCCATGCCATATCGAAACAAGATAAATATCAACCGGATAAAGTAATGGCCAGGTGCACGTCAAATACAATGTGCGTCGTTTCTCTTTTTTTCCTCGTCATCAAATTTTTTTTTTTAATGTTAAAACTAGACGACTTTTGTCGCAGCTACTATAAATTTAATCATATTTGTTTGCAATATTTAGTAGAACCTAAAGCTGTTAAAATTTTCAATTCGCTTCCCATTCTAAAAAATGACAAGTTTTGTATTATTTACCGAAATACTAGTGGTAATTTTAAAACTGTTTGATTGTTTGTAGTTTTTAGATTAGTTTCTGGTTTTTGTTTCTACAAAATCTAATTTTCATCTGATCATGATTTTCAAAGAATGGATTCCCTAAAATGTAGGGAAACTAGTTTTTTCAAATAACTGTTTTCTTAACACAAAAACAAAAAACAAGTTTTCATGGGTTTTTCACTAATCACGATGGTTTTCAGGGTTTTTTTTTCTTTTTTTCCTGTATTTACCCATTAATATAGAAAATAAATAAAAATGCTAATTACTATAAAATAAGGTTTTGTAAGATTCAAATATGTGTTTTATTGTGACAGTGAGTCTACTATATTCATAGGCTGTCAAGAAAAAATAAATTTGAAATTTCGTTAATTTAAATAATTAGTATATACGCTTTTTGGTCAAAATAGTACATACATAAGCATCGTCAGTTTTATATCTATGCTAATTGAAACTAACATTATATGCAATAAAATTAGTACTGTGTGGATGATATTCTACCTAATGAAATCAATCTTTTTATTATAAATTGATCTTCATAAAAATTTGCTTTATAGTGAACTACACAATAAATCATATACAATTTTAAACTTATCAATAAAATAAATGTAATAATTCAAAGTCAACTATTAAAATAATACTTATATATTATTGTCAGTAAATTTTGTAATATTTAGAAAAAATAATTTTTTATCTTTTTACTATTTCATGCCTATAAAATATGAGATTTTATAACCAATATAATACTTAGAATATAAGAATATTAAAAAAAATTGTCAATAAAATAAAACTAATTATTAAAAATAGTTTTATGTAAACTTAAGTCAATTTCATAGAAATAAATAGACAACTACTAAAATTAAATAAATTACTAATAAAAACTGTAGAGAAAAGAAAAATATACAGCAAAATTAAAATTAAAATTTTTTTTAAAAAAATAACAAATATCAAAAATCAAAAACTAGAATCAAAAATCACCATTCATGTTTTTGAAAAAACTAAAAACTACTACAAAATAAAAAACCAAAAACAAAAAACTAAAATTCAAAAACTAGAAACTAAAAGTCAAAAACCAAAAACCAAAATCTAAAATCTAAGTAAACAATCATCACCTAAGAAATTTGTAAAAATGGAATCGTCGGCCCAAGGACGAGACCCATCTCCGGACTATGCGAAATGACCGCCGTATCCCTACTCTCTCTTTCGTTTATCTATGAAGCTAAAGAGTTTGATAATGAGTACATGAATATAACCATGACTAAATCTATGTATACAAAGTCGTAAATATACGTGTAGGCTACAGAGATAAAAAAAAATAGCCAGGAAAACTGACCAATGTGGTAGCATTAATCGAAGATATCTTCTGCAGGTTACACAAGTACATGCACAAATATGCATATTATAGAATCGATATATATATATATATCATATCATTTTTGTTATATATAACAAGTGTTCAGAAGTTAATGCAACACACACTTATCTAGGGCTAGAATTATTATCCGATCCGGATCCGTTCCAAAAAAAAGATATTTGGGGCGTCCGGATCCGGATCCAGATCCGGCATTAGCTGGAATTATTATCCGATCCGAGATCCGATCCGGATCCGTTCCGAAAATAGGATATTCGAGGCCCGAATCCGGATCCAGCATTAGCTGGAACTATTATCCGATCCGAGATCCGATCTGGATCCGTTCCGAAAATAGGATATTCGGGACGCCCGAATCCGGATTCGGATAGTAAAATGCCAGATCCGTCGAATCCGGATCCAGATCCGGATATCTAGAATTTTAGGTCCGGATATCCGGATCCGTTTTTTTAATATATATAAATTTAAATTTTTATTAATAATTATTGTTGATTTATTAATATTTGTACATAAAATTAGTCTTATAATATTACATTTTAATTTTAATAATATTATATGCATAAATACATTTATAAATTTTGTAAAATTATTTAATTTATGTAATATTTATATATTTTTTTATATTTTAAAAAATATTTTCATTTTTTTTAATTACTTTGACGGATCCGGATCCGAATCCGGATACTCGCAAATATCATGATATCTAGACGGGTATCCGGAATCCGAATATCCGGAAGACACGGATCCGGATCCGGATATTCGGATTTGTCCCAGCCCTACACTTATCCATCAAATTTCCACTGCATCGTTTTAATGACTCTCATAAACTCAAGTGTTTCTGTTTTATACTAAGACTCAGGTGAGTTATAACTTATAAGTAGCATTTATGTAGTCTACCATTTAAAGCGAAGAATGTTTACCCATAAATGATGTATGCATGTCAGTATAACATTATAACTGTTCTGACATTCTTTTGTTGAACTTGAACTCATTAAATATCTTGTTCGTTTTGTCTTGCATGTGATTATGATGTTTGTCTATAAACCATACTTATTAGAATTGTTTTTTTGCAGATAGGGAAGCTTGTGACATTATGGCGTGGTGAGTGGAACAAAGAAGATAATGGCGCCTAGAATTTCTACATTGACCCTCTAGACTTTGGTTTTGGAGCGATGATAAAAGATAATGAGACGTTTCAGTCTTTGATGAGCATAGTGAGGATAAGGTATGTGTTGGGAGAACGGACATCGGTAGTGCTATCTTACCAGTTCCCAGAATGGATCCTTGACCACTAAGAAAAAGGTCTCCACAGATAAGTGTAACAATAACATTCGACATATTTGTATGATGAGCAGAGGTGGACCCATGTGGAAAATAGGGGGCGCAGCTGACACACCTTAAAATATATAATTGTGATTTATTAATCTAGTACAACTGAATTTTCTTAGTTCTGGTGGTGTATTATCTTTGGTTGACACCCTTAAACATGCATTCAACTCCTTTTTGACACTCACTTTACTTATTTTTAATGTGAATCTTAAGCCTATTTTTTTCTGACCCAGGTTTACAATAATTCTGGATCTGCCACTGATGTTGAGTGTAAGGGAGTGGTTCACTGAGCTCGTCCTCGTTGTTACCATCGGCGCTCATAGCATAGCTAGGTACCATTTTAACAGAAGAGACAACTTTGTGGTGGGTAGGAAGCGGTTTATTGTTGATGGGAGTCAAGACGAGTATGCTAGGAGAGAGTATGAAAGTAAGTATACAATCTTCTGAGTGTTGATAATCTTCCATTACACGTGTTGTATGTTTTGTAAAGATAAGTTATGGAACATTTTGCAGGACTCGTCGTTGAAAGGAGGATGAGATGTAGCAGAACCATCCTAAAAAATCTTTAACGAACAAGAGATGATGGTGCTACATCGGGTTGATCTTGAATGGACGTGGCTGACCCACTACAACAACATGCCGAACAACAATATGAAGCTATTGGTCGTGAAATAATACTGGTTGAAGATGACGACGACATGACTGATACGCATGTGGCTGATAGAGTTTGAATACTGTATTTGTATAGAAACGTATGTAAACTCAATCCTCAATATATATCACAATCAACATACAACTCGGTAACGATTTCACCTATAGATTTGAATCTGAGCAACCGCTGGCTTCACCCAGACGATATACTCCTCAAGTCATGAGACTCAACTCAAATCTATAAGCTGCCTCGATTAACAATCAACAATCCGACTTTATACAATTTGAAAATACAAAGAGCTAGAAAGACTCTAACTCAAACAGAGTCTCTGCCGTTACTTATTTGAATTCTTCTGTCACGTCACTCTTCCCTTCTCTCCAACGTCTCCTTCGGCTTTGATCCTCTACGAACGAATACCTGTCCAGCCTATCAATACCCCCGCCTTTAACACTCAGCTTTCCCTAAAGCTGATAAGTAGGAAACTGCTTGCGGAACTCCTTAACACCCACCCACGATGCCTCAGTAACTGGTAAGCCAACCCATTGAACCAGAATCTCCAAACGACCAGAGTTATCGTTACGATTGTCAAGAATCTGATCTGGTGTGATCACAACTTCCTCATCAACCGTACTCACATCAGGAAGAGGTAACACGATGTGTTTTTTCCCAATAACAGCCTTGAGCTGTGAAACGTGAAAGACCGGGTGAATCCTCGAAGTAAGAGGTAGCCGCAATCGATACGCTGCCTTACCAATCCTTTCTTCAATCCGATAAGGACCAAAATATTAGCAGAGAGTTTCTAACAGACTCGACGAGCCACGGATTGCTGTCGATACGGACGCAACGTCAAGTAGACCAGCGTCCCTACTTCAAACTCAACATCGCGGCGATGTTTGTCCGTATTATTCTTCATCAGCTGCTGAGCATGAACTAAATGTTTCTTCACCTCCACTAACATAGTGTCTCGCTCCAACAATTGCTCTTCCAAGTCTGTATTCTCTGTCGAACCCTGCTCATAACGCAATAAAGCTGGAGGATCTCTTCCATACACAACTCAAAATGGCGTAATGTGCAATGATGTATGATACGAAGTATTATACCATAGCTCAACCCAACTCAAATATTTCGACCAAGTTCGTGGATGACTCGAAGCAAAGCAACGCAAATATGTTTCAAGGCATCGATTCAAAACCTATGTTTGTCCATCGGTTTGCAGGTGGAAAGATGTACTGAACTTTAGTTTCGTGTCAACCAAGCGAAATAACTCTTTCCAAAGTGACTAAGGAACACCTTGTCTCTGTTTGATACAATGGACTTGGGAAATCCATGTAAACGTACAACCTCCCCAATAAAGCGTTTTGTCACATCCACTGCCTGAAATGGATGCTTCAATGACAGAAAATGTGCATATTTGCTTAATCTATCCACAATCACGAAGATGAAGTTGTTCCCATTAGACATTGGCAACCCCTATTTGAAATCCATCGATGAGTCTTCCCAAATCATATTAGGAATAGGAAATGGTTGTAGAAGGCCTGTTGGAGACAATATTAAATATTTGTGTGTTTGACAGATTTGACAAGCCGAAACATGCTTCTGTACTGACCGAAACAGACCATCCCAATGAAACCATAGCCGAATTCGCTTGACAGTCTTCAAAACCCCCGAGTGACCCCCTGCTATACCATCATGACACTCGGCAAGAATGATAGGAATCAACGTGGAAGTAGCTGGAATAACCAATCTTTCCTTATACCACAACTTGTCGTCACACACAGTCAACCCTCCTTTCACAACAGAACCACTCTTGATCAAGCAAATTGTCTCCTGAATACTTTTATCCTCTGCAATCTCCTGATAAAGCTCTTCAATCTGCAAAACAGTTGGTGCTGTTAACGCAAACAATATTGTACAAGAGGTGAGCTCGCCTGAATGAGCAATCCTTGATAAGCCATCAGCTGCTGTATTCTCATGACCTGGTTTGTAGACAATATCAAACTCATATCCCAATAACTTCACAGACCACTTCTGATACTCCATACTTACTTCCCTCTGTTCAAGCAAATATTTGAGGCTTCTTTGATCCGTATGCACAATAAACCGCCTTCCCAATAAGTATTGTTTCCATTTACGAATATCCATCACCACTGAAATATGCAATGGGGCATTTGTTTTGCATAAGGACTGCACCCAAACCATAACCGGAAGCGTCCGTTTCAACCACAAATGGTTGAGTAAAATTCGGAAGAGCCAATACTGGAGCCTCTATCATCTTCTTTTTCATGTTATCAAACACGTCTTGCGTCTCCCCAGTCCAAACAAACTGATCCTTCCTAAGTAATTCTGTCAACAGTCTAGCCACAATCCCATAATCTTTGACGAATTTCCGATAGTAACCCGTCAGGCCGAGAAACCCTCGAAGTTGTTTGATGTTCTTAGGAGACGGCCACAAGCGCATAGCTTCTGTTTATGCAGCATATGTAGCGACTCCCTCAGCTGATATCACGTGGCCCAAGTATTCAACACTTTTCTGTCCGAAAATACACTTCTTTCGGTTGGAAAAGAGAGAATGTTGCTCCAGTATGCGTAAAGTCAGCTGTAAATATATCACATGCTCCTCTTGACTTTGGCTAAATACCAGAATATCATAAAAGAACACCAAGATGAACTTTATTAAGTAAGGCCGAAAGATCTCATTCATAAGAGCCTGAAAAGTTGCAGGAGCATTTGTCAACCCAAATGGCATGACAAGAAACTCATAATGACCATTATGTGTTCTGAATGCAGTCTTCTCCACATCCTTCTCTTGCATTTGAATCTGATGATAACCAGATGTCATTTCCAGTTTAGAAAAAAATGACAGCACCATGTAACTGATCCAGCAGTTGGTCAATCATAGGAATAGGGAATTTGTCAGCCACCGTCATTTGATTCAAAGCTCTGTAGTTCACACAAAAACGCCTGGATTTATCTTTCTTCTTCACAAGTAAGACAGGGCTTGAATATGGACTGCGACTTTGTCGTATAATACCCTTGTTAAGCATGTCCTGAACCAGTGTGCTCACAGCATCTTGATGAGCTTGCGGATATCGATACGGTCGCACGCTCACTGGTGACGTGTCTTGTTTTAAGCTCCATCGTCGTAGGGGAATCCATTCCAAGGAATGAATATAATGATAACTGCATTAGTTGAGATTCTTGCACTTGTTGTATCTCAGTTTCTTCCTCTTCATATTCGGAAATTAGCTCCACTTCGACCCCATTGATTACTGTATATACTTGAAGCTCTGGTTTTCCTCATATCTGATGTTCAATACCACGTACTGGCGGCAAGCCTTCAGGTAACGAAAATATGCGTGGAAACTTGTCCAGCACACAAGAAATTTCCATGGGAGTTGTCTCACAAGAGGCCGCACTAGCGTTGTGAGTGTATAACCAATGTTCAACCTCTTGCATCGAGTCATTCATGACCGGAAAGAGTGATTGAAAGGCATTGGCGGGTAAGTGGAGGTCACTTTCTCCTTGTAGTGTGACTCTCTTCTTACTCCACACGAAACTCCATTCTTGTAATTCCCAATCTATTTCACATTTGCCCAACTTCCTCAGCCATTGCATACCCAACACCAAGTCTACTCCACTAAACTCCAACAATATGCAATCCAGAACAAAGTTGAGACCTTGCGTTTGTAATGGAACATTGTTGCAAATCCCCAACCCATGTACCATAATTCATGTGCCCAACAGCACTTGTAAGCTCGAGTGTGTTGACGTGGTTAGGTGAGCCTTTTTGCAAAATGAGGTGAGATGAAATTATGGGTGGCGCCACTGTCTATGAGGATGACCAAGGAAGTGTTGCCAATTTTTCCTCTCACCTTTATCGTCGTAGGGGAATCCATTCCAAGGAATGAATATAATGATAAGTGCATTAGTTGAGATTCTTGCACTTGTTGTATCTCAGTTTCTTCCTCTTCATATTCGGAAATTAGCTCCACTTCGACCCCATTGATTACTGTATATACTTGAAGCTCTGGTTTTCCGCATATGTGACCTTTAAACCACTTTGCCTTGCATTGGAAACACAGTTTCAATCGCTTATACTCTGCCAATTCTTGTGGAGAAATATGTAATCTTGGTCTTGCCACTGCAGAAGTAGTCTTTCCCGCTTCTTGTGATTTCGCCTTATCAGTCTGTGGTTATGCTGTGAACTGAGTTGCTTTAGAACTCGAAGTATTGGCACGGTAAGGACG
Organism: Brassica carinata; assembly: GCA_016771965.1. Lineage (NCBI taxonomy): Eukaryota > Viridiplantae > Streptophyta > Magnoliopsida > Brassicales > Brassicaceae > Brassica > Brassica carinata. The sequence continues at coordinate 27,364,954 of CM028690.1, forward strand.
GGTCTACGGAGGTGCTTTCTCTGCTAACATTTGACAGAACATGCTAGATTCCATCTTCACCACAGCTGCAATGTGATTCCTCAATCCCTTTGGTTCTTTCATTTTAATCACTTCTTTCATCTACGGTTTCAACCCCGTGTAAAACTTACTGATTAAGTTCTCCTCATCAATTCCCTTTACCATGTTGATCAATTCCTCAAATTCACTCACGTACGCTTGTACTGATCCCGTTTGCCGCAACGCTGATAATCTATTTCGTGGTTCATCGTCCTTTGATTCTGCGAAACGGTCCAACATCCTCTGCGTGAACTGAAACCAGCTGGTGAACGGTTCCTGATCACTTTCCCACGCAAACCAGTTCCCCACTGCTCTAATCAAACTCAAGGAAATGAATTCCAGTTTCTGTTGTTCATCATAACGAGCTGCACGGAAATATCTATCCACTCTCGAAATCCAACCATACGGCATGGATCCATCAAACACAGGCACTTCGATCTTCTTTAACAATCTATCTCTAGTAGCAAACGAGTTATGATTGCTCTGATACCCTAACTCTTCTGAACCAGGTTCGTTCTGAGAATGAGTGATTGGTACCTTACTTTGCGAAGGTGGTGATGATGCGATTCCTTTCTCTTTGTCCCCGAGCACATGAGATTCCAATCTGTTCAGGATCTGGATCACCAACGTCAGCTCCTTTTCCACCGAGCCCATCCGCTGATTGATTTCACTATTCGAATTCGTTAACGCTCCCAACCACCGTGAATCGCCTCGACTCGATCCTGTATCTCCGCCACCGTTCGATCGACGGAATCTACCCATCGCCTCCGTCTTCTAACATCGCCATCGCCGGAACACCGAGCTCACGCACCAATTGATAGAGTTTAAATATTGTATTTGTATAGAAACGTATGTAAACTCAATTCTCAATGTATATCATAATCAACATACAACTCGATAATGATTTCACCTATACATTTGAATCTGAGCAACCGCTGGCCTCACCTAGACGATATACTCCTCAAGTCGTGAGACTCAACTAAAATCTATAAGCTGCCTCGACTAACAGTCAACAATCCGACTTTATACAATTTGAAAATACAAAGAGCTAGAAAGACTCTAATTCAAACAGAGTCTCTGCCGTTATTTATTTGAATTCTTCTGTCACGTCACTCCTCCCCCCTCTCCAACGTCTGCTTCGGGTTTGCTCCTCTACGAATGAATACCCTGTCCAGCCTATCAGTGGCTACTGAGGCAAACCCTATAGTGACACAAGAAGGTAAAAAAGTGTGTAATTGTGGTTTATAGTTTGGATAATGTTGTAGTTATCCACCTATTTTGAGAAATGATGTTTAATTGTACACTTATCCAATTAAGATATACATATGTGTTAGGCGGAGTTGATGTACACAATCAAGCACCAGAACCCGCAGAGTGCACGTTGCCTCTATCTCAGCCAACTCAAGCAGTCACAGAAGTGCCACCGATGACTTAAGGGGTGAACACTATAAGATATCAATGGTCATTGGCGACGCCGATGGACTTTTGGGAAGGTATTATGGGTGAAGACCTTGTCTTGGCTGAAGGAATTGAACCAGATCGTGCGGCTGTATGTGGAGAAACAGAGGAGGACGTAGGACGTACTACTGCAACACTTAGCCTTGCAGGACAAGGTGGAGGTACCGCAGCTTTAGATGATAATAAAGCTTCATGTCAAGGTTCTTGTGAGAATATTGCTTTGGCTGTTAGTCCGTCAGAGCCTCTGGCAATTGAAACTCAAGCAACAAGTAACAACAACACTCTCATTGTCCCCAAGAGTGGTAATGAAATATTGGAGGCATTCAAGAAATTCTTGGGTAATTACAAGTTATATCATAATGTGTTTGGGTTGTAACGTGATGTGAAAACTAACCTATATTTTTATCAGATTGTTGTTTAGTCATTAGGGGAGAAGGTCCTAAGCAATTCTTCGCACAACTCGGAGTTGGATCTTAATGTGAAGAATCAGGCTAAGCATCCTGTTGGGGTCAAAATCGGTCAAAGACACAATGAATACCTGAAAGTCCTTGGAAACAATCAAGCGTCGAATAAAACCAAGGAAAAAACTAGTTATTCGGAGAAAACGTCGGAAGGGATGACCGCGATCGTGAGCCCCAAACACCAGCAAGAGCGCCACGCCTGGCCCCAGCGCCGGTGCCGCTCGCCTGCGTTAGCACGGCACCGGCGCCGGCTCACCAGCGCTGGCGCCGGCGCCGGCTTCGCCGATGCTGGCACTGGCGCCGGCGCCGCTTGCCGTCGCACCGGGCCGGGCTTCAAGTATGGACCACTTCGACAAGTCGCGATCTTCTTCCCGCAAAACCGTCTCAACAAACTAGTCCAACTATGCACTTTGTATCCTAGCTCGAATACTCACTGTTCGACTCCTTGGAGACAAGAAACCAAAGAACTCCGTTTCGTCTTGGTCGAAATAAATTGGGAAAACTTCGGGAGACCACCAAAGGTTCACGAATGGATCTCGATTCATCGTATAAAACGATCACGGTTATTCTAAAAACACCAGTCATCTAGACTATACGGCGAATTGAGATTCCTTCGGAAAAAAATGTATCATGACAGGCTGGTTTCTCCGAAAAGTCGTGAAACGTCCGCGATCGAAACAACGGCCCCCGAAGGCCCAAACGCTACCGAATCGGCCACTTGCGATTTTCCAGGAAACCAAGTCAAGATGGATATAACGCCTCATGTTTATCTTAACATAAGATAAATGTTAAGTTTCCCAGAGATAAATGTGAAGTTTCTTGAAGATAAATGTCAAGTTTCCCGATAAACATGAAGACCGGTGGAAATGGAAAGAAGCCCGATTCACGATAGATTCGGCCCAAAGGAAGAATAGACCGTCTTAAAGAGAAGTATATAAGGAGAGGTTGGGGCGAGGAGCAAAGAGAGAACTTTTTCAGAGCAACATAGCACTTAGAGCAACTTAGGCATTATTTTCCGTTTTTACTAGCGAGCTGCGACTCAACTAGGTTAGAACTTCGGTTGCTAGACTAGCGAACTTGCCGACAGCTCTTGTAGCCAAGGCTCTTACCTGTTGTTCACGCTCAAACGCGGATTCGAAAATAAGATCTTTTGCTCTGTTCTTTTTTCTTACGATTTCCATTCTGTATTTCTTATTCTCTTTGTCGTACTGATTGTGTCGTGTGTGGCCCAGCAGATAACCGGGACCTTCAGGGAAGGCTTGGTTCACCTGGTTTCCTCCAAATCAACTTAACTGTGAAGGCCAAGAGCAAGGCCCCGCGAGGGATCACAAGAGCCTGCAGCAGCAGAAGACTCGATTTCGAGACTCCGGGCGATCGAGTTGCACGTGCGGACAAGACTTCTTCAGGCCAAAACCCTGACGAATCTCTCCAACCAGGTGCGCAACCGACTACGGAGAATCTTCCACCTCCCTCTGGGGACAACGAAGAAAACGACGTCGAACGAATCAACCTGGACGTGAGCGACCAATCCGATCATTCGGACGATAACGCTGACGTTCATCATAGAAGGACCCGAAGTCAGTCTGCCCGACAGACGGTGTCCTTCAAAAAAACCCATGACAGAAGAGGAAGAAGACCTCTACTGGATGGAACAGGAAGAACTGGCGGAGGATCAAACTCGGATCCATCGTAACCAGCGCCGACAAGCTCGGAAAAACGCAGGTAGCGATAGCGAGATCCACGATCTCCGCGAGTCTCTCGCAAAATAAGTAGCCGAGGTAAAAGCGGTGAAATCAAAATTCACCAGGCAACTAGTGCAGCTCGAGATCGATAGACTTCTCGAGGAAGCCGCAACGCCGTTCACCGCTTCGGATCACAGAGACCGCATTTCAGTCCACAGGAAGATCAGGATTCCCGTCTGCGATGGGACCACAGATCGAGCACTTACAGTCCTTCCAGATCGCGATGGGAAGATGCAAACTCCTAGAACATGAGCGAGGCGCCGGTCACTGCCTTCTCTGTGGAAAATCTCAGAGCGCGCTCGAATGGTTCTCTCGACTCAAAATAAACTCCATCGGAAGTTTCCGCCAACTAGCCTCGGCATTTCTCAAACAGTACTCCATATTCATGGACAGAGAAACTACGGCGTGGACTTGTGGAGTCTGGCTCAAAAGGAAGGCGAATCGCCGGTACAAGTCAAAGTTCGAAAGTGGATATTTCTGGAGAAACCCGCGGACGATCAGGATACCCTCCACAAGGCAGTTTCATCGTCATGGAAGAAGAGATGAGAGTCCTGTCGCAAAAAATGGAGTGCATGGCGTCCTCAAAGAAGAAACCCTCTAAATAGCGACAAATGCGTCCATCACAAGGGGAACACACCCAAGCGAGCATAACTTCGCCATTAACTTCGAACAAGGAAAACTCGTATTCTCGCAAAACAGGTGGAAACCTTAATTATGGCGCCAAGAGCAAGGCCCCGCGAGGGATCACAAGAGCCTGCAGCAGCAGAAGACTCGATTGACTCGGCGATCGAAGTTGCACGCGGCGACAAGACTTCTTCAGGCCAAAACCCGGCGAATCTCTCCAACCAGGTGCGCAACCGACTCACGGAGAATCTTCCACCTCCGGGACAACGAAGAAAACGACGCCGAACGAATCAACCTGGACGCGGAGCGACCAATCCGATCATTCGACGATAACGCTGGCGTTCATCATAGAAGGACCAAGTCAGTCTGCCCGACAGACGGTGTCCTTCAAAACCCATGACGAAGAGGAAGAAGACCTCTACTGGATGGAACAGGAAGAACTGGCGGAGGATCAAACTCGATCCATCGAACCAGCCGACAAGCTCGAAAACGCAGGTAGCGATAGCGAGATCCACGATCTCCGCGAAGCCCTCGCAAAAGTAGCCGAGGTAAAAGCGTGAAATCACAAATTCACCAGGCAACTAGTGCCGCCCCGAGATCGATAGACTTCTCGAGGAAGCACGAAAACGCCGCTCACCGCCGGATCACGAGACACGATTTCAGTCCCTGGAAGATCAGGATTCCCGCTTCACGATGGGACCACAGATCCGGCACACTTACAGTCCTTCCAGATCGCGATGGGAAGATGCAAACTCCTAGAACATGAGCGAGGCGCCGGTCACTGCCTTCTCTGTGGAAAATCTCAGGCTAGCCGAATGGTTCTCTCGACTCAAAATAAACTCCATCGGAAGTTTCGCCAACTAGCCTCGGCATTTCTCAAACAGTACTCCATATTCATGGACAGAGAAACTTACGACGTGGACTTGTGGAGTCTGGCTCAAAAGGAAGACGAATCACTTCGGTACAAGTCAAAGTTCCGAAAGTGGATATTTCTGGAGAAACCACGGACGATCCAGGATACCTCCACAAGGCAACGGATTTCATCGCCATGGAAGAAGAGATGAGAGTCCTGTCGCGAAAAATGGGTCGCAGAAAACGTCCTCAAAGAAGAAACCCTCTCGTAACGACAAGTACGTCCATCACAAAGGGGAACACACCCAAGGCGAGCATAACTACGCCATTAACTCGGAGCAAGGAAAAACCTCCGGAAACACCTGGACCAGGAACCAGTTAAAGGATAATTACTACTGCGAGTTCCACGAAACCAGAGGTCACTCCACCGCGAACTGCAAGGTTCTCGGCGCCAGGCCCGCCGCAAAGCTCCTCGCCGACGAACTGTCGAAGGTCAAGAGTACAAAGGACTTGCTCCTGGAGTTCGACCACCCAAAAACCAACAAGACTGTCCCCGAGGACCGCACGCCTGAAAGTCAATCGGGTGAGAAGCTCGGAAGGAGACAGGACGACCAGGGGAACAGCAGCAGTCGCCAGAGGGTAAATATGATTATCGGAGGGTCGCAGTTCTATCAAGACTCGGTCTCGTCGATCAAAGCCTACGGGCGGAAAGCCAAGACAAGTTCCAACTGGCTTCCGGATAGCGATATTCCCAACCACACGATCGCTTTCATGAACAAGAAACCGCCGGAATCGACAAACCTCATTACGATCCTCTAGTCATCGACCTGGTGATCCAGGATCTCGGTTGGCGCATCCTTATCGATACAGGAAGTACGGTCAACGCCATCTTCCGAGACACCTCTACAGGATGAAGATCCCACTTGGGAAGTCGCCCTCGATCCAAAACCCTTGACTGGGTTTGCGGAGCGCCACCTCCATGACCCTCGAACATTAAGCTCCCGGTCATGGCTAAGGAAGTCACAAAGATCGCCGAAGTTTGCAGTAGTCGACAACCCGCCATCTACAATGCCATCATGGGAACCCCTTGATCAACTCCATGAAGGCAGTACCGTCCACATATCACCTCGGCATCAAATTTCCGACTCCAACCGAACCGCAGTAATTGGTAGTCAGAACAGTCGAGACTCTGCCAAGCCGAAGTTCAACTGCAAAAATCGAACGCTCTGCGCCAACCCGCTTGAAAGCAAAGGAATCACACAACAATCCTGAAAACTCAAAAAGATGTTCTAGAATCATCCTAACATGCAACGATTCAAGACAGCGAAAAAGTCTCTGAATCCATCGCCGTAGCAGACAGCTCGATCCCCACACAAATCACCGATCCGACTAGTACGATCGGAACGGCGACACACGGGGAGTAAAAATGTCTGCAGCAACAATCAGAACTACGAGATGGCTTGATCCTCGAAGAGGTAATGAGGCAGCTCGTCGAAACCCGGCGAAGCTTAGCTATCCCTCACCAAGGGTACGTGATACTCCTATACTCCCACACAAAACGCAAAATTTCCGCGACATGTATTCAAAATTTTCAAACTTTTCAATACAACTCTTTTATCAAACTTTCAAAGCATGCTTAACACAGTAACACATCAAAACCTCGGAAAAACGAAAATAATATCTTTGGTGAAACGCGAGACGTCGCAATTTCCCAAAGGTATCAAAATCGCATCATCCATCAAAACAGTCCAACCTAACTTAAAACAAACTCCGATTACCTCGACGGATCTAACACAGAAATGTTTCACTAATACCAAACCATAGTCAGTCCTTTTCAAGGTCCTCTTACATCCCGACAAGGATATCATAGCGACTATACAAGAAACCAAAATTTTGGTTAGCTCTTCCAAGTTGAAGTAGCTCGATTCGCACCTAAACAAATCATATAAGCCGATAACAATTCAGCGGATTTTAAAACGGTGCGAAGTCAGACTAAATCACTAACAGGCAAAACGAAGCCGATCAGTCATCGTGATAGCCTTAAATCTGAGAGTGCCTAGGTCTTGCCCTAAACCCGCTGGATCTTGACATCTCACGATATAGTATCGACACCGACACGATCCAAAACATGTCTCTCATCGCTAACACCTAAAACACTCGCTACAAAGTAGTACACGACTAATACGAAAAATAAGAGTTAGAATACAAAGTGACTACTCGGATTCTACCCTCTACACTTGGCGAAGTATAAATCAAAACACAAAGCAAATATCTGCAAAATCCACATGATATATATTCAAGCCACAAAACGCAGGGATTCGGCCACCAACGCCAGTCCCGGAATATACAAAGGTTACATGACCTCCTACGGTCGCATATATTAAATAAACAGGCCTCACACGCCACGCTAAACAGCTATCAAGCTAAAGAGATATAACTCGACAACAATCCTCGCGAATCAAGGTCAAGGTATTCGTGACGCGAAGATCCCGAACGGTAACAGACTGGTCAACTTCTTCATTCACGCTTTTCCGCTTCCGCCATGCCGTCTTCGACCGTCCTCCCAAACCTCGATGGGGTCCCAAAGCTTTGACCCTTCCTTCGATCGGAGGAACTAAGGATTCAGCGTGAGCCATTCACTCATAAAACCTTCCATCTCAGCAATCTCGAGGGAAGGAAAACCCCGTTTCTGACTTGTGAAGGTTAGCGACCGATCCCCCGCACTCGCGAAAATCACCCACAAACTCTTGAGCTTCCTTCAAGCTCTCGAACTCGTGGCTTAACGATTCAGCCCTCCGCCATCTTGGCAGCGACGCTTCCTCCCTCTCCTTCCGCATCTAACAAGAGCCCGAATGAAGTTTGGCCTGCTTCTTGACTTTGTTCCCTCTTTTCCGAACGGAAGAGTTCGTCGGCTTCCTCGCCAAGTTTAGAGATCCTCGATCTTCGAAGCTTTCATCGAAAGTGCCGATCCAACACCCTCATCCTCTGTATAAACTTAGGATCAGAAAAATATATCCAACAATGGTAGTATATATGATCAAAGTTCAAAAGATAAACCTCGTTGATTCGCTGAGTACCTCGCAAAGCTCTCCTCTTCACGCCATCCACGCGCGACAAGACTTCTTCAGGCCAAAACCCGACGAATCTCTCCAACCAGGTGCGAACCGACTACGGAGAATCTTCCACCTCCTCTGGGGACAACGAAGAAAACGACGCCGAACGAATCAACCTGGACGCGGAGCGACCAATCCGATCATTCGGACGATAACGCTGACGTTCATCATAGAAGGACCCGAAGTCAGTCTGCCCGACAGACGGTGTCCTTCAAAAAAACCCATGACAGAAGAGGAAGAAGACCTCTACTGGATGGAACAGGAAGAACTGGCGGAGGATCAAACTCGATCCATCGAACCAGCCGACAAGCTCGAAAACGCAGGTAGCGATAGCGAGATCCACGATCTCCGCGAAGTCTCGCAAAAGTAGCCGAGGTAAAAGCGTGAAATCACAAATTCACCAGGCAACTAGTGCCGCTCCCGAGATCGATAGACTTCTCGAGGAAGCACGAAAAACGCCGTTCACCGCTCGGATCACAGAGACACGCATTTCAGTCCCTGGGAAGATCAGGATTCCCGTCTACGATGGGACCACAGATCCGAAGGCACACTTACAGTCCTTCCAGATCGCGATGGGAAGATGCAAACTCCTAGAACATGAACGAGACGCCGGTCACTGCCTTCTCTCTGTGGAAAATCTCAGGGGCGCAGCGCTCGAATGGTTCTCTCGACTCAAAATAAACTCCATCGGAAGTTTCCGCCAACTAGCCTCGGCATTTCTCAAACAGTACTCCATATTCATGGACAGAGAAACTTACGACGTGGACTTGTGGAGTCTGGCTCAAAAGGAAGACGAATCACTTCGGTACAAGTCAAAGTTCCGAAAGTGGATATTTCTGGAGAAACCACGGACGATCCAGGATACCCTCCACAAGGCAACGGATTTCATCGTCATGGAAGAAGAGATGAGAGTCCTGTCGCAAAAAAATGGGTCGCAGAAAACGTCCTCAAAGAAGAAACCCTCTCGTAACGACAAGTACGTCCATCACAAAGGGGAACACACCCAAGGCGAGCATAACTACGCCATTAACTCGGAGCAAGGAAAAACCTCCGGAAACACCTGGACCAGGAACCAGTTAAAGGATAATTACTACTGCGAGTTCCACGAAACCAGAGGTCACTCCACCGCGAACTGCAAGGTTCTCGGCGCCAGGCCCGCCGCAAAGCTCCTCGCCGACGAACTGTCGAAGGTCAAGAGTACAAAGGACTTGCTCCTGGAGTTCGACCGCCCAAAAACCAACAAGACTGTCCCCGAGGACCGCACGCCTGAAAGTCAATCGGGTGAGAAGCGCGGAAGGAGACAGGACGACCAGGGGAACAGCAGCAGTCGCCAGAGGGTAAATATGATTATCGGAGGGTCGCAGTTCTATCAAGACTCGGTCTCGTCGATCAAAGCCTACGGGCGGAAAGCCAAGACAAGTTCCAACTGGCTTCCGGATAGCGATATTCCCAACCACACGATCGGTTTCGAGGAACAAGAAACTGTCGGAATCGACAAACCTCATTACGATCCTCTAGTCATCGACCTGGTGATCCAGGATCTCGAAGTTGGCCGCATCCTTATCGATACAGGAAGTACGGTCAACGTCATCTTCCGAGACACCCTCTACAGGATGAAGATCCCACTTGGGGAAGTCGTCCCTGATCCAAAACCCTTGACTGGGTTTGCGGGCGTCACCTCCATGACCCTCGGGAACATTAAGCTCCCGGTCATGGCTAAGGAAGTCACAAAGATCGTCGAGTTTGCAGTAGTCGACAACCCGGCCATCTACAATGCCATCATGGGAACCCCTTGGATCAACTCCATGAAGGCAGTACCGTCCACATATCACCTCGGCATCAAATTTCCGACTCCAACCGGAACCGCAGTAATATGGGGTAGTCAGAAACAGTCGAGACTATGCTACCTAGCCGAGTTCAAACTGTGAAAAGATCGGAACGCCCCTGCGGCCAACCCGAAACGAGCAAAGGAATCACACAACATTCCTGAAGACTCGAAAAAAGATGATCCAGAATCATCCGAACAGGCAACGATTCAAGACAGCGAAAAAGTCTCTGAATCCATCGCCGTAAAAGCAGACAGCTCGATCTCCGCACAAATCACCGATCCGACTAGTACGATCGGAACGCAACACACGGGGAGTAAAAACGTCTGCAGCAACAATCAGAACTACGAGATGGCTTGATCCTCGAAAGAGGTACGTAGGCAGCTCGTCGAAACCCGGTGAGTTCAGCTATCCCCCACCAAAAGGTGGGTACGATACCCTATACTCCCACAAAAACGCGAAATATCCGCACATGTATTCGAAATTTTCGAAACTTTTCAATACAACTCTTTTTATCAAACTTTCAAAGCATGCTTAACACAGTAACGCATCAAAACCTCGGAAAAACGAAAATCATATCTTCGGGGAAACGCGAGACGTCGCAATTTCCCAAAGGTATCGAAATCGCATTGATGTCTTGCATATTTACATGTTTTTAGCTATCATATCTTGTGCATTTTTACTCATTTAGATTAGGCATTAGGCATATTTAGGCTCATTTTGCATTCATAAGTCTCTATCAGGTGTTGGAGTATTACTTTGGAGATATTGGAGATATTTGGAAGTTTTGTGATGAAAAAGAGGGGTTTAAAGATGAACATGGACGGAGGCCTTAGAAATATCTTCTGATGCTAAGATTTGGTGGAGACATGGAATTTTGAGTTAGCTTTCCAATGGAAGTGGTTGCAAGTCATTTGGAGCCACGTTGGAGGAGTTATGAGAAAAAAACTGAGGGCATATCAGTTCCACCCGGGTGAGCATACCCGAGGTCGACCATCCAACCATGCCTGGACGAGCTCAGGACGCGGCCAGGACGACCCGGGGACAAGCACCCGCACGTTCTGATTGTGCTGGAAGCCTAGAACGTACCCGACCTTGCACACCCGTCCGTTCCCACTCGCGCATGGAAGCACCCGGACAGGACCACCCGGCCAACAGCACCCTCACGGCCTGCATACCCGACCTGGAGGACGCGGCCTGAAGGACCCGCACGGCCTGCTGGCTGCTGGACACGGACAGCACGCGGCTCAGAACACCCGGACAAGAGAGACCGCACCGCCTGGATGATGGACGAGCAGCATGGTACGCGGCCTGGACATACCCGGGCTGGACAGCACAGCCTGACCCGGGTGGCCTAGCTTCTTCCTTTCTCCTTGCTTCTCATTGGTCGAAAATCAGTTGGCCAAGGACATTTTAGTAATTTCATTTTATGTTTTAAAGGGCTTTCAAGCCACCTATAAATACTCTTGTAATCTCCTTTGTGAGATCTAACTTCTTTTCTCTCAAAAACATAATAAGAACTTGAAGAAAGTTTGGATCTTTGATCCTTTTTATCTCATTTCTTTTGTGTTTAATAGATTATCTTCTTCTCTAATCATGTTTAGCCTTGAATCATTGATTTTGAGGTTTTCCATGGCTATTAGTGAGTAGATCTATCTAGGGTTCATGGGCTTGGGAGAATAAGGGTGATTAAGTGTAGATCCAAGGTGCTTAGTGTTAGATCTATCCTTTCCTTGCATTGATTTGGTGTTCTTCGTGCTATATTTGAGTTGGCCTCTCAAGCATAGAGCTATAGGCATTTCATGCCCGGAAGGTGTTCTATGAAATGCCTGAACCAACTCATCTATGCTTTTAGCTTGCTTTGCCTAAGGGATTAGTTGTCAAAGAAGCTAGGATTGCTATTAGACTCATTCTCCATATTTGCTTTGATCATTACAGCCAAAGGGATTTGGTGTACTTGTGTGATCATTGCAAAAGAGCATTCATCTAGGGATAGAGTTTGCTTAGTTTTGTTGTCTAGGCACAAGGAATTGGATTGATTGAAAAGTTGGCATCTTGGATTGAGCCTTGATCACCCAAAGTCAATTCCCTTGTCCCAAGAACCCCCTTGCCTCATTGAGAAAGAAAGTTCAATCTTTTAATGCATTTTTAATATTGTCTTAGTTTCATAATCATCCTCTCATCTTGATTGCACTTAGATTAAGCATGAACTTGTATTCCCTTTGCATTAGAATCTCTTAGAATTGGATTGACATCTTGTATTCTACAACATTTGATTAGGACCCTAGAAAAGTCCTTTCATCACGCATCATCCATCAAAACAGTCCACCTGCGACTTAAAAAACAAACGCCCGTCGATTGGCCCCGACGGACGGACACAGAAACTTTTCACTAATACCAAACCGTAGTCAGACCTTTTCAAGGTCCTCTTACATCCGACAAGGATATCATAGCGCACTATACACGAAATCCAAAATTTTGGTTAGCTCTTCCAAGCGAAAGTAGCTCGATTCCCACCTAAACAAATCATATAAGCCGATAACAATTAGCGGATTTTAAAGCGGTCGCGGTCAGGGGCGAAATCACTAACAGGCAAAGCGAAAGCCGATTAGTCATAGCATAGCCTTAAAGTTGAGAGTAAGCCTAGGTCTTTCCCCTAGCCAGTCTTGCTGGATCTTGACATCTCATAGTATCGACACCGAATCACGAGATCAAAACATGTCTCTCATCGCTAACACCTAAAACACTGGCTACAAAAAGTACCGGACCTAGCGACAAAATAAGAGTTAGAATCGAAGTGACTACTCAGATTCTACCTCTACACTTGGCGAGTATAAATCAAAACACAAAGCAAATTCTGCAAAATCCACATGATATATATTCAAGCCGCAGAAGCGGCGGGTATTAAAGCCACCAGCGGCCAGTCGGAAATATAAAAGGTTACCACGACCTCTACGATGCGTGGCATATACAAATAAACAGGCCTCACGCATACGCCAAGCAACTATCAAGCTAAAGAGATATAATCCGACAACAATCCTCGATGTCAGGTCGAGGTGACCGGACGTGAAGATCGAGCGAAGTAACAGGCTGGTCAACTTCTTCATTCCACGCCTTCCGCGTTTCCGCTGCCGGCCTCCACGTGTCCTCGAAACCTCGATGGGGTCCCAAAGCTTCCTGACCCTTCGCCGATCGGAGGAACTAAGGATTCAGCGTGGCGCATTCACTCATAAAACCTTCCATCTCAGCAATCTCGGAGGAAGGAAAACCGGTTTCTGCGACTTGTGAAGGTTAGCGACCGATCACGCGCGGAAATCACCGACTCTTGAGCTTCCTTCAAGCTCTCGAACTTCGGTGGCGAGCGATTCAGCCCTCCAGCGCCATCTCGACAGCGTCGCTCTCTCCCTCTCCTTTCCGCCGAACGAAGCGGGGAATGAAGTTGGCTTGCTTGACTTTGTTCCTTAGCCTCTTTCGAGCGCGGAAGAGTTAGCGTTCGGCTTCCTCGGCTTTGAAGCGAGAGATCCTCGATCTTTGAAAGATTTCATCGAGTGCCGATCCGAACACCATCATCCCCTGTATAACTTAGGATCAGAAAAATATATCCAACAATGGTAGTATATATGATCAAAGTTCAAAAGATAAACCTCGTTGATTAGTTGAGTACCCTCGGCAAAGCTCTCCTCTTCCGTCATCCTCGGCGACTCATCAGTAGTAGCGCTGGAGGAGACCATTGAAAAATTTCTAGGCATGGGAAACTTCGCTGGTTCCACCCCACTTCTCGAACAGGCCAGAGTCTCCTCTAATGAACAGTCTTCGAGGCTGTCTCACATTCGACCTCTTTGCCTTTCCGAGACCTGTGTCTCCGTTTCGAACAGGCAAAACAGCAGTCGGCTTGATATCGCACGGAACATCGGAAGGCAGAGAGGCGACTCGGGATCGATAGAGTTCCACCGCATTTTGGATCCTTTCGGCGGAAAATATCGGCATGGTATGTTGACAATATTGTTAACTGCGATAAACAAAAGCTTTATCTTCCGCCGCGTTCAAAATACGAAAACAAAAGAAGAGAATTAGTGGTCGTGTTACGCTGATCGAGTTCCACTCTGAGGGAATAAGTGAAGGCAGCTTTCCTCCGCGGATTCCCCATCTATTGATACAAAGCGTCGAACCATGACTTGGGATTAGTAGTCCCCTGGATTATGGCCATGTCCTTCTGCGGGATCCGCGAATCACGAACCTTCATCGGCGTTGGCTTGGTATACCAAGTCCCTCGAAATCACTAGGAGTAGGGTCCATACCTAACTTCGTAACTTCGAGACTAACGCCCGAGCCAACTCTCCAAAGGCGGGACAGTGAGCTGGCTGATTGAGAATCGAAAAGAGCGGCGCGGGACAATGGTACCAGGGATCGGGAACCACATGCGGCTGTCTGAAAGAAAAGCTTCATAGCAAGTAAAAAGCCCTGCGGAGGATCCCGCTGCTCTCGCCAGCCGGTCGGGGATCGAGCGTGACCCGGGCTTGGTAAAAGTTTGAAGAGTTGTAAGTACTTCGGGTGAGACCCTGCTTGGTGAAAGCCCGCCCTCGAGGGCTCACGGGAATGGGGATGTCCCCGCGGCGGACGAAGCCACATACAGCTTTGTAGTATGCCTCCCTCGTATCCTCGTCGACTTCTTCTTAGTGTTTCGGCCAACCACTTCATCGGCGGAGATAAGCCGAAGATGAGTGAAAAAATTCATTTTAGAATCTTGATCTTGAAGACATTTTCTTGAGATAGAAACTTTAGAAGGTAAAATCCTTGTGATGAAGTAAGAATGACTGAAAATTCTTACTCCATCTATGGAAGAAAAGTTACTATTTACTCCGACTTTCGACAAGCGATGCGTCTCTATGTTGGGGTCAAAATCGGTCAGCAGCGAATCGTCACCGAAAGATCCTCGAAGAAAACTAAGTGACAATCAAAACCAAGCGAATTGCGTCACTTTCGATGAACTCACTGGAAGGCATGAGCGGACCGTGAGCCCGAGGGATCAACGAGGCAAACAACAGCAGGCACCGGTGGCGGGACAACCGCAACTGGCGGGGAGCGCTGGCACGGCGGCGGGGCGGCCGGCGCGGCGGCAGGGCATACGCCGTTATCCTGGCGCCGGCAGGCTCCTCTCCGTCTGGCGCCCGGCGGCCTGTCGTCTCCGTCTGGCACCCGGCAAGGGTCCTGGCGCCCATCGTACAATGTCGTCTGCGTGATCTCGAAGCGGCAGCATCTTGGTCCCTTAAACCCATGTCGGATTGTCCGAGAACTACAATGATTCTTCCATAAAGCCTTCGATTGTTTAAAAGTTCATAATTTAAAATCTAAGTTGAAGCCTCATTACTCAAACCCTTGAAGGCGGAAAGTCAACGAATCCAAGTCCATCTCGATCCGATACTCGAGGAATCGGAGATCTTAAAAGGTTTGAGCGATGAATGGATCTCAATTCAGCGTATAAAAGCGATCCGCGGTTATTCTGAACACCAAACATCTCGACTATAATGAGGAATTGAGTTCCTTCGAAATGCCGAAACCTTCAAACACTATTCTTTCAAAACCGTAAAAGCGTCTAAGTGGCCCGACATGGCCAAAGCGGTACTACGATTTTCGAAAAGGAAGGATAACTATGGCGGTTTATCCTTATCCTTACATAAGAGATAAATCTCAAGTTTCCAGAAGATAAATGTCAAGTTTTCGAAGATAAATGTCAAGTTTCCCGATAAACACCAAGATGGACGAAAATGGAAAAAGCCCGATTCAGCACGAAAGAAGATAGACCGTCTTAAGAGGAGTATATAAGGAGAGCTTTGGGCGAGGAGGAAATCATAATAAAATTTCCAGAGCACTTTAGCACTTAGAGCAAATTCAGCATTTCTTTTCTGTTTTCACTAGCGAGCTGCGACTCAACTAGGTTAGATTTAGGCGGCCGGACTAGCGGACCTTTCGACAGCTTTGTAGCGATTTCTTTACATGTTGTTAACGCCAAACGATAATTCGAAATAAGATCTCTTTAAGCTCTATTTTTCACGATTTTTATTTTACAACTTAAATTAGCATTGATTGTGTCGTGTGTGGCCCAGCAGATATCCGGGACCTTCAGGAAGGTTAAGTTTACTTGGCTTTCCTGCAAATCAACGAAAACTTCGGCGGTGTGAATTTCGGTTCCCACGGTTTGGCTGGAAGGAGGGTTACGTATCTATCTATCTTGCAACTGCTGCGCTTCGATCATGTCTAATGGCGTCACCAAAGACCTGCCAACTCTGAAGCGGAACACCCGTCGGCCTAGCGTTGAAGACTCCAAGCTGGATCGTCCACGATCCTGCTGATGCAAACAGCGAGGCTCTCCGACGGATGAAGGAACTGTTCACCTCCGCCCAGAGCGAGTGAACAACAGAACAAGCTGATAACCTACTTCGCCAAAACAGGTCGACACCTTAACTGCGAGGAGCAAGTTGCAGCGGATCCACCAAAGGCGCGACGGCGAAGACTTCGACCGGATCTCGGGAGAGCGAAAAAGATGCCTGAAGAGCCCACTCCCTAGAAGCGGCTCCAAAAGGACAGCGAGCGACCGCCCAGAATCTTCCACCCGACTCGAGGAAACGAAAGCGGCGTCGGCGCATCAATCTGGATATCAGCGACCAATCCGGATACTTCCGATGAAACGTGACATCCACCAGGAAGGACCGAAGCCAGTCCCTTCGGTGGGCGGTATCCTTCGAAGGCCCATGACAGAAGAAGGAGGAAGAACTCTACTGGATTCAGCAGGAAGAACTTCGCGGAGGATCAAACTTCGGATCCATCGCGACCAGTGCGAAAAAATCGGACGCCGGTAGCAACAGCGAGATCCATGATCTCGCGAATCTCAAAAAGACGTGGCGAAGTGAAAGCGGTGAAATGCATAAATCCACCAGGCAACCAGTTCGCTCGAGATCGATAGACTTCGAGGAAGCCGCGGAAAATGCCGTTCACGCTTCGGATCATGGGAACACATATCTGGACCGGGGAAAATAAAAATCCCGGTTATGGCGGTACAGGATCCTAAGTCGCTTTACAGTCCCAGATCGCAATGGGTAGGTGCAAACTCGGGAAGCGAGAGCGGGTCACTGTCTTCTCTAAATTCGAGCACCTGGCGTTGCTTCGAATGGTTCTCCGGCTCAAAAGGAACTCCATCGGAAGCTTATGCAGCTGGCCTCGGCGTTTCTCAAACAATACTCCATGTTCATGGATAGAAAGCGTCGGCGTGGACCTATGGAGCCTAGCTCAAAAGGAAAACCCAGCCACTCGCGACTTCATCGCGAAGGTTCAAACTGGTGATGGCGGTGCGGGCATTAGCGACAATGTGTGATCGACACCGAGGAAAACTCTGCGGTACAAGTCAAAGTTCGAAAGTGGATACTACTGGAAAAGCAGCGGACAATCAGGATACTCTCCACAAGCAGCGGACTTCATCATCATGGAGGAAGAGATGAAACTTCTATCGCGGAAGCACGGACCACAGCAGCCCTCAAAGAAGAAACCCTCTAGTAGCGACAAGAGCGTCCATCACCAAGGGAAGGCGGCCAAAGGCGAACATAACTTCGCCATCGGCTTCGGGCAAGGCAAAACCTCAGGAAACACCTGGACCAGGAACCAGTACAAGGATAATTCCTACTGCGAGTTCCACGAAACCGAGGTCACTCCGCTGCGAACGCAAGGTTCTGGCCGGCTCGCCCAAGCTCCTCACGGAGAACTATCAAAGGTCAAAGTATAAAGGACTTGCTCCTGGACGATAGCCAAAGACCAACAAAACTGTCTCCGAGGACAGCGACGAAAATCAATGGGTGGCGGCGGAAGAGCGAGACGACGAAAGGAACAACAGCAGTTGCGGAGGGTAAACATGATCATCGGAGGATCGCAGTTTTACCAAGACTTCGGTCTGTCGATAAAGCCTCTGACGGCGAGAACAAGTTTCAACTGGTTTCGGATAGCGATATTCTAACCACGATCGTTTTGAGAGCGAAACTGTCGAATCGACAAACCTCATTGCGATCCTTTGGTTATCGACCTGGTAATCAAGGCTGGTAATCAGGATCTTGAAGTCGGCGCATCCTCGTCGATACAGGAATGCGGTCAGCGTTATCTTCCGACACCCTCTACAGGATGAAGTCCCCGCAGGGAAGCGGTCCACTGAGCCAAAACCTTTAAGCGGGTTTTACGTCACTTCCATGACCCTCGGGAGAATTAAGCTCCGGTCATGGCGAAGAATCACAAGGATCGTCGAGTTTGCAGTAGTCGACAATCCGACCATCTAATGCCATCATGGGAACCCGGATCAACTCCATGAAGGCAGTACCATCCACATATCACCTCGGCATCAAATTTCCGACTCCACGGAACGCAGTCATCGGGGTAGTCGAGAAACAACGAGACTTTGTTACCTAGCGAGTTCAAACTGTGAAAAGATCAGAACGCCCTGCGGCCAACCGAAGCGAGCAAAGGAATCACACAACATTCGAAGACTTCGAAAAAATGATCAGAATCATCCGAACAGGCAACGATTCAAGACAGCGACAAAGCCTCTGAGTCCACCGCTGTAAAAGCAGACAGCTCGACCCCGCACAAACCACCGATCCGACCAGCACAATCGGGCGAGCAACCGAGGGAGTAAAAGCGTCTGCGGCAACCATCAGAACTCTGAGATGGCTTGATCCTCGAAAGTGCGTAGGCAGCTTCGTCAAAACCGGCGAGTTCAGCTATCCCCTCACCAAAAGGGGGACTGGGCGATATACTCCTATACTCCCACAAAAGCGTGAAATATCCGCACATGTACTCGAACTTTTGAAATTCTTTCAATAAAATTATCTTTTATGCTCACGTATAGCATAAACGCCGGGCGAAAATCATATCTTCAAAAGCGAGGCGTCGCAACTTCTGAAAAAGATAACAAAACTTCGTATCATCGCTAAAACAGTCCACCTGCGACTTAAATAACTTCGCCCGTCGATTGGCCCGGCCGGACGCACGCAAGCGTTTCACTCAATACAAACTTCGTAGTCAGACCTACAAGGTCCTCTTACATCCGACAAGGATATCATAGCCGCTATACAAAAACCAAAATTTTGGTTTAGTGTCTCGGATAAACTCGAAGATAGCTCGATTCTTTTAACACAAGTCATATAAGCGTGACTAGCGGACTTTAAGCGAAAAGAATCAGGAAGAAATCACTAACATGCAAAAGCGAAAGCCGATCAGTCATCGTACAACCTTAATGCTGAGAGTAAGCCTAGGTCTTTCCCTAAACCCAGTCTTGCTGGATCTTGACATCTCACAGACATAGTATGCGTTATCTGAGATCCCAAAACATGTCTCTTATAAACACTAAAATGCTAGCTAAAAGTAGCATACGGACCAGCGACAAAAAGTTAGGATGAAGTGACTACTCGCATTCTTTCCTCTACACTTGGCGAAAGTATAAATCAAAACAAAAGCGAAATCTCGCAAATTTTCATATTCATAAAGGCGCAAAGGCGGCGGGATTCTAAACCACCAGCGGCCAGTCCCAAAACATAAGAATGCAACCTCCGGCGGTCCGCGAAGAAAACTCTAAAAAGCGGCCACACCGGCCAAAACATACGATTCACAAAGGAAGTCAACATCGAAATCCGGATAAATCCCGAATGAACCTGCAGGCTGGTCCACTTCCTCGTTCCGCCTTGGCGTTCCCACCACCCTCGGCGTTCTCATCGGCTCCGTCCTCCACCGTATCCTCGGAAACCTCGATAGGTTTCCATAGTCTCGGACTCTTTCTTGGAGGAGAACCAAGGACTCAGCATGAGCACACTTTCGACCATAAAGTCCTTCATCTCAGCAATCTCGAATCAAAAGAAATCCGGGTTCTGAGACTTGTAAGGTTCTGACCGAGCCCGGCACTCGCGGAAATCGCCAACACACTCTGAGCTTCTTTAAAACATTGAAACTCAGCAGCAAGCGATTCCGCCCGTCTCGCCACCTCAGCTGCGACCATCCTCCTTCCTCTCCTTTCGCCCGAACAGAGCTCGAGCATAAAGCTCAGCTTGCTGCGTTCTAGCCTTTACCTCTTGTCGAATCGGAAGAGCTCGCGCTCAGCTTCTTTGGTCTTGAAATTAGCAATCCTAGACTTGCGGGCTTCAGTCATCATTGCCAAACACTCTTAGTCCTGCATAAATTCAAGATCAATAAATATACATATATCGCGGTTCAAGAATCTTGTTAAAAGTTCAAAGGACAAAACCTCATTGATCCGCTGGGAACCCACGGCAAAAACCCATTGCTTCTTCTCATCCTCCAGCAACTCGTCAGTAACAAACTCCGGAGGAAGGCCGTCAAAGAAATTGTTGGGGAGTGGAAAATCGCTGGCTCCGCCTTTTTCCGTTGGAACAAAACTAGGGTTTTCCCCAGCGGTGGGTCTTCGAACCTTCCCCATCGACTTCTTTCCCATTCACGAGATCTATGTTTACGTCTCTGAGTAGGGGGTTCGATAACGGTTGGCGTCGCATGTCGGGACAGGGTCACCGGACGGTAAAGTCTTACTGCGTCTCGAATCCGTTCAAGTGAAGGACTTCAGAAAAGCGGCCTTTGGCGAAGGAGATCCCTCTTGACGAAAAGATCACCATGCAAATGCGCAACAGCCCCGTTCTCTACAAAGCGAAACTTTTTCACTAAAAACTCGCACTTCCGAAATGATGAAATAGACAACGAGTTTTCATCATATTACCTCGGTTGAAGTTCCATGCGTCGCGGAAATAGATGGAGGCAGCTCTCCTCGGCGAACTCACCATCTATTAGGACATAGAGCGCTCCTGCCACGACTTAGGGTTGAAGTAGTCCCCGAATTATGGCCATATCCTTCTTTGGCACCATTGAGTAGTAACCGTCGCTCCCGTTGGCGAGTGCTCCAAAGACCGAAATCTCGGGACTGAGATCGATCGAGCTCATAACTGCAATTAGTGCGTAAAGCCAACTCTCTAAGGCAGGAACACTGAGCTGGCTGATCGAAAGTTCAGAAGTGGCGAAGGCGCCACGAACAATGGTACCGGGATCAGGAACCACACGGCAATCACGTGGAAGGTCTAAACATGTAAAAAACCTTTAGGAGGATTCCTCGCACTCTCATTGCCGACAAGAATTGAATTTAACTCCATCGAATCTGGTAAAATCTCGAAGAATCTTGAGATATTCACGTGAAACCAAGCTTCGGCGTAAAGGGACCACAGCTGCCTCAAAGGTCTCTTGAACAGGGACATCTGGGAGGTCGAGCCGAGCCCACAAGGCTTCGGTAGTCGCATTCTTCGCCTCCTCTTCGACTAACTCCTCTTGCTTCACCGTCCGTGGGCAGGAGGAGTCATCGAGGATGAATGGGAAGAAGAATTTCTCTTGGAGGATCTTGAAGACATTGTTCTTAAAGAGAGAAAGGATTCTTGAGAGAGATGAATTTTTATGATGAAGTAAGAATGAATGAGATTTCTTACTCCATCCTTATAAAGGAGGTAAAATCACTATTTACCCGACTTTTGGCAAGCGATGCGTCTCACACCTTCCCATCGGCTATACATAAGCCAGGTCCCGAAAGGCACTCACGGTTCCTAGCTAGCTGGGGGCTAACTGTTGGGGTCAAAATGGTCAGCAAATCGTCACCGAAAGTCCTCGAAAAGAAAACTAAGTGATGATCAAAACCAAGAAGCGGTCGTCACTCGATGAACTCACTGGAAGGCATGAGCGGACCGTGAGCCGAGGATCAGCGAGGCAAGCAACAGCGAAACGCGGCGGGGCAGGACGACGCAGACGGCGGGGCGTCTGGCGCGGCAGGACACCAGCCGGCGGCGGACACCGGCGGCGGCAGTCCATACGCCAGCGCCTGGCGCCGGCGGCAGAACGTACATACGTGCCTGGCGTGACATACGCCCGGCGCCTGGCGCCGGCAGGCCGCGCCACAGCGTGGCAGGGCGCCGCGCCGTGCGCCCGTGGCAGAACATACGCCGTGCCTGGCCCGGCGGCGAGCTCGTCCTCTCCGTCTGGCGCCGGCAGGCCTGTTGTCTCCGATCTGGCGGCCGCAAAGTCCTGGCGCCCATCTGTATCGTCTACATGATCTCGAGCGGCGGCAGCATCTTGGTCCTTAAACCCATGTCCGGATTGTCCGAGAACTACAATGATTCTTCGCCAAAGCCTTCGATTGTTTAAAAGTTCATATTTTAAAAATCTAAGTTCGATTATTACTCAAACCCTTGAAGGCGGAGCGTCTGAATCAAGTCCATCTCGATCCGATACTCAAGGAATCTCGGGAGATCTTAAAAGGTTCGAGCGATGAATGGATCTCAATTCATCGTATAAAGCGATCCGCGGTTATTCTAAACACCAAACATCTGACTATCTCGAGGAATTGGGGTTCCCGAAATGCGAAACCTTCAAAGACTATTCTTTCAAAACCGGTAAGCGTCTAAGTGGCCCGACATGGCCAAAGCGGCCCTACGATTTTCGAAAAGGAAGGATAACTATGGCGGTTTATCCTTATCCTCACATAAGAGATAAATGTCAAGTTTCAGAAGATAAATGTCAAGTTTTCGAAGATAAATGTCAAGTTTCGATAAACCGAAGATGGGCGAAAATGGAAAAAGCGGATTCAGCCGAAGAAGATGGACCGTCTTAAGAGGAGTATATAAGGAGAGCTTTGGGCGAGGAGCAAATCATCACAAAATTTCGAACCTTTGTAGCACAGAGCAAATTCAGCATTTCTTTTTGTTTTCACTAGCGAGATCGCGACTCAACTAGGTTGGATTTAGGCGGCGGACTAGCGGACCTTCGACAGCTCTTGTAGCAGATTTCTTTACCTGTTGTTCACGCTCAAAGCGAATGGAAATAAGATCTCTTTAAGCTCTATTTTCGCTTTTTATTTTACAACTTAAATTCATTGATTGTGTCATGTGTGGCCAGCAGATATCCGGGACCTTCAGGAAGGTTAAGTTTACTTGGCTTTCCTCCAAATCAAGCGAAAACTCAGCGGTGTGAATTTGGTTCCACTCTACACTTCCTATCTAGCTACATAAGCTAGGACTGTTATCAAAAATCACGGTCTAGCTAGGCTGAAGAAGTACTTGTTGAGGTCAAAATCGGTCAGGGCCTAATCAATACCAAAGTCCTTGAAACAATCAGCGTCGAATAAAACCAAGGAAAAACTAGTTATTCGGCAAAAGCGTCGGAAGGATGACGCATCGTAGCCGGACACCAGCAAAGCGTACGGCCTAGCCGGCGGCCAGTGGCCGATCGCCGTGCTGGCACCGGGCGCCCGGCGCTAACTCACCGATGCTGGCGCGAGGCGCCGCTTCGCCGATGCTAACGAGCGCCGGCTTCGCCCGTGCTGGCACCGGCGCCCGTACCGGCTTCGCTGATGCTGGTGCGAACACCGGCTTCGCCAATGCTGGCGCCGGCGCGGCTTCGCCGATGCTAACACGAAGCGCCGGCTTCGCTCGATGCGGCACACCGAGCGCCGGCGCCCATTTCGCCGTCTTTAACGCCGACGCCCGAGCGCCCGCTTCTTTATCGGCACCAGTGCGAGCGCCTTCCGCCGATCTTGCGCCGAGCGCCATTTCGCCGATGCCGGTCCGCAGGTGCTTAGGCTCCCGCGCCCGATGCTGGTCGCGAAGCGCCTCAACCCTCCGATGCTGATCCGCGAGCGCCGAGCGCTCCAACTTCGCTTCGTGCTGGTCATGAAGCGCGGCGCCAACTCCGATGCTGATCACGAGCTGGCGCCAACACCATCATCAAATCCAACGGCGCCAGCACCATATCAAATCCAGGCGCCGGAGCGCCGGCATATGACCAAATCCGGGGCACCCAAGTCACGGACCACAACGAAGTCGATCTTCTTCCCGCAAAAACCGTCTCAACAAACTAGTCCAACTATGCACTTTGTATCCTTGCCGAATACTCACCGTTCGACTCCTTGGAGACAGAAACCCAGAACCCGTTTGGTCTTGGTGAAATAAATCAGGAAAACCGGGGAGACCACCAAAGGTTCACGAATGGATCTCGATTCATCGTATAAAACGATCACGGTTATTCTAAAAACACCAGTCATCTAGACTATACGGCGAATTGAGATTCCTTCGGAAAAACAAGTATCATGACAGGCTGGTTTCTCCGAAAATTTGTGAAAGTCATCGATCGAAACAACGGCCCCGAAATTGACAGCGACAATCGGCCCTGCGATTTTCCAGGAAACCAAGTCAAGATGGATATAACGCCTCATGTTTATCTTAACATAAGATAAATGTTAAGTTTCCCAAAGATAAATGTGAGTTTCTTGAAGATAAATGTCAAGTTTCCCGATAAACATGAAGACCGGCGGAAATGGAAAGAAGCCCGATTCACGATAGATTCGGCCCAAAGGAAGAATAGACCGTCTTAAAGAGGAGTATATAAGGAGAGCTTGGGGCGAGGAGCAAAGAGAGAACTTTTTCAGAGCAACATAGCACTTAGAGCAACTTAGGCATTATTTTCCGTTTTTACTAGCGAGCTGCGACTCCCACCGGAACCGCAGTCATCTGGGGTAGTCAGAAACAATCGAGACTTTGTTACCTAGCCGAGTTCAAACTGTGAAAAGATCGGAGCGCCCTGCGGCAACCGAAGCGAGCAAAGGAATCACACAACATTCACGAAGACTTCGAAAAGATGATCGGAATCATCCGAACAGGCAACGATTCAAGACAGCGACAAAGCCTCTGAGTCCACCGCTGTAAAAGCAGACAGCTCGACCCCCGCACAAACCACCGATCCGACCAGCACAATCGGAACGGCAACGCACGGGGAGTAAAAACGTCTGCGGCAACCATCAGAACTACGAGATGGCTTGATCCTCGAAAAAGTGCGTGAGCAGCTTCGTCAAAACCAGCGAGTTCAGCTATCCCCCTCACCAAAAAGAAGGGGGGGGGACTGGGAACGTATACTCCTATACTCCCACAAAAACGTGAAATATCCGCACATGTACTCGAACTTTTCGAAATTCTTTCAATAAAATTCTATCTTTTATGCTCACGTAACGCATAAACGCCGGAAAAAGCGAAAATCATATCTTCAAAAGAAAGCGGCGAGGCGTCGCAACTTCTGAAAAAGATAACAAAACTCGTATCATCCGCTAAAACAGTCCACCTGCGACTTAAATAACTTACGCCCGCCGATTGGCCCCGACGGACGCACACAGAAACGTTTCACTCAATACAAACTCGTAGTCAGACCTACAAGGTCCTCTTACATCCGACAAGGATATCATATACGCTATACAAGAAACCCAAAATTTTGGTTTAGTGTCTCGGATAAACTCGAAGATAGCTCGATTCTTTTAACACAAGTCATATAAGCGGCGACTAGTCGCGGACTTTAAGCGAAAGAATCAGGAAGAAATCACTAACATGCAAAAGCGAAAGCCGATCAGTCATCATTACAACCTTAATGCTGAGAGTAAGCCTAGGTCTTGCCCTAAACCCAGTCTTGCTGGATCTTGACATCTCACAGACATAGTATCGTTATCACGAGATCCCAAAACATGTCTCTTATAAACACACCTAAAGCTTCGCTAAAAAGAAGCATACGGACCAAGCGACAAAAAGAGTTAGGATCTGAAGTGACTACTCGCATTCTTTCCTCTACACTTGGCGAAAGTATAAATCAAAACAAAAGACTAAATCTCGCAAATTTTCATATTCATAAAGGCGCAAAGGCGGCGGGATTCTAAGCCACCAACGGCCAGTCCCAAAACATAAGAATGCAACCTCCGGCGGTCCGCGAGAAGAAAACTCTAAAAGCGGCCACACGGCCAAAACATACGATTCACAAAGGAAGTCAACATCGAGAAATCGGATCATCCCGAATGAACCTGCAGGCTGGTCCACTTCCTCGTTCCGCCTTGAGCGTTCCCACCACCCTCGGCGTTCTCATCGGCTCCGTCCTCCACCGTATCCTCGGAAACCTCGATAGGTTTCCATAGTCTCCGGACTCTTTCTTCGACTGGAGGAACCAAGGACTCAGCATGAGCACACTTTCGACCATAAAGTCCTTCATCTCAGCAATCTCAGAATCAAAAGAAATCCGGGTTCGAGACTTGTAAAGGTTCTGACCGAGCCCGGCACTTTCGCGAAATCGCCAACACACTCTGAGCTTCTTTAAAACATTGAAACTCAGCAGCAAACGATTCCGCCCGTCTCGCCACCTCAGCTGCGACCATCCTCCTTCCTCTCCTTTCCGCCCGAACAAGAGCTCGAGCATAAAGCTCAGCTTGCTTTGAGTTCTGCGCCTTTACCTCTTGTCGGAATCGGAAGAGCTCTCGCTCAGCTTCTTTGGTCTTGAAATTAGCAATCCTAGACTTGCGGAAACTCGAGTCATGCGCATTGCCAAACACTCTTAGTCCCTGCATAAATTCAAGATCAATAAATATACATATATGCGGATTCAAGAATACGGTTAAGAAGTTCAAAGGACAAAACCTCATTGATCCGCTGGGAACCCACGGCAAAAACCCATTGCTTCTTCTCATCCTCCAGCAACTCGTCAGTAACAAACTCCGGAGGAAGGCCGTCAAAGAAATTGTTGGGGAGTGGAAAATCGCTGGCTCCGCCTTTTTCCGTTGGAACAAAACTAGGGTTTTCCCCCAACGGTAAAGGGTCTTCCGAACCTTCCCCACAGTCGACTTCTTTCCCATTACGAGATCTATGTTTACGTCTCTGAGTAGGGGCTTCGATAACCGGTTCGGCGTCGCATGTCGGGACAGGGTCTCGGGACCGGTAAAGTCTTACTGCGTCTCGAATCCGTTCAAGAGTGAAGGACTTCCAGAAACGGCCTTTGTCGAAGGAGATCCCTCTTGACGAAAAGATCACCATGCAAATGCGCAACAGCCCCGTTCTCTACAAAACGAAACTTTTTCACTAAAAACTCGCACTTCCGAAATGATGAAATAGACAACGAGTTTTCATCATATTACCTCGGTTGAAGTTCCATGCGTGCGGAAATAGATGGAGGCAGCTCTCCTCGGCAGACTCACCATCTATTCGGACATAGAAGAAACGCTCCTGCCACGACTTACGTTCGAAGTAGTCCCCTGAATTATGGCCATATCCTTCTTTGGCACCATTGAGTAGTAACCGTCGCTCCCCGTTGGCCGAGTGCTCCAAAGACCTTGAAATCTCGGGACTGAGATCGATCGAGCTCATAACTTGCAATTATTAGTGCGTAAACAACTCTCTAAGGCAGGAACACTGAGCTGGCTGATCGAAAGTTCGAAGTGACGAAGCGCACAAACAATGGTACCGGGGATCAGGAACCACATGCGGCAATACGTGAGGAAGGTCTCGTAACATGTAAAGAAACCTTCAGGAGGATTCCTCGCACTCTCATTGCCGACAAGAATTCGGAATTTAACTCCATCAGGAATCTGGTAAAAATCTCGAAGAATCTTGAGATATTTACGTGAAACCAAGCTCGGCGTAAAGGGAGCACCAGGCTGCCTCAAAGGTCTCTTCGGAACAGGGACATCTGGCACAGGTCGAGCCGAGCCCACAAGAGCTCGGTAATTCGCATTCTTCGCCTCCTCTTCGACTAACTCCTCTTGCTTCACCGTCACGTGGGCAGGAGAGTCATCCGAGGATGAATGGGAAGAAGAATTTCTGTTGGAGGATCTTGAAGACATTGTTCTTAAAGAGAGAGAAAGGATTCTTGAGAGAGATGAATTTTTTATGATGAAGTAAGAATGAATGAGATTTCTTACTCCATCCTTATAAAGGAGGTAAAATCACTATTTACCCGACTTTTCGACAACGATTCGTCTACACCTTCCCATACGGCTATACCGCAAGCCAGGACCCGAAAGGCACTACGGTTCCTAGCTAGCTGGGGGGCTAACTGTTGGGGTCAAAATCGGTCAACGACGAAATCGTCACCCGAAAGTCCTCGAAAGAAAACTAAGTGATGATCAAAACCAAAAGCGGTGCGTCACTCGATGAACTCACTGGAAGGCATGAGCGGACCGTGAGCCCGAGGATCAAAGGCAAACAACGAACGCGGACAGCCAGGACCGCGGACGCGGACGGCAGGGCGTCTGGCGCCCGGCGGCAGGACACCAGCGCCGGCGGCAGGACACCAGCGCCGGCGGCAGGACACCAGCGCCGGCGGCAGGACACCAGCGCCGGCGGCAGGACACCAGCGCCGGCGGCAGGACACCAGCGCCGGCGGCAGGACACCAGCGGCGGCAGGCATACGCCGTGCCTGGCGCCCGTGATAGGCCATGCCGCGCCTGGCACGGCGGCAGGCATACGCCGTGCCTGGCGCCCGTGCGGATATACGCCGTGCCTGGCACCGGCGGCAGGCATACGCCGTGCCTGGCGCCCGGCGGCAGGCCTGTCGTCTCCGTCTGGCGCCCGGCGGCAGGCCTGTCGTCTCCGTCTGGCGCCCGGCGGCAAGGTCTGGCCATCACAATTACTGTCGTCGTGATCTCGAACGCGGCAGCATCTTGGTCCCTTAAACCCATGTCGGATTGTCGAGAACTACAATGATTCTTTATGAAAGCCTTCGATTGTTTAAAAGTTCATATTTTAAAATCTAAGTTCGAGCCTTATTACTCAAACCCTTGAAGGCGGAGCGTCTGAATCAAGTCCATCTCGATCGATACTCGAGGAATCTCGGAGATCTTAAAAGGTTCGAGCGATGAATGGATCTCAATTCATCGTATAAAGCGATCCGCGGTTATTCTAAACACCAAACATCTCGACTATCACGAGGTGGGGTTCCTTCGAAATGCCAAACCTTCAAAGACTATTCTTTCAAAACCGTAAAAGCGTCTAAGTGGCCCGACATGGCCAAAGCGGTACCACGATTTTCGAAAAGGAAGGATAACTATGATGGTTTATCCTTATCCTCACATAAGAGATAAATGTCAAGTTTCGGAAGATAAATGTCAAGTTTTCGAAGATAAATGTCAAGTTTCCGATAAACACGAAGATGGGCGAAAATGGAAAAAGCGGATTCAGCCGAAGAAGATAGACCGTCTTAAGAGGAGTATATAAGGAGAGCTTTGGGCGAACAAATCATCACAAAATTTCCAAAACCTTTGTAGCACTTAGAGCAAATTCAGCATTTCTTTTCTGTTTTCACTAGCGAGATCGCGACTCAACTAGGTTGGATTTAGGCGGACTAAGCGGACCTTCGACAGCTCTTGTAGCAGATTTCTTTACCTGTTGTTCAGCTCAAGCGGATTCGGAAATAAGATCTCTTTAAGCTCATTTTTCGCTTTTATTTTACAACTTAAATTCGCATTGATTGTGTCATGTGTGGCCAGCAGATATCCGGGACCTTCAGGGAAGGTTAAGTTTACTTGGCTTTCCTCCAAATCAAGCGAAAACTCAGCGGTGTGAATTCGGTTCCCACACTCTACACCTTCCTATCTAGCTATACATGCAAGCTAGGACCTGTTATCAAAAATCCGCGGTCCTAGCTAGCTGGAGAACTACTTGTTGAAGTCAAAATCGGTCAGGGCGCAATCAATACCCAAAGTCCTTGGAAACAATCAGCGTCGAATAAAACCAAGGAAAAACTAGTTATTCGGCAAAAGCGTCGGAAGGGATGACATCGTAGCCGGACACCAGCAAGGCTGACCGGCCTACCCGTGGCCGGTCGCCGATGCTGGCGGAAGCCGACTAACTCACCGATGCTGGCGCCGGCGCCATTTCGCCGATCTTGGCACGAGGCGCCCGGCTTGCCGATGCTGGCGCCGAGCGCCCGGCTTGCCGATGCTGGCGCCGAGCGCCCGGCTTGCCGATGCTGGCGCCGAGCGCCCGGCTTCGCCGATGCTGACTGGCGCCCGGCTTCGCCGATACCCGGCACCAGGCGCCCGGCGCCGGCTTCGCCGATGCTGGCACCGGCGCCCGGCTTCGCCGATGCTGGCACCGGTAGCCAGGCGCGGCTTCGCTTATGCTGGCACCAGTGCGAGCGCCCGGCTTACCGATGCTGGCGCCGGCGCCCGGCTTCGCCGTGCGATCCGCGAGTGCGAGCGCCAACCGCCGATGCTAGTCGCGGTAACCCTCCGTGCTAGTCGCGAGCGCGGCGCCAGCTTCGCTTCGTGCTGGTCATAGGTGCGGGCGCCGAGCGCCCGGCTTCGCCGATGCTGGCACCGGCGCCGGGCGCCAGCACCTATGTCCATATCCCAGCGCCGGGCGCCAGCACCTATGTCCATATCCCAGCGCCGGGCGCCAGCACCTATGACCAAATCCGGGCACCCAAGTACGGACCACACAACCAGTGCGATCTTCTTCCCGCAAAACCGTCTCAACAAACTAGTCCAACTATGCACTTTGTATCCTTGCTCGAATACTCACCGTTCGACTCCTTGGAGACAAGAAACCCAAGAACCCGTTTAGTCTTGGTCGAAATAAATCAGGAAAACCGGAGACCACCAAAGGTTCCACGAATGGATCTCGATTCATCGTATAAAGCGATCCGCGGTTATTAAAACACCAGTCATCTAGACTATATGGCGAATTGAGATTCGCCGGAAAAACAAGTATCATGACAGGCTGGTTTCTCCGAAAATTAGATTAAGCGTCCTTGTCGAAACAACGGCCCCGAAGGCGAGCAGCGACGAATCGGCCCACTTGCGATTTTCCAGGAAACCAAGTCAAGATGGATATAACGCCTCATGTTTATCTTAACATAAGATAAATGTTAAGTTTCCCAAAGATAAATGTGAGTTTCTTGAAGATAAATGTCAAGTTTCCCGATAAACATGAAGACCGGCGGAAATGGAAAGAAGCCCGATTCACGATAGATTGACCCAAAGGAAGAATAGACCGTCTTAAGAGGAGTATATAAGGAGAGCTTGGGGCGAGGAGCAAAGAGAACTTTTCAGAGCAACATAGCACTTAGAGCAACTTAGGCATTATTTTCCGTTTTTACTAGCGAGCTGCGACTCAACTAGGTTAGAACTTAGGTTGCTAGACTAGCGAACTTGCCGACAGCTCTTGTAGCCAAGGCTCTTACCTTTTGTTCACGCTCAAACGCGGATTCGGAAATAAGATCTTTTGCTCTGTTCTTTTTTCTTACGATTTCCATTCCGTTTTTCTTATTCTCTTTGTCGTACTGATTGTGTCATGTGTGGCCCAGCAGATAACCGGGACCTTCAGGGAAGGCTTGGTTCACCTGGATTTCCTCCAAATCAACTTAATTTGACAGTGTGAATTTTGGTTCCCACACATCCCCGATTACCAAAAAAGTTTTGTGTCAGCCTCACACCTTGGACTCACAAAAGGATGTATCGGCAATGCAAAACCAGAATCAAAATATGTGACCACTAAAAATCCCAGCTCTTCTTCTTAAGGAAGTGGGGATGATGGTGGGTTTTAAACAAGTCATTATCATATTCAAAACAAAACTATGTTTAATGTTTAAATAGGGTTAGGATAACATTTTTAATACTCGACTATGTATGAATGGTTATGTGTTTTCTGGTTTTAACCGGAGATTTATTATATTAAACGGTTATGTTTTTTTTTGTGTTACAGCAATGCATTTTGAAAAAAAAATGAAAATGGTTTATGTAGCATTAGTTTTCCATATCATATAAAGATTGCTAGCTAATTGATCTACTTGGAACTAATGTGTAGGATATGTGGGAACCAGTGATAAGGACCTATTTGTAGGCAAGACTTTTGAAAACCGAGATGCATTCAAGCAACACATGGCCATATATGCAATAAAAAAAAATTCATCTATCGTAGTGCAAAGTTGGGGCCTTCCATTATGGTGCTTGAGTGTGGTGGAGAGACATGTACCTGGCGAGTATATGCAGTGTTTGTAAAGAGTTCAAGCATGTATGAAGTGCGTAAGGTTGGAGGAGAGCATTTATGTAGTGTTAATGAACGAGCTGGATACCAGAGACAAGCAACATCGGCCGTCATTGGGGAGATGATGAAAAAGTAGTTTACGGGAAGATGGTTTGGGCCACGTCCAAGAGAGATAAGACAGATGATGAGGGTATATTATGCTGTCAATATTTTGTATTGGAATGCTTGGCGTTAACGTGAAGCAGCAATTGACTTTGCAAAAGAACATGTGGCTCTTCGTACCAGAGCCTTCAAAAATATCTCCAAATACTGATAGAAGCTAATCCAGGGACCATTGCACATCTTGATATGGAATACAAAGAAGGCGTGGGCCACTGCTTCAAGTATATGTTCCTGGCTATGGGATCATCTGTGAAGGGTTTTGAGTATATGCCGAAGGTTATGATTATTAATGGTACACATTTAAGAGGAAAGTATGCATGCTGTCTCTGAACTGCTTCGGATCAGGATGGAAACTATCAAATCTTCCCACTAGTCTATGCTGTGGTCGATGGAGAGAACGACAAGTCGTGGGAGTGGGTTTTCAACAAGTTGTCATCATTCGTACCCAACGAAAACGGTGTGGTATTTTTTTCTGATAGACATGCATCAATTTACCAAGGCTTCAGCACAGTATTTCGTTAAGCCATATATCTGGCTGTTATTTATCTGTTAAAATGTGAGATATATGGATAACTATTTACTTAGACGGTATGATAAATACTAATAAAGTTTTTATTTTTCTCTTCAAGGTATATGCGAATGCTGGCCACTGTGCGTGCATCATCCATCTGAAATGGAACATTCAAACAATTTTCAAGGAGAAGCATCTTGGCTATCTCGTGTCCAAGGCTGCAAGGGAATTTAGAATGGGAGAACTTTATGCAATATTCGCTGAGATAAGATCTATCAATTAGGAGTGTGCTGATTACCTGGTTGGTATAGGTCTTGAACACTGGACAAGGTCTCATTTTCCAGGCGAGCGCTATAACATCAAGACAAACAACCTTGTTGAGTCTTGAAATGCGGTGCTGCGTGAAGCAAGGGAGTATACGGTTGTAACATTGGTGAAGTTCATACGGAAAAAAACTGATGAGTTGGTTTTCCACACGCGGGATGCTATCTAGAATGTAGATGCGGGATTGACACCAAAGGCAAAAAATTTGCTTGCCGCAAGCTTTGAACTATGTGGTGGATAGGATGTAAGAAAGGTGGATAGCAATGAGTATGAGGTTCAAGATCTAAAATGAGCTTCGTTCGTCGTAAGTTTGGCAGACCAGTCATGCTCATGCTTTGAATTCCAGAAGCTCAGCATCCCATGTTCTCATGCAAATTCGGCGGCTTTGAAAGCAAACATAAAAATGGAGACACTCATTGATGATGAGTACACAATAAAGTATCAGAAGGAGGCATACTGCACAAATTTTGCCTCCTAGTGAGTTAGATGGCACATATCAGCTTGCTACTTAAATAGCTGCCCTTACTTTGAACCCACCAGCTAGGAACCAGGGAGGCCAAGGAATAAGAGGTTTTTCTCGCGAGGCGAAGTCCTAGTAAGTATTGTTAATATAGTATATTGGTATCGAAGTGTTTGTAATTTAGCTTGCAAACTGTTTGCTTGCCGCAAGCTTCAAACTATGTGGGGGATAGGATGTAAAAAAGGTGGATAACAATGAGTATGATGTCCAAGATCTAAAATGAGGTTCATTCGTTGTCAGTTTGGCAGACCAGTCATGCTCATGCTTTGAATACCAGAAGCTCAGCATCCCATGTTCTCATGCAAATTTGGCGGCTTTGAAAGAAAACATAAAAATGGAGATGCTCATTGATGATGAGTACACAATAAAGTATCTGAAGGAGGCATATACTGAACACATTTTGCCACCTATTGAGTTAGACGGCATATCAGCTTGCTTCTAAAATAGCTGCCCTTACTTTGAACCCACCAGCTACGAACCAGGGAGTCCAAGGAATACGAAGTTTTTCCCGCGAGGCGAAATCCTAGTAAGTATGGTTACTACAGTATATTGATATTGAATTTTTCATATATCGTGACTCTGGGACTATTGTTTGCAGATAAAGAAAATATGTGTAAGGTATTGTAGCAGGTGCAAGGGTCTGGGACAAAACTATGCGACTTGCAAACAAGCAATATAAGAAGCATGTTGTCATAGTAAGGGGAATGTTGTACGACTGGACGTGTATGCAAGGACGGGGGGTTGCTTTGGGTTGTAAACCATGTGCTGTTATCGTTTGATGTTAAGATAAGCTGGTATGAATAAGTGTTTAAACCCAAGTAGAGATTGTGGGATTATGTATGAATTCGTAGTGTAATCATAAATAAAGCATTCCCCTTTGAGTTTTTTGTTTGAGAGGTTAAGTGATAAAAAAGGCAAGACAAGGTGCACTAGCATACATAAACGGATATTAATATTATTAGCATGGTAATCCACACGAATGTATGAATACCGGGGGAATATAGCCGAAAAATCTGAAATACTTAAGAACTTTGATGCCTAATATACGATCAGTATAATTTATATGTTAGGTTGCTAATTATCAACATAGCTTGAAATGTAAAAGTTGAAGACGGCTATTTGATTTCAATTGCTCAATCAGAAGGTATCTATTCGTATGAAACTGAAATAATTAATACGGTTAAGTTGTCTCATATACTGATATATATATATATATATATTTGAATATCCGGAAAATTAACCTAGTATATCGAAAATAAGAAACTTAATTAGGGACTTTACAACTTAGTAGATAACATACATTAAACAACTTGTAATACGACATAAAACAACCGAAATGCTACATAAGTGGTACCACTTCATTATACATAACCAACTTATCTGAGACTTACAAACTTAAACAGGACATGTACATTAAACAACTAAGACTAGTTGGACCGAAAGCACCTGAGAAGGATATCCTTCCAATGGATATACGGGAAAACAACAGAAACGTCGTAACGGCGATCTTAAAGATCCTGGTTCTTTGTTTGTTTTTCAGAAAGATGTATCTTGTTGGAATCAAAAACGGTAATCTCGAAATCAACGACTAGGATTACTGCTCTTGGGAAAATTTCCCGAAATAATTTCTGGAAATGACTGAAGTAGAAATCTTCGAAAGATCAAAGAGACCTTGCCATCGAGAAAGACGGTCAGAGCCCGGGTCGCCATATAGGGACCAGGATGCCGCAAGCCGGGGTTGCCATATGGCAAACCAGATGTTACCAGCCCAGATCGCCATATGGCGACCGAGACACTGCAAGCCTGGGTTGCCATATGGCGATCGTGACGTTACCAGATCAGGTCGCCATATGGAGACCGAGACGCTGCAAGCCTGGTTTGTCATATGGCGACCGGGACGTTACCAGCCTAGGTCGCCATATGGCGACTGAGACGCTGGAAGCCTGGGTCACCATATGGTGACATGGACGTTACCAGCCCAGTGTTGGGAAAAATACTCAGGTATTAGATTTCTCCAGACCCCGGGTAGGACACCGGCCCCCAAGTTCCTGCTAGGAGATGACACCCGGCTCCGACCCCTGCATCGGTCCCTTCCCCCGGGGAAAATGGAAAACTTCCGATTGGGAGAACCTTCCATATTTACGGATATGGAAGATTTTCGCCTACTTCAATATGACTCCCTGCAGTCCACGAACACTTTATAAAGGGAACCTAAACCCTAAAGCAAAAGATCGACACTTTTAGACTTGTAGAATAGGGCTAGGCGGCTAGAATTAGGGTTCTTCCTCAATACCTTGTAATTCCGGCTTGTTTACTCAATAAAACGCCTTTTCAAGTCTCTTTCAATCTTATTCCTTACGAATCTCTCAAACAAACCCACGAACACTCTTGAATACTCCAGTCTCATCAATCGTTCTGTGGTACTCAAAAAGAATTAACACAAAAATCCCCTAACAGTTTGGCGCTAGAAGGAGGGGAGTGATCTAAGCAATGTGACGATGGCGGTGGATGAGCATAACGAGTTACCAGAATCCACCCCGAGAGAATCCGATATTCAAAGACAGCTAGACAGCCTGCAAAACCAAGTAACCAAGCTACACCGAGCTCGGGAAGACGCCGTGGAAAACCCCGAGATCCTCTCGGAGGTTTAGGGTTTAAAGAGTCAGCTGGACGAGCACTCTAAGCAACTGGAACAAAGCGCGGAGAAGCTCAGCCAACTCGAGGCCGAGAACGTCTCTCTCCGACACGAGAATCAGCTCCTCAGTACGTCAGCAACAAGAAATGTCACTTCCGAACTCGAGTCTGGTCTATGACCACTCATGAGATGCCTAATTCAGGAGGTGACACAACCCACCCACAAATGGCGCTCAACGAGAACGACACAAACCGGGGCAAGGTCAGGAACACCCAGATCCATGACCTGGAGAGCGATTCCGAGCCGGAACCCGACTAGGATACTCCCGAAGGGACCACGTAGCCAGGTCTTCCATGACCTCGTACCAGGAGCAGATGTTCGCCAAGAAGTTTGATGCCATCCAGTTTATGGTAGAAAGACTTCAAGGCGTAGCTCCTCCGATCCGGAAGAGTGGTCCAGACTCCTACGCGGACACCCCCTTCGCGGAAAAAATTGCGTTAATAGAGATGCCGAGGAAGTTCTCCATCCCCAACATCAAGATGTACGACGACACGGGAGACCCAGATGACCACATCGTGCAGTACAAGAAGAGGATGCTTGTCGTGTCACTCCCCAAGGAATCTCGTGAAGCTACGATGTGCAAAGAATTCGGGTCAACCCTCGTCGGACCCGCCTTGCAGTGGTATATCAGCCTACCCACCAGGTCCATATACTCTTTCGCAACCCTCAGCGACCAGTTCGTGGAGCACTTCACAAGTAACAGGAAACTGGAGAAAACCTCAGACTGCCTCTATGAGATTCGTCAGCGCCAAATTGAAATGCTGAGGAGTTACATCGCACGCTTCAACCAGGAGAAGGTGTCGATCCACGGGTGCAACATCCCTACGGTGGTATCCGCCTTCAAGAGAGGCCTGCTCTCAAACGGGCACCTTTACAAAGAGCTGACTGAATACCAGTGCAAAATGATGGAAGGCGTGCTATCCCGAGCCTGGGCTCAGGTCAAATGGGAAGAAGACGTTGCTGGCCGCACCGAGGCATTGCTGAATCAGGGCCAGAATGTGACCAGGCAAGATAGGCACAATCGAGATGAGAGACCCTCTCAGAGACCGACCAAGGATTCCGGGACAAGGAACCGGGGCCAGTATCAGTTCCGCCGAACTGAGAAGGCAGAAGGAGTGGCAGTGTCCACATGGCCTGATATCTCCCACCTCTCCATTACGAGGCCGGAACTGATCAACGCTCTGAGGCAGATGGGCCAACAGGTCAAGTGGCCTCAGAAGATGAAGGCGCCCGATTCCTTCCGGAACCCAGACCTTTGGTGCGACTTCCACAGTGACCACGGTCACAAAACGGAGGACTACGTTGCGCTGAAGATCGAGGTCAATGATTTACTCAAGAAGGGACACCTCAGAGAGTTCCTCTCGGACAAGACCAAGAGCAATCTGAGGAAGGGGACCTCCGGGAAGCCCGCTGAAGCTGTCCCTCCCTCGCCACCTCGTCAGGACCGAACAATCCACGTCATATCTGGAGGCTCGGAGATAAGCGGCGTAAGCCATGCAGCCACCAAGAAGAGCACACAAAACGCCAAGTACTGCCTGGAAACCACGGAACCCAAGCGCCTGCTTCTGGGAACCGATGAGATCAGTTTCACGGCCAAGGAACAGGAGAGGGTCCTGGCCCCGCATCATGATGCCCTAGTCATATCGCTCACTGTAGCGAATTGCCTGGTGAAAGGATACTGGTGGACAACGGAAGCTCCAGCAAAATAATATTCCAGGCTGCATACCAGGATCTGGGATTGGAGGAAAGCGCCTTGGCGCGTAAAGCCACTCCACTCGTGGGGTTCAGCGGAGAAGTCAAACAGACTGCCGGAGAAATCACCCTTCCAGTATACGCTGAAGAAATCAATATGTCAACCAAGTTCCTGGTAGTTGACTCCCCGTCCTCCTACAACATGATCCTCGGATGGCCTTGAATCCACGATATTGGAGCCGTCCCTTCAACGCTCCACCAAATGGTAAAGTTTCCCACCCCGTGGGGCATAAGATCGATCCGAGGTGACCAGGAGAACTCCCGATCTTGCTATCAGACTATCCTGAAAGGAAAGACCAAGGTCTTATAGCAATTACAGAACCAGCCTCTGGTTCAATATACCAAGGAGCCAGAGGTTGAAGAAATGGATGAGGTGCCATTGGCTGAAGGGGACCAGACCCGACGCCTTAAGATAGGCTCCAAGCTACAAGAAGGGCTCAAAAGGAGGTTGATAGAATTCCTCAGATCCAATTCCGATTGCTTTTCCTGGTCCCACGTCGATATGCCCGGAATCGATCCGGAGATAATCATGCACAAGCTGCAGGTGGACCCCCACTACCAGCCAATCAGGCAGAAGAGAAGGAAATTTGCTCCCGAAAGAGATGTGATCTGATGATAGGACTTTTCTAGGGTCCTAATCAAATGTTGTAGAATACAAGATGTCAATCCAATTCTAAGAGATTCTAATGCAAAGGGAATGCAAGTTCTTGCTTAATCTAAGTGCAATCAAGATGAGAGGATGATTATGAAACTAAGACAATATTAAAAATGCAATAAAATATTGAACTTTCTTTCTTAATGAGGCAAGGGGGTTCTTGGGACAAGGGAACTGACTTTGGGTGATCAAGATTCAATCCAAGATGCTAACTTTTCAATCAATCTAATTCCTTATGCCTAGACAACAAAACTAAGCAAGCTCTATCCCTAGATGAATGCTCTTTTGCAATGATTACCCAAGTACACCAAATCTCTTTGGCTGTAATGATCAAGCAAACATGGAGAATGAGTCTAATAGCAATCCTAGCTTCTTTGACAACTAATCCCTTAGGCAAAGCAAGCTAAAAGCATAGATGAGTTGGTTCAGGCATTTCATAGAACACCTTCTGGGCATGAAATGCCTATAGCTCTATGTTTGAGAGGCCAACTCAAATATAGCTTGAAGAACACCAAATCAATGCAAGGAAAGGATAGATCTAACACTAAGCACCTTGGATCTACACTTAATCACCCTTAGTCTCCCAAGCCCATGAACCCTATATAGATCTACTCACTAATAGCCATGGAAAACCTCAAAATCAATGATGATTCAAGGCTAAACATGATTAGAGAAGAAGATAATCGATTAAACACAAAAGAAATGAGATAAAAAAGAATCAAAGATCCAAACTTTCTTCAAGATCTTATTATGTTTTTGAGAGAAAAGAAGTTAGATCTCTTAATGAGATTACAAGAGTATATATAGGAGGCTTGAAAGCCCTTAGAAACATCATTAAAAATTACTAAAATGCCCATGAGGTCATTAGGTCTTCAGCCAATCAAAATGAGGCTTGTTCGGGTCAGGGGAGACTCAACCCCATCCAACCCGGTCAGTGCTCCCGCCTGTCCAGTTCTGGCAGCGTCCAGCCGGCCGGCTGCTTGCACCGGACGTTTCTACCCGGCCGGCTTCTTCCTGCTCGTGTTGCTCCCGACCGGGGTCATCCAACCGGTCTGTGTTCCCCGGTCCAGTGCATGCTCTTGTGCTCTGTCCAGTCAGTCCGGGTTATGATCCCCGGTTCTTCCTCCCCGGCCGACCGGACGCCTTAATCCATCTCTTCCCGTCCGGCTTCACCAACCCGGACTTGTCTACCCGGTCTGGTCACCTCCAGCACAAGACAAACGACCGGGTACCTGTCCCAGGCTCAGTCATCCTGGACCGAACCACTTCCATCCATCTGTCCTTTTCCCGGCCGGCTGTCTCTACCCGGCTGTCTCTACCCTGCCATCCTGACATGCTTCAAGTGAATTGATCATAACTTCTCCAATACAGGTCCAAATGACTTGAAACCACTTCCATTGGAAAGCTAACTCAATTTTCTGTGTCTCCACAAAATCTTAGCAGCAGGAGACATCTTTAAGACCTCTGTACATGCTCATCTTTGTCTTGACCAGATCATTGTTTGACTTCTCTTTTCATGGCCAAACATGATACTTATCTCTTTTGGGGCCATAAGGCTTCCAAACACCACAAATCACAACAAAGCATACTCCAACACCTGATAAGGACAAATGAATGAAAAATGGACCTAAACATGCCTAATGCCTAACTTATATGATCAAAATGCATAAGATATGGATGCTAAAAACATGTAAATATGCAAGCTATCATGATCATCAACGAGGAAGTCAAGAATCTGCTAAACGCCGGATTCATCCACGAGGTGCAATACCCGGAGTGGCTAGCTAACGTGGTGGTAGTCAAGAAAACGAACGGCAAATGGAGAGTATGTATAAACTTAACGGACCTCAACAAGGCCTGTCCAAAGGACCCTTTCCCCCTACCTCACATCGACAAACTCGTCGATGCCACAGCCGGGCACCAGCTAATGAGCTTCATGGACGCGTTCTCCGGCTACAACCAGATACTCATGCATCCTGATGATCAGGAGAAAACGTCCTTCATGACCTCCCGGGGCATCTATTGCTACAAGGTCATGCCCTTTGGCCTGAAGAACGCGGGATCCACCTACCAAAGGCTGGTGAACATGATGTTCGCGGATCAGATCGGGCATACCAATGGAAGTATATATCGGCGATATGCTGGTGAAGTCTCTGGAAGCCGAAGACCATATCTCGCATCTGCATCAAACCTTCTCCACCCTGCGGAAATACAGCATGAAGCTCAACCTAGCCAAGTGCATGTTTGGAGTAAGCTCCGGAAAGTTCCTGGGGTACATCGTGACCCACAGGGTCATCGAAGCCAATCCCGAGCAGATATGCGCTATCCAATCCATTCCCTCCCCGAGGAACGTCAAAGAGGTCCAGAGGCTAACAGGAAGGATGGCAGCTCTGAGCAGATTAATCTCAAGGCTATCCGACCAATCCCACGCCTTCTTCGAAACGCTGAAGAACCCGAAAGATTTCCAATGGACGAAGAAATGCGAGTCCGCCCTACGCGAACTCAAGGTATACCTCACCACTCCTCCTCTCCTATCGAAGCCCCTGGCAAGAGAAGTGATACTACTATACATATCGGTCTCAGAACACGCCGTGAGCGCCGTCCTGGTGCGCGAGGAGGGAAACATACAACTCCAAATCTACTACGTGAGTAAAGCCCTCTTGGACGGAGAGACTCGATACAGCCACCTCGAGAAGCTAGCCCTAGCTCTGATGGTCGCGGCCCGCAAACTAAGACCGTACTTCCAAGCTCATCCAGTCGTGGTTGTCACCTCTTTCCCCATTAAGCTGGTTCTTCACAAACCCGAAGTCTTAGGACATCTGGCCAAATGAGCAGTGGAACTAGGGGAATACGACGTGATATTCCGGCCGGTGACCGCCATAAAGTCACAAGTCCTAGCCGACTTCGTGGCCGAGTTCTCACCCACCTTGCTCCCGGCTCTGGAACAAGAGGTACGCCTCCAAAGCAATACTGCAGAAGAGGGAGACTGGATCGTGTATGTCGATGGGTCCAGCAACGTTCAAGGAGCCGGAGTCGGGATAGTACTCACCTCACCTTCCGGGAACACGGCCTCAAGAGCTGTAAGGTGCAACTTTAAGGCAACCAACAACGAAAGCGAGTATGAAGCCCTAATAGCTGGACTGACACTCGCCCACCAGATCGGCGCGGAGAACATCTAGGTCTTCAGCGATCCTCAGCTGATCATCAACCAGGTGCAAGGAGAGTACCAAGAAAAAAATACGACAGTATGATCCGGTACCTGGCGATCGCTCAGTGCCTCCTCAAAAAGTTCAAGAGCCACAAGTTCACGCAGATCCCCAAGGAAAAGAATTCGCAGGTTGATACTCTAGCCAATCTAGGGTCCGCCTTCGAAACCAAGAGCCAGATGAGCATCCCCCTGTTGGTCCTCCAGTGGCCAGCCACCCTGGAGGAATCATCGTCCGAAGTCGTCTCTGCCATTGAAGAAGAGGAAACATGGATGAGCCCCATAGTCCAGTACCTGGAGAACGATATCCTCCCAAAGGACCGTAACGAGAGCAGGAAGGTCAAGAAAAAATCAGCAAGGTACTGCATCTCCCAAGGAGTACTGTACCAAAGATCCTTCTCAGGACCCTACCTGTGGTGCGTAACGCCCCGAGAGGCTTCCAGGATCCTCGTAGAACTACACGAAGGAGACTGTGGATCCCACTCCAATGGCAAGAGCCTAGTGCTAAGAGCTAAGAGAGCGGGCTACTGCTGGCCCACGATGGCTGAAGACGCTGATAGGAAAGCTAAGCACTGCGACGGGTGCCAGAGACACGCTACTGTGTCCAAGCTCCCCCCGGAAAACCTCAAATCCATAAGTTCCCTTGGCCATTCAGGAAGTGGGGCATGGATATAGTGGGAAATTCCCGACTGCGCCAGGGCAAAAGGTTTTCCTTCTGGTGGTAACCTACTATTTCTCCAAGTGGGTTGAAGCAGAAGCGCTCAGCCGGATAACCGATCTCCTCATCAGGAAGTTCTTGTGGAAAAACGAGAACACACGCTTCGGAGTCCCGCAAGAGATTGTCACGGACAATGGGCCACAGTTCACCAGCCGTAACTTCAAGGAGTTCTGCAAGGACTGGGGCATAAATCTCACCTTCGCCACACCCAGACATCCTCAATCCAACAAATAAGCCGAGTAAACGAACAAAACTATGGTCAACATGCTAAAGAAGCGCTTGGAGGGTGTTAGGGGATTTTGTGTAAGTCCTTTTTGAGTACTATGGAACGATGGATGAGTTGTTACTTTGAGAGTATTCACAGAGATTTGTCGAGAATGACATGATTTATATGTGAAGAGACGTTTTATTAGAGAGTAAAGCAGGAACTACAATAGATTGGAGTATGTACCCTAGTCTAGCCGCCTAGCTCAATTCTCTTAGTCTCTGGATGTCGATCCCCTGCTTTAGGGTTTTGTTTCGCCTTATATAGTCGTCCTTATGTCGGTCTTAGTCGATCTGAGTAAGAGGAATTCTTCCATATTCAGAAATATGGAAGGTTCTCCTTGTCGGACGTTTTCCATTTTTCCGGGGGAAGGGGTAGTTCCTAAGTTCCTGAGTTACTTTAGGACCCGGGGTACTCTATAGCAGGGACCCGGAGGTCTGAGTCCTGCCTGGAGCCTGGAGGAAAAGGATACCTGGGTATTTCTCGATTTCATCATCGAATTCGGGGAATAACATGTGCACTCAAGTCAACCGGAGTTGCTCATTCTCAGCAGGCTTCCCCTAGGCAGGACCTTGCTTTAGTAGTTCCGCATTTCGGAGTGTTCCATTTAGGCTGGGGTCTTATCTGAGTTACGGAGGAACTTCGGTTTTTGAATTCTTGAACTAGATGGGATCTGAGTCCGGGATTCCTTCACAAAGAAAAGGTTAGATTCCAAAGATCCTGGATCGAGGGATTGAGGCTGTCGTATGGATTTGGAGGGAAACTGATGATCTCGCAGGACACGTGTTGGGAGATTTCCGAATATGCGTTCCTCGCGTGGAGCTTCTTCCTAGCGCGTGGGGCTTCGATTAGGGTTATAACTCTAATCTCTTCATTTTGCCGCCCAGTAACGCTTCACTTTCCTTCTTTCTCTCTCAATGATCTTCGGCGATTCTCCCTCAAGATTTTCACGGGTAATGCTCTCCTCCCTCTCTCTCTTTCTTTTTCATTCATTTCGTACTTCCCTCGCTGTCTATCACATCGAAGATGAGAGCCGGGTCGAATCTTTCCCGTAGTTCTTCTATAGGCGCTAGGGTTAGGTCGAAAAAGAACAGAGCCGCCGCCGATCCTCCTGAATCTACAGATTCTTCCGATTTCTCTCTGGATCTCACCGCGGTGGTCGAGAATCCCGTCCAGGCGATTGTGGGGAGAGCTTCCCCAGTTGCAGAAATGGAGAGGCTTCCTCCTGTTGGCCCTCTCTCGACGATCGGAGTGGAGGAGGTCGAAAGTTGGAGACAGAGGTTCGGTCTCTCCAACGAGGTCGCCATCCGGATCCCTCGTTCTGTCGATAGAGTTTCTGAATTCGAGGTCGACGAGGTCCCGGTGTATGAAGGCTTATTCGAGTCGG
The DNA here is from genome assembly GCA_016771965.1 of Brassica carinata. Lineage (NCBI taxonomy): Eukaryota > Viridiplantae > Streptophyta > Magnoliopsida > Brassicales > Brassicaceae > Brassica > Brassica carinata. The sequence continues at coordinate 27,409,138 of CM028690.1, forward strand.
GTTTCAGAGATCGAGTTTCTTCGCTAGTGGCTAAGATATCAGAGGCGTTTGGGATTTCTCCGGGTCAGCTGAATCCTCCCTACTGGCGATCTCGAGGGTCTCACCATCGGAGTCGCGGAGGTTGTACATTCTTACTCCGTCTCTTCTATGAATACCGGAGAGGGGAGGTATCATCTGCGTCCTCGTAGTAAGGCGCCTCCAGTTCAGGAAATTCCCAAAAGGGAGAGAAAGAGGCATCCTGTCTTCGAGAGTCATTGGGCCAATTACTCAAGTGATTGATTTGGGTGTTAATTAATATGGTGAAGGTGTTAGATCTAAGATTATTATTCAGGTTATCAGGATTATAATAGTATGAATGCTTATGTGAGATGCTTGCATGATATTAAAGAACCCAAAGATGCAATAGCCTAACTGTCGTTATGACCATCTATTACTAGAACCGATGAAACTCCCTTTGGTGAATCATAGATTAGGGCGTCGATCGGTGTGCTGTCGCCGATGTCGATCAACAAAGCCACGCGTCTATCGATCGATTACTCTATAGGAGTATCGATCGATACGCTACTATTAAGCTTTAAGCGTGTGGCTGAATACAGTTCACTAAAAAAATTTCCAAGTCAGCTGTCGCTTGTTCCCAGCAAATTCCCAGCTCAGAGAAGATAGATCCAAGGATGTTGTCTCTGTATTCATGTGTAGGTTAGCTACTCCTACACAAGCATTAAGAACAATATTCTAAGATGAATATCACATGCTCAAGTATTCATATTTGGGGCTAATCCCTCAACCTATTTGAATCCTAAATCCAACAAAGGTGTTTACTCAGACATAGCCAAGTAAAACATCATAACAATCATATAAAACTGCATAGATAGATAGGATAGATAGAAACAAAGGTGTTTAAGAAAGCTCTCAATTTGTAACTCTCTATCTCACAAAACAATGAGGAAAAGAAACTATGAAAAGGCTGTGTAAAAACTCTCTGTAAAAACTCTGTGTAAAAACTCTGTGTAAAAACTCTATGTCTTTTGCCAAAACACTTAGGCAAGACTTAAATACTTAGGAAAATTAGGTTAAAACTCGTCAAGGGTATTCTGGTAAATAGATGGATGCTTGAGCTTCAAGTCGGCTGTGACCAAAATGGGCTTTCAGACTAAATATCGACGATATCAACTGAGGTGATCGACTTTTCTTTTCTGTCGAATCTTGAGGGGTCGATATGGTCATCTCGGGTGAAATCTCTAAAGTGCTCTAAAATGCTCCAAAAACACCATCTTTCTTCCAATTGCTCTTGAACCTGAAAATATGCTAAATAGACCCCAAAACATACTAGATATATCCTAAAACACTCAGATATCATAGGTAAAATCGGGTCAAATTTATGGTCTATCAAGCAGCTGGAGAAGAGGGAGGAGGAAATATGGGAACTGAAGGATGCTGCAGAGATCTTCGGGATCGAGAAGTCTATGAGAGAATGGCTTAAGCAGGAGACCGAGAGCTGGAATCTTGCGGCTGCGCTGGAGCAGTACAAGATGGTTAAGACGACCGAAACTCAGCTCCTAGGCCTTCCAGCTCCTTCCTTTGAGGACGAGCCCCAGATTCCTAGAGAAGCTGAAGTGGTGAAGAATCCTGAGCCTTCCAATGATGATCCTCCTGTCAACTAGGTCCCCATCTTGTGAACTCTTCTCCCCCGTGTAGGGGTTTTTATTTTCGGTTGCCCTTGATGGGAGTTTAAAACTTTGAATAGGCCTTCATGCCTTTTTTTCGTACTCGGATGATGGCCCTGTTGTGGCCTTTTTCTTTGTTTTAAAAGAATGTTTTCGGCTTCTTCTTCTCTTTTTTTTTTAATATTTTCTCGTCGACCTCGTAGCTTAGGATGCGATAATTTGCTTCGTGAGCACATCTTTACTTTCTGCCTTAGGTTGGATCTGTTTCTTCTTGCAGTAGATGAGATTCTGGTAGTCTTGCTTCCAAAAGTTGATAAGCCCTTCTCGCATGAAGTATCAGTTTCTGATCAGGTCGGAGGACCGTTTTATGGTCCGGAGACGACTCCGAGATTTCTGCTGGCCTGTTGGAAGGACTGGGAGTTTCCTGAGGACCTTGGGGATCCTTTAAGGATTCGGATCCAAGGCTTTGAAGGGGCACTTCGTAGAAGATAGCCTGGGGACCTTGTCTCGAGGTAACTCGAGATTCTTTGGGATGTCGTCTAGGATTTAGAAATTCCGTAGGGGCAAGGCTTTATTCTTGAGAACCCGGGGGTTCGTTTTAGGAACCTGAATGTTCGGAGAACTCAGAAGTTCATTAAGAACTCGGAAGTTCGTTAGGGACTCGGATGGTGGATGCTGAAGAGAGAGAGAAGGGAACCAGAAACACACAGACTTTTTACCTTCCAGACTTGCAGGAGGAATTCGATCCAATGTATACCAAGCCTCAAGACAAGCAGGTAATGTCAGTATTAGGTTGGAAGTCAGCTTTGGTTCCTTCAAACATTCTTAGCAAGTGCTAACATAGTAGATTGGTTGATCCACTTTAGTATCTCTAGTACTTCTGCAATCAATGAATCTAAAACTGGTCTAGAAATTGATTAGATGACAAGTATTAAAATAGAATAGATCATTGTCCCCTTCTTGACTTAATAAAAATTTCAAATAAGACTCAAAATAGTAGATAAACAATAAATAATCATTAGTAATCCCCCCAGACTTAAATTACATTGTCTCCATTGTAAAACAGTCTGAGTTTAAAGAAATCAAAACCTAAATGCGAAATTGAACAAGTTAGAACGTTATACCTGACCGATACCATATCGATCGATGTAGATGAAAGCGTGTCGATCGTGGCGGATGTAGTGTCGTCGATCGATGTTGACTTGGTTGCGTCGGTCGATAGAGAAGGTAAACGTCTACTCGGATCTTTTTTTTTTGAATAAAAAAGCTATAAAAGAAAGTATCTAATAGTGGGTTGCCTCCCACTCAGCGCTTTGCTATAGTCATTTAGCTTGACTTTGTAGGTTGAATGGCTAGGTGGTGTGAAACAAGTTGTTTGCTTGTGTGCAAACATCCTCTTGGTCTGTGGACTTAGTTGCAATGAAGCTCCTTGTGGCATCATCTGACTTGGTCCATCTCTTCTTCATATCTTCTAACTCATCTTTCAATAAGTGTAGCCTCTCCTGTAAGTCTTCAATGTTGAACTGCTGCTGTTCAAGCTGGTCATAAGTCTGCATTGATGGCTCTGGCAGTTCTTCATGTAGCACATCCAATCTGTCCGTAAGGCATTCTTCTCGGACTGATGGTGTATCAGTATCGATCGATTCTGTTGCGTTGATGTCGATCGATGTCATGGTGCCCTCGTCTATTGATGAACGTGGTGCCATATCAGTCGATGTGTGGTGTGATGGGCGATTTGCAAGTCGTTTCTGAATAGCATTGATCTTCTCTTCTATTCCTTCTGTTCTTGACTGCAGATTTGCAATGCTGTTGTCGAAGGGAAAGTAGATGTCATCATACTTCTTGTAGTATTGTGTCTCTGAATGTTCTAAGGCTTCATAGAGCTCAGCTATCATCTTGTCAACTTCTCTCTTGGTGTAGGTGGCTTCTCTTCTGTGAGTGGTTGGATCCTCTCTTGTGTCTGACCATTGTCTCTTCTTGCTCTAAAAAGTATCATAAGCTGTAGCTGCATACTTTGGTTTGTAATGGAATTCCTTGTTCCATCCATTGTTATTGTTCAAGGCCCATATCGACGATGGGTCGGCCATGGTGTCGATCGATTGTGACCACTTCTGCCTGTTGCTGAGTATATGCAATTCCTTTTGCATCAATTCAAAGCCTTTAGCTGTCCATTTGAGGGTTGTGTGGAGGCTGGCGTAGAACAAATCAAGAGTATTCTTCAATGCTTGTTCTTCCCATTTGCTGTCTGTCTTGATGGTGTCTAGAACCTTCTTCCTCATACTAGTGTATTCTTCTTAAAGATATGTGTCGAGCGATGTGCGTTCTGCGCTGTCGATCGATTCTTGCTGATTTTCTGCTGGTGCTTGGTCAGGATCGATCGATGTGCTGGTAGGCATGTCGGTCGATGGAGATGATTCTGAATCGTACCATCTCCTGCTGGAAAGCATCCATTCGTGATTCTAGTGCAATCACATCATCAATCATCGGGTAATGGGAACTACCAAACTTTTCTTCATAAGAATATAACCGCTCTTCCAATCTGGTAAAGCGTAAATCGATCGATCGTTTGTAGTGGATGTCGATCGATGTAGGGTGAGCTGCGTCGGTCGATGGTATCCTTCTCGCGTCGGTCGATGTGTGGTGTGGAAACTTATTGATATCACTCAAATTACCCTAAGGAGTGACTTTACTCTCTCAAATAAGAGGTTCAGTTGTAGTAATTAGGGATCGAATCCACAGAGAGCTAGTGTACAAATAAGCAGTGGCGTGCCTAGCCTCCAAGAGGCCTAAGGCAAATAAAGTACAAAAATTTTAATATACAATTTTAGATATATCGTACATGTTAAATAAAACAAAAATTCAAGTTATAGTTAAATAACAGTTTATATATGATTAGAGGTTGCTGATATTTTGTGTTAATCTTATGAAAATGAAATTATAAATTTAGAAAATAACACTAAAAACATGTATTCTATTAGTATACCAATTAAAATTATAAGAAATGGAGGCCCCAAATTTTTTACAATATCATGGGGCCTGGGGCAAATGCCTTAATTTTAATACTATGTGCACGGCTCTGCAAATAAGATGCAATCTTAATGACTATGCTAGGTTGAAAATAGTTTAAAGTAAAGTGCAGGTTTATTGAGTAAGGATGAGATTACTCAGTTGAAAGGATTTGGTTTTTGAAAACAATAAAGAAAAGTAGTTAGATTCAGTGTAAGTATTCAGGAATTGAGGATTATAAATACTATAAAGGCTAACAAGTTGCTTGCATGATATGTCGAAGCTCAACACTTATTAAATGAATCCATCAGCTCGTGATTATTTAGACCATCTATTACTTAGATGCTAAATGGTGTTATGGTCGGCTACTTCTCGCCGCTGGTATCGCCGATAGTTCGATAGAATATCGACCGATACACCTCTACTACGCCGACGATTACTCTATAGAGTATCGATCGATACGGCTCTAAGCAAGCTTTATGCCGAAGTTGATACAATGTTCACCATGATCTTAGATCAGCCGTGATATCTCAAGAGGGTCATGCATGTAATAAATCAATGCAATCCAAGTTCATGTTCTAGGTAGCTAAGCTAGAAAAGCATTAATGAACAATCCTAACAATAAATATCACAACTATAGCAATTATAGCTGGGGCTAATCCCTCATATCCTATTTAAACCCTAAATCTAAAAGTGAATCTACTCAGACATGACTAAGTAGTTCATAGCAACAAGGTAATAATAGGAGTTCATAGATATATTAGAGGAATGAACACTAAGTTCCAATCACAAATCTCTTTGATCTTTCCTTCAGATCTAATCCTATAACCTTTGTAAATAAAGAACTGAAAGAAAATGAGTAGAAGTAGAAGAAACTCTAAAACTTCTATTACCGTAAAAGATTGTATATGAAAGAGACTTGAATGAAAAGAAAGCTTGTTTTAATGCCAAAACACTTAGGCATATAAATATATGAGTTCATTAGGTTAAAAACTCGCCGGGGCATTCTTGTAAAAGTGATATCTTCGCTTCAAGTTCGCCAGGTCCAACTTGTCTTTCAGCCGCCTCAGTATCGATCGATAGTACAAGGTGTACATCGATCGATTATGGTCTCGATGTATCGTCCTTGGCTAATGTGTGTCGATCGATTGCACAGAGTGTGCATCGATGTGTAACTCGACGCCTACCTCTGGTCTTGATCTCGGTGAACTCTTCTTTAAGCTCCAAAAGGCACCTAAAACATCACTTTTCTCCAAAATGTTTCTGAACCTGAAAACATACCTAATAGACTCCAAAACATAGATAATAGTAGTAAAACACTCATATACCAGGGGTAAAACGGTAAAATCCATGGTATATCAACTCCCCAGACTTAACCTTTGCTTGTCCTCAAGCAAACACACAGCAGTCTTTATGAAAGAGGTTTTGAAAAGCAGGACTAAATCAAATTCAAACTTAGAATCATAACCTCTACTTTGTTGCAAACCACATCTAAGAGTCTCACAATCACGTAGCACATTATGCAATATCCTAGTTAAGCTACCTTGATCATCTAGCCAAGAACTTAGCAATCATGTCCGACTAACCCTCTACTGATTTCATTTCTGTACATAAAAATAAAAGTGCAGGCTTTTACCTTGGGAGTATCGATCACAGGATGCAAGGTTGCTAAAACAAGTATCTGGATCTGCAGGTAAAAATTACTTCCTATCCTCTCTCTCTACTATTTCTCTCCTAGTCAAGTCTGCTTTCATTTGCAAGACATTGACCAAGATTGGACAGGCTTCCATGAATCAAGCCTTAATGGTTGCAGCCACCAAGTCCTGTTCACTTCTTTTTGACCTATATCCTAGGATTCATTGCGAAGCAAGTCTTGAAGGGGGTAACCACCAAGCCCTGTTCGAACCCTTTACCTATAGAATTTTATGAATCAAGTCTTGAGGGGGTAACCCAAGCCCTGTCAATTCCTTCCTAGTTAATATCTAACTATTCCTAGAACATAAATTTAAGTTAATTTTTGATATTTTTTTTTTAGAAGAAAAATTAAATCTAATTTTGAAAATGAGAGAGAGAGGGTGATAAAATTATCTACACAAGGCTTTTACCTTCCAGACTTGTTTGAAGCATCCGATCCCATGTATACCAAGCCCCAAGACAAGCAAAGAATTGTCAGGTTAGGTTGGAAATCAGCTTTGGTTCCTCCAGACAATCAATGAAAGTGTTGTCATAGCTGATAGGTGATCAACTTTAGCATCTATAGTACATTCTGCATCAACAAATCTAAGAATGGTGCCTAAAAGATTGGTTAGATAAAAAGTGAAAATTAAATTATCATTATCCCTTTCTTGACTCAATAAAAACCATTTTGAAAACATTTTATATTTTTTTTATGAAATCAAAAGGTAAACAGCATCAGTAACATCCCCCCCCAGACTTAAATCATACACTGTCCCCAGTGTATAACCAGTCCAGTGAAGGCATAGGTAATAATAAAGTACACTGATATCAAAAAAATTAGAACGATATACCTGACCGCGTTGCGTATCGATCGATGTTGAGTCATCTTCGTCGATCGCTTCTGTTTGGTTTATGTCGATTGATATCGACAGTGTCATGTCGGTCGATTTCAGTGGCAATCGTCTAATTGTAACTGCAAAGAAAAACAAATACGAAAAATAAAATCCTAAAATAAAAATAAAATGAAAAACTACCTAACGATTGGGTTGCCTCCCACTCAGCTTTGATTATAGTCATCTAGCTTGACTTTGGATGAGATGAGCTACTGAGATGAAGTCCAGGTACTTGTTGAGAAAAAAGTATCCTCTGTATCTTTCTTCTCACCGAACCATGCGTCAAATAAGCTTCTTGTGGCTTCATATTCTCTGGTTCGTTTCTCCTTTATATCGATCAACTCATCAGTGATCCTTTGAATCCTATCTTCATGACTTTCAATGCTGACGGCGTGCCATCCTATCTTCCTGTAGGCATGCTCGAAGGTCACTAAGCTCTGCTTGCATTGAATCAAGCGTTGGATCATCTTGTCTTGGATGGAGCTGGTATCGTCGATTCCTTGGTTGAAATATTGGTCGATGGCTGTTGAAGTCCATCGATCGATCGATGGTTGCTTTCGATCGATCGATTTTAAGAGCAGGTCTGCTTGCAAGTTTTCTCACGAATAGCTTTGATTTCTTTCTGCATCACTTCTATGCTAGATTCCATGCTTCAACCTCGTTAACAAGCAGGAAATCGTTTGGTCAGGCGTCTATCTTGTGAATCATCCGCTTGTTATTGCTGTGTATACATCATCAGCTAATTTATCCAAATCGGCTCTGGTACAGATCTCTGAAGTCTGTATATCGATCGATGCAACAGCTTGCTTATCGGTCGATTTTAAACTTCTGCAGATTCGTGAAGCTTCTTTGCAAAGAGCTTCATCTGGCGTCGATTTCAGTCAATCGCCTATCGATCGATGTGAGGTTGAGCTTCGTCGATTGATGCAATCAATGCAGCCTGATAATCAAGTTGGCGTTGGAACTTCTCAGCCTCTGCTGCGTAGTATCTATCGTGAGTCGCGAGTTCCTCCACTTCTTTGTCTACTAAGAATTGTATATCAGCAATTTTCCTCTCAACTGCTTTCAGGCGGGTCAATCCTCCAAAAGGATTGCAAGGTTGTTAGGGTCAAAATCGGTCAATGGCGAAATCGTCACCGAAAATCCTCGAAAGAAAAGACAGCGGCGATCAAAGCCAAGCGGGCCGTCGCTCGATAAAACTCACGGAAGGCTTCGTCCACTCCCATCTTAGCCAGCGGCGGGGTCCTGGCGCCCATCCGTGAGATCATCTCATGATCTCGGGCAATGGCGGCATCTTGGTCCCTTGAAACCCATGTCGGATCGTCGAGATCTACAATGAGTCTTCCGTAAAGCCTTCCCGATTGTTTAAAGATTCATCTTTTAACACATCTAAAGCTTCGAAGCCACATTGCTGCGCATCCTCGGCGGCGGAAAATCTACAAATCCAAGTCCATCTCAAATCCGATACTCGCGGAATCTCGTTGGATTGGAAGCGATTATCTCGAAATCTGACTAAAGACCTTCCCAAACTCAAAAGATTTCCATAAGCGACTGGCGGAAAAGATCGAACAACAAAAACCACAGGCGGCAAGATGGCCTGGCACCGGACGCAGCGTCTACGAGCGACCTGGCGCCCGGCACCCGACCTGGCGCGGCGGCACCCGACCTGGCGCGGCGGCACCCGACCTGGCGCCGGCGGCACCGACCTGGCGCCAGCGGCACCCGACCTGGCGCGGCGGCACCGTCATCGCGGGCGGCCTGGCGCGGCGGCACCCGACCTGGCGCCCGGCGGCACCGACCTGGTGCCAGCGGCACCGTCAGCGGGCGGCCTGGCGCCAGCGGCACCCGACCTGGCGCGGCGGCACCCGACCTGGCGCCCGGCGGCACCAACCTGGCGCCCGGCGGCACCGTCATCGCGGGCGGCCTGGCGCCCGGCGGCACCGTCATCGCGGGCGGCCTGGCGCCAGCGGCACCCGACCTGGCGCCCGGCGGCACCGACCTGGTGCCAGCGGCACCGATCCGCAGCGGGCGGCCTGGCGCCCGGCGGCACCGGCCAACACCGGCGGCACCGACCTGGCGCCGGCGGCACCGACCTGGTGCCAGCGGCACCGTCATCGCGGGCGGCCTGGCGCCCGGCGGCACCGTCATCGCGGGCGGCCTGGCGCCAGCGGCACCGATCCGCAGCGGGCGGCCTGGCGCCAGCGGCACCCGACCTGGCGCCCGGCGGCTGCAGGATGCTGGCGGCCTGGCGTCGAGCACCGCGGGGCGTGGCCCGACCTGGCGCCCGGCGGCACCGTCATCGCGGGCGGCCTGGCGCCCGGCGGCACCGTCAGCGTAGTGCGACGGCGTCGGTCCGTGGCCCTCGTCGGTCTCGGTCCTATCGTGCCGGTTGATCCCATCTTAGCTTGTTGGATCAATCTCGCCAAGTTTGATGCGATCCGCGGTTATTCGAACACCACTATCTCGACTATCACGAGGTGAGATTCCTTGAACACGAAACTTCAAAGACCGTCCTTCGAAAAAGCGTAAAAGCGGCCCAGCGGGGCCAAAGCGACCGCATGCGATTTTCGAAAGGAAGGATAACTATGGCGGTTTATCTTTATCCTCACATAGGAGATAAATGTCAAGTTTCCAGAAGATAAATGTCAAGTTTCGGAAGATAAATGTCGAGATTTCGAAGATAAATGTCAAGTTTCGATAAACCGCGAAGATGGGCGAAAATGGAAAAAGCCGACTCAGCCAGCGAAGATAGACCATCTTAGGAGGAGTATATAAGGAGAGCTTTGAGCAAAAGCAAACCAGATCACAAAAACCCGAGCACTTAGAGCGACTTAGGCATTATTTTCGTTTTACTAGCGAGCTCACGACTCAACTAGGTTAGAACTTAGGTTGCTAGACTAGGGAACTTGCCGACAGCTCTGTGTAGGAATACTTTGTTGTTCGCGCTTAAGCGGATTGAATAAGATCTTTTGCTCCATTCTTTGTTCTTACGATTTTTATTTAGTTTTCATATTTTCTTTGTCGTACTGATTGTGTGGTAATGCGGCCCAGCGATATCCGGGACCTTCAGGGAAGGCTTGGTTCACTTGGCTTTCCTCCAAATCAACTTAATTTGGCGGTCGCGAATTTGGTTCCCACAGTTTGGCTAGAAGGAGGGTTGCGGATCTATCTATCTAACTACTGCAGCTCGATCATGTCTACTGTAGGAACAGAAATTCACACCGTCAATTTTAATGAATAAGATTGCGGAGGAAAGCCAAGTTAACCGACTTTCCTTGAAGGTCGGTTCTCTGCGACAGCCAACGACAAGTGACCGAATAAATCGCGGAAAAAGTTTTGTTAAGATTTGAGACTGGACCTTAAGAAAGGCTGCCTCATTACTTCCGAGGATCAAGTCGGGCGTAGTTCAGTTTAGAAAAATTGAACAAGAGATCGAACAGTCTGGGCGGGTTCGATCTAGTATGGCGTCTGTCATAGAAACAGGCATGTCGAAGATAGCGCCTAGGGTTTCTATGTCGCGGGCTCTTAAGTAAAATTGTCCGATCCTTAGAGGAAGCGGAGATTCGCGAGCAGGAAGCTGCCAGGCGTTCTAGGGCCTGGTTGGTAATATGGCGTTGGTCATAGCGGGCATGTCGAAGATAATGCCTAGGGTTTCTATGCGAGCTCTGAGTGAAAGTATAGCTAGATCCTTCGAGAGAGCGTGGGTCTCGGAGAAGATAAAACTAGAACAAGAGGCGACCCAGGCGTTCACGAGTCCTGCCTCGCTGGCCTAACGCCTAAGTTCTAAGTTCTCTAAGCTAGCAGGATGCTCTAAGTCTCAATCTAGGATTTTCGGATCCCCTTCTCTCCTGCTCTTGCTCTCCATATACTCCTCTAGGTCGGTTTGCCTTAGGATGATGGACCACCGCCTTTGGGCCCAAGTTTATCTCTTAGGAAATATTCGTTTTAGTCGATCTTGTAATTATCCTCGAGTTTTCGTGACTTGATGTTTATCCGATGTTGGAAATGGATAAACGTCATAACCTGATTGGGCTTGAATTCTCAAAATCGTAAGTAAGTCCGTGGACTTCGTCTTAAATCGTTGAGCGTTTTATCGATTTCGGAAGACTATCTTTCGTAAAATAAACCGTTATAGCCTAAAGGATCGATGTTCAAGTTAATGCGACCTTGTTTTATGCGATATCTTATCTGAAATCAATCCTTCTAGTTTTTGTCGTTAAAACATTGAGGGCGATTCCATTAGTCGAAGGATGTTTATTCGTAGCGTGACCGTCCCAAGCTCATGATGATTGATCCAAACAAGCCAAGATGGGATCAGAGCGAACACGATGGGACCGAGACCAGGCGGCCGTGTGGCGGATGCCGCGGCGCCAGGCCAGCCGTCGCGGCGGGTGCGCGGCGCCAAACCAGCCACGTCGGCAGGTGCAGCCGCCAAAGCGGAGTGCCGCCAGCGCCAAACCAGCCGATGCGGCGAGTGCCGCCCGGCATGAGCCAACCGTCGCGGCAGATGCCGCCGCGCCAGCGGAGTGTCGCGGCGCCGAACCAGCCCGTCACGGCCGAGCTGCAGCGCCAAACCAGCCATCGCGGCAGATGCCCGGCGCCAGCGAATGCCGCCGCGCCAGAGCCAGCCGCGGCAGTGCCGCCCGCCAGGCAGTGCCGCGGTGAGCCCGGCCCAGCGTGTCGAGTGCGCCAGCGCCAGGCGAGTGCCGCCCGGCGTAGGCCGCCAGCGTCCGCAGGTGCCGGCGCCAGGCGAGTGCCGCGGCGCCAGGCGGCCAGCGTGGCGAGTGCCGCCCGGCCAGGCGGCCAGCGTCCGCAGTGCCGCCGGCGCCAGGCCAGCCCGTGTGTAAGTGCCGTGCAGCGCCAGTCCGGCAGCGTGGCGCGTGCCGCCGGCGCCAGGCGAGGGCCGCCGGCGCCATGCTGTAGATCTCGGCGAGGCCGATTTGATATCTTGATCGTTTTCTGGTTCCTCCGCGGTTTGAAGAGCGACCTCTTGAAGTTTGAGATTCTTTTATGTTTAGGGTTTTGTCGAATCTTGATGTCCTTGGCGGACCGATCTTTCCGGGGACTCGTCCGCGCCATGCCCGTAGTCTTCGATCTCACAGAGAGTGGATATTCTTATTTGAAAATCTCCATTATAACTCCTTTTAGAAATTATCGAGACTTTTGTTTCAAAATACTTTAGAGACTTTCAGTCATTGATTCCGTCGCGACCGATTTTGACACCAACAGTTAGCCCCAGCTTCGTTAGAACCGTGATGTTCTTGCGGCGATAAGATATGTCAGGTAAGATAGAATCGGAATCAATGGTTGAAAACCGTTGAAAGTGGTAAGATTGGGGCTGCGCCTTTGAAGGCTGCCTCGTACCACCCTTGTTGTAGGGATCAAGCCTTCCGTAGTTAGTTTTGGAGTTTAAGACCCTTGTGATCTGTTTTCGGCCGAGACTTATATGGTCTGGTTATGTATCATGAGAGACTTTCGAGCATGATGCTGTTGATGTATTGTTTTTCGATTATTTATGAACTTCAGTTTTTGAAGTATGAAAAGAGGGTGTGAGTTATTAGTCTCATTCCTAGTTCCTGATGATCACCGTACCTATTGTTTGCATAAAGCGAGATTTTCGGGTTTACGATTTGCAGCGGAAGGTTAGGTAAAAACGAATAGGCTTAAGTGAAGAGACAAATTTTGGATCTAGTATACCATACTATGTCGTGTGAGATGTCAAGATCCGTGGCTGGGTTTAGAGGCAAGACCTAGGTTTACTCTCGGACTGAGGCTTTGCGATGACAAATCGGCTTCGTTTTGCCTGTTTGCGATTTTAACCTGACTCGTTACCGTTTAAAATCCGAATTGTTGTCGGCTTATATGATTTGTGCAGGCGTGAGTCGAGCTACTTCCTTTACGAAGAGCTAGACCAAAATTTTGGATTTCTTGTATAGCGCTATGTTTATCCTTATGTCGGATGCAAGAGCCTACCTTGAAGAGGCGGCTATTTGTCTGTTTAGGGCGTTAGAGTTAGTTTGTTGTGATCAGCAACAACGAAATGATACCAATTAGAGGCATGTTACCGTTTAGAGGTGTGTTTGTATGTTTGAGTTCTAGAGAGGCGGATTTCGTCTGGAGCGTTTTGAGAAAAGAATGTCCCGGCGTTAGCGGCGTCTAGATGCTGAAGGTCGAGTTTCCCTGTGCGCATTTCGTGGTTGAAATGGTCAGGCTTTGGAGATATTTTGCGAATGTTAGCAGCCAGAAACTGTTGTTTTGGTTTAGGCAGGACCAGAGGTGCGTAAGTTCGACCGAGGCGTCCACATTCACAGTGCTTATTGAAGTGTTGGCCTTCGGGATTTGTTTGTATTTATTAAGGATGACTTCGTTATAACTCTTGGAGCCTTGTCCGCAGTGTTTCTTTTCATGCAGTGTTTACGGTATAGAACTTAATCGATTGGCGATGAGTTTGAATCTTCCGTTAACCATATGGTTGTTAGGACTGAGTTTTGGTATGGAGAGTTTATCGTATGATTTCGATTCTGGGTTATCGACAAATTGCTTGCGTAATAGTCACTTGGCGTTCTATGAACAAATGGTGGATTGTTGTTTTAGCCGTTAAGTGATTGAAGCGGTGGTCAGCTCAGTAACTGGATTGGCATGGAGGCTAGATTCAGCCGTATCGCCAAGGAAGTTGTTTGGTAAGCGATCAGACCATGACCCTTATTAAGGTCATGTTAGTTCGATTGTCCTTAATGGGGATGCGAATTTAGGTCGGGCTTTCTGGAAGAGGCGTGGTTGGCGAGGGCAAATAAGCGTTGCGAGATAGACATGCCAAGCATAGCGGAGTTTTCTGAGTTACGACTGATGGCTTTTAGAAGCGATCTTCCACTTTAGGTTTCAGTTACCGCGATGAATGGTTCATATAAAAATTTTTGTTATCACAAGTAATGGATGACGGTTTCATGGAGATAGAAAATGTGAATTATTAAAGTAGCGATGTTTCCGCGGATTACCGCGGGAGATGTTTCGCTATGATTTCGACCTTTGGGCGGCTGCTTGAACTACTCGTGGAGTTTTACCGAAGGTTATTTCGTTATTTTAAGTAGTTCACCGTCGTGCTTTATTAGTCTGGCGTCGGTACCGTTTTTAGTTCGCGAGTTTGCAGCGAGGTGACATAGAGTTTTCAGGACTATGTTTGTAGCGGTTGGGCTATGCGCTAAGCGTTCTTAAGATGAATCTTATTGCTGCGAGAGTTTTCTTTGTCAAAAGCGTTGTCTTGATGCTGAAGCAAAAAGTTTTGAAGATGGGATTATCACGGATATAGTATCGTTACTACTTTACTTACGAAAGCGGGTTAGCCGTTCTTCAGAAGGCTGTATGCGTTTTTCTTTCTTTTAGGAAGCGGGATGAGTATGCTTTAAGAGCGGCGTGGCGATCGTTTGTCGGTTTTCGAGAGACTAGATCGGTTTGCATGTTCTGGGACAATCGAAGCGATGGAACAAGACTGGAAATTTTGCCTAAGACTTAGCTTGCTGTGTCCACAAATCCTGTGTTCCACTAAATTCTCGGCGGTTTCTCAAGGCGTTTTGTCCTACAAAATTAAAACCTTTACAAAATTTTTGAGAAAATAGTCTTTTGAAGGTTTGGCATTTCGAAGGAATCCCATTTCCTCATATAGTTGAGGCGATTGGTATTTAGAATAACGGTGATGGTACCAAACTTCACGAATTGATCGATCAAGCCAAGATGGAATCGGACCCAGACGCGATAGGACCGAGACCAGGGCGAGGCGATGGACGGCGCCAGGCGAGTGCGCCCGGCATCAGGCGGGATGCCGCGGCGCCAGGCGACGCCTGCGTCAGCGTGCGCCCGGCGCCAGGCGACCTGGCGACACTTGCGCCCGGTGCCAGGCCACCTTGCCGTCTGTGGGTTTTCGTTGTTCGACCTTTCCCCGTTAATGCGTTTTCGCGGAAATCTTTGAGTTTGGAAAGATCTTTAGCCGTAGATTATGAGATGTCGTTTCTAATCCAGCGAGACTCCTCGAGTATCAGGACTGAGATGGACTTGGATTTGTAGACTTTCGTCTTGAACTTAGATTTTAAATCACAATTTCGTCAAAAATCGAAGGCTTCGCGGAAGAATCGTCATGTTTTGAACAATCCGAACATGGGTTTAAGGGACCAAGATGTTGCCGTTGCCGAGATCACGAGGCAGCTACCGCGGATGAACCAGGGCCCTGCATGTAGCAGGAGGCGGCCAGCGTGTCGTGATGCCGCCCAGCGCCAGGCGAAGTGCAGCGGCGTAGGCCGACGTGGCGTCGCCGGCGCCAGGCGAAGTGCCTGGCATGAAGCGACTTACGCCGATGCTTGTAATCAGCGTCCGCCCGATGCTGCTGTTGCTTCGCCGGTCGATCCGGGGCTCCACCGGACTCAAAGGCCGAGGATTCGAGAAATACTCAGGCAAAGATGCATGGTACTGAGACAGGACGGTCTCGTCCTATGGCCGGGACAGAAGATCCTTCTTATGGGGAGTGGTGAGAGACAAGCGAAATTGTTTTCTTAGTAAAATCTCAGCGGAAGCTCCGATTGAGGCAAGCGAAAACCATCTTGACCTAGGCTCAAAGGAGAGCAAAGTGAGGTTTCCACAGGTGGCCATGGGCGAGGTGACCTTGGTGATGGTTGTTCTCGTCCATGGGCGAGGTGGCGAGAGAGTGATTTTGTTCCCGGTAAAATCTCAGCGGAAACTCCGATTGAGATGAAGCGAAAACCATTTTGACCTAGACACAAGGAGAACAAATTGGGCTCTCACTAAGGCGAACTGGGAAGATTGATCTTACCCTATGGCATGTCGTCCTAGTAAGATTAAGCTCCGACCTCCTTTAAACTTTCCGTTTATTCCTCGAGAGTTGTTTGTAAGAAGTATGGCAGTGGGAATCGGTGAACCGATTTGCCGTGCTTCTGTTCTGCGAGTAATATAGGGTTTCCCAAGATTCGAGGAGAATAAGTTTTATTTTTCGAGAGGTTCGAAAGAAGCGTTTTCGTAGAAACCTTGCTTGTTGCGATTTCTCTAACCGTAACAAGGCGAATTTTCGGGGTTTGATAGATTTTATCGTTGCCCTTTCTGTTTAGATAGAAATTGCGAGCTCGTTTTACGTGCTCTTCCTGTGCGGAAAGCGCGGCTAGGTTTTGATTTGCTTTCGAGCACCGTGGCGTTTCGCGTAAGCGTTGGCCGTAGGAACAGTCGCTGCTGGAGTTGTTTACCATCGTTGGCGCAAACTGCTTTTTTCTTTTATATTTCGGACATCGGTTAGATCAAAGCTTTCGGGCGTATGAGTAAGAGTAATCCGTCCCCCTCCCTGGCGTAAGCTGTAGGAACCGAAATTCACACCGTCAATTTTAATGAATAAGATTGGAGGAAAGCCAAGTTAACCTACTTTCCTTGAAGGTCCGGATTCTCTGCGACAGCCAACGACAAGTGACGAATAAATCGCGGAAAAAGTTTTGTTAAGATTTGAGACTGGACCTTAAGAAAGGCTGCCTCATTACCTTCGAGGATCGAAGTCGGTGTTCAGTTTAGAAAGAATTGAACAAGAATCGAACAGTCTGGCGGGTTCGATCTAGTATGGCGTCAAAGCGAGGCATGTCGAAGATAGCCTAGGGTTTCTATGCGCGGAGCTCTTAAGTAAAAGAATTGTCCGATCCTTGAGAGGCCGGAGATTCTTGGCGAGGCGTGAGGCGTTCTAGGGCCTGGTTAGAGTAATATGGCGTTGGTCATAGAAGCGGGCATGTCGAAGATAATGCCTAGGGTTTCTGTAATGCGAAGCTCTGAGTGAAAGTATAGCTAGATCCTTCGAGAGGATGGGTCTGCGGAGAAGATAAAACTAGAACAAGAAGCGGCCAGGCGTTGAGTCCTGCCTGCTGGCTAACTGCCTAAGTTCTAGTTCTCTAGCAGGATGCTCTAAGTCTCCAATCTAGGATTTTTGGATCCCCTTCTCTCCTGCTCTTGCTCATTATATACTCACTCTAAGTGGTTTGCCTTAGGATGATGGACCTCGCCTTTGGGCCCAAGTTTATCTCTTGGAAATATTCCGTTTTAAAATCGATCTTCGTAATTATCCTCGAGTTTTTGTGACTTGATGTTTATCCGATGTTCAAATCGGATAAGCGTCATCCTGATTGGGCTTGAATTCTCAAAATGTTAAATAAGTCCGTGGACTTCGTCTTAAGTCGTTGAGCGTTTTATCACGATTTCTCGGAAAAGTATCTTTCGTAAAATAAACCGTTATAGCCTAAAGGATCGATGTTCAAGTTAATCGACCTTGTTTTATCGATATCTTATCTGAAAATCAATCCTTCTAGTTTTATTAAGTAAAACATTGAGGGCGATTCCATTGAGTGAAGGATGTTTATTCGTAGCGTGACCGTCCCAAGCTCATGATGATTGATCAAACAAGCCAATGGGATCAGAGCGAACACGATGGGACGAGACCAGGCGGCCCGTGTGGCGGTGCCGGCGCCGACCACGTCGGCGAGTGCATGGCATAGGCCAACCCACGTCGGCGAATCCGCCGCCGCCAGGCAGTGCCGCCGGCATAGGCCGTCGCGGCAGATTGCGCCGGCCCAGGCGAATGCAGCGGCATGAGCCAACCCGTCGCGGCAGGTGCGCCGGCTAGGCGAATGCGCCGTATGACAACCATCGGCGAATGCGCGAATAGCCGGCCGAAGCAGATGCAGGCCTTGAGCGAATTATTAAGCGCCCGAGCCAACCGTCGGCAGAGTGCGCGCCAGGCCAGCATCCACGTCGCCGGCAGTGCCCGACGCCAGGCGAATACCGCCAGCGCCAAACCAACCGTCGGCGGGTACGCAGCGCCCGGCGAATACCGCCGGCGCATGAATAGCCCAGCGTGTCGAGTGACGCCAGCGCCGAGTGCCGCCCGGCGTAAGGCGGCCAGCGTCAGGTGCACGGCATAGGCGAGTGCGCCCGTATGGCAGCCGACCCGTGGCAGTTACGCCCGTATGGAGCGGCCAGCGTCCGCAGTGCCGCCCGGCAGGCCAGCCGATGTGTGGTCGCAGCCGGCATAGTCCGGCCCGCGTGGCGCGTGCCGCCGGCGCCAGGCCGAAGTGCGCCGGCGCCATGCTGTAGATCTCGGCGAGGGCGATTTGATATCTTGATCGTTTTCTGGTTCCTCACGGTTTGAGAAGCGACCTCTTGAAGTTTGAGGCAGATTCTTTTATGTTTAGGGTTTTGTGGTGATCGAATCTTGATGTCGCAGGCGGCGGACCGATCTTTCGGGGACTCGTCCGCGCCGCCCGTGTCTTCGATCTCACAGAAGTGGATATTCTTATTGAGAAAATCTCGTATAACTCCTTTTAGAAATTATCGAGACTTTTGTTTCAGAAATACTTTCTAGAGACTTTCAGTCATTGATTCCGTCGCGACCGATTTTGACACCAACAGTTAGCCCCAGCTCGTTAGAACCCGTGATGTTCTTGCGGCGATAAGATATGTCAGGTAAGATAGGCGGAATCAATGGTTGAAAACTCCGTTAAAAGTAAGATTGGGGCTGCGCCTTTGAAGGCTGCTACGTACCCTTGTTGTAGGGATCAAGCCTTCCGTGTAGTTAGTTTTGAGTTTAAGACCCTTGTGATCTGTTTTCGGCGAGACTTATATGGTCTGGTTATGTATCATGAGAGACTTTCGAGCATGATGCTGTTGATAATATTTGTTTTTCGATTATTTATGAACTTCAGTTTTTGAAGTATGAGAAGAGGTGTGAGTTGTCGTCTCATTCCTAGTTCCTGATGATCACCGTACCTATTGTTTGCATAAAGCGAGATTTTCAGCGGTTTACCGATTCTGCGGAAAGTTAGGTGAAGCGAATAGGCTTAAGTGAAGGAACAAATTTTGGATCTCTATACCATCATATACGTGAGATGTCAAGATCCAGCGTGGCTGGGTTTAGGGCAAGACCTAGGTTTACTCTCGGACTGAGGCTTTGCGATGACAAATCGGCTTTTCGTTTTGCCTGTTTGCGATTTTAACCTGACTCGTACCGTTTAAAATCCATGGTGTTGTCGGCTTATATGATTTGTCTGGAAGTGAGTCAGTACTTCCTTCTGAAGCTAGACCAAAATTTTGGATTTCTTGTATAGCGGCTATGTTTATCCTTGTCGGATGCAAGAGCCTACCCTTGAAGGCGACTATTGTCTGTTTAGGGCGTTAGAGTTAGTTTGTTGTGATCAGCAACAACGAAATGATGCCAATTTAGAGGCATGTTACCGTTTAGAGGTGTGTTTGTATGTTTGAGTTCTAGAGCGAGATTTGCGTCTGGAGCGTTTTGAGAAAAGAATGTCCTTGGTTAGCGGCGTCTACGCCATGCTGAAGGTCGAGTTTCCCTTGTGCGCATTTAGTGGTTGAAATGGTGGCGGGCTTTGGAGATATTTCGCGAATGTTAGCAGCCAGAAACTGTTGTTTCGGTTTGAGGCCTGAGGACCAAGAGATTAGCGTAAGTTCGACCAGGAGAAAGTCCACATTCCAGTGCCCGTGAAGTGTTGGCCTTCCGGATTTGTTTGTATTTATTAAGGATGACTTCATTATAACTCTTGGAGCCTTGTCACGAGTGTTTCTTTTCATGCAGTGTTCTACGGTATAGAACTGTCGATTGTGATGAGTTTGAATCTTCCGTTAACCATATGGTTGTTAGGACTGAGTTTTGGTATGGAGAGTTTATCATTATGATTTCGATTCTGGGTTATCGACAAATTGCTAGCGTAATAGTCACTTGGCGTTCTATGAACAAATGGTGGATTGTTGTTTTAGCCGTTAAGTGATTGAAGGCGGATGGTCGCTCAGTAGCTTTGGATTGGCATGGAGGCTAGATTCAGCCGTATCGCCAAGGAAGTTGTTTGGTAAGCGATCAGACCATGACCCTTATTAAGGTCATGTTAGTTCTGATTGTCCTTAATGGGGATGCGAATTTAGGTCGGGCTACGGAAGGCGTAGTTGGCGAGGCCAAATAGCGTTGCGAGATAGACATGCCAAGCATAGCGGAGTTTTCTGAGTTACGGCTGATGGCTTTTAGAAGCGATCTTCCACTTTAGGTTTCAGTTACGATGAATGGTTAGTATAAAAATTTTTTGTTATCTGAAAGTAATGGATGACGGTTTCATGGAGATAGAAAATGCAGATTATTAAAGTAGCGATGTTTCAGCGGATTACGGAGATGTTTCGCTATGATTTCGACCTTTGGGCGAAAGCTGCTTGAACTACATTGAGTTTTACGAAGGTTATTTACGTTATTTTAAGTAGTTCACCGTCGTGCTATTAGTCTGGCGTCGGTACGTTTTAGTTGCGAGTTTGCAGCGAGAGGTGACATAGAGTTTTCAGGACTATGTTTGTAGCGGTTGGGCTATGCGCTAAGCGTTCTTAAGATGAATCTTATTGCTGCGAGTTTTCTTTGTCAAAAGCGTTGTCTTGATGCTGAAGCAAAAAGTTTTGAAGATGGGATTATCGGATATAGTATCGTGCCTACTTCCCCTTTTTTCTGAAAGAAAGCGGGTTAGCCGTTCTTCGAAGGCTTAATGCGTTTTTCTTTCTTTTAGAGGCGGGATGAGTATGCTTTAAAAGCGGCGTGGCGATCGTTTGTCGGTTTTAGAGACTAGATCGGTTTGCATGTTCTGCTGGACAATCAAGAGCGATGGAACAAGACTGGAAATTTTGCCTAAGACTTAGCTTGCTAGACTGTCCACCTAAATCCTGTGTTCCCTAAATTCTCACGGCAGTTTCTCAAGGCGTTTTGTCCTACAAAAATTAAAACCTTTACAAAATTTTTAGAAAATAGTCTTTTGAAGGTTTGGCATTTCGAAGGAATCCCATTTCCTCGTATAGTTGAGGCGATTGGTATTTAGAATAACGTGATGGTACCAAACTTACGAAGATTGATCGATCAAGCCAAGATGGAATCGGACCGGGCCGATAGGACCGAGACCAGGGCGAGCCGTGGACCGGCGCCAGGCGAGTGCGCCCGGCCAGGCGGGATGCGCCCGGCATCAGGCGCCCTGCGTCCAGCGTGCCGCCGGCGCCAGGCGGCCTGCGTGACCTGCGCGGTGCAGAGCCACCTTGCCGTCTGTGGGTTTTCGTTGTTCGACCTTTCCCCGTTAGTCGTTTTGCGGAAATCTTTGAGTTTGGAAAGATCTTTAGCCGTAGATTATGAGATAATCGTTTCTAATCAGCGAGACTCCTCGGTATCAGGACTGAGATGGACTTGGATTTGTAGACTTTCGTCTTGAACTTAGATTTTAAATCACAATTTCGTCAAAAATCGAGAGGCTTTGCGGAAGAATCGTCATGTTTTGAACAATCGAACATGGGTTTAAGGGACCAAGATGTTGCCGTTGCCGAGATCCGGAGCGACTACGGATGGGCGCCAGGGGCTACCGCCAGAAAGCGCCAGGCCGACAGCGTGTCAGCGTGCCGCCCGGCATAGGCGAGTGCCGCCGTAGGCGGCCAGCGTGTCAGCGTGCAGCCCGTACGCCAGGCGAGAGTGCCGCCCGGCAGGGCGAGCACGCCCCGTGCGTGTCAGCGTCCGCCCGATGCTGCTGTTGCTGTAGCCGTCGATCCCGGGCTCCGCGGACTCAAAGACCGAGGATTCACGAAATACTCAGGCAAAGATGCATGGTACTGAGACAGGACCGGTCGTCTATGGCGGGACAGAGAGATCCTTCTTATGGGGCGGTGGTGAGACAACGAAATTGTTTTCTTCGTAAAATCTCAGCGGAAGCTCCGATTGAGGCGAAGCGAAAACCATCTTGACCTAGGCTCAAGGAGAGCAAAGTGAGGTTTCCACAGGCGAGGTGGCCATGGGCGAGGTGACCTTGGTGATGGTTGTTCTCGTCCATGGGCGAGGTGGCGGGAGAGTTTTGCCCAGTAAAATCTCAGCGGAAACTCGATTGAGATGAAGCGAAACCATTTTGACCTAGACACAAGGAGAACAAATTGGGCTCTCACTAAGGCGAACTGGGAAGATTGATCTTACCCTATGGCATGTCGTCCTAGTAAGATTAAGCTCCGACCTCCTTTAAGCTTTCCGTTTATTCCTCGAGAGTTGTTTGTAAGAAGTATGGCGAGTGGGAATCGGTGAACCGATTTGCCGTGCTTCTGTTCTCAGTAATATAGGGTTTCCCAAGATTTCGAGGAGAATAAGTTTTATTTTTCGAGAGGTTCTCGAAAAGCGTTTTTAGTAGAAACCTTGCTGTTGCGATTTCTCTAACCGTAACAAGGCAATTTTCGGGGTTTGATAGATTTTATCGTTGCCCTTTCTGTTTAGATAGAAATTGCGAGCTTCGTTTTAGGTGCTCTTCCTGTGAAAAGCGGCTAGGTTTTGATTTGCTTTCGAGCACCGTGGCGTTTGCGTGGCGTTGGCGTAGGAACAGTAAGCTGCTGGAGTTGTTTACCATCGTTGGCGCAAACTGCAACTTTTTCTTATTTCGGACATCGGTTAGATCAAAGCTTTGCGGCGTATGAGTAGAAGTAATCCGTCCCCCCTCCTTCTAGCGCCAAACTGTGGGAACCGAAATTCACACCGTCAATTTTAATGAATAAGATTAGGAGGAAAGCCAAGTTAACTACTTTCCTTGAAGGTCAGTTCTGCGACAGCCAACGACAAGTGACGAATAAATCGCGGAAAAAGTTTTGTTAAGATTTGAGACTGGACCTTAAGAAAGGCTGCCTCGTACCCTTCGAGGATCAAGTCGGGCGTAGTTCAGTTTAGAAAGAATTGAACAAGAGATCGAACAGTCTGAAGCGGGTTCGATCTAGTATGGCGTCTGTCATAGAAGCAGGCATGTCGAAGATAGCCCTAGGGTTTCTAATGCGGAGCTCTTAAGTAAAAGAATCCGATCCTTAGAGGCCGGAGATTCGCGAGCAGGAGAGCGGCCAGGCGTTCTAGGGCCTGGTTAGATCTAATATGGCGTTGGTCATAAAGCGGGCATGTCGAAGATAATGCCTAGGGTTTCTATGTAATAGGCTCTGAGTGAAAGTATAGCTAGATCCTTCGAGAGGAGCGTGGGTCTCGGAGAAGATAAAACTAGAACAAAGTGACCAGGCGTTCAGGTCCTGCCTCGCTGGCCTAACCGCCTAAGTTCTAAGTTCTCTAAGCTAGCAGGATGCTCTAAGTCTCAATCTGGATTTTTGGATCCCCTTCTCTCCTGCTCTTGCTCTCGCTTTATACTCACTCCTAAGGTCGGTTTGCCTTAGGATGATGGACCTACGCTGGGCCCAAGTTTATCTCTTCGGGAAATATTCGTTTTAAAATCGATCTTAGTAATTATCCTCGAGTTTTGGTGACTTGATGTTTATCCGATGTTCAGAAATCGGATAAACTGTCATCACCTGATTGGGCTTGAATTCTCAAAATAAAGTAAGTAAGTCCGTGGACTTCGTCTTAAGTCGTTGAGCGTTTTATCGATTTCTCGGAAAAGACTATCTTTCTCGTAAAATAAACCGTATAGCCTAAAGGATCGATGTTCAAGTTAATGCGACCTTGTTTTATCGCGATATCTTATCAGAAATCAATCCCTAGTTTTTGTCGTAAAACATTGAGGGCGATTCCATTGAGTCGAAGGATGTTTATTCGTAGCGTGACCGTCCCAAGCTCATGATGATTGATCCAAACAAGCCAAGATGGGATCAGAGCGAACCACGATGGGACGAGACCAGGCGGCCCGTGTGGCGAGTGCCGCCGGCATGAGCCAGCCGTGCGGCGAGGTGCCGCCGGCGCCGAACCAGCCGCGTCACGGCGA
The DNA here is from genome assembly GCA_016771965.1 of Brassica carinata. Lineage (NCBI taxonomy): Eukaryota > Viridiplantae > Streptophyta > Magnoliopsida > Brassicales > Brassicaceae > Brassica > Brassica carinata. The sequence continues at coordinate 27,433,159 of CM028690.1, forward strand.
TGCCGCCCGCGCCAGGCGAATGCCGCCCGGCATGAGCCAGCCCGTCGCGGCAGATTACGCCCGGCGCCAGGCGAGAAGATACGCCCGGCGCAAGGCCAGCCCGTCGCGGCAGTGCCGCCCGCCCAGGCGGGTAATCGGCCGCCAGGCCAGCGTCGGCGGGTGCCGCCGGCGCCAGGCGAATGCCGCCGGCGTAAGCCAACCCGTGCGGCAATTGCCGCCCGGCGCCAGGCGAATTACCGCCCGGCGCCAGGCCAGCCCGTCGCGGCGAGATGCCGCCAGCGCCAGGCAGATACGCCCGGCGCCAGGCCAGCCAGCGTGTCAGTGCCGCGGCGCCAGGCGAGAATACGCGGCATAGGCGGCCAGCGTCACGAGTGCCGCCCGGCGTAGGCGAGTGCCCGGCATCAGGCCGGCCAGCGTGGCGAGTGCCGCCCGGCATCAGGCGAGAGTACCGCCCGGCCCAGGCCAGCGTCCGTTGCGCCCGGTAAACCAGCCGATGTGTCGGTGCCGCCGGCGCCAGTCCGGCCGCGTGGCGCGTGCCGCCAGCGCCAGGCGAGTGCCGGCGCCAGGCTGTAGATCTCGGCGGGGCCGATTTGATATCTTGATCGTTTTCTGGTTCCTCCGCGGTTTGAAGAGCGACCTCTTCGAAGTTTGAGGCAGATTCTTTTATGTTTAGGGTTTTGTGGTGATCGAATCTTGATGTCCTTGGCGGCGGACCGATCTTTCGGGGACTCTCGTCAGCGCCGCCCGTAGTCTTCGATCTCACAGAGAGTGGATATTCTAATTGAGAAAATCTCGTATAACTCATTTTAGAAATTATCCGAGACTTTTGTTTGAAATACTTTCTAGAGACTTTCGATCATTGATTCATCATTGATTCCGTCGCGACCGATTTGATTTTGACACCAACATCTACCGGCGTCACCAAAGATCAGCCAGCTTCGACGGAACACCATTAATAGCTGAAGACTCCAGCTGGAATCGTCGCGAATCACTACTGATGCAAACAGGCGCTCGGGCAGATGAAGAGCTGTTTACCTCCGCCCGGTAGCGAACAACAGGAACAAGCTGAATAACCTGCGCTCGCCAAAACAGGTCGACACCTTAACTGCGAGGAGCAAGTTGCCGCGTGGATCCACAAGGCAGCGGCAAGACTTCGACCGGATCTCGAAGCGAAAAGATGCCCGAAGAGCCCACTCCAGAAGCGGCTCCGAAAGGACAGCAAGCGACCTCGCCAGAACCTTCCACTCGGCGGGAAACAAGAAGCGGCGTCGGCATCGATCTAGATATCAGCGACCAATCGGATCCTTCCGATGAAGGCGCTGACATCCACCAGAGAACCGAAGCCAGTTAAACCGGCAGGCGGTATCCCGATAGGCCCATGACAGAAGAGGAAGAAGAACTCTACTGGATGGAGCAGGAAAACTTCAGCGGAAGATCAAACTTCGGATCTATCGCGACCAGCGCCACAAACTTCGGACGGTAGCAATAGCGAGATCCATGATCTCCAGCGAATCTCTAAAGACCATGGCGAAGTGGCGGTGAAATCGCCGTGCATCCGGCGACCAGTTCCGCCCGAGATCGATAGACTTCGAGGAAGCGCGAGCGCCATTCACCACTTCGGATCCGCGGAAACGCATCTGGACCCAGGAAGATCAAAATCCGGTCATGGCGATCTGACGGATCTAAGTCGCACCTGCAGTCCTTCAGATCGCAATGGGTAGGTGCAAACTCCCTGGCGAAGCGGGGCGCGAGTCATTGTCTTCTCTTCGTCGAGCACCTCAAAGGTGCTGCGCTTCGAGTGGTTCTCGGCTCAAAGGAACTCCATGGAAACTTCCGCCAACTGGCCTCGGCGTTTCTCAAACAGTACTCCATGTTCATGGACGAGCGTCCGGCGTGGATCTATGGAGTCTAGCTCGGAAGGAAGGCGAGTCACTCCAGCGACTTCATGCGAAGGTTCAAATTGGTGATTGCGAATGCGGGCATCAGCGACAATGTAAATCGGCGCTACGAGGAAAACTCTCGGTACAAGTCGAAGTTCGAAAGTGGATACTACTGGAATAGCGCGGACAATCCAGGATACTCTCGACAAGACAGCGGACTTCATCATCATGGAAGAAGAGATGAAGCTTCTGCTCCAGAAACACGGACCGAGAAAACGGCGTCGAATAAACCCTCGTAACGACAATGCGTCCATCCGCGAAGGAAAAGCGGCCGAGAGCAAAACTTCGCCATCAACTTCAGCGCAAAGGCAAAACCTCCGGAAACACCTGGGCGAGGATCCAGTACAAGGATAACTCCTACTGCGAGAGTTCCACGAGACCAGAGGTCACTCCACTGCGAACTGCAAGGTTCGGCGCCGGCTTCGCCCAAAAACTCCTCACCGGCCCGAACTATCAAAGGTCAAGAGTATAAAGGACTTGCTCCGGACTCCGACCTCCAAAGACCAACAAAACTGTCTCCGAGGACGTGACCGAAAACCAATCGGAGAAAAGCGGAAGAAGACAGGACGACCAAGGAACAACAGCAATCGCCAGGGTAAACATGATCATTGGAGGATCACAGTTACCAAGACTGTCTCATCGATAAAAGCCTCTGGGCAAAAGCGAGACAAGTTCCAACTGGTTCCCGGACAGCGATGTTCCTAACCACACAATGGCTTTCGAGGAACGAGACCGTCGAATCGACAAACCTCACTGTGATCCTTTGGTATCGACCTGGTCATCCAGGATCTCGAAGTCGGCCGCATTCTCATTGATACAGGAAGCACGGTCAGCGTCATCTTCGCGACACCCTCTACAGGATGAAGATCCCGCAGGGGAAGTCGTCCCTGAGCCAAAACCTTTGGCGGGGTTTTGGGCGTCACTACCATGACCCTCGGAGAATTAAACTCCGGTCATGGCAAAGGAAGTTACAAAAATGCGTCGAGTTTGCGGTAGTCGACAACCCGACCATCTAGCGCCATCATGGGAACCCCTTGGATCAACTCCATGAAGGCGGTACCATCCACATATCACCTCGGTATCAAGTTTCCGACTCGATCGGAACCGCAGCCATCACGGGGTATTCAGAAACAATCGAGACTCTGTTACTGGCGTGTTTAAACTGCGAAAGATCGGAGCAGCCTGCGGCCAACCGAAGCGAGCAAAGGAATCACATAACATTCCGAGGACTCAAAGAAAGATGATCCAGAATAATCCAAACGAGCAGCGATTCAAGACAGCGACAAAGCCTCTGAGTCCACCGCCGTGAAATCGAACAGCTCGACCCCGCACAAACCACCGATCCGACCAGCGCGGTCGGCGACCTAACCGAGGAGTAAAAGCGTCTGCGGCAACTATCAGAACTTCTGAGATGGCTTGATCCTCGAAAAGAATGCGTTAGGCAGCTCGTCGAAACCCGCAGTTCAACTATCCCCTCACCAAAAGGGGGACTGGGTCGTATACTCTATACTCCCACAAAAGCGAAAAATCCGCACATGTACTCTAACTTCTCGAGGCGTCGCAACTTCTTAAAAGATAACAAAACTTCATTATTATCCGCAAAGACAGTCCACCTGCGACTTAAAATAACTCCAGCCCATCGATTGGCCCGGCCGGACGCACACAAAGCGTTTCACTCAATACAAACTTCGTAGTCAGACCTACAAGGTCCTCTTACATCCGACAAGGATATCATAGCTATACAAAAACCAAAATTTTAGTTTAGCGTCTCGGATAAACTCGAAGATAGCTCGATTCTTTTAACACAAGTCATATAAGCGGTGACTAGTCAGCGGACTTTAAACAAAAGAATCAGGAAGAAATCACTAACAGGCAAAGCGAAAGCCGATCAGTCATCGCACAGCCTCAAAGATGAGAGTAAACCTAGGTCTTGCCCTAAACCCAGTCTTGCTGGATCTTGACATCTCACAGACATAGTATGGTATCTGAGATCCCAAAACATGTCTCTTATAAACACACCTAAAGCGATTAAGCTAAAAGTAGCATACGGACCAGCGACAAAAAGTTAGGATACAAAGTGATTACTCGCATCCTTCCCTCTACACTTGACGAAAGTATAAATCAAAACAAAAGCGAAATCTGCAAAATTTTCATATTCATAAAAGCCGCAAAAGGCGGCGGGATTCAAAGCCACCAGCGGCCAGTCCCAAAACATAAGAATGCAACCTCCAGCGTTAGCGAGAATAAAATTACTAAAACGCCACACACGCCTAAAAATACGATTCACAAAAGGAAGTCAACATTGAGAAATCCGGATGCGGAAATCCCAAATGAACTAGCAGGCTGGTCCACTTCCTCATTCATTCCTTGGCGTTCCCACCACCCTCGGCGTTCTCATCGGCTCCGGCCTCCACCGTATCCTCGAAACCTCTATAGGTTCCCATAGTCTCCGGACTCTTTCTTCTACGGAGGAACCAAGGACTCAGCATGAGCGACTCGCCATGAAATCCTTCATTTCAGCAATCTCGAATCGAAGGAGAAATCCGGGTTGAGACTTGTGAAGGTTTACGATCAACCCCGCAGATCGCGAAATCACCAACAAACTCCTGAGCTTTAAAACATTGAAACTCAGCAGAAAACGATTCGCCTGTCTTGCCACCTCGCTGCGACCATCCTTCTTCCTCTCCTTTCCGCCCGAAAGAGAGCTCAAGCGTGAAGCTCAGCTTGCTTGGCGTTCTGCGCCTTACCTCTTGTCGAACGGAAAAGCTCTCGCTCTGCTTCTGTGGTCTTGAAGTTAGCAATCCTGGATTTCGCGGAGCTTCGAGTCAGCGCCTCGCTAAACACTCTTAGTCCCTGCATAAACTCAAGATCAGCAAGTATGCTTATATATAGATTCGAACACAAGGTTAAGAAGTTCGAATGGCCAAACCTCGTTGACACGTTGGGAGCCCTCGGCAAAAACCCGTTGTTTCTCCTCATCCTCCAGCGACTCATCAGCAGTAAACTCCGGAGGAAGACCATCAAAGAAGTTGTTAGGTGGAAAACTGCTGGCTCCGCCTTTTTCCGTTGGAGTAAAACTAGGTTTTCCTCCCAACGGTGAAGGACTTTCCGAGCCTTCCCCATCATCGATTTCCTTCCCCTTACGAGACCTCTGTCTGCGCCTCCGAGTAGGAGCTGCGGTGAAAGGTTCGGCATCATACGACGGGACAGGAGCTCGGGACCGATAAAGTCTAACGGCATCTCGAATCCGTTCGAGGGTGAAGGATTTCCAGAAAAACGGCCTTTGTCGAAGAAGATCTCTCTTGACAAAGACGTCACCAGGAAAATGCGCAGTAGGGTTGTTCCCTACAAAACGAAAATTTTTCACTAAAACTCGCACTTCCGAAAAGGTGAAATAGACAACAGGGTTTTCGTCATTATTACCTCGGTTGAAGTTCCATGCTGAGGGAATAGATGGAGGCAGCTCTCCTCGACAGACTTCGCCATCTATTTTGGCGAAGAAGAAGCGCTCCTGCCACGATTTGGGATTAGTAGTCCCTGAATCACGGCCATATCCTTCTTAGGCAGCATGGAGTAGTAACCGTCACTCCCGTCGGCCGAGTGCCCCAAAGACCCGAAATCGCCGGGACCAAGATCAATCCGAGTTAGTTGCTAGCGATCAATGCGCCAAGCCAACTCTCCAAGGCAGGAGCGCTGAGTTGGCTGATCGAAAGTTCGGCGGTGAAGCGCCGCGAACAATGGCACCAGGGATCGGGAACCACATCACGGCGATGCGTAAAAGCTTAGTAACATGTAAAGAAACCTTGCGGAGGATTCCTTGCACTCGTTACCAGCGGAATCCGAATTTGACTCCTTCAAGAACCTGGTAAAATCTCGAAGAACCTTGAGATATTTCACGAAACCGAGCTTCGGCGCAAAAGAAGCATCGGGCTGCGCAGGGCTATCCGGAACAGGGATCTCTGGCAGTGTTGAGGCGAACCTACAGGGCTTCCAATACGTTCTTCTTTTCCTCCTCGACCAACTCCTCCTGCTTCACCGTCACATGGGCAGGAGAGTCATCCGAGGATGAATGGGAAGAAGAGTTTCTCTTTGAGGATCTTGAAGACATTGTTCTTAAAGAGAGAGAAAGGATTCTTGAGAGAGTAAAAATCTTGTGATGAAGTAAGAATGAGATTTCTTACTCCATCCATATAAAGGAGGTAAAATCACTATTTACCCGATTTTGACAAGCGATGCGTCTCAACACCTTCCCACTGCGGTATACCGCAAGCTAGGATCCGACAGGCACTCGGTTCCTAGCTAGCTGAAGAAATAACTGTTGGGGTCAAAATCGGTCAATAATGAAATCGTCACCGAAAATCCTCGAAAGAAAAGCCAGCGGCGATCAAAGCCAAGAAACGGGTCGCCGCCGATAAAACTCACGGAAGGCTCGCCCACTCCCATCTGGCAGCGGCGGGGTCCTGGCGCCCATCCGTGCGATCATCTCATGATCTCGGGCAATGGCGGCATCTTGGTCCCTTGAAACCCATGTCGGATCGTCGAGATCTACAATGAGTCTTCAGTAAAGCCTTCCGATTGTTTAAAAGATTCATCTTTTAACACATATAAGCTTCGAAGCCACATTGCTCGCATCCTCGGCGGCGGAAAATCTACAAATCAAGTCCATCTCAAATCCGATACTCGCGGAATCTCGTTGGATTAAGCGATTATCTCGAAATCTGACTAAAGACCTTCCCAAACTCAAAAGATTTCCATAAGCGACTGGCGGGGCAAAGATCGAACAACAAAAACCCGCAGAATGGCCTGGCACGGCGTACGCATCCATGGCCGACTGGCGCCAGCGGCACCGACCTGGCGCCCGGCGGCATGCAGGGCCAGCGGGCGGCCTGGCGCCCGGTGGCACCCTGGCCTGGCGCCCGGCGGCGATGGGGCCAGCGGGCGGCCTGGCGCCAGCGGCACCGACCTGGCGCCGGCACCCGACCTGGCGCCAGCGGCACCGACCTGGCGCCAGCGGCACCGACCTGGCGCCCGGTGGCACCCTGGCCTGGCGCCCGGTGGCACCCTGGCCTGGCGCCGGGCGCACGCTGGACGCTGGTCGGCCTGGCGCCGGCTGCACCGTCCGCAGCGGGCGGCCTGGCGCCAGCGGCACCGGCCTGGCGCCAGCGGCACCGACCTGGCGCCCGGTGGCACCCTGGCCTGGCGCCGGCTGCACCGTCCGCAGCGGGCGGCCTGGCGCCAGCGGCACCGACCTGGCGCCAGCGGCACCGACCTGGCGCCCGGTGGCACCCTGGCCTGGCGCCCGGCGGCTGCGGGGCGGGCGGCCTGGCGCCAGCGGCACCGGCCTGGCGCCAGCGGCACCGGCCTGGCGCCAGCGGCACCGGCCTGGCGCCAGCGGCACCGGCCTGGCGCCAGCGGCACCGACCTGGCGCCAGCGGCACCGGCCTGGCGCCAGCGGCACCTGTCGCTGGTCGGCCTGGCGTCGGTCCGTGGCGCCGTCGGTCTCGGTCCTATCGTGCCCGTTCGATCCCATCTTAGCTTGTTGGGATCAATCTACGCAAGTTTGAGTGCGATCCGCGGTTATTCGAACACCACTATCTCGACTATCTGAGGAATTGAGATTCCTTCGAAACACCGAAACCTTCAAAGACCGTCCTTCGAAAAACCGTAAAAGCGCCTAGCATTAGCGTGGCCAAAGCGGCCACGTCGATTTTCTGAAAAGGAAGGATAACTATATTGGTTTATCTTTATCCTCACATAGGAGATAAATGTCAAGTTTCAGAAGATAAATGTCAAGTTTCCAGAAGATAAATGTCAAGATTTCGAAGATAAATGTCAAGTTTCGATAAACACGAAGATGGACAAAATGGAAAAAAGCCGACTCAAGAAGATGACCGTCTTAGGAGGAGTATATAAGGAGAGCTTTGAGCGAAGCAAACCAGATCACAAAAACTCCCAGAGCACTTAGAGCAACTTAGGCATTATTTTCCGTTTTACTAGCGAGCTGCGACTCAACTAGGTTAGAACTTAGGTTGCTAGACTAGCGAACTTACCGACACCTCCTGTAGCGAGGCTCTTACCTGTTGTTCAGCTTAAGCGGATTAGGAAATAAGATCTTTTGCTCCATTCTTTGTTCTTCACGATTTTTATTTTGTTTTCATATTTTCTTTGTCGTACTGATTGTGTCGTAATGCGGCCCAGCAGATATCCGGGACCTTCAGGAAGGCTTGGTTCACTTGGCTTTCCTCCAAATCAACTTAATTTGGCGGTCAATTTGGTTCCCACAAAGGTGCAGCGGGGTTCATATCTGCATGTGCTTCATTGATAAAGGCGGATAGATCTCCTCATCTCTTCTGTGCAGATTCTAAGATCTGCTAGATTGTCAAGATCCTTCACAGGTTGTGGTTTGTTTGATGCTGAGGCGAGCTTCTGCACTCTTCAATTCTTTCCAGATGTCTCCAAGAGACTCATCAACCTCACGCTTTGAGTAAGTGGTCGATGGTGTGGGCTCCGTATCGATCGATGTGGATGTTACTCCGTCGTCGATATTGATCTTTCTGGCTATGGTTTTGTGCGTTGCGAAGATCTTCAAGTTCCAGCTCAAGCGTTGAACCCTCTTGAGTAATCCTTGGTCTGCACTGAACATCCGTTAATCTCACTGCGAAGCTTGTGCGTGGCCTCTTCAAACTTTTTCCATGGAGAGCTTTTCCCATTTGTGTTCTCCAAGTAAACGGTGAACAACTTCGTTGATCTGTCCTTGGTGTAGGTTTCTTGCACCAATTCTCTTTTGTAAATGAACTAGCGTGCTCTGGTAGACAGATGTAGGGCTTCGTCCATTGAAGTTCTTTGGAGCAGTTTCTTGATGTCGTCTTTAGAAATTCTGATGGCGTCACCATCTATTCCTCTAGCAAAACCATTCTCGTCTCTGTAGACCCCATACTAATCTCTCTGCTCCCAAAAGAATTTTCGAACTCCATATCGAAAGGCTCTCTTTCCAAATTCGGGACACTTATCGATCGATGCGACACAATCTGTATCGATCGATTTCTGTTGAAGATATGGATCCTTCCTGTTGAGATGGTTATCCTCAGCTTCCTTTGGCTCGGTTGTTGTGTCTGCCTCCTTGTGCTTATAATGGTGGTCTGGTCCGTGGCGTTGTTGCTGGAATAGGTTGTGGGGTCCATTGGCTAGTAGGGCGTGCAATGTCTTCTTTGGATATGTGGAGTGTTCGTCCATCCATTGGCGTGTAAAACCTTGTGAATCCCTGAAAATACCAAACTCATCCGGGATTAGATTTCCGAAATTAAGTATATTTGAATGTGTTACCTGGGATGGTTGGTTGTATGAATCGGTTGATTGCACTGGTTCTGAATTGGTCGATTGCACTGGTTCTGAATCGGTCGATGGTTGTTCAGGTCTATCGGTCGATTGTACTTGTGCCGTGTCGATCGATGAGACTTCTTCGGGTTGGGTGATGTATGTTGGTGTGGAGGTCTCGACTGCGAAGCTCGTACTGGTAATTAAACCAGCTCGATTGAGTAGTCTCCCTCTCGGCGTGTTGTTGACTGTGTTGTCGAATGATGCGAGGCAAGTAGTATCGATCGATGGGGAGAAGGCCCTGTCGATCGATGTCGTGATTCTGAGGTTGTGGTGGAGAAGTCGATCTTCATCTTCTCGAAGGTTTTGACATTCTATAGCTCTCTCCTCCTCGTAATCATCAGTATACTCCTCGATATGAGTAGTATTTGCAGCATATGGTGGGATGTAGTAGTCGTTCTCCCACGTGTTTACTTCAAATCACCTTCGGAAACTCTTCCTCGATCTGATTGAATAGTGAATCGATCGATGACCATGTGTGGCTGTCGATCGATGTCTGTTCACCAGAGATGATCGATGAGACAGTCCTTCTATCGATCGATTTTGCGGTCGCCGTCTCGTATTCGCCTTGTGAGTCGTATTCATCTCCACAATAGCAAACAGCTACAAGGTCTGAGTCGTCTTGGATCTTCTTAGGGACCTTGATGACTTCGTCTTGGATCATAGTAGACCGTAGGGTTGATCAGGGTTAGGCACGCTTTGTTTGTCCGAAGGTTGCAGACTGCTCCAATTGTGGCTAGGAAGGCTCTTCAAGTAGCAAAAGTAGGTAGGGTTATCTTGGCGTCCGGGACATGGAAGTCCACTGGAATTAGGGCTTCTCCTACGGTGACTTCAAGGTTTCTCACAATTCCTCGAGTTACGCTGAGAACAATCCACAAAGATGAGCGATTCTTGATAGGCTCTATCTTCAGACCTAGATGGTCTGCTATCACCTGGGTAAGATGCTAACTCCAGATCCTGTATCACATAGGGCACCTGGAAAGTTGATCCCATGGACTGAGAAAGGAACAACGAACTTCCTGGATCACCCTTCTTCTCTAGTTTGATCCTCTTCTTCATACTTTCTCGACTTGGTTGAACATCCTCTTGATGTCTTCTTGTCTCCTTGGTTTCTCTGAAAAACATCCACAACTGTGTGAAAAGTAGGCTTCTCTGTAGGTATCCTTAGAACTCTCTTTCTGAAACTTGCCAACTCTTTCTCATTAACTCCTCTTTTAAGGTGTTTAGGAACCTTCTCTTTCCTTTTTCTGAGAACTCTGCCATCTTTTTCCTTTTCTATCTCCATTGGATCAATAATATCGTGGGCTTCTTCATTATGGCGGTTGGTGGGTTTTGGAAGGCTTAGATTGCTCGAGTGCATTAAGTCGTGCAACATCTATCTTGGGAAGTTACTTTCGGTGTGATAGCGAGTATCGATCGACAGCAGGTGTGTCGTCGATTTCTTTATCAATCGATTCGATCGATGGGTCGATCTGTCGATTCGGCGTGGTAAAGGCTGGGCGGATGTGGGTGTTTTGCTGCAAACTCCTCGTGAGTAAGTATCTTCCGCGGCATTGCACTTTCGTTGGTGGATTCTTCAAGATCCATCGGTCGATTCGTCATGTTCCATCGATCGATTGTTGTTGGCGTCGTTGATCGATGTGGTGATCCTGACATCGATCGATTCCATTGGTAGCCACGTAATTCTTCGATCTAGAAGTCTTCCTCTTGCAGCTTCTCTTGCTTAACCACTCTCCAAAAATCATCCTCTATGATAGCAGCGGCGTTGTGACCTGTTTTTTCTTCTCAGTCCCTTTCCTAAAGCTTCTGCTTCTTAGGCTTCTCTGTCTGAATCACTTGAGTCTCTAGTTTCTTCACATGGGTACTCAAAGCATCAAGCTTTGTATTCAAAATGGTGTGAACAGCGTCGATCTTTCCATTGAAGTTCACCTCTAGCTGCTGCTGGCTTTCAGAACTTTCTGAGCATGTCTTCTAGCTTTCCTTAGGGTTGGTGTGGGTGGCTTCATGTAAGATGAGTTTCCATAACTCTATTGTTGTTGGGGTTGCTGCTGTTGAAGTTTCCTCTGTCTGTGAAGTTTCGTTTCCTTGGTTTCCAGACCTCTGAAATCGGTTCCACGATCAGTTGACTTACGCTACGTGTAGTCATCTTCTTCATCAGCTTCTGCATCCTCCACTGAGCAGATTTTCTTTTTAGCAGTTTCGAACATTGTCAAGTGTAGCTTGTACCTCATTTATCTGTTCCTTTCAAAGGCGCTGCAGATCTTGATCTTACAATGTTCTTTGTGCTGTTGCTGGATGCTAGGTTGTCTATCAGCTTCACAGCATCTTCAGGATTCCTCGTGGTGAAGTTGCCTTCACTTTCATGTTCTGAAACCATCTAATATTTCAGTCGCGATGCCTCACGAAGAAAGTGCGAGCAGCTGCACTTTGTTGAATCCATGGTGTGGGTAGTCTGGTAAGACTTGAATCTGATCCAGGTATCCTTAAATGACTCTCCAGGCTCCTGATTGAATGTGGCAATTTTCCTCCCTAAGTCTTCAGCGGCGCATCATCAAAGATTCGCAAAAATCGTTTTGATGTCGCTCGAGATGTAAGAGATCCTGGTGGTAGCTGCTTAAGCCACGCAAAGCTTCTCGGATAAAGAGTGTTTGAAGAGCTTACAGAGAAGGTAGTCCACAGGGACTCCATTGGCTTTGATAGCAGATATGAGATCCTCGAACCTCTCGAGATGGTCCATGGGATGCTCACTGGACAGCCCATAGTAAGGTATCTGTCCCACAAGGGTGTAGTACTCGGCTTGAGCTCGAAATCGCCTCTACGAATAGCAGGGGGCGAATGGCTGATCTGTTGGTGTAGAACTGATCTGGGCGGTTGTAGTCAGCTAGTGTTCGAGCAGCCTCTTCTACAGGTTGAGCGGCTCCTGTGAGGTGCAGTTTCGGCTCAGGATTACTTCATTACGGCGTTGAGTTTCTGACCTGCTTCATTCTGAAGGTGACCTTCTTGGTCACGCAAGTCTCCATTCTCATCTCGTGTGATGAAAGATGTCGGTCGGCGGTGGAGTAGCGTCGGTCGGCGGTGAAGATCGGATGTCGATCGAAAAGACGGTGTCTCGATTCGGTAGGGATGCGTCAGTATCGATTCGACAGGCAGTTGATGGCGTCGTCGATACGAATGGATTTCCTTGCGGATTGAGCGTTCCAAGCAGGGTGGAACAAAAGTTGGGATTGGTTGTTGCTTACGGTGCTGCTGGGCATGTACGAAAAGCGAGGAAAAACTTTGTGTCGAAAACAAATTAAAACAAAATAGAAATAACCTAGACCTAATCAGATTAGATCCTATTGTATCAAAGCTCCGACAGCGGTAGCCAAATTTGGTATCACTCAAATTACCCTAAGGAGTGACTTTACTCTCTCGAATAAGAGGTTAGGTTGTAGTACTTAGAGATCGAATCTGAGAGCTAGTGTACAAATAAGATGCAATCTTAATGACTATGCTAGGTTGAAAATAGTTTAAAGTAAAGTGCAGGTTTGCTGAGTAAGGATGAGATTACTCAGTTGAAAGGATTCGGTTTTGAAAACAATAAAGAAAAGTAGTTAGATTCAGGGTAAGTATTGAGAATTGAGTTATAAATACTATAAAGGCTAACAAGTTGCTTGCATGATATGTCGAGCTCAATACTATTAAATGAATCCATCGGCTCGCATTATTTAGACCATCTATTACTTAGATGCTAAATGGTGTTCTTGATCGGCTACTTCGCTGCTGGTATGCTTCGATAGTTCGATAGGAATATCGAGATACACCTCTACTCACGTCGATCGATTACTATAGGAGTATCGATCGATGACCATGTGTGGCTGTCGATCGATGTCTGTTCACCGAGATGATCGATGAGACAGTCCTTATCGATCGATTTTGCGGTCGCCGTCTCGTATTAAGCCTTGTGAGTCGTATTCATCTCCACAATAGCAAACAGCTACAAGGTCTGAGTCGTCTTGGATCTTCTTAGGGACCTTGATGACTTCGTCTTGGATCATAGTAGACCGTAGGGTTGATCAGGGTTAGGCACGCTTTGTTTGTCCGAAGGTTGCAGACTGCTCCAATTGTGGCTAGGAAGGCTCTTCAAGTAGCAAAGAAGTAGGTAGGGTTATCTTGGCGTCCGGGACATGGAAGTCCACTGGAATTAGGGCTTCTCCTACGGTGACTTCAAGGTTTCTCACAATTCCTCGAGTTACGCTGAGAACAATCCACAAAGATGAGCGATTCTTGATAGGCTCTATCTTCAGACCTAGATGGTCTGCTATCACCTGGGTAAGATGCTAACTCCAGATCCTGTATCACATAGGGCACCTGGAAAGTTGATCCCATGGACTGAGAAAGGAACAACGAACTTCCTGGATCACCCTTCTTCTCTAGTTTGATCCTCTTCTTCATACTTTCTCGACTTGGTTGAACATCCTCTTGATGTCTTCTTGTCTCCTTGGTTTCTCTGAAAAACATCCACAACTGTGTGAAAAGTAGGCTTCTCTGTAGGTATCCTTAGAACTCTCTTTCTGAAACTTGCCAACTCTTTCTCATTAACTCCTCTTTTAAGGTGTTTAGGAACCTTCTCTTTCCTTTTTCTGAGAACTCTGCCATCTTTTTCCTTTTCTATCTCCATTGGATCAATAATATCGTGGGCTTCTTCATTATGGCGGTTGGTGGGTTTTGGAAGGCTTAGATTGCTCGAGTGCATTAAGTCGTGCAACATCTATCTTGGGAAGTTACTTTCGGTGTGATAGCGAGTATCGATCGACAGCAGGTGTGTCGTCGATTTCTTTATCAATCGGTCGATCGATGGGTCGTCTGTCCTGTCGATTCGGCGTGGTAAAGGCTGGGCGGATGTGGGTGTTTTGCTGCAAACTCCTCGTGAGTAAGTATCTTCCGCGGCATTGCACTTTCGTTGGTGGATTCTTCAAGATCCATCGGTCGATTCGTCATGTTCCATCGATCGATTGTTGTTGGCGTCGTTGATCGATGTGGTGATCGACATCGATCGATTCCATTGGTAGCCGTAATTCTTCGATCTAGAAGTCTTCCTCTTGCAGCTTCTCTTGCTTAACCACTCTCCAAAAATCATCCTCTATGATAGCAGCGTTGTGACCTGTTTTTCTTCTCCAGTCCTTTTCCTAAAGCTTCCTGCTTCTTAACAGCTTCTCTGTCTGAATCACTTGAGTCTCTAGTTTCTTCACATGGGTACTCAAAGCATCAAGCTTTGTATTCAAAATGGTGTGAACAGCGTCGATCTTTCCATTGAAGTTCACCTCTAGCTGCTGCTGGCTTTCAAGAACTTTCTGAGCATGTCTTCTAGCTTTCCTTGGGGTTGGTGTGGGTGGCTTCATGTAAGATGAGTTTCCATAACTCTATTGTTGTTGGGGTTGCTGCTGTTGAAGTTTCCTCTGTCTGTGAAGTTTCGTTTCCTTGGTTTCCAGACCTCTGAAATCGGTTCCACTGATCAGTTGACTTACGCTACGTGTAGTCATCTTCTTCATCAGCTTCTGCATCCTCCACTGAGCAGATTTTCTTTTTAGCAGTTTCGAACATTGTCAAGTGTAGCTTGTACCTCATTTATCTGTTCCTTTCAAAGGAACGCTGCAGATCTTGATCTTACAATGTTCTTTGTGCTGTTGCTGGATGCTAGGTTGTCTATCAGCTTCACAGCATCTTCAGGATTCCTCGTGGTGAAGTTGCCTTCACTTTCATGTTCTGAAACCATCTAATATTTCAGTCGCGATGCCTCGAAGAAAGTGCGAGCAGCTGCACTTTGTTGAATCCATGGTGTGGGTAGTCTGGCTGGTAAGACTTGAATCTGATCCAGGTATCCTTAAATGACTCTCCAGGCTCCTGATTGAATGTGGCAATTTTCCTCCCTAAGTCTTCAGCGCATCATCAAAGTTCGCAAAATCGTTTTGATGTCGCTCGAGATGTAAGAGATCCTGGTGGTAGCTGCTTAAGCCGCAAAGCTTCTCGGATAAAGAGTGTTTGAAGAGCTTACAGAGAAGGTAGTCCACAGGGACTCCATTGGCTTTGATAGCAGATATGAGATCCTCGAACCTCTCGAGATGGTCCATGGGATGCTCACTGGACAGCCCATAGTAAGGTATCTGTCCCACAAGGGTGTAGTACTCGGCTTGAGCTCGAAATCGCCTCTACGAATAGCAGGGGGCGAATGGCTGATCTGTTGGTGTAGAACTGATCTGGGCGGTTGTAGTCAGCTAGTGTTCGAGCAGCCTCTTCTACAGGTTGAGCGGCTCCTGTGAGGTGCAGTTTCGGCTCAGGATTACTTCATTACGGCGTTGAGTTTCTGACCTGCTTCATTCTGAAGGTGACCTTCTTGGTCACGCAAGTCTCCATTCTCATCTCGTGTGATGAAAGATGTCGGTCGGCGGTGGAGTAGCGTCGGTCGGCGGTGAAGATCGGATGTCGATCGAAAAGACGGTGTCTCGATTCGGTAGGGATGCGTCAGTATCGATTCGACAGGCAGTTGATGGCGTCGTCGATACGAATGGATTTCCTTGCGGATTGAGCGTTCCAAGCAGGGTGGAACAAAAGTTGGGATTGGTTGTTGCTTACGGTGCTGCTGGGCATGTACGAAAAGCGAGGAAAAACTTTGTGTCGAAAACAAATTAAAACAAAATAGAAATAACCTAGACCTAATCAGATTAGATCCTATTGTATCAAAGCTCCGACAGCGGTAGCCAAATTTGGTATCACTCAAATTACCCTAAGGAGTGACTTTACTCTCTCGAATAAGAGGTTAGGTTGTAGTACTTAGAGATCGAATCTGAGAGCTAGTGTACAAATAAGATGCAATCTTAATGACTATGCTAGGTTGAAAATAGTTTAAAGTAAAGTGCAGGTTTGCTGAGTAAGGATGAGATTACTCAGTTGAAAGGATTCGGTTTTGAAAACAATAAAGAAAAGTAGTTAGATTCAGGGTAAGTATTGAGAATTGAGTTATAAATACTATAAAGGCTAACAAGTTGCTTGCATGATATGTCGAGCTCAATACTATTAAATGAATCCATCGGCTCGCATTATTTAGACCATCTATTACTTAGATGCTAAATGGTGTTCTTGATCGGCTACTTCGCTGCTGGTATGCTTCGATAGTTCGATAGGAATATCGAGATACACCTCTACTCACGTCGATCGATTACTATAGGAGTATCGATCGATCGACTCTAAGCAAGCTTTATCGTGAGTTGATACAATGCTCACCATGATCTTAGATCAGCTTTAGCATATCTCAAGGGTCATAGCATGTTTAGGATGTTATCATGTATTGCATGTAATAAATCAATGCAATCAAGTTCATGTTCTAGGTAGCTAAGCTAGAAAAGCATTAATGAACAATCCTAACAATAAATATCACAACTATAGCAATTATAGGCTGGGGCTAATCCCTCATATCCTATTTAAACCCTAAATCTAACAAGTGAATCTACTCAGACATGGCTAAGTAGTTCATAGCAATGAGGTAATAATAGGAGTTCATAGATATATTAGATGAATGAACACTTAAGTTCCAATCACAAATCTCCTTGGATCTTTCCTCTAGATCTAGAATCCTATAACCTTTGTAAATAAAGAACTGAAAGAAAATGAGTAGAAGTAGAAGAAACTCTTAAAACTTCTATTATTGTAAAAGATTGTATATGAAAGAGACTTGAATGAAAAGCTTGTTTTAATGCCAAAACACTTAGGCATATAAATATATGAGTTCATTAGGTTAAAAACTTCGTCAGGGGCATTCTTGTAAAAGTGATATCTTGGGCTTCAAGTTGACCAGGTCCAACTTGTCTTTCAGCCGCTACTCAGTATCGGTCGATTCGTCATGTTCCATCGATCGATTGTTGTTGGCGTCGTTGATCGATGTGGTGATCGACATCGATCGATTCCATTGGTAGCCGTAATTCTTCGATCTAGAAGTCTTCCTCTTGCAGCTTCTCTTGCTTAACCACTCTCCAAAAATCATCCTCTATGATAGCAGCGTTGTGACCTGTTTTTCTTCTCAGTCCCTTTTCCTAAAGCTTCACTGCTTCTTAACAGCTTCTCTGTCTGAATCACTGAGTCTCTAGTTTCTTCACATGGGTACTCAAAGCATCAAGCTTTGTATTCAAAATGGTGTGAACAGCGTCGATCTTTCCATTGAAGTTCACCTCTAGCTGCTGCTGGCTTTCAAGAACTTTGCTGAGCATGTCTTCTAGCTTTCCTTGGGGTTGGTGTGGGTGGCTTCATGTAAGATGAGTTTCCATAACTCTATTGTTGTTGGGGTTGCTGCTGTTGAAGTTTCCTCTCTGTCTGTGAAGTTTGTTTCCTTGGTTTCGGACCTCTGAAATCGGTTCCACTGATCAGTTGACTTACATACGTGTAGTCATCTTCTTCATCAGCTTCTGCATCCTCCACTGAGCAGATTTTCTTTTTTAGCAGTTTCTGAACATTGTCAAGTGTAGCTTGTACCTCATTTATCTGTTCCTTTCAAAGGAACGCTGCAGATCTTGATCTTACAATGTTCTTTGTGCTGTTGCTGGATGCTAGGTTGTCTATCAGCTTCACAGCATCTTCAGGATTCCTCGTGGTGAAGTTGCCTTCACTCGCAGTGTCTAGAGCCATCTAATATTTCAGTGCGATGCTCAAGAAAGTGCAGCAGCTGCACTTTGTTGAATCCATGGTGTGGGTAGTCTCGCTGGTAAGACTTGAATCTGATCCAGGTATCCTTAAATGACTCTCCAGGCTCCTGATTGAATGTGGCAATTTTCCTCCCTAAGTCTTCAGCGCGCGCATCATCAAAGAAGTTACGCAAAAATACGTTTTTGATGTCGCTCCAGGATGTAAGAGATCCTGGTGGTAGCTGCTTAAGCCACTGCAAAGCTTCTCCAGATAAAGAGTGTTTGAAGAGCTTACAGAGAAGGTAGTCCACAGGGACTCCATTCGTTTTGATAGCAGATATGAGATCCTCGAACCTCTCCAGATGGTCCATGGGATGCTCACTGGACAGCCCATAGTAAGGTATCTGTCCCACAAGGGTGTAGTACTGCGGCTTGAGCTCGAAATCGCCTCTCTGAATAGCAGGGGGACGAATGGCTGATCTGTTGGTGTAGAACTGATCTGGACGGTTGTAGTCAGCTAGTGTTCGAGCAGCCTCTTCTACAGGTTGAACGGCTCCTGTAGGTGCAGTTTCTGGCTCAAGGATTACTTCATTCTGAGCGTTGAGTTTCTGACCTGCTTCATTACGAAGGTGACCTTCTTGGTCACGCAAGTCTCCATTCTCATCTCGTGTGATGAAAGATGTCGGTCGACGGTGGAGTAGCGTCGGTCGACGTGAATGCGGTGTCGATTCGGCGGTGTCTCGGTCGGTAGGGATGCGTCGGTATCGGTCGACAGGCAGTTGATGGCGTCGATCGATACGGAATGGATTTCCTTGCGGATTGAACGTTCCAAGCTAGCAGGGTCTTTTGAGAACAAAAGTTGGGATTCGTTGTTGCTTCTGGTGCTGCTGGGCATGTACCTGAAAAGACAGGAAAAACTTTTGTGTCAGAAAACAAATTAAAACAAAATAGAAATAACCTAGACCTAATCAGATTAGATCCTATTGTATCAAAGCTCCCCGGCAACGGCGCCAAATTTGGTATCACTCAAATTACCCTAAGGAGTGACTTTACTCTCTCAAATAAGAGGTTCAGTTGTAGTACTTAGAGATCGAATCTACAGAGAGCTAGTGTACAAATAAGATGCAATCTTAATGACTATGCTAGGTTGAAAATAGTTTAAAGTAAAGTGCAGGTTTGCTGAGTAAGGATGAGATTACTCAGTTGAAAGGATTCGGTTTTTGAAAACAATAAAGAAAAGTAGTTAGATTCAGGGTAAGTATTCAGGAATTCAGGATTATAAATACTATAAAGGCTAACAAGTTGCTTGCATGATATGTCAGAGCTCAATACTATTAAATGAATCCATCGGCTCTCGCATTATTTAGACCATCTATTACTTAGATGCTAAATGGTGTTGCGGTCGGCTACTTCTGCTGCTGGTATCGCTCGATAGTTCGATAGGAATATCGAATCGATACACCTCTAGCTACGCCGATCGATTACTCTATAGAGTATCGATCGATCTGACTCTAAGCAAGCTTTATGCTGAAGTTGATACAATGCTCACCATGATCTTAGATCAGCTGTGATATCTCAAGAGGGTCATAGCATGTTTAGGATGTTATCATGTATTGCATGTAATAAATCAATGCAATCCAAGTTCATGTTCTAGGTAGCTAAGCTAGAAAAGCATTAATGAACAATCCTAACAATAAATATCACAACTATAGCAATTATAGGCTGGGGCTAATCCCTCATATCCTATTTAAACCCTAAATCTAACAAGTGAATCTACTCAGACATGGCTAAGTAGTTCATAGCAATGAGGTAATAATAGGAGTTCATAGATATATTAGATGAATGAACACTTAAGTTCCAATCACAAATCTCCTTGGATCTTTCCTCTAGATCTAGAATCCTATAACCTTTGTAAATAAAGAACTGAAAGAAAATGAGTAGAAGTAGAAGAAACTCTTAAAACTTCTATTATTGTAAAAGATTGTATATGAAAGAGACTTGAATGAAAAGAAAGCTTGTTTTAATGCCAAAACACTTAGGCATATAAATATATGAGTTCATTAGGTTAAAAACTCGCCGGGGCATTCTTGTAAAAGTGATATCTTGGGCTTCAAGTTCGCCAGGTCCAACTTGTCTTTCAGTCGCCTCAGATCGACGATAGTACAAGGTGTACATCGATCGATTATGGTCTCGATATATCGCCCTTCGGCTTATGTGTGTTGATCGATTGCACAGAGTGTGCATCGATCGATGTGTAATCCTCGACGCCGACCTCTGGTCTTGATCTCGGTGAACTCTTCTTTAAGCTCCAAAAGGCACCTAAAACATCACTTTTCTCCAAAATGCTTCTGAACCTGAAAACAGACCTAATAGACTCCAAAACATAGATAATAGTAGTAAAAACACTCATATACCAGGGGTAAAAACGGGTAAAATCCATGGTATATCATTTATCGGAAGTTGAATGTTTCCATTGCTTCCATGCTGAAACTCCTTGTGGTTTGTGCTTCATCAAGGTGGTGACATCATCTGCAAGGTTCTCCATTGTCTGGGTCAGGTGTATGATCTTGTCATTGAGTGGATGGTAGACACTATCAAGTTTGCACTTGAAATCATTCATTGAATCATACTGAATGGTGTAGATGTCATTGAGCTTCTCATCCATCTCTGCTCTGCTGTAAGGATCTGGATCTGCTGATGTAGCTAGTGTGAACTTTTCGCGATGCTCCGGTAGGCATAAGAATGATGGCTTGTCTAGTGAAGCTCTTTGTAGGATGTCTCTAATGTGTGTATGGGATACTGGAATGACCTTCCCTGTGATACCCCTTGGACTTTCATACATGTCTTTATAGACTCCATACTTATCTTGTTCTTCTTGGTACTCGGGAGGTAGCATATATGATCGATGCGGAGGTGTCACCGTCGATCGATTTGTCATCTTCAAGGTGATATGTATTTGAAGTAGAGCTCTCTCCTGCAGGCTATTGCATAGTCTACATCTGCTAGCATCTTTTGATAGGCTTGATCATCATGTTGCTTGTAGAATAGGTTGTTTGGTCCATTAGCCATAGCAAGAATGTCTGAGATGTCTTCTCTTGAAACTTGTAGCATACGGCCGTCCATAGCTCTTGCATTGCCTTCTGGATCCCTGAAAATACCAAACTCATCTGGTGTTAGATATCCATGATCTAACCCATTATCCTTATTTAGATCGAATGATAAAGGTTGAGTATCGATCGATGCAGCAGTGTTCTCGTCGATCGATTTCTTGTTGTATAGCCGATGGGGAAGGTTGCAACTGAAGTCTTCTCCATATGGCTTAGGGTTGGAAGGTGGCTGATGCATCTTGTCTGCTTCTAGGGTTTGTGAATCTGCTGCTTCTGTGGTTTGTGAAACTGCTTCTACTCTGTGGCTCTTTTTATAGTAGTAATCATCCACCAAGTTTCTGAATTTGAAATTTCCAAATTTGAAATTTCCATTCTTCTCTGAGTCGGTTTGACTGGTATCGATCGGTACGTCTTGGCGTGTGTCGATCGATTCTTCTTTGTGTAGCCCTCGTCTTGGACTGGTATCGATCGATGCTGATGATGTTGCGTCGATCGATGTGGGCAGCATGGTTCCATGTGATCTGGATCCATCTCTAGTGAGAATTTCCTGGTGGTCTGTAGCTGGCTCTTCCTCACGGTCCTCATTGCATTCTTCCACATGTTGGGAAGGTGTAGTAGTCTCTAGGGCAAAAATCGGATAGCATTGTGCTGGCCAATCATCTCTCGTCCTTGAAACTGTCGTATCGATCGATGCATAGATGTTGGTGTCGATCGATGTAGCTCTAATTGATCTCATAATCGGTTGTATGCTGGTATAATCTCTGCATCATGATGAATATGATCTTGATGGAATGAACTGGTGAGAAACATACTGGGTGGGTACCTCATCCTCATGAATGAAAGAACTTCCTTTTTCTTCCCACAAGTCTTCATAATCTGTCTCCACTATAGGGTGGTATACATTCTCTTCTTTGTGGATGTATGAATATGGTATGTTCCTGTTGTAGTCCTCATCATACTCTTTTTCTCTGCAGATGAAAGAGTATTCAATATCTCTTTCCCTCATGTAATCCTCATCATAATCATCCTCTATTGCCTCCACTGCATATGTTGGCTGATAGTAGTCTGGTTCCCAACTCCCATCTGAGTAGTTACCTGTAAAGTGATCAACTTTGTACATAGGTGTACTATCTATCGACGTGGAGTGAAAATTGTTGCCTGTATCGATCGATGTTATGACTGACTGGTCGATCGATGTGAGATCAATAGGATCGATCGATGTATCTGTATTGTGCCGATCGATTCCGAGTACTCTGTTTCGTACTCTTCTGCACAGTAACATGTAGCTACGAGTGTTGCTTCATCTGGAGGCTTTCTGTAGCTTTCTGCAGGTCTGATAACTTTGACTGGGTTATAGTAAACCTTTGGGTCGATAAGAGTCAAACACGTCTGCTTGTTTGCAAGTCACAGATGGCTCCCATAGTAGCTAGGAATGCTCTTCCAAGTAGTAGAGAGGAATTCCAATTTAACTTGATGTCTAGGACATGGAAGTCAACTGGAACTAGGGCATTACCAATCTGTACCTCAAGGTCTCTGATGATTCCCAATGAACTCCTCCTAGAACAATCCACAAAGTAGAAGGATTCTTTGGAAGGTTCTACCTTCAGACCTAGTTGGTCTGCCATAACCTTTGGTAGGATGCAGACTGATGCTCCTGTGTCACATAGTGCATGTGAGAATTCAATGCTTTGTACTAGGCATGAAATAATGAATTCTCCAGGATCACTCTTCTTCTTTAATGTAATCTTCCTTAGGAGGTCCTCTCTGATCTTGTTGAACATCTTCTCAATATCAACCTCTGTGACTTTTGTTTCTCTGAAAAACATCCATAATCTGTGTGTGAAATATGCTTCTTCAAAGGGTCTTTCTGCTGGAATCCTTAGAACTCTCTTCTTGAAGTTTTCCAACTCCTTCTCATTAGCCTCCTTTTTAAAGTGCTTAGGGATCTTCTCTTTCCTTTTTCGTAGTGTTCTCTTTGCACTTTCCTTTTCAATCTCCATAGGCTCTGATGTATCCTCAACTTCTTCTGGTGGGTTTTCTGTAGTTTTGGGTTGGGATATGTTTACATAGAGTAGGGCAGCATCTATTTTTGGTAGCCGCACTACTGTTTAATGGTTGTAAATAGATCGATGTCTCGTAATGTATGTCGATAGACGTCTGGTTGTGACTGTCGGTCAATATCTGCTTCGTCTTGTCGATCGATGAAAGGGTGGAGTGGGTTCGGGTGTCTCGCTGCGAACTATGCGTGTGTCATAATCCGGACTGGTATGTTCGTAGTCGTAGACTCGGTAGACTCTGTCGATCGATGTGGTATCTCGAACATCGATCGATATTCTTCTTTGAACGTCGATCGATGAGTATCGTCTGGTGTCGATCGATATGAGTGAGAGCTGCCGATACTCATGGTGTTCTCGACTTCAAAATCTCCTTCCTGAAGCTCCTCATCCCCATCCACTTGCCAGAATTCATCTACTGTGATGGCATTGATGTGGTGTCTGATGAGATCTTCCTCTCTCCCTTTTATTCAAGCTTATTTCCTTTTAATAGCTTCTGCTGTTTGAATCATCCGTGTCTCTAGCTTCTTCACATGGGTACTCAAGGTGTCAAACTTCACATTCAGGCTATTGTATGCAACATCTCTCTTTCCATTGAAATCTACAGTAAGCCTCTGCTGACCTTGAATCAAGCATTGCTTCAATCTTGCTTTCCTGAGTAGGTGGTGGTGGATTTTGGTAGAAAGAATTGTTGAGATTCTTGTTGTTGCTGTAGTTGCTTTTGCTGAAGGGTTTCTGGTACTGTGAATTCTGATTGTAGTTGCTCCTCTGACTGTTGCCATAGAAGTTCATGTTTCCTCATTTCCAAATCTTTGAGATCCTCCTATGTAATTCACTTCTTCCTCACATCCTTCCTCATCAGTCATAGCTTCTACATCTTCTGCAAAGCTAACCTGCTTCCTTAGAAGCTTGTTTACACTGTCTAGTTTAGCCTTCATATCGTCTAGCTGCTCCCTTCCAAGAGCATTGGCTAGTCTCCTTCTCTCATAATCAGTGTTCTTGGTGCTATTTCTAGTTGCCAAGTTATCAATAAGTCTCACAACCTCATCTGGATTCCTGGTGTTAAAGTTTCCTTCACTAGCTGTGTCTAGTGCTTGTCTGGTAGGTTAGATCTAAACCTCTGAATAAAGTGCTGAGTAGCTGCACTTCATTGAATCCATGGTGTGGACAATCTCTCTGATAGGACCTGAAACGAACCCAACAGTGTTTGAAAGGCTCTGCAGGTTTCTGCGTGAATGTAGCAATCTTGCTTCTCAAGTCTTCTGCGTGTGCCTCATCAAAGAAATTAATCAAGAAAGCATTCTTGATGTCATCCCAGGATGTGAGAGATCCTCGTGGTAGTTGCTTAAGCCATTGCAAAGCTTCTCCAGAAAGAGAATACTTGAAAAGCTTGCAAAGTATGTAGTCAGCTGGGACTCCATTGGCTTTGATAGCAGATATGAGATCCTCGTACCTCTTTAGATGGTCCATAGGATGCTCATTCGATGCTCCACTGTTGGGTGTCTGTCCTACAAGTGTGTAGTATTGAGGCTTCACCTTATAATCAGCCCTCTGTATGTCTGGAGGACGGATTGCAGATCTGTTGGCATAGAATTGATCTGGGCGGTTGTAGTCAGCCAGTGATCTGTTCCTGTTGGCTTCTTCTGCAGCTCGAGCAGTTGCTGCATCAGCTTCAGCTTCTGGACCAGGGATTGCAGACCCCTGATCATTGATTCTTTGACCTGCTGCATTACGCAGGTGACCTTCTTGGTCACGCAGGTTACCTTCGTCGTCTTGCCTGAGTATCAGTGTGGCGACCATGTTTGGTGACTCGGTATCGATCGATGTACGGTTCGCGGTATCGATCGATGTCGGATAAAAGATGTTGGTAGACAGGTACGGGGAACAATCGGTCGATGTGGATGAACGGATATCGATCGATGTCAGATGAATGAGATCGGTCGATGCTGATGAACGGTTATCGGTCGATCTCAGATGAATGAGATCGGTCGATGCTGTTGAACAGGTATCGGTCGGTGGTGTCTGAAATTCGGTAGACGGTTGTGAGTGAATATCGGTCGATGCACAAGCTGGTGTATCGATCGATGCGGAACGAATCTGTTTGCAGATTGAACGTTCCATAGCAGCTGGATCTGTAGACAAAATTTCCTTGTTCTTTTTGCTCCTGGTTATGCTGGGCATGCACCTGAAAAAAAAAGAAAAATTTTATGAGTGACAAGTAGTAAAAAAGAAAACCTACACTTACATAAAATCTAATGGCGATCAAAGCTCCCCGGCAACAACGTAAAATTTGATACGTGCTCAAATTACCCTAGAGCAACCTTACTCTCATCAAAAGAGGTCAAGTTGTAGTACTTAGGGATCAAATCCACATGGATCGATGGAACACAATAGATCTTATTATAACTAAGCTAGGTCAAAGATTTCAAAGTAGTAAATTGCAAGTAAACTTAAAACTGTTGAGCAAGACAATTACTCAAGTGATTGATTTGGGTGTTAATTAATATGGTGAAGGTGTTAGATCTAGGATTACTATTCAGGTTATCAGGATTATAATAGTATGAATGCTTATGTGAGATGCTTGCATGATATTATAGAACCCAACGATGCAATAGCCTAACTGTCGTTATCACCATCTATTACTATAACCGATGAAACTCCCTTTGGCGAATCATTGATTAAGGTGTCGATCGATGTGCTGTCGCTGATGTCGATCGACAAAGCCCCGCGACTATCGATTGATTACTCTATATGAGTATCGATCGATACGCTACTAGTAAGCTCTAAGCGTGTGGCTGAATACAGTTCATTAAAGAATTTGCCAAGTCAGCTGTCGCTTATTCCCAGCAAATTCCCAACTCAGAGAAGTTAGATCCAAGGATGTTATCTCTGTATTCATGTGTAGGTTAGCTACTCCTACACAAGCATTAAGAACAATCTTCTAAGATGAATATCACATTCTGAAGTATTCATATTTGGGGTTAATCCCTCAACCTATTTGAATCCTAAATCCAACAAAGGTGTTTACTCAGACATAGTCAAGTAAAACATCATAACAATAATATAAAACTGCATAGATAGATAGGATAGATAGAAAAAATGGTGTTTAAGAAAGCTCTCAATTTGTAACTCTCTCTCTCACAAAACAATGAGGAAAAGAAACTATGAAAAGGCTGTGTAAAAACTCTGTGTAAAAACTCTGTGTAAAAACTCTGTGTCTTTTGCCAAAACACTTAGGCAAGACTTAAATACTTAGGAAAATTAGGTTAAAACTCCTCAAGGGTATTCTGCTAAATAGATGGATGCTTGAGCTTCAAGTCAGCTGTGACCAAAATGGGCTTCTGTGTCTCAAACATCGATCGATATCACTGGAGGTGTATCGGTCGACGCTTCTCTCTCGGTGTCGACCCGGAGGGGGTCGATATGATCATCTCGGGTGAAATCTCTAAAGTGCTCTAAAATATTCCAAAAACACCATCTTTCTTCCAATTGCTCCTGAACCTGAAAATATGCTAAATATACCCCAAAACATACTAGATATATCCTAAAACACTCAGATATCATAGGTAAAATCGGGTCAAATTTATGGTCTATCAAGCAGCTGGAGAAGAGGGAGGAGGAAATATGCGAACTGAAGGATGCTGCAGAGATCTTCGGGATCGAGAAGTCTATGACGGTGAACAGTGCCAAGGCGACGGTCTGTTGGGAGCTGATGAGAGAATGGCTTAAGCAGGAGACCGAGAGCTGGAATCTTGCGGCTTCGATGGAGCAGTACAAGATGGTTAAGACAACTGAAGCTCAGCTCCTAGGCCTTCCAGCTCCTTCCTTTGAGGACGAGCCCCAGATTCCTGGAGAAGCTGAAGTGGTGAAGAATCCTGAGCCTTCCAATGATGATCCTCCTGTCAACTAGGTCCCCATCTTGTAAACTCTTCTCCCCCGTGTAGGGGTTTTTATTTTCGGTTGCCCTTGATGGGAGTTTAAAACTTTGAATAGGCCTTCGTGCCTTTTTTCGTACTCGGATGATGGCCCTGCTGTGGCCTTTTTCTTTGTTTTAAAAGAATGTTTTCGGCTTCTTCTTCTCTATTTTTTTTTTAATATTTTCTCGTCGACCTCGTAGCTTAGGATGCGATAATTTGCTTCGTGAGCACATCTTTACTTTCTGCCTTAGGTTGGATCTTTTGCTTCTTGCAGTAGATGAGATTCTGGTAGTCTTGCTTCCAAAAGTTGATAAGCCCTTCTCACATGAAGTATCAGTTTCTGATCCAGGTCGGATGACCGTTTTATGGTCCGGAGACGACTCCGAGATTTCTGCTGGCCTGTTGGAAGGACTGGGAGTTTCCTGAGGAACTTGGGGATCCTTTAAGGGTTCAGATCCAAGGCTTTGAAGGGGCAATTCGTAGAAGATAGTCTGGAGACCTTGTCTCCAGGGAACTCGAGATTCTTTGGGATGTCGTCTAGGATTTAGAAATTCCGTAGGGGCCTAGAGGCTTTATTCTTGAGAACCCGGGGGTTCGTTTTAGGAACCTGAAGGTTCGGAGAAGTCAGAAGTTCATTAAGAACTCGGAAGTTCGTTAGGGACTCGGAAGTCAGTTGGGAGCTTGGATCTCTTAGGGAACTCGGAAGTTCGTTTGAGAACTTGGAAGTTCATTGGAGAAATCGGAAGTTCGTTTGAGAACTCGAAAATTCGTTTGGAACTCGCGAGTTCATTTGAGAACTTGGGAGTTCATTTGAGAACTCGGAAGTTCGTTAAGGACTTGGAAGTCCGTTTATTTGCAACAACCCTAGAGTTTTTTACATTTGAGCCCGGAATTCGTAAGAACTTTGGAGTTCGTAGGAATCCATAGTGTTTGGTTTTGCAGGGACCGTATTCCGTCCACCTAGGCAGGACTACTACTGGTACCTGTTGGGATCTCGCATTCTACCGCTCGGAAACTAGCCACTATCGAGTCTCGTGCTGCATTCTGCTTCTGCAGGAAGCCACTGTCAGAGTTAGAGGTGCCAGTATGGATTCGGAAATCCAAGTGCCAGGCTTTTCTGCTTTGAACGTCTGGAGAAGCAGGAGTTTGTGTATTTCTCCATGTGCGTAATAGTACTTTTGCAATATGCAAATTCCCTGAATTAACCCGGAGGTGTCACAGTACTCTTGCTTTTGGGGCCCCGATATTTCTATGGCTCAAGGCCTATACCGGGGTTATAGGTAGTTTTGACAACATTCTTAGGTTGATCAGACCCATTCCTGATTTAAGTCTCATACCCGTTGTCATTTTTGTGTGGGCGTGCCATGCATTGGTGAGGCTCAGCCGGGATCGGAGGTTTCAAGGGACCTAATCCAGCCATGTATGCCCCTTTAAGGATGATGGTTTTTGCCATCTATAGCCGGAACTATTTTATTATATAAGCTTTGTCCGTAGACGTTCAGCATACATAGGAGTAAAAAACCATCATGCTTAAATATAAGTAGTAATAAATCATAGTCCGGAGACCGTATTAAAGTTGATATGCTTTGAGTACAGTGGGTTCCAGCAGTTTGATAGTGTTTTACCTTTGCTGCCTCGGAGTTCATGGATTTTTGGAGATCTTTCGTAGTTGGGCCGTGCTCTGAACCGTTCGGCTCTCCTTCCATTGTTGATCAGATGGAGACTTGATGTTTCCGGATCGTAGTTCTTTTTAGGGAGCTGCGCTCCGAATTGGCTGCTCTTTCATGCACTTTTGCTGTTGCAGTACTCTTGCCATTTGTAGGCTGAGATGCGGGGAGTTCCTTGCGTCGTGTTTGGTCGATGATGCCTGGGTGCAGCGAGGGTTGGCCTCATGCCCCAGCCCTTGCGGATGTTGTAGCTTTTGGGAGCGTTTTGGCTCCGTAATGAGTGATTACGCCTGCCCCAGGTACTTTCCTATAGTGGGAGTGATGAAAGGAGTTTTCAAGGCTCCTAATCAAATGATGTAGTATAAAAGATTGTCGAACCAATCCTAGGTGATTTCAATGCAAAGAAAATGCAAGTCTATGCTTAATCTAAGTGCAATCAATAGAGTGGAGTGAAATGAACTAAAACTAAAATAAAATGCACTAATGTAATGATCTCTATTTCAATATGAAGCACTAGGACTCATGGGACAAGGGAATTGACCTTGGGTGATCAAGTTTCAATCTAAAGGTGGCAGCAAGAATCAACCTATCAACCTTAAGCCTAGACACAATCTTAAGCAAGCTGTATCCCTAGATGAATGCTCATTCACTAACATTTCTCAAGCATCTAATTAAACCCTTAGGTTGAATAATATGAAAGCAATCATTTAGAACAAGTCTACTAGCTATCTTAACACCTTTAACAACTAATCCCTTAGGTAAAGGATGTTAAAAGCATTGAAGAGTTGGTGCAAGCATTTCATAGAACACCTTCCGGGCATGAAATGCCTATAGCTCTATTTTGAAGAGGCCAACTCCAAAATAGCAATAACAACACTCAATCAAGCAAGGAAAAGATAGATCTACACTAAAACACCTTAAATCTCCCAGGCCCATGAACCCTAAGATGATCTACTCTCTAATAGACATGATTTCCCTTAAACCCATGATGGATTCAAGTTTAACCATGATTAGAGAGCAACAAATGCTCAAGAACACAAGAATAAAAGAAGAAAAAGGATCCAAGATCCAAACTTTATTCAAGATCCAAAAGTGTTTTTGAGAGAAAAAGAGACAAGTCCCAAATTGGGAGATACAAGAGTATTTATACAAGGCTTACAAGCCCTAAAAACATCATCGAAAATTACTAAAAGGTCCCTGGAATCAAATGGGCTTCGACCAATAGGAGAAAAGCGTCAAAAACGCTCAGGGTGGCTCCAGTCGTCCAGCCCGCGCACATCCGACCCGAGCAGAATCATCCGGACGCTTGCCTGTCTCGCGCGGGTGTACTGACCCGAGCATTCCAGCCCGCGCCTCCGTTCCTTTTCTTCCAGTCAGTCCATCTCTCCAGGCCGCGTGGGTCATGCACTCCGCGCACTCCAGGCTGTGCACCAGCCTGCCCGTTCCTGGTGTGTCCCACGCGGGTAAGTGAGGCCGAGCACTCTAGGCCGTGCGTCCGGCTGTCCTGTCTCATCCCGTCCCTTGTGGGAGCCACGTACCGCTAACATCGGCCGCGCATCCGGTCAGCTTCTGTCCCGCGCGAGTGCTCTCTCTAGAGCACTCCAGGCCGCGCATCCGGACATTGATCCATTGCAACTCGGCCGTCCCATCTTCCTTCGTCCCGGGTAAGTGTCATGGTCCATCTCGCGTCCCGGCCGTCTTGGTCTCGTGTCCCAGCTGTCCTGATCTCGGCCAAACTCCATTCTTCATCTTTTTGGACCACAATGCTTCCAAACACCCCAAATAACTCCATAGCACACTCCAACACCTGATATGGACATATTGATGCAATATGAATCTAAAGATGCCTAATGCCTAATCTAAATGATCAAAATGCACAAGATATGATAGCTAAAAACATGTAAATATGCAAGATATCAGGAAGTACTTGATTTGCCGAATATCTCGTTCTTATTTCTTTTTTAGGAGCAAGAGCTCCTAGTTAGGAGATGATAATCCTGCCCCAGCTTAGTGCCATGTATCCTTGTGACGTTCATGCCCCAGGTTCATTGGCGATGTACGGTCCACTTATGGATATCTCCGGGTCTCGGATATTGGAAGTGCTTAGCTCAAAAACTGAGTTTTTCCTGCTGGAAGGAGGTCTCCTTGCGGGATTTTCTGAGATCTCTTGCGGCTTGCCGACGTATGGCGCCTTCGGTATCTTCTAGTGGACAGTATCTCTGACCATTTCTCTCTTCAAGTTGTGATCGGGGTCCGAGCGTGGCCTGACAGTGGAGGTCGTGTCGCTTGGCGGCCTTCCGGGTATCCTTGGTTGACGAGGTCTGGAAATTCAACCGGTAAAGGGATCCAGGGAATGTCATAAAGGCATATCTCTCTTGCCATTTTTATTAAAAACCGGCCCTTTCGATCAGCCTTCGGCAGCTCCTCCACGATCGGCAAGCCGCTGCGAGAGCGAAGATGGAATCGTCCCTCTCCCCCATTGAGAGGAGCTAAGTGATAGGTGAAAAGAACCTCTTTACTACCGAAGGATAGATACTCCAGGTCGCCCAAGTTTTGGATGGCTATGAGAATCCTCCAAGTCGGAGGATTTACCTCGGAAGGTGAAATCTTGAAAAGAGTACAAATCCAACAACCAGTGCAGGGATCACCCCCCGGAAGCCAGTGTCGAAGAAAGCCTCGTAGACAGCAATCTCCCCTGGAATGTGGCTGGAAGCACGTTCCTCCGGAGTGGGTACTCGGAGATCGACAAAGGAAGGAAGAGAGTACCTCCTTCGCCACTCCGCCAAGTCATCCTCGACGGCCGATGAGGCAGGACCCATCAGAGGAGGATCCGCGGAAACGTAGGAGATAGGAACAGGAGACAACAGGTCGCAGTCGGACTCCTCGCGTGGATCTTAGGAGCTACCAGACCCCGAGATTGGAGAGTCCATCCTTCTTCTCGATCTGGCTCTGTCTGCCGCCAAAGGGACGGAGGAGGAGGACCGCTTTGACATAATGGCAAGAGATCCTGATCGCCGAAACAAGGAGATCAACCTATATGTTAATGAGCTCGATCTATCTAGCAAAATTCCCGAAAAACAAGGGAAGAAGAGGCAATACCTGGATGAAGATATCGCCTGCGGAGAAGAGAGGAATGAAAAAGAGGAAAGGGAAAAGCATCAGATATAAAGAAGAAACCGTTGGATGCCTTCCCGAGGAAGCTGCGTGCTTGAGAATCCTTGGATTTTGGAAAACATTTGAGATTCAAATTATTTCCTTTTAGAGACGCGAACCGGTATCCATCGAAATCCCTATAATAAAGGAAAGAAGATCTGCGCCGAATCACGAGATCAGGTATCTTCCGCATCCTTAACCAGGAACCTTGAGCAAGGGAATTCGACCGATTCCCTTAAACAACCGAAAACTTTCAAGCTCCCTCGGACCTACGCCACGAAGGCACAAGCTGCACGCTCCAGCCTCACCTCCCGAAGAAATCACCTAGACTCCAGAGCAAGAACAGAAACGCCAGACTCCGGTTTACTCTAGGGGGTCCAGGCCTCTCCCAGGTCCAATATATGGTTCCGACCTAAGGAGAACCCGGCAAAGCAGAGTCATTGGAGCAATGTCCTGCCTAGGGAATGCCTGCTGAGAATAAACAACTCTGGTTGACTAGAGTGCACAGGTTATTACCCGATTCCGATGTCGAAATCGAGAAATTAGGGGCAAACTGTTGGGGGAAAATACTAAGGTATTAGATTTCTCTAGACCCCGGGCAGGACACCGGCACCAAAGTTCCTGCTAGGAGATGGCACCCGGGTCCGACCCCTGCATCGGTCCCTTCCCCCGGGGAAAATGGAAAACTTCCGATTGGGAGAATCTTCCATATTTCCGGATATGGAAGATTTCCGCCTACTCCAAATCGACTCCCTGCAGTCTACGAAGGCTATATAAAGGGAACCTAAACCCTAAAGCAAAGGATCGACACTTTTAGACTTGGAAAATAGGGCTAGGCGGCTAGAATTAGGGTTCTTACTCAATACCTTTGTAATTCCGGCTTGTTCTCTCAATAAAACGCCTCTTCAAGTCTCTTTCAATCTTATTCCTTACGAATCTCTCAAACAAACCCACGAACTCTCTTGAATACTCCAGGCTCATCCATTTTTCTGTGGTACTCAAAAAGAACCAACATAAAAATCCCCTAACACCCAGGTCACCATATGGCGACCAAGACGCTGCATGCTCGGGTCGCCATATAGCGATAGGGACGTTACCAGTCCAGGTCGCCATATGGCGATAGAGACGCTGCAAGCCCGGGTCACCTAATGGCGACCTGGACGATCCCTTTCCAGCTTGCCATGTGGCGAGCTGGACGACCATCTCCGGCTCGCCACATGTTGAGTGGGACAGACCATACAGCTAGTGGGACAGACCATGTGGCGTGTGGGACAGACCATACGGCTACCAGCCTTCTACCCTTGGTCAAACTCGCCACACAGTTCCAAAGTCGCCAAATACATCTCCCAGGTCGCAAAATACAGCTCCCGTGTCGCCACATAGCTCCTCTATTTTGTTCTCTTTCGAGTCTCGATCAAATTTTCTTTCATTTCGTCCCAATCAGATTTTCCGATGAGATTTTACGAAGAAAATAAGCAACACATGTTTTCTCGTAAAAGTTTAAGTCAAAGCGTCAAGATGATATTTGTTAACTTAAAAACCATCATATCCTCGACTTAATGAATTTATTTCGTTCAGTTCGTAAGACCAGCAACATAGAAAATGGACATCGGACAACTCGACGATATCTCCAAGAATAATTTTAAGAATGCGTAAGTCGTAAGGCGGCCTCAAACGGCCTAAAACATGACGAAAGACCACTTATGGTTTAACGCGAGAATGGGCCTAAATTTAGTGACGGTTTAACTCGACTTAGATAAGGAAAACTTTAGCAAAGAGATAAACTCGAATCGGGAAAGATAGCCTACCTTGGAGGCATATATAAGGAAGAGCCAAGGCAAGGGGCAAAGGGATTTTTTTGAGACTCTTAGAACTATTTGCACTTAGAAACCCTAGGCCTTATTTTCGACATGCTTGGTTTATATGACTTGCACTCATAATATACCAACTCGTCCAGGCTGTTCGATCTCTTGTTCAATTCATTCTAATTGAACTACGTTCGGCTTGATCCTCGAAGGGGTACATAGGCAGCCTTTCATAGGGTCCAGTGCGAAATCTACAAAACCTTTTTCGTCTTTTGTTATCGAGCTTCATCTCAATTAGGTTTAAGGTTTTAGGCGGCTACAACTAGGAAACTCGCTGACAGCTCTCACGACCGAAGCTTTTATAATATTTTGTAATGATCGCAATGCTCTTACGCGGATTCGAAATAAAGATATGCTTTTTCTAAATTCTTCTTGTTATCTTTCTGTATTTTCCGCATTTATTTGGTCACATGTCGTTGGCTCTCGCAGAGAATCCGTATCTCAAGGAAAGTAGGGTTTTTTTTGCTTTCCTCCATTAACGGAAATCGATGGTGTGAATTTTGGTTCCCGCAGTTTGGCGCTAGAAGGAGGGGGGGGGGCGGATTACTCTAACTCACGGCCGTAAAAACTTATCGAAGCGATGTCTGAAATATGATCAAAAAACTACCAGCTCACACGTCAACGATGGTTAAAAAACTCCAGCAGCAACTGCTCCTATGACCAACGCTTACACAAACGCCCCAATGTTTGAGAAAATCGAAGACCTAGTCGCGACTTTCCGGCACAGGAGGAACACGAAAACGAGCTTGTGTTTTCTCTATCTAAACAGAAAGCGCAACGATAAAATCTATCAAAACCTGTAAAATTTATCTCATTACCGAGTTGGAAACATCGCAACGAGTAGGGGTTCGACCAAAAAACGTTTTCCGAGAACTTCTCGGAAAAATAAACTTGTTCTCTCTCGGAATAGAAGCACGGCAAATTGGGTTGCCAATTCCCCACTGTTGTACTTCTTCCGAATAACTTTGGAAAAATGAAGTTGATTTCTATAAAATCAGTTGAAACCTAAAACGGTTAACGAAGACTAAACAAAGCAAAAACGAAAGGTCGTATCCCTCACTGCTAAGATGTTTGCTGATACCTAAAATTTTGCGTCGCTGCAGGCTCTCGACTTTTGTCCACTAAGCTTACTTCGGAAAAACTACTCAAAAATCCTTCGGATCAATCCTACGGAAACGAGAAAAATTCCAATTAATTTTAGTCGCAAAAATTAAGCTCACCTCAGTGAGAGTTTCTAACATTAAAACTCGGAAACAGGACTGGCGGAACAGCTGCAAAACATGTGTTTTTTTCCGAAAGCAGCTCTTGTACATCCAAACTCGACAACATATCACGTGACAACTTTCGTAAAATTGAATAGACGACATTTTATGAAACAATTTTTATAAAACTAAACTCGACGACATTTTACAAAAAAAAAAATCGTAAGATTAAAATTTACGAACTGAGAACCTCGCCTGAATGACATCTTGTCCATTGCTTCCTTCTTCCTAAACGCCCAACTCAGCCTTCTTCAAGTCATCACCTACTTCTCCTAACTTTGTTTAAATTATTTCGTAAAGTTACTTTGGTATATAAAACACAATCCGGGTTTACAAAATTCTGCCACGTTGAGTCGAAAACATCTATTCATAAACGTTTGATAGACTTTTCAACAATATACAAAGCTCACTTGGTCAATATTGTAAAACCAACGGTACGAAGAAATGAGAACAGAAACTTAGACACTGAAATCTCTTCCGCACTCCGATATTCATGTCAGAATATCGTCGAAAACCAATTCATATGAAAATCAGTATCATACTTTTCGAAGTCCTTTGACATTGAATCGAAAGTGGCCATTTATAAACGCCTAATAAACTTTCGATAAATTACTTACTCATACTCTAAAAAACCTTTGACATAAATACGCACTCGTTCTCATAAAACTAACACTATGAAAATTGAAACTCAGGTCAGAAGACACGAGGAGAAGAATACTATGTAAGTTATACTTACTGAATTTTCATCTCCATTAACAGTTAGATTGTCTGCTGGAACTTGATCGTCGTTAGCGTGGTCACACGGAGGAGTATGAGCGGTGTTGAGATCTTCATTCTCAGTAGCAACATGCTCCGCAGGCCTGTCTTAGGTTGGGTCGGGATTAGCAGCAGGTGTACTCGGTACCTGAGTAGAAAGAGATATAAATATATCAGTGTTTATGCATACACGTAATAAAATTCATTGACACGGAAATGTACCTTAGCAATTTTGTCCCCATGTGTCTTCTGGACACTCTCAATGACAGATTTTATAATTTGGACTCATCTAGTGTTTTGCTAGTAATAGGCAGCCTCGTGAATGGCTGGTCATTTGAAGCCTCGCCGATTGCATTAGAGGGAGGGTTGCCTACTTCTGTGTGTGTTTGTTACTGACCTGATAGGGAGACAAATGAATCTAGAATCTTCTTGTAACTGAGTTGTAAGGCAAGCCACTTAAACAAGTTTTCAGAAATATGCTTCTTTACGACATCTTGCAGCTGACTAAAGGAATCGTGTAGTTCATCAACCTTGCCTTCTACCCTGTCAATATCACCTTTGATCTTCTCATCCAGAAGTGAGGCAACACGCTCCACATCAGAAGCACCGTCGGTGGGAGTTTGGATAATGCTTTTCCTCTTTCTCTTCTTCCTGGCCGGGGCTGCAGCATTGGCCTCCTTGTGCATGCGCGCTACATCTGGCTTTGAAGCTCCGCCGGTGAACATTTGATTTCTACGTAAAACGGGTACCGTCATTGATTATCCTAACCATGCTATATACTCTTGTATCATCTTCCTCAAGAGAGACACACAACTCCGCTTCACCGACAACGAAGTCTATGTCAGGAGGAATAATAGATGTAACATGTTAACTAGAAAAAAGAAACATAATATTTCTAGTTCCGGATATTTAATAAAATTCATGTTTATTGGTCTTGTTAGCCGGAAACTTGATATGCCATTGAGAGTTTATATCTCAAGAAGGAAGAGGCAGGAGCAACGTGGGAATGACTAAACAGAATGCTGAGCTGGCAAGTTAGTTAGCTCAATCAAGAAGTTTTAGAAAGATTGTAAAGGAGTCTCAGTATATAAGGGACTCGTTAGTTGTTTCTGTTATTCATTCAGTTGGAATCAGTTGTGGCTTGAGATCTCGACTTGTGAGATTCAAGATAGGCTTAGTTCTCTGGTTTGTAGAGACTAAGAGAGGGTGGTTGGGAGGTTCTTAATCACAATACATACAAATTCTTATCAAATTGGTGCGTGAGGAGAATTCTGGATCGAACGATTCACGACAACAAACGATGACGAGAGCAATGACGTTGGAATCGCTATCGCAGACAGTGGCGGCGAATTACGCCGAATAACAAGAATGAGAAAGGCAAAGCAGAAACAAACGGTGCAGTCAACTACTACAACGACACTAACGCAGCAAAGTAATGTGAAGCAGGCAGTACGGATTTCAGAAGCTGAGATAGCAGAAAAGAAGCGACTTGGTCTCTGTTTCAAATGTGATGCGAAGTGGAGTCGTCAGCATCTGGTTAATGGAGTCTTTCCGAATGCTTCTTTACGAGTCTTGACAGTTTTTAATGGAGTGGAAATGGAGTTGATTGACCATGAACTTACCAAGATGGAGACTGATGAAATCTTTTGGGAACCTCAGTTAAAGACTCTCTCATTACAGTATTTCTTGGGAAAAGATTCACCAACAACAACCAAGTTAAAAGGGAGTATCAAGAAACATTCGATGTTGGTGATGTTGGATAGCGGAGCTACCCATAACTTCATCTCACCTAAGATGGCAGCCCAACTGAAGTTGGTTACTGAGAAGGGTAATGGTTTAGAAGTGTTGTTGGGTACAGGAGTTTCCGTTAGTGGAGTGGGAGTTTGTTGAAATGTGCAAATAACTCATCAAGGGTGGTCCTTCACTACAGACTTCATTGTTTTGGATCTAGGGAATATTGATGTCATTTTGGGTATGAATTGTCTGAGAACTCTTGGGAGATGTCAAGTGGATTGGGAGAAGCACGAATACACATTTACTTAGCAAGGCAACAGGTGACTTTGATTAGGGATCAATCTTTCCAGACAGTTGAGAAAACAATGAAATCGATACAACCTGTCTCTGAAGTTCCAGCACAACTCAATGACTTGTTTGTTGGGGTCAAAAACGGTTATCTCGAAATCTACGGCTAAAGATCCTTCCAAACTCAAAGATTTCCCGACGAACGGCCAACGGGGGAAAGATCGGGCAACGGAAAACTTACGGGCGGCAGAGAACCTGATGCACCCTAAATCGGGAAGGATCACTTTAGCCGGGTGTTGGATATGAACCGAGAAGGCAAAGGGACTTCTGGAACTGGGATGGATTGAATGGATCATCAAGAGGTGCGGAATGACTCTTGATATACCCACGATCTGAGGCTAACCACCAAAGAACGGATGTAGTGCGTTGGCTAACCACCAAATAACACACAAAGATGATTGGCTGACCACCAAATCAACAAGCCGGTTCAAACCGATGAACTACCTAAAGAACTATCTCTCTCACTCAGAGAAAAAAAACACAAATATAACTCAAACTTAGACTTATTTTATTGGATGAATTCAGTTCCTATTTATAGGATTACAAAGAGATGAAATGATAAAAGATAATAAATATATTTGTGTAAAAACAATGCATAGAAAAAGAAATCTTTGACTAGAACATGATAAATGAATCAAAGGTGTGGAATCTGATGAAGACTGATCAAGGATGGTGATTTTGAGGAAGACTGGTCAAGGTTGTCGAATTTTAGGAAGATTGGTCAAGACATCCCTTCATTAAATGCGCCATGTCTGAATTCGCGAGAATCGAAGATCATCTGATTTAAAATGGCATAACTCCCACATCTGAACTCCGTTTGAACTGATTCTTCTTCGAGGAGCTCCGTAATTGAGTTGAGCACGTTCTCCAAGTAATTTCATGCGTAGAAGCGTCGTGGTTTGGAATATATGAGTCAAACAATGAACATATATCATTGCTGCTTCCCATGATCAAGCCATGCATGTTTGTTTTGCTCGGTTCGCTATCCCAGAGCACATCATTACCTTCCTCTTCAAAAAGATTTGTTCTCAAATATGAAACATTAAAAGGAAAAGGGGTATAAGCACATAAATCATAATCAACACATTGCTTACCTTGAGTTTGGTCCGGCTCTTGAATGGAAGAAGACCCTTCTTGGTTGGCTCGATGATCATGGATTTGTTCTTCATCTAGCACCTCCATTAGTTCATGTGTGAAGTCATCAAAAATTGTCAATGGGACTGAAAGTTCTTCCCTTTCTGGCTCGGTTTCAACATTGTCATTCTCCAAAGTCACCAACGATTTCTGTTTTTGACACTTGTTAGCATAATGGCCGATCCTATGGCATTTGAAGCACCTGGTAAAATGAGCTTTGCTTGTGGTTTTCACAGCTTTGCTTTTATCAGAAGAAATCTCATTAGTTTTCAAATCAGAATTTGAAAGATAAGAAGACTTACATTGATGTTTTGATGCTGAAGAAGTGTTGGTGTTTCCCTTCCTTTTGAGTTGTCGGATAGCATGAATTGCCTTATGCAACATCTTCTCCAATCTGGCATAAGTCTGAAGCTCAGTTTGATCAAACACATCACGGTTGCTTCTCTTGGCTTTGGTGAAGGGACGATCACCACTTCTGATTCTCTTCTCATCATCTTCGAACCTGTTTTGCCTCTTCCTTTGGTTTCTTTGTTTCTGCACAAAATCAAACCCATTAGAAGCAAACTGTTTCTTATTTCCAAAAATCATTTGCTCTTTTTCTAACACAGTTTTAAAAGGGAAGTAAACGTCTTGTTGTGGTTTTGATTTCTTGAGAAGTCCAAACATCCTGAAAAACACTTAACAAAAGAGTTAGCAAATAAAATCCCTCACACTCTCAAAGTGTTTAGCTCACGATTTTTCACTGGTTCAAAGGATGATAGGCAGTCAAAATTCAGCAAACAAAACCCCAAAGCAACAATGGTAAGAGTAGATAGAGAGAAAAGATAATTTTTTGTGAAATCCGCTTTAACCACCCCAAGGCTGGATTTCTCTTCAGCCAGCAGGATGACTCTTCCACCACCTAGCCAAAACATCAAATCTTTTTTTTTTTTGAATTTTTTTTTTTTTTCGTTTTTGTTTTTTTTATGGCCTAGATAAGAAGGTGGCCCAGATTTAAGATAGAAAGAAGAAGAAGTATTTATAAGAAGATGAAAAGATAGAAACAAACCAGCCAAAGTGGCTCTGATACCAAATGATGCACCCTAAATCGGGAAGGATCACTTTAGCCGGATGTTGGATATGAACCGAGAAGGCAAAGGCACTTCTGGAACTGGGATGGATTGAATGGATCGTCAAGAGGTGCGGAATGACTCTTGATTACCCACGATCTGAGGCTAACCACCAAAGAACGGATGTAGTGCGTTGGCTAACCACCAAATAACACACAAAGATGATTGGCTGACCACCAAATCAACAAGCCGGTTCAAACCGATGAACTAGCTAAAGAACTATCTCTCTCACTCAGAGAAAAGAAACACCAATATAACTCAAACTTAGACTTATTTTATTGAATGAATTCAGTTCCTATTTATAGGATTAAAAAGAGATGAAATGATAAAAGATAATAAATATATTTGTGTAAAAACAATGCATAGAAAAAGAAATCTTTGACTAGAACATGATAAATGAGTCAAAGGTGTGGAATCTGATGAAGACTGATCAAGGATGGTGATTATGAGGAAGACTGGTCAAGGTTGTCGAATTTTAGGAAGATTGGTCAAGACATCCCTTCATTAAATGCGCCATGTCTGAATTCGCGAGAATCGAAGATCATCTGATTTGAAAATGGCATAACTCCCACATCTGAACTCCGTTTGAGCTGATTCGTCTTCGAGGAGCTCCGTAATTGAGTTGAGCACGTTCTCCAAGTAATTTCATGCGTAGAAGCGTCGTGGTTTGGAATATATGAGTCAAACAATGAACATATATCATTGCTGCTTCCCATGATCAAGCCATGCATGTTTGTTTTGCTCGGTCCGCTATCCCAGAGCACATCATTAATGATGCACCCTAAATCGGGAAGGATCACTTTAGCGGATGTTGGATATGAACCGAGAAGGCAAAGGGACTTCTGGAACTGGGATGGATTGAATGGATCGTCAAGAGGTGCGGAATGACTCTTGATTACCCACGATCTGAGGCTAACCACCAAAGAACGGATGTAGTGCGTTGGCTAACCACCAAATAACACACAAAGATGATTGGCTGACCACCAAATCAACAAGCCGGTTCAAACCGATGAACTAGCTAAAGAACTATCTCTCTCACTCAGAGAAAAGAAACACCAATATAACTCAAACTTAGACTTATTTTATTGAATGAATTCAGTTCCTATTTATAGGATTAAAAAGAGATGAAATGATAAAAGATAATAAATATATTTGTGTAAAAACAATGCATAGAAAAAGAAATCTTTGACTAGAACATGATAAATGAGTCAAAGGTGTGGAATCTGATGAAGACTGATCAAGGATGGTGATTATGAGGAAGACTGGTCAAGGTTGTCGAATTTTAGGAAGATTGGTCAAGACATCCCTTCATTAAATGCGCCATGTCTGAATTCGCGAGAATCGAAGATCATCTGATTTGAAAATGGCATAACTCCCACATCTGAACTCCGTTTGAGCTGATTCGTCTTCGAGGAGCTCCGTAATTGAGTTGAGCACGTTCTCCAAGTAATTTCATGCGTAGAAGCGTCGTGGTTTGGAATATATGAGTCAAACAATGAACATATATCATTGCTGCTTCCCATGATCAAGCCATGCATGTTTGTTTTGCTCGGTCCGCTATCCCAGAGCACATCATTAATGATGCACCCTAAATCGGGAAGGATCACTTTAGCCGGGTGTTGGATATGAACCGAGAAGGCAAAGGGACTTCTGGAACTGGGATGGATTGAATGGATCGTCAAGAGGTGCGGAATGACTCTTGATATACCCACGATCTGAGGCTAACCACCAAAGAACGGATGTAGTGCGTTGGCTAACCACCAAATAACACACAAAGATGATTGGCTGACCACCAAATCAACAAGCCGGTTCAAACCGATGAACTAGCTAAAGAACTATCTCTCTCACTCAGAGAAAAGAAGAACGAAAATGAAACCCGAAAACTCTCTGATTTTATTCATAGACTGAAGTTACATATTTATACTCAAATGAGTCAAAGAAAGACATAAATAATTGTGGAAAACTAGAAGCATAAAAAACACAAATAAAGACTAAGACTTTTTATGGAAAACCGAAATGTGGACTATGACTTTTGACCAGACTTTGAATGCCTCTTTTCTAGGCACGACTTTGAATCCTTTTGTTGATATTTCTTGATGCAAATGGACAGGAGACCATTAGCAAAGGCCTGGTCGAATTTGGTGTAAAACAGACCCAAATTGAATTTGTTATGAATTTTTCCGTGGGCTGAAAAAGGTCAATTTCGCCCAGCAACTAAACCAGCTCCATCTTCAGTGTCACTTAGCTCATTCAGCTTCAAGCTAGTGTCACTTAGCTCACCAAGCTCATCCAGCTCATCAACTTTCACTTCAGCTGGTTTCAGCTGATGCACACTCTCTTCGATGGTTCCATGTACTGATCCATGAACTGGGCATCATTCCCTCCTTCTTCAAAAAGATTTGTCCTCAAATCTGAAACATTGAAAGGAAAAGGATTATAAGCAAAAGAACCATAATCAGAACATTTCTCACCTTGAGTTTGATCCGTTTGTGAACCGGCAAAAGCTCTTCCTTTTTGGTTCGGTTTTAAGGTTCTCATTCTCCAAAGTCACCAACGGTTTTGCTTTTGACACTTGTTAGCATAATGACCGATCCTATGGCATTTGAAGCACCTGGTAGAATGAGCTTTGTTTGTGGGTTTCACAGCTTTTCTTTTATAAAAAGAAATCTCATTAGTTTTCAAATCAGAATTTGAAAGATAAAAAGACTTACATTGTTGTTTTGATGCTAAAGAAGTGTTGGTGTTTCCCTTCCTTTTGAGTTG
The DNA here is from genome assembly GCA_016771965.1 of Brassica carinata. NCBI lineage: Eukaryota > Viridiplantae > Streptophyta > Magnoliopsida > Brassicales > Brassicaceae > Brassica > Brassica carinata. Next base: position 27,475,993 of record CM028690.1, read on the forward strand.
CCGAATAGCATGAATTGCCTTATGCAACATCTTCTCCAAACTAGCATAAGTCTGAAGCTCTTTCTGATCAAGTATATCATAGTTGCTTCTCTTGGCTTTGGTGAAGGGACGATCACCACTTCTGACCCACTTCTCATCATTGGACCTGTTTTGTCTCTTCCTTTGTTTCTGCACAAAATCAAATTCATTAGAAGCAAACTGTCTCTTATCAAAAATCAATTGCTTCTTTTCAACAACAGTTTCGAAGGAAAGTAGACATCATCTTGTAGTGGTTTTGATTTCGAGAAGTCCAAACATCCTGAAACACTTAACAAAGTTAGCAAATAAAAATCCTCACACACTCAAAGTGTTTAGCTCACGATTTTTAGATGGTCACTCAGAGTTCTTTCACTGGTTCAAAGGATGATAGGCAGTCAAAATTCAGCAATCAAAACCCAAAACAAACTTTGTGGAAAAAGAAAAGAGAAAGAAAGATGAAGAGATTTTTTGTGGATCCGCTTTAATCGCCCTAAGGCGGATTTCTCCTCAGCCAGCAGGCTTTCTTTTCTACCACTCCCCCTGGATTTCTCTTCAGAAGTGATTCAAGCCAAAACTTTTACTCTTTTTCTTATAGATTTTTTTTTTAAATGGCGATCACAAGGGAGTAAAGGAACATCACAGATCCAAAAAGAAATAAGAAAAGAAAATGATGAAGAGATGAGAAGATGAAAAGAAGATAGAAAACAAACCAGCCAAAGTGGCTCGATACCAAATGATGCACCCTAAATCGGAAGGATCACTTTAGCCGGTGTTGGATATGAACCGAGAAGGCAAAAGCACTTCGAACTGGGATGGATTGAATGGATCGTCAAGAGGTGCGAATGACTCTTGATATACCCACGATCTGAGGCTAACCACCAAAGAACGGATGTATTGCGTTGGCTAACCACCAAATAACACACAAAGATGATTGGCTGACCACCAAATCAACAAGCCGGTTCAAACCGATGAACTAGCTAAAGAACTATCTCTCTCACTCAGAGAAAAGAAGAACGAAAATGAAACCCGAAAACTCTCTGATTTTATTCATAGACTGAAGTTACATATTTATACTCAAATGAGTCAAAGAAAGACATAAATAATTGTGGAAAACTAGAAGCATAAAAAACACAAATAAAGACTAAGACTTTTTATGGAAAACCGAAATGTGGACTATGACTTTTGACCAGACTTTGAATGCCTCTTTTCTAGGCACGACTTTGAATCCTTTTGTTGATATTTCTTGATGCAAATGGACAGGAGACCATTAGCAAAGGCCTGGTCGAATTTGGTGTAAAACAGACCCAAATTGAATTTGTTATGAATTTTTCCGTGGGCTGAAAAAGGTCAATTTCGCCCAGCAACTAAACCAGCTCCATCTTCAGTGTCACTTAGCTCATTCAGCTTCAAGCTAGTGTCACTTAGCTCACCAAGCTCATCCAGCTCATCAACTTTCACTTCAGCTGGTTTCAGCTGATGCACACTCTCTTCAGATGGTTCCATGTACTGATCCATGAACTGGGGCGCATCATTCCCTCCTTCTTCAAAAAGATTTGTCCTCAAATCTGAAACATTGAAAGGAAAAGGATTATAAGCAAAAGAACCATAATCAGAACATTTCTCACCTTGAGTTTGATCCGGTTTGTGAACTGGCAAAAGCTCTTCCTTTTTTGGTTCGGTTTTAAGGTTCTCATTCTCCAAAGTCACCAACGGTTTTTGCTTTTGACACTTGTTAGCATAATGACCGATCCTATGGCATTTGAAGCACCTGGTAGAATGAGCTTTGTTTGTGGGTTTCACAGCTTTTCTTTTATAAAAAGAAATCTCATTAGTTTTCAAATCAGAATTTGAAAGATAAAAAGACTTACATTGTTGTTTTGATGCTAAAGAAGTGTTGGTGTTTCCCTTCCTTTTGAGTTGCCGAATAGCATGAATTGCCTTATGCAACATCTTCTCCAAACTAGCATAAGTCTGAAGCTCTTTCTGATCAAGTATATCATAGTTGCTTCTCTTGGCTTTGGTGAAGGGACGATCACCACTTCTGACCCACTTCTCATCATTGGACCTGTTTTGTCTCTTCCTTTGTTTCTGCACAAAATCAAATTCATTAGAAGCAAACTGTCTCTTATCAAAAATCAATTGCTTCTTTTCAACAACAGTTTCGAAAGGAAAGTAGACATCATCTTGTAGTGGTTTTGATTTCTTGAGAAGTCCAAACATCCTGAAACACTTAACAAAGTTAGCAAATAAAAATCCTCACACACTCAAAGTGTTTAGCTCACGATTTTTAGATGGTCACTCAGAGTTCTTTCACTGGTTCAAAGGATGATAGGCTGTCAAAATTCAGCAATCAAAACCCAAAACAAACTTTGTGGAAAAAGAAAAGAGAAAGAAAGATGAAGAGATTTTTTTTTTTTGTGGATCCGCCTTAACTGTCCTAAGGCCGGATTTCTCCTCAGCCAGCAGGCTTTCTTTTCTACCACTCCCCCTGGATTTCTCTTCAGAAGTGATTCAAGCCAAAACTTTTACTCTTTTTCTTATAGATTTTTTTTTTAAATGGCGATCACAAGGGAGTAAATGAACATCCCGGATCCAAAAAGAAATAAGAAAAGAAAATGATGAAGAGATGAGAAGATGAAAAGAAGATAGAAAACAAACCAGCCAAAGTGGCTCTGATACCAAATGATGCACCCTAAATCGGGAAGGATCACTTTAGCCGGGTGTTGGATATGAACCGAGAAGGCAAAAGCACTTCTGGAACTGGGATGGATTGAATGGATCGTCAAGAGGTGCGGAATGACTCTTGATATACCCACGATCTGAGGCTAACCACCAAAGAACGGATGTATTGCGTTGGCTAACCACCAAATAACACACAAAGATGATTGGCTGACCACCAAATCAACAAGCCGGTTCAAACCGATGAACTAGCTAAAGAACTATCTCTCTCACTCAGAGAAAAGAAGAACGAAAATGAAACCCGAAAACTCTCTGATTTTATTCATAGACTGAAGTTACATATTTATACTCAAATGAGTCAAAGAAAGACATAAATAATTGTGGAAAACTAGAAGCATAAAAAACAAAAATAAAGAGTAAGACTTTTTATGGAAAACCGAAATGTGGACTATGACTTTTGACCAGACTTTGAATGCCTCTTTCCTAGGCACGACTTTGAATCCTTTTTTTGATATTTCTTGATGCAAATGGACAGGAGACCATCAGCAAAGGCCTGGTCGAATTTGGTGTAAAACAGACCCAAATTGAATTTGTTATGAATTTTTCCGTGGGCTGAAAAAGGTCCATTTCGCCCAGCAACTAAACCAGCTCCATCTTCAGTGTCACTTAGCTCATTCAGCTCCAAGCTAGTGTCACTTAGCTCACTAAGCTCATCCAGCTCATCAACTTTCACTTCAGCTTGTTTCAGCTCATGCACACTCTCTTCAGATGGTTCCATGTACTGATCCATGAACTGGGGCGCATCAGAACCCCTGGCGCCGGCGGCAAGCCAGCCTGGCGCCGGCGGCAAGCGCCACGCAAGCCAGCCTGGCGCCGGCGGCAAGCCAGCCTGGCGCCGGCGGCAAGCCAGCCTGGCGCCGGCGGCAAGCCAGCCTGGCGCCGGCGGCAAGCCAGCCTGGCGCCGGCGGCAAGCCAGCCTGGCGCCGGCGGCAAGCCAGCCTGGCGCCGGCGGCAAGCCAGCCTGGCGCCGGCGGCAAGCCAGCCTGGCGCCGGCGGCAAGCCAGCCTGGCGCCGGCGGCAAGCCAGCCTGGCGCCGGCGGCAAGCCAGCCTGGCGCCGGCGGCAGGCGTCCCGCAAGCCGGCCTGGCGCCGGCGGCAAGCCCCCTGGCGCCGGTCGACGGCCCTCGTCCTGGTCTCGGTCCCATCATGCTCGGTCTGATCCCATCTTGGCTTGTTTGGATCAATCCTCGTGAGTTTGGTACGATCACGGCTACGGAATAAACATCTTTCGATTCTATTCGGTTGGAATCGTCCTCGATGTTTTACGACAAAAACTAGAAGGATTGGATTTCTCGTAGAAGATATCGTATAAAACGAGATCGATTAACTTGAACATCGATCCTTTAGGCTATACGGTTTATTTTACGGGAAAGATAGTCTTTTCGAGAAATCGTATAAAACGTTCAACGACTTAAGACAAGTCCACGGACTTACTTACGATTTTAAGAATTCAGGCCCAGTCAGGCTATGACGGTTTATCCGATTTCCCGAACTTCGGATAAACATCAAGTCACCGAAAAATAGGGGAAAACTCGAGGATAAACGAAGATCGACGAAAATGGAATACTTCCTAAAGAGATAAACTTGGGCCCAAAGGTGAGGTCCATCATCCTAAGGCAAACCGACCTAGGAGTGGGTATATAAGGAGAGCAAGAGAAGAGGAGAAGGGATCCAAAATCCTAGATTGGAGACCTAGAGAGCTCCTGTTAGCTGATAGAACTTAGAATTTAGGCGGTTAGACTAGCAAGGCAGGCCCTAGAACGTCTGGCCGCCTCCTGCTCGCAAATCTCCGCTCCTCTCGGAAGGATCGGACAATTCTTTTACTTCAGAGCTCCGCACATAGAAACCCTAGGCGTTATCTTCGACATGCCTGTTTCTATGACAAACGCTCATACTAGACGAACCCGCCCAGACGGTTTGATCTCTTGTTCAACTCTTTCTAAACTGAACTACGTCCGACTTGATCCTCGAAAGGGGTACGTAGGCAGCCTTTCTTAAGGTCCAGTCCCAAATCTTAACAAAACCTTTTCCGCATTTATTCGGTCACTTGTCGTTGGCTGTCGCAGAGAATCCGGACCTTCAGGGAAAGTCGGGTTAACTTGGCTTTCCTCCGTTTTTATTCATTAAAATCGACGGTGTGAATTTCAGTTCCCACATTGTTGAATGAGTTTGAGCATATCTTTCGGGAACCTATAGAGCTTCCTCCAGTACGAGTTAGAGAACACGGCATTATCTTGCAACCAGGGTGTGGACCTATTTCAGTGAGACCATATAGATACCCTCAAGTTCATAAGGAGATCGTGAAGAAAAGTGTGAAGGAGATGCTAGACACAGGAGCGATTCGCCTGAGCCACAGCCCATATTCTAGCCCTGTTCTCTTGGTGAAGAAGAAGGATAACAGCTGGAGATTTTGTGTGGATTATAGAATGTTGAATTGTGCTACCATCCCTGACAAGTATCCAATTCCCATGATAGACCAACTCTTGGATGAACTTAATGGAGCAAAATGGTTTTCTAAGCTGGACTTGAGGTCGGGTTATCACCAAATAAGAATGAAGGAAGAGAATATTGAGAAGACCGCGTTTAGAACACATGAAGGGCATTACGAATTCACTGTTACACATGAAGGGCATTACGAATTCACTGTTATGTCATTTGGATTAATGAATGCCCCTGCTACGTTTCAGTCTCTCATGAACGAGCTATTTCAACCTTACTTGAGGAAGTTTCTGTTGGTATTTTTTGATGATACACTGGTGTATAGTTCATCACTAGAGGAGCATGTAGAGCAGGTTAAAGAAGTGTTGAAGGTCTTTGAGAAGCACAGATTATTTGCTAATAGAACAAATTTGCCTTCGGACAACAACAGATTGAGTATTTGGGGCATTGCATCTCTGAGAAAGGCGTGTCAACAGACCCAGAGAAGATAAATTCAGTAGTGAAATGGCCAATTCCACAGACAGTAAAAGATGTGAGAGGATTTTTGGGCTTAACAGGCTATTATCGAAGATTTGTGGAAAGCTATGGTATGTTGGCCAGACCACTAACAGAGCTGCTTTAAAAAGACAAGTTTGAGTGGTCACAAGTAGCACTGGAAGCATTCGAGAAGTTGAAGAAAGCAATGACATCGACACCGGTATTGATGCTTCCAGACTTCTCTGAAGTGTTCATAATCGAATCAGACGTGTCTGGTTATAGGTTGGGGGCGATTTTGATGCAGGGCAAGCATCCCATTGCCTAGTTCAGTCACGCCTTAACAGAGAAAGAACAACAGAAACCGATATATGAGAGAGAGTTAATGGCGATTGTGTTGTCAATTCAGAAATGGAGGCATTATCTGTTGGGACGACGGTTTATAGTGAGAACAGATCAACAGAGCTTAAAGTACCTCTTGGAGCAGCGTGAGGTAACTCTGGACTATCAAAGATGGTTGATGCGCATATTGGGTTATGATTTTGACATTGAGTATAAAGTGGGATCGGAGAATCGAGTGGCTGATGGGTTGTCACGTATTGTTCACTATACTGCAGCAGAGGTGTTGCCTCATTGTTTGGCTTTGACATTACCAGCATCTCTACAAGCTCAAGATATATATGCTGAAGTTGATCAAGATGTGAATATTCAAGAGATCATTGCGAAAGTGAGTCGAGGAGAAGCGAATAAGGAGGGGTATACGTTGGTGCAGCGGAGATTGTTCTATAAAGGGCGTTTGTTTTTACCGGAAAACTCTGTCCACATTCCATTGATTTTGCGAGAATGTCACGACAGTTTGTTAGGAGGACATTTCGGTGTATTAAAAACTTTGAAGAGGACTCGAGCAATATTCTATTGGCCGCAGATGAGGAAGCACGTTCAGGACTATGTCGCAGAGTGTGAGGTTTGCGAAACTCACAAATATTCGACTTTGTCACCTGCGGGTTTGTTGCAGCCTATTGACAACCCAAACCAGATATGGGAAGACATATCTATGGATTTCGTAGAAGGATTGCCAGTGTCAAGAGGAATGAACGTGATTTTTGTGGTGGTTGATCGATTAAGTAAATAAGGTCACTTTATCCCAATGAAACACCTGTTTAATGCTGCCGATGTTGCTCAGAAGTTTGTAGAAGGTGTAGTCAAACTCCATGGATTTCCAAGGTCGATCATCTCTGATAGATACAAGATCTTTCTCGGTACCTTTTGGAAAGACTGTTTCAAAGCCGTGGGCACTACTCTGCGTTTAGCACAGCTTTTCACCCTCAATCAGATGGTCAAACAGAGGTGCTGAATCTCTGTCTCGAGACTTATTTGCGTTGCTTTGCTTCCGTGCATCCTAAGACTTGGTCCAAGTATTTAGTGTGGGCTGCATTATGGTATAATACATCATATCACATAGCTACTCACTGCACCCCTTTTAAAATGGTCTACGGCCGTGAACCACCGGCGTTGTTACTTTTTGAAGAGGGATCAACGAAGAACTTCGAGTTGGAAACGATGCTACGTGACATGATGTGATGTTACAGGATGCTGAGCAACATTTGCTACGAGCTCAGGATGTTATGAAGAATAATGCTGATAAGCGAAGACGGGAATTGGAATTTGAGGTGGGCATAAAAGTCTATTTGAAACTTCGACCCTATAGACAACAATCAGTGAGCAGGCGTCTGTGTCAGAAGCTTTCAGCGCGCTACGACGGACCTTATGAGGTTCTGGGTAGGATAGAGAAAGTTATGTATCGCCTAAGGTTGCCTGACGGATCAAAGGTTCATCCAGTCTTCCATGTTTCGCAGTTGAAACCAGTCATTGGGCAGGGTCAAGTAGTTACTCCGTTACCAGTGACGCTATCTCGTGATGATAAGTTGTTGATTGAACCAGATGATTTGTTACGTACACGCTATGATGCAGATGGGCATTTGGAAGTGCTAGTATCCTGGAATAATTTACCGTCACATGAAAACTCTTGGATGCGTTTGTCGGAGTTGAAACATCAGTTTCCAAGTTATTCGCTTGAGGACAAGCTCGTTCTTCATCCGGGGGGTATTGATATGCCATTGAGAGTTTATATCTCAAGAAGGAAGAGGCAGGAGCAACGTGGGAATGACTAAAGAGAATGATGAGCTGGCAAGTTAGTTAGCTCAATCAAGAAGTTTTAGAAAGATTGTAAAGGAGTCTCAGTATATAAGGGACTCGTTAGTTGTTTCTATTATTCATTCGGTTGGAATCAGTTGTGGCTTCAGATCTCGACTTGTGAGATTCAAGATAGGCTTAGTTCTCTGGTTTGTAGAGACTAAGAGAAGGTGTTTGGGAGGTTCTTAATCACAATACATACAAATTCTTATCATAACTAAACAGGCAGTGTACAAAAAAAAAACCACTAAATTGATGGAAAGGTTTAGACACTTACATTGTCAGCTGCGCCCAAAGTCCTTGTGTGGGCAGGCTTAATACCATTCTGAGGGGTGACTGAAAAATCATCATTCTCACCACAGGCATCGGCTGCAGAATCTTGGCGAACAAAGATACAACATTGGTCATGACCACATGGAGGGACTGTATGTAACCCTGCAATGCAATAGTGTTTTGCGATAAGCCTATCTCGTCCTTTTCCTTTATGCTACTGATAAGCATCTCAAAAAACACGTTCCCATGGATATGAAAAGAACTCATCAAGATCCTTGATCCTTTGCGCGGGTTCAACCGATATTCTGGGGGTGTGCGTTGTGGGCAGAATCACATACCAAAGCATAGAGAGGCAAACATACTTTATCCTTCTCTCTCTAGCGGTGACTGTCTTGTGCTTGAGCATCCTAATAACAGATGCTATGCTGATTTTCTTCAGCATACCAAATAAAGAAGTGTTGAACGGCTGTTCAGTATAAGATTCTTCATGTCTTTCTTTGATGTCTTGTGGTATTTCCCACACTGCACACCTATTACAATAGCAAATTATCTCAGGGAGAATCTAATTGGTCTTTCAACAAAAAGGAACCAAGCCTCATATTTCTTGTGAACTTTAAGATGTCTCGACATCATGTACCGACCTAATCACCCAGAATATGGAGGTTGGTCTGCCAATTCTATGAATTTACCGAACGATGATGTCCTTATAACATCAATTTCGTCTTCCTCAAGTGTGTATAATATATGCTTTAGACCTCCAGGTTTGTGGTAGGGAGTGACTCTTAACCTAACAGGTTCATCGCCAACAAAAATACGACAGGGTAACTCGATGTTTTCATTGTTTCTTCAAGGTCGAAAACACAAGCTACAAATTAAGCCTGAAAAAGATACGAAAAATTCACGGTGTATCAGATCTAATGCTCGAAAATTAATTGATGACAAAAAATGCTCAAATTACATCTTCTGAAAACGAAATACGAAGAGTACAAAAACAGAGGATATGAGAAAGGAGAAACTAGATATGAACAGTAGACAATGAGTATGAACTTATGACGAAAGACTGATTACGAAATCAGGATGACATTAGGACGATTCAAACAGTGGTTATGTCGGAGAAGATAAAGTAACCGGAATCGCTATGAATTTCAGACGCTTCGAGATTGTCTTTATGACGAAGAAGTCGAAGTAATTTGAGTACAATAAGGGTGAAATGTTTGATGAGAAACCGAAAAATCTCTAGATTATAGCGAATAAACAAGTAACTCTCTCCAGACAAGTATAATCACGCGTGATGTAAGAGATCATTTTTTTCAAATTATGGAGTTATGTTTGTATATGGGAAGGTGCAATTTCTCTTTAAATTGTTTAAAGTAGTCGAACTAGAAATATAGCCTTATTAACAAATAAAATGAATTAATAATTATAAATACGAACAAGCTTTCACATCTGACTAGTCACATATAAAATCTTAATAAAATGATAAATTAGAGAGAATTATTAAACGGCAGAAGCCACCCCTAGATAGATTTTACTTCCCCTCTCCAACTATATAAATAAAGACAATTGTGTATAAAATAGAGAAAAATAGAGAACGAAAAGAAGATTGAGATAATAAAGTAAGCAAGAATGTTGCTGGTGACGGTTCTGGCCGAGATGGTGAAGGAATACACGGTGGTGCTCGCCGCAGTTGTGGAACATCTCTTCTCTCAGGCGCCTTCTCCAAGAAGAATCCGTCTTCCTATTTTACAATCTCTTCCTTTCCACAATTCCAATTCCTCTCAACCTCTTTTCCATCCTCTATAACCTAAATCTTGATGACTTTTTTCTTTGCCTTTTCTTTTTTTTTTGCTTTACTTTGTGATTTTTATTTAAGGGAGATGTGTGACGCAGTAACAATATATTTTCAGTTATTGTATTCTTCTTTTGAAATACAAAAAAAAAAAAAAACAGTTACAGAGCTTTGTCAGTATCTCATTTTGTGGTATTTCTTTTTGAATTGATCTTGTTACTATTTTTTTTTTATATCAAAAACAGATATGAGAAGAAGGTTCTGTTTTTTTTTTTTTCGTCTCTTCTTAGTAAAGATAAGATCAGAGATACCCCTCGGGTTGGTCTCAACCCTCGAGTTAGTTTGTCTCTAACTCAGGAGGATCTCATTTAACCTTAAAAGACATCTGAGACAACCTTTGTTTTTGTTCTTTTTTTTTGTCAGAGGTCTTTTCAGACCGAGACAATTAGTTCATTAACCTAACACCAGGGAAAACAGGGTCGAACCTTGAGTGCATGATATGCCCGGCTAAATGGAGTACCTCTGCCGTTGCGCGAATTCGTATAATTTTTAATAAATCTTTATAAAAAGTACGGATATTAATGGAAAATATGTAACTATTCTTTAAAATTATTGGAAATATTTACTGTAAAATAATCTTTACCAAATATGTAATTAATATAAATTAATTATATTAACAATTTTGAGTTTACTGTAATATATAGGGGCGGAGGTACTTGAAAGGTAAGGGGGTCAGTGACCCTACTTAATTTTAATTGACCATAGTGTTTTGTGAAAGTTTATAGCATTGACCCCAATACAAAGTTGTTACTGACCCCTGTATAGTTTGAAACCTAGATTAGTCCAACTGAAAAATTATTATATATTTTAAATTTAAACATAATTTATGTAGTAATTTTAATTTTGATCTCGGTTGAAATATTTTCTAGCCACCGTATATGTATGATATTAAACATTTTTTATGAAGCCACATCAATCAAAATGAAACAACACATTTAGATACAATAATTTTTATAAAATTAATAAATCTGTTATATTTTTCCTTTTTTTTACTCTTTTCCCCCTCTTGAAAGTATGCATTTTTAGAATTTTCACGCTTATTAAGAATAAAGCTAATGTTTTACTCAGTTTAAATATTTAAAATTAAAATTAAGAGATGAAAAAAATATATTTATAATTAAGTTATTTAAAAATCTAAAATTGACTAACATCAATAAATAAAATACTTTAAAATCTACAAAATATATCTTTACAAAACAGAAATTTGTTTTAGAAAATCTTACTTTTAGGAACAAAAGAAGTATTATTTTTACCAAATATTTTCACATAGCATCAAGTAGTCCATAAATATTTTAATGTGATATATTATTAACTCATAACACTTGTAATTTTCATAACTTAAAATAATTATTAAGACACAATTTTATCAAATAATAAATTTTATTATACTATTTAATATTTTCAAAAGTTAATTTGTTTTTTAAGAAAGATAAATTTGATAATCAGTATTTTCATCTATACATACATCATATTATTTTAATTTTTAAATTAATAATTTTGAATATATATATATATATATATATGTAGACGTATATTAATTTCTTTGAAGAATATGAAATTATTTATCATCTTTTGAAATTTAGAGACATGAAAATAACTAAAAATAATAAAGAGTTATTTATTATGCAAAAACATTTAGCATAATATTTTTAAAAATAAAAGTAACAAATTTAGTTATACTAATATATTTATATTAAAATTTTCTATGAAAACATTTATGACACATGTTATCAAACAATAAATAAAAGGTGAATAAGAGCATCACGGAGGACGTCCACGTCAGCTTGGAAAATCGTCCAATAGGGAGGTTGCTTTTTGCCACATCACACACGGATTTGGGTATTGTTGGGCTTCTCTTTTTTGACTCGTTTTGTTTGATTTGTCTGGCCCATTAAGCCTAATCAAAAGGAAACTCTAAAAAGCCGAGACGTTGAACGATGAATCCCTCCCCTTTCGTGTTGTTCTTCGTCGTTTCCACTTCTCCAACTGACGTCTCATCTTCTTCTCTATTTCTCCACTGCAACGTCAGCCATCAATCCATCTCTCTCATTAAACCCCCTTCTTCACTCCTTCAATCGTAAGCCATCGAAGCATTCTGCCCTTCGTTTGTCACCCTCTCCCTAAACTAACTATATAAACATATGGTGATATTTAAGATCGAAAATACTCCACATCGTCATCTCCAGAAGAAGTGTTAATTTTGTTAATACTTTTAATGTTAACCTATTAATTTTCCTTCCACAGGCTGATAAACTCCAAATTGACGTGACAATTATATAAAGGTTCGCATCTTCAGTTCTATTTGACCTTTCTATTTCACCTTCGGTTCTATTTGCTTCTTAATTCAGAAAATTTTGATGAGGTAGATGACAAGGATGAAGAAGATCAACGAAAGAAGAGCAGAAAGTAGGTACTATGTGGTTAAAGGGTTTACTCTGCAATTTTTTTTCAACGTGATCTCCCTCCTCATCTTCATCAAAACCACTAACTCTAGCTGTCATGTCTCTCTCAATTTTCCGTCGTTAAATTGCAGATCGGAGAAAGAAACAGGGATAGTCATCGTTCATATCGCCCATTCCATCCTCGCTGACGATGGATTCTCCTTGAGTGCGCCCTCAATGAGCCTCCTCTAACCAGCTCTATGTCCCAGAGCTCCACCGCATAGTTCTAAAAGCAAGATCGACCTTCGTCTCTTTGCCTCTGTTTATTCTATCAGGAAATTCACCTTCACCACAAGAATCCTCGCCCTAATCCCCCAACTCTGCCTCAGAAACATTCACCTCATCAAGAGTGAACTTTCTACACCAACATTAAGTTTGCACATGTAAGTTATCTCTTTTTCAGTTTGCACATTCAACGTTCTCTAATTTGAAACTTTGCTCCGTAACTTTTAAATTCAGATATTGTTGGCTCTTGAAATAGGGATCTCTGGCTTTTTTCTTGCATTAGTTCTGTGTAGTTGACTAAGGAAGTATGAATTGGAATGTCTGAACCAGTTTGGTCCTCACAATTTGGACCCTTTCTCAATTTCAGGACCAAAAACAGAGTGATGATGCGTTGGATCATGACATGACTTATATAGTATTCAGAGGAGAAGATTCCAATTGATATCCACCCATGGATGTCTCACTGTCTGCTCATCAACTTTGCCTTTCACGTGAACTTTGTTAGACCTCCCCTCTACTTATTCCAAAATAGAGCTCTTTATGTTTTTCTGTTTCTTTTACATTATGCAAGTGTCTCTCATACATCAGTCACCTGGAAGTTATTCAGCCATTGGATTTATATTGAGTCTATACGGAATTCATTTATGGTGCATAAATACAAAATTTGGTTTTTATGTAACACTGGAATCTCCGATCCGATCGGAACTAGCTTATAGATTATTGTAGTCGACATCAGCTCTATACGCTCCCATTTTTTTTTGTGAAACAGAGAAAGTAAATAAATATTGAAAATCGTTGAGAGATGTAATAAGAAGCTTTGAAAAATGATGCGATGATCATATGCTATGATGATTGATGTGTTTTGTAATAGCAGTTGCAGGAGAAAAGAATATATTAGAGAAAGTCCCAAGATTTTAAGTGGCTTATACAATTAGCACTAAGAGAAAGATCCAAGATTTCACGGAGCTGAATAAACAAATCCAAAACTTTTAAAAATAACCAGACCTTACTCATCAAACGTTTACCCGTTTCACTGCCACAAGAATTATACAACAAAGAAATTGACGTCAATTATAAAGGAACAAGGAAATGCAGTCATGGTTCATCATGAACATGGAAGGAGATATTTATCTGTGTCATGATCAAAAATATCAAAACTACTGCCTATCAACTAACCAGGAACAAGTTATAAACTCTTTACTAATAGTTGAGACTCATGTAATATTAACACCTTCCTTTGGTCTAAACCAACTACAACCGAAAAAAATTAACAAACTAGAAAGACACAAAGTAACTCACATCATGAAGAGTGATGATTATATTTTTGGATTCAAGATGCCTGAGGAAGAAGAAGAGCGAGTGAACTATAACGTTTGCGCTGCATTTTGTTCCGCGATTTTGTTTCTTATCTAAAACAAATATTTTCAGAGTGTCCATCTATCTTTAATCTCTTTTGTTTCTGATATTTTTGCTGCATTCTACTTTTTTTTTAAGAAAGATACCATTTTCATTAGCCTCCAAATTGAACAAAGTTTTGTTGCATGGAAGGTACGATTATATGATTGTGTTTTGTTACATGGAAGAATTATAGTTTTAGAAAGATACCATTTTACTTTTCTTGATGTGTTTTGGAAATAAGTTTACTTTTCATATGATTGTGTTTTTTTTTGTTTACGATTTATCCGCTTTGAATTTTTATATTGGTTTTAGACAATCTCCAATGTATTTTTTTCTCTCTCTAAATTATAGGAATTCTAAAACCATTTGTATTTTCAAAAATACATTTTTCAATTATAAAAAAAAGGTTGAAAGACTATTTTATAAATAAAAGGTATGACTCTATTATAAAGAATTGCTTTTTTCTTCTAAACATTGAAAAAATAGTAATTTCAAATTTGGGGGAAGAAATAGAGATAGGTTTGAGTAGATTTTCTCTATTATAACATATATAGATAAAAATAACAATGGATTGGAGATACTCTTAAAGGAGAAGATGCATCATGTAAGATTAATGCAATGCTTTCTTCTAAACACTGAGATCTTAGATTAAGATGCATTGTGCACATTAATTAGGATAAAAGTAATCACAATTTTGTTAAAATGTGTACCAATAAATCTTAAGGGAAAACATCAAAGAAAAATAACTCCAATATTTATGGGGTGAATTAGGTTGATGAAAAAATTATAAAATATTTATTTACATACAATAAAGATTGTATAAGGAATTATATTTGGTTTGAATTAATAAATGCTTAACATGAGAAGGAAAATAATGGCCAAAAACATAATAATAAAAAAGTTACACAGAAAGTTAAAATATTTAGAAAGATATTTATTAAAAATATTATGTATCATTTTAGTAATTTTCTTTCTTCAGTTATACTTAAACATATATAATCAATTACTAATCATTAAATTATAATTATTCATTTTTTTGTCTTGGATGCAAATATGCAAACCATGAACAACATAATCAATCAATATAATAATGTCTAAAAAATCACACAGAAAATTTCAAGTTATCATAATCGTTTTTATTATTTAAAATGTTTTAAAACTATTTGATGTAATATAATGTGAAATAATTTTAAAAAAAATCAAACTAAAAATAAAAATGTATAGCACACAATCCGCGCGTAGCGCGGATAAAAGATCTAGTTTAATATAATTTTCAATATAATAATAATTTCAATACTATAAGAAATTAATTTTAAATAGAACGAAATATTTGATTTAATTTAAATTAAAGTAAATGGTTAATATATAAAAATCTTTTATATATAATGAAGTCAAGCTAAAAATCATATTCTAAAAATTAATAAGTTTCCTTTATTTTAAAATCCTAACTATTTATTCTAATAACATGTTCACTTGTTGACCAAGAGAATACCATGGTTTAATTGGTCTTTAAATATGATAATATACACAATTAAAATATTAATATTTATAATTAGTAACTATCAGTGTTAGATTTTGAAGTTTGATGCAATGATAAATTTGTACAGTCTATTTGTTGGTACTACGTAAACATTAAGTAAAAAAACAATAGGCTGAGAAATTTATCAAAGATAATGTTTTATTGATCTTTAGATTCGGTTAAACAGTTTGGATTAGCAACTCTAGTTCTAGCCGCCTACTCTATCGATGAAACTTATAATAGTCGATCTCTTGTTCTAGGGTTGGGTTCCTTTTATATATGTTGTCCGTAGTCGGAAATTAGGTTAAATACTCTCTTATTCTGAAATATGAAAGAATCTCCTCTTAGTAGAAGTTTTCTATTTTACCTGGAGCAAGAATTGAACCGGTTCAAGAACCAAGATTTATCTAGATAGGAATCAAATGCTGGCATCTTTTTTGGAGAAAAGAGTAATAACTTCCTAAATTATTTATTCTCAACATTGCATACATAATTTAAAATATTTTTTATTATAATGATTCAACTACTTTTATATAGTTAAGAAAAAATACAATTGAATTCAGGAAATAAATATATAGTAATGATTTAAGTTTTTTTTTTCATGTTACATCTAACCGACTCGAGTTGTTAAAAAATTATATTATTTACTATAAAAGTCAAAATAGAACAAAGTAAAAAGTTATATCTTCATGAACTTTCTGAAAGAAATATATGATCTATTAGAAAAAGTTTCTGTAAAAGATTAGTAAGGGTTAAATATTTAAAGCTAAAGATAAATTGTATATTAAAAATTTTCATCAACAAATTACATGATAAATAAATATATATGATTTGTAAAAACATGCACAGCTTTTTCTACAGAAAAATAAAAATTTGTTTTATACTATAAATAAGAAATCTAATGTTATTGTTTTTCAATGATGATGATCTTGTGAAGACACTTGAGCCCGGGAATATATTCGGATTGGAAGGTGTGGTCGGTAAGGCCCATGCCTGTAAAGCTGGAAGCATTCAAAAATAGCATGAGTCACATACTAATCGGATTCCCCACATCTAAAACACTGATTATCAAATCGCATATGACGGCGTATCAGATTCCTTGTTACCGCTGCATGTCTATTAGCTATCATATAAGATGACACATCTTCTTAGGAGCATTAATCTTGTAACCTATGCTTCTATCTCTTCTGGATTTGATGATTCAAAAATATTCTTGAAATAACTAGTAACTATGGCTACTAGTCCCTCTTCATCCACAATCATATTTCCTTATTCATTAATCGTGTAATTCAATTTTTTGCATGTCTCTACTTCAGTGATCAAATTTAGCAATCGCGTGATCATATTTGAATTTATTGATTAAATTTTAGATTTAAGTATTTAGAAGATAGATAAGATTACTATTTTTTATTAACGTCTTGCATCAAAAGATGACTAAAGATTCTGAAAAAATGGAAATAAACCAGAAAACAGAACAAAACTCTAAAAACCGAAAATCTTAAGATAGAGATTCAGCTATCATTGTTGCGAGCTTCATTCTGAATGCGATTATGGAGCCACACCAGTCCTCCTAACACCAAATAGGATTGAAAGTACATCTCTAAAAGCTCTCCTAGCAATATTCCGCGCAATTGCATTTAAAAAGACTAACTCCTGCTCAAAATAAACAAAAATCAAAAGCGCTGTAAATGAGATTAATTTGATCAAGCAAAAGTCGATAACAAGGCTATAGCGCAGGGTTGGTTATTGTAGAGAAAGCATCCTGGAGGTCAGATCCAATTTGCATTTCCCGTACCCGAAGGTCCCTCAAGCTTTGAAGTGTCCAGATGATGCATCAAAATTCAGAGCATGTAAATGCCTCACATGGATGATGCAAAACCCGACCAATTGCATCCTGTGTAATCCAGGCCCCTCTGCCATGTAACAAAGCATTTCTCTAGTTAGCATGCACATTACATTTGATAATTCCAGAACAAGGACGTTTCCATTTCTCAGAGACTTTCAATCTGGGGCTGACCTCCGATTTTTGTACTACTGATTATTTAGGTCTCTCTATAGAGTAGCTTCCTCAATAGCATTTTGTAACAGTGAATCAATGTAATCTTGCACTCTAGCATAAAGAATAGAGTTCCGGTTCTTCTAGATAGACCAAAGGATAAAAGTGATTGCTCTACATCTTTCACTTGGAATAGAGCTATAATTATTCGTTTTAAGACAGCAGATAGATTATCAAAATATATAGCTCACCAGTATCCATCAGTTGGTAATTTACAGAGTTAAAAGGAATTCTTGAGCCGGAAATCATTGAAAAAGAACATGGTTTATAGACTGTTCTTAGGTGACAGAGTTTAATTCCACATCCACATTGATTCTGATATCTTTTGTATTTACATAGTTTTAAGCTTCATTTTAGTTCTCTTAATGATCATTCGTATGTATTTAGAGTGCATTTAGGTTGCACTGCATTACATATGTCTATATCAGGTATTGGAGATACTTGTTGGTGACTTTGGAGGCATTTGAGGTGTTTTGAGACCAAAGGAGAGGTATTTGGAGCATAGATTGTTTTCAGCCTAAGTTACCATAGAGACACCGGCATAGCGATATCATCAAGTCGCTAGAGCACCCATCGAGTCTCCATAGTGACATGCCTAGAGACATGGCATGGTCGCTACGAGAAGAAGAGCCTAACACCCTCAGACGACCAAGTGCTGTAGCGACATGGACTTAGCGACCATAGTTGGTCGTTACGGAGAGATGAAGCAAAGCTGAGAACGACCAAAGGAGCCGTAGCGACTTCACCATAGCGACCTCCCTTGGTCGCTACGAAGAAGGGAAGACGATGCTGAAAATGGCCAAGTGTCCCTAGTGACTGAGGCGTAGAAACTTCATGAAGTTGCTATTGCATCCATCGCGTCGGCATCCATAACGACATGAGAAGGTCGCTACAGATCATGAAGAGCAGAAGACATAACACTAGCGACCTGACCGTAGCGGGAACACCAAGTCGCTACAGGCAGAAAAGACCACTTTTTATTGGGTTGACCCGGGTTTGTTGGGTTAACCCAGCTCGTTTTTAGACTTCTATAAATACCCTTTAGACCTAATATTGGGACTTATCTCATTTTCTCTCTATAACACTTGACATATTGGTGAAAGTTTGATCCTTTAATCTAGATTTCATCTTATTTCTTGTGTTCTTAAGTGATTATTTGCTTTCTAAACATGGTTAAGCTTGAATCTATCATGGGTTTAAGAGTAAACATGTTTATTAGTGAATAGATCCATCTTGGATTCATGGGCTAGGGTGATTAAGTGAAGATCTAAGGTGTTTAGTGTTAGATCTATCAATTTCCTTGCTTCTTGAGTGATCTTAAATGTTAGATTATTGTTGGCCTCTGTTGGGGTCAAAAACGGTTTACTCGAAATCAACGGCTAAGATCATTTCCAGTCTACGGACTTTCCGCAAAAAAAATTGACAAAGGTAAGACGGAGAAGAACGGGCGCGACCTGGCCCCGGGCGCCGGCGCCAGCGCCAGCTCACCCGCGCTGGTCCCGGGCGCCGGCTCGCCCGTTCTGGTCCCGGTGCCGGCGCCCGGCTTCGCCATTACTGATCCGGCGCCGCCCCGCTCGCCTGCGTTGGTCTCGGCGCCGGCGCCGATCGCCCGTGCTGGTCCCGGGCGCTGGCGCCGGCTCGTCCGTGTCCTGGCCCCGAGCACCGGCGCGTCCAGCCTGTTCCCAGCCCGTCCGATTTAGATCGCACATCGTGGCTTTCGTGAAGTCGTAGCACCTTAGCTACGGACCTAATGTTCCTCGGTTCGACTCGATTGGAGTTATCCTCGAAGTTTTATTACTAGAGCTAGGAAGGTTGGTTCTTCCGCAAAGTGTATCGTGTAAAACAAGGACGATCGACTCGAACATCGATTCTTTAGGCTATACGATTTATTTTGCGGAAAAGATAATCTTTCCGAGAAATCGTATGAACGTTCAAGGGCTTGAAGCGTGTCCACGGACTCACTTACGATTCTGAAGATCCAAGCCCGATAGGAGCTATGACGATTTATCCTAACTTATGGAAGTAGGATAAATGCTAAGTTTCTGCGAATAAATGTCAATACTCGAGGATAACTACGAAGATCGACGGAAAATGGAATATTTCCAAAAGAGATAAACTTGGGCCCAAAGGCGAAAGGTTAAACGGGCCACCGACCTAAAGCGACTATATAAGGAGGGCTGGAGCAGAAGAGAAGAGGATCCGAGATTTTAGACTTAGAGAACTCCTGTTAGCTTAGAGAACGTAGGACTTAGGTGGTTAGACTAGTACGGCAAGGCTTAAGACGTCTTGGCCGCCTCTTGTTCTGTTGTTCCGATAGTTAGCATATCTCTACTCCTCTCGGAGAAATCTTGTATACATACTTTTCAACTAATAAGATGCCTCTGAGCGACCATTCATTTTTATCTTGCTACTTATCTATTATCGATTCTAAAGTGATTACGCAGAGAATTCGGACCTTCAAGGAAGATCGTCGGGTTAACTCGGTTTTCCTCCATATTTGTTCATCAAAAATTGATAGTGCGAATTTCGGTTCCCACAGTTTGCCGCTAGAAAAAGGGGGGGGGGACGAATTCTCTAACTCGAAAGTCACTAAGCAATAAAGGATATAGGATGTCCGCTCCAGTAGCCAGCGATGTTGTTTCCTTTAAGGATCGGGCAACGGCCGACCAGGCCAAACCCCACAACGATCTCCTTGTAATCGAACTAACGATCCAGGACATCGACGTAGCGAGAGTGTTAGTCGACACCGGATGCTCGGCCAACATTATCTACAAGAGTACCCTCGAGAGAATGGAGGTCGACCTGTGCGCGTCACGGAAGAACCTAGCCCGATATTCGGACTCTCAGGAGATGCTACTATGACTCTCGGCTCGATCAGCCTCCTGGTTAAAGCCGGAAGCGTCGCCAAAATCACGGAAGTCTTAGTCGTCGACCGTCCAACATCGTATAACGCGATCATCGGTACTCTATGGCTGAATTCCATCCGAGCGATCCCCTGACATTCCATCTGTGCCTAAAGTTTCCAACCCTCGCGGAATCGAAACTATACAAGGAAATCGCAGGATGGCGCAAGTATGTTTCACTGCCGAGCTGAAAAGAAAAAACTCAGCAGCCGAAGCCTCCCGAAGCAAAAAAGTAAAGCCTACTCCGGATAAGAACGCCCCAGAACAAGACTCGGACGTCTTCTGGCAATCTCAGAGGATCGAAGCCCTAGATGGGAAGCGCGAACCAACTTCCGAACCAGTAATCTCGGTCTTCCTAGACGAATCGTTCCCAGAACGATGCGTCGAGATCGGAGCCAACCTCCGCGAACCTTTGAGAACAAAGCTCATAGCCTGTCTCAAAAAGAACCTCAGCACATTCGCTTGGGCCGCGGAGGATATGCCAGGGATCGACATCGGCATAACTTGCCATGAGCTCAACATTGACCCAACCTACAAACCTGTCAAGCAAAAAAAGCGGAAACTAGGACCAGAGCGTGCCACCGCGGTAAACGAGGAAGTTGAAAAACTCCTTAAAGTGGGGCCAATAACGGAAGTCAGGTACCCGGACTGGCTCGCTAACCCCGTCGTGGTCAAAAAGAAAAACGGCAAATGGCGAGTCTGCGTCGACTTCACGATCTCAACAAGGATTTTCCAAAAGATTGCTTTCCACTTCCGCATATCGACCGACTTGTCGAAGCAACAGCAGGAAACAAACTTTTATCATTTATGGACGCCTTCTCCGGGTACAATCAAATCATGATGAACCCTGACGATCGCGAGAAGACCGCATTCATCACTGACCGCGGGACGTATTGCTACAAAGTAATGCCTTTCGGCCTCAAGAACGCAGGCGCTACTTACCAGCGACTCGTCAACCGAATGTTTTCCGAGCAGCTCGGAAAAACTATGGAGGTATACATCGATGACATGCTCGGAAAATCCCTTGACGAACACACCACGTTTCCCATCTGGAAGAGTGTTTCGCAAGGTTGAATTTGCACAACATGAAATTGAACCTGGCTAAATGTAGATTCGATGTGGCATCGGGAGAATTTCTCGGCTACCTAGTCACGTGTCGGGGAATCGAGGCTAACCCCAAACAGATAAACACATTAATATAAATGGTCTCGCCCAAAACAAAAAAGGAAGTCCAAAGGCTAACAGGGAGAGTCGCCGCCTTAAACCGTTTTATCTCGCGCTCAACGGAAAAATGCCTTCCTTTCTACGACACATTTAAAGGGAACAAGAAATTTGAGTGGACAGAGGAATGCGAAAAAGCTTTCCAACAGCTAAAGCATTACCTGGCCACTCCTCCCGTCCTCGCGAAACCGGTAGAGGGAGAACCCTTGTTCCTGTACATCGCAGTATCCACAACAGCGGTAAGCGGCATTTTGATTAGAGAAGAACGCGGTGAGCAGAAACCAATCTTCTACATAAGCAAAACGTTGCTAGACGCTGAGACCCGATATCCCCTGATGGAGAAACTAGCATTCGCGGTTGTAACGTCGGCAAGAAAACTCCGGCCGTATTTTCAGTCGCATACCATTGTCATCATCACCACCTTCCTTGCTTAACGATTTTGCACAGTCCGAGTCAGTCGACGACTCGCAAAATGGGCGATCGAATCCAGTGAGTGTAGTACCGCCAAGAACCTGCGCGAAAGTCTCAAGTATTGGCGGACTTCTTGGTGGAATTGCCCATGGGAGATATGACAAACACGGAACCAAACACAACTTGGATCCTTCACGTCGACGGATCATCGTCCAGAAAAGGGTCCGGGATCGGAATCTGGCTCACGTCTCCGACTGGCGAAATCTTAGAACAGTCGTTCCGATTTGAGTTCCATGCGTCAAACAACGAGGCCGAATATGAGGCACTCGTTGCGGGCTTACGACTAGCCCGAGGGCTGAAGATCCGCAACATTCACGCTTACTGTGACTCTAAGTTAGTCGCAAATCAGTACAGCGGGGAATACGAAGCAAGGGACAAAAGAATGGACGCATATCTTAAACTCATCCAAGATCTCTCCCGAAACTTCGACCACTTCGCCCTCACTAGGATTCCTCGCTCGTAAAACACTCAAGCAGATGCCTTGGCCGCACTCGCGTCAAGTTTGGATCCTGGACTAAGTCGGGTAATCCCCGTCGAGTTCATTGAACACCCAAGCATCGGACCGCCAGTGATCGCCAATCTTATTCGAGCACAAATCAAAAACGCTGAGGAAATGGATGACCCACTGGAAGAAAATGTTGATCAGTTGGAATACGGCTGCGACAGCCCTTGGCTGGAACCAATCCGAGCATACATAATCGACGGAACACTTCCCACCGAAAAATGGGCAGCCCGCAAAATCAAGACCCTGGCCGCACGATACATAACGGTAGAAGGAGAAATATACAAATGGAGATTCTCCGGCCCACTCATGACCTGCGCTGAAGGCGAAAAAGCGAGAAGAGTAATGGAGGAGGTCCATTCCTGGTCGTGCGGAAACCATTCCGGCGGAAGATCTCTCGCAGTCAAAATAAAACGCCACGGTTATTACTGGCCAACTATGATCAAAGACTGCGAGAAGTTCGCTCGAAAGTGCAAAATGCCAAAGGCACGCACCGACGATCCATCAGCCCGCGGAAGTCCTCTCGTCCATCTCATCTCAGATCCGCTATGCGATGGTCCATGGATATCGCCGGGCATTGCATAACTCGGCAAAAACGTTTCCTCCTGGTCCTCACGGATTTCTTCTCAAAATGGGTGGAGGCAGATTCCTACGCAAGTATCAAAGACGTACAAGTCGAGAACTTCGTATGGAAGAACATAATCACCAGACACGGGGTCCCTTAGGAAATCGTGATAGACAACGGGTCTCAGTTCATCTCTACCCGATTCGAGGCATTCTGCGAGAAGTGGAAGATACGACTTACCAAGTCGACTCCCAGATATCCGCAATGCAACGGCCAGGCAGAAACCATCAACAAGACCGTCCTTGACGGACTGAAAAAGCGCTTAGACGCCAAAAAGGGGCGATGGGCAGAGGAGCTCGAAGGAGTCCTTTGGTCGCATCGTACAACCCCGAGACGGGCTACGGGTGAAACCCCATTCGCCCTCGTTTACGGAACGGAATGCATGATCCCCGCGGAAGTAGAGTTCCCCGGAGTACGGAGAAGACTCCTCCTCGAACGAGAAGATCTAAACGACGCTATGATGCTGGACAATCTCGATCTTATCAATGAACGCCGCGACCAGGCCCTCATTCGAATCCAAAATTACCAGCACGCTACCGCAAGGTACTACAACTCAAACGTACGCCATCGTAGGTTCAGAGAAGGCGATTTAGTCTTACGCAAAGTCTTCCAAAACACTGCCAAACGAATCGCAGGAAAACTGGGAGCAAACTGGGAGGGACCATACAAAGTCATAAAAGTGGTCCGACCAGGTTCGTACCAAATCGCGAACATGCAACACGTAAAAATCCCAAGAACTTGGAACGCGATGCATCTTAAAAAATACTATCACTAACAACGACGTGGTACAAAGAACTACGAGATGGCTTGATCCCCGAAAAGGGTACGTAGGCAACTCGCTAACCGGCGGGTTCAGCTATCCCCAATTAAAAGGGGGGGGGGAGTGGGGTGGGTATACTCGTATACTCCCACGAATTTCGAAAATTCTGAAACTTTCGAAACTCTCTATAGACAACACATTTCGCCAACTACTAAACGGCTACGACAACGGATCTAGTATCCACTAAGCGATTATCACATCCAAAAAACAATTACCCGAAACAACTCTCGGTTTAAGAAAACATCTCTTCCGAAAGCCCATAACCCCCTTATGGCATAAGAATTTTTTTTTTTTTCGCAGCACCGCGAGACGTTGCTTCATGCTCGAAAAAATATCTTTCGACAAAACTTCATACGCCCTCAAAACGGTATCATTTCGTTGTTGCTGATCACAACAAACGAACTCTAACGTCCTAAACAGACAATAAGCCGCTCTCTAAAAGATAGGCTCTCATACATCCAACAAGGATAACATAGCGCGCTATACAAGAAGTCCAAAATTTTGGTTAGCTTTTCCAAACGGATGTAGCTCGATTCGCACCTAAACAAATCGTATAAGCTGATAACAATTTGCGGATTTTAAAACGGTACGAGTCAGGTTAAAATCGCAAACAGGCAAAACGAGAGCCGAATCGTCATCGCAAAGCCTCAGTCCGAGAGTAAACCTAGGTCTTGCCCTAAACCCAGCCACGCTGGATCTTGACATCTCATAGACATAGTATCAGTACCCGATACGAGATCCCAAAACTTGTCTCTTCGCCTAAGTCTATTCGTTTCACGAACCTTCACGCAAATCAGAAAACCAAAATATTTTAGATTGAGCCCCGAGTTCAACAAACGCCCTAAAAAGGGCAGGGATTCAAAGCCACCAAGGGCCAGTCCTGAAAAAATACATCATGGCCTCATAGTGGCCGCAACACAAACAAAATAAAAATCTCTCAAGGGATTGGTAAACCTAGACGCTCCTCGGAGCATCACCTTCATCCTCAAACTCACACGCAGCGGGAACGGCTTCGCCATCGACTCCCTCGGTCGCACCTCCACTGCCTGCCTCATCCGCACCAGCCTCACGATCCTCTGCTGCCTGAACCTGATCCTCCGAGCCCTCAACCGCACGAGGGTGCACTCGGACTTCAGACCAGCGAGAATCGAGTCAAAGTTCCTTCGGAAGCCGCCAACTCTCCCTTGCAAGACAGCAGCCTGGCTTCCTCGGAATCCAGAGATATGGCCTCGTTGCCCCTAAGCAGCTGAAGCTCGCTCAAGCTCCCTTTGATTCCCGCCAAAGCCAAGTCCCTCTTACGGACAGCTATCAAAGACTCGAACAAACTGGCCATCCTTTTCAAACGAGCGAAGAAGTCGCCGCGGGGATCGACGGTCTCTGTCGACTTGCGAGCACTCATCTCTTCCTAATTCTGGATCTTTTGTTGGAGACGACGGATTTCCGAGGATTTGTGTTTCTTCTCTTTCTTCACTTTGAGCAACCAACTCGCGGTCTTCCCGAGTGGTCGCCGATTCGAACTTCGAGCTGAGACGTCTGCGGCCTCGGTACGCTTCAACGCTTCCTGCGATGACTCCAACTCCTTCGACAGACGCGCAACCTCCGATCCGCAGTCACCAAGCATCCCATCAATCAGCGACACAAACTGTCCGCAAAAAGAAAGGGTAAGGATCATCGCAAAAGAAAAGAAAAGAAGAATTACGGATAAATCAAAATCAAACCTTGGAACGATGTTGCGACAACAATCCCGAAGGCTCGCCCGCTTCGCTCTTAGCGCACCTCTTCCTCTTCATCGCCCCGGTTGTGGCACCGGCCCTCGAATGCCCCTTAGGCAACGGTGCAGCACCAGGTGTCCCAAAACGATCTACGAAGCCGGAGGCGTGGACTCTACCACGTCCTCCCGACCAGAAATTATGATCGGAGCGGTAGAGGATCCCGAGGGACGATCCTGAACGTCGGGAATCTGCTCGGGAACGACTGCCCCTCCCACGGGCAAGGGAGCATTGGGCGGAACCTTGGAACAAGGGGCTGGGGACGAAGGCACAGGCGAAGAAGGAACGCTAGGTTCTTCGTTTCAAGCCTTTCGCAGCGCTGCGCCGCGACAATCTTTCCTTGAAAGAGTCGAACCCAGCGATGAAAGACGGAGTGGCATCATGAACAGACAAAACCGGCAGAGCCTGACTGGCCTCACCCATCTCGACGTCGGAATCTTTCTTTTCAACTTGAGAGGAAGACATCTTCTTTATGAAAGCAAAGGAGGAAGAAGTTGAGAAAAGGAGGAGTGTGTGAAGAATGAGAAGTGATGAGCTACTACTTATAAGGATATGAAGATTTCCGCAATAAAATATTCAAAGCCAAAAATTTCGATTTTCAAACTCAAGTCACTCGCCCGCAACGGCTAAGATCATTTACTTACGGGCTGGGGGGCTAACTGTTGGGGTCAAAAACGGTTATCTCGAAATCAACGGCTAAGATCATTTCCTGTCTACGGACTTTCCGCAAAAAACAATCGACAAAGGTTGGATCGGAAAAGAACAGGCGCGACCTGGCCCCAGGCGCCGGCGCCAGCACGCCCGCGCTGGTCCCGGGCGCTGGTGCCGCCTCGCCCTTGCTGGTCCCGGTGCTCGCGCCAGCTCAGCAGATTGATCCTGCCGGGCGCTGGCTCGCTTGTGCTGGTTCCAGGCGCCGGCGCCGCTCGCCTGCGTTGGTCAGGGCGCCGGCGCCGGCGCCAGCACGCCGCGCTGGTCCTTCCCGGCGCTCGCCGATGCTGGTCCCGGATACCGGGCGCCGAAGTCGTCTGTTTTGGCCCCGAAGCCAGCTGTCCAGCCTGTTCCCAGCCCGCACGATTTAGATCGCACATCGTGGCTTCCGTGAAGTCGTAGCACCTTAGCTACGGACCTAATGTTCCTCGGTTGAATCGATTGAGTTATCCTAAGTTTTAACTAGAGCTAGGAAGGTTGGTTCTTCCGCAAAGTGTATCGTAAAACAAGGACGATCGATCGAACATCGATTCTTTAGGCTATACCATTTATTTTGGCGGAAAAGATAATCTTTCCGAAATCGTATGAACGCTCAGGGCTTGAAGCGTGTCCACAGACTCACTTACGATTTTGAAGATCCAAGCCCAATAGAGCTATGACGATTTATCCTAACTTATGGAAGTAGGATAAATCCCAAGAACTTGAGCAGCGATGCATCTTAAAAATACTATCACTAACAACGCGTGGTACAAAGAACTACTGAGATGGCTTGATCCCCAAAAGATGCGTAGGCAACTTCGCTAACCGTGAGGTTCAGCTATCCCCAATTAAAAGGGGAGTGGGTATACTCGTATACCAATTTCGAAAATTCTGAAACTTTGAAACTCTCTATAGACAACACATTTAGCCAACTACTAAGCGGCTACGACAACGGATCTAGTATCCACTAGCGATTATCACATCCAAAACAATTACCGAAACAACTCGGTTTAAGAAAACATCTCTTCCAAGCCCATAACCCCTATGGCATAAGAATTTTTTCAGCAGCGGGCGTTGCTTCATGCTCGAAAAATATCTTCGACAAAACTTCATACGCCCTCAAAACGGTATCATTTCGTTGTTGCTGATCACAACAAACGAACTCTAACGTCCTAAACAGACAATAAGCCGCTCTCTAAAAGATAGGCTCTCATACATCCAACAAGGATAACATAGCGCTATACAAGAAGTCCAAAATTTTGGTTAGCTTTTCCAAGCGGATGTAGCTCGATTCGCACCTAAACAAATCGTATAAGCTGATAACAATTTGCGGATTTTAAAGCGATGCGAGTCAGGTTAAAATCGCAAACAGGCAAAACGAGAGCCGAATCGTCATCGCAAAGCCTCAGTCCGAGAGTAAACCTAGGTCTTGCCCTAAACCCAGCCACGCTGGATCTTGACATCTCATAGACATAGTATCAGTACCCGATACGAGATCCCAAAACTTGTCTCTTCGCCTAAGTCTATTCGTTTCACGAACCTTCACGCAAATCAGAAAACCAAAATATTTTAGATTGAGCCCCGAGTTCAACAAACGCCCTAAAAAGGGCAGGGATTCAAAGCCACCAAGGGCCAGTCCTGAAAAAATACATCATGGCCTCATAGTGGCCGCAACACAAACAAAATAAAAATCTCTCAAGGGATTGGTAAACCTAGACGCTCCTCGGAGCATCACCTTCATCCTCAAACTCACACGGCGGGGCGGCCGGCCATCGACTCCCTCGGTCGCACCTCCACTGCCTGCCTCATCCGCACCAGCCTCACGATCCTCTGCTGCCTGAACCTGATCCTCCGAGCCCTCCGAATCCGGTACGAGGGTGCACTCGGACTTCAGACCAGCGAGAATCGAGTCAAAGTTCCTTCGGAAGCCGCCAACTCTCCCTTGCAAGACAGCAGCCTGGCTTCCTCGAATCCAGAGATATGGCCTCGTTGCCCCAGCAGCTGAAGCTTCGCTTTCAGCTCCCTTTGATTCCGCCAAAGCCAAGTCCCTCTTACGGACAGCTATCAAAGACTTCGAACAAACTGGCCATCCTTTTCAAAGCGGCGAAGAAGTCGCCGCGAGGATCGGCGGTCTCTGTCGACTTGCGAGCACTCATCTCTTCTAATTCTGGATCTTTTGTTGGAGCGGCAGTTTCAGGATTTGTGTTTCTTCTCTTTCTTCACTTTGAGCAACCAACTCGCGGTCTTCGAGTGGTGCCGATTCGAACCGAGCTGAGGCGTCTGCGGCCTCGTGCGCTTCAGCGCTTCCTCGCGATGACTCCAACTCGCCGACAGGCAGCGCAACCTCCGATCCGCAGTCACCAAGCATCCCATCAATCAGCGACACAAACTGTCCAAAAGAAAGGGTAAGGATCATCGCCAAAGAAAGAAAAGAAAATTACGGATAAATCAAAATCAAACCTTGGAGCGATGTTGCGACAACAATCCGAAGGCTTCGCGCTTAAGCTCTTGCAGCCTCTTCCTCTTCGCCGGTTGTGGCACCGCCTCGAATGCCTTAAGCGGTGCAGCACCAGGTGTCCCAAAACGATCTGGCGGGCGTGGACTCTACGTCCTCCCGACCAGAAATTATGATGGGCGGTAGAGGATCGAGGGCGATCCTGAACGTCCGGGAATCTGCTCGGGAGCGACTGCCCTCCACGGGCAAGGGCATTAGGCGGAACCTTGGAACAAGGGGCTGGGGACGAAGGCACAGGCGAAGAAGGAGCGCTAGGTTCTTCGTTTCAAGCCTTTCATGGCCTAGCGACAATCTTTCCTTGAAAGAGTCGAACCCAGCTGAAAGGCGGAGTGGCATCATGAACAGACAAAACCGGCAGAGCCTGACTGGCCTCACCCATCGGCGTCGAATCTTTCTTTTCAACTTGAGAGAAGACATCTTCTTTATGAAAGCAAAGGAGGAAGAAGTTGAGAATGTGTGAAGAATGAGAAGTGATGACTACTTATAAGGATATGAAGATTTCCGCAATAAAATATTCAAAGCCAAAAATTTCGATTTTCAAACTCAAGTCACTCGCCCTTAGCGGCTAAGATCATTTACTTACGGGCTGGGGGCTAACTGTTGGGGTCAAGCGGTTATCTCGAAATCAACGGCTAAGATCATTTCCTGTCTACGGACTTTCCGCAAAAACAATCGACAAAGGTTGGATCGAGGAAAAGAACGGCGACCTGGCCCCGGCGCCCGGCGCCATGCGCCAGCGCTGGTCCGGCTGGTGCCGCCTCGCCTGCTGGTCGGGTGCTCTCGCCAGCTGCAGCTACTGATCCTGGGCGGCTGGCTCGCTTGTGCTGGTTCCAGCGCCCGGCGTGGCTCGCCGATGCTGGTCAGAGCGGCGCCCGGCGCCAGCGCCGTGCTGGTCCCTGGCCGGCCATTTCGCCGATGCTGGTCGGAGGCGCTGGCTTCGTCCGTGTTTTGGCCCCGAGCGCCAGCGTGTCCAGCCTGTTCCCAGCCCGTACGATTTAGATCGCACATCGTGGCTTCCGTGAAGTCGTAGCACCTTAGCTACGGACCTAATGTTCCTCGGTTGAATCGATTGGAGTTATCCTCGAAGTTTTACGACTAGAGCTAGGAAGGTTGGTTCTTCCGCAAAGTGTATCGTGTAAAACAAGGACGATCGACTCGAACATCGATTCTTTAGGCTATACCATTTATTTTGCGGAAAAGATAATCTTTCCGAGAAATCGTATGAACGTTCAAGGGCTTGAAGCGTGTCCACAGACTCACTTACGATTTTGAAGATCCAAGCCCAATAGGAGCTATGACGATTTATCCTAACTTATGGAAGTAGGATAAATGCTAAGTTTCCGCGAATAAATGTCCATACTCGAGGATAACTACGAAGATCGACGGAAAATGGAATATTTCCAAAAGAGAAAAACTTGGGCCCAAAGGCGAAAGGTTAAACGGGCCACCGACCTAAAGCGACTATATAAGGAGGGCTGGAGCAGAAGAGAAGAGGATCCGAGATTTTAGACTTAGAGAACTCCTGTTAGCTTAGAGAACGCAGGACTTAGGTCGTTAGACTAGTACGGCAAGGCTTAGGACGTCTTGGCCGCCTCTTGTTCTGTTGTTCCGATAGTTAGCATATCTCTACTCCTCTCGGAGAAATCTTGTATTCATACTTTTCAACTAATAAGACGCCTCTGAGCGACCATTTATTTTTATCTTGCTACTTATCTTTTATCGATTCTAAAGTGATTATGCAGAGAATTCGGACCTTCAAGGAAGATCGGGTTAACTCGGTTTTCCTCCATATTTGTTCATCAAAAATTGACAGTGCGAATTTCAGTTCCCACAGCCTCTCTAATCTAGAGCATTAGATATTTCCTGCCCACAAGGTGCATGTTGAAATGTCTGAACCAGCTCTTCATAGCTCTTTTCTTGCTTAACCAAAGACATTTGATGTTAAGGAAGCTTAGATTGCTAGTAGACTCATTATTAATGATTGCTTGAGTTATTGAACCAAAGACATTTGATGTTTTAATTACTAAAGAAAATGAACATTTATCTTGACAAAGAACTTGTTTAGAATTGTTGTCTAGGCATAAGAAAATTGTTTGATTGATAGGTTGCCACCTTTTGATTGGATCTTGATCACCTAAAGTCAAATTCCTAGTCCCATGGGTCCTATTGTCTCATATTGAAAGAAAGCTTGTTACTTGATTTCATTTTAGTCTTGTTCTTGAATCATATCACTTCACTAAACTGGTTGCACTTAGATTAAGCATTATCTTGCAATCTCTTTGCTTTTAAATGAGTTAGGATTGGATTGAAAATCTCTTATACTACTTTGGCACTAGGATCCTTGATAAATCCTTGTCAAATTTGGCGCTGTTGCCGAGGAAAAAAAAAGACAAGAAGACCCATGTGATCTACTATGCGAGTAGAACTCTTGATTGTGGGAACCGAAATTCACACCATCGATTTTAATGAATAATGATGGAGGAAAGTAAGGAAAACCCTACTTTTCTTGAGGTCCGGATTCTCTGCGACAGCCAACGACAAGTGACCAAATGAATGCGGAAAAGGTTTTGTTAAGATTTGGGACTGGACCTTAAGAAAGGCTGCCTACGTACCCCTTTCGAGGATCAAGTCGGATGTAGTTAAGTTGGAAAGAATTGAACAAGAGATCGACCAGCATGTGATGGTTCATCTAGTATGAGTGTTGGTCATATAAACAGGCATTTCGAGAACAATGCCTAGGGTTTCTATGTGCGGAACTCTAAGTAAAAGAATTTTTAGATCCTCCCGATCGGAACAAAGATATGTGGAGAAAATAAAAATAGATCGAGAGGCGGCCAGATGTTCTAGGTTCTGCCTTGCTAGTCTAACCACCTAAGTTCTAAGTTCTCTAAGCTTACAAGAGTTCTCTAAGTCTCCATTCTCGGATTTTTGGATCCCTTTCTCTTTTTCTCCAGCCCTCCTTATATAGTCGTTTTAGGTTTGTGGCCCGTTTACCCTTTCGCCTTTGGGCCCAAGTTTATCTCTTTTGGGAATATTCCATTTTCCGCCGATCTTTGTAGTTATCCTCGAGTCTTGACATTTATCCGCAGAAACTTAGCATTTATCCTACTTCCGCGAGTTAGGATAAATCGTCATAGCTCCTATTGGGCTTGGATCCCCAAAATCGTAAGTGAGTCCATGGACACGTTTCAAGCCCTTGATTTTCGGAAAGATTATCTTTCTCGCAAAGTAAATCGTGCAGCCTAAAGAATCGATGTTCAAATTAATCGTTCTTGTTTTACACGATACACTTTGCAAGAAAACCAACCTTCCTAGTTCTAGTCGTAAAACTTCAAGGATAACTCCAATCGAGCCGAACCGAGGAACATTGGGTCCGTAGCTAAGATGATAAGACTTCACGAAAGCCACGAGGTGCGATCTAAGTCGGACAGGCTGGGAATAGGCTGGACGCGCCGGCGCCGGCGCCGGCGCCGGCGCCGGCGCCGGCGCCGGCGCCGGCGCCGGCGCCGGCGCCGGCGCCGGCGCCGGCGCCGGCGCCGGCGCCGGCGCCGGCGCCGGCGCCGGCGCCGGCGCCGGCGCCGGCGCCGGCGCCGGCGCCGGCGCCGGCGCCGGCGCCGGCGCCGGCGCCGGCGCCGGCGCCGGCGCCGGCGCCGGCGCCGGCGCCGGCGCCGGCGCCGGCGCCGGCGCCGGCGCCGGCGCCGGCGCCGGCGCCGGCGCCGGCGCCAGGACCAGCAGGCGGGCCAGCGCTGGCGCCAGGACCAAACGGGTGAGCGGCGCCGGGACCAAACGGGTGAGCGGCGCCGGCGCCGGGACCAAACGGGTGAGCGGCGCCGGCGCCGAACCAGCTGCGGGCGGGCGGCGCCGTCGCCAGGACCAGCAGGCGGGCCAGCGCTGGCGCCAGGACCAGCAGGCGGGCCAGCGCTGGCGCCAGGACCAAACGGGTGAGCGGCGCCGGGACCAAACGGGTGAGCGGCGCCGGCGCCGGGACCAGCATGGCGACGGCGCCGGCGCCGGCGCCGGCGCCAGGACCAATCACGGGCCAGAGGGCGCCGCCGCCCAGCCAGGTCGCGCCCGTTCTTAAGATCTCGGCGAGGGCTTCGATTTGATATCTTGATCGTTTTCTGGTTCCTCACGGTTTGAGAGAACGACCTCTTTGAAGTTCCGAGGTAGATTCTTTTGTGTTTAGGGTTTTTGTGGTGATCGAATCTTGACGCCCTTGGGCGAGCGGACCTTGATTGGGTTGATCCGCCTTTTTCGTACTGATATTCCCGGATACTCTCGTATGCTCACGCCCGTCGTCTTCCGATCTTACTTTGTAGAAGTGTTTCACGAAGAATCCATAAGTAAAAAATAATCATAGCCGTTGACTTCGAGATAACCGTTTTCGACCCCAACAGAGAGTGGATATTCTAATTTGAAAAAATCTCGTATGACTTCTTTTCAAATCATACGAAACTAAGTGTTTCGAGAAACACTTACCAGAGATTTTCAGTCGTTGATTCCGTCGTGACTGATTTTGACCCCAACAGTTAGCCCCCCAGCTCGTTAGAACCTTCGCGATGTTCTTGCGAGCGGTAAGACATGTCAGGTAAGATAGGCGGAATTAATGGTTGAAAGTGGTAAGATTGGGGCTGCGCATTTCGAAGGCTGCCTACGTACCCATGTCGAAGGGATCAAGCCTTCCGTAGTTCGTTTTGGAGTTTAAGACCCTTGTGATCTGTTTTCCAGCGAGACTTATATGGTCTGGTTATGTGTCGTGAGAGACTTTCGAGCATGTTGCAGTCGATGGTATTATGTTTTGTTCTGGCCGTTGTGAGGCCATGATGTATCTTTCGGGACTGGCCGTCAGCTTCTAATCTTTGCCCTTTTTAGGGCCTTTAATATATTTTGCTCAAATTTATAAAATTGTGGTTTTTATAAATTGAGAGAACTTCCGTTTTTCGAAGTTAGAAGGACAGGGTGTGAGTTGTCGTCTCATTCCTGTCTCTCAGATGATCACCATACCTGTCGTTGTGTAAGATGAGAATTCACGAAGTCTTTTGGTTTGCGGAGACTCATAAACGTACAAATATAAATGAAGAGACAAATTTTGGGATCTCGTATCGGGGGTTGATACTATGTCTGTGAGATGTTAAGTACCAGCAAGGCTGGGTTTAGGGCAAGACCTAGGTTTACTCTCGGACTGAGGGTTTGCGATGACAAATCGGCTTTCGTTTTTCATGTTTGCGATTTTAACCTGACTCGTACCGTTTTAAAATCCGCGAAGTGTTATCGTCTTATATGATTTGTCTGGGTACGAATCGAGCTACTTCCGTTAGGAAGTGCTAAACGAAATTTTGGTTTTCTTGTATAGCGCGCTATGTTATCCTTGTCGGATGTAAGAGAGCCTACCCTTTTAAAGGCGGCTATTGTCTGTTTAGGACGTTAGAGTTCGTTTGTTGTGATCAGCAACAACGACATGATACCGTTTTGAAGGTGTATTACAGTTTAGAGTTCATGAGACGAGAATTTCGTCTCGAACGTTTTGAGGAAAAGAATGTCCTTCGAGCGTTAGCGACGTCTCGCTGTGCTGAAGGTCTAGTTTTCCTTGTGCGTATTTAAATTAGTGAAATGTTTGCGGGCTTGGAGATGTTTTCGCGAATGTTAGCAGCCAGAAACTATTGTTTCAGTTTGGACGCAGGACCAAGAGGTCGCGTAAATTTTACCCAGGGAGAAACGTCTACATTCACTGTGCTTCGTGAAGTGTTGACCTTCCGGGATTTGTTTGTATATTTTAAGGATGACTCGTATAACTCTTGGAGCCTTGTCACGAGTGTTTCTTTTCATGCCGTGTTTACGGGGCGTATAGAACTTAACCGATTAATGATAAGTTTAAATCTTCCGTTAACCATATGGTTGTTAGGACTGAGTTTTGGTATGAAGAGTTTATCGTATGATTTTCCGATTCTGGGTTATACGACAAATTGCTTGCGTAATAGTCACTTGGCGTTCTATGAACAAATCGTGGATTGTTGTTTTAGCCGTTAAGCGATTGGAGCAGTGGTCGCTCAGTAGTTTTGGATTGGCATGGAGGCTAGATTCAGCCGTATAGCCAAGGAAGTTGTTGGTAAACGATCAGACCATGACCCTTATTAAGGTCATGTTGGTTTACGATTGTCCTTAATGGGGATGCCAAATTCAGGTCCCGGCTTTACGGAAAGGCGTAGTTGGCCGAGGGCCAAATAGCGTTTGTCTAGATAGACATGCCAAGCATAGCGGAGTTTTCTGAGTTATGGCTGATGGCTTTTTGAAACGATCTTCCACTTTAGGTCTCAGTTATACGATGAATGGTTCGTATAAAGTTTTTTTGGTTGCATGAAAATCGTTTCATTTTATCCGGGGGGGGGACAAAGTTTAAGGGATCGGCGGGACCGTCGCGGGTTCGCCTGCATGATTATTTCCTGCTTTCGGGCGTAACCGCGGGGAGTGAAAGCAGGAGCCAGAAACCTTGTGGAGCAAAAACTGTCTATGACAGTTACCCGTGGACCCATTATGTTTATTTTACGAAAGTTGCTTTGTATGAATTGACTCGACCATACAGAGGATTTTTCGTAAAAGTGATGTAAGAGGGAGTTTTCGTAAAGGTAACTGGAGAGTGTTTCTCACAAACTACTTGCGATATTTGCGACCACGGATTATGTTTTCCTCATTGACTTTTGCGTACTGCGAAGTCGTTTTGCATGAGACCGATCATGTTTTTTCCATAGGCTGTTTTGTTTAAAATGTTCTTGTTATCAAAGTAATGGATGACCGATTTCATGGAGATAGAAAATGCAGATTGTCAAAGTAGCGATGTTTCCAGCGGATTACACGGAGATGTTTCGCTATGATTTCGACCTTTGATCTAAAGTTGCTTCAATTACTCATGGAGTTTCACGAAGGTTATTTCTTTATTTTCGTAGTTCACTGTCGTGCTATTAGTCTGACGTTGGTACACGTTTCTAGTCGCGAGTTTGCGACAAGAGACGACGTAGAGTTTTCAAGACTATGTTTGTAACGATTGGGCTATGCCGCTAGCGTTTTTTAGACGAATCTTATTGCTGCGAGAGTTTGCTTTGTCAAATGCGTTGTATTGATGCTGAAGCAAAAACTTTTCAAGGATGGAAATATCACGGTATAGTATCGTTACCTACTTCCCTTTTCTTTTCTGAGAAAGCGGGTTAGCCGTTCTTCGAAGGCTTCGTTATGCGTTTTATTTCTTTTAGGAAGCGGGATGAGTATGCTTTAGAATGCATGGTGATTGTTTCTCGGTTTTTCGAGAGACTAGATCGGTTTGCATGTTCTGCCTGGACAATCAAGGAACAATGGCACAAGACTGGAAAATCTGCCTAAGACTTAGCTTGCTAGACTATCCACCTAGATTCTAAGTTGCCTAAATTCTACGGCAGTTTTCAAGACGTTTTCGTTCCTGTCCTACGAAAAATTAAAACCTTGGCAAAATTTTATTAGTCGGACGTACCTTACTCTCATCGATTATTCGAGATCGCCTCTTGTCCGTTCCTCTTTGTTTCATGTCTTCTAATCCGAGTTTCAATTTTCGTAGCGTTAGTTTTTACAAGACCGGGTGTGTATTTCGTCGAAGGATTCTTGCGAGTATGAGTTAGTAATTTATCGAAAGTTTATTAGGCGTTTAGGAATGGCCACTTTCGATTCATTATCAAAGGATTTCGAAAAGTCTGATACTAAACGAGAATTAATTTTCGACGAAATTCTGACGAGAATATTGGAGCGAGAGAGAGATATCAACGCCCAAGTTCCTGTTCTTGTTTCTTCGTACTGCTGGTTAAATTGACCATGTTCTCGATGGAACATTACAGAATCATTGGAGTAGGAGATAACTTGAAGAGGGATAAGGTGGGCGTTTTTAGACACTATGAGCAGGACGTCACTCGAGTGGGGTCCTTAGTTCGTCAAACTACGATTTTACGAGAAAGTACTCAGTCATGGTATCGGTCTTCCGAATGAATCCCAATTCCTCGTATAGTTGAGATATTGGTGTTTCAGAATAACCGTGATCGTTTTATACGATGAATTGCAATCCATTCGTTAACCGAACCTTCCGAGTTTTTTCGTAACTTTCCCGATCGTTCAGATCGAAACGAAACGGGGGTTTTATATTCATGGTTTTAAGGATTTGTACTACGTGGCTTTGAGGGAGGATTCAAAGTACGTGATTGGACTAGTGTTGGGATGGTTTCACGAGGAATTAGCGCTTGCGAGCGACCAGGCGGCGCCTGGGGACCACGAATGGCGCCAACCGCGGCGAGACGTGTCCGTCAGGTAACCCGTTTCGCTTATTCGTTTTCTTGTCTGCGAGTAATTTAGGGTTTCTCCATGGTTTTGGGGAGAACGAGTTTTCTTTTTCCGAGAAATTCTCAAAAAACGTTTTGGTCGAACCCCTACTCGTCGAGATTTCTAAAACTCGGTATTTAGATGAATTTCTTGGGGTTTGATAGATTTTATCGTTTCCCTTTCTGTTTTTATAGAGAAATTGCGAGCTCGTTTTCGTGCTCTTCCTGTGGCGAAAAGCCGCAACTAGGTTTTTCTATTTTCTCGAGCGTTACGGCGTTTGCATAAGCGTTGGCCGTAGGAGCATTTACGCTAAAGTTGTTTACCAACGTTGATGTGAGCTGCGATTTTTGTCTTTCATATTTCAAGACATCGCTTCGGTCAAGCGTTCTGTGGCCTTGAGAGTAAGAGTAATCCGTCCCCCCCTCCTTCTAGCGCCAAACTGTGGGGACCAAAATTCACACCGTCGATTTTAATGAATAATGATGGAGGAAAGTAAGGAAAACCCTACTTTCCTTGAGGTCCGGATTCTCTGCGACAGCCAACGACAAGTGACCAAATAAATGCGGAAAATGTTTTGTTAAGATTTGGGACTGGACCTTAAGAAAGGCTGCCTACGTATCCCTTTCGAGGATCAAGTCAGACATAGTTCAGTTGGAAAGAATTGAACAAGAGATCGAACAGAATGTGCTGGTTCGTCTAGTATGAGTGTTGGTCATAGAAACAGGCATGTCGAGAACAATGCCTAGGGTTTCTATGTGCGGAACTCTAAGTAAAAGAATTGTTAGATCCTCCCGATCGGACCAGAGATCTGCGGACAAAATAAATATAGATCGAGAGGCGGCCAGACGTTCTAGGTTCTGCCTTGCTAGTCTAACCACCTAAGTTCTAAGTTCTCTAAGCTTACAGGAGTTATCTAAGTCTCCATTCTCGGATTTTCGGATCCCTTTCTCTTCTGCTCCAGCCCTCCTTATATAGTCGTTTTAGGTCGGTGGCCCGTTTACCCTTTCTCCTTTGGGCCCAAGTTTATCTCCTTTGGGAGTATTCCATTTTCCATCGATCTTCGTAGTTATCCTCGAGTCTTAACATTTATCCGCAGAAACTTAGCATTTATCCAACTTCTGCGAGTTAGGATAAATCGTCATAGCTCCTATTGGGCTTGGATCCCCAAAATCGTAAGTGAGTCCGTGGACACGTTCCAAGCCCTTGATTTTTCGGAAAGATTATCTTACACGATACACTTTGCAAGAAAACCAACCTTCCTAGTTCTAGTCGTAAAACTTCGAGGATAACTCCAATCGAGCCGAACCGAGGAACATTGGATCCGCAGCTAAGATGATACGACTTCACGAAAGCCACGAGGTGCTATCTAAGTCGGACAGGCTCGGAATAGGCTGGACGTGCCGGGGCCCGAGGCCAGGCGTCGCGTGCTTCAGCGCCGGCGCCAGGACCAGCAGGTGAGCGGCGCCGGCGCCAGGACCAGCAGGTGAGCGGCGCCGGCGCCAGGACCAGCAGGTGAGCGGCGCCGGCGCCAGGACCAGCATGGGCGAGCGGCGCCGGCGCCAGGACCAGCAGGTGAGCGGCGCCGGCGCCAGGACCAGCAGGTGAGCGGCGCCGGCGCCAGGACCAGCAGGTGAGCGGCGCCGGCGCCAGGACCAGCATGGGCGAGCGGCGCCGGCGCCAGGACCAGCAGGTGAGCGGCGCCGGCGCCGGGACCAGTGCGGGCGAGCCAGCTCCGGCATCCGAGACCAGCAGGTGAGCGGCGCCGGCGCCAGGACCAGCAGGTGAGCCGGCGCCGGCGCCCGGGACCAGTACAAGCGAGCTGGCGCCGGTGCCCGGGGCCAGGTCGCGCCCGTTCTTAAGATCTCGGCGAGGGCTTCGATTTGATATCTTGATCTGGTTCCTCACGGTTTGAGAGAACGACCTCTTTGAAGTTCCGAGGCAGATTCTTTTGTGTTTAGGGTTTTTGTGGTGATCGAATTTTGATGCCCTTGGGCGAGCGGACCTTGATTGGGTTGCTCCGCCTTTTTTCGTACTGATCTTCCCGGGGACTCTCGTACGCGCACGCCCGTCGTCTTCCGATCTTACTTTCAAGAAGTGTTTCACGAAGAATTCATAAGTAAAAAATAATCTTAGCCATTGACTTCGAGATAACCGTTTTCGACCCCAACAGAGAGTGAATATTCTAATTTGAGAAAATCTCGTATGACTTCTTTTCAAATCATACGAAACTAAGTGTTTCGAGAAACACTTTCCAGATATTTTCAGTCATTGATTCCGTCGTTACCGATTTTGACCCCTACATTGATGATGCCCAAATGAAGTGTGCCACAACTGAGAAGGAGTTGTTGGCTATTGTCTTAGCCTTTGAAAAGTTTAGGAGCTACTTGGTTGGAGCTACATGGCTATTGGAGCAGTGATGGCAGTTTGTGAGACTGGTACGAAGCTTAAAGAGGTCAAGGCAACTGATGAGAATGAACCTTGGTATGCAGATTTGGTGAACCACATAGCTTGTGGAAAAGAACCATTGAGGCTTCAGGGATATGCCAAGAAGAAATTCTACAAGGATGTGAAGAGATACTATTGGGATGAGCCTTACCTCTACACTCTTTGGAAGGATCAGCTCTATAGAATAGTGGTGGCTGAAGAAGAAGTTGATGGGATCCTTACTCACTGTCATGGATCATCATATGGACGCAACTTTGCTACATTCAAGACTGTTGCAAAGGTGTTACAAGCTGGATTTTGGTGGCCACACATGTTCAAAGACGCACAAGACTTTGTCTCAAAGTGTGATTCGTGTGGGATATTGACTTCATGGGGCCATTTCCATCATCCTTTGGCAACAAATACATCCTTGTAGCTGTTGACTATGTCTCCATGTGGGTGGAAGCCATAGCAAGTCCGACCAATGATGCTAGAGTTTTGCTCAAGATGTTCAAGAGCATCATCTTTCTAAGGTTTTGAGTTCCTAGAGTTGTGATCAGTTATAGAGGCTCACAATTCATAAACAAACAGTTTAAAGGCCTTCTCAAGAAGAAGGGTATGAAGCACAAGGTGGCAACTCCTTACCATCCTCAAACAAGTGGCTAACATGGGATTTCTAACAGATAAATCAAGTCCATTCTGGAGAGGATTGTGGGAACTAAAAGCAAGGATTGGTCTACCAAGCTTGATGATGCACTTTGGGCTTATAGGACAGCTTACAAGACACCTCCGGGAACTACTCCTTTAAACCTTGTGTATGGAAAAGCTTGTCACCTACCAGTAGAGCTTGACTACAAGGTATTGTGGACTGTTAAGTTGCTGAATTTTGACATCAAAAGTGCCAAAGAGAAGAGGCTTCTTCAACTTATTGAGCTTGATGAGATTAGGATGGATGCCTTTGAGAACTCAAGGATCTACAAGGAGAAAACTAAGAATTTTCATGACAAGAACATCCTGAAGAGAGAGTTCAAGGCTGGAGATCAAGTGCTTCTCTACAGCTCTACGATAAAACTATTTTGAGGGAAACTTAAGTTGGTCTTGTCCATTCAAGGTTAAGGAAGTGAGGCCATATGGAGCAATTTTGCTTTGGAGCACTGATGGGAGAGACTTCACAGTGAATGGGAGAGAGTCAAGCTGTACATGGATGTCACACCATAGGAGAAAGGGACATCAGTTCCAGTCTCTGACCCTATCTCTGCATAGAAAAGAAGGAAAGTCAAGCTAGAGACTCAAACAAGCTCACTTGGGAGGATGTCCAATGTCTATCCTTGTATATATTCTCCTTTTCTTTATCTTTTAAGATTTTTTGATGTCTGTGAGTAAGTCTTTTCAGGTTGCTAGTTGATCAGGTGGAGAAAGATGGGTTCAACCAAGTTACAAGAACACAACGTCCCTAGCGACTTGATGTAGCGACGAAACCATGTCGTTACGAAACATGATCCAAAATATCACCAAGGCATGTAGCAACCACACCGTAGTGATGTGGCGGAGTCGCTAAGAGGGTTCCCGTGTGAGCGTAGCCACCACCATAGCGACGAGGCCAAGTCGCTACAGGTTTCAAAAATTTGGAAATTTTCTAAGTATGCCGTAGCGACTTCCTCCCTAGCGGCATACACATGTCGCTACACAGACAAGGTAACCGAACTCAATGACAATGGATTTATCAAGGCTCCTTGGTCAAATTGTAGTATAAAGAGTGTCAAATCCAATCCTAGGTGATTCTGAAACAAAGGGAATGAAGGTTCATGCTTAATCTAAGCGCAACCAGTTTAGAGATGATATGAACTAAGAAACTAATGATCTAATGCAATAAAGGAACAAACTTTCAAGCAATATGAATAAGGAGGACTCATGGGGCTAAGGACTTTGACTTTGGGTGATTAAGATCTGATCTAAGGGTGGCAAGATATCAATCAAACACTTTCCCTATGCTTAGAAACAATACTACACAAACTTTTCCCCAAGATAAATGTTCATTTGCAATAATCACCCAATACATCAAATCCCTTTGATTTGACTGTAATGACTAAAGCAATCATGGAGAAAAAGTCTACTAGCAATCTTAGCTCCTTTAGCAACAAATCTCTTTGGTAAAGCAAGCTAAAAGCATTGAGGAGTTCGTTCAGGCATTTCATCGAACACCTCCCGGGCGTTAAAGCCTATAGATCTATTTTAACATGATCAAGACTAAAATAGCATTGAGAACCCTCAACAAGCAAAGAAAGAAGTAGATCTAACACTAAACACCCTAGATCGTCACTTTAATCACCCTAGCCCATGAATCCAAAGTTGATCTACTCACTAATCCACATGCTTACTCTTAAACCCATGAAGGATTCAAGCTTAATCATGTAGATGAAGAAATATAACACACAAGAACACAAGAACAAGATGAGATTTAGATTCAAGGATCAAACTTTCTACAAAGTGTTTTGTGTTTCAAGAGAGAATAAAACTTAGATCCAAACTTGGGAATTACAAGAGTATTTATATGGGCTTTGGAAAACCTAAAGGTTTCCAACAAAATTTCTAAAAAGCCCCTTAAAAGTTTTAAAATTCGACCAGGTCAAGACGAGACCCGGGTAGGGGATTGGGTCGTCCAACCTGCGCTAGTCTACCCGCGCTGGGTCGTCCGCGCGGGTCGTCCAACCCTTGGTGGTCTACCCACTCTGGGTCGTCTTGGGTCGTCCGCGCGGGTCGTCCAATCCGTCCTGGGTCGACCAGGGTTGATATGCCTCTAGTAAATCGATCATAACTCCTCCAATACAGCTCCAAATGACTTGAAACCACTTCCATTGGAAATCTGACTTATTTTCCCATGTCTTCGTAAAAGGTGGACTTCAAAAGATATCTTTAAGGTCTCCATGATTGTTCATCTTTCACCCTTTTGCACCACATATGTCTCTAAACCACCTCCAAGAACTCCATAGGACACTCAAATACCTGATAAAGGCTTATGAATGCAAAATGGATCCTAAAGATGCCTAATTCCTAATCTACATGATCAAAATGCACAAAATATGATAGCTAAAATCATGTAAATATGCAAGATATCAACTCCCCCACACTAGTCCTTTACTTGTCCTCAAGTAAAGTTTTCAAAAACTCAAGGAGTAGAGATATAAAAATGGGAGCTTAAAACCAAAAGAAAC
This sequence comes from Brassica carinata, assembly GCA_016771965.1. NCBI lineage: Eukaryota > Viridiplantae > Streptophyta > Magnoliopsida > Brassicales > Brassicaceae > Brassica > Brassica carinata. The sequence goes on from CM028690.1 coordinate 27,519,096, forward strand.
AATCATAGCTCAACTTGACATCCTATAGAAACATAGAAAATAGCATGAGCAAACTCTCTTAATATATTCTAGCTTCTCTAGGCCTATCACTACTCTTATGCCTCTACACAAGATGCAATGCTTATCAATCAACAAGTTCTCTTAACCAACCCTCACATTGATTCACACACGCACACACACAAGCTGAGGTCTCAAAAATGGGCACATGATCTCAATCATTTGGCTAGGTGATCAAATGGTCTAATAAGGATGAAGAGAAGGGTTCAATGCATCATTTTAAGGTGGCAATCACTCAAGAATCAAGGAGCTTGACCATTATGCAAAGTTTATCTAAGACTAGGAGCAATTCATGCATACATGGATCCATCCTCATCATTATACCCCTTTCCTAAGTGATTACAACTTCTACATCCCTTTTATTCATCACATAACCCCAAGTAACACCCTTTCACATCACTCACCCAATTAACAACTCTCTTTTCTTATGACTTAACAACTAGGGACCTCTTATTCACTTTTCACATTTCTAAGATCTAACTCTTTTTCTTTCCCCCACTATCTTATTGAATCTTTCCTTTACTTTTTCTTTTCCTTTTTTATATAAGGGGGAAGGCTTAAACATAAAATAGAGCTTCCATTCTTTCTTTTGATCCCTAGGGTCTTTCTTTTCTCTTTACATCCCTTTTGTTCATCAATCTCATCATTCTCACTCCCCAGACCCAATATATAAACCTTTAAGGAACATAGACCCACTCACCATCCTAGAAACTGGCTTAAATGATGACCTTATGCTAGCAAGAGATGAGAAAAAATCCATGTCGCTCCCAATACTCTCAAGATTTTGCACATTACAAACTATCAAAAGAGGCCTCACTCATGAAAATCAATGTAAGCTTCAAAGAATGGTAAGGGTTTTAGGGTAAGGGAGTGCCATTTAAGTTAACAAAGAGTGGTACAATGGGGAAAAGAAAACCCAAATGTGTATGAGGTCCATGATCAAGTATGCAAATGCCTATATGCAAGAGAGACTAAGTTCATTTAAATCAAGATTCAGATTGGAGCTGGTTTCAAGAACAATGTCAATATCAAGCAAGCAAACATGTTTCAAGAAGAGTTTTCAAGGCTCGAAGCATGCAAGGCTTTCAAGACATGCCTAAGCTACTAGATATGTTTAACTAGTGTGTCAATTTCAGGGCAAACAAGTGTTCTTTACAAGGCATTATCAACAACTGCTCCATATGCAAGTAAATGCGACCTATATGCTCTAGACTCAATCCTAAGAATGCAAGTGATGCAACTTCATGACTCTTTTTGTGCTTTTCAAAAATTTTAAATTTTTTGGTATTTTTATGCATATATGTTTGAACAATGCAATGCATGAGACTCAAAATCAACAAAGCAAACATGATCAAATACCTGGTACCTCCCCCAAACTTAAATCACACAGTCTCTGTGTGAGTAAGAGAGAAGGAGATACCGAAAACATGATAAAAGCAATGGTATGTACAAAGAAAGGTTGGAGTGGTACCTCAAGAGGATACTGGGGTGTGGTATTTGGCATCTGGGGCTGGTGCTAGGAGCTGGCCTGATTCATAGTGACTAGAGGAGGCTGCTACAGGGTGTCTAACATAAGGCTCAGGTGCTTCACCACCTTTCTTCTCTCCTCTAGTGCTAGGCTCAACCTAGAAACCTCAACCAAAGAAAGAAATAGCAAGATTATGTACAAGGATAACCATGAGACTTCCTTCCAAGTGAGCTTGTTTTGAGTCACTAGCTTGACTACCTTTTCTCTTGGACTAGTGAGAAGGAGGATCCTTCTCACCTTCAAGAGAGATGTAAGGATCTGAGAGAGGAGCTCTTGAAGCATGATGGGGTCATCCTGGAGCGGAGGAGTGATGATGGCCCTTGCACTTGAGAATGGTTTGGACCTGCACTTGCACTTGAGTTTGTACTCAGTGGCACCATCCTTTAGCTTCATTGGATGGAGAGTGAGAGTGTGTGGGAGCAGACCAAGACGTGGAGGGTAAGGTTTATCCATCATCTTCTTTTTGTCATGAGTAGCCTTTGTGGCTCTACTCACCCCCTCCTTTTTAGTACTTTCCAAGTGCTCATCACACAACTCTTTAGGAGACTCTCTAGCAAGACCTTCTTTCTCACAAACAACCACTTCAGCCTTGATCTTTTCAACAGATTTTTCCACAGTACTTCACAAGTGATTCTTCCACAGTACTTAACATCCATTGGAGACTGGAGTGAATATGAGACAGCTTTGTTCACATTGTTGAGGGTTACCTTCTTGTTAGGAAAATCAATGCAAGCACCCACAGTGGTAAGGAAAGGTGTACCCAGGATCAATGGAACTCTATTCTCAGTTGCAATCTTCAAGACAGTGAGGTCAATAGGAATGGTGCAAGAACCAATCTTCAGAAGAAAGTCCTTGATGAGACCAATAGGGATTATAGAAGAGGAATCCCCAAACGTGAGAGAAGATGTGTTTGGCTTCATGCTTTCAATTCCAAGACTCTTGACCATCTCCATGGAGATCACATTCACACTTTCACCAGAATCAACAAGAGCATCATCCATAGTGAGCTTACCAAGGGAGCAAGACAAGGTGAATTTCCCTTGGGGCTCTAACTTAGGAAGAGACTTTGGTGTGACTGGTGGGTCAAGCTTCAAAGTTGAGATATTGAGAAGCGCTGCTACTTCTTCTTGGTGGTCTAGAATGTCCTTAATGAGCATCATCTGGACATGAGCCTCACGCATACCCGAGATCTCTGGAAGCTTGACTCCAACATCACTCAGGTCTTTTCTGAACTTGGAGATCACCTTCTTCTGAGCTTTTGTGAGGACCCTTCGTGGAAAAGGTAGCTTGTCATAGGGTGACAGCTCAACCTCAGTGGTTTCCTCAAGTTTAACCTCCTTCAGCTTGGTGTCAGCTCTCCTCTCAACTGGTGTCTCAGCCATGTGCTCATCTCTCTTCAGAATCTTTGCTTCAACCTTCATGGCAGCTTCCTTAACAATCTTTTCCTCAGCTGTGGCTACAACCAGTCTCTCAACTTTACCAATCTCAGTTCCAAACACTAGCCTTTCAATCTCATCCACCTCTTTCTCATGATCACTCAACTCAATCTCTGAAGAAGTAGGAGAGAGGACAACATTGCAATACTCCTTGGGATTCTTCTCTGGTTTCCCTGGTAGAGATCCCATTAGGCTCTTGGAGGTTGAAGGCATAAATGAAAACTGAGTCTCCAAAGCCTTGAAGTGAGAGGAAAGTTGTAGGAACTTGTTGTTGAGGTCAGTGTAGTTCCTATCAACCTTAGAGGGTAGATTTTTCAGCTCATACTCAAGGTTCTTCTCATGTCTAATTTGAGACTCCAAGATCTGCTTCAACATAGAGTCTGTGCTGCTCTCTTGAAGTGCAGAAGTGGAAGACCCAGCTTGACCTTGTGTAGACTATTTCCCTTGGTTGGAGAGACCTGGAGGATATCTCTGCTTTGCTAGATATCCTCCTTGCTGATTGTTGTAGAAGGGCCTTTGCTGGTAGTTGTTGTACTGAAAGTTAGGCTCCTTCCTGTACCATGTCCCATTAGCATTCACAAAACACAGCTCCTCTTGACCTTCTAGACCAGCAACCTCATTGATCCCAACAATCTTTTCCTGTTTCTGGTCACCAACAAGGTTCACCTTCGCCTGCTTAGCCTTATCTGAAAGAAGCATAAGCAAGATCATATCAACCTTCTCTTGTAGAGACTTCAGCTCTTTCCTTGTGTACTGATCATCACCTCTGCTGCCTCTATCATGCTTCTCACTGTAGACTCAGTCACTATGAGCCATGTTGTCCACAAGTTCCTCTGCATCTTGTTGTGATCTTCCCAAGAAAAACCCATTACTAGCAGTATCAAGCTGGCTCCTATACTTGGGCAGAACACCTCCATAGAAGGTGCTGAGTAGATTCTCCTTGGTGAAGCCATGGTGTGGGCATTGTGACCAATAGCCTTTGAATCTCTCCCATGCTTCAGCAAAACCTTCAAGATTCTTCTGCTGGAGCCCAGAGATCTCATTCCTAAGCCTTGCAGTCCTTGAGTTTGAGAAGAACTTGTTGAGGAAGGCTATCTTGCACTCATCCCAAGTTGTGATAGAGTTGCTTGGAAAGGTTCTTCTCCCATATTTGCGCCTTGTCTCCCAAGGAGAAGGGAAACAGCCTCAGCTTGAAAGCATCTTCAGAGACGCCATTTGTCTTTGACAAAGAGCAGTACTTGTCAAAGTTGTACAAGTGATCAAAGGGATCCTCCAGGGCATGACCATGAAACTTGTTGTTCTCTATCATGCTGATTAGCCCAGCCTTGATCTCAAATTTTTTGTTCTCCACAGCTGGTGGCCAGATACCTAGCCTATGACCATGGATATTAGGCTGGTCATAGGTGCCAATAGCTCTAGCTTGGTGTTGTGGATGCTGTGGCCTAAGGTTTGCAGCTCCTTGGCCATTGCCTCCTTGGGCAACTCCATCTTGAGGCTGATTCTGGTTGGGCTCCATCTCAAACCCCAATCTTTGGAAGTGAGCCTGCTGCTCTTGCTCTCTTCTCTTTCTTACTATCTCTCTTTCAAGTGCCCCAATGTCTTCAATTGTTGGAATCAGGTTTGATGCACCTCTACTCCTCAAGTTCATACACCTGAGATTCAAAAGGAGAGTAAGAAGGAGTATTAGTAACTTGTAAAAAGAAAATAAGACTTAGTCTCAAGCAAAGACCAAATCCCAATGTCAAAATCAACTTAAAACTGACAACGACGCCAAATTTGACAATGGAGTTTACAAGGCTCCTTGGTTCAAATCCAATCCTAGGTGATTCTGAAACAAAGGAAAATACAGGTTCATGCTTAATCAAGTGCAACCAGTTTAGAGATGATATAAACTAAGAAACTAATGATCTAATGCAATAAAGGAACAAACTTTCAAGCAATATAAGTAAGGAGGACTCACGGGGCTAGGGACTTTGACTTTGGGTGATTAAGATCTGATCTAAGGGTGGCAAGCTATTGTGGGAACCGAAATTCGCACCGTCAAATTAAGTTGATTTGGAGGAAAGCCAAGTGAACCAAGCCTTCCCTGAAGGTCCCGGATATCTGCTGGGCCGCAGACGACACAATCAGTACGACAAAGAAAATATGAAAACGAAATAAAAATCGTAAGAATAAAGAATGGAGCAAAAGATCTTATTTCCGAATCCGCGTTTAAGCGTGAACAACAGGTAAGAGCCTCGGCTACAGGAGCTGTCGGCAAGTTCGCTAGTCTAGCAACCTAAGTTCTAACCTAGTTGAGTCGCAGCTCGCTAGTAAAAACGGAATAATGCCTAAGTTGCTCTAAGTGCTCTGGGAGTTTTTTTGTGATCTGGTTTGCTTCTTGCTCAAAGCTCTCCTTATATACTCCTCCTAAGACGGTCAATCTTCTCGCGGGCTGAGTCGGGCATTTTCCATTTTCGTCCATCTTCGTGTTTATCGGGAAACTTGACATTTATCTTCGGAAATCTTGACATTTATCTTCTGGAAACTTGACATTTATCTTCTGAAAACTTGACATTTATCTCCTATGTGAGGATAAAGATAAACCGTCATAGTTATCCTTCCTTTTCGGAAAATCGTACGTGGGCGTTTGGCCACGTTAGGCGTTAAGCGTTTTTACGGTTTTTCGAAAGGACGGTCTTTGAAGGTTTCGGTGTTTCCGAAGGAATCTCAATTCCTCGTATAGTCGAGATAGTGGTGTTCCGGAATAACCGTGATCGTACCAAACTTGCGTAGATTGATCCGAACAAGCTAAGATGGGATCGAACCGGGCACGATAGGACCGAGACCGGGACGAGGGCCACGGACCGACGCCAGGCCGACCAGCGTCCAGCGTGCCGCCGTTGCCAGGCGAGGTGCCGCCGGCGCCAGGCGAGTGCCGCCAGCGCCAGGCGAGTGCCGCCGGCGCCAGGCGAGTGCCGCCAGCGCCAGGCGAGTGCCGCCGGCGCCAGGCGAGTGCCGCCGGCGCCAGGCGGCCAGCGTGGCGAGTGCCGCCGGCGCCAGGCGAGTGCCGCCAGCGCCAGGCGAGTGCCGCCGGCGCCAGGCCGACCAGCGTCCAGCGTGCCGCCGTCGCCAGGCGAGGTGCCGCCGGCGCCAGGCGAGTGCCGCCAGCGCCAGGCAGTGCCGCCAGCGCCAGGCGAGTGCCGCCAGCGCCAGGCCAGGTGCCGCCAGCGCCAGGCAGTGCCGCCAGCGCCAGGCGAGTGCGCCCGGCGCCAGGCGACCAGCGTCCAGCGTGCGCCGTTGCCAGGCGAGGTGCCGCCCGGCATGGGCAGTGCCACCGGCGCCAGGCGGCCAGCGTGGCGGTGCCGCCAGCGCCAGGCCAGGTGCCGCCAGCGCCAGGCCAGGTGCCGCCAGCGCCAGGCAGTGCCGCGGCGCCAGGCCGACCCGTCCAGCGTGCCGCCGTCGCCAGGCGAGTGCCGCCCGGCATAAGGCCAGCCAGCGTCCAGCGTGCGCCGGTGCCAGGCGAGGTTTCGCCCGGCGCCAGGCGGCCAGCGTCCCTCGTGCCGCCGGGCTTCAGGCGAGTGCCGCCCGGCGCCAGGCGGCTCGGCGTGGCAGCGTGCGCCCGGTGCCAGGCCATCTTGCCGTCCGTGGGTTTTGTTGTTCGATATTTCCCGTCGATCGTTTTGCGGAAATCTTTTGAGTTTGGGAAGGCCTTTAGCCGTAGATTTCGAGATAATCGTTTCTAATCCAACGAGATTCCGCGAGTATCGGGATTTGAGATGGACTTGGATTTGTAGATTTTCCGTCGTCGAGGATGCGAGCAATGTGGCTTCGAGCTTTAGATGTGTTAAAAGATGAATCTTTTAAACAATCGGGAAGGCTTTACGGAAGACTCATTGTAGATCTCGGACGATCCGGACATGGGTTTCAAGGGACCAAGATGCCGCCATTGCCCGAGATCATGATATGATCGCACGGATGGGCGCCAGGACCCTCGCCGTTGGCGCCAGATGGGAGTGGACGAGCCTTCCGTGAGTTTTATCGAGCGACGACCCGTTTCTTGGCTTTGATCGTCGCTTGGATTTTCTTTCGAGGATTTTCGGGTGACGATTTCGTCATTGACCGATTTTGACCCCAACAGCTATCATTCAAACACTTTCCTTATGCATAGACACAATACTAAACAAACTCTTTCCCAAGATGAATGCTCATTTGCAATAATCACCCAATACATCAAATCCCTTTGATTGTAATGACTAAAGCAATCATGGAGAACAAGTCTACTAGTAATCTTAGCTCCTTTAGCAACAAATCCCTTTGGTAAAGCAAGCTAAAAGCATTGAAGAATTGGTTCAGACATTTCATCAAACACCTCCCGGGCGTGAAAGCCTATAGATCTATTTTAGTATGATCAAGAATTAAATAGCATTGAGATCCCTCAACAAGCAAAGAAAGAAGTAGATCTAACACTAAACACCCTAGATCTTCACTTTAATCACCCTAATCACCCTAGCCCATGAATCCAAAGTTGATCACTCACTAATCCACATGCTTACTCCTAAACCCATGAAGGATTCAAGCTTAATCATATAGATGAAGAAATAAAACACTCAAGAACAAAAGAACAATAAGAGATTTAGATTCAAGGATCAAACTTTCTACAAAGTGTTTTGTGTTTCAAGAGAGAATAAAACTTAGATCCAAACTTGGGAAATACAAGAGTATTTTTATGGGCTTTGGAAAAGCTAAAGGTTTCCAATAAAAAGTCTAAAAAGCCCCTTATAAGTGCTAAAATTCGACCAGGTCAAGACGCGACCCGTGTAAGGGACTGGGTCGTGATGTCTTGCATATTTTCATTGTTTTAGCTTTCCATTTTGTGCATTTTATCCCTTCTAGATTAGACATTAGGCATGTTTAGGTTCATTTTGCATTCATAAGTCTTTATCAGGTCTTGGAGTGTACTTTGGAGAATTTGAAGGTGTTTGGGGGTACTTTATTACAAAAAGGAAGGGTGAAAGATAGACATGGACGATGGCCATAAAGAAGTCTTTCTGTGCTAAGATTTGGTGGGAACATGGAATTTTGAGTTAGCTTTCCATTGGGAGTGGTTTCAAACCATTTGAAGCCATATTTGAGGAGTTATGATTATTTGAGTGAAGGCATGTCAGTACACCTGGTCAGCACACTCGGCTTGACCAACCCGCGCGAACGAAGGGATGATGCTGGACGATGAAGCACCGGACGGACGTCTGCGACCTCGATAGCCTGCGGCCTGACCGCAGGAACAGACAGAACGTACGGGGCTTGGAGCACCCGGATGAAGCTACCCGCGTGCGAGCCTACCCGGACGTCCACACCCGACTTGACGCAACCCGCGTGCGAGCCTACCCGAGCGTCCACACCCGAGGAAGACGACCCGCACGTTCCGACAATGGAGAACGCCCAGGATCAAGACGCGGACGATCACACCCGACCTCCTTCGCCCGCGTACCACTCCACTCAACCCCAGTACATTCGAGCAGGACGACACCCGACCTTGGCACACGCGGCCTGAAGCACCCGCACGGCCTGCACACCCGACTGGAAGGACACGGCCTGAAGCACCCGCACGGCCTGCACACCCGACTGGAAGGACGCGGCCTGAAGCACCCGCACGGCCTGCTTGCTGCTGGACACGGACAATACGCGGCCTAGAGCACCGGGAAGACAACCCGGCAGTCGGACGAGCGGACGAGAATCCTCATCTGGTGGCCATACCGGCTTGATGGAAGCCTATCCGACCAGGGTATCCGAGCTTCTTCATTTTGGAGCATTTTGATTGGCTTAGACCATTAATCTTCCAAGGGCTGTTTAGTCGTTTTACTTTTATGTGTTTAGGGCTTTTAAGCCTAATATAAATACTCTCATTAACCCAAGTTTGGGAGAGATGTTATTTTATGATCTAAGAACAAAAACCTTTTGAGTAAAGCTTCATCTTTGATTTATTATCTCATCTCATCTTGTGTTTTTGATTGTTTATTTCATCTCCTTTCTTTCTCTATATGTTTAAGCTTGAATCTCTCATGGGTTTAAGAGTAAGCATGTGGATTAGTGAGTAGATCCATCTTAGATCCATGGGTTAGGGTGATGGAGAATGATTAAGTGTAGATCCAAGGTGTTTAGTGTTAGATCTATCATTTCCTTGCATTGATTTGGTGTTCTTAAAGCTATATTTGAGTTGGCCTCTCAAACATAGAGCTATAGGCATTTCATGCCCGGAAGGTGTTCTATGAAATGCCTGAACCAACTCATCTATGCTTTTAGCTTGCTTTGCCTAAGGGATTAGTTGTCAAAGAGGCTAGAATTGCTATTAGACTCATTCTCCTTGTTTGCTTTGATCATTACAGCCAAAGGGATTTGGTGTACTTGGGTGATCATTGCAAAAGAGCATTCATCTAGGGATAGAGCTTGCTTAGTTTTGTTGTCTAGGCATAAGGATTTAGTTTGATTGAAAAGTTAGCATCTTGGATTGAATCTTAATCATTTGATATCAAGTCCCTACACCCATGGGTCTCATTCTTCTCATAAGAAAGAAAGTTTTACTTTTTGTTGCACTTTACTTATTGTCTTAGTTTAATCATCAACCTCTTTAATGATTGCATTTAGATTAAGCATAGACTTGCATTCCCTCTGTTTCATGGTCACTTAGGACTGGTTCGACAATCTTATATACTACTTGATTTGATTAGAACCTTAGAAAAGTTCTTTCATCAAATTGGCGCCGTTGCCAAATTCTAAGTTGATTGTGACATTGGGATTTAGCCACTTGCTTGAGACTAAATCATTTTTCTTTTCTTGTGTTATTGATTCTCCTTTTGCATCTTCCTTTCATTTTCAGGTGTATGAACACAAGAAGCAGGGGTGCAACTAACCTGGTTCCCACTGTTGAAGAGATAGCTACACTTGAGAGGGAAATAGCAAGAAGGAGAAGAGAAGAAGAGCAACAGGCTCACATTCAAAGGTTGGGGTTTGAGATGGATGATCACCAGAATCAACCCCAAGATGGCAATGGTCAGGGAGCTGACAACCTTAGACCACAGCGCCAGCAACAACAACACCCACAGCGGCCAGCTAGAGCCATTGGCACATATGACCGTCCTCACATTCATGGCAACAGGACGGGCATCCGCGCACCAGCTGTGGAAGCTAACAACTTTGAGATCAAGTCAGGCTTCTTGAGTGTGATTGAGAACAACAAGTACCTTGGCTTGGCTGTAGAAGACCCATTTGATCACTTGGACAAGTTTGATAGCTATTGTGGCTTGTCCAAGACCAATGGTGTGTCAGAAGATGCCTTCAAGCTCAAGTTGTTTCCATTCTCTCTAGGAGACAAGGCACCAATGGGAGAAATCTCTACCTAGTGACTCCATCACTACTTGGGATGATTGTAAGAAGGCCTTCTTGGAGAAATTCTTCTCCACATCAAGGACAGCCAAGCTGAGGAATGAGATCCCTAGTTTCCAGCAGAAGAACTTGGAAAGCTTTAGTGAAGCATGGGAAAGGTTCAAGGGGTATCAAGCTAAGTGCCCACACCATGGCTTCTCAAAGGAGAGTTTGCTGAGCACATTCTATAGAGGTGCCCTTCCTGAGTTTAGAGCAAGATTGATACAGCAAGCAATGGTTTCTTCCTGGGCAGGTCTGAAGAAGATGCTGAGGAGCTGGTGGACAACATGGTGAAGAGTGATTCAGTTTACAGTGGAGAACATGACAGAGCTGATAGAACAACCAGAGTTGATGATAACCAGACCAAGAAGGAAATCAAATCCTTGCAAGAGAAGATAGACTTGCTGATTGCTAACCAAGCCAAACAAGAGCAGATCAACTTTGTGGGTGGTCCAAGTCAGGAAAATCCTCCTAAGGTTAATGAAGTTGAAGGGTTAGAAGGGCAAGAAGAGCTTTGCTTCATCAACAACAATGGTTCTTGGTACAGGAAGGAGCCTAACTTTCAGTACAACAACTACCAGCAAAGGTCTTATCCCAACAACCAGCAAGGAGGCTATCAACCAAAGCAAAACACTCAGCAAGGAAACTACCAGCCTAGGCAGAATCCTCCTCCTGCCTTTACAAACCATGGCAATCAATCTACTCAAGCTCAAGGTAGCTCCTCCCAAGCTAAACCTCCAGATTCATCTATGGAAGCTATGTTCAAACAACTATTGGAAGGTCAAGCTAGGGCAGCCAAAGACATTGGCCATGAGTTCAAGACTGTCCACTCCAAGATAGACAGCAGCTACACTGAGCTAAACAACAAGATTAGAGCTTTGGAGAATCAGTTTGCTTCTATGAACTCACAGCCAAGTCGCCAACAAGGAACATTACCAGGAAAGGCTGAGCAAAACCCCAAAGAACCAATGAAGGCAATCACTTTGAGAAGTGGTAGAGAGCTACCTCCAAGAACTCTCCCCAAGGATGGTGAGACACTAAGTGGGGGTGGCTATCAACATTGATGATGATGTTGTGATTGTGGATGAGAAAGTTGATGAGGAGATTCTAGAAAAGATTGTTGAAGCTAAGGGTAAAGGAAAGGTTGGAGAAGAGAAGAAAACACCAAAGAATGGTGAAGTAGTCACTCCAACAAAAGAGTCTTCTTTTGTTCCTCCTCCCTATGAACCTAAGCTGCCATTTTCTGGAAGATTCAAGAAGCAACTTTTGGAGAAGTACAAAGCACTCTTTCAGAAGCAAATGAGTGAAGTTCAAGTCACAATGCCAATCATTGATGCCTTCATGCTTGTCCCTCAATACAGCAAGTTCTTGAAGGATGCTGTGGCTGCCAAGAAGAAGGAAATGGAAGGCATGATGGTTCTTACTCATGAGTGCAGTACCATCATCTAGAGGTTGACAATCCCTAAGAAGCTAGAGGATCCAGGCTGCTTTACCCTACTTTGTGCCATTGGTCCTTTGATGTTTGAGAGATGTCTATGTGATTTGGGAGCTAGTGTCAGTCTCATGCCTCTATCTGTTGCCAAGAAGCTTGGGTTCAGCCAATACAAGAAGTGCAAACTCTCTTTGGTGCTTGCTGACTGCTCAGTCAAATTCCCCATTGGTATCCTTGAAGACCTCCCTGTGATGGTGGGAAATTGTGAAATTCCTACTGATTTTGTTGTTCTTGAGATGGATGAAGAAGCTAGAGACCCCTTGATCCTTGGAAGACCTTTCTTAGCCACAGCAGGAGCCCTTATCAATGTGAAGGAAGCCAAGATTGATCTTCATTTGGGGAAAGAGCACACTCTCCATTTTGATATCAATGAGGTAATGAAGAGGTCAACTGTGCAAGGCCAAGTGTTTTACATAGAGGAGATGGAAGCTCTTGCTGATGAGCTCCTTGAGGAATTGGCACTAGGAGAGTTGACAATAGAGGACCCTTTGCAGCATGCTTTGACAGTGGATAAAGAGGTCAAGTGGTTGAGAACAAAGAGAGTGATGCTATTGCAGCCATGCTGGATTCTCGCAGAAGATTGTTGATAGAGGCCAGTATGAGGAGCTCAAACAAGAGGTGCACCAAGCTGTTTCAGCCACTCAACAAGAGGACACCCAACAAGATGATTGGAGTGAGCTCAAGGCACCAAAAGTGGAGCTAAAACCTCTTCCCCATGGTGTAAGGTGCATTTCTAGGCCCTAATGAGTCATATCCTGTCATTGTGAGTAGTGAACTTACTGAACTTGAGCTTTCTCAACTTTTAAATGCACTTAAAAAGTTTAGAAAGGCAATTGGATAATCACTAGATGATATTAAGGGGATATCACCTTCTTTGTGCATGCATAGGATACATCTAGAGGATGAATCAATGACTTCTATAGAGCATCAAAGAAGGTTGAATCTAACCGAAGGATGTTATAAAGAAGGAGATTCTTAAGCTCTTAGATGCTGGTGTTATCTACCATATTTCAGATTCTAAATGGGTATCTCCTGTGCATGTAGTTCCAAAGAAAGGTGGTATCACTGTGGTTAAAAATGACAAGGATGAATTAATACCAACTAGAACCATAACTGGCCATAGGATGTGTATTGATTATAGAAAGCTCAACTCAGCATCTAGAAAGGATCATTTTCCATTGCCATTCATTGATCAAATGCTTGAGAGACTTGCAAACCATCCTTTCTATTGTTTTCTTGATGGGTATTCAGGGTTCTTCCAAATCCCCATACATCCCAATGATCAAGAGAAGACAACATTCACATGCCCTATGGCACCTTTGCTTATCGAAGGATGCCATTTGGGTTATGTAATGCTCCAGCAACCTTTCAAAGGTGCATGATGTCTATCTTCTCGGATCTCATTGAGGATATAGTGGAGGTATTCATGGATGATTTCTCTGTCTACGGATCTTCGTTTTCTGCTTGTTTGTCCAACTTGTGCAGGGTCCTACAGAGATGTGAAGACACCAACCTAGTGCTGAATTGGGAGAAGTGTCATTTCATGGTCAAAGAGGGGATTGTGCTTGGACACAAGATTTCAGAAAAGGGTATTGAAGTGGACAAGGCTAAGATTGAGGTGATGGTCAGCTTGCCACCAAAGACAGTGAAAGACATCGAGTTTCCTTGGCCATGCTGGGTTCTATAGAAGATTCATCAAGGACTTCTCAAAGATTGCTAGACCCATGACCAAGTTGCTGTGCAAGGAGGCCGCTTTCAGCTTTGATGAAGATTGTCTTGAGGCTTTCAAGAAGATAAAGGGTGACCTTGTTAGTGCTCCCATTGTCCAGCCACCTGATTGGGACCTCCCTTTGAGATAATGTGTGATGCTAGTGATTTTGCTGTTGGGGCTGTCCTGGGGCAGAAGAAGGATGGCAAAACTCATGTGATTTATTATGCTAGCCAAACTCTGAATGATGCACAGATGAAGTATGCCACAACAGAGAAAGAGATGCTGGCCATTGTCTTAGCCTTTGAGAAATTCAGAAGCTACCTGGTGGGTTCCAAGGTCATTGTGTATACTGACCATGCAGCTTTGAGACACCTCTAGCAAGAAGGATGCCAAGCCAAGACTACTAAGGTGGATCCTTTTGCTTCAAGAGTTTGACTTGGAGATTAGAGACAAGCCAGGGATTGAGAATGGAGTTGCTGATCACTTGTCCAGGTTGAGGATTGAAGGTGGAATCCTATTGATGAGGGACTTAGAGAAGAGCATGTCATGGCCATCATGTCAGTGGTGGCAGTCATTGAGACTGGAAAAAGATTGAAGAGGTTAAGGCAGCTGAAGAGAACAACTTACCTTGGTACGCTTATTTGGTTAACTACTTAGCCACTGGGAAGGAACCATTGGGACTTGCAGGGTATGAGAAGAAGAAGTTCTACAAACACTTGAAGAGATACTATTGGGATGAACCATACCTCTACACCCTATGCAAGGATCAGATTTATAGAAGAGTGGTGGCTGAAGAAGAAGTTGAAGGAATCCTCTCACATTGCCATGGATCTTCCTATGGAGGCCATTTTGCTCCATTCAAGACTGTCTCAAACGTGCTACAAGCTGGATTTTGGTGGCCACACATGTTCAGGGACTCACAAGACTTCATTTCAAGATGTGACTCTTGCCAAAGGAGTGGGAACATTACTAAAAGGAATGAGATGCCTCAAAACCCAATCCTTGAAGTAGAAGTGTTTGATGTTTGGGGGATTCATTTCATGGGACCCTTCCCTTCTTCTTATGGCAACAAATACATCTTAGTGGCTGTGGACTATGTATCAAAGTGGGTGGAAGCAATAGCAAGTCCTACAAATGATTCAAGAGTAGTGGTCAAAATGTTCAAGAGCACTATTTTCCCAAGGTTTGGAGTTTCAAGAGTGTTCATAAGTGATGGAGGTTCACACTTCATCAACAAGGTATTTGAGAGTCTTCTCAAGAGGAATGGAGTGAAACACAAGGTTGCAACACCCTATCACCCTCAAACAAGTGTCCAAGTGGAGGTCTCCAACAAGCAAATCAAGGGGATCTTGGAGAAGGTTGTAGGAACCAAGAGGAAGGATTGGTCAGCCAAGCTTGATGATGCCCTTTGGGCATATAGAACAGCATTCATGACTCCTCTAGGCACCACTCCCTTCAACCTTGTCTATGGAAAGTCTTGCCACCTGCCAGTTGAGCTTGAATACAAGGCATTGTGGGCTGTGAAGCTTAAAAACCGACATCAAGGATGCAAAGGATAAGAGACTTCTTCAACTAGATGAATTGGATGAGATAAGGATGGATGCCTTTGAGAACTCAAGGATATACAAGGAAAAGACTAAGGCTTTCCATGACAGGCACATCCTCAAGAGAGAGTTCAAGGCAGGAGATCAAGTGCTTCTTTACAATTCTAGACTGAAGTTGTTTCTAGGAAAGTTAAAGTCAAGGTGGTCCGGTCCATTTGTGATCAAAGAAGTGAGACCTTATGGAGCCATTGTGCTTTGGAACAAGGATGGTGGAGACTTCACAGTGAATGACCAGAGGATCAAGGAATACATGGCCACATTACCAAAGGAGGATGGGACATCAACCCCACTCTCTGATGCTCCACTTGCCTAACCTCAAGGGAGGCAAAGTCAAGCTAGTGACTTTAAACAAGCTCACTTGGGAGGAAGTCTCATGGTTATCCTTGTACATATTGCATTAGGATTTTATTTTTCATCAACAAGTCCTTTGAATGATGATGGGGCCAGGTTGGGAGCTTGAGAATGAATGCACTGAGGTTATGAGATGGAGGAGACACGAAAAGAAGTGGGTTGGTTCAGCGATCAAGAAAAAAAAAAAGAAGAGAGGTGAAAATCTGACCTTGAGGTTTGGACGGACACACCCGGGTGGTGTTACTCGGGACAAGGTACCCGCACGGTTGGATTGATTAGAACAGACGGACACACCGGGTGGTGATACCGGGACAAGGTACCCGCACGGTTGGATTGATTAGAACAGACGGACACACCCGGGTGGTGATACTCGGGACAAGGCACCCGCACGGTTGGATCGATCAGAACGGACGGACACACCCGGGTGCACTTACCCGGGACGCAACACCCGCACGGGTGGAGCGAGGTAGGCGGACGGGGCGGCGTACCAGGTGGAGTTACCGGGACACAGCACCCGCGGACGACAGGATATACGGGTGGACTTACCGGGTTGTCCAAAGCCCAGCACCAGCGTACCGGTCATGACCCGCGTATGAGCCCAGAACGCGACCCGCCCGACCCAGGTAAGTATTTTTCTCCTTTTTCCGACCCAAACCCACTTGAACCCGCCCAGAAACCTTTTAAGCCGACCCAGAAACATTTTAAAACCCTAAGCCACCCTCCCTTTCCTCATTTCATCTTCTTCCTCACATCAAAATCCTCTCTAGCCTCCAAGAACACAAATTCACATAACTTTGCCAAATCTCAACCAAATCACAAATTTCTTTTTCCCACATCAAGACCTTCTTCCCCTAGACCTAATTCCTTGAACCCTTTCATCTTTATCCTTCATCCAAAGCAAGGTATGGTATCTCTAAGTTCAAATTCGTAACCCTCATGAACCCTAAAAATTTGAACTTGAAATTTGAGCTTTTTCTTGCTAGTTTCTTGTAAATTAGACTAGGGAAGGCTTATATATCATGCTGGGTAGTTGATTTCATGGTGGAATTGAGATTAATTTGAACTTTGACAAATTAGGGTTCATGAGATTTGGGGGTTTTTGAAAAGGCTCTTACTTTTGGTTGATTATGGTCTAGGTTGATTGGAATTGATGTTCTAGAGCTTGTTTAGCATTCAATTTCAACTTGCTTGATGATCTTGCTTGGAAATAGGCTAGATTAGGTTCCCTTGTTCATTAAATAAAAAAAAATAAAAAATAAAAATAAAATAAAATTTGAACTTTGTGAACTTGGGAGCTTGATTGCTTTAATAGTCTTGCTAGGTTGCTGGTTTTAGACCAGGTTTGCAAGTGTTCATTCAAGCGCCTATCTTTTCCAAGCAATTCTTTATTCCTTGTGCTTAATCTTGTCCAAGTATTGATACTTTTCAGGTTCAAATGGGAAGGAAAGATGAGAAATTGATTGCACAAGAGAAGGCTGAGGCTGCTGAGAAAGAGACTGCTAGGTTTGGGAAAAAATTAGGCTCCAGGCCTGAATCTGAGGAGGAACGTAGGCAACAAGCTTTGGCTATGTTGAGACAGAAAGCACAAGCCAAGAAGGTTGGAAAAAGAATGGTTGATGGGCAAACAAGCAACCCAAGAATGAAGGAAAAAGGATGGCTAGTGATGAGAAAGGAACTGCTGGTACCCACAAGCAATCTCAAAGGGATGGAAAAAGAGTGGTTGATGTTGACCAAAAGACTACCAAGGAGGATGGCAAGAGGTTGGCTAGTGATGAGAAAGTGCTTGATGATGCTTACAAGATGGCCAAGAAGGATGGAAAGAGAGTGGCTGTTGGTGATCATAAGAACACTCCTTCAAAGAAAGCTAGAGCTCCAAGATCCCACAGTGTGGGACCTCTTGTTTTGGAGAAGAACACAAAGAAGGATGCTGAAAAACCCACTCCTCCCACCAAGATCAGAATCAAGGCACCAAACCCAAAGACATTGGCACCTCCACCCTTGGAGCCAGTAGATGCAACTGTTGAAGAAGCATCCTCTCCAAATGGAAGTGTGGCTGAGCAAGAAACTTTCGAAAAGTTAGGGTTCAACCCTCATAGAGATCGACAAAAGAAGCCCACTGAAGTTGAACTATTGGAGCAGATGAGGAAAGGTATCTTGGCCTCCAACCAGATTTGCTGATGTGAGGCTAATGAGGGAGCTAGAAATTGACCAAGACATGAAGGATTTGCTTGCTCTCATGAACATGGACAGCTTCTATTCCATGGCTCACCCAACATATAAAGAGGTCTCTTGCCAATTCATGGCATCCTTGGAGGTCACATTCCACTCCTCTTTACATGAGGAACAAGGGTGGGGAAGAATCAGTTTCAAGATTGATGAGAAGCCTTATTTCATGACCTTTACTGAGATTGGAGAGGTGCTAGGCCTCAAGGATTTGAAGGAGTCTTCTTTGCCTAAGCTGAAAGGGCTTCCTAAGGAAAGACCCTTCCCACTTCACTTACAAGTTCTTATCCGGCAAGGATAGAGTGTCCAGCAGAGACAAGAATGCTTCTATCAGGCATCCATCAGTCCGCTACCTCCATAGGCTGATTGTCCACACCATCTACCCAAGGAAAGAGCCAAGCAGCGTGAATGGAAGACTTGAACCTCATGCACCAAGCCATCCAACACTTTGCCTTACCTCCTCACCTACCTGAAGTCCCCACTGATTTCTACGCTGAGTTTGGTATGGTTGGATACTTTGTGAGCCTCATGTACTACAAGGATTATGCTTGGACAAACAGGGATCAGAGGCTCAGATTGGAATAGGCGGCTTGATCACACCTTGGCTTGAGCACCAGGGTATTACCTTGGGAGATGATGCATCGGTCCCTCTTTCATTGATCTCACCTACTTGAAGTCAGCTCATTACTTCTCTGGAAGATACAATGGGAAGTGTGTTTACTCGTACTTGAGAGGTTCCACCACAGTTGAGCTGCTTCTCCCTAACTATGAGCTCACTTCATTGAGCACACCAGGGACTATAAGTTTTGATATCAGTGAGCAGCACCTCCTAGGTAGTCATGGGACTCTAGGCCCTATGGTATGCACATAAAAGAAAGCAGCAGCAAAGGCAGCTAAGTTTGATCAGGGATATTCCAGCAGAGCCACAGCCCATCTCTTTGGTCCTCCTCGCTATAAGTTTGAGCAATGCACCAGTGCCCTGCCTATTGGTCCCATTCGCCAAGCTCATGACCAGATTAGCACATTACAAAGGTGGAACAGAGCTCAAGATAGGACTATCTACAAGCTCACCAAGAAGTGCAAGGAGTTGAGGAAAGCTGTGAAGAGACAAGCTGAAGCTTCAGCTCAGTTCATGAGAAAGGTTGCTGATGTTCTGACTAGGGGAGCTGTAGCAGGCTGCAAGGCTGAGGATTTCGATCTTGATGCTCTCCTTGCCCCTTCCCTACCGTTCTTGACCCCAATGCCTCAAACAGAGAAGCAAGCCCTCCGTAGCTTGAGGAACCCTTACATCGCCCCATCGCGTCCGGAAACAAGTCACCAAGCCTAAGCACCACTGCTGTGAAGAAGACTCTGAGGGTGAGGCATCAGCCTCTTCCCATGCTCCATGAGGTACTCCACTTCCTGATCATTGTATATACCATTCATCTTTGCATTTTGATTTCTTTTATTTATTTTAGGCCCTTCTCTACATTTAACAAACACAGAGACTGTGTGAATTAAGTGTGGGGAGGTGTCAAGTGCTAATAGTCTTATGTTTTATGTCATTTGCATGCACTTGTAGATAGTTATTGCATAGAAAAACAAAAAATTTGAAAAATTTGAAAAACACAAAAGAATCATGTAGTTGCATTAGGATTGAGTCTAGATCATTCACTTGCATAAAAAAAAAAGAAAAAAATCATCATATAGGTTGCATCATGCATAAGGGGACAAGGATGATAGTTGCCTTGTAAAGATGCTCATGCTAAGTTCTTAAAGTGATAACCTTCATAATCATAGCAAGTAGCTTGAGCAATCTTAAGATAGCTTGTAAACTTTGTGCCTTGAAATCTCTTCCTAAAGCTTATTTGATTGATTGATGCTCTCTCTTTGAAGCTTGCTCCTGTCATATTTAGACTCTAAGTCTCTTGCTCATGGTCCCTTGTGTACTAAGTGATGGATAGAACACTTGAGTTGTCCCTCCCATTCTTTGCCTATCTTTTTGGACAAGCTCAAGTGGCACTCCACACCCTAAAATCCTTACCTCCTTTCAAGCCTTCATTATTTGTTGAGTGAGGCCTTCTTTGGAAAGCTTTACATGTGCATAATGTTGAGAGTATTGGGAACGACAATGCTTGGTCTCCATTTTAGCTAGATTAGACACTCATAATGTCTAGCTTCTAGGATGGGGGTGAGTGTTGTATGGTGTGATCTTGGGAAAGTGAAAGGTTTATGAAAGAAAAGGTTGACTCATGGGGCTCTAAAGTTATAAGTGATTAAGTCTATAAGGGATAAGAGAAATGAAAGATTGTAAGCTCTAAGTTAGTGAATAAGTCTTGGCCCCCATATATATATATAAAAAAAAAAAGAAGTGAAAAAGAATAATGGAAAGGGGGCTAGCAATGTTTAGAAAGAGCTGAAAAAGAGTTTAAAATGTGAAAATCCCTTGTTGACTTCATTAAGAAAGAGTTTCAAATGAGAAAATATCTTGAGTATTTGGGGGAAACTTTGGGTGAGAGATGTGAGTGGTATTTTGGCATTGGGAATAAGGATGTAACTTATGTATTTAGGGAAAGGGTAGAACAATGGAGATTGAGCATTGTATGCATGAGTTGATCCCTTTCTTAGATATATTATGTGCAATGTCAAGGCTACTTTGTTTTGAGAGTGAACCACCCTTTGAAAGATCCCTTTGAACCTCTTGTTTCACTTTCATAAAACCTTCTTCCACCAAACCAAATAACTTGGACCATTTGACCATTTGCAAGATTTCTATTGAGTTTGCTTAATGATTGTAAGAGAGCAAGTGGATTAGTGGATTGTGGATTCATGATGAGTAAGTGTAGGGATCAAAAGAGTTGAGATAGGCCTTGAGAAGTTAGAGTTGGTTTGAGTTTTTGCTCTAGCTAGTTGGTATGATTATGCAAGGTTATTAAGTTGAGAACTAAGAAGAGCAATCTTTTGGCTATGAGTCCCCTCCTTCAAACCTCTCCTCCTTAGTCCTTGCTAGTTTACTTGTGGACAAGTAAAGGACTAGTGTGGGGGAGTTGATGTCTTGCATATTTTCATTGTTTTAGCTTTCCATTTTGTGCATTTTATCCCTTCTAGATTAGACATTAGGCATATTTAGGTTCATTTTGCATTCATAAGTCTTTATCAGGTCTTGGAGTGTACTTTGGAGAATTTGAAGGTGTTTGGGGGTACTTTATTACAAAAAGGAAGGGTGAAAGATAGACATGGACGATGGCCATAAAGAAGTCTTTCTGTGCTAAGATTTGGTGGGAACATGGCATTTTGAGTTAGCTTTCCATTGGGAGTGGTTTCAAACCATTTGAAGCCATATTGGAGGAGTTATGATTATTTGAGTGAAGGCATGTCAGTACACCCGGGTCAGCACACTCGGCATGACCAACCCGCACGGAACGAAGGGATGATGCTGGACGATGAAGCACCCGGACGGACGTACGCGACCTCAATAGCCCGCACGGCCTGACCACAGGAACAGACAGCAAGTACGCGGCTTGGAGCACCCGGATGAAGCTACCCGCGTGCGAGCCTACCCGGCGTCCACACCGGTGGGCGGCCAGCGTCGCGAGCCTATCCGGCGTCCACACCCGAGGAAGACGACCCTCACGTGCCGACAATGGAGAACGCCCAGGATCAAGACGCGGACGATCACACCCGACCTCCTTCGCCCGCGTACCACTCCACTCAACCCCAGTACCACTCCACTCAACCCCAGTACATTCGAGCAGGACGACACCCGGCCTTGGCACACGCGGCCTGAAGCACCCGCATGGCCTGCACACCCGACTGGAAGGACGCGGCCTGAAGCACCCGCACGGCCTGCTTGCTGCTGGACACGGACAGTACGCGGCCTAGAGCACCCGGGGAGGACAACCCGAGCAGTCGGACGAGCCGGACGAGAATCCTCATACGCGGGTGGCCATACCCGGCTTGATGGAAGCCTATCCGACCAGGGTATCCGAGCTTCTTCCTTTTGGAGCATTTTGATTGGCTTAGACCATTAATCTTCCAAGGGCTGTTTAGTCATTTTACTTTTATGTGTTTAGGGCTTTTAAGCCTACTATAAATACTCTCATTAACCCAAGTTTGGGAGAGATGTTATTTTATGATCTAAGAACAAAAACCTTTTGAGTAAAGCTTCATCTTTGATTTATTATCTCATCTCATCTTGTGTTCTTGATTGTTTATTTCATCTCCTTTCTTTCTCTACATGTTTAAGCTTGAATCTCTCATGGGTTTAAGAGTAAGCATGTGGATTAGTGAGTAGATCCATCTTAGATCCATGGATTAGGGTGATGGAGAATGATTAAGTGTAGATCCAAGGTGTTTAGTGTTAGATCTATCATTTCCTTGCATTGATTTGGTGTTCTTAAAGCTATATTTGAGTTGGCCTCTCAAACATAGAGCTATAGGCATTTCATGCCCGGAAGGTGTTCTATGAAATGCCTGAACCAACTCATCTATGCTTTTAGCTTGCTTTGCCTAAGGGATTAGTTGTCAAAGAGGCTAGAATTGCTATTAGACTCATTCTCCTTGTTTGCTTTGATCATTACAGCCAAAGGGATTTTGTGTACTTGGGTGATCATTGCAAAAGAGCATTCATCTAGGGATAGAGCTTGCTTAGTTTTGTTGTCTAGGCATAAGGATTTAGATTGATTGAAAAGTTAGCATCTTGGATTGAATCTTAATCATTTGATATCAAGTCCCTACACCCATGGGTCTCATTCTTCTCATAAGAAAGAAAGTTTTACTTTTTGTTGCACTTTACTTATTGTCTTAGTTTAATCATCAACCTCTTTAATGATTGCATTTAGATTAAGCATAGACTTGCATTCCCTCTGTTTCATGGTCACTTACGACTGGTTCGACAATCTTATATACTACTTCATTTGATTAGAACCTTAGAAAAGTTCTTTCATCAGGTCGTCCAACCTGCGCTGGGTCGTCCGCGTGGGTCATCCAACCCACGGTGGTCTACCCGCGCTGGGTCATCCTGTGTGGTCCGCGCGGGTCGTCCAACCTGTCCTAGGTCGACCAGGGTTGATATGCCTCTAGTAAATCGATCATAACTCCTCCAATACAGCTCCAAATGACTTGAGAACCACTTCCATTGGAAAGCTAACTTAATTTCCCATGTCTTCTTAAAAGATGGAATTTAAAAGATGTCTTTAAGGTCTCCATCATTGTTCATCTTTCACCCTTTTGCACCACATATGTCTCTAAACCACCTCCAAGAACTCCATAGGACACTCCAATATCTGATAAAGACTTATGAATGCAAAATGGGTCCTAAAGATTCCAAATTCCTAATTCCTAATCTACATGATCAAAAGCACAAGATATGACAGATAAAATCATGTAAATATGCAAAATATCTCTCAATTCGAAAACCGGTTCAATTCGAGTGAACCGGACTTAATTTCGAATTGGTTATCCTTCTCTCTCTCTCTCTCTCTCTCTCTCTCTCTCTCTCTCTCTCTCTCTCTCTCTCTCTCTCTCTCTCTCTCTCTCTCTCTCTCTCTCTCTCTCTCTCTCTCTCTCTCTCTCTCTCTCTCTCTCTCTCTCTCTCTTTCTCTCTATATTTGAAATTCACAGGTCTCTAAAGAAGATTTCACCATAACTCTCTCATTTCTCACTCGTTTCTGCTGGTTCAAAGTGCTATCTCTGCGATTTTGCTTCATATTTCCAATTCTCTGTTCTAGTTTCTGTGAAACAAGCTAAGGTATAGAAGATTCAACCTTTAATTTTCGTGGGTCAAATTTTCCAACTTTTTCAAAGTTGTTGCATTGTTGATTTCTTGCTCAAAACTTTTTCATTATGCTTGCATTAGCTTGTTTGAGAAGTGGGTTGATTAAATTTATGGTATATTGGTTTGAATTGAGAATTTGAAAACTAGGGTTCTTGGTGAATTTTGTGATTTTGAAAATCGTGGAGCTGTTTATTGTTTGTGCTTGGATTGGGTATCATTTGGTGTTCTAGAACTCATGTTAAGAGACTATATCAATTGAAACTCATTTGGTTGAAATTTTTTTGTCTAAAGGAGTGTTTCTTGATTTTGCATTTGAAACTTTTATGGTCTTGTGAGCTTCATTTGGCATTGTTCTTACGCTATTTAAAGTGTTTGATTTCATGTACTAATGACAAGGACTACTAGAGCAGCGGGGAAGAACAGTGATTAAGAGGAGGAGATTGAGAAAACACAACAACAGATTGAGGATAGTATTGACAGATACATAGAAACAGGTCGGCAAGTTCCAACTGAAAGTGAAAGTGAAGTGGAACAGCCAGTGAGGCAGGCCAAAGAACCTAAGGGAAAAGGGTTGCATCTGGCACACAAAGGAATAAAAAGATACAGCCTACGAAGCCGCAGCTGCTCGCTCACCTCCGCGATGGCATCACCTGGAAACCGACAAGATATCCGGATCCTTTGTTCTTGAGAGAGACAGAGCTTTATAATGGAGTGCTTCGTGTACTTAGAAACATGGGGTTTCAGTCTTTCCTCACCAAGGAAGCCCAGCCCTAGGATTCTTACAGATCGGAGAATCGGTGACAAGGTAAGGCCTTTCATCACTGGAGGGGGAGTTCGTCATCCTCAGAATAAGAAGAGCACGAGCATCAGGAATCCGATCATTCGGTATGTTCATCACATCTTGGGCAACACCGTCTATTTTCTCAGAGAGTCTGGCAACGTCTTGGAAGAAGAGTTGTGTTTGATTGGTCTTGCACTTGAGCCGGTGTTTGGAAGAGCCGCTGATATACCATGGATTTGACCCACTTTTACACATGGTATATAGGTGTTTAAGATATAATTATTATGTTTTGGAGTCTATTAGGTATGTTTTCAGGTTCATAAGTGTTTTGGAATAAAGTGATGATTTTGGAGTATTTCAGAGCATAAAAGAGATTTCACCCGAGCTAACCATCAAACCAGACCGGATGTCGACATTCAGAGTTAATAATCGATCGATGCACACTCTGTGCCATCGATCAACATCAAAGAGGTCTATGATTAGAGATTATAATCTATCGATACAAATCATGTGACATCGATCGTCGACGAATCGCGCAGAAGACAGATTGGTTCCAGCCGACTTAAAGCTCAAGACTTCACCAAATTACAAGATCGCCTCTGATGAGTTATTAACCTAATATATATAGTTTGCCTAAGTGTTTAAGGAAAAGTGTCTTTTCTATTCTCTTGTTTTAGACAGCAAAGGTTTTAGGGATTTTTAGAGTTGGAGAGAAGATCCAAAGAGATCTGTGATTGGAACTCCATTATCATCTATCTATATATCTATCTATGCAATTTTCTTTACATCTTATTGTTAGATTCACGGTTCAATACGTTATGTGGGATTCGCCTCAACTATAGTTTGCTAAGTTGTGATATTCATCATTAGGATGCTCTTAATGCTTGTGTTCTAGAATGGCTAACTAGAAACTTGACCTAGGATACAAGCTATTTCTTAACCTCGTCCTGAACCTATCCTAATTGAGCTAGTATTGCTAGAGATGGAGGAAGCTGATCTCGGAACCCTTTGTGAGAATTCATTCAACCCACATGCATAGCTTGCTAGAGCCCGTCGATCGATATTCCTATAGAATAATCGATCGACGGTGCAAAAGGTATATCGATCAATATTCATCTAGAATAATCGATCGACACTTTCTAATTGATCAAACCAATTGGTGGGATCATTAGATCTAGTCAATAGACAAATCTAAACAAGCGTAAGCTGATCGATTTCTTATAAGTTGAGCTCTATAATATCATGCAAACAACTGTTAGGCATCTATAGGATTATAATCCTAATTACCTAAATAGAAACCCTAAGTCTAACTACCTTTCATTAATTGTCAAAACCTCAATCAACTCAACCGAGCAACTACCTTGCTCAAAACCTGCTATTTAAGTTTAATCATAATCAACCAAGCTTAATCGCTCTGATTAGATCTTTTTGGTTTCCTAGCTCCTTGTGGATTCGATCCCTAAGTACTACAATGATATCACTCAAATTACCCTAAGGAGTGACTTTACTCTCTCAAATAAGAGGTTCAGTTGTAGTACTTAGGGATCAAATCCACAGAGAGCTAGTGTACACATAAGATGCAATCTTAATGACTATGCTAGATTGAAAATAGTTTAAAGTAAAGTACAGGATTGCTGAGTAAGGATAAGATTACTCAGTTGAAAGGATTTGGTTTTGAAAACAGTAAAGAAAAGTAGTTAGATTCAGGGTAAGTATTCAGGAATTCAGGATTATAAATACTATAAAGGCTAACAAGTTGCTTGCATAATATGTCAGAGCTCAACACTTATTAAATGAATCCATCAGCTCTCGCATTATTTAGACCATCTATTACTTAGATGCTAAATGGTGTTGCGGTCGGCTACTCTGCCGACGGTATCGCTCAATAGTTCGATAGGAATATCGACCGATACACCTCTAGCTACGTCGATCGATTACTTTACAGGAGTATCGATCGATACGGATCTAAGCAAGCTTTATGCGCGAGTTGATACAATGCTCACCATGATCTTAGATCAGCTTTCGCATATCTCAAGAGGGTCATAGCATGTTTAGGATGTTGTCAGGTATTGCATGTAATGAACAATGCAATCCAAGTTCATGTTCTAGGTAGCTAAGCTAGAAAAAGCATTAGTGAACAATCCTAACAATAAATATCACAACTATAGCAATTATAGGCTGGGGCTAATCCCTCATATCCTATTTAAACCCTAAATCTAACAAATGAATCTACTCAGACATGGCTAAGTAGTTCATAGCAACAAGGTAATAATAAAAGTTCATAGACCTATTAGAGGGTGAACGCTTAGGTTCCAATCAAAAATATCTTTGGATCTCTCCTCTAGGTCTAGAATTTTATAACCTTTGTTAACAAATAAAGAACTGAAAGAAATAAGTAGAAGTAGAAGAAACTTGAATAAAACTTGTATTGTAGAAAAGACTTGTAAAATTGAATTGTAAAAGCTTATTCTTAATGCTAAAACACTTAGGCATATAAATATATGAGTTCATTAGGTTAAAAAACTCGTCAGGGGCATTCTTGTAAAATGTGATATCATGGGCTTCAAGTTCGGCCAAGTCCAACTTGTCTTTCAGCCACCTCAGTATCGATCGATAGTACAGGGTGTACATCGATCGATTATGGTCTCGATGTATCGTTCTTCGGCTAATGTGTGTCGATCGATTGCACAGAGTGTGCATCGATCGATGTGTAGCTCTGATGTCGACCTCTGGTCTTGATCTCGGGTGAACTCTTCTTTAAGCTCCAAAACGGCACCTAAAACATCACTTTTCTCCAAAATGCTTCTGAACCTGAAAACATACCTAATAGACTCCAAAACATAGATAATAGTAGTAAAAACACTCATATACCATGGGTAAAAACGGGTAAAATCCATGGTATATCAACTCACCCAGACTTAACCTTTTGCTTGTCCTCAAGCAAACACACATACAGTCTTTATGAAAGAGGTTTTGAAAAGCAGGGACTAAATCAAATTCAAACTTAGAATCATAACCTCTACTTTGTTGCAAACCACATCTAAGAGTCTGTCAATCCACGAAGCACATTATGCAATATCCTAATTAAGCAACCTTGATCATCTAGCCAACAACTTAGCAATCCTGTCTGACTAACCCCTCTACTGATTTCATTTCTGTACATAAAAATATAAGTGCAGGCTTTACCTTGGGAGTATCGATCACAGGATGCAAGGTTGCTCAAACAAGTATCTGGACCTGCAAGTAAAAATTAGTTCTTATCCTCTCTCTCTACTTTTTCTCTCCTAGTCAAGTCTGCTTTCATTTGCAAGACATTGACCAAGATTGGACAGGCTTCCATGAATCAAGCCTTAATGGTTGCAGCCACCAAGTTATGTTCACTTCTTTTGACCTATATCCTAGGATTCATTCTTGAAGCAAGTCTTGAAGGGGTAACCACCAAGCCCTGTTCGAACCCTTTACCTATAGAATTCTTATGAATCAAGTCTTGAGGGGGGTAACCGGCAAGCCCTGTTCGAATTCCTTCCTAGTTAATCACTAACTAATTCTAGAACATAAATTTAAGATAATTTTCGATTTTGTTTTAGTAGAACTTAATAAAAATTAAATCTAATTTCGAAAATGAGAGAGAGAGGGTGATAAAATTATCTACACAAGGCTTTTACCTTCCAGACTTGTTTGAAGCGTCCGATCCCATGTATACCATGCCCCAAGACAAGCAAAGAATTGTCAGGTTAGGTTGGAAATCAGCTTTGGTTCCTCGGACAATCAATGAAAGTGTTGTCATAGCTGATAGGTGATCAACTTTAGCATCTATAGTACATTCTGCATCAACAAATCTAAGAATGGTGCCTAAAAGATTGGTTAGATAAAAAGTGAAAATTTAAATTATCATTATCCCTTTCTTGACTCAATAAAAACCATTTTGAAAACATTTTTGGATGAAATCAAAAGGTAAACAGCATCAGTAACATCCCCCCAGACTTAAATCATACACTATCCCCAGTGTATAACCAGTCCAGTAAAGGCATAGGTAATAATAAAGTACGATATCAAAAGTTTAGAGCGATATACCTGACGCGATCGTATCGATCGATGTTGAGTCGCATTAAATCGATAAAGCTTCTGTGTGGTTCATGTCGATCGATATCGACAGTGTCATGTCGGTCGATTTCAGTGGCAATCGTCTAATTGTAACTGCAAAGAAAAACAAATACGAAAAATAAAATCCTAAAGATAAAAATAAAATGAAAAACTACCTAACAGTGGGTTGCCTCCCACTCAGTGCTTTGATTATAGTCATCTAGCTTGACTTTGGATGGAATGAGCTACTGAGATGAAGTCCAGGTACTTGTTGAGAAACAAGTATCCTCTGTATCTTTCTTCTCACCGAACCATGCGTCAAATAGGCTTCTTGTGGCTTCATATTCTCTGGTTCGTTTCTTCTTTATCTCAATCAACTCATCAGTGATCCTTTGAATCCTTTCTTCATGACTTTCAATGCTGAACTCGTGCCATCCTAACTTCTTGTAGGCATGTTCTGAAAGGTCACTAAGCTCCGCTTGCATTGAATCAAGGCGTTAGATCATTTTGTCTTGGATGGAGCTGGTATCGATCGATTCCTTTGTTGAAATATTGGTCGATGGCTGTTGAAGTCCATCGAACGATGCGCTGGTTGCTCGGTCGATCGATTCTAAGGGTGCAGGTCTGCTTGCAAGCTGTCTCTGAATGGCTTTAATTTCTTTATGCATCCCTTCTACGCTAGATTCCATGCTTCCAACCTCGTTAACAAGCGGGAAATACGTTTGGTCTAGACGTCTATCTTGTGAATCATCCACGCTTGTTATTGCTGTGTAGACTTCATCAACTAATTTATCCAAATCTGCTCTGGTACAGATCTCTGAAGTCTGTATATCGATCGATGCAACAGGTTGCTTATCAGTCGATTTTTGCTTCTGCAGACTCTCGTGAAGCTTCTCTGCAAAGAGCTTCATCTGGCCGTAGATTTCAGTCAATCGCCTATCGATCGATGTGAGGTTGAGCTCGTCGATCGATACAATCGATGCAGCCTGATAATCAAGTTGACGTTGGAACTTCTCAGCCTCCTGCTGTATAGCATCTATTCGAAGTGCGAGTTCCTCCACTTCTTTGTCTACTAAGAAGTGTATATCAGCAATTTTCCTCTCAACTGCTTTCAGACGAGTCATTCCTCCAAAAGGATTGCAAGGGGCAGCGGGGTTCATATCTGCATGTGCTTCATTGATAAGGCGGATAGATCTCTTTATCTCGTCTGTGCAGATGCTTAGATCCCCTAGGTTGTGGAAGATAGGTTTACAGGTTTTGGTGAGTTTGCTGCTGAGACGAGCTTCTGCTTCCTTCAATTCTTTCCAGATATCTCCAAGAGACTCATCAACCTCATGTTTTGAGTAAGTGGTCGATGGTGTTGGCTCAGACGATCGATGAGGATGTTATTCGCTGATCGATATTGATCTTTTGGCTATGGTTCTGTGCATTGCAAGATCTTGTTCCATCTCAAGACGCTGAACCTTCTTGAGTAATCCTTTCTGCACTGAACATCCAGCTTCATCTCATCGCAAGCTTGTCTCTGGCCTCTTCTAAACTCTTTTTCATGGAGAGCTTTTCTCATTTATGCTCTCCAAGTAAACGGTGAACATCTCGCTGATCTTGTCTTTGGTGTAGGTTTCTTGCACCTATTCTCTTTGTAAATGAACTAGCGTGCTCGTAGATGATGTAGGAGCCATCCATTGAAGTTCTTTGGAGCAGTTTCTTGATGTCGGCTTTTAGAAATTCTGATGACGCCACCATCTATTCCTCTAAAACCATTCTCGCCTCTGTAGACCCCATACTCATCTCTCTGCTCCCAAAAGAATTTTCAAACCCATATCGAAGGCTCTTCCGACTGACACTTATCGACGATGCAGCACACTCGACGTATCGACATTTTTGTTGAAGATATGGATCCTTCCTGTTGAGATGGTTATCATCAGCTTCCTTTGGCTCGGTTGTTGGTTCGCCTCCTGGTGCTGATAATGGTGGTCTGGTCCGTAGAAGTTGTTGCTGAATAGTTGTGGGATCCATTGGCTAACTCAGGACGCCTACAATGTCTCTTTGGATATGGGGAGTGTTCGCCCATCCATTGAGAGCTGTAAAGCCTTGTGAACTCTGAAAATACCAAACTCATTCGGGATTAGATTACCAAATTAAGTACATTTGAATTTGTTACCCGATGGTTGGTTGTATGTATCGGTCGATGGCACAGGTTCTGAATCGGTCGATGGTTGTTCAGGCCTATCGGTTGATTGTACCGCCGCCGGTCGATCGATGAGACTTCTTCGGGTTGGTGATGTGTTGGTGGCGGTCTCGACCGCGGAAGCTTTTGTATCGGTAGTCGCTGTCCAGCCCCGATTGAGTAGTCTCCTCTCTTGTTGTTGACTGGTTGTCGAATGATGCAGGCAAGTAGTATTGATCGATGGGGAGGTCCCGTCGATCGATGTCGGATTCTAAGGTTGTGGTGGAGAAGTCGACTTCATCTCTGGAAGGTCAGGCTCTCTATAGCTCTCCTCCTAATAATCATCATATTCTCCTCAATTTGAGTAGTATTTGCAGCATATGGTGGGGTGTAGTAGTCATTCTCCCACGTGTTTACTTCGAAATCACCTTCTGGAAACTCCTCCTCGATCTGATTGAATAGTGAATCGATCGATGACCATGTGTGGCTGTCGATCGTTGTCGATTCACCAGAGATGATGGATGAGACAGTGCTTCTATCGATCAATTCTGCGGTCTCTGTCTCCGTATTAGCCTTGTGAGTGTATTCATCTCCACAATAGCAAACAGCTACAAGGTCTGAGTTTTGGATCTTCTTAGGGACCTTGATGACTTCGTCTGGATCATAGTAGACCGTAGGGTTGATCAGGGTTAGGCACAGTGTGTTTGTCTGAAGGTTGCAGACTGCTCCAACTGTGGCTAGGAAGGCTCTTCCAAGTAGCAAAGAAGTCGGTAGGGTTATCTTGACGTCCAAGACATGGAAGTCTACTGGAATTAGGGCTTCTCCTATGGTGACCTCAAGGTTTCTCACAATTCCTCCAGAGTTCGCTGAGAACAATCCACAAAGATGAGCGATTCTTGATGGCTCTATCTTCAGACCTAGATGGTGCTATCACCTGGGTAAGATGCTAACTTCAGATCCTGTGTCATGTGGGAACCAAAATTCACACCGTCAATTTCGATAAAAGTTTTATGGAGGAAAACCGAGTTAACCGATCTTCCTTGAAGGTCCGGATATCTGCTGGGCGCGAAACAATCGAGATAAAGTTGCGAAAAATAGAAATCGAAAAAGTTGGCGAAAGATCTTATTTCTGAATTCTCGTTTGGCGTGTAAGCAAGAAAAAGCTGGCGTAGGGCTGTCGAGGAGTCCGCTAGTCTGGTTGCCTAAGTCTATCCTAGTTGAGTCGCAGCTGCTAGTGAAAACAGAAAAGAATGCTAAATCGCTCAAGTGCTAAGTGCTTGAAAGATTTTGATCTGGTTTGCTTCTTGCTCAAAGCTCTCCTATATACTCCCCTTAAGGCGGTCTATCTTCGCGGGTTGAATCGGCTTTTCCATTTTCGTCCATCTTCGTGTTTATCGGAAACTTGACATTTATCTTGGAAAACTTGACATTTATCTTCTGGAAACTTGACATTTATCTTCTGGAAACTTGACATTTATCTCTTATGTGAGGATAAGGATAAACCGTCATAGTTATCCTTCCGGAAAATCGTGCGTGGGCGTTTGGCCACGTTAGACGTTAGGTGTTTTACGGTTTTGAAGGGCGGTCTTTGAAGGTTTTGGTGTTTCGAAGGAACTTAATTCCTCGTATAGTCGAGATAGTGGTGTTCCAGAATAACCGTGATCGTACCAAACTTGCGTAAATTGATCCGAACAAGCTAAGATGGGATCGAACCGGACGCGATAGGACCGAGACCGGGCGAGGGCATGGATAGCGAGCCGACCCGTGCGGCCAGTGCGCCCGTATGAAAGCGAGTGCGCCTGGAAGCCAGCCAGCGTTGGTGCCGGGCACCAGGCGAATTACGCCCGGCAGACCAGGCAGCGTCCAGCGTGCGGCAGAGCCGGGCAGCGTCCATGCGCCCGGCGCCAGTGCGCCCGGCGCCAGGCGAAGTGCCGGCGCCAAACCAGCCAGCGTCCAGCGTGCGCCGGCATAGTCCGAGGCAAGTAGTATGATCGATGGGGATGTGGTCCTGTCGATCGATGTAAATGATTCTAAGGTTGTGGTGGAGAAGTCGATCTTCATCTTACGGAAGGTTGTGGCTCTCTATAGCTCTCTCCTCCTCGTAATCATCGATATTCTCCCTCAATTTGAGTAGTATTTGGCATATGGTGGGGTGTAGTAGTCATTCTCCCGTGTTTGCTTGAAATCACCTTAAAACTCCTCCTCGATCTGATTGAATAGTGAATCGATCGATGACCATGTGTGGCTGTCGATCGTTGTCGATTCACGAGAGATGATGGATGAGGCAGTGCTTATCGATCAATTCTGCGGTCTGTCTCGTATTAGCGCCTTGTGAGTCGTATTCATCTCCACATAGCAAACAGCTACAAGGTCTGAGCGTTTGGATCTTCTTAGGGACCTTGATGACTTCGTACTGGATCATAGTAGACCGTAGGGTTGATCAGGGTTAGGCACAGTGTGTTTGTCGAAGGTTGCGGTTGCTCAAGCTGTGGCTAGGAAGGCTCTTCCAAGTAGCAAAGAAGTCGGTAGGGTTATCTTGACGCCCAAGACATGGAAGTCTACTGGAATTAGGGCTTCTCCTATGGTGACCTCAAGGTTTCTCACAATTCCTCGAGTTCGCTGAGAACAATCCACAAAGATGAGCGATTCTTGATAGGCTCTATCTTCAGACCTAGATGGTCTGCTATCACCTTGGGTAAGATGCTAACTTCAGATCCTGTGTCATGTGGGAACCAAAATTCACACCGTCAATTTCCGATAAAGTTTTATGGAGGAAAACCGAGTTAACCGATCTTCCTTGAAGGTCCGGATATCTGCTGGGCGCTGCGAAACAATCGAGATAAAGTTGCGAAAAATAGAAATCGAAAAAGTTGAGCGAAAGAGATCTTATTTCTGAATTCTCGTTTGAGCGTGTACAGCAAGAAAAGAAACTGGCCGTAAGGGCTGTCGAGGAGTCCGCTAGTCTGGTTGCCTAAGTCTATCCTAGTTGAGTCGCAGCTCGCTAGTGAAAACAGAAAAGAATGCTAAATCGCTCTAAGTGCTAAGTGCTTGAAAGATTTTGATCTGGTTTGCTTCTTGCTCAAAGCTCTCCTTATATACTCCCCTTAAGGCGGTCTATCTTCGCGGGTTGAATCGGGCTTTTCCATTTTCGTCCATCTTAAGTGTTTATCGGAAACTTGACATTTATCTTGGGAAAACTTGACATTTATCTTCTGGAAACTTGACATTTATCTTCTGGAAACTTGACATTTATCTCTTATGTGAGGATAAGGATAAACCGTCATAGTTATCCTTCCTTTTCGGAAAATGCGTGCGTGGGCGTTTGGCCACGTTGGGCCGTTTAGGTGTTTTTACGGTTTTGCGAAAGGACGGTCTTTGAAGGTTTTGGTGTTTCGAAGGAACCTAATTCCTCGTATAGTCGAGATAGTGGTGTTCCAGAATAACCGTGATCGTACCAAACTTGCGTAAATTGATCGAACAAGCTAAGATGGGATCGAACCGAGACGCGATAGGACCGAGACGGGGCGAGGGCAGCGGACGCCAGGCCGACCCGTCACGGCAGTGCGCCCGGCGCCAGTCGAGGTGCGCCGGCGCCAGGCCAGCCAGCGTGGCCAGTGCCGCCGGCACCAGGCGAATGCCGCCCGGCATGAGCCAGCCAGCGTCCAGCGTGCCGCGGCGCCAGGCCAGCCAGCGTCCAGCGTGCCGCCCGGCATGAGCCAGCCAGCGTGGCCAGTGCCGCCGGCGCCAGGCGAGTGCCGCCCGGCATGAGCCAGCCAGCGTCCAGCGTGCGCCCGGCGCCAGGCGAGTGCCGCCGGCGCCAAACCAGCCAGCGTCCAGCGTGCCGCGGCGCCAGGCGAGTGCCACGGCGCCAAACCAGCCAGCGTCCCGATGCCGCCCGGCATCAGGCGAGTGCCGCCGGCGCCAGGCGGCCAGCGTCCGATGCCGCCCGTATGGGCGAGGTGCCGCCGGCGCCAGGCGAGTGCCGCCGGCGCCAGGCCAGCCAGCGTCCAGCGTGCCGCCGGCGCAGGCGTTTACGCCTGTGGGTTTTAGTTGTTCGATCTTTCTCGTCAGTCGTTTGCGGAAATCTTTTGAGTTTGGGAAGGTCTTTAGCCGTAGATTTGAGATAATCGTTTCTAATCCAGCGAGATTCCGAGTATCGGATTTGAGATGGACTTGGATTTGTACATTTTCGTCGTCGAGGATCGCGAGCAATGTGGCCGAGCTTTAGATGTGTTAAAAGATGAATCTTTTAAACAATCGGAAGGCTTTACGGAAGACTCATTGTAGATCTCGGACGATCAGACATCGGTTTCAAGGGACCAAAATGCGCCATTGCGAGATCATGAGATGATCATACGGATGGGCGCCAGGACCCTCGCCATTGGCGCCAGATGGGAAGTGGGCGAGCCTTCCGTGAGTTTTATCGGCGGCGACCGTTTCTTGGATTTGATCGTTAAACGGCTTTTCTTCGAGGATTTTGGTGGCGATTTCGTCATTGACCGATTTTGACCCCAACAGTTAGCCCCAGCTAGCTAGGAACCGTAGAGCCTGTCGGATCCTAGCTTGCGGTATAGCCGATGTGGGAAGGTGTTGAGGCGTGTCGTTTGCGAAAATCGGGTAAATAGTGATTTTACCTCCTTTATATGGATGGAGTAAAAATATCATTCTTACTTCATCACAAGATTTTACTCTCTCTCTCAAGAATCCTTTCTCTCTCTTTAAGAACAATGTCTTCAAGATCCTCAAAGAGAAACTTTTCTTCCCATTCATCCTCGGATGACTCTCCTGCCCATGTGGCGGTGAAGCGGGGAGAGTTGGTCGAGGAGGAAAAAGACTGCGTATTACCGAGTCCTTGTAGGTTAGCCCCAACACTGCCAGAGATCCCTGTTCAGGAGGCCTCGAGGCAGCCGGTGCTCTTTTGCGCCGAGCTTCGGTTTCGTAAATATCTCAAGGTTCTTGAGATTTTTACCAGGTTCTGAAGAGTCAAATTCAGTTCCGTTGGTAGCGAGTGCAAAGAATCCTCCGCAAGGTTTCTTTACATGTTCTGAAGCTTTCTTTCACGTATTGCGGTATCGCGGTTCGATCCCTGGTGCCATTGTTAGATGCGCTTCACCGCTTGAACTTCGATCAACCAACTCAGCGTTCCTGCCTTGGAGAGTTGGCTTGGCGTACTGTCGCTTCTGAACTTCGGGATTGATCTTGGTCGATGATTTGAAGGTCTTTGGGGCACTCGGCCGACGGGAGTGACGGTTACTACTCCATGCTGCCTAAGAAGGATATGGCCGTGATTCAGGGGACTACCGAATCCCAAATCATGGCAGGGCGTTTCTTCTTCGTCCAAATAGATGGCGAGTCTGTCGAGGAGAGCTGCCTCCATCTATTTCCGAGCATGGAACTTCAACGAGTATCTGGCGAAAACCCTGTTGTCTATTTCACCTTTTAGTCGCGAGTTTTAGTGAAAAATTTTCGTTTTGTGAGAACAACCCTACTGCGCATTTGCCTGGTGGCGTCTTTGTCAAGAGATCTTCTTCGTCAAGAGATCTTCTTCGTCAAAGGCGTTTTCTGGAAATCCTTCACCCTCGAGCAGTTCGAGATGCGGTTAGACTTTATCGGTCGAGCTCCTGTCCGTCGTATGATGCGAACCTGTCACGCAGCTCCTACCGGAGGCGCAGACAGAGGTCTCGTAAGGGGAAGGAAATCGATGATGGGGAAGGCTCGGAAAGTCCTTCACCGTTGGGAGAAAAACCTAGTTTTATTCCAGCGGAAAAGCGAGCCAGCGGTTTTCCACCTAACAACTTCTTTGATGGCCTTCCTCGGAGTTTACTACTGATGAGTAAGCTGGAGGATGAGGAGAAACAACGGGTGTTTGCGAGGGCTCCCAGCGTATCAGCGAGGTTTGGCCCTTTGAACTTCTTAACCTTGTGTTGAATCTATATATAAGCATACTTGCTGATCTTGAGTTTATGCAGGGACTAAGAGTGTTTAGCGAGGCTTGACTAGAGTTTCCGCAAATCCAGGATTGCTAACTTCAAGACCACAGAAGCAGGCGAGAGCTTTTCGGTTCGACAAGAGGTAAAGGCGCAGAATCGCGAAGCAAGCTGAGCTTCGCTCGAGCTCGTTCGAGGCGGAAAGGAGAGGAAGAAGGATGGTGCAGCGGAGGTGGCAAGGCGAGGCGAATCGTTTGCTGCTGAGTTTCAATGTTTTAAAGCTCAGGAGTTTGTTGGTGATTTCAGCGAGTGCGGGGTTGGTCGTAAACCTTCACAAGTCTCAGAACCGGTTCTCCTTTGATTCGAGATTGCTGAAATGAAGGATTTCATGGCGAGTCGCTCATTCTGAGTCCTTGGTTCCTCCGGTAGAAGAAAGTCCGGAGACTATGGGAACCTATCGAGGTTTCGAGGATCTGATGGAGGCGAGCCGATGAAGCGCCGAGGGTGGTGGGAGCGCTCAAAGCGTGAATGAGAAGTGGACCAGCCTGCTAGTTCATTTGGGATTTCCGCATCCGGTTTCTCAATGTTGACTTCCTTTTGTGAATCGTATTTTTGGCGTGTGTGGCGTTTTAGTAATTTTATTCTTCGACCGTTGGAGGTTGCATTCTTATGTTTTGGGACTGGCGTTGGTGGCGTTGAATCCTGCCGTCTTTGCGGCTTTTATGAATATGAAAATTTGCGAGATTTAGTCTTTTGTTTTGATTTATACTTTCGTCAAGTGTAGAGGAAGGATCGCGGGTAGTCGCCATTATCCTAACTCTTTTTGTCGCTTGGTCGAATGCTACTTTTAGCGGCGTTTTAGGTGTAAGCAATAAGAGACATGTTTTGGGATCTATTATCACGATACTATGTCTGTGAGATGTCAAGATCCAGAAAGACTGGGTTTAGGGCAAAACCTAGGTTTACTCTCAGCTTTGAGGCTGTCGCGATGACTGATCGGCTTCGTTTTCCTGTTAGTGATTGCTTCCTGATTCTTTTCGTTTAAAGTCTTGACTAGTCGCGGCTTATATGACTTGTGTTAAAAGAATCGAGCTATCTTCGGAGTTTATCGAGGCAGCTAAACCAAAATTTTGGGTTTCTTGTATAGCTATGATATCCTTGTCGGATGTAAGAGGACCTTGTTGGGCTGACTACGAGTTTGTATTGAGTGAAACATTTCTTGTGTGCGTCTATCGGGGTGTCGGCCGAGCGTGAGTTATTTTTAAGTCGCAGGTGGACTGTCTTTGCGGATAATACGAGTTTTGTTATCTTTTTAAGAAGTTGCGATGTCTCGCGTTTCTTTTGAAGATATGATTTTCGTTTTTCCGAAGCGTTGATGCGTTTAAGTGAGCATAAAAGAATTTTATTAAAATTTCGAGAAGTTAGAGTACATGTGCGGATTTTTCGCGTTTTTGTGGGAGTATAGGGTTATCGCGCAGTCCCCTTTTGGTGAGGGGATAGCTGAACTTCGCCGGGTTTCGACGAGCTGCCTACGATACCTCTTCGAGGATCAAGCCATCTCGTAGTTCTGATAGTTGCGCAGGCGTTTTACTCCCGTCGTCGCCGTTTCGACCGTGCTGGTCGGATCGGTGGTTTGTCGCGAGGGTCGTGCTATCTGCTTTCCGCGGCGGTGGACTCGGAGGCTTTGTCGCTGTCTTGAATCGTTGCCTGTTTGGATGATTCTGGATCATCTTTCTTTGAGTCCTCGGGAATGTTATGTGATTCCTTTGCTTTCGTTTGGGTTGGCGCAGAGGCGTTCGATCTTTTCGCAGTTTGAACTCAGCTAGGTAACGAGTCTCGATTGTTTCGACTACCCCAGATGGCTGCGGTTCGGTCGGTCGGAAACTTGATACCGAGTGATATGTGGATGGTACTGCCTTCATGGAGTTGATCAAGGGGTTCCCATGATGGCGTTGTAGATGGCGGGTTGGCGACTACTGCAAACTTGACAATTTTGTAACTTCCTTTGCCATGCCGGAAGTTTAATTCTCGAGGTCATGGTAGTGGCCGAAAACCCGTCAAAGGTTTTGGCTCGGGATGACTTCCCAAGTGGGATCTTCATCCTGTAGAGTGTGTCGCGGAAGATGGCGTTGACCGTGCTTCCTGTATCGATGAGAATGCGGCCGACCGAGATCCTGGATGACCAGGTCGATTACCAAAGGATCGCAGTGAGGTTTGTCGATTCCGGCGGTCGTGTTCCCAGCGATTGTGTGGTTAGGAACATCGCTGTCTGGGAACCAGTTAGAACTTGTCTCGGCTTTTTAGCCCGTAGGCTTTTATCGATGAGACAGAATCTTGGTAGAACTGTGATCCTCCGATGATCATGCTTACCCTCTGGCGACTGCTGTTGTTCCCTTGGTCGTCTGTCTTCTTCAGCTTTTCCCGATTGGTTTTGGTAGCGGTCCTCGAGAACAGTTTTGTTGGTCTTTAGGCGGTCGGAGTCCAGGAGCAAGTCCTTTATACTCTTGACCTTTGATAGTTAGCGGTGAGGAGTTTTCGCGGCGAGCGGCGCCGAGAACCTTGCAGTTAGCGGTGGAGTGACCTCTGGTCTCGTGGAACTTCGCAGTAGGAGTTATCCTTGTACTGGTTCCTGGTCCAGGTGTTTCGGAGGTTTTGCCTTGCTCGAGTTGATGGCGTAGTTATGCTGCGCCTTGGTCTTCCCTTCGTGATGGGCGTACTTGTCGTAGTTACGAGGGTTTCTTCTTGAGCAGCGGTTTTCTGCGGTCCGTGCTTCTGCGATAGAAGCTCCATCTCTTCTTCCATGAGGATGAGGTCCGTTGCTTTGTGGAAGTATCCTGGATTGTCGCGGCTTTTCCAGTAGTATCCACTTTGAACCGACTTGTACCAGAAGTTTTCCTCGAGCGTCGATTGCGACATTGTCGCTGATGCCGTTACTCTGGCCATCACCAGTTTGAACCGCCATGAAGTCGCGGAGTGACTTCGTCTTCTTTCTGAGCTAGACTCCATAGATCCCGTCGGGCGTTTCTCTGTCCATGAACATGGAGTACTGTTTGAAAGCGCCGAGGCCAGTTGGCGGAAATTTCGATGGAGTTCCTTTTGAGCGGAGAACCACTTTCGGCGCAGCACCTTTGAGGTGCTTTCGGCGAAGAAGACAATGACCTGCGTCCGTTAGGTGCTCGGGAGTTTGCACCTACCCATTGCGATCTGGAAGGACTGCAGGTGCGACTTAGGATCCGTCGTGCCGTCATGGGCCGGGATTTTGATCTTCCCTGGGTCTGAGATCGTGTTTCCGTGATCAGTGGTGAATGGCGTTTTCCGTACTTCCTCGAGAAGCCTATCGATCTCGAGGCGGAACTGGTCACCTGATGGATTTCGCGATTTACGCTTTCACTTCTGCCACGGTC
Source organism: Brassica carinata (assembly GCA_016771965.1). Lineage (NCBI taxonomy): Eukaryota > Viridiplantae > Streptophyta > Magnoliopsida > Brassicales > Brassicaceae > Brassica > Brassica carinata. The sequence continues at coordinate 27,559,016 of CM028690.1, forward strand.
TTTTGAGAGATTAGCGGAGATCATGGATCTACGCTATTGCTGCCGTTCCTCGAACCTGTCGGCTGGTATGATAGATCGAGTTTGATCTTCAGCGAGTTCTTCCTGCTCCATCCAGTAGAGTTCTTCTTCCTCTTCTGTCATGGGCTATCGAAGGATACCGTCTGCGGCGGACTGGCCGGAGTTCTCTGGGGTGGATGTCAGCGTCTTCGTCGGAAGGATCCGATTGGTGGCTGATATCTAGATTGATCTTTCGGCGTCGCTTTCCTTGTTTCATGTCGCGGGAGTGGAAGGTTCTGCGAGTCGTTTGCTGTCCTTTGAGCCGTTTCCTCGAGTGGGCTCTTCGGGCATCTTTTTGTGCCGGAGATCCGAAGTCGAGTCTTCTGCCGCAGCATGCCTTGGTGGATCCAGCGGCAACTTGCTCCTCTCGCAGTTAAGGTGTTGACCTGTTTTGCGGCGAGGTTATCAGCTTGTCCTGTTGTTCGCCAGCGCTGGGCGGTAAACAGTTCCTTCATCTGCCTGGCGCCTCGGTGTTTGCATCAGCGGTGACTGCGGGCGCATCTCCAGCTGGAGTCTTCTCAGCGTTGGCGTCGACGGGTGTTCCATCTAACGCTGGCTGATCTTTGGTGACGTCGGTAGACATGATCGAGCGTGTGCAGTTGCGAGATAGATAGATCCGTAACCCCCCCTCCTTCAAGCGCCAAACTGTGGGAACCGAAATTCACACCGTCAATTTCTGATAAAGTTTTATGGAGGAAAACCGAGTTAACCCGATCTTCCTTGAAGGTCCCGGATATCTGCTGGGCGCTACGAAGCAATCAAATAAAGTTGCGAAAATAGAAATCGTAAAAGTTGGCGAAAGAGATCTTATTTCTGAATTCGTTTGGCGTGTACAACAAGAAACTGGCGTAAGGGCTGTCGAGGAATCCGCTAGTCTGGTTGCCTAAGTCAATCCTAGTTGAGTCGCAGCTCGCTAGTGAAAACAGAAAAGAATGCTAAATCACTCTAAGTGCTAAGTGCTTGAAAGTTTTTGATCTGGTTTGCTTCTTGCTCAAAGCTCTCCTTATATACTCCTCTAAGGCGGTCTTTCTTCGCGGGCTGAATCGGGCTTTTCCATTTTCGTCCATCTTCGTGTTTATCGGAAACTTGACATTTATCTTTTGGAAACTTGACATTTATCTTCTGGAAACTTGACATTTATCTTCTGGAAACTTGACATTTATCTCTTATGTGAGGATAAAGATAAACCGTCATAGTTATCCTTCCTTTTAGGAAAATCGTGCGTGGGCGTTTGGCCACGTTAGGCGTTAGGTGTTTTACGGTTTTGAAAGGGCGGTCTTTGAAGGTTTGGTGTTTCGAAGGAACCTCAATTCCTTGTTTAGTCGAGAAAGTGGCGTTCAGTAACCGTGATCATACCAAACTTGCGTAGATTGATCGAACAAGCTAAGATGGGATCGAACCGAAAGCACGATAGGACCGAGACGGAGCGAGGGCAGCGGACCGGCGCCAGGCCAGCCAGCGTCCAGCGTGCCGCCCGGCGCCAGGCCAGCCAGCGTCCAGCGTGCCGCCCGGCGCCAGGCCAGCCAGCGTCCAGCGTGCCGCCCGGCGCCAGGCCAGCCAGCGTCCAGCGTGCCGCCCGGCGCCAGGCCAGCCAGCGTCCAGCGTGCCGCCCGGCGCCAGGCCAGCCAGCGTCCAGCGTGCCGCCCGGCGCCAGGCCAGCCAGCGTCCAGCGTGCCGCCCGGCGCCAGGCGAGTGCCGCCCGGCGCCAGGCCAGCCAGCGTCCAGCGTGCGCCCGGCGCCAGGCGAGTGCCGCCCGGCGCCAGGCCAGCCAGCGTCCAGCGTGCGCCCGGCGCCAGGCGAGTGCCGCCCGGCGCCAGGCGACCCGCATCCAGCGTGTCTTGCGCTGTGGGTTTTCGTTGTTCGATCTTTCCCTCGTCAGTCGTTTGCGGAAATCTTTTGAGTTTGGGAAGGTCTTTAGCCGTAGATTTTGAGATAATAGTTTCTAATCCAGCGAGATTCCGCGGTATCGGGATTTGAGATGGACTTGGATTTGTAGATTTTCCGCCGCCGAGGATGCGAGCAATGTGGCCGAGCTTTAGATGTGTTAAAACATGAATCTTTTAAACAATCGAAAAGGCTTTACTGAAGACTCATTGTAGATCTCGGACGATCGGACATGGGTTTCAAGGGACCAAGATGCCGCCATTGCCGAGATCATGAGATGATCGCGACGGATGGGCGCCAGGACCCTCGCCGTTGGCGCCAGATGGGAGTGGGCGAGCCTTCCGTGAGTTTTATCGAGCGACGACCCGTTTCTTGGATTTGATCGTCTCTTGGCTTTTCTTTCGAGGATTTTCGGGTGATGATTTCGTCATTGACCAATTTTGACCCCAACATGTCACATAGGGCACGTGAGAAGTTGATTCCCTGTACTTAGCAAGGAACAACAAACTTTCCTGGATCACCCTTCTTCTCTAGTTTGATCCTCTTCTTCATACTTTCTCGACTTGGTTGAACATCCTCTTGATGTCTTCTTACGTCTCCTTAGTTTCTCTGAAAAACATCCACAATCGTGTGAAAAGTAGGCTTCTTCAAAGGGTTTCTCTGTAGGTATCCTTAGAACTCTCTTTCTGAAACTTGCCAACTCTTTCTCATTAACTCCTCTTTTAAGGAGTTTAGGAACCTTCTCTTTCCTTTTTCTGAGAACTCTGCCATCTTTTTCCTTTTCTATCTCCATTGGATCTATAATATTCATGGGTTTCTTCATTATGGCAGTTGGTGGGTTTCTGGAAGGCTTAGATTGCTCCCAGAGTGCATTAAGTCGTGCAACATCTATCTTGGGAAGTTGCACTCGGCGTGTGATAGCGAATATCGTCGACAGCTTCTGGAGTGTGTCGATCGATTTCTTTATCGCCGATTCGTCGATGGGGCATTATGTCATGTCGGTCGATGTGATAAGGGCTGGGCGGATGTGGGTGTTTTGCTGCGAAGTCCTCGTGAGTAAATATCTTCACGGTATTGCACTCGTTGGTAAATCCTTCAAGATCCATCGGACGATGCTCGTCTTGTTCCACCGATCGATTGGTATTGGCGTACATCGATCGATGTGATGATCCTGACATCGATCGATTCCAGTGGTTTCTTTCGATCTGGAAGTCTTCCTCTTGCAGCTTCTCTTGCTTTACCACTCTCCAAAATCATCTTCTATGATAGCACTGGCGTTGTGGCCTGTTGTTTCTTCTCAGTCCCTTTTCCTAAAGCTTCACGCTTCTTAACAGCTTGTCTGTCTGAATCACTTGAGTCTCTAGTTTCTTCACATGGGTACTCAAAGCATCAAGCTTTGTGTTCAAAGTGGTGTAGACCGCGTCGATCTTTCCATTGAAGTTCACCTCTAACTGCTGCTGGCTTTCAAGAACTTTGCTGAGCATGTCTTCTAGCTTTCCTTCTGGGGTTGGTGTGGGTGGCTTCATGTAAGACGAGTTTCTATAACTCCTGTTGTTGTTGGGGTTGCTGCTGTTGAAGTTTCCTCATGTCCTGCGAAGTTTCTGTTTCCTTGGTTTCCAGACCTCACGAAATCGGTTCCACTGATCGGTTGACTTCTGCTTACGTGTAGTCATCTTCTTCATCAGCTTCTGCATCCTCTACTGAGCAGATTTGCTTGCTTAGCAGTTTCTGAACATTGTCAAGTGTAGCTTGTACCTAATTTATCTGTTCCTTTCCAAGGAACGCTGCAGATCTTGCTCTTACAATGTTCTTTGTGCTGTTGCTGGATGCTAGGTTGTCTATTAGCTTCACAGCATCTTCAGGATTCCTTGTGGTGAAGTTGCCTTCACTCGCAGTGTCTAGAGCTATCTGATATTTCAGTGTGATGCCTCTAAAGAAAGTGCAGAGCAGCTGCACTTTGTTGAATCCATGGTGTGGGCAGTCTCGCTGGTAAGACTTGAATCTGATCCAGGTATCCTTGAATGACTCTCCAGGCTCCTGATTGAATGTGGCAATTTTCCTCCTTAAGTCTTCAGCGAATCATCAAAGTTACGCAAAAATCGTTTTGATGTCGCTCGAGGATGTAAGAGATCCTGGTGGTAGCTGCTTAAGCCACTGTAAAGCTTCTCGGATAAAGAGTGTTTGAAGAGCTTCAGAGAAGGTAGTCCACAGGGACTCCATTGGCTTTGATAGCAGATATGAGATCCTCAAACCTCTCCAGATGGTCCATGGGATGCTCACTGGACAGCCCATAGTAAGGTATCTGTCCCACAAGGGTGTAGTACTGCGGCTTGAGCTCGAAATCGCCTCTCTGAATAGCAGGGGCGAATGGCGATCTGTTGGTGTAGAACTGATCTGGGCGGTTGTAGTCAGCTAGTGTTGAGCAGCCTCTTCTACGAGTTGAACAGCTCCTGTAGGTGCAGTTTCTGGCTCAGGGATTACTTCATTCTGGCGTTGAGTTTCTGACTTGCTTCATTACAAAGGTGACCTTCTTGGTCACGCAAGTCTCCATTCTCATCTCGTGTGAGAATAATAGGCGCAACCATGACTCGCGGAGTAGTATCGATCGATATACGGTTAGGGGTATCGATCGATATTGGATGAAAGATGTCGGTCGACGGTGAAGTAGTGTCGGTCGATGTGAAGGTCGCGGTGTCGTTCGGCGAAGCGGTGTCTCGGTCGGCGAGGGAATGCGTCGGTATCGGTCGACGAGCAGTTGATGGCGTCCATCGATGCGGAGCGGTTTCCTTGCGGATTGACGTTTCAAGCTAGCAGGGTCTTCTGAGAACAAAAGTTGGGATTCCTTGTTGCTTCTGGTGCTGCTGGGCATGTACCTGAAACGACAAGAAAAAATTTTTGTGTCAGAAAACAAATTAAAACAAAAATACAAATAACCTAGACCTAATCAGATTAGATCCTATTGTATCAAAGCTCCCCGGCAACGACGCCAAATTTGATATCACTCAAATTACCCTAAGGAGTGACTTTACTCTCTCAAATAAGAGGTTCAGTTGTAGTACTTAGGGATCGAATCCACAGAGAGCTAGTGTACAAATAAGATGCAATCTTAATGACTATGCTAGGTTGAAAATAGTTTAAAGTAAAGTGCAGGATTGCTGAGTAAGGATAAGATTACTCAGTTGAAAGGATTTGGTTTTGAAAACAGTAAAGAAAAGTAGTTAGATTCAGGGTATGTATTCAGGAATTCAGGATTATAAATACTATAAAGGCTAACAAGTTGCTTGCATGATATGTCAGAGCTCAACACTTATTTAATGAATCCATCATCTCTCGCATTATTTAGACCATCTATTACTTAGATGCTAAATGGTGTTGCGGTCGGCTACTCTGCCGACGGTATCGCTCGATAGTTCGATAGGAATATCGACCGATACACCTCTAGCTACGTTGATCGATTACTCTATAGGAGTATCGATCGATACGGCTCTAAGCAAGCTTTTATGCGCGAGTTGATACAATGCTCACCATGATCCTAGATCAGCTTTCGCATATCTCAAGAGGGTCATAGCATGTTTAGGATGTTGTCAGGTATTGCATGTAATGAACAATGCAATCCAAGTACATGTTCTAGGTAGCTAAGCTAGAAAAAGCATTAGTGAACAATCCTAACAATAAATATCACAACTATAGCAATTATAGGCTGGGGCTAATCCCTCATATCCTATTTAAACCCTAAATCTAACAAATGAATCTACTCAGACATGGCTAAGTAGTTCATAGCAACAAGGTAATAATAGAAGTTCATAGACCTATAAGAGGGTGAACACTTAGGTTTCAATCACAAATATCTTTGGATCTCTCCTCTAGGTCTAGAATTCTATAACCTTTGTTAACAAATAAAGAACTGAATGAAATAAGTAGAAGTAGAAGAAACTTGAATAAAACTTGTATTGTAGAAAAGCCTTGTAAAATTGAATTGTAAAAGCTTATTCTTAATGCCAAAACATTAAGGCATATAAATATATGAGTTCATGAGGTTAAAAAACTCGTCAGGGGCATTCTTGTAAAATGTGATATCTTGGGCTTCAAGTTCGGCCAGGTACAACTTGTCTTTCAGCCGCCTCAGTATCGATCGATAGTACAGGGTGTACATCGATCGATTATGGTCTCGATGTATCGTTCTTCGGCTAATGTGTATCGATCGATTGCACAGAGTGTGCATCGATCGATGTGTAGCTCTGATGTCGACCTCTGGTCTTGATCTCGGGTGAACTCTTCTTTAAGCTCCAAAAAGGCACCTAAAACATCACTTTTCTCCAAAATGTTTCTGAATCTGAAAACATACCTAATAGACTCCAAAACATAGATAATAGTAGTAAAAACACTCATATACCATGGGTAAAAACGGGTAAAATCCAATGGTATATCATACAGCTAAACCTCTTATTTGAGAGAGTAAAGTTGCTCTAGGGTTAATTTGAGCATATCAAATTTGGCGCCGTTGCCGGGGAGTTTTGATCGCCTTTAGATTTAGCCTGATTTCGTCTAGGATACTTCTTAAAACCACTTTCTGACAAAAAACAATTCTTGTCCTTTTCAGGTGCATGCCCAGCTGTTGGGGTCAAAATCGGTCACGGCAAAATCAAACGTTAGAAACGTCTCAAAAAATGTTTTCTTTTGAAAAAGAAAGATAAAAAGAGTACGGGAGACCTAAGTCGAGTCTTAACTCGACCTCCAAGAGGAATCATGAAATAAGAAATATCGAAAGGGACAACTCTAAACCTCAGACAACGAGACGATTACGAAAATTCGACTATCCGAACATACAAACAAATGAATCAGGCCAAGCAAGACAACCAACTTACCAAAATAACGAGTTGGACCATGAAACAAGGCCAATATGCCATCTTGGCGAGTTGGATCTCATCCAAGCGAGTTTGGTCCAAAATTTTTTTTTTCTTTTTAAAAAGAAAGGAGAGAACAACTAGCCATCTTTGCGATTTGGAACACCTCCAACTCGCCATCTTGGCGATTTGGAACACCTCCAACTCGCCATCTTGGCGAGTTGGACCAAGCGTCATGGCCAACTTGCCATTTTGGCAAGTTAGGTTGCCCAATCAGCCTTCATCCTATCCTCATGGCTTTGTCTTTCGGAATCGGATCGAGCTCTTTCTTGTTCGATCTCAATCGAAGCCACCATCGGAACTTTACGATAAAAACCGTAAGAACTTGTTTCCGCTTATGTAATTCGAATAGATTGTGTAAAACAGCAACAGTTAACTCAACACCTTGCACTTCCTACACTATACGATAAATTCGAGTTTTCGTAAATCGACGTTATTTCTTAAAACACGCTATTTCGATAAAATCGAAAAAACGCTTAAGTCGGAAAACGGCCTGAATAAATCCAGAACACGGAGCCCACTCTCGATTTTTTGCAGGATCAATCCCAATCGTTAGTACTGACAACATTCAACCAACGCTCGACGGAACCCTCATCGATGCCAACACTGACAAGACACCATCTGGAAATGTTTCGACGGTCACTGCAGACGCAAACACCGTAATGTTCGACCTGATGAAAGAGATGTTTGCTTCCGCCCAAAAGAGGTCGGGCGAACAGGATTAACTCATGGGATCTCTCGCCAAACAGGTCAAAACCTTAACGGTAAGAACCAATAGTAGACCTCTGTGCGGGACTACAAGACTCCGCAGCGGTAGAAGACTCGATTGCACAACTCCGGGAAGTCGGGCTACAAACGCCGAAAAGGATCCATCAGGGAACCCCCAGATGGAACAGTCCCTCCAGGCGAGCAGCCAACCACGGAGAATCTTGCACCTCCCGCTGGGGACAACGAAGCAAACGACAAAGCGTCGGCACTGGACTCTAGCGGTCAATCCGAATTCTGGGGCGAAGGCAGCGGGCGATACATCAGCGCCCGCACAAAGAGCCGTGCAGTTTAGGACGATTCCCAGTTTGACGACCCGATGTCCATGGAAGAAGAGGCGATCTTCTGGGATAAACAAGAACAGCTGGCCGAGGAGCAAGCTCGGAGAACTCGCAGCAAACGCCGACAAGGTCGGATATCTGCCAGCGAAAACCTGAGATCCGCTATCTCCACGATCATCTCATAAAAACGGTGGCAGAGGTTAAAGCAGTGAAATCGCAAATTCATCATGCTACTAGCGCCGCACCTGAGATCGATCAACTACTGAAAGAGGCTCGGAAAACATCCTTCACTGCTCGAATCACTGAGACCAGAGTTTCAGACCCCGGAAAGGTAAAGGTGGCATCTTAGGACGGTACGACCGATCCGAAGGCTCACTTGCAGGCTTTCCAAATAGCTATGGGGAGAGCCAAGTTGAGGGATAGCGAAAGAGATGCGGGCCAGTGCCGCCTCTTCATGGAAAACCTCCGGGGAGCAGCGCTCGAATGGTTCTCTCGTCTAAAACGGAACTCCATTGGGAATTTCCGCCAACTCGCCTCGGAATTTCTCAAGCAATACTCGATGTTCATTGATCGAGAAACTTCCTACGTTGATCTATGGAGCCTAGCACAAAGAGAAGACCAATCTCTCTGTGCCTTCATTAAACGGTTCAAAACCGTTATGGCTAGGGTCAGCGGAATAAGCGACAAGGTGGCCATCGATGCACTCCGAAAGACGCTCTGGTACAAGTCGAAACTCAGGAAGTGGATAACTTTGGGGAAGCCTCGCACGATCCAGGACGCGCTCTACAAAACCACGGACTACATAGTCATCGAAGAGGAGATAAAGGTCTTGTCTCAGAAGCTGAAGACGACCAAGGTATCGTCAAAGGATCATGGGACAGACCTAAAGTCGAAAAAGAAAAAACCCCGCAGCGACAAGAACGTCCGCCACGGTGAAGAAGAGACCCAGGGAGCCCACAACTATGCCATCAACTCCAGGCCAGTTTGGATCCTTGCGGACTGTCTTTAGACCCTTCGAGCGTTTATACGATTTTCTTGGTTTTAATCGTAAAACTTTGGGAATAACTTCAATCGAAACGAAGCGAGAAGTGTGTTGTCCCGAAGGTCGGATGTCACAGCGATATAGAAAGTATGGGGATCAAAATAAGTCAGACAGGCCGGGGTTAGTTCAGTTTGTCAGTCGAGCTGACCCGCACGCTGGTCGAGCTCGCCCGGCGAGCACACCCATGCTGAAGTCGAGCTTCGCCCGGCGAGCTGACCAGCGTCGATCAGCTTCGCCAGCGAGCACACCATGGCGGGACTGAGCTTCGCCCGGCGAGCTGCCCGCGATGGGTCGAGCTCGCCCGGTAAGCACACCCGTGGCGGGTGTAAGCTCGCCGGCGAGCTCCCGATGTCTTGATTCAGCTCACCGGTGAGCACACCCATGCTGGGCGTGAACTTCGCCCGGCGAAATGCAGCTGTGCGAGTCGATCTGCGCCCGGCGAGCATACCCGTTCGGTGTGAGCTGCGCCCGGCGAGCTGCTATGTTGGGTTGAGCTCGCCCGGCGAGCACACCCATGCTGAAGTCGAGCTTCGCCCGGCGCCCCACCAGCGTCGATCATTCGCCCGGCGACACACCCATGGCGGGACTGAGCTGCGGCGAGCTGCCGCGATAGGTCGAGCTTCGCCCGGTAAGCACACCGTGGCGGTGTAAGCTTCGCGCGAGCTCCCGATGTCGGATTCAGCTCACCCGGTGAGCACACCCATGCTGGACGTGAACTCGCCGGCGAGCACGCTTGTGCCGGGGTCGATCTCGCCCGGCGAGCATACCCGTTCCGGGTGTGAGCTCGCCGGCGAGCTGCCCCATGTTGGGGTTGAGCTCGCCCGGCGAGCACTCCCGTCTGGCGTGAGCTTCGCCCGACGAGCTGCCACGAGTCGCGGTTGAGCTTCGCCCGGCGAAACACCGTGGCGTGTGAGCTTCGCCCGGCGAGCTGCCTGCGTGTCGCGGGTTGAGCTCCTTCGGCGAGCACACCGTGCGGGCATGAGCTTCCCGGCGAGCTGCCCGATGTCGCGAGTTGAGCTTCGCCCGAACACACCCGTGCTGGTTTTGAGCTTGCGGGAGCTGGCGCGTCCGTCTGGCTCGCGGCGAAACACCGATGCTGGGTTTGAGCTTGCGGCGAGAGCTGACCCGCGTCCGTCGGGCTGCGGCGAGCACACCCCATCCGGTGTGAGCTTCATGCGTGACTGACCAGCGTCTGGCGAGGCGCGGCGAGCATACCCGTCACCGAGTCGAGCTCACCGGCGAGTGTCTTTTGAACGTGTTTAACTCGTTCGTCAACTTCCGGTTTTTTCCTTTAGCGAATGTTTTGCGGAGAATCTGCGACTAGGAAATAATCTTAGCCTCTGATTTCGAGATAACCGTTTTGACCCCAACAGTTAGCCCCAGCCCGTAAGACTTCGGAGGCGATTTTGTGGGCGAGAATGATGTAAGTTAAAAATCAAAATCTTTGGTTAAGAATATCTACCGAAATCCACGCCACCCTCCATATCTTTATAAATAGCAAACTACCATTCTTCATTCTTCACATCTCTCTCTTACATTCTTCTCTCTTGAACTTCTTATCAGAATGCCTTCCTCCCAAGCGAAAGAAGGATTAGGCGTTGAGATGGGTGAGGCCGACTCAACACTTCCGTCTCTGTCCATGCATGAAGCCACCCCAACCTTTGTTGCCGGGTTTCTTTCTTTCAAAGAGAGACTGTTCAGGCGCAGTGCGAAGGAAGCGACCGGGAACATGCTGGCTGGCTGTTCCTTCTTCTTCCGCAATGTAGTCCCGGCTGAAGGAAAGAATTCTCCGTCAATCAGCCCATTGCTGGAGGCAGGCGACTCTTGCGATGGCGCCGGGAGTTCTAGTTCAACCTTCGGTTCTTCACTACCCGACCTGGGTTCTGAAAGAAGAAAAGCGACAGAGCTGATGCCCCACCATTGGACAGGAAGGAGCCGTTCTAGGGCTTCCAGCGGCTGGAGCCCCTCCTGCCTAAAAGTCGCAAGAGGGTAGTGCAGCGACCGAGGCTGCCAAGAAGAGGAGATGCACCAAAGCTGAAGGGAACGCCGGGGTTTTACACTCAGCGAACCAAGGTTTTGTTGAACATTGGCATAGAATACTTAATCTCGTCGTTTTTAATGACTTTCCTTCTCTTTTTATGCAGTTTGTGTAAGCTGATCGGCGGGATGCTCAGCGACTGCAGCTCAGAGATAGAAGCAGCGACTAAGGACTAGCAGTCGCGGGAAGCAAAGAAGAAGTCGGAGGATGCACTCAAATCCGTCGAGGAAGCTCATGCTGGTGAGGTCTCGATTGGAAACTCAGGTTGGTGATCTGGGCGGGATCTTGGGAAGTCGTGAGTGCTTTGTTCAAATGAAGAAGGAGAAAAGAAGGTCTCGAAGTTCATCGTCAGGCGAAATCAACAGAGAAGAGTCGAAGGTCGTCGTCTCGGCGATGACTTCCGGCTCGTCTAGCGAGGATGGCTGCTTTGTTTGGTTCCCTCTTGTCGGTTCAAGAGATAGACTTGGCCCTGGCAAACGTTGAGAGAAGCCTGAGTGAAATCCGATTGCTTAAAGGCGAAAGGGCTCCGAATTTAGACTCGAAGAGGCTCGGCTACTATCTGCAAGGAGGAGCTCAAAATTTCGAGGAAGGCCGACTCGATCATCTCTCAGCTCCAGTCGAGTGCACCTTCGCCGTGTTTGGGAGAACCGAAGGGCGAGATCTGGTGGTCGGACGAGGCGAGGATGGCCGGGACCGAGAGGGTGAAGTTGGAGTGAAGGATGACGAGGTTTTTGATCCTTTCGAGGATTTTTATTTTATTTTGGCCTGTTTGAAAGGCCGCGGATTTGTATGTTTCGGGACTGGCCGTTGGTGGCTTTGAATCCCTGCCCTTCTTAGGGCTTTTCTAAGATGGCTGGCTCAATCTATAAAACTCTTTTAGGTTATTATAAATTAAGAGAACCGGGTTTTCAAAGTTAGAGGCGAGGATTTGAGTTGTCGTCTCACTCCTTGCCCCCTGATGATCACCGTATCTATCGTTTGTTGAGTGCGTGTTGTTTTTGCTTTACGCAAGGGTTCGTAAAAACGATCAGACTTAAGCGAAGAGACAAGTTTTGGGATCTCATATCAAGGTGCTGATACTATGCCTCTGAGATGTCAAGATCAAGTAAGACTGGGTTTAGGGAAATACCTAGGTTTACTCTGGACTAAGGCTGCGATACCAAGTCGGCTTCGTTTTGCTTGTTTGCGATTTTAACCTGATTAGTACCCGATTTAAAGTCGAATTGTTATCGGCTTATATTACTTGTCTTGCGCGAATCAAGCTACTTCCAAAGACCGTTTGGAGGTGCTAACCAAAATTTTGGATTTCTTGTATAGCGTATGTTATCCTTGTCGGATGTAAAGAGCCTATCCTTTCGAGTGACTAATGTCTTTTAGGGCGTTAAAGTTAGTTTGTTGTGATCAGCAACAGAAAATGATACCATTTTAGAGGCATGTTACCGTTTTAGAGGTGTGTTTGAACCTGTTCCAAGAGCGAGCGTCGTTTCTGTGGAGGAAAATCGTAACCGGCGTCTTTGGGCGTCTCGCAATGCCAGTAGAGATTTTTTATGCGCATTTTTGCGGGCTTTTGTTAGGTGAATGCAAGATTACCAGATTTAATGGTGAAAAGTTTGAAAATGTCGTTTTCATTGAAATTTTATGGGAGTATAGGGTATCGTACCCTCCCCTTTTAAAGGTGGGGATAGCTGAACTGCACGGCGAGCTGCCTCGTTACCCTTTTCGGGGATCAAGCCATCTCGTAGTTCTTTAGAGTCCGCGTTGCGATTAGTGGTAGTATTTCTTAAGATGCATCGCATTCAAGTTCTTGGGATCTTGGCGTCTTTCATGTTAGCGATTTGATCACGATCGGTCGGACTACCTTTATTACTTTGTTTGGTCCTTCGGTTTGCTCCCAATTTTCGGCGTTACGTTGGCGTGTTTTGGAAAACTTTCCGTAGAACCAGATCGCCTTCTTTGAACCTGCGGTGGCGGGCGCGTTGAGTTATAGTATTTAGCGGCAGCGTGCCGTAATTCTGGATTACATTATGGCTTGGTTTGTCGTTCGTTGATGAGATCGAGCTCATCCAGCAACATCGCGCTGTTAACATCTTCTTGTTCAGGGAGGAATCTTCTCCGTACTCTGGGAAATTCTACTTCCGCGGGGATCATGCATTCCGTCCCGTAGCGAGGCGACGGGGTTTCACCGCATAGCTTCGTCTTGGAAGTCGTCTGATGTGACCAAGGACTCCTTCGACTTCCTCGCTCATCGACCCTTTTGGCTTCTAGCGGCTTTTCAACCCGTCGAGGATGGTTTTGTTGATGGTCTCTGCCTGGCCATTACACTGCGGGTATCTGGGAGTTGCCTTGGTCAGGCGTATCTTCAACTTCTCCCAGAATGCTTCGAATCGGGTAGAGATAAACTGAGATCCATTGTCTGTTACGATTTACGTAGGGACCCGTGTCTGGTGATGATGTTCTTCCATCACGAAGTTCGACTTATGCGTCTTTGATGCTGCGTAGGAATCGCCTCTACCCACTTTGAGAAGAAATCTGTAGGACCAAGGCGTTTCTGCTTCGAGTTATGCAATGGTCCGACGATATCCATGGACCATCGCATGAAAGGATACGGAGATGAGATGGATGAGAGGACTTCCGCGGGTTGATGGATTGTCGGAGCATGCCTTTGGCATTTTTCGCATTTTCGTGTGAACTTTTCGCAGTCCTTGATCATTGTCGGCCAGTAATAACCATGGCGTTTTATTTTGACAGCGAGAGATCTTCCACGGTGGTTCCGCATGATCGGAATGGACCTCTTCCATGACTCTCCTCGCTTTCTCACCTTCGGCTGGAGTCATGAGTGGGCGGAGAATCTCCATTGTAGATTTCTCCTTCTACGTTACGTATCGTGAGGCCTGGGTCTTAATTTTGCGGGCCGCCCATTTCTCGGTGGGAAGTTCTCCGTCGATTATGTATGCTCGGATCGGCTCTAGCCATGGGCTATCGCAGCCGTATTCCGACTGATCCACGTTTTCTTCTGGTGGGTCTTCGATTTCCTCCGCATTTTCGATTTGTTCTCGAATCAAATTAGCGATCACTTGTGGTCCGATGCTCGGATGTTCGATAAATTCGACGGGGATTACCTGTCTCAGTCCAGAATCCAAACTTGACGCGAGTGCTGCCAAGGCATCTGCCTGAGTATTTTCCGAGTGAGGAATCCTAGTGAGGGCGAAGTGGTCGAAATCTCGGGAGAGGTCTTGGATGAGTTTAGATATGCATCCATTCTTTAGTCCCTTGCTTAGTATTCTCAGCTGTACTGATTTGCGACCAACGAGAGTCACAGATGGCGTGGAGATTGCGGATCTTGAGCCGATGGGCTAGTCGTAACCCTGCAGCGAGTGCTTCATATGACCTCATTGTTTGGCCTGGGAACTCTAATCGGAATGATTGTTCCAAGACTTAGCGGTCGGGCGTGAGCCAGATTCGATCGGATCCTTGTTTGGATGATGATCCGTCGTGAAGGATCAAGTCGAATCTGGTTCAGTGTTAGTCATATCCCCATGGGCAATTCTACCAGAAGTCTGCTAGTACTTGAGATTTTCGCGGAGTTCTCGGTACTCTACATAGTACTCCCTTAGTTCGATCGCCCATTTCGCGAGTCGTCGACTAACTTTCGGACTGTGCAAATTGTTCGCGGGGAAGGTAGTGAGGATTATTATAGTATCGACTGGAAATGCGGCCAGAATTTCTTGCCGATGTCACAACCCAAAATGCTAGTTTCTCCATTAGGGGATACGGGTCTCGAGTCCAGTAGCGTTTTGCTTATGTAGAAGATTTGTTTTGCTCACGGCGTTCTTCCCTAATCAACCTACTTACTTACTGCTGTGAGGAGACTTGATGTACGAGGAACAAGGGTTCCCCTTCTACTTTTAGCGAGGGCCAGAGTGGCCAGGTAATGCTTTAGCTGTTGGAAAGCTTTTAGCATTCTTCTGACCATTAATTTCTTATTTCCTTTCAATGTGCGTAGAAAGGGAGGCACTTGTCCGTTGGCGTGAGATAAAGCGGTTTAAGGCGCGACTCTTCGGTTAGTCTGGACTTCCGTTTTGTCTTTGGTGAGGCCATTTCTATCAATGCTTCTATCTGTTTGGGATTAGCCTCGATTCAGCGACCGTGGCGAGTAACAGAAACTCTCCTGATGCCACAGGGAACCTACACTTATTCGGGTTTAATTTCATGTTGTGTTAATTCAACCTTGCGAAGCACTCTTCCAAGTGGGATACGTGATCGTGTTCTTCAAGGGATTTTACGAGCATGTCATCGATGTACACCTCCATTGTTTTGAGTTGTTGGGAAAACATTGATTGACCAGTCGCTGATAGGTAGCGCCTGCGTTCTTGAGGCGAAAGGCATCACTTTGTAACAATCGTTCAGCGATGGTGATGGCGGTCTTCTACGTGATCATCGGGTTCATCATGATTTGGTTGTACCCGGAGAAGGCATCCATAAATGATAAAAGTTTGTTTCCTGCTGTTGCTTCGACCAATCAGTCGATATGCGGAAGTGGAAAACAATCTTCTGGGCAGGCCTTGATCGGTGAAGTCGACGCAGACTCGCCACTTGCCGTTCTTCTTTTTGACCACGACGGGGTTGGCGAGCCAGTCCGGGTACCTGACCTCCGTTATTGACCTTACTCTAGGAGCTTTTCGACCTCCTCGTTTACCGCGGTGGCACGCTCTGGTCCTAGTTTCCGTCTTTTTTGCTTGACGGGTTTCTAGATCGGGTCAATATTGAGCTCGTGGCAAGTTATGCCAATGTCGATCCCTGGCATATCCTCCGCGGTCCAAGCGAATGTACTGAGGTTCTTTTTAAGACAGGCAATGAGCCTTGTTCTCAAAGGCTCGCGGAGGTTGGCCCCGATCTCGACGCACCGTTCCAGGAATGATTCGTCTAGGCAGGCCGAGATCACCGGTTCACAAGTTGGTTCGCTTTCCATCTATAATTTCGACTCTCAGACCGCTGAGAGCGTCCGAGTCTTGTTCTCGGTGCTCTCATCGAGGAGTCAGCTTTATTTTCTTGTCGCGGGAGGTCTCGGCTGCTGAGTTCTTTCTTTTCAGCACAGCGGTAAAACATACTTGCGCCATCCTGCGATCTTCTCGTATAGTTCGACTCCACGGGGTTGGAAACTTAAGGCACAGATGAAGCGTTGAGGGATGGCTCTCATAGAATTCAGCCATGGAGTTCGATGATGCGTTATGCGATGTCGGGCAGTCGGCGACTAAAATTCCGTGACTTTGTGATGCTCCGGCTCTAACCACAAGGTTGATCGAGGGTCATAGTAGCATCTCGAGAGTCGAATATCGGGCTGGGTTCTTCGTGACAGCGCTGCAGTCGACCTCCATCCTCTCGAGGGTGCTTTTGTAGATAATATTGGCCGAGCATCCGGTGTCGACCAACACTCTTGCTCGTCGATGTCCTGGATTGTCAGCTCGGCGACAAGAAGATCGTTATGGGGTTTGGCCTGGTCAGCCGTTGCCGGTCCTTGAAGGAGCGACATGTGAGCTGCTGAATCGGACATCTGTATCCTTTATCGTTTAGCGATTTTTGAGTTAGAGAATTAGTCCCCCTCCTTCTAGCCAAACTGTAGGGAAGAAATTCACACCGTCGAGTTTTAGTTGATAAAGATGGAGGAAAATCAGTGAACCGATCTTCCTTGAAGGTCCGAATTCTCTGCGTAATCACTTTAGAAAAAATAAGAAGATAGATAGCAAGACGGTGTGGGAACCGAAATTCACATTGTCGAGTTTTCGTTTGATTTGGAGGAAAGCCAAGTAAACTTAACCTTCCCTGAAGGTCCCGGATATCTGCTGGGCCACACACGACACAATCAATGCAATTTAAGTTGTAAAATAAAAATCGTAAAAATAGGCGAAAGAGATCTTATTTCGAATTGGCGTTTGGCGTGAACAACAGGTAAAGAAATCGGCTACAGAGCTGTCGAAGGTCCGCTAGTCCGGCGCTAAATCTAACATAGTTAGTCGCGGCTTCGCTAGTGAAAACAGAAAGAAATGCTAAATTTGCTCTAAGTGCTAAAGTGCTCTGAAAATTTTGTGATGATTTGCTCCTCGCCCAAAGCTCTCCTTATATGCTCCTCTTATGACGGTCTATCTTCCTTTGGGCCGAATCGGGCTTTTTCTATTTTCATCCGTCTTCGTGTTTATCGGGAAACTTGACATTTATCTTCGGAAAACTTGACATTTATCTCCTGGAAACTTGACATTTATCTCTTATGTGAGGATAAGGATAAACCGTCATAGTTATCCTTCCTTTTCGGAAAATCGTAAGTGGGCCGTTTTGGTTATGTATGGCTTCTTAGGCGTCTTTATGGTTTTTCAAGAAAATAGTCTTCGAAGGTTTCGGCATTTCCAAAGGAATCCCAATTCCTCGTATAGTCGAGATGATTGGTGTCTAGAATAACCGTGATCGTTTAATACGATGAATCGAGATCCATTCATCATTCGAACCTTTTATGGTCTTCCGAGATTTTTCGAGTATCGGGATCGAGATGGACTTGGATTCGTAGACTTCCCATCTTCGAGGGTTTGAGTAATGAGGCTTCGAACTTAGATTTTTAGAATATGAACTTTGTTAAACAATCGAGAAACTGCGGAAGAATCGTCTTGCTTCTCGAACAATCGAACATGGGTTTAAGGGACCAAGATGTTGCCGTTGCCGAGATGCAGGCGACTGCGGTGGAGCCAGGACCCTTGCGCCGGGACAGAGATCCTTCTCATGGGCGAGGTGGTGAGACAGCGACATTGTTTTCTTCGTAAAATCTCAGCGGAAGCTCGATTGAGGCGAAGCGAAAACCATCTTGACCTAGACTCAAAGGAGAGCAAAGTGAGGTTTCCACAGGCGAGGTGGCCATGGTAGCGGTGACCTTGGTGATGGTTGTTCTCGTCCACGGGCGAGGTGGCGGGAGACTGATTTTGTTCCCTTAAGTAAAATCTCAGCGGAAACTCCGATTGAGGCGAAATGAAAGCCACTTTGATCTAGACTCAAAGGATAACGAACTTGAGTTCACCCTGTGGCGAGGTAGCCGGAGGAGTGAGGTGACCTCGGTAATGTTTGTCCTTGCCCACGGAGAGGTGGCGGGACAGTGACTTTG
This sequence comes from Brassica carinata, assembly GCA_016771965.1. Taxonomy (NCBI): domain Eukaryota; kingdom Viridiplantae; phylum Streptophyta; class Magnoliopsida; order Brassicales; family Brassicaceae; genus Brassica; species Brassica carinata. The sequence goes on from CM028690.1 coordinate 27,577,128, forward strand.
TTCTCTTAAGTAAAATCTCAGCGAAACTCCGATTGAGATGAAGCGAACCATTTGACCTAGACACAAGGAGAACAAAGTGGGCTCTTACTAAAGCGGACTGGGAAGACTGATCTTACCCTATGGCAAGTCGTCCTAGTAGATCAAGCTCCGACCTCCTTCGTTTTCCGTTTGTTCCTCGAGTTGTTTGTAAGAAGTGTGGCAGTGGGAATCAGTGAACCGATTTGCCGTGCTTCTGTTCCTTGAGTAATATAGGGTTTCCCCAGGGTTTGAGGAGAATAAGTTTTATTTTTCGGAGAGGTTCTCGAAAGAAGCGTTTTTGTAGAAACCTTGCTCGTTGCGATTTCTCTAACTTGGTAACAAGATGAATTTTGGGGTTTGATAGATTTTATCGTTGCCCTTTCTGTTTAGATAGAAAGTGCGAGCTTCGTTTTCGTGCTCTTCCTGTGAAATCCGTGGCCAGGTTTTGATTTGCTTTCGAGCACCGTGGCGTTCGCGTGGCGTTGGCCGTAGGAACAGTCGCTGCTGGAGTTGTTTTACCATCGTTGGCGCAAACTGCAACTTTTTCTTTCATATTTCCGGACATCGGTTCGATCAGCTCTGTGGCGTATGAGTAAAGTAATCCGTCCCCCTCCTTAGCGCCAAACTGTGGGAACGAAATTCACACCGTCGATTTTAATGAATAAAAGCGGAGGAAAGCCAAGTTAACCCGACTTTCCACTGAAGGTCAGTTCTGCGACAATAGCGACAAGTGACGAATAGATCGCGGAAAAGGTTTTGTTAAGATTTCGACTGGACCTTAAGAAAGGCTGCTACGTACCCCTTCGAGGATCAAGTCGGACGTAGTTCAGTTTAGAAAGAGTTGAACAAAGTCGAACCGTGCGGGTTAAATTCTAGTGTGGCGTTTGTCATAGAAACAGGCATGTCGAAGATAGCCTAGGGTTTCTATGTCGCGAACTCTGAAGTAAAGAATTGTCTGATCCTTCAGAGGCGAGGAGATTTCTTGGCGAGGCTGACCAGGCGTGCTAGGGCCTGCCTAGCTAGTCCTAACGCCTAAATTCTAAGTTCTATCAGCTAGCGGGAGCTCTCTAGGTCTCTAATCTAGGATTTTCGGATCCTCTTCTCCTCTGCTCTTGCTCTCCTTATATACCCACTCCTAGGTCGGTTTGCCTTAGGATGATGGACCTCGCCTTTGGGCCCAAGTTTATCTCTTCGAAGTATTCCATTTTAAATCGATCTTTGTAATTATCCTCGAGTTTTCCCTATTTTTCGGTGACTTGATTTTTATCCGATGTTAGGAAATCGGATAAACCGTCATAGCCTGATTGGGCCTGAATTCTTAAAATCGTAAGTAAGTCCGTGGACTTGTCTTAAGTCGTTGAGCGTTTTATCGATTTCGGAAAGACTATCTTTCGTAAAATAAACCGCATAGCCTAAAGGATCGATGTTGAGTTAATCGATCTTGTTTTATCGCGATATCTTCTCGAGAATTCAATCCTTCTATTTTTGTCGTAAAACATCGAGGGCGGTTCCAACGAATCGAAAAATGTTCATTCGTAGCCCGTGATCGTACCAAACTCACGAGGATCAATCCAAACAAGCCAAGATGGGATCAGACCGATCATGATGGGACGAGACCAGGACAAGGGCCGTCGACCCGGCGTCGGGGGCTTACGCCGGCATGCGACTGCGGGGCGTGTGCCGGAACAAAGGCGACCCAGCGTGGCGTGCCGCCCGGCGCCAGGCGAGTGCCGCCCGGCAGGGCAGTGCCGCGAACGGCGACGCAGCGTCCGCGATGCCCGGCCAGGCGGCTCGGCGTGATCGTGCCCGGCGCCAGGCGGCTACCGCCCGGCGCCAGGGTCCTTTCGCCGTGGGTATTCCGTTGCCGATCTTTCCCGTTAGTCGTTCGATGCGGAAATCTTTGAGTTTGGAAGGATCTTTAGCCGTAGATTCGAGATAACCGTTTCGACCTCACGGAGAGTGGATATTCTAATTTGAGAAAATCTCGTTATAACTTCTTTTCAAATTATCCGAGACTTTTGTTTTGAAATACTTTCCAGAGACTTTCAGTCATTGATTCCGTCGTGACGATTTTGACACCAACAGTTAGCCCCAGCTCGTTAGAACCTTAGTGATGTTCTTGCGGCGATAAGATTATCAGGTAAGATAAGCGAAATTAATGGTTGAAAGGCTCCATTGAAAGTGGTAAGATTGGGGCTGCGCCTTCGAAGGCTGCCTCGTACCCTTGTTGTAGGGATCAAGCCTTCCGTAGTTCGTTTTGGAGTTTAAGACCCTTGTGATATGTTTTCCAGCGAGACTTATATGGTGCGGTTATGTGTCATGAGAGACTTTCGAGCATGATGTTGTTGATGTATTTGTTTTCGATTATTTATGAACTTCAGTTTTTCAAGTATGAGAAAGAGGGTGTGAGTTATCGTCTCATTCCTAGTTCCTGATGATCACCGTACCTATTGTTTGCATAAAGCGAGATTTTCGCGGTTTACCGATTCTGCGAAAAGTTAGGTGAAGCGAATATCGTAAGTGAAGAGACAAATTTTTGATCTCAGATACCATACTATGTCTGTGAGATGTCAAGATCCAGCGTGGCTGGGTATTGGGCAAGACCTAGGTTTACTCTCGGACTGAGGCTTTGCGATGACAAATCGGCTTTCGTTTTGCCTGTTTGCGATTTTAACCTGACTTCGTGCCGTTTAAAATCCAGCGAATTGTTGTCGGCTTATATGATTTGTCTGGGCGTAAGTCGAGCTACTTCCTTCTGAAGAGCTAAACCAAAATTTGGATTTCTTGTATAGCGTATGTTTATCCTTGTCGGATGCAAGAGAGCCTACCCCTCAAGGGCTGCTATTTGTCTGTTTAGGGCGTTAGAGTTAGTTTGTTGTGATCAGCAACAACGAAATGATACCAGTTTAGAGGCATGTTACGCTTAGAGGTGTGTTTGTATGTTTTGAGTTCTAGAGGCGAGGATTTGCGTCTGGAGCGTTTTGAGAAAAGAATGTCCTTGGCGTTAACGGCGTCTCGCAGTGCTGAAGGTCGAGTTTCCTTGTGCGCATTTCGTGGTTGAAATGTTCGCGGGCTTTGGAGATGTTTTGCTTAATGTTCGCAGCCAGAAACTGTTGTTTCGGGTTGGACGCAGGACCAAGAGGTCGTAAGTTCGACCAGGGAGAAGCGTCTACATTCACAATGCTTTGTGAAGTGTTGGCCTTCGGGATTTGTTTTATATATTAAGGATGACTCTTATAACTCTTGCCTCACACGAAGCCATTTCGCGGCTTACGGGCGATAGAACTTAATCGATTGGCGATGAGTTTAAATCTTCCGCTAACCATATGGTTGTTAGGACTGAGTTTTGGTATGAAGAGTTTATCGTATGATTTCGATTCTGGGTTATCGACAAATTGCTTGCGTAATAGTCACTTGGCGTTCTATGAACAAATCGTGGATTCTTGTTTTTAGCCGTTAAAGTGATCGGAGCGGTGCTCGCTCAGTAGCTTTGGATTGGCATGGAGGCTAGATTCAGCCGTATCGCCAAGGAAGGTGTTGGTAAACGATCAGACCATGGCCCTTATTAAGGTCATGTTAGTTTACGCATTGTCCTTAATGGGGATGCAGAATTCAGGTCCGGCTTTACGGAAGGGCTGAAGGGTCGAGGGCCAAATAGCGCTTGTCGAGATAGACATGCCAAGCATAGCGGAGTTTTCTGAGTTATGGCTGATGGCTTTCAGAAACAATCTTCCACTCTAGGTCTTAGTTATACGATGAATGGCTCGTATAAATTCTTTTTTGTTGCATGAAAATCGTTTCATTTTATCCGGGGAAAAGTTTAAGGGATCGGCGCAGGACCGTCGGGTTAGTCTGCGTGATTATTCCCTGCTTTCGGGCGTAACAGCGGGGAGTGAAAGCAGGAGCCAGAAACCTTGTCGAGCAAAACTGTCTATGACAGTTACCGTTGGACCCATTATGTTTATTTTACTAAAGTTGCTTTGTATGAATTGACTCGACCATACAGAGGATTTTTCGTAAAAGTGATGTAAGAGGTGGTTTTCGCAAAGGTAACGGGCGTTTCTCACATATTACTTGCGATATTAGCGACCACGGATTATGTTTTCTTCATTCACTTTTTCGCATCGCAAATCTTTTGCATGAGACCGATCATGTTTTTCCATAGGCTGTTTTGTTTTAAAATTTTCTTGTTATAATGAAAGTAATGGATGACCGGTTTCATGGAGATAGAAAATCGCAGATTTTAAAGTAGCGATGTTTCCGCTGACTACACGGGAGATGTTTCGCTATGATTTGACCTTTGGGAAGCTGCTTCGAACTACTCACCATCGTGGCTATTAGTCTGATCGCTATACACGCTTCTAGTCGCGAAGTTTGCAACGAGACGACGAGTTTTCAAGACTATCTTTGTAACGGTTATTATGCCGCTAGCGCCTTTTAGACGAATCTTATTGCTGCGAGAGTTTGCTTTGTCAAAAGTGTTGTCTTGATGCTGAAGAAAAAGTTTTGAAGATGGGATTATCGTACCTACTTTCCTTTTCTTTTTCTGAAAGCGGGTTAGCCGTTCTTCGAAGGCTTATTAATGCGTTTTTCTTTCTTTTAGGAAGCGGGATGAGTATGCTTTACAGCAGCGGGACGATCGTGTCGGTTTTGAGACTAGATCGGTTTGGATGTTCTGCCTTAGTCTCATCGATCGTTCAAGGCTGCCTCTTGCCCGTTCCTCTTTGTTTACGTGACTTTTAGCGGTTCATCGTCAAAGGACTTTGAAAAGTTTGATACGAGCGAGAATCGGTTTTGATGAAATTCGGCGAGAATATCGGGGCGAAAGAGATATGAGCGCCAAGTTCCTGTTCTCGTTTCTTCGTACTGCTGGTTAAATTGACAATGTGTCGAAGGAACATTACAGAATCGTTGAAGCAAAGGGAGGAGAAGTAGGCGATAACTCAAGAAGGCTAAGGTGGGTGCTTTAGACAAATGGAGACATTGAGCAAGAGCGCCACTCGGTGAGGCTCTTAGCTCGTCGGGCTATGGCGAATTGGTTAGGTCCTTATCGTTTCATATGATCTTGTATGACTTCTGAATGGTGTTTAGTAAAATATTGCCGAGCTTGATTTTAAAATATGAACTTTGTTAAACAATTGAGAGGCTTTGCGGAAGAATCGTCGTGTTTCTCGAACAATCCGAACATGGGTTTAAGGGACCAAGATGTTGCCGTTGCCGAGATCACAAGACGATTGCACGGATGGGCGCCACGACCCTTGCGCCCGTATATACGGAAGCGATGGGCCTGCGCCCGGCGTGACGGGAAGGGCGAGCCTGCCACGGCTAAATGGCGTGAGTGATCTGCCGCGGCGCGAAAACTGCCGCCCGTGCCGTGTCAGCGTCGCCCGATGCTGCTGTTGCTGCGCCGTCGATCCCGGGCTCACGAACTCAAAGATCGAAGCTACGAAAACTCAGGCAAAGATGCATGGTACTGAGACAGGACGGGCTCGTCTATGGCGGGACAGAGATCCTTCTCATGGGCGAGGTGGTCGAGACAGCGACATTGTTTTCTGCGTAAAATCTCAGCGGAAGCTCGATTGAGGCGAAACAAAACCATCTTGACCTAGACTCAAAGGAGAGAAAAGTGAGGTTTCCACAGGCGAGGTGGCTATGGGCGAGGTGACCTTGGTGATGGTTGTTCTCGTCCGCAGGCGTGGCGGAGACTGATTTTGTTCCTTTCGTGAAAATCTCAACGGAAACTCCGATTGAGGCGAAGCGAAAGCCACTTTGATCTAGACTCAAAGGATAACGAACGTGAGTTCACCCTGTGGCGAGGTAGCCATGTCGGAGGGTGAGGTGACCTCGGTAATGTTTGTCCTTGCCCACGGCGAGGTGGCCGGGACAGTGACTTTGTTCTCTTCGTAAAACGAAAGCCATTTTGACCTAGACACAAAGGAGAACAAAGTGGGCTCTTATAAGGCGGACTGGGAAGACTGATCTTACCCTATGGCAAGTCTTCCTAGTAAGATCAAGCCCGCCTCCTTTCGCTTTCCCGCTTGTTCCTCGAGAGTTGTTTGTAAGAAGTGTGGCAGTGGGAATCGGTGAACCGATTGGCGTGCTTCTGTTCCTTGAGTAATATAGGGTTTCCCAAGGTTTCGAGGAGAATAAGTTTTATTTTTCGGAGAGGTTCTCGAAGAAACGCTTTTTGTAGAAACCTTGCTCATGATTTCTCTAACTTGGTAACAAGGCGAATTTTTGGGTTTGATAGATTTTATCGTTGCCCTTTCTGTTTAGATAGAGAAATTGCGAGCTCGTTTTGTGCTCTTCCTGTGGCGGAAAGCAGCGGCCAGGTTTTGATTTGCTCGAGCACCGTGGCGTTTCGCGTGGCGTTGGCCGTAGGAACCGCCGCTGCTGGAGTTGTTTTACCATCGTTGGCGCAAACTGCAACTTTTTCTTTCATATTTCCGGACATCGGTTCGATCAAAGCGCTTTCGCGGCCGTATGAGTAAGAGTAACCGCCCCCTCCTTCTAGCCAAACTGTGGGAACCGAAATTCACACCGTCGATTTTAATGAATAAAAGCGGAGGAAAGCCAAGTTAATCTGACTTTCCACGAAGGTCCGGATTCTCGCGACAGCCAACGACAAGTGACGAATAGATCGCGGAAAAGGTTTTGTTAAGATTTGCGACTGGACCTTAAGAAAGGCTGCCTCGTACCCCTTCGAGGATCAAGTCAGGCGTAGTTCAGTTTAGAAAGAGTTGAACAAGAGATCGAACCGTCAGGCGGGTTAAATACAGTGTGGCGTTTGTCATAGAAACAGGCATGTCGAAGATAACGCCTAGGGTTTCTATGTGCGCGGAGCTCTGAAGTAAAGAATTGTCTGATCCTTCGAGAGAGGAAGCGAGGAGATTCGCGGCGAGGCTGACCAGGCGTGCTAGGGCCTGCCTTGCTAGTCTAACCGCCTAAATTCTAAGTTCTATCAGCTAACAGGAGCTCTCTAGGTCTCTAATCTAGATTTTCGGATCCTCTTCTCCTCTGCTCTTGCTCTCCTTATATACCCACTCCTAGGTCGGTTTGCCTTAGGATGATGGACCTCGCCTTTGGGCCCAAGTTTATCTCTTCGAAGTATTCCATTTTCATCGATCTTTGTAATTATCCTCGAGTTTTCCCTATTTTTCAGTCATTGATTCCGTCGTGACCGATTTTGACACTCAACATCGGGCGAGCTCGACCAACAGCGGGTCAGCTTCGCCGGCGAGCTCAACCGGCGTGGGTGTGCTTCGCCGGCGAGCTCGACCAACAGCGGGTCAGCTTCGCCGGCGAGCTCGACCAGCACGCTGGTCAGCTCGCCGGGCGAAGCTCGACCAGCAGCGGGTCAGCTTCGCCGGCGAGCTCGACCAACAGCGGGTCAGCTTCGCCGGCGAGCTCGACCAACAGCGGGTCAGCTTCGCCGGCGAGCTCAACCGGCGTGGGTGTGCTTTCGCCCGGCGAGCTCGACCAACAGCGGGTCAGCTTCGCCAGCGAGCTCGACCAGCACGCTGGTCAGCTCGCCGGGCGAAGCTCGACCAGCACGCAGGTCGGCTTGACCGACAAGCTGACCGATCCCGCCTGTCCGACTTACTTGAACTCCCGTATCTTCCGTATAGCTGCGGACGTCCGACCTTCGACCACATACTTCGCTTCGCTGATTAAAGTTATTCTCGATGTTTTACCACTAAAACCGAAAATCATATAAACACCCAAAGGCCTAAAAACGGTCCGCAAGGATCCGAACTTGTCTAGAGGCCCACTTACGATCTCAGAGGGGATCCAAGCCCATAGGAATTATGACGGTTTATCCTGACTCTCGGAAGTAGGATAAATTTTAAGTTTCCGAAAATAAATGTCAAGATTCGAGGATTATTATGAAGATCGACGGAAAATAGAATATTCCCAAAAAGAGATAAACTTGGGCCCGAAGGCAAAGGAATAAACGGGCCACCGACCTAAAGCGACTATATAAGGAGAGCTGGAGCAGAAGAAAAAGGGATCCGAGAATTTAGACTCAGAAAACTCCTGCTAGCTTAGAGAACTTAGAACTTAGGTGGTTAGACTAGCAAGTCAGGACTCGAGCGTCTGGCCTCTTGTTCTAGTTTTATCTTATCCATGAACCTCGTTCTTCTCGGAAGGATCTAACAATTCTTTAAACTTCAGAGCTCCGCACATAGAAACGCTAGGCATAATCTTCGACATGCCTGTTTCTATGACCAACGCTCGTACTAGACAAACTTGTCCAGGCAGTTCGATCTCTTGTTCAATTCTTTCTAACTGAACTACGTCCGACTTGATCCTCGAAATGGGTACGTAGGCAGCCTTTCTTAAGGTCTAGTCCCAACTCTTAACAAACCCTTTTCCGCATTTATTTGGTCACTTGTCGTTGGCTGTCGCAGAGAATCCGGACCTCAAGGAAAGTAGGGTTTTCCTTGCTTTCCTCAATTATTATTCATTAAAATCGATGGTGTGAATTTCGGTTCCCACAAGTATGAAACAGAATATGACGAATCAATCGACGATGATATGGATAAATCGATCTTCATCACCCAGAATCGATTGACAACCATAAGGCGGAATCGATCGGCAGTAACTCTGCATATTGGGAAAACGACAACCCAGATGGAAATTTTTCGACTGATAGCTGGAAAAGTGATCGATATGATGAGGAATATGATGAGGATTACAAGGAGGAACGAGCTACAGAGTATCATGGTCTTCTTGCAGAGGAAGATAAAGTACTCCAACATTCATATGGAATAAGGAATGTAACATCGATCGACAGAGACGTCTCAACATCGATCGACACTCATCATCACCAGGAAAAACGTGTAAGAGCATCGAACGACATCACCAATAATATATCGATCGACACGGAGATCGACAATGCGCAAGAAGGAAATTACTCAATTGGCAGTTGGGCAGATGATCGCTATAAAGAGAGCTATGCAGCCGATGACACATCACATATAATAGGTGCAGACGAGATGCATGAAGGTTTCACTACAGAGGAACTCTTCAACTACAAGGAACAAGATACCAGCAGAGGGGTACGAACGAATTCTTTGATACAGCTGGCGAAGTAGACGATCATTTCAAGCCAAAGCATCGACTACATACTCGACATCGATCGACAGAACAAGCCAGACATTGATCGACAGGCATCCCGAGTTTAGACAAATAGCCTACAACTGTTATGGCATAAGGAGATTCCACTGGAAACAGAAAGATGAGTATGGCGTCTACAGGGATGAGTATGGATATGCACGAGGAGAAGATGGCAACATCATCAATGTGTCAAAAGATAAAATCAGAAATCTGCTTAGAAGAGCATCAATGGATGAGCGCTCTTACATATGTCATCCAGAACACGCCCAGTCATTCACACATATCAGTTTAGTGCCAGAGATCTACACCAAATATGAGATTAATGAGATGATATCTGGAATCTGTGGAGCTCAAAGACGAATAGAAGATGATTTCAAGATGAAGCTTGATGGTGTCTACCATCCACTGAATGACTACATCAATTGGTTGAGTACATGCATGGAAGAGATGAAGAAAGATTTAGCCAGTATGTAGACAAAGCATGCGGCCGAAGCAACAAAACCAAAATCGATCAACGGTAACATCCTACCATCGATCAACGATAACATCCTACCATCGATCAACGATAACATCCTACCATCGGACACTTACAATAGAGCAGAGATTGATGAGATGGTACATGGTATCTACAGAGCTCTGGGGACAGAAAAAGACTACTTCACCAAAAGACTCGATAATATCTACTATCCATTCAACAATAGTAAAGCCTGGTTGACCACACGCACAAATGAGATGAATGAAGCAAACCATAGCCAAGATTCAGGAACAACATGCAATCGGAACAAGAACATCAACATCGATAGACAGCATCTTTCAAGAATCGATCGACGTTTGATTTGCATCACTTGAGGAACGGCTACAGTTACAATCAGATAAGCTTGAGGAGATGGTTCAGAAACAGACCGCGATTGTAGCATCACAACAAAAATCGATCGACAGACAGCCTACACCATCGATCGACATTGAGTCCGCATCAGTCCAAGAAAAACTGGTTACAAAGCAAGTGCTACAGGATAAGCTTGATGGCATTGATATATCTCTGAAACTCATTAGAGATGATTTCAACATGGAGTTGAAAGAAATATCACGCTACAGATATGCCAGACTTTGAACTCATCAGGACAACATTGGGAATCTTCAGAAGAGGATGCATACATTAGAGGTTGCTAAGGAGATGTTGAAGAATCAGTGGACCAGAGGAGAAGAAGCCTTAATAAACTTATTGGCTACATGGTTCTAGAAGAGCAGAGAAGAAGTAGACATTTTTTTCCAACAAGTAGTCCCTTTCATTCTTACTAGCCCAAAACACCTCTAACGTCAAGCTAAATGACTATAACAATGTACTGAGTGGGAGGCAACCCACTATTAGGTAATTTCACTTAGTTTTATTCTTTATAGTTACCAATTTTCGTTTTAAAATTTTATTGCAGGTCAAAAAAAAGAGACCCGAGTAGACGATTACCCACGAAATCGACCGACGAAACCAGGTTGACATTGATCGACACTGCCACAACATCAATGATCAACGAATACTTCATGCCATCGATCGACACAGACTTTGGTCAGGTATATCGTTATAACTTGTTAAATTCAGTACTTATGATATGTGTTATTCCTTTAACTCATACTGGATATACATTAAGGACAGTGTATTATTTAAGTCTGGGGGAAATTTACTTATATAACTTTACCCTTTGATCTTACTAAATGTTCTCAAAAAATTTATTGAGTCAAGAAGAGGGCAATGAATTTTTTCAATCTTTACTTGGTATCTAACCTCTCTCTAGCACCACTTTTAGATTTGTTGACCGCATAATGTACTAGAGATACTAAAGTGGATCACCTGTCAACTATGACCAACGCTTGCTGAGAATGTTTGAAGGAACCAAAGCTGACCTCCAACCTAATTTTACTTTACTGCTTGTCTTGGGGCTTGGTATACATTGGATCGGGTTCACCCTGCAAGTCTGGAAGGTAAAAGTCTGTGTGTTTCTTGTCCCCTTCTATCTCTCTCTCTTCAAGCATCCTAGATATAAAAGATTGAGATGATTTCCTGGAAGATGCAAAGGGGTAAGAGTGTTTCATGTGACCCCAGTATTCTAATTCAGAAATGAATGATCACACGTTGTGGAAGAGGGTAGGTAAATTACATGTGACCCCATTATTCGCTACACTATGTAAAAATGAGAGATATGTAATAATTATCCAATAAGATGAACTAGATTGATTCACATCAATATGAAAGGTCATCGGATACATAAGGATTCAGAGGAGAGAGAAAGAGGGAAGAAAGGGATCAGAGAAGACTACCTGTGTGTTCAGAAACTTGCTTGAGTAAGAATCCATGTGTCCCTTGATCGATACTCCCAAGGTAAAGCCTACACATTTATTTTATGCAAGAAATGAGGTTACTAGAAGGGTGAGTCAGACAGGATTTGCTAAGTTGATGGCTAGACGAATTTGGTTGCTAAGCTGGGATATGGTATATAAAGTACTTCTAAAGTTAGGAGATATTTGATGTGGCTTGCAACATTGTAGAGTTGATGATTCTAGGTTTAAAGATTGTGTGAGTCCCTGCTGTTTTTAAACCTCTTCTAGAGAGACTGTTGTTTTGCTTGAGGACAAGCAAAATGGTAAGTTTGGGGGAGTTGATATACCATAGATTTGACTCACTTTTATTCATGGTATATAGGTGTTTTAAGATATAATTATTATGTTTTGGAGTCTCTTAGGTATATTTTCAGGTTCAGAAGTGTTTTGGAATAAAGTGATGATTTTGGAGCATTTCAGAGCATAAAAGAGATTTCACCCGAGTTGACCATCAAACCAGACCGGAGGTCGACATTCAGAGTTAATAATTGATCGATGCACAATCTATGCCATCAATCGACATCAAAGAGGTCTACGATTAGAGATTATAATCGATTGGTGCACATTATGTGACATCGATCGACGGCGAATCGCAAAGAAGACAAATTGGTGCCAGCCGACTTAAAGCCCAAGACTTCACCAAATTACAAGATTGCCCCTGACGAGTTTTTAACCTAATATATATAGTTTGCCTAAGTGTGCTTTTCTATTCTCTTGTTTTACACAGCAAAAGGTTTTAGGGATTTTTAGAGTTGGTGAGAACATCCAAAGAGATTTGTAATTGGAATTCCATTATTATCTATCTATGTATGCAGTTTTCTTTACATCTTATTGTTATGAATTACTTAGCCATGTCTGAGTAGTTCTATTGTTAGATTTAGGGTTCAAATAGGTTATGAGGGATTAGCCTCAACTAGAGATTGCTAAGTTGTGATATTCATTATTAGGATGCTCTTAATGCTTGTGTTCTAGAATAGCTAACTAGAACGTTGACCTTGGATACAAGTTATTACTTAACCTTTTCCTGAACCTATCCTAATTGAGCTAGGATTGCTAGAGAAAGGCGGAAGCTGGTCTAGGAACCCTTAGTGAGAATTCATTCAACCCGCACGCATAGCTTGCTAGAGCACGTCAATCGATATTTATAGAATAATCGATCGACGATGCAAAAGGTGTATTGATCGATATTCCTCTAGAATAATCGATCAAAACTTTCTAATTAATCAAACCGATTGGTGAGATCATTAGATCTAGTCAATAGACGAATCTAAACAAGCGGAATCTGATCGATTTGTTCTTATAAGTTGAGCTGTATAATATCATGCAAACAACTGTTAGGCATCTATAGGATTATAATCCTGATTACCTGAATAAAAATCCTAAGTCTAGCTACCTTTCATAAAAACCTCAATCAACTCAACCGAGCAACTACCTTGCTCAAAACCTGCTATTTAAGTTTAATCATAATCAACCTAGCTTAATCACTCTGATTATATCTTTTTGGTTCCCTAGCTCCTTGTGGATTCGATCCCTAAGTACTACAACTAACCCTTTTATTTGAGAGAGTAAAGTTGCTCTAGGGTTAATTTGAGCATATCAGCCGCGTTGTATGGTGAAGATGAAGACGCGTTCTCAGGCTTTGGAAGAGTTGGGTTCTTTGTGAAGAGATTGGAGTACTACAAAGGCTAGGTTTGGACTACTCCTGATAAGACTCCTCTTCTGAACATAGGCGGGCTGATTACACCACTGTTAAAAGCAACAGGTGTCCCTCTTCGAAAAGAAGTTAAAGGCCGTCAAGCTCCATTGTACATGGATGGTCCTTATATGAAGAAGACCAAGTTTCTTTCGGGAATGTACCAAGATAAGTATGTCTTCCCCTTCAACTTGGACGACCATCATGTGGGGCTTATCTTTCGATGTCCGCGCTTGACCAAGGTTAATCTCAGATCCGGCATCACTTTCGAGATCCCGTACCACCTCCATCTTGGCGGACGTGGTCCACTTGTCCCTGTACCCGATAGGCAAAAGACAGCTTCACAGCAAACGATTGCTGGTCTATCTTCTTCTGGTGCTGTTCTGGTGCTGCTCCAGAGATTCATGAGGAACCACCTACATTCTATGGCCCTCCTTGATACTACTTTCAGCCATATTCTGGAGTCATCCCGAAGGGTTCGCTGCGATGCCCACGAGTGCATTGGGAAACTTGAGGGGTAGAACACGATTTAGGATAGGACCATCTTCAAGCTGAAAGCCGAGTACAAGGATTTGAAGAAGACTGTGATGAAAAATGCTCAGACATCATCCAAGTTCATGAAGAAGGTTGGTGATATCTTGGTTAACTCGGAGATAGGAGGCTGTAGCGCGGTTGACTTTGATGTCGCTGAGCCTTCTGGTCCAAAGCCCCATCACAGGCTCTCTTCAGATCGCCAACGTCGCAAGAGGCGTAATCCTTCTCCTGCCCGTGGAGAGTCTGAAAATGAATCCCCCTCCATGGACACTTCTGATGATGAGGATGAGTGTGATGAACCAGGGACTGGCCAGATTGTAGAAGAGACTGGGGGTAATGAGATAGAGGAGGAAGAAGGTGATGGGAATGATGAAGAAGACCGTGACCAGGAAGAAGGCGAGGGCAATGAAGAGGAGGACGACGAAGAAGGTGAGGCGCAAGGAGACGCTGAGGCCACTGCCTCAGATTCACCATGAGGTATCTCTTCTCTTTTCATGCATTGATTTTTATTTTTGGTATCTCTTCCTACTTTGATTACACAGAGACTGTGTGATTCAAGTGTGGGGGGGTACCGAGTTTATGATCATTTGTGTGTTTTATGCCAAAGTCATGCATTGTAGATATTTATTTGCAAAGAAAATCCAAAAAAAAATTGAAAATTTTCAAAAGAAAAACAACAAAAAGAAGCGTGTAGTTGTATTTAAGACTGAGTCTAAATTATACACTGATTTGCATATACAAAAAAATTAGGAGTCTAGAATCATATAGGTTGTGTGGGAACCGAAATTCACACCGTCGAGTTTTAGTTGATCGGAGGAAAATCAAGTAAACCTAGTTTCCCCTGAAGGTCACGGTTATCTGCTGGGCCACACACAACACGATCAATATGACGAAAATAGCAAAGTAGTAAATCGTAAAAGAAAAGAGAGCAAAAAGATCTTATTTCCGAATCCGCGTTTGAGCATGAACAACAGGTGAGAGCCTCGGCTACGAGAGCTGTCGGCAAGTTCGCTAGTTTAGCAACCTAAGTTCTAACCTAGTTGAGTCGCAGCTCGATAGTAGAAACGAAAAAATGCCTAAATTGCTATAAGTGCTGAGGTTGCTCTGAAAAGTTCTCCTTTTTCTCTTCATCCTAAGTCCTCTTTATATACTCATCCTTTAGGTTGGTTTACCTACTCTCGGGCCGGACTTGTCGCGGAACGGGCTTTTCCATATCTCTTTTTCCTTCGTGATTATCTTCGGAAACTTGACATTTATCTTCACGGAAACTTAACATTTATCTTCGCGGAAACTTGACATTTATCTCTTCCCGCGGATGAGATAAACCGTCATCCTAGTCTTTGGGCTCAAGTCCCTTAGGATCATAGGTGGGCCGTTTTCCACAATTCGGACCCTCTTTGGGCAGTATCGAGACTTAAGCGTTTTTTACTCACGAAGTAGGCGTTGGCATTGGTATGATCTTCCCAACGGAACCTCGTCTCTTCGCATAGCCGAGCTGGTTGATGTTGAGTTAATCGTGACCTGTTCTATCACGAAGAGTGGGAAACCGTTCGAGAGACTTAACCTTCCCAATTTCCCGAAGACTTTTGACGATGTCTTTAGACGGAACGTCGGTGTTATGTCCATTGTCCCGAGGATTGAGTTGCAGAAACTTCGGACAAAGATGCATGGTCACGGGATAAGACCGGGTTTGGAATAATCGCCGAAGGGCTGGTTGCGTTCGCCGGTCGAGCTGACCAACGCCTTGGTCGAGCTCGCCGGGCGAAGCTGACCTTGCTATGGTCGAGCTCGCCGGGCGAAGCTGACCTCGCTACGGTCGAGCTCGCCGGGCGAAGCTGACCCGCCATGGTCATGCTCGCCGGGCGAGCTGACCTTGCTATGGTCGAGCTCGCCGGGCGAAGCTGACCCGCCATGGTCATGCTCGCCGGGCGAAGCTGACCCATTCTATGGTCGAGCTCGCCGGGCGAAGCTGACCCATTCTATGGTCGAGCTCGCCGGGCGAAGCTGACCCGCCATGGTCATGCTCGCCGGGCGAGCTGACCTTGCAATGGTCGAAGCTCGCCGGGCGAAGTTGACCCGCATCACGGGCGAAGCTGACTCCGCCATGGTCATGCTCACGGGCGAAGCTGACCTCGCTACGGTCGAGCTCGCCGGGCGAGCTGACCTTGCTATGGTCGAGCTCGCCGGGCGAAGCTGACCTTGCTATGGTCGAGCTCGCCGGGCGAGCTGACCTTGCTATGGTCGAGCTCGCCGGGCGAGCTGACCTTGCTATGGTCGAGCTCGCCGGGCGAAGCTGACCCGCCATGGTCATGCTCGCCGGGCGAAGCTGACCCGCCATGGTCATGCTCGCCGGGCGAAGCTGACCCGCCATGGTCATGCTCGCCGGGCGAAGCTGACCTTGCTATGGTCGAGCTCGCCGGGCGAAGCTGACCCGCCATGGTCATGCTCGCCGGGCGAAGCTGACCCGTGGTTGTCCAGCTCACCCGCGAAGCTGACCCGCCATGGTCATGCTCGCCGGGCGAGCTGACCTTGCTATGGTCGAGCTCGCCGGGCGAAGCTGACCCGTGGTTGTCGGGTGATCCGCTTCGGTTATTTGTTTTCTTGGCTTTTGAAGTTTTGACCGAGATTTGGTTTTTCCGAGGAATTTTGGGTATCGATTCCGTCGTGACCGATTTTGACCCCAACAGTTAGCCCCCCAGCTAGCTAGGTTCCGTGGAGTTTTGGTAACAGGTCCTAGCTCGCGGTATAGCTTTTTAGGAAGGTGTAGAGACGTAATCGTTTGCCGAAAGCTGAGAGTAAATAGTAAATCTCTTTTGTTGCTTATATAGTTTTTTTATCATTCCAAACTTACTCCTCACTAGAACTTACCTCTAAGATAGGAATTTCTCTTCCCTTTCTCTCCTTGCTTAAACAAAGAAAATGTCTTCAAGCAAAGGATCTTCAAAGAGGCACTCTTCCTCACATTCTTCTTCGGATGACTCTTCCGCTAATGAGGTGATCACCCCGAAAGAAGAGTTTGGAGTCGATGAAGACGCAAAGGATGCGTACTACAAAGCTCTTTGCGGCTCACTCCCGCCTCTGCAAGAAATTACAATCCCCAAGAGGCCCGTGAGGTCGCCGAACGCTCCCCTTACGCCGAGCATGGTTTCTCCCGACTACCTTGCGACTCTTCGGAATTTTTACCAGGTTCCAAGTGGAGTCGTGTTTCGGATCCCGAGTGGCAACGAGAGCGCGAGGAACCCTCCGGAAGGTTTCTTCACTTGCTACGAAGCCTTCCTGTCGTATTGCCGCATGTGGTTTCCGATCCCTGGCACCATCGTCCGCGCGCTTCACCGCTTTGAGCTTTCGATCAGCCAGCTAAATTTTCCGGCCTTACAGCATTGGCTTGGCGTGTTGATCTCGAGTTACGAGCTAGGAATGGACCTTAACCCTGGCGACTTCGAGGGCCTTTGGTCTACGAGAGTAACGGGAATTGATGGCTCGTACCGCATGGCGCCAAAGAAAAACATGGCTATAATTCAGGGGCATACTTCGCACCCCAAGACATGGTTCGACCGCTTTTTCTTTGTCCGAATAGATGGGGAGTCTGTCGAGGAGAGCTACCTCCACCTATTCCGTCGGGAGTGGAACTTCAAACGCGGTAATACGACTAGTAACGTTTTTCATTTTGATACCTTGAAAAGATGTGACGATGATTTTTTTTTATTATCTTGCAGTGAACAGGATCCTTCCGCCGACTCCTGCCGATCTTTTTGCCAAGCGAGATTTTCTCCGCAGCAGGCCATTCTTCTGGAATTCCTTTAGCGTTGAACGGATTCGAAGTGTGATGGAGCTCCATCGATCTCGAGCCGTCTCCCAGCCTCTTGACGTTCCGTACGACGTAGAACCGGTCACAGATGTCTTGCCCGCTCAGAGGCGGAGAAACAGGTCTCGGAGAGGAAAAGGGGTTGCCTCTGGGAACGTCTCGGGAGATCCTCCGCTGCCGGGATGGAACCCTAGTTTCACTCCAAGGAAAAAGAGTGGAACCAGCGAGGTTCCCCTTCCTAGCGACTTTTTTGCCGACCTCCCTTCCGTGTCACTACCGCTGAACGAAGAGTCGAGGAGGAAAGTGGTCGCTGAAGGTTCCCGTTTAATCAATGAGGTTTATCCTTTGAACTTTGATCTGAATTTCGATATATATATTTATTTTTTTGATCTTAAGTTCATGCAGGGGATGAGGGTGTTTAATGCAGCGCTTGACGGAAGTTTCCGGGAATCGCGTATCTCTCACTTTAAAGCCGAGGAGGCTGAAAGAGAACTCTTTCGGTTTCCGAAGGAGGTCGAGGAACTGAGCCGGAGACAGGCTGAGCTCCATTCTCAGGCCCTTGTTCGTGCGGAGAGGAAAGGAAAGAGAACGATTGTCGCCGAGACGGCTGGAGGGTCGCTTTGTTTGCCACTGAATTCGAGCTTTAAGGATGCTCGAATTTGTGGAAGCGATTACCTTGAAGTGCGTGGCTTGGTTGCCACCCTCTACAAATCACAGAACAAGGACTTCTTCTTTCCTGCCGAGGTCGCTGAGATGTCGGGCCTTATGGACGGGTGCGCTAATGCCGAATCCTTGGTTCCTCCGATCGAAGGAAGGGTCCAACAGCTTTGGGATTCCATCGAGGTCTCGGAGGACACGGCGGAAGCAGGAGCCGGTGTTGGTGATGAAGGGGCCGGAGTCGCGGATGGAGAGGGAGAGGTCGATCAGCCCGCGAACTCGTTTAGCGTTTCGATGTCCGGGTATCTCGACCTTTACTTTTGAGGATCGCCGGATAGATTTCCCTTATCTTTATTTGTATCGTTGAGTTTTTAGGCCGAATGTGGCCGTTTGTATGAGTGTGCTATGGCCTTACGGGGCCATTTGACTTTATTTTGTGGGACTGGCCGTTGGTGGCTTTGAATCCCAGCCGTTTTGCGGCTCCTAATATATATAACGAATTTTTTTAGTTTATACTTCTGTCAAGTATCGAGGTTGAGATATGAGTAGTCACTTCGTATCTCGACTCGTTTTTTGTCGCTTGTCCCTGGCCCCTTTTTTTTGAGATAAAGACATTCGTGAATTCTTCTGAGTTCCTACGAAGTTTTCGTTGAGCGTTATCGACGAGACATTTTTTGTACCATGTCTAGTAATGTTTGTCGACCAGTAGGACTGGGTTTAGGGCAAGACCTAGGTTTACTTTCGGCACTAAGGCTATGCGATGACTAATCGGCTTTCGTTTTTCCTGTTGGCGATTTCTATCTGGTTCTTCCGCTTTAAAGTCCGCGGGCTTGATGCCGCTTATACTGATTTGTATGGAAGAACCGAAAGCATCTTCCAGAGACCGTCTGAGTGCTTGACCAGAATTTTGGATTTTTTGTATATCGCGCTATGATATCCTTGTCGAATGTAAGAGAACCTTTCTTTTTATGAAAGGTTTGACTACGAGTTCTCTTTGGAGAACGTTTTTCAGGTATGTTCGTCGGGGCCAATCGACGATCATCATTTTTTTCTTTTTTTTAAGTCGCCGATGGACTGCGTGCTTAGATAAGATCTTTCGAGGGTTGTTCGCGATGTCTCGCTTTTCCCGAATGATAAATCTCTTGTAAGGTGGTTTCGATCTTCTCTCTTTTTTGGAGAAGACGTGTACATTTTAGGTCTTACTTGACCGTGACTGTTTTTTTTTAGCAGGAACTGATTTCCATCCAAGGATTGCTTGGACGGTGTAGAGGCTTATTGCGAGCGATTCGTGAGATCGGAAAAAAGAAATTTTATTAAAAAGTTTCGAAAATTTCGAGTACAAGCACGAATATTTCGAACTTTATGGGAGTATATGAGTATACGTACCAACTCCCCCCCCCCCTTGTTTTTGGAGAGGGGGATAGCTGAACTTGTCAATAGGACAAGCTGCCTACGTACCTCTTTCGAGGATCAAGCCATCTCGTAGTTCTGCTAGTTTCCGCGGGTGTTCCTACTCGCTGGAGGGGGTCGCCTTAGTCGCTTCGGCTACTGGGGCCAAATCTGGGTCGACGATCGTTTCCGGAGTAGGGTCGTCCGCTGTTGAGGTGATGGATTCGGGGACGATGCTGTCATCCCGAGTCGTTGCCTGATCCGATGGTTCCGGATTGCTTTTTGCGGAGCTCAGGTAGGAGTCCTGAGTTTTCTTCGATTTCTTCGGGTTGACCGCTGGGGTGTTCCGAGTTAACCGAAGTTTATGTTCGGCCAAGTAGCAGAGCCTTGACTGTTTTTGGCATCCCCAGATTACTGATGTTCTGTTCGGGATTAGGAATTTGATGTCGAGATGGTAAGTCGATGGTACTGCTTTCATGGCATTGATCCAGGGGGTTCCCATGATGACGTTATAGATGGCAGGAGTGTCGGCTACCATGAAGTCGACGACTTTTGTCACATCTTTAGCCATTACGGGAAGTTTGATGGATCCGAGGGTCATTGACATCGTACCCGAGAAACCTGTGAGAGGTTTTGGTTCTGGGACGACTTCTCCGAGTTCGATACTCATTCTTCGAAGCGTGTCGTGGTAGATGACATTGACCGTGCTTCCTGTGTCGACAAGGATCCTGGCGACTTCGAGGTCTCGGATTACCAAATCGATGACTAGTGGGTCACAGTGCGGTTTGTCTTTTTTTTTTTAACACTGAAAACAACTTTGTTATAAAAGGGATCCAGTAGGATCAAGTTTAGGGGGAACCCCTGAGGATACAAGAAAGATACTAAAAGCAGGAAAGGCGAAACAAAAAAAGAAAAGAAGGAAAACATCCCGAGCATGGGAGGAGCAGAGACCGAAGCCAATACCAGTAGGTACTGTGAAAAACATAGGGGATCTTAACCAGGTTATGAAAGGCATGAGCCTGTAACCTTTAAATGAGATGGAGTCAACCAAACCTTGCATCTTCATGGATCATCTGTTGGAGCCAACGGGGACCTCCAGTAGCAACATACGACTGAGTACGAGTATCAGAGATTACACTTCCTGCAATTGCATTGGCAACTCTGTTCTTCTGATCCGAGACATGAGAGATCGTCCATTTGTCAAAGCAATGTAGAAGGTCCAAAATCTTCCGTATCAGGGGAAAGAGATCAGGGAAATTTAGCGGGTTCAGCAGAGATTGACGCACTTCGATCGAGGAGGCCTCAAAAAGGATTTTCGTGTGGTGCAAGTCACCCATTGCTTGAACAGCCCAGAGCAGAGTTTTAAGGTCTGACTCTCTTTTGGAGGGGGAGTTAGCAAGAGCCTGACGACTGTGATGTAGAGGGAGACCTTGACAGTCTCTGACTATCCAGCTTGAACCAGTTAGTGGACCAGCATTCACCCAAGCCATTCCGACGTTGCATTTGACAACATCTGACGGTGGCTTTTCCCAAGTAGTAGTTGCATTCCTTGTCGTGGGTGGGGAGTCCTTATTGTGTAGAAGCTGGTACCAAATGTCCGCTTCCTCTAGAGCCTTAGTAATAGTTGACTGAGGAGTGATAATGGCTTTTCTCAAACACAAGCTGCTTTTCCTTTCCATAAGTTCCAAAGAACCCAAGGGAACGCTTTTATATTGCTATGTCCATTCTGTTTTCTCTTTGATCTTGCTACTAAGAAATGGAGATTAAGGAAGGTTGAGGATTGGGAGAACCCAGCTGGGGGCGGTTCTATTCCTGCTAACCTCCAAGCTGCAGCAGCAGTAGGGCAAGTAAAGAGAACGTGACAGATAGTCTCTGGGTTTTGGCCACATGCCAGGCAGTTTGTATTGTTGCATAACCCTCTGGATTGGAGACGCTCTGCTACCGCCAATGCCCCCGAGAGTGCTCTCCACAAAAAATGGCGAATCTTAGGAGAAGTTTCAAGTTTCCAAATGTTCTTCCACAATTGTTTTTCTACTGGAGGCAGAGGATGATAATCAGTAGCGCTCTTCTCGTGTATAAGAGACAGCATTCGATAAGCGCTCTGTGTGGTATAGCAGCCATCTTTTGTGAATCCCCACATATCAGTGTCTTGGCTGGTAGGAGATGGTTTGATCTGTAGAATCCTGAGAGCATCTTCCTCAGTAAACGTTTCAAAGAGCATCTGCGCATTCCACACTTGAGAGTTGGGGAACCAAAGATCTTTTACTTTCAGTGTAAGATCAACCACACTGTCCTGCTTATACATAGGAGGACGAGCTTCATTATCAAGCAACCAATTGGATGTCCAGACATTGGTTTGTTCTCCATCGCCAACAACTCGAAGTAAGCCTGTTTTCAAAGCTTCTCTTCCATGGAGTATACTCCGCCAAATATAAGAAGGTCGTGAACCCAGACTTGCTTCCAGGAACGAGGAATTTTTAAAATACCGGCTCTTTAAGACCCTCGCCATCAACGAATTAGGTTGTGAGAGTACACGCCAAGCTTGTTTGCCGAGGAGACCTTGGTTAAACCGGCCAATATCGTGAAAACCCAGACCCCCATCTTCCTTTCTCTTGCATAGAGTATCCCAAGCCACCCATGGCATTTTTCTCCTAGACCCCCCATTGCTCCACCAGAAATCCCTCATAGCAGAGGTGAGCTTAGCACAGAGATCCTTTGGGAGTTTATATACAGACATTGCATAGACCGGTAGTGCCAGACCAATGGATTTCAAAAGAATCTCTTTCCCTCCCTGCGAAAGAGTTCTAGCAAACCAACCATGTAGTCTATGTTGGAGCTTCTCACGAATGTAGTTGAGAATAAGTTTTTTGGAACCTTTGAATACTTCAGGAAGACCAAGATAGGTCCCATCACCTCCTTCTTTATCAATTCTGAGGATCTGTTTGATATCAGCTTTCATGCCTTCTTCAACTCTGTCTCCAAAGATTATAGAAGATTTAGCAGGATTGATTTGTTGTCCTGAGGCGTCACCGTACAGCTTCAAGCAACGCAGAATCTCCAGGCTTTCCATCAGGTCCGCTTTACACATCAGGAGGCTGTCATCAGCAAACAATAAGTGGTGGACTGCAGGCCCCTGTCTGTCGAGTTTGATGCCATTTAGCCGTCCCTTTTCCTCTGCTTTATTTAAGACACTAACCAGTGCTTCTGCTGCCATGATAAAGATGAAAGGAGACATAGGGTCTCCCTGTCTTATCCCTCGCTCCGGTCTGAAGAAGCCATGTGTTCTTCCGTTAAGTAGGATTGTATAAGACACAGTAGTTACACATGTCATCACCCAACAAACCCATCTTCGGTCAAAACCCATTTTTCCATTAGCGCTTTCAAGAAAATTCCACTCCACTGCGGTGTCACGCCTTAGACATGTCCGCTTTCACTGCCATGTATTGCTCACTGTTGGATTTCTTGGCACGCAGGCTATGCACCATTTCGCGGCGCTTACCACAATGTTATCAGAGATCAGACGCCCCTCCACAAACGCACCTTGTGTATCTGATATAATCTCATCCATGATCGGGCTTTAATCTCAAGAAAGAAGTTTAGAGATGATTTTATACTGGACAGAACAGAGACTTATTGGTCTCATGTCTTTCATGGATTCAGGCTTCAAGATCTTAGGGAGGAGGCATAGTTGTGTGTGATTCCATCCAGCCGTATAGCCGCTCGAAGAAGCTGCGACTTCTTCCATGATTTTAGGACCAACTATATGCCAATAGTTTCGGTAAAATACTCCAGTGATTCCATCCTCACCCGGAGCACTACTCCCCTTCAATGAAAAGGCTGCTGTTCTGATCTCTTCATCAGTTATTTCTTTTGTCAGAGCTTCATTCATAGCCGGAGTTACTCGTCTTTGGAAACCATCGAAGAGAGACTCCAAATCTGTTGGGTTCGAGCTCATAAACAACTCTCGGAAATATTCAACCGCAAGATGACCTTTCGCCCCTTCTGAGAAGTGTTCTACCCCTACTTCATCTTTCAGCATAAGGATATTATTCCTGATCTTCTTGCCTTTAACCACATTGTGAAAATACGGCATTATGATCCCCTTCCCCGAGCCATTGCTCTCTACTTCTTTGTCTCCAAAATCTTTCTTCCTCTTTGTGGGCTTCAGCTAACTCCATTCTCAGACGCTTCATGGACCTAACACTAGGGAAAGTTTTCGCATTTCTTTCTCTAAAGCCGCATGAAGTCTCTGAATCTTTGTTTGAGAGTTAAACTGACTCTTTTTTCCATTGTGAGAGTTCTCTTCTACATCTGATAGTCTATCCATAACAGATGATGTTATCTGTGAAGAATCTCCCTCCCATCCTCTAGCAATAGCCTCTTCTATACCAGCTTGGCCCACCATTCTTTTGTCAAAAAAGAAACGCCCATGACCTCTATCTTCTGGTTCTAGCCCGAATGAGAGAACAATTGGTCTATGATCGGAGGGCCACATGTCGAGATATTCAAGGTTAGAACGTGGGAACATTCTGAACCAGCTATCATTTCCAAAGCCCGTCTAGACGACATTGATCCATATATTGTCTCTCCATCCTGCCCAAGACAAAACGCTACCTATTGACCTCACTTCCTTAATCTTGCAATTTTCAACCATGTTTCGAAGTTCCAGAACGCTGACTCATTACGAAGTCGAGCCACCAACCTTCTCAGAACTATCAAGCAGCTCGCTGAAGTCTCCAATAAGTATCCAAGCAACATCTCTAGTAGCACCAATATTTTCCAGTCTTTCCCAGACATGGTGTCTATTCTCACGAACCGGATCACCATAGACACATGACAAGAAAAAAAGAACAGAACCAATCTCAACTTTCAGGTCAATGATCCTCTTGTCGGAAGACAGGATCTCAACCTTGTAACAATCTTTCCAAAGAACCGCTAAACCACCACTCAAACCAACTGGAGGAACCGCGGAACATTTTATTGTAACCTAACTTTTTATGTAAACCAAGCATGTAAGTATCTTGTTGCTTAGTTTCAGAGAGAAACAAGAAACTGAAAATACTTTTACGCGATCTCCAGAATCCACTTAACTGCCTCGTGTTTCTCACGACAGTTCCAACTCAATATGCTCATTAGAGGCAGCGCCTCAAATCGAGGCCACCGTGATCTCTTTGGTTTTTGTGAATTTGTTACCTTGAGGAAGCTCTGTTTCCTCTGCTTTTCTCTTTGATGAACCCGCTTCTCCATCCGCTTTATCCCCACGGTATGGTTCTTTGACCAAGTTCCGCTTGGTCTTACATGTCTAACCTAAGCCGGAGGACGTTGTCCGAGCTTTTTCTTATTCCTAGAGATCCCGGTAGATGTGGAGCCAAAGGCACCAGCAGAAAACCGCCGGACTTTTGGAACAGGGAGTGTATTAATGCTCTCACCGGAAGAGGATCCCTCTTGCACTGCTCTTTCGGGACCTCCCACAGGGTTTGATATCGCAGGACGAGGCAACATGCTAACTAGAGGTAAGTCCTCTGGACGTGACCTATCATAGGAGAACACATGCCCTTTCTCCTTATTCACATCATGAGAGATTTTAGTTAACACAGCCGGGGTTCTCTTTTCTTCTTCAATAGACTGTTGGACACGGAGTATGCGCACGACGCTTCTGTTTCATTTGAGTGAGAGATGTACTGCAAGGCCATTTTTCGCCCTTTCCTTGCAATTCAGGGAACAGCGGGGAAACCCGTGGGCCTTCTAGCGCTGAGTTTCCTTTGCAAGCGTTGGCGCAGTCTTGGTTATTCGCCTCCTCGTTCCTCTGGTTAGACTTCAGGAAACGTGGTTTGGTATAAGAGCATGCTGATTTCTCATGTGTCAATCGGAAACAGTTAAAACACCTTTTGTGGATTTTTTCATACTCATACTTGATGACCTCAATTTCACCAGAAGGAAGAGTTAGGTTCTTTGTCTCGAAGGCTGGGTTGTTTGTTGTGAACAGAACTTTTGCACGGATGTATTCCGCTTTTGAGAGCTTTTCGGTCATATGCAATTTCTCCACGAACCAACCTTAGATGCCAGGAAGTGCATCGTGTCGTAGGTGAAGTGATTAATGGGGATGTTCCGATAATGGATCCAGACCTCAAACGGGAGAGGAAGTCTCGGGTGAGGGAGTCCAACGCTCCATGACCATTGTCCAGTGATTGTAAGACCATGGTCGATCCTTCGAACCGCTAAAAGGTCTTCTTCTCTTTGAAAAATAAATTGAAACCGGTCTCGAGACAGGCATTCCTCTCACCCTATCATACAATCTCCAAGCTTGGGGCATGTATTCTATCATTCTTGCCATGTTCTAGCCTCCGGTTTAACAATCTCCCAAGGATGCTGAGTGCCATCAAAGACGGAAACTTGGGGTCGCCGGGAAGAATCAACGGTTCATCATCTTCTAAAGACATGGAGCGGATCACGTTGTGCAGCTTGTCGGCCATATTCCAAGAGAGATGACACACACGGAGGAGCTGAGGTGAGATCTTTGGAAGTAGGTCAGACAAGAATAAGGAAGTTGTGCAATTATAAGCACAAAATTCGGAGATGATTTTGAAAGAAATCATTGATTAGCGTAGAGAGAAAGGAAAGTACGTGAGGGGAAAGGGAAAAAATTATGGGAAAGGCAAGAGAATAATCGATAAAAGGAAAGAAGAGAATCAAAAGAAATATAACAGGAAAGAGAGAATTGTGAAAAAATAATCACAAAATGGAAAGGGGTATTTTCCTTGTAGATACCGTTGCAAAACAAGCCGGTAAAAAAGGGGTCCACTCAACGGTGAGAGACAGAAAAGGAAACTTAGACGATTTCCGGTGGAGAGCTACCAAAATGTGCGCCAAGCCTAGTGCGGTTTGTCAATGCCGATGGTTTCATGCTCTTCGAAGGTGATCGTATCGTTTGGTATATCATTGGTCGGGGACCGATTTTCCCAGTTAGAGCTGGTCTCAGCCTTTCGTCCGTAAGCCTTGATCAAAGAGACCGAATCGTGATAGAATTGCGATCCTCCGATGGTCATGTTGACCCTTCGACGGTTGCTGTTGTTTCCTTGGTCGTCTTGTCTTCTTCCGCTTCTCGCCTCGACTGATTTTCGCGCGTCCCTTCGAGGCTCTTTATCAGTTTTGGGAGGCCGATCGAATCCAAGACAAGATCTTTATGCTCGTGAACCTTTGAGAGTTAAGCGTGAGTTTTGCAGCGAAGCCTTATGCCGAGAACCTTGCAGTTAGTAGTAGAATGTCCTCTCGGTCTGATGGAAATCGCAGTAGGAGTTATCCTTGAACTGGTTCCTGGTCCAAGTGTTCTCGGAGGTCTTCCCTTGTCCGAATTGATGGTGTAATTGTGTCGCCTCGAGATCTCCCTTCGTGGTGGATATACTTATCGCTACGAGCTCCAAGAGCAAGGCCCCGAGGGATCACAAGAGCCCACAGCGGCAGAAGACTCGATTTCGAGACTCGGCCATCGAAGGCATCGCAGACAAGACTTCTTCTGCAAGACCACGGAGAATCTTCCACCTCCGCTGGGGACAACAAAGAGAACAACGCCGAGCGAATCAACTTGACATTAGCGATCGATCCGATCATTCAGACGATAGCTGACGCCCATCCTAGAAGGACCAAGTCAATCTGCCCATTGCATCGTCTCCTTCAAACACCATGACGAGAAGAGGAAGAAGACCTCTACTGGATGGAACAGGAAGAACTGGCGGAGGATCAAACTCGATCCATCAGAACCAGCGCCGACAAGCTCGGCTCGAAAACGGCGCGATAGTGAGATCCACGATCTCCGCGGAGTCTCTCGAAAAACAGTACCGAGGTAAAAGCGGTGAAATCAAAATTCCCCAGCAAAGTGCCGCCCCGAGATCGATAGACTTCTCGAAGCACGAAAATGCCGCTCACCGCCGATCACGAGACACGATTCACCCTCGAAGATCAGGATTCGCCTACGACGGAACCACAGATCCGGCGCACACTTACAGTCCTTCCAGATAGCGATTGAAGATGCAAACTCCCGAGTGAAGACGCCGGTCACTGCTTCTCTTTGTCGAGAATCTCAGGGCCGCCCAATGGTCCTTCGGCTCAAAAGAAACTCCATCGGAAGTTTCCGCCAACTTGCCTCGGCCAAGCCAAACAGTACTCCATGTTTATGGATAGAGAGACTTCCCACGTGGACATATGGAGTCTGGCTCAAAAGGAAGACGAATCACTTCGCCACTTCATGAGAAGGTTCAAGCTGGTGATGGCGTAGAGTGACGGTATCAGCTAAAAGCGCTAACTGAAAAACTCTGGAGAAAAACTTTCAAGTTGCTGGAGAAACCAAGAACGATCCAGGATACCTACAAAGCAACGGACTTTATCGTCATGGAGGAAGAGATGAGAGTCCTATCGCGAAAGGCATGGACTGCAGAAAACGCCCTCAAAAGAAACCCTCTCAGAACGCAAGCACGCCCATCA
Organism: Brassica carinata; assembly: GCA_016771965.1. Lineage (NCBI taxonomy): Eukaryota > Viridiplantae > Streptophyta > Magnoliopsida > Brassicales > Brassicaceae > Brassica > Brassica carinata. Next base: position 27,605,192 of record CM028690.1, read on the forward strand.
CAAAGGGGAAGACGCCCAAGTCAACATAATCCACATCAACTCGAGCAGGGCAAACCTCATGAAACACCTGGACTAGGAACCAGTACAAGGATAATTTACCGCGAAGTTCCATGACACCAGAGGTCACTCCACCGCTAACTGCAAGGTTCTTGGCGCCAGGCTTGCCGAAAACTCCTCGCTGGCTTAACTGTCAAAGGTCAAGAGTATAAAAGACTTGCTCCTGGAGTCCGATCACCAAAACCAACAAAACTGTTTCGAGAACCACGCTTCGAAAGCCAATCGGGTGAGAAGCGAAGAAGACAGATACCAAGGGAACAACAGTAGTCGCCAGAGGGTAAATATGATCAAAGGAGGGTCGCAGTTCTAAGACTCCGCCCGCCGATCAAAGCCTACGGGCTTAAAAGACGACGAAGTTCCAACTGGCTTCCGGATAGCGATATTCCCAACCACGCCATCGCTGAGGAACAAGAAACCGCCGATCGACAAACCTCATTACGATCCTCTAGTCATAGACCTGGTGATCCAAGATCTCGGTTGGCCGCATCCTTGTCGATACAGGAAGTACGGTCAGCATCATCTTCCGCGACATCTCTATAGGATGAACATCCCACTAGGAGAAGTCATCCCAGAGCCAAAACCTTGACTGGGTTTCTGGCGCCACCTCCATGACCCTGTGTATCAAGCTCCCGGTCATGGCTAAGGAAGTTACAAAGATCGCCGAAGTTCACATTAGTTGATAACCCGCTATCTACAACGCAATCATGGGAACCCCTTGATCAACTCCATGAAGGCAGTACCGCCCACATATCACCTCGCATCAAGTTTCCGACTAACCGAACCGGTAATTGGGAAGTCAGAAACAGTCAAGACTCTGCTACCCAGCCGACTTCAAACCGTAAAGATCGAACGCTCTGCGGCTAACCCAAACGAAAGCAAAGGAATCACACAACATTCCTGAAAACTCGAAAAGATGCTTCAATCATCCCAACAGGCAACGATTCAAGACAGCGACGGTCTCTGAGTCCATCGCCGCAGCAGGCAACTCGACCCCGCACAGGCCAACCGATCCGCTAGTACGATCAGAATGGCGGCTAACACGGGAGTAAAAACGTCGCAGCAACAATCAGAACCACGAGATGGCTTGATCCTAAAGAGGTAATGAGGCAGCTCGTCAAACTCGGCGAAGTTCAGCTATCCCCCACCAAAAGGGGGAGGGTACGATACTCCTATACTCCCACAAAACGCCAAATAACCCGCATTATGTATTCAAATTTTTCAAACTTTTCAATAAAATTCTTCTATCAACCTTTCAATGCGTAATACAGTAACGCATAAAAACTTCGAAAACGAAAATCATATCTTTAGGGAACGCGAGACGCCGCAATTTTCCAAAGGTATCAAAATCGATCATCCATCAAAACAGTCCACCTGCGACTTAAACGAACCGCTGATTCCTCCCCGACGGACAAACAAAGAAACGCTTCACTAATACAAAACCGTAGTCAGACCTTTTCACAAGAATAAGGTCCTCTTACATCCGACATAAGGATATCATAGAAAACCCGAATTTTGGTTTAGCACTGGATATTCTCTGAGATAGTTTCGAGTTTAATGATAAGCATTTTCATAAGAATCAGGAAGAAATCTCGTTAACCTGATCAATCGCGATAGCCTTAAAGCTGAGAGTAAGTGTTTGCCTTTAAACTCAGTCTTGCTGGATCTTGACATTTCACAGACATAGTATCGACACCAGATACGAGATCCAAAACATGTCTCTCATCGCTAACACCTAAAACACTCGCTACAAAGTAGTACAAGAACCTAGGACAAAATAAGAGTTAGAATACGGTGACTCTCAATTCTACCCTCTACACTTGATTAAAGTATAAAACAAATCACAAGGCAAATTTCTGCAAAATCCACATAATATATATGCAAGCCGAAAACGGCAGGATTCAAGCCACCAACGCCAGTCCCAAATATACAAAGCGCGAACCTCCTACGGTCGTGGAATATACAAATAAACGCCACATCCGCCAAGCACACAATCATCAAGATAAAGGGATACGATCCCAACGATCCTTAGTAATCAACGCCTAAAACTCCGACATGGAGATCCCGAACAAAGTCACAGGCTGGTCAACTTCTTCATCTACGCTTCTCGCTTCATTCTGCCTCCACCGTGTCCTCCGAACCTCGATGGTCCCAAAGCTTCCGGACCCTTCCTCGATCGGAGGAACCATTCCGCGCAGCACATTCGCCATGAGACCTTCCATCCCAGCGATCGGAGGAGAAGGAGAAGCCCGGTTCTGCGATTTGTGAAGGTCAGCGACCAAACGCCGACACTCGCTGAAATCACCCACAAACTCGAAGCTTCCTTCAAGCTCTCAAACTCAGTGGCAAACGATTCAGCTCCTCCGCCATCTCGCAGCAATCGCTTCCTTTCCTCTTTCCGCGACGCATAGGGCTCGAGAATGAAGTTCGCCTGCTTCCGCTTTGTTCCTCAACCTCTTCCGAAATGGAAGAGTTCGTGATTCTTTCCTCGGTTAAGCGAGATCCTCGATCCTCGAAGCTTCCATCGAATGGCCCAACACCCTCATTCCCTGTATGAACTTAGGATCAGAAAAGTTTATATGCAGCAAAGGTAATATATATGATCAAAGTTCAAAGGATAAACCTCACTGATCGGACGAGAACCCTCGACAAACACTTTCTTTCGGCGCCATCCTCGAGCGCATTCATCAGTAGTAAACACTGGAGGGAGACCATCGGTGTTACTGGGCAGGGGAAACTCGCTGGTTCCACCCCTTCCCTGAACGGCTAGATCTCCTCCTAGCCGGAGGATCTCCGAGACTGTCTCGCGATTCGACCTCTTTGCCTTTCCTAGACCTATGTCTCCGCCTCCTAACAGGCAAGACAGCAATCGCTCGACGCCGCACGGAACATCGGAAGGCTGAAGAGTGACTCGATCGATGGAGCTCCACCGCGACATCCGCCAACGGAAAAGGTACTCCAGAAGAATGGCTCTTCCAAGAAGGTCTCGCTGGCTTAAAATATCAGCATGAGTATGCGAACGGTCCTGTTCGCTGCACGATAAACAAAAGTTTTATCTTCATGCACGTTCAAAAGTACGAAAACGAAAAACAGGATTAGTCGTGTTACCGCGATAGAAGTTCCACTCCTGAGGGAATAAGTGAAGGCAGCTTTCCTCGACGGACTCCCCATCTATTCGACAAAGAAGGCGATCGAACCACGATTTGGGGTTCGGTAGTCCCTGAATTATGGCCATGTCCTTCCTTGGGATCATGGAATACGCACCTTCGATCGACGCTGGCTTAGTATACCAAAGTCCTCGAATCGCTAGGACTAAGGTCCATGCCTAACTCGTAACTCGAGACTAGCACGCCAAGCCAACTCTCTAAGGACGGGACGGTGAGCTGGCTGATCGAAGTCTGAAGAGACGGCGACGGACAATAGTACCAGGGATCGGGAACCACATGCGCAGTACGCAGGAGAAAGGCTTCATAACAAGTAAAGAAGCCCCGCGGATGATTCCTTGCACTCGCCAGCGGCCGAATCAAACGTAACCCCACTCGAACTTGGTAAAAGTTTCAAGAATCGCGGAGGTACTCGAGAGACCATGCTTGGTGAGAATGGCGCCGCACCCTCGGAGGTCTCCCGGGATGGGATGTCCGCGGAGGCAGACTCGAGCCACATAAAGCTCAGAGTATGCCTCCCTCAGATCTTCCTCAACCCCTTCCTCGCTTTGGCGCAACCACTTCGCCGACGGGAGAATCACGCTAAGATGAGTGAGAAGAAGAATTTCTTTAGAAGAGTCTTGATCTTGAAGACATTTTTTCTGAGAGAGAAACTCGAGGTGAAATTTTGTGATGAGTAAGAATGATTAAAAATTTACTCCATCTTTATAAAGAAAGAAAAGCTACTATTTATCCCGACTTTCGCAAATGATTATGTCTCCACACCTCCCTATCTAGCCATACCGCAAGCTAGGACCTGTTACCAAAAATCACGATCCTAGCTAGTCTGGGGCTAACTGGGGTCAAAATCGCTCAAAGACGCAATCAACACCGTAGGTCCTCTAAGGGATCAAGTGATCAATAAAACCAAGAAAAATCAGTTACTCGAAACGCCGAGGGGATGATCACATCGCGGGTCCCGACACCAGCAAGAGCGCCATGGCCTAGCCCGGGCGCTGGCGCCGTCTCGCCAGGCTTCGGGACCTGGCGCTGGCGGCGGCTCGCTGCTGGCCTCTAGACGCTGCCTTGCTCGCCTGTTGGTTCTGGCGCTGGCGGCTTGCTGGTCTTCAGGCGCTGGCGCTGCTCGCTTCATGTTGGTCGGCGCTGCTCGCCTCGCTGGTTGGTTTTGTGTTGGCGCTGTCGCCTCGTTGGTTCTTGGCACTGGCGCCGTTCGCGACGGGCGCCAGCTCGCTTGTACTGGTCCTGTGCCGGGCGCCAGTTCTCACACGCTTGTCCTGGCGCGGCGCCAGCTCGCCCTGTTGGTCCGGCGCCGGCGCCAGCTCGCCCATGCTGGTCACGGGCGCCTGGCGCCAGCCCATCCTGGTCACGGTGCCCGCGATACGGACTACTCACAGGTGCGACCTTCTCCTCGCGAAACCGCTCGACAACTAGTCCAACTCTATATTTTGTATCTTTGCTCAAGCCTCACCGCTCAACTCAAGACATGAAACCTGAGAACCCCATTTCGCTCTGGTCAAATTAATCGGAAGGCTTCGAAGACCACCAAAAGTTCAGTTGACTAATGGATTTTGATTCATCGATAAAACGATCACGTTATTCTAAAACACCAAGTCATCTTGACTATAATGAAGAGTTGGGGTTCCTTCGTAAAACAAGTACCTTGGCAGGATAGTTTCTCGCAAAACCGTAAGTGTCCACGGTCGGCAATGGCCCCGAAGGCCCAAACGCAACCAAGTCAACTTATTTACTTTCTAGGAGATCAAGTCGAAATGGACTTGACGGCCCATGTTTATCTTTACATAAAGAGATAAATGTCAAGTTTCCATGGTCGGGCAATGGCCCCGAAGGCCCAACGCCGAATTGCGGTCCACTTACGACTTTCCGTGAGATCAAGTCGAATGGACTCGACGGCCCATGTTTATCTTTACATAAAGAGATAAATGTCAAGTTTCCAAGATAAATGTCAGATTTCTTGAAGATGTCAAGTTTCCGATAAGCATGAAGACCGACGAAATGGAAGAAGCCCGATTCACGATAGATTCGCCCAAAGGAGAAATAGACCGCCTTAAGAGGAGTATATGAGAGCTTGGGGCAGGAGCAAAGGGAGGACTTTGAGAGCAACATAACACTTAGAGCCATTTAGGCACTTTTTTCCGCTTTTACTAGCTTAGCCGCGACTCAACTAGGTTAGATATAGGTGGCTGGACTAGCTTAACTCATTGACAGCTCTTGTAGCCGATCTCTTTCCTGTCGCTCACGCTTAAACGCAAATTCGAAATAAGATCTTTTGCTCTAACTCTTTTACGATTTTTATATTTCGCCTTGTTATCTTTTCCGTCGTATTGATTGTGTCGTGTGGCCCAGCAGATAACCGACCTTCAGGAAGGCTAGGTTCACTTGGCTTTCCTCCAAATCAACTAAAATCGACAGTGCAAATTTCGTTCCCACAAGGGGTTGCCTTCGAGAACGCCTCGAGATCCTCCGCCAGGGATGGAACCCTAGTTTCACCCCAGGGGAAAAGACTGGAACCAGCGAGGTTCCCTTCCTAGCGACTTTTTGCCGACCTCCCTCCTGGTTTCACTACTCATGAGTCGCTGAACAAGAGTCGAGGAGGAAAGTGGTCGCTGAAGGTTCCCGCTTAATCAATCGAGGTTTATCCTTGAACTTTGATCTAAATTTTGATATATATATATATATATATTAATCTTAAGTTCATGGGATGAGGGTGTTTAATGCAGCTTGACAGAAGTTTCCGAATCGCGATTTCTCACTTTAAAGCCGGGGAGGCTGAAAGAGAACTCTTCGGCTCGAAGGAGGTCGAGGAACAGAGCCGAGACAGGCTGAGCTCCATCTCGGCCCTTGTTCGGCGGAGAGGAAAGGAAAGAGAACGATTTTCACCGAGATGAAGCGGAGGGCCACTTTGTTTGCCACTGAATTCGAGAGCTTTAAGGATGCTCAGGAATTCGTGGGAGATTTCATGGAGTGTCGTGGTTCGTTGCCACCCCTACAAGTCGCAGAACAAGGACTTCTCCTTTCCTGCCGAGGTCGCTGAGATGTCGGGCCTTATGGACGGTGCGCATGCCGAATCCTTGGTTCCTCCGATCAAGGAAGGGTCCGGATAGCTTTGGGATTCCATCGAGGTCGGAGGACACCGCAGAAGCGGGAGCCGGTGTTGGTGATGAAGGTGTCGGAGTCGCTGACGAGAGGGAGAGGTCGATCAGCCCGCCGAACTCGCTTACGCCATGTCCGGATATCTCGACCTTGACTTTTGAGGATCGCCGATAGATTTTATCTTTATTTGTATCGTTGAGTTTTAGGCCGAGTGTGCCGCTAGGGCGAGTGCTATGGCCTTACCAGGCCATTTGACTTTATTTGTGGACTGGCCGCTGGTGGATTTGAATCCCAGCCGCTTTGGCGGTCCTATATATATAAATTTTTTAGTTTATACTCTGTCAAGTGTCGAGGTTGAGATGTGAGTAGTCACTACGATCTCGACTGCGGTTTTGTCGCTTGTCCACCGCCCCTATTTTGAGATAAAGACATTTGTGAATGCTTCAAGTTTTTCGAGCGCTATAGACGCGGGCTTAATTTGAGACATTTTTGTACCATGTCTAGTAATGTTTGTTGACCAGTAGGACTGGGTTAGGCAAGACCTAGGTTTACTTTCGCACTAAGGCTGCGCGATGACTAATCGCTTTCGCTTTGCCTGTTGGCGATTTCTACCTGGTTCCTTCCGTTTTAAAGTCCGCTTGATGCTGGCTTATACGACTTGTATGGGAAGAACCGAGCATCTTCTAGAGACCGCCTGAGTACTGACCAAAATTTCAGATTTTTGTATAGCGCTATGATATCCTTGTCGAATGTAAGAGAACCTTTACTTTTATGAAAGGTTTTGACTACGAAGTTCTCTTTGGAGAACTTTTCAGGTATGTTCGTCGGGCCAATCGACCATCATCATTTTCCTTCTTTTTTAAGTCGCTGATGGACTGCGCGGTTAGATAAGATCTTTCGAGGGTTGTTCGCGACGCCTCGCTTTTTCCGAAAGATATATCTTTTGTAAGGTGGTTTCGATCTTCTCTTTTGGAGAACACGGTACATTTTAGGTCTTACTTGACCGCGGACTGTTTTTTTAACAGGTTCTGATTTCCGCCCAAGGAATTCTGGACTGTGTAGAGGCTTATTATGAGTAATTCGTGAGATCGGAAAGAAATTTTATTAAAAGTTTCAAAATTTCGAGTACAAGCACGTAATATTTCGAACTTTATGGGAGTATATGAGTATATCGCATCTCCCCTTTTGGAGAGGGGATAGCTGAACTTGTCAATAGGACAAGCTGCCTCACGCACTCTTCGGGATCAAGCCATCTCAGAGTTCTGCTTAGCTCGGTGTTCCTACTGGAGGGGTTTTAGTCGCCTGGCTATGGGGCCAAAGCTGGGTCGACGATCGCTTCCGAGTAGGGTTGTCCGCCTGTGAGGTGATGGATATGGGGACGATGCTATCATCCCGAAGTTGTTGCCTGATCCGATGGTTCCGATTGCTTTTGGCGGAGCTCTGGTAGGAGTCCTGAGTATTCTTTGATTTCTTCGGGTTGATCGCTATGCTCCGAAGTTAGTCAAGTTTATGTTCGCCAAGTAGCAGAGCCTTGACTGTTTTGGCATCCCCGATTACTGACGCTCCGCTCGAGGTTGGGAATTTGATGCCCGAGATGGTAAGTCGACGGTAATGCTTTCATGGCATTGATCCAGGGTTCCCATGATGATGTTATAGATGGTAGGAGTGTCGACTACCATGAAGTCGACGATTTTTGTCACATCTTTAGCCATTACGGAAGTTTGATGGATCCGAGGGTCATTGACATCGCACCAAAACCGTGAGAGGTTTTGGTTCCAGGACGACTTCTCCGAAGTTCGATACTCATTCTTTGAAGCTGTCGCGGTAGATGACATTGACCGCTTCCTGTGTCGACAAGGATACTGGCGAAGTTCGAGGTCTCGATCACCAAATCGATGACTAGCGGGTCACAGGCAGTTTGTCAATGTCGATGGTTTCATGCTCTTCGAAGGTGATCGTATCGCTCGTACGTCATTGGTGGAGACCGACTTTCCCAGTTAGAGCTCGCCTCAGCCTTTCGTCCGTAAGCCTTGATCGAAGAGACCAATCGCGGATAGAATTGCGATCCTCCGATGATCATGTTGACCCTTCTCGACGGTTGCTGTTGTTTCCTTGGTCGCCTTGTCTTCTTCCGTTTCTCGCCCGACTGATTCGCTGCCACTTTCGAGACTCTTTGTCAGTTTTGGGAGGCCGATCGGAATCCAGGACAAGATCTTTTATGCTCAGAACCTTTGAGAGTTCGCCGGGCGAGTTTTGCAGCGAGCCTTATGCCGAGAACCTTGCAGTTCGTGAGTAGAATGTTCTCCGGTCTGGTGGAAATCGCAGTAGGAGTTATCCTTGAACTGGTTCCTGGTCCAAGTGTTCCTGGAGGTCTTCCTTGTTCGAATTGATGGCGAATTGTGTTCGCCTTTGGAGATCTTCCCTTCGTGGTGGATATACTTATCGCTACGAGAGCTTCTTTTATGGACGCTTCGGTTGTGTTTTCGAGATGATCTTCATCTCTTCCTCCATTATGATGAAGTCCGCTGCCTTGTGCAGAGCCGCCCTGGATCGCTCCTGGTTTTTTGAGAGATATCCACTGTCGGAGTTTAGATCGGTACTGAGAGTTTTCCAGAGCGCCGACGCTACTTTGTCGCTGATTCCGACTCTTGCCATTACTAGCTTGAATCTGTTCATGAAATCGCTGGAGTGGCTCGCCCTACCTTTGGGATAGACTCCAGAGATTGACGTCCGAGGTTTCTCTGTCCATGAACATGGACTACGCTGAGGAACTCTGAAGCGAAGCATGAAACTTCCTCGAGAGTTTCGCTTTAGCGCGAAAACCATTCGAGCGCAGCACCTTTGAGGTTTTCGACAAAGAGGAGGCAGTCGGAGTCTTTTCGTGTTCTTGAGTTTGCATCTTCCCATCGCGATCTGGAATGACTGCAGATGTGCCTTCGGTCGGAGGTGCCATCAGACGGAATTTTATCTTCCCTGGATCTGAGATGTTGGTTTCCGGATCCGGACGCGAAAGGAGTCTTGCGGTTCCTCGAAAGTAGTCCACGATTTCGGCGCAGCGCTTGTCGCTGGTGAATCGCGATTTTACCGCATTGACTTCGCCATTTTCGCGATGTACTTCGGAGGTCGTGGATCTCACCGGGCTTCCAGATGCCCTTCGAGTCCTGCCGCACTGGCTCGTGGATTCTGGCTTGTTTTTCAGTCAGCTCCTCCTGCTCCACCCAATAGAGGTTTTCACATGGGTTTTTCGAGTGACGCTGCTCTGCCGGCGGACTGGTTTCGCTGCTTCTTGGATGGATATCAGCATCTTGGTTCGAGCCATCGGACTGGTCGCTATGTCCAGATCGATACGCTCGACGCCAGCTCCTTCGCCGCCCCGAGGAGGTGGAAGTTTCTCCACGATCGCCGCGCGATCGGACGGGGCTGCTTCGCCAGGTTTTTCCCAGGAAGCTCTGTCCGTCCGCGCGGCCCGGTCGCTTGAGTCTCAAAATTGAGTTCTGCCGCCGCTGGTCCTGGTGGTGCTGGGATTTTACTCATAGCCTTCGCAGTTAAGGTCTCCACCTGTTTTGCGAGAGGCAACGAAGTTTATCATGTTCGTCCGACTTTTCTGAGGAGAAGCAACAGTTCTTTCATCTAGGCTAATGCCGTATGCCAGAAAAGAAACCCTCTCAGAACGCAAGCACGCCCATCACAAAGGGGAAGACGCCCAAGTCAACATAATCCACATCAACTCGAGCAGGGCAAACCTCATGAAACACCTGGACTAGGAACCAGTACAAGGATAATTTACCGCGAAGTTCCATGACACCAGAGGTCACTCCACCGCTAACTGCAAGGTTCTTGGCGCCAGGCTTGCCGAAAACTCCTCGCTGGCTTAACTGTCAAAGGTCAAGAGTATAAAAGACTTGCTCCTGGAGTCCGATCACCAAAACCAACAAAACTGTTTCGAGAACCACGCTTCGAAAGCCAATCGGGTGAGAAGCGAAGAAGACAGATACCAAGGGAACAACAGTAGTCGCCAGAGGGTAAATATGATCAAAGGAGGGTCGCAGTTCTAAGACTCCGCCCGCCGATCAAAGCCTACGGGCTTAAAAGACGACGAAGTTCCAACTGGCTTCCGGATAGCGATATTCCCAACCACGCCATCGCTGAGGAACAAGAAACCGCCGATCGACAAACCTCATTACGATCCTCTAGTCATAGACCTGGTGATCCAAGATCTCGGTTGGCCGCATCCTTGTCGATACAGGAAGTACGGTCAGCATCATCTTCCGCGACATCTCTATAGGATGAACATCCCACTAGGAGAAGTCATCCCAGAGCCAAAACCTTGACTGGGTTTCTGGCGCCACCTCCATGACCCTGTGTATCAAGCTCCCGGTCATGGCTAAGGAAGTTACAAAGATCGCCGAAGTTCACATTAGTTGATAACCCGCTATCTACAACGCAATCATGGGAACCCCTTGATCAACTCCATGAAGGCAGTACCGCCCACATATCACCTCGCATCAAGTTTCCGACTAACCGAACCGGTAATTGGGAAGTCAGAAACAGTCAAGACTCTGCTACCCAGCCGACTTCAAACCGTAAAGATCGAACGCTCTGCGGCTAACCCAAACGAAAGCAAAGGAATCACACAACATTCCTGAAAACTCGAAAAGATGCTTCAATCATCCCAACAGGCAACGATTCAAGACAGCGACGGTCTCTGAGTCCATCGCCGCAGCAGGCAACTCGACCCCGCACAGGCCAACCGATCCGCTAGTACGATCAGAATGGCGGCTAACACGGGAGTAAAAACGTCGCAGCAACAATCAGAACCACGAGATGGCTTGATCCTAAAGAGGTAATGAGGCAGCTCGTCAAACTCGGCGAAGTTCAGCTATCCCCCACCAAAAGGGGGAGGGTACGATACTCCTATACTCCCACAAAACGCCAAATAACCCGCATTATGTATTCAAATTTTTCAAACTTTTCAATAAAATTCTTCTATCAACCTTTCAATGCGTAATACAGTAACGCATAAAAACTTCGAAAACGAAAATCATATCTTTAGGGAACGCGAGACGCCGCAATTTTCCAAAGGTATCAAAATCGATCATCCATCAAAACAGTCCACCTGCGACTTAAACGAACCGCTGATTCCTCCCCGACGGACAAACAAAGAAACGCTTCACTAATACAAAACCGTAGTCAGACCTTTTCACAAGAATAAGGTCCTCTTACATCCGACATAAGGATATCATAGAAAACCCGAATTTTGGTTTAGCACTGGATATTCTCTGAGATAGTTTCGAGTTTAATGATAAGCATTTTCATAAGAATCAGGAAGAAATCTCGTTAACCTGATCAATCGCGATAGCCTTAAAGCTGAGAGTAAGTGTTTGCCTTTAAACTCAGTCTTGCTGGATCTTGACATTTCACAGACATAGTATCGACACCAGATACGAGATCCAAAACATGTCTCTCATCGCTAACACCTAAAACACTCGCTACAAAGTAGTACAAGAACCTAGGACAAAATAAGAGTTAGAATACGGTGACTCTCAATTCTACCCTCTACACTTGATTAAAGTATAAAACAAATCACAAGGCAAATTTCTGCAAAATCCACATAATATATATGCAAGCCGAAAACGGCAGGATTCAAGCCACCAACGCCAGTCCCAAATATACAAAGCGCGAACCTCCTACGGTCGTGGAATATACAAATAAACGCCACATCCGCCAAGCACACAATCATCAAGATAAAGGGATACGATCCCAACGATCCTTAGTAATCAACGCCTAAAACTCCGACATGGAGATCCCGAACAAAGTCACAGGCTGGTCAACTTCTTCATCTACGCTTCTCGCTTCATTCTGCCTCCACCGTGTCCTCCGAACCTCGATGGTCCCAAAGCTTCCGGACCCTTCCTCGATCGGAGGAACCATTCCGCGCAGCACATTCGCCATGAGACCTTCCATCCCAGCGATCGGAGGAGAAGGAGAAGCCCGGTTCTGCGATTTGTGAAGGTCAGCGACCAAACGCCGACACTCGCTGAAATCACCCACAAACTCGAAGCTTCCTTCAAGCTCTCAAACTCAGTGGCAAACGATTCAGCTCCTCCGCCATCTCGCAGCAATCGCTTCCTTTCCTCTTTCCGCGACGCATAGGGCTCGAGAATGAAGTTCGCCTGCTTCCGCTTTGTTCCTCAACCTCTTCCGAAATGGAAGAGTTCGTGATTCTTTCCTCGGTTAAGCGAGATCCTCGATCCTCGAAGCTTCCATCGAATGGCCCAACACCCTCATTCCCTGTATGAACTTAGGATCAGAAAAGTTTATATGCAGCAAAGGTAATATATATGATCAAAGTTCAAAGGATAAACCTCACTGATCGGACGAGAACCCTCGACAAACACTTTCTTTCGGCGCCATCCTCGAGCGCATTCATCAGTAGTAAACACTGGAGGGAGACCATCGGTGTTACTGGGCAGGGGAAACTCGCTGGTTCCACCCCTTCCCTGAACGGCTAGATCTCCTCCTAGCCGGAGGATCTCCGAGACTGTCTCGCGATTCGACCTCTTTGCCTTTCCTAGACCTATGTCTCCGCCTCCTAACAGGCAAGACAGCAATCGCTCGACGCCGCACGGAACATCGGAAGGCTGAAGAGTGACTCGATCGATGGAGCTCCACCGCGACATCCGCCAACGGAAAAGGTACTCCAGAAGAATGGCTCTTCCAAGAAGGTCTCGCTGGCTTAAAATATCAGCATGAGTATGCGAACGGTCCTGTTCGCTGCACGATAAACAAAAGTTTTATCTTCATGCACGTTCAAAAGTACGAAAACGAAAAACAGGATTAGTCGTGTTACCGCGATCGAAGTTCCACTCCTGAGGGAATAAGTGAAGGCAGCTTTCCTCGACGGACTCCCCATCTATTCGACAAAGAAGGCGATCGAACCACGATTTGGGGTTCGGTAGTCCCTGAATTATGGCCATGTCCTTCCTTGGGATCATGGAATACGCACCTTCGATCGACGCTGGCTTAGTATACCAAAGTCCTCGAATCGCTAGGACTAAGGTCCATGCCTAACTCGTAACTCGAGACTAGCACGCCAAGCCAACTCTCTAAGGACGGGACGGTGAGCTGGCTGATCGAAGTCTGAAGAGACGGCGACGGACAATAGTACCAGGGATCGGGAACCACATGCGCAGTACGCAGGAGAAAGGCTTCATAACAAGTAAAGAAGCCCCGCGGATGATTCCTTGCACTCGCCAGCGGCCGAATCAAACGTAACCCCACTCGAACTTGGTAAAAGTTTCAAGAATCGCGGAGGTACTCGAGAGACCATGCTTGGTGAGAATGGCGCCGCACCCTCGGAGGTCTCCCGGGATGGGATGTCCGCGGAGGCAGACTCGAGCCACATAAAGCTCAGAGTATGCCTCCCTCAGATCTTCCTCAACCCCTTCCTCGCTTTGGCGCAACCACTTCGCCGACGGGAGAATCACGCTAAGATGAGTGAGAAGAAGAATTTCTTTAGAAGAGTCTTGATCTTGAAGACATTTTTTCTGAGAGAGAAACTCGAGGTGAAATTTTGTGATGAGTAAGAATGATTAAAAATTTACTCCATCTTTATAAAGAAAGAAAAGCTACTATTTATCCCGACTTTCGCAAATGATTATGTCTCCACACCTCCCTATCTAGCCATACCGCAAGCTAGGACCTGTTACCAAAAATCACGATCCTAGCTAGTCTGGGGCTAACTGGGGTCAAAATCGCTCAAAGACGCAATCAACACCGTAGGTCCTCTAAGGGATCAAGTGATCAATAAAACCAAGAAAAATCAGTTACTCGAAACGCCGAGGGGATGATCACATCGCGGGTCCCGACACCAGCAAGAGCGCCATGGCCTAGCCCGGGCGCTGGCGCCGTCTCGCCAGGCTTCGGGACCTGGCGCTGGCGGCGGCTCGCTGCTGGCCTCTAGACGCTGCCTTGCTCGCCTGTTGGTTCTGGCGCTGGCGGCTTGCTGGTCTTCAGGCGCTGGCGCTGCTCGCTTCATGTTGGTCGGCGCTGCTCGCCTCGCTGGTTGGTTTTGTGTTGGCGCTGTCGCCTCGTTGGTTCTTGGCACTGGCGCCGTTCGCGACGGGCGCCAGCTCGCTTGTACTGGTCCTGTGCCGGGCGCCAGTTCTCACACGCTTGTCCTGGCGCGGCGCCAGCTCGCCCTGTTGGTCCGGCGCCGGCGCCAGCTCGCCCATGCTGGTCACGGGCGCCTGGCGCCAGCCCATCCTGGTCACGGTGCCCGCGATACGGACTACTCACAGGTGCGACCTTCTCCTCGCGAAACCGCTCGACAACTAGTCCAACTCTATATTTTGTATCTTTGCTCAAGCCTCACCGCTCAACTCAAGACATGAAACCTGAGAACCCCATTTCGCTCTGGTCAAATTAATCGGAAGGCTTCGAAGACCACCAAAAGTTCAGTTGACTAATGGATTTTGATTCATCGATAAAACGATCACGTTATTCTAAAACACCAAGTCATCTTGACTATAATGAAGAGTTGGGGTTCCTTCGTAAAACAAGTACCTTGGCAGGATAGTTTCTCGCAAAACCGTAAGTGTCCACGGTCGGCAATGGCCCCGAAGGCCCAAACGCAACCAAGTCAACTTATTTACTTTCTAGGAGATCAAGTCGAAATGGACTTGACGGCCCATGTTTATCTTTACATAAAGAGATAAATGTCAAGTTTCCATGGTCGGGCAATGGCCCCGAAGGCCCAACGCCGAATTGCGGTCCACTTACGACTTTCCGTGAGATCAAGTCGAATGGACTCGACGGCCCATGTTTATCTTTACATAAAGAGATAAATGTCAAGTTTCCAAGATAAATGTCAGATTTCTTGAAGATGTCAAGTTTCCGATAAGCATGAAGACCGACGAAATGGAAGAAGCCCGATTCACGATAGATTCGCCCAAAGGAGAAATAGACCGCCTTAAGAGGAGTATATGAGAGCTTGGGGCAGGAGCAAAGGGAGGACTTTGAGAGCAACATAACACTTAGAGCCATTTAGGCACTTTTTTCCGCTTTTACTAGCTTAGCCGCGACTCAACTAGGTTAGATATAGGTGGCTGGACTAGCTTAACTCATTGACAGCTCTTGTAGCCGATCTCTTTCCTGTCGCTCACGCTTAAACGCAAATTCGAAATAAGATCTTTTGCTCTAACTCTTTTACGATTTTTATATTTCGCCTTGTTATCTTTTCCGTCGTATTGATTGTGTCGTGTGGCCCAGCAGATAACCGACCTTCAGGAAGGCTAGGTTCACTTGGCTTTCCTCCAAATCAACTAAAATCGACAGTGCAAATTTCGTTCCCACAAGGGGTTGCCTTCGAGAACGCCTCGAGATCCTCCGCCAGGGATGGAACCCTAGTTTCACCCCAGGGGAAAAGACTGGAACCAGCGAGGTTCCCTTCCTAGCGACTTTTTGCCGACCTCCCTCCTGGTTTCACTACTCATGAGTCGCTGAACAAGAGTCGAGGAGGAAAGTGGTCGCTGAAGGTTCCCGCTTAATCAATCGAGGTTTATCCTTTGAACTTTGATCTAAATTTTGATATATATATATATATATATTAATCTTAAGTTCATGGGATGAGGGTGTTTAATGCAGCTTGACAGAAGTTTCCGAATCGCGATTTCTCACTTTAAAGCCGGGGAGGCTGAAAGAGAACTCTTCGGCTCGAAGGAGGTCGAGGAACAGAGCCGAGACAGGCTGAGCTCCATCTCGGCCCTTGTTCGGCGGAGAGGAAAGGAAAGAGAACGATTTTCACCGAGATGAAGCGGAGGGCCACTTTGTTTGCCACTGAATTCGAGAGCTTTAAGGATGCTCAGGAATTCGTGGGAGATTTCATGGAGTGTCGTGGTTCGTTGCCACCCCTACAAGTCGCAGAACAAGGACTTCTCCTTTCCTGCCGAGGTCGCTGAGATGTCGGGCCTTATGGACGGTGCGCATGCCGAATCCTTGGTTCCTCCGATCAAGGAAGGGTCCGGATAGCTTTGGGATTCCATCGAGGTCGGAGGACACCGCAGAAGCGGGAGCCGGTGTTGGTGATGAAGGTGTCGGAGTCGCTGACGAGAGGGAGAGGTCGATCAGCCCGCCGAACTCGCTTACGCCATGTCCGGATATCTCGACCTTGACTTTTGAGGATCGCCGATAGATTTTATCTTTATTTGTATCGTTGAGTTTTAGGCCGAGTGTGCCGCTAGGGCGAGTGCTATGGCCTTACGGGGCCATTTGACTTTATTTGTGGACTGGCCGCTGGTGGATTTGAATCCCAGCCGCTTTGGCGGTCCTATATATATAAATTTTTTAGTTTATACTCTGTCAAGTGTCGAGGTTGAGATGTGAGTAGTCACTACGATCTCGACTGCGGTTTTGTCGCTTGTCCACCGCCCCTATTTTGAGATAAAGACATTTGTGAATGCTTCAAGTTTTTCGAGCGCTATAGACGCGGGCTTAATTTGAGACATTTTTGTACCATGTCTAGTAATGTTTGTTGACCAGTAGGACTGGGTTAGGCAAGACCTAGGTTTACTTTCGCACTAAGGCTGCGCGATGACTAATCGCTTTCGCTTTGCCTGTTGGCGATTTCTACCTGGTTCCTTCCGTTTTAAAGTCCGCTTGATGCTGGCTTATACGACTTGTATGGGAAGAACCGAGCATCTTCTAGAGACCGCCTGAGTACTGACCAAAATTTCAGATTTTTGTATAGCGCTATGATATCCTTGTCGAATGTAAGAGAACCTTTACTTTTATGAAAGGTTTTGACTACGAAGTTCTCTTTGGAGAACTTTTCAGGTATGTTCGTCGGGCCAATCGACCATCATCATTTTCCTTCTTTTTTAAGTCGCTGATGGACTGCGCGGTTAGATAAGATCTTTCGAGGGTTGTTCGCGACGCCTCGCTTTTTCCGAAAGATATATCTTTTGTAAGGTGGTTTCGATCTTCTCTTTTGGAGAACACGGTACATTTTAGGTCTTACTTGACCGCGGACTGTTTTTTTAACAGGTTCTGATTTCCGCCCAAGGAATTCTGGACTGTGTAGAGGCTTATTATGAGTAATTCGTGAGATCGGAAAGAAATTTTATTAAAAGTTTCAAAATTTCGAGTACAAGCACGTAATATTTCGAACTTTATGGGAGTATATGAGTATATCGCATCTCCCCTTTTGGAGAGGGGATAGCTGAACTTGTCAATAGGACAAGCTGCCTCACGCACTCTTCGGGATCAAGCCATCTCAGAGTTCTGCTTAGCTCGGTGTTCCTACTGGAGGGGTTTTAGTCGCCTGGCTATGGGGCCAAAGCTGGGTCGACGATCGCTTCCGAGTAGGGTTGTCCGCCTGTGAGGTGATGGATATGGGGACGATGCTATCATCCCGAAGTTGTTGCCTGATCCGATGGTTCCGATTGCTTTTGGCGGAGCTCTGGTAGGAGTCCTGAGTATTCTTTGATTTCTTCGGGTTGATCGCTATGCTCCGAAGTTAGTCAAGTTTATGTTCGCCAAGTAGCAGAGCCTTGACTGTTTTGGCATCCCCGATTACTGACGCTCCGCTCGAGGTTGGGAATTTGATGCCCGAGATGGTAAGTCGACGGTAATGCTTTCATGGCATTGATCCAGGGTTCCCATGATGATGTTATAGATGGTAGGAGTGTCGACTACCATGAAGTCGACGATTTTTGTCACATCTTTAGCCATTACGGGAAGTTTGATGGATCCGAGGGTCATTGACATCGCACCAAAACCGTGAGAGGTTTTGGTTCCAGGACGACTTCTCCGAAGTTCGATACTCATTCTTTGAAGCTGTCGCGGTAGATGACATTGACCGCTTCCTGTGTCGACAAGGATACTGGCGAAGTTCGAGGTCTCGATCACCAAATCGATGACTAGCGGTCACAGTGCGTTTGTCAATGCCGATGGTTTCATGCTCTTCAAGGTGATCGTATCGCTTGGTATATCATTGGTCGGGGACCGATTTTCCCAGTTAGAGCTGGTCTCAGCCTTTCGTCCGTAAGCCTTGATCAAAGAGACCAATCGCGGATAGAATTGCGATCCTCCGATGGTCATGTTGACCCTTCGACGGTTGCTGTTGTTTCCTTGGTCGCCTTGTCTTCTTCCGCTTCCGCCTCGACTGATTTTCGCGGCGTCCCTTTCGAGGCTCTTTATCAGTTTTGGGAGGCCGATCGAATCCAAGACAAGATCTTTTATGCTCATAACCGAGAGTTTCGCGGTGAGCTCGTACGTGAACCTTGCAGTTCGTAGTAGAATGTCCTCTGGTCTGATGGAAATCGCAGTAGGAGTTATCCTTGAACTGGTTCCTGGTCCAAGTGTTCTCGGAGGTCTTCCCTTGTCCGGAATTGATGGTGTAATTGTGCTCGCCCTGGAGATCTCCCCCTTCGTGGTGGATATACTTATCGTTACGAGAGCTCCTCCTTTTTGCAGATGTTTTGTACGGGTTATGTTTCTGGGAGAGGATCTTCATTTCTTCCTCCATTATGATGAAGTCCGTTGCCTTGTGCAGAGCGTCCTGGATCGTTCTTGGTTTTTCGAGAGATATCCACTGTCGGAGTTTAGATCGGTACCAGAGAGTTTTCCGCAGAGCGTCGACTGCTACTTTGTCGCTGATTCCAGTGACTCTTGCCATTACTAGCTTGAATCTGTTCATGAAATCGCGGAGTGGCTCGTCCTACCTTTGGGATAGACTCCAGAGATTGACGTCCGAGGTTTCTCTGTCCATGAACATGGACTACTGCTTGAGGAACTCTGAAGCGAGTTGGCGGAAACTTCCGATAGAGTTTCGCTTTAGGCGAGAAAACCATTCGAGCGCAGCACCTTTGAGGTTTTCGACAAAGAGGAGGCAGTAGCCGGAGTCTTTTTCGTGCTCCTTGAGTTTGCATCTTCCCATCGCGATCTGGAATGACTGCAGATGTGCCTTCGGGTCGGAGGTGCCATCGTAGACGGGAATTTTTATCTTCCCTGGATCTGAGATGTTGGTTTCCGTGATCCCGACGCGGAAAGGAGTCTCGTGGTTCCTCGAAAGTAGTTGTCGATTTCGGGCAGCTTGTCGCGGGTGAATCTGCGATTTTACCGCATTGACTTCTGCCGCGGTTTTCGCGATGTACTCGCGGAGGTCGTGGATCTCACTGGGGCTTCCAGATGCCCTTCGAGTCTGCCGGCGCTGGCTCCGGTGGATTCTGGCTTGTTTTTCAGCAAGCTTCTCCTGCTCTACCCAATAGAGGTTTTCTCACATGGGTTTTTCGAGTGACGCGTTCTGCCGAGCGGACTGGCTTCACGTTCTTCTTGGATGGATATCAGCGTCTTGGTCCAAGCCATCGGACTGGTCACTTAAGTCCAGATCGATACGTTTGACGTCATCTCCTTCGTCGCTCCTGGGAGGAGGTGGAAGTTTCTCCACGATCGGCTGCGCATCGGACAGGGCTGCTTTGCTAGGGTTTTTTCCTGAGGAAGCTCTGTCCGTCCGTGCGGCCCGGTCGTTTGGAGTCTCAAAATTGAGTCTTCTGCCGCCGCGGGTCCTGGTGGTGCCGCGCGGGATTTTACTCATAGCCTTCGCAGTTAAGGTCTCCACCTGTTTTGCGAGAGAGGCAACGAGTTTATCCTGTTTGTCCGACTTTTTGAGCAGAAGCGAACAGTTCTTTCATCTGGGCTAATGCCGCGGCGCCAGTGGTTACCGTTGACATGTTTCCAGTTGGGGTTTGATTAACACTGGGATCGACGGGAGGACCGTCGGGCGCCTGTTTGTCTTTGTCAGTGTCGATCGTCATACCTGACTGAGCGTATGTGGTTGCGTGAGAGATAGATCCGTACCTCCCCTTCCTTCTAGCGCCAAACTGTGGGAACCAAAATTCACACCGTCGAGTTTTAGTTGATAGGAGGAAAACCAAGTAAACCTAGTTTCCCCTGAAGGTCCCGGTTATCTGCTGGGCCACACACAACACGATCAATATGACGAAAATAGCAAAGTAGTAAATCGTAAAAGAAAAGAAAGCAAAAAGATCTTAT
Organism: Brassica carinata; assembly: GCA_016771965.1. Taxonomy (NCBI): domain Eukaryota; kingdom Viridiplantae; phylum Streptophyta; class Magnoliopsida; order Brassicales; family Brassicaceae; genus Brassica; species Brassica carinata. The sequence continues at coordinate 27,625,573 of CM028690.1, forward strand.
TTCTGAATCCGCGTTTGAGCGTGAACAATAGGTGAGAGCCTCGGCTACGAGAGCTGTCGGCAAGTTCGCTAGTCTAGCAACCTAAGTTCTAACCTAGTTGAGTCGCAGCTCGATAGTAGAAACGGAAAAATGCCTAAATTGCTATAAGTGCTGAAATTGCTCTAAAAAGTTCTCCTTTTTCTCTCCGTCCTAAGTCCTCTTTATATACTCCTCCTTTAGGTCGGTTTACCTCCTCTCGGTCCGGACTTGACGCGGAACGGGCTTTTCCATATCTCTTTTTCTTTCTTGATTATCTTCGGAAACTTGACATTTATCTTCACGGAAACTTGACATTTATCTTCACGGAAACTTAACATTTATCTTTGCGGAAACTTGACATTTATCTCTTCCCGCGGATGAGATAAACCGTCATCCTAGTCTTTGGGCTCAAGTCCCTTAGGATCATAGGTGGGCCGTTGTCTGCAATTTGGACCCTCTTTGGGCTGTATCGAGACTTAAGCGTTTTTTACTCACAAAGTAGCCGTTGGCATTGGTATGATCTTCCCAACGGAACCTCGTCTCTTCCCATAGTTGAGGTGGTTGATGTTGAGTTAATTGTGCCCTGTTCTATCACGAAGAGTGGGAAACCGTTCGAGAGACTTAACCTTCCCAATTTCCCGAAGACTTTTGACGATGTCTTTAGATGGAACGTCGGTGTAATTTCCATGGTCCCGAGGATAAGACCGGGTTCGTAATAATCGCCGAAGGGCTGGTCGAGCTCGCCGGGCGAAGCTGACTTTGCTATGGTCGAGCTCGCCGGGCGAAGCTGACCTGCTATGGTCGAAGCTCGCCGGGCGAAGCTGACGAATGTTACGGCCGAGCTCGCCGGGCGAAGCTGACTCTTGCTATGGTCGAAGCTCGCCGGGCGAAGCTGACCTGCTATGGTCGAAGCTCGCCGGGCGAAGTTGGTCCGCGTTCACCGGGCGAAGCTGACTCTTGCTATGGTCGAAGCTCGCCGGGCGAAGTTGGTCTGCTCGCCGGGCGAAGCTGACTTTGCTATGGTCGAGCTCGCCGGGCGAAGCTGACCTCGCCGGCCGAGCTCGCCGGGCGAAGCTGACCTGCTATGGTCGAAGCTCGCCGGGCGAGCTGACTCTTGCTATGGTCGAAGCTCGCCGGGCGAAGCTGACCTCGCCGGCCGAGCTCGCCGGGCGAGCTGACCCGCTTATGGTCATGCTCGCCAGCGAGTAGACAAAACGCGGTCAGATCCGCCCGGGCGAGCTGACTCGCTTTGATTGAGCTCGCCGGGCGAAGTTGGTCTGCTCGCCGGGCGAAGCTGACTTTGCTATGGTCAAGCTCGCCGGGCGAAGTTGACCACGGGCGAAGCTGACTTTGCTATGGTCAAGCTCGCCGGGCGAAGCTGACTCTTGCTATGGTCGAGCTCGCCGGGCGAAGCTGACTTTGCTATGGTCAAGCTCGCCGGGCGAAGCTGACCTGCTATGGTCGAAGCTCGCCGGGCGAAGCTGACCTCGCCGGCCGAGCTCGCCGGGCGAGCTGACCAGTAATGTGGTCATACTCGCCGGGCGAAGTTGACCCGTGCTACGGTCATGCTCGCCGGGCGAGTTGGCCCGGGCTACGGTCATGCTCGCCGGCGAGTAGACCCGTGCTCGTCGGGTGATCTGTTTTGGTTATTTGTTTTTTTGGCTTTTGAAGTTTTGACCGAGATTTGGTTTTTCCGAGGACTTTCGGGTATCGATTCTATCGATTCCGTCGTGACCAATTTTGACCCCAACAGGTTGCATTGACTTGCATATGGAGCAATGATTAAAAATGCCTTGTAAAGAACACTTGTCTAGAACTCAAAGTGACGCCCTAGTTAAGCATATCAAGTAGCTTAAGTATCTTTTGAAAGCCTTGCATGTTTTTAGCCTTTAAAACTCATCTTGAAACATGTTTTCTTGCTTGATATTGGCATTTTTCTTGAAACCAGCTCCAAACTGTATCTTGACTTGAATGAACTGAATCTCTCTTGCATATGGGCACTTGCATACTTGATCATGGATCTCATACACATTTGGGTTATCTTATTCCATTCATTACCCTTTGTTAACCCAAATGGCACTCCCACACCCTTAAACCCTTACCATTCTTTGAGACCAACATTGATTTGCTTGAGTGGGACTTCTTCTTGATAGCTTCTCATGTGCAAAATCTTGATAGTATTGGGAGCGACATAGATTTGTTCTCGTCTCTTGCTCGCTTAGGGACCTCATTTGAGCTACCATCTAGGATTGTGAGTGAGTTTGTGTATTCTAAAGGTTGATATCTTGGGTCTGGAAAGTGAGAAAGATGAGAAAGATGAACAAAAGAGTGTCAAAGGAAAATAAAACCCCTAGGGACCAAAGAAAAGAAAAACAAAGCTCTAGATTATGTCAAATAGGACCCCCAAAAGAAAAAGAAGAGAAAAGAAAAGAAAAAAAAAGGGAATCAATAAGATAGTGGGGAAAAGAAAAAAGAAAGAGTTAGAGCTAAGTGTTGTAAAAAGTGAATAAAAAGACCCTAGTTGGTTGAGTCAAAAGAAAGAGAGAGTTGTTCATTGGGTGAGTGATGTAAGTGGGTGCTATTTTGGTTATGGGATGGGATGAAAAGGGTAGAGCTTGTAATCACTTAGGAAAAGGGTAGAATGATGAGAATGGATCTATGTATGCATGAACTGCTTCTAGTCTTAGATAAATTTTGCATAATGATCAAGCTCCTTGTTCTTGAGTGATTGCCACCTTGAAATGATGCATTTGAACCCTCCTCGTCATTAACGTTAGACCATTTTGCTCACCAAACCAAATGATTGAGATCATGTGCCCATTTGTGAGAATTCACCTTGTGTGTGCGTGTTTTAATCAATGTGAGAGTTGGATGAAGGAACTTGTTGATTTATGAGCATTGCAATTTGTGTAGAGGTGTAAGAGTATTGATAGGCCTAGAGATGCTAGCGTATAATAAGAGAGTTTGCTCATGCTATTTGCTATGTTTCTTTAGGATGTCAAGTTGAGTGCTAGGAAGTGTTTCTTTTGGCAATGAGCTCCCAACTTTAAACCTCTCTTTCTATGAGTTCTTGAAAGTTCACTTGAGGACAAGTAAAGGACAAGTTTGGAGGAGTTGATATCTTGTGTATTTACATGGTTTAAAGCTTCATTTTAGTTCTCTTATTGATCATTAGGATGTATTTAGAGTGCATTTAGTTTTGATAGCTATATACTCTCCTCTATAATGGGGATTTGTCTAGAGGCCGTGAATCATTTTGTGCGCAATTAAAAGTTTATCTGAAATCAGTCTACCTGATACAAAGCACCTTGTGTTTCCGAAACTAAGACAGGTAAAATAGCTTTTCATCTTGCAAGCAAGACAATAGAGATGATCTTGTAGACCACTGAACAGAGACTGCCATCTGATTTGGATTCAGTTTCTTGGGCAGTAAACACAGTTGAGTGAAGTTCCATTCCAGAGGAAGAAGTCCATTCGAAAGGAAATCCTTGACCTCTTTGGTCACTTGTGGACCAGTAATATTCCAGTAATTATGAAAGAATTTCTTTGTCGTCCCATCTATACCTGGTGTACTTCCTTTGATTGCCTTAACAACTTTATTGATTTCAGAATCAGGTCTGGTCAGCAACCTGTTCATACCAGCTGTAACCTTAGTTTCCATTCCTTCAAGTAATTCACATGAATCTCTTGGCTGTGTTGATTCAAAGAGTTTGGAAAAGTAATCTACTCCAATCTTTCCTTTCTCATCTTCTGAAAAATGTTCACCACCAGAGACGTCAATCAAAAAAGAGATCCAGTTAATTCTTCATTTTCCTTGATTATTCCCAAACATTAAAAAATCTTGATATTTTTATCACCAACTTGTAGCCATGTGTTTGTACATTTCTGTTTACAGTATGCTTCTTCTTCCCGGAGAGCTGTCTCTAACTTTACTTTTAAGTTCACCATAGTTTACAAGTTGGGATATCATTTTGCATCTTCTGCTTCTAACTATCTTCTCAAAGTTTGGACTCTTTTCCTAGAATTGCAATTAACATTGTGTTTCCATATCTCGGAATCCTATCAGTCACCTTCATTTACGGGTTGCCTATTGGGATATTCCATCCTCCGCGCACAATCTATAAAACCTCCGGTTTTGCACACCACCATTCCCCGGTTGTCAAAAGTCCATAAGCCATGCTTCATCACTATCTTTCGGTCTGTTTCCAGTTCAAAGATGAACTGAGAGGTCCCCTTTGTTAGAGCTATGCCTCTAACTCATTCATAAACCTTCCATATTCGAGGCATAGATCTTAACGTTCTCGCCATATTCTGACATTCATGATTGAGTAGCCTTCCAATCAGACTTTGTGCACTTTGTTCAATAGGAACATCATCATACAGTGACATATTATGATCACTTTAGTTAGATCTCTGTCAATCAACAACAAGAGGAAAAACGAGAGCGTATAAGTATCTCGTTGCTTGAAGTGTAGATAATATGTATATAAGGACATATCAGTTATTAGCTTAAACCTATGTAATCACTATAAATATTGTAATTACTCATTATAATCAAATCATCACATTATACAAACACACATGGTATCAGAGCAAACCTAGGGATCTCCAAAAATTTCCCTAGCCGCCATCTCTTAACGTCTTCTTCTTCTTCCTCGTTCTCTCACCATGGCTTCTCCTGCAACATCAAATGAAACCATTGTGGTCTCTGACACACAGACTCTGCTGAACGTGAATATGACCAATGTTACCAAGCTCACTGCGACGAATTTCTTGATGTGGAGTCGCCAGGTTGAAGCTCTACTCGACGGCTATGACTTAGCTGCCTTTCTCGATGGTTCGAGCACACAACCACCTTCTACGATTACGACTGCAGGCGTCGTCTCTGCTAATCCTGCTTATACCTTGTGGAAAAGACAAGACAAACTGATCTACAGCGCCTTGTTGGGCGCCATCACAGTCACCATTCAGCCTATCCTCTCTACGGCTACCACGACGCACAGATCTGGAAGACGCTCTCTGAAACCTATGCGAAGCCAACTCGAGGCCACATACAACAGCTTCGCCATCAGGTTAAACACTTGCAAAAAGGAACTCAAACGATTGATGCTTATTTCCAGAGTTTCACCACCCGGTTCGATCAGTTGGCAATTCTCGGCAAGCCATATGATCTCGAAGATCAAATTGAGTTCATCATGGAAGGCTTACCAGAGGAGTACAAACAAGTTGTTGATCTAGCCGTGAGAAACCTCCATCGCTCACTGAGGTCCATGAGAAGTTTCTCAACTATGAAGAAAAACTCCAAAGCAAATCGGTTGAGCCTGTTGCAGCGCCTATCACTGCGAATGTTGCCAACTACCGTAGCTCGAACAGCAACAACAACAACAGCCGTGACACCAACAACTATCAAGGACAACAAAGGGGCAATCGTCCACATCAAACATGGCAGAAGAATCAAAATCACTCCTCTCGTACAGAACAGCAGCCACGCAGTTATCAGGGCCGATGTCAACTTTGCGGCATCCATGGACACAGTGCTCGCAGATGCTCTCAACTCCAGAGTGTCTCCTCCTCCAACAACAACCGGACTGCTTCCAACAACAACTGGCAGCCGCGTGCCAATATGGTGACGGCACAATCGTACAATCCAAATAATTGGATTCTTGACAGTGGCGCGACGCATCATCTCACCACTGACTTGAGCAACCTCTCACTTCATCAACCATACACTGGTGGTGAGGAAGTTACCATTGCTGATGGCTCAAGCCTCTCGATCTCGCATACTGGTTCCATTTCCATACAAACTCCCTCTCGTCTTTTAACCTTAAATAATATTCTTTGTGTTCCAAACCTACAGAAAAACTTAATCTCTGTTTACCGTCTGTGTAATGCTAATAATGTGTCTGTTGAATTTTTCCCTGCTCACTTTCAGGTGAAGGATCTCAGCACGGGGGTCCGATTACTCCAAGGCAAAACTAAAGACGAGTTGTACGAGTGGCCGGTTACACCCCAGAACACCATCAGCCTTTTCGCATCTCCTACACCAAAAGCTTCTCTTTCTTTTTGGCATTCCCGCTTGGGTCATCCCTCATTTCCTGTTTTGCAAACAATTGTTTCTCAGTTTTCATTACCAGTTTCAGCTTCTTTGAATAAACAGACTCCTTGTTCCCATTGCTTTATCAATAAAAGTCACAAACTTCCTTTTCACACTAACACTATCACCTCTAAAAAGCCTCTCGAATACATTTATACAGTTGTTTGGACTTCACCAATTCTTTCCATTGACCAGTATAAGTACTATCTTGTCTTTGTAGACCACTACACCCGTTACACATGGTTCTACCCTTTGAAGCATAAATCCCAAGTCAAAGAAGTGTTTGTCCTCTTCAAGTCGCTGGTGGAGAATCATTTTGCAACCAAGATCATAAATCTATACTCTGATAATGGTGGAGAATTTGTGGCACTACGACAATTTCTCAGCACACATGGCATCTCTCATTTCACTTCCCCACCTCATACACCAGAACACAATGGCATTGCTGAGAGAAAACATCGCCATAGATTTGAGACCGGGCTCACACTGCTCCACCAAGCGTCGATTCCATTGGAGTACTGGACATACTCTTTTGCAGCTGCTGTATACCTGATAAATCGTCTCCCCACGCCGGTTCTGGACAATCAGTCTCCTTACTCGAAGCTATTCTCCAAACAACCCAACTACTTGAAGCTGAAAGTCTTCGGGTGCTTGTGTTTCCCTTGGCTAAAACCCTATACGAAACACAAGCTGGAGAGTAAATCTTTGCCGTGCGTGTTCATGGGATACTCACTTACACAGAGTGCATATATTTGTCTCCATCAGCCTACTGGTCGCTATTACATCTCCAGACATGTTCAGTTTGTTGAATCACAGTTTCCTTTCATCAACAAATCACAAACTCCACCACCAGAAGCTCCTACCTCTTCATCATCACTCTCACCTCATACTCATGTTCCGCTTCAGCCACCACTACTCGTACACTCGTCTTCGTCTTCGGCAGCCTCTTCATCATCATCGGCACCCTCGGCCAGGATCCTCACCAAAATCAGTTGACCCAGACTTCATCGTCTTCTTCATCTGCTCTTCCTGAGCATGAGAGCGATACGAGCACAGTGAATCATTCCGCAAACACATCGTTACCAGCCTCACCTCGAGCTGATACAGACGAGAACAGAGATCAACCTACCCCAAACCCGAGCTCGCAACACCACACCCCTCAGCCAGACCAACCCGATCTATAAACACAACCAGTACCGTACCTACCAACCCAAACCAACAAGCCTCACCAACACCCATAGCCAATATACACCCGATGCAAACACGAGCCGAAAACAGAATCGTTAAACCCTCCAAAAAGCTTTCCCTCACCGTAACCAAAAACACAACCAAAACCATACCCACAACCCATATCCAGGCCATGCGAGATCCAATGTGGCGCGGAGCTATGAGTAATGAGTATGATGCTCAAGTTCGCAATCGTACTTTCGATTTGGTTCCTCCTGCTCCAAATCAGAATGTTATTGCAACTAAGTGGATTTATACTGAAAATTTTTGGCTGATGGTTCTTTTGACAGGCCTAAGGCACGGTGGGTGGCTCGCGGTGATAAACAAGAACATGGCATTGATTACGCTGAGACGTTTAGCCCAGTTGTGAAATCCATCACAATCCGTCTTGTTCTTCATCTTACTGTCTCTCGCTCTTGGCCCATAAAGCAGCTCGATGTCAACAACGCCTTCTTACAAGGAACCCTTACGAACGAAGTCTATGTCTCACAGCCTCCCGGATTTGTCGACCCAGACAGACCACACCATGTTTGTCGCCTCAACAAAGCACTCTGGGACTAAAACAGGCACCAAGGGCATGGTACCAGGAGCTTAAAAACTTCCTCACCGACATGGGATGCATCAATTCGCTTGCTGATACATCGGCATTTATTTATCTTCAGGAGTCCAACATTGTGTATGTTTTGGTATATGTCGATGATATTATCATCACCAGCAGCACATTGACTCTTGTCAATGCCTCATACGCTGTCTCTCCAACCGCTTCTCCTTGATATCCACTATTTTCTAGGCATAGAGGTCATACGCACTTCTCAGAACATGCTTCTGATGCAGAAGAAATACATAGTGGACTTGCTTACAAAGATGAATATGCTCGACTCGAAGCCAGTATCAACGCCTCTAGCAACGACTCCAAGGTTATCTCTCCACTCCGGCTCTCCGATCAATGATCCACGTGAATACAGAAAACTCATAGGAAGCCTGCAATACCTATCATTTACTCGGCCTGACATAGCTTTTGGAGTCAATCGCCTCTCACAGTTTATGCATCGCCCAACCGACCTCCATTGGCAAGCGGCGAAGCGTATCCTGCGTTACTTGGCTGGGACTGCGTCCCATGGGATCTTCCTGCAGAAAAACACGCCTCTAACTCTTCACTCTTTCTCGGATGCCGACTAGGCTGGCGACGTTGACGATTACGTATCTACAAATGCGTATATCTTATATCTTGGCTCAACACCTATTGCCTGGTCCTCTAAAAAGCAGACTGGTGTAGCACTATCCTCCACGGAAGCTGAGTACAGATTAGTGGCAAACACCGCAGCAGAGATAAGATGGGTATGTTCACTTCTCACTGAGCTAGGCGTTACAGTGTCAACAACACCTGTTATCTATTGCGACAACGTCGGCTACATATCTCAGTCATAACCCAGTGTTTCACTCCAAGATGAAACACCTTGCCTTGGATTTCCATTTTGTGAGAAACAACGTTCAGTCCGGTGCATTGAGAGTCTCACATGTCTCCACGAAAGACCAACTGGTCGACGCTCTCACTAAAGCCCTACCAAGGCAACGATTTCAGGAGCTCATGTCCAAGATTGGAGTTCATCAAGGCCCTCCATCTTGAGGGGGAGTGTAGATAATATGTATATAAAGACATATCGGTCATTAGCTCAAACCTATGTAATCACTATAAATATTGTAATTATTCATTCTAATCAAATCATCACGTTATACAAACACACATGAAGTTGTTAACTACAGCAAGAGCTAACGGCAACGTTAACGAGAAACTTTAGATAAACATGAAATTTCTTTTGAAGATTTAAGAAAAATCGTAATATTTGTTAGATTTTGTAACTTATCTTGATTAAGATTTTGGAATATATCCAAAAGATTCTGTTGTTCTTCGGTAGGATCATAACTCCTGTGTATGATAACTCCAATCCGATTGAACGAAAAAAATTCATCAATTTTGGAAGAAGAAAATGGCCAAAATAATCTTTCGATAGCTATAGCACAATACGATAATTAGTTTTTTACATTAAGAATTGTTATTTTATGAAAATTTTTATGATAAAGTTTTATTTAATGTTATTTTATCAAAATTTTGGACATTTTTGAATTTTTATTTTCCAATTGGACAACTAATGATTTTTAAACGAACGTGTAAATTTTCCAATCAAAAGAGCACACAGGACTATTTAAAATAAATAAGAGGTGTAAAATATCAAATCGTAAAATTTCGTCGTCATCCGAAATTGGACGAGTCAGTAACGACGTGTTTTGTTTTGTTTTGTTTTTTTTTCTATTTATTTTAATCGACTCTTGACCTGAAGAAAAAGCTTCGTCTCTTCGCAAGGAAGGGGGAAGGTGAGAAGCCTTCTTCGAAAATCCCTTCCCTTCTTTAATAAGATTCATTGCTTCCGTTCTCCTCCATAAGATGGAGAAGCAGTGTAGTCTTGGAATTGATGGTTTACGAAGCTCTCTTTCGACTCCCTCCATCGATTCATCTTCTTTGACTCTCTCTGCTTCCAAATCTGAACACGAAGATTCTATCTTTCGTGATTATACTTTAGACCTCTCTTTCTTATCCTCCGATGATTCTCTATCTAACCTGTCTCGCGATGTGGACACAACCAAAGGTAAACTCAAAATTCTGTCTTGTGAATTTACGTTTGTCTTTTTGGATTTAGCGGATAATTGGGTATAGAGAGTTTTCTGTAAAGAAGCTACCTTTTTGCAGAAAGTGAGCTTCTAGAGGACAAGGTAGTCTTGCTAAACCCTAATCCACTTGTCTCGAAACTGCCTGAGATGCTGATTGGGTCCTCCACTGTTGCTGGTGATGGCAAGTTGGAACTTTCATGTCCCAACAACACAACTGGCTTGTCTGAAAATTCTTCTACGGACTCTGAGGAAGATACTCCTTGCTGGATAGGAATAAACTCTCGCAAGACGCTCGCCTCAGGTTCCATTTGCAGGCGTTCTACTGATGATCTTAGTGGGTTTCGTAGATTGAATCCATCGGCGCCGAAGTTTATACCATCCAATTCTAAGAAGATTCTTGAAAAGGATGGGAAAAGTTGTGAAGAGAGGGGTTCTCCCTCTTTGAAAAAGTGTATGTCTTCGGATTTTCCATCATCATCAGGGGAATTCAACTTTACCCATCTTCTTGAAGATGCAGCAAGCATCTTGACCCACAATGCAGATGAAAGTTTGGGTTTTGTATCTCAAGGTAGCGATTCTAGAAATGAGTTCCAACAATATAAAAGGTTGGATCCTTCGGCCCCTGTGTTTGTTCCCTCAAATGCAAAACTAAGTCCTTCTGTTCATGAGACAAATGCACATTCAGCTTCTGCTCTTAATAAGTCGCTAGGGAAGGTCAAGGTAGATACACCTTTGGGAGAGGCTGGTCGTGCTCATATATCAAGTTCATACAATCCTTGGCTTGAATCCAAAGTTGGGATTAAGGATTCTGCAAAACTAGGAAGCTCCAGCAACAAGTCTCTTGGTCAGAGGAGACTGAATCCACTGGCTCCTCAGTTCTCTTTTGCTGATACTAAACCGAACGCATATAGGTATGATAAATACCAAGCCGCAGATGATTTCTCGCTAATGGTAAATCCTACTGGTTATACGGAGCATAATGTTGCAGAAACAGACTTAGCACAGTCCTCAATGTATGTGGAACCGTTACTTCCCAACATGTCACGTGGAAGTTCTTCACATATATCTCCAACAGCGGACAGTAACTTTGGGTCTACCAAGTGGTATGCGGTGGAGCCAAACACTACAGTTTCAGTAAACGGTAATCAAGATTTTCAGAATCCTCTTCCATTTCATGTCGTGGAAACTGCAGCGAGTTCATCTCCAAGCAATGTGAATGCTTTATCTGGCTCATCTCCAAAGATGGATGTGGTGAAACTACTTACAACGATTCATGGACTGTCAGAGTTGCTAACACTTGCACATGGTTCAGAATCTTCAGATTCACCGGAAGAGCTTGATCTCATTAACAGTACTGTACAGAATCTCAACATGTACATCCAAAATGGCTTTCAGGAACAGGCTGTGAATCCAAGCGTTGTACAACACAATTCATATGATCTACAGTTTTATCTAACAAGAGTAAGGTATGTTGTTCCACCTGTTTCTGTGTAAATATTTTGCAACATAGGGAATCACATTACATTCGTGTAGAACATAGCATCATCTTTTGTAGGTTGTTATATAAATGACATTGTGTTAATGTGTCTCCATGATTCAAATCTTCTCTATTAGCTTTCAATTAGAGACCTTCAGCATCCAAGGACAAACAATATGACCGTCGACCTTGATGTTAGAAGGAAGGAGAAATACTCTGTGGTCTCAGGACAGACGTTTCCAGATTCTGGTTTGTATCAATATGGTGTGACCAAAGACAACGGTTTTGGTCAGGTACGGTTTTTTCTTCTGCATAGTTGAGATGTATGATTTAGTGTTTATCAGCATCTTTGGTTTTGATTAACATGCAGGTTGTGGCTAAAAGTGGTTACCAACATAATCATCAAGGCGAGGAGCAGATTAATCAGCACGCACTGTTCTATAAAAGCTTATGGCTAAAGGCTGAAGCAGACAGGTGTTTGATGGTATCTGAGACTTCCTTTCAAATCCTGGTTCTTGAGGGTATTAGAAAGGTGACATCAAATCATCCATATTACCCATCATTTGACATTTTATTGAGATTGAAGTTTACATGTCAGATTGGCAAGGCTTGCACAGGGGTCCTTTAGATCATTTGCTTTCGATTTGCAGGTTGGCATGTAAAATATCGAACAGCCTCAAGATTTCCAATTTCTGGATGGAGAGTTATGTGGTTGAAATGTGTTGTGACTAGACGTGCAGAAGGATGAAGTTGGTTCTCTCTTTTCTATTTATATTTATTGTCATGTTACATGACAAGAGAATGAGTTTTGTTATATATTCTCAGTACTTCACTTACATAATCCTTACTGATCAACCTTGTCTTTCTCTTTGCCAGAATCTGGGTACTGTTTGGTCGTGGAGTCATTTGATTGCTGAAGATTTAAATGTTTTCTTGTTTGTATGGTCCTGATCTTGGATTATCAGATGTATAAACAAATAATTTTGACTTTCCTCTTTAACTATGTCATCACGCTCTTTGTAGTATAGTGCTTTTTCTTACGAACTTGCAACTGAGTCACGTAAGTCTTGGATTTTCCATAGTATGGAAAGAGAATGACCCTAAGGAAGAAATAATCAGTGTCCCAACAACACAACTGGCTTGTCTGAAAATTCTTCTACGGACTCTGAGGAAGATACTCCTTGCTGGATAGGAATAAACTCTCGCAAGACGCTCGCCTCAGGTTCCATTTGCAGGCGTTCTACTGATGATCTTAGTGGGTTTCGTAGATTGAATCCATCGGCGCCGAAGTTTATACCATCCAATTCTAAGAAGATTCTTGAAAAGGATGGGAAAAGTTGTGAAGAGAGGGTTCTCCTCTTTGAAAAAGTGTATGTCTTCGGATTTTCCATCATCATCAGGGGAATTCAACTTTACCCATCTTCTTGAAGATGCAGCAAGCATCTTGACCCACAATGCAGATGAAAGTTTGGGTTTTGTATCTCAAGGTAGCGATTCTAGAAATGAGTTCCAACAATATAAAAGGTTGGATCCTTCGCCCCTGTGTTTGTTCCCTCAAATGCAAAACTAAGTCCTTCTGTTCATGAGACAAATGCACATTCAGCTTCTGCTCTTAATAAGTCGCTAGGGAAGGTCAAGGTAGATACACCTTTGGGAGAGGCTGGTCGCTCATATATCAAGTTCATACAATCCTTGGCTTGAATCCAAAGTTGGGATTAAGGATTCTGCAAAACTAGGAAGCTCCAGCAACAAGTCTCTTGGTCAGAGGAGACTGAATCCACTGGCTCCTCAGTTCTCTTTTGCTGATACTAAACCGAACGCATATAGGTATGATAAATACCAAGCCGCAGATGATTTCTCGCTAATGGTAAATCCTACTGGTTATAATGGAGCATAATGTTGCAGAAACAGACTTAGCACAGTCCTCAATGTATGTGGAACCGTTACTTCCCAACATGTCACGTGGAAGTTCTTCACATATATCTCCAACAGCGGACAGTAACTTTGGGTCTACCAAGTGGTATGCGGTGGAGCCAAACACTACAGTTTCAGTAAACGGTAATCAAGATTTTCAGAATCCTCTTCCATTTCATGTCGTGGAAACTGCAGCGAGTTCATCTCCAAGCAATGTGAATGCTTTATCTGGCTCATCTCCAAAGATGGATGTGGTGAAACTACTTACAACGATTCATGGACTGTCAGAGTTGCTAACACTTGCACATGGTTCAGAATCTTCAGATTCACCGAAGAGCTTGATCTCATTAACAGTACTGTACAGAATCTCAACATGTACATCCAAAATGGCTTTCAGGAACAGGCTGTGAATCCAAGCGTTGTACAACACAATTCATATGATCTACAGTTTTTATCTAACAAGAGTAAGGTATGTTGTTCCACCTGTTTCTGTGTAAATATTTTTGCAACATAGGGAATCACATTACATTCGTGTAGAACATAGCATCATCTTTTGTAGGTTGTTATATAAATGACATTGTGTTAATGTGTCTCCATGATTCAAATCTTCTCTATTAGCTTTCAATTAGAGACCTTCAGCATCCAAGGACAAACAATATGACCGTCGACCTTGATGTTAGAAGGAAGGAGAAATACTCTGTGGTCTCAGGACAGACGTTTCCAGATTCTGGTTTGTATCAATATGGTGTGACCAAAGACAACGGTTTTGGTCAGGTACGGTTTTTTCTTCTGCATAGTTGAGATGTATGATTTAGTGTTTATCAGCATCTTTGGTTTTGATTAACATGCAGGTTGTGGCTAAAAGTGGTTACCAACATAATCATCAAGGCGAGGAGCAGATTAATCAGCACGCACTGTTCTATAAAAGCTTATGGCTAAAGGCTGAAGCAGACAGGTGTTTGATGGTATACGAGACTTCCCTTTCAAATCCTGGTTCTTGAGGGTATTAGAAAGGTGACATCAAATCATCCATATTACCCATCATTTGACATTTTATTGAGATTGAAGTTTACATGTCAGATTGGCAAGGCTTGCACAGGGGTCCTTTAGATCATTTGCTTTCGATTTGCAGGTTGGCATGTAAAATATCGAACAGCCTCAAGATTTCCAATTTCTGGATGGAGAGTTATGTGGTTGAAATGTGTTGTGACTAGACGTGCAGAAGGATGAAGTTGGTTCTCTCTTTTCTATTTATATTTATTGTCATGTTACATGACAAGAGAATGAGTTTTGTTATATATTCTCAGTACTTCACTTACATAATCCTTACTGATCAACCTTGTCTTTCTCTTTGCCAGAATCTGGGTACTGTTTGGTCGTGGAGTCATTTGATTGCTGAAGATTTAAATGTTTTCTTGTTTGTATGGTCCTGATCTTGGATTATCAGATGTATAAACAAATAATTTTTGACTTTCCTCTTTAACTATGTCATCACGCTCTTTGTAGTATAGTGCTTTTTCTTCTTACAAGCTTTCAAAGTCTAGTCATTGCCAATAGACTCATTTTAAAAATCCCATTGGACCTCACTCAACAGATATAGATGATTGTTTCTTCTCGAAGACGATGATGCTCATTGACTCTGGCTGGCTCTCTGATTGTGTCTCTAAATTTTATCATGACTAGTTCCTTTACTTGGCTTATCAAAAGACCTCCCCGGAGAATATTCAAACCGACTGTCTTTTTTTTGTCATAATTGTCAAATCTGAAGTTCTTACGTCTTCTTTATGGCCAAAAAGAAATGATGCATTCACAATTTTAACTAAAATTCGCAAAAGACTCTTATTGGTTCAGTTCCAAGAACAGTTATTGTTGGATTCACCCCTACAATGTTTTTTTTTAATATAGTTAACGTTGTCAGCAAAACACTAGATCCTAAATCTGAAACCCTAAATTCTTGGGTAAACCTTAAATCTTTGGATAAATCCTAAATTTTAAATCATAAACATTTAAAACTAAATCTTAATAATACTAAATCCTAAATACTAAACCCTAAATCCCTAACCCTAAACCCCGAACTCTTGGATAAATTCTAAACTTTAAACACTAAACTCTAAACACTAAATCCTAAATTCTTGGGTAAACCCTAAACGTTAAGGATTTAAGATTTAATTTTATTAAGATTTAGTTTTTAATTTTTATGATTTAGAATTTAGAAATTTAGTCAAATATTTTATAGTTTATCCAATGATTTAGGGTTTAGTATATAGTATTTTGCTGACGGCTTTAACAATATTAAGATTTCTCTTTTAATAATTACTATTAATTTTTATTTATTTTAAAAATATAATATAATTTTGACAAATTTTTAATATTTTATTTCTTTTTATAAAAATATTAAAATTTGAAATAACTAAATATTTATTGGTGGCGTGACCCCAAGAATTTGTCTTCCAAGAATCAAAGAATCGGGAAAATGGAAGAACAAAACCTTTCTTTGTACGCTATGATCCTATCAAGCTCCTCTGTTCTTCCTATGGTTCTGAAGACAGCAATAGATCTTGGCCTCTTCGACATCTTATCCGAATCTGACCCTTCTTCTGTAACGACCGTGACCCAAGATGGGAGGAGCCCATTTGTTTTTCTTTTATTAAAACCCAAAACATTCTTTTCTATTTTGTCCCACATTGGAAGTTTAAGCTTCCTACCTCCTTTCCCTTCTCCTATATAAGAAACTCCACCCCCCCCCCTTTCTTTATTCTCATCAAGTCAAAGTATTTTCTTTGCGTGTGACGAGTTGTTGTTGGAATATCCGACGACCAGTCATTAGTTAATTTTTCTGTGGATTTCTAAGATTCTCGGGATTTCCGGGCGAGCTTTCGGCGAGTTTTCTGGTAAGTTGTCGCCTTCATATTTCTACTCGTAGAAATCTATTTAGGGGAGTATCCAGTTTAGGAAACCGCCATTTTAGGAAAGTTTCTATTTTAGGAAAGTTTTTATTTTAGGAAAGTTTCTATTTTAGGAAAGTTTCCATTTTTGGAAACTTTATTTCCTGAGATCTGAGTCTAAGCCGTTGATTCTCGTATTGCAGTTGATCTCTTTGACCATCTTTCGTTGTTCATTCCAGCCAGTTGCTAAGGTGAGGGCTATTCCGTTAAATCCCGTGCTAGTGTAGAATTCTTTCTATGTTAGTTTAGTTTCGAAGCATGATCCGTCTGTTTGAATTGAGTCTTGTGTGATAATTATAATATTGAATGTTAACCGGAATTAGGGGTATAGATGTTTCGTTGTTTGGATTGGTTGATGTTAAGTGATGATATACATATATATATATATATATATATATAGTTATATAATTTAGACTATGTGGAGAGTGCGGGGGCCCAGAGAGATTTGGGCTAACGACGCATATGAGTACGGGGGCCCAGAGAAATCTGAGCTAGCGACGTATAGAGTGCGGGGGCACAGAGACATCTGAGCTAGCGACGATATTGATGAGTACGGGGCCCAGAGAAATCTGAGCTAGCGACGATATTGTGTGGTGCGGGTGCAAAGACGCTTGCATATCGACGATATTGGTGGAGGCGGGGTCCGAGATGTCCGGACTAGCGACGATATTATATTATCGTATATCCGTATGAGGAGAATGCGGGTGTGTAGACTAGCTATGTACCATCAGCATTGTTTGTTTTGTGTGATGCGGTAGGCATCGTGTTTGTTCATGTTAGAGTTAAACTTCCATAGTGGGAGTTATATTTTCTAGTCAGTGATTTGCGGATCTAGCATCCCATACCTCATCGAGTGACTCTGTTGCTCACCCTCCTTTCTTTCCTTTCGAGGTGAGGCTAGGACGGTAGTGATTGCTTTTGGACCGGTGCTTTTGGGAGTTATTTTATTATTTTCAGACTTTCGATTTTATGGTTTTATCGATCTTATCAGACTTATTTATTTTATCCGATTTATTAGATTTATGACGATGAGATGACTTTTGAAAAGTAATAAATGGAGATTTTATGAGATATTTATTTATTATATTATTTGGAAAAATCGGGGTATTACATCTTCTCCCCTCTCTGCCTCTCAGATCATGTCTCTCTTGTCTACTCAAACACAAAAATACCATGATTTAACCTCACTGAATCGGATTCTTAGATGTCTAGCTAGCTATTCCATAGTCACGTGCTCTGTTTCCACTGACCAGGGTGAGCCACGTGAGGTCTACGGCTTAGCTCCTGTTGCCAAGTACTTCACCAAGAACCGAGATGGAGGTGGCTCGTTTGCTCCGTTGGTTAATCTTTTTCAGGACAAGGTCGTGACTGACATCTGGTAAATTCATTAACATCATAAACTCTTGTTGTCGAAACATGATGCACACTGCCTTGTTGTGTTGTCCTGAAGTAATCAGATTAATTATAAATTTTTTATTTAGGTACAACCTTAAAGATTCTGTTCTTGAAGGAAGACTTCCATTCAACAAGGCTCATGGTTCAAGCGCACTCGACTTGGTAGGCAGAGATTCAAGATTCAGAGAAGTGTTCCAAAGCTCCATGAAAGGTTTCAATGAAGTGTTCATGGAAGAAGTTGTGAATAAGTACAAGGGTTTTGATGGTGTGAAGTCACTGGTTGATGTTGGTGGTGGAGATGGCTCTATTCTCCGTAAAATAATCTCCAAGCATCCTCATATCATCAAAGCTATTAATTTTGACTTGCCCTCTGTTATCGACGCTTCATCAGTTTCTCCTGGTATGTATAATACAAGTTCTTGCAAAAGTTCTTTTGTATTGTAAAATGATTTCAAAAGGATCATGACTTTACGTATTGTAGGCATTGAAAATGTTTCTGGGGACATGTTTACAAGCATTCCTAAAGGAGAAGCCATTTTCATGAAGGTTGGTTTATTTGAGAGTTTCGTTAACTCGTGAGGCTTAACAGAAAAGGTAACAAAGGGTTTCTTGTGTGACTTGTTACAACTACAAAAGTGGATGCTCCATAGCTGGGACGATGAGCATTGCGTGAAGATACTCAGAAACTGTCATCAATCGCTACCGTCAACTGGTAAGGTGATTGTGATCGATATGGTAATCCCAGATTTTCCAGGAGATACCCTCTTAGACAGAAGCTTGTTCCAGTTTGAGATGTTCATGATGAACATGAACCCATATGGGAAAGAAAGAACAAAGAAAGAATTCGAGGTCTTAGCTCTCCTCGCTGGATTTTCTAGTGTCCAAGTTCCATTTACATCTCTCTGTTTCTCTGTTGTTGAATTCCACAAGAGTGTGTGATATGTACTTGTATATATAAATTGAAAAAGAAAACGTTGATATTTTACTAGAAAAAAGGCTCAAACTAAGGAAGTAACTATTGTAACTGAATAGAAAAGAATAAGGAATTGGTATATCTACTTTATTAATTTAGAAGTACACTTAGAAAATACCCTTTAGTTTTTCAATTTATTTACATTCCTATGCCACTGAAAATTAAATTAAATTTTCTATTTTAATATTTGTCTTTTTTAGTTGAGTTAATGTGTTGTCCTAATCTAAATTAAATTACCTATTTTAATGTTTGTCTTTTTCAGTTGAGTTAATGTGTTGTCCTAATATAAAATTTAACTTTCCTCCTCTACTAAATCAATTTCGAAATTATTTATAGTTTCCTAATTCTAAATTTACCACATTTAATGATAATAAACCCATATATAAAATCGTGTACTAATCCCATATATAATATACCATTAGTACAAAGAAAAAAATTAAAATGAAAGAAAATATTTATACAATCATGGATCAAGCTCTAGAAATAAACAACAACAACGCTAAATTATTTTATAACAAATTTATTTTAATAGAAATTATAGTTCCAAATATGTTTATATATTTTATGTATTTATAAATTTATTTTATTTGGGATGCTAAGATTTTGGAATTGGAAAAAATTATACTCTACCTCTATATTATTTTAATTAAGAAATTTAAATTTTATATCAGAATAATTTATTAAGCTTTTAATTTTAATTTTTATTATAACTACAAAAATAATTTTTCAAACTGGATTTATGTGTAAATATTACAAATTCATCATTTGATATAAATAAAAAGTTAAAAACAGAAAATAAATACCCGTCCGGTCGGACGGGTCAAGATCTAGTCTAATTTATTAAAACATAAGTACAAATAAAACTTAACCCTAAATTTTCCTAAATAATTACGAATGAATGCCATTGAGTTAACAATTATTTATTGGTTAACAATTTACTAATTTCACATCATATGTCAAATGTCATTTATTAGTGGACCTAACATAATCCATTAGTCATTCACCTAACGTAACCCAAATTTCTATTTTTTTTTCTTCTCAGTCTACACTTTGTAGAACAAAGACTCTTCTTTAGCATAATGGGTTACGTTTGACATATGGTGTGAAATTAGAACAAACACTCTTTTTTTGTCTAACAATGTAACACTAAATTTAGAACAAACACTCTTCTTTAGCATTTCATCTGAACTAATACAATGTATATATATACTCTTGACAATACATTTTGTACTGTATTGTATACGATGCCAATGTTTCATATTTTGTTCGCATAACTTTGGCTATACAAATAATATAAATTTGATATCCTCTACAAATAATTAAAAGGTTGTTACATAATAAATTATACGAAATTATAAATAATAAATGGAAAATTATTAGTAATAAATTGAAATCAATTTTAAACTTCTTTTTGAGAAAGAAATCAATTTTAAACTTAACTCACTAGATATGTTAAAAATATTCGCCTTAATTAAATCGTCTTCACATTTTCCATATTTTACGTTTCGTCATAAACTCCAAATATAACCTTCCTTATTCCAATCGATTTGTGTTAAACAAAAAGCATATTCCCTTCTCAATAACAACCATACACTAAAATACCATTTTAATTATTAAAAACCGATTTACTTCAATATTCGCCTTTATTAACTACGATTTCATATTTTTCATATTTTACGTTACCGTGATATACTCCTAACTAACCTTCCTTTTTCCAATCGATTTGTTCTATAATAAAACACATATTCTCTTCTCAATAACAACCCTACAAGTAACATATCTTAATATTTTAAGGCCCATTTTAATTATCCAAATTTTACCTTTTTTTTTGAACTATCTAAATTATGCTTCAGTTTTTCTAATGCAATTATAGCATGTCTAAAATATAAGAATCAACAAATCACTACGTCCTTCTAAAATACTAGTTGCATAGCCCCCGCGCAGGCGCGGACCGGTGACATTGTTGATGTATCGGGTAATTTTGTGTATGTGATTTTATCCATTGATTATGCCCTTGAATATTTACCGAATGTTGTTTGATGATTATACCAAGAATAGTAAGGAATGAGACAATGAATTTTGAGTTTGAAACATGAAATTATTATTTATTATTACCTTGTTTTGGTTCATAAATTACTTTCCCGACACATTGGACAACTTATATTTGTACGTAGCCAATGATTAATGCAAAGACAATGAAATTTATGGCCGAAGGTGAGTGTCGAAATATTGGTTACATTGGTGTAATTCTCAAAGCAGATGGTGCATATATGGTTTTCCTCTTCGGTTGTCGGGTTACTTCTAGGTTCATGATGATTAGATCAACGTCAAGTCTTGCGGTTGCATTTAGATTGTAGTCTCTAATGGCGAGAGTAACTTGAAGATGTTGGGATATAATATTATGGTTTTCCCTCATTAAATTCATCACATATTGGTTAGTCTCCTCAATAAGGAATGTAGAGTCGGGATGATGAATGTCATGATATGATAACATGAAATCTAATGATTCAGCGACTGAGTCATTGTAATAACCTTGATTGTCAAAAATTGATGGTACCTGGAAATCGATGACCGATTGTTGTGTGTTTGGTCTTTGTATATAGACCTGGAGTAATTGTCTAGGATTTGCTCCTGTTGATGTTGTTTGGTGTGAGAGTCGATGGGTAAGAAGTGAATTGTTATTCATGTTTGTGTTTGGTTGTGAAAACTTATCACATTGTAGATATGTTTATAGATTGTTAGGAATTGATGTTATTTTTGCCTATTTATTTTTACGTTTGTTTATATAGTGTATTTATTATGATGTTGAATATTGAAATTAATGTTTTAGTATTTAATTACGGTGATTTATTGAATTCTTCTTGTTATGAAGACTAATTTTCTCTTTGTTTGTTATGATATTTAAAATGGTCAAATAAGAAGAATTGTAAATTCTTCTCATAACATCAATCTTCCATAAAAAATATTAATATTTTTTATTTGCATAAAACGTTGACCTTTACAATTGCTTAATGTATAGCTTTACATTCAAATTTATCGAAGAAATATCTTGAATACAAAATGAGGATTCTATTCATATTGTTATATAAAAATTTATTTTAGTGGTTTATTTGAGTTGTGGAATTTTTTTTTTGTTGTCTTTCTAATTATTTGAATTGTTGATCATAAAATTGAAACTGTTTTCCTAATGTTTTATTGTAAAGTTTAGTAATCGTGGGCTTAAAACATTGGGCTCAAATTACAATGGGCATTTTCCGAACTAAAAAAAAAAGTATGATCTTATTGTTTATTCCGTCTACGGGAGAGCTTCACATCTGCGATTATTTTCCTAATATGCATAAGTGTGTGAGTTTGGAGGGCGCAAGCGCGGGGTTATGAACAGAGTTTCATCTCAATATTTGCTAGAGTTATTGTAGTGTGAGTTTTGCATTTTCGGTCGATCATTGTTTTTCAAGTTTTTTTATTGTTATAGGGTTAGAGTTATGATGACGAACTGTATAGGCATTGTTCTCCCTTTATGAAGGACTAAACTGTGTTAGTAATGTGATAGATATAGTTTGTAGTGTTGTTTACTGTGTCACTGAGAATTATTGTTTGTTTGTCTTTTTTATTTGTTTTTTATACTGTTGAGAGTACATAAATTAAATTAAAGTTGTTGAGAATACCTTTGTTTCTGGATTTTTTTTTCTCCAGATTAATTGTATACATTGTATGTATTAAGTAATAATTTTTATTATCTTTATTATGTTTGTTATATTTTTTATTTTATTTATAAATTTGTTGCTTTTGCAGAGCCTTTAAAACAAATACATGAAGACTTGTAGAAATAACTATAAAATGAGTGATAATTCTGAGTGTTTGGACCTTAATGGATTTTCAAAAAATTTATGTATTTCTCATAAGAAGACAATAGCATTGGTATTTTGACATTGAACAGGTAAACTATTTTCACAAGACAAGAGGAGTGAGCAGGTGGAGATGTTGTTGTCGCATTTGTGTCTGTCTGGATTTTCTCTTGTATCTCTTGGTGTGCATGTGTTTGTTTCTCTTTAATTTGATGGGTAATATGTAAACAAAAATCGTTGTTTGTTATATTTACCAGAGTTCATAATTTACTCAGCTTTTTACGTTTAGGTGATTTCACTGATCTTGGTTGTCTTATTTGTCTTCTTCATAAGAATCTGAGAAAGTATGTTTATAATTTGTTAAATAACTGGTTGTGTAGTTTTTGCTCAAAAAAAAACAGGTTGTGTAGTTTGTATTTGTTTACCTGACTCGATTGTATGTCGTCGAGTTTTAGTTAATGTGCTTGGTTTGGTATGTTTGGTATATTTGGTTTAAAGTTATTTGTAAAATTAGACAAATAAGGTGATCATGAATGATTCGTCATTTTTTTGGACTCTAGTTTTTGGATTCTAGTTTTTGTTGTTTTGATTATTTGGGTTGTTGTGGTTTCTTTTAAGCTGTAAAATAAAGGTTTGTGTGAAATTAGTTTGATAAGTAAGGGAGATAAATAGACGACCACAGATCTTGGGTAGGAAATATTTCTTATCATTGACGTTAGTACAATATAGATAGTAGTTGTGTGTTGATTTTTTCTGACTGGTCATAGAGGATACGGATAATGACTCGAGTTGTTTCTTTTGTGAGGTCCAAGCTCTGGACAGAACGGATTTGCCCAACCACATGTGAATTTAAATATCATTTATAATATCGAAACATAATATAAATCCGTATGTAATATGATAATATACATGGAAGTTTGAGGTTTGTGTTTGCAATCATTTGGAGATTGTCGAACGTTCTAATCATGATGAAGATTGATCTCGAAGCACTCGTGATGACTTCATCAATAATGGTTGATGCAATGAGGAATTGATGATCAGTTATTTTGTACATATTTGAGCACCTAGCAATCTCAAAACGATCGATTTTCACGAAACGACTTTCAAAGATGGCATGTAATGATTAGCACATCCGTGAGAATAAATCCATGAATCACAAAATCGCAAATAATATTATTCAACAAAGAATCGAAATCAATTAAAACAATTTATGTTAAATAAATGTGATAGATCAAATATTAACTTACCATAAACTCACTGTCTTTCTTAAATTTCAAGGAATCCCAAAAGCGGAGGAGGCCAACGACAATGCTCGACTACTACGACCAATAAGGAGAAACTCTAAGGTTGAGTGACGACGCCGGGACGCTGGTTTGAGAAACCGGAGAGGTGGAGAGAGACATTTTCTGAAGATGGTTAAAGCTAAGAAGAATAAATGATTTATGTGGAGATGCAAATTGGGTTCATCAAAGATGAGAATCATATATATATAGGGTTACAGAGGGCTACAAAACGAAATATTTATGATCAAGCGATTTAAGATGGGGAGATGAATAGTTCACCCAGAAAAAATTAATAACGAATAAACGGGCGAACTCTATAACTCATCCGATACAATGATGAAAAGAATTTAACTCATGTTAAACAACGACGATTTACAATATGAGAAAACTATAATTGTTGCAAACTTAAGTTTATTTCTTAATATAAAGTGATGAAGCTCTTTTAAAATTAATCCCATAATACATTTAGGCCACTGTAGAAAGCCAAGAAATAATGACTTCCAACCTTCATAAGTATATATTAGTTTCACCATCAATGTACAAATTATTGATTAGCTCGATGGTATAAATGGTTGATGTTGATCTTAAGAACTCCGAGCTCAAACCATGGATTGACACTTTTAACACTTTTAAAAGTTCCACAAAAACGCCGACGCTATTACTCACGAATAATTAACCGCCCCATCTAATTATATAAAGTTCACAGGTTCTCCGACGCAGACAGACACGTCATCAATTCGGGCTCCCTCTTGCCGACACGTGTCCTCCTTAGCGAAACGCAACATTACATTTATGCTTTACCGACCGCGCTTTGATTTGGGCTCTACTTCGTGTTGTGTTTGTTGGCCCAAGGACCACATCGACTTGCCGAAACCCTAATCCGTAGTGACGAGCACATTTGTGTTCTGCGTTTCTCATCGATCGTCTCTTCTTCTACGATCTTTGTCTACTCAAATTCCCCTATTTTCAATCGACAAAACCATAACCGATCTATAAGATTTTCTTTATCACTGAAACTATATCATTATGTATCATTATGTATCCCCATTAACTATCGCTTTCAGGCTTTCCCACTATCTCGAATTTACCATTTCCCCAACTCCATTCCAAATCTAATTTGGGATATTAGAATAGGGATGAAGAACGCTCCACCCCTCCGAACAACAAATGAATCCGACATAAACAAGAAAGAAACCCCTTTTCGTCTTCTCCATCTTCATGTATGGTGCTTTGGCTCAGAGAGATGAGCACATCGCCGATTAAAAATTCTCTGTTTCACCCGCCATGACTTGAAAGCCGGAGGAGCAGTTGAAAGAGATCGGATCGAAGCTTGACCCACCTCCTTCGTCTAAAGATTCATTGCTTAAACTCTGTAAGGTGATTCTTCATCTTTAATTCTCTTGAAGTTTATCCTCTGCCGACTATGTTTAACAAAGTTTGATTTTTAATTTACTGGTAATGTTCCAGATTTGTTCCATGTTTGATGAGTAGGTTCGTAGTGATAATCACTCCTTCAGGTTCTCTCTAGATCCACCACTCTTTATGCAGGACTCATGATGAACTATAATTGTGTAGTTTAGGATTTTGTAACAAGTTGAATTAACCAATGGGTGATTATATTTCTTTCTTTTGTAATCTCTTGCAGCTTGAAAACGATAGGGTTGTAAGTTAGTCAAATGCGTATGCAACAGAACTCAACACCGTACAAACATAACGTCATATTTTTTTTTTTGGGCCCGTTGTATCTGAACGCACCTCTGGCACCCATTTCTTCTTTGACAACGAGACTTATGCAGGGCAGATTTACTATGAAAGGTACGGTAACTCCACCCTATTATTTGATTAATCCATCACCTTCAATATATTTCTGTTCTCATTACTAATTTTTCCAAAAACTCAAAACTACCATAGATTGGTGGGTAATGGCACAGACGACTCCACAATAACACCAAAGTATCTTGAACACAGGAATTACAGACCCTAACCACCGCTGAACTCAATGGTTATGTCATCAAATCACAGCCTTAGGTGTGACACAAATCTTCAAATTTCGTGACCTGTAAAATTTTTTGCCACTAATTGGTTTTTCACTAGCTTTTTTTATTCATGAATCACAGACAATTGACGGTTGTTCAGACTGACAACGCCTGGTGTTACATTCCCTTCTCCCGTGCTCCAAGAAGCTCCAGCGAGGTGTTTCTTCCTGCATAGCATGTGATGTCTAAGAAATAATGTGGACTTTGTTCTTAAACATGTGGATCTGATGATTGTAACAGCTCCACAACTTCGTATGAAAATTTGTACCAGTAACTCTTTCTGAGCTGAACAACACGTTTCTCAACTCTATTAATTTACTATTATATTTACTACTAAGGTTGGTGGAACAACACGTTCTGAAGTACAACACGTTCTCAGTTCTATTTGGTTGTTAGGTCCTTTACTATTATATTTACTACTAAGGTTGGTTGAGCGTTTAACAATCGCTGAGCTAAATAATTTCATCATTACTGCTCCATCACAGGTAAATATCTAGCTATGTCCTTTCAACATTTTAGATTGTGTGAATCTGGGTGTGAGCTTGATTTTTATATGACATAGATTAATAAACATTCTAAAATGTTTTGTATTAAATCGATTTTCTATGCACGGGGAGAGATGCTGGTGTAGACGCAGATAATGGGTGATGCTACGTTGCTTGCTCTAAGTGCAGTAGGAAGTTGCAGCGCACTGTCTCTACTTTTACATGTGCACGATGCGCCAATTCTCATGCTGTTGGTGCTCTCCGCTAATAACTTTAGCTATTAAATTTTCTGAATCTTCGTACGTATACATATGGAACTCAGTAGTTTGTCTTTCACCTTTCTATTTCTGTTCAGCTATCGTGTTGAGATGGCTATCTCTGACGATACTGCTGAAGGGACATTTGTTTGGTTTGATGGCGTAATGACTAAACTACATAACCTCAGAGCAAGTGATGCTGCTCAGATGCTGTAAGATAAGCTTATGTCTGCTTACATGTTTGTCACTTACCAATTAGTAGCCGACCTTTGTATTTTGTGGCAATAAGGCTGTAGAAGGAGTGCCCTGAGGAGTCTAATGTGCCTCCGTTCATTGCTGACATGTAAGGGAAAACATACACTTTCCAGGTCGGAGTCACTGCGTATAACTTCACCGAATACCATTGGACTTTCACCGTCACGCGCATAGTTGATGAGATTGTCCGTCAACCAGAACCTGACGTGGCGGACAATGTAAGTATAATGTGTATTATGATGTTTCGGTATTTACATAGACATGTTTGTATAACGAACTCAATGTATCAGGGTGATGATGACGATGGTGTGACGACAAGCCAGTTCCTGTTATGGTGTAAGACAAGCCAGTTTTCGTAATATGACTTTCTTTTTCTTTATTGCATTCCGTTTTGGTATTATAATGAACAGGTTTTATAATGGCCATTTCCTTCATTGACCAAAAAAGAAACACTCTTTAATTTTTAAGTATATGTATTATTGCCCAAAAGCACAAGTATTTTAGAAAAATGCATTTATACTTTCAGCATTTGATTAAAGAGAAAAAAAAAACAAAAACAAATCACACTTCTATTTTAACTTCTAACTTTTTAAAAAATATTACAAATCACACTTCTATATTTCCTTATATAACTTTGTCAAACTATTGTTTTATCATATTATTTTTTTCATTGGTTTTTAAAAACAACTTTTATTGTGAAACAAAAAAAAAAATAAAACTACTTATAATAGAAACGTATGTAGTATTATTTTGCCTCTCTATCCCTAACTTATTCCTAGCTTATATATTTTCGAAGAATAGTATTTTAGAATCTGTTAGTTCAAGTTATGAGGTAAATAATTTTGGTATGGTTAGTGCACGTACATTAATAGGCTACCACTATATATATTTTTAAGATAAAGATATTTATTTACGAATAAAATATGAACTGTCTTTTTTTAAACAAATTATTGAGTAAAAGTAAAACATACTTTCGTGCATTTACACAAGCATTGGTCTTCCAGTTACCTTATTTCCTCTTTATCAAGGATACACAGATGTTCGTGTATTATAAAAATGTCGAATTAACGTAAGGCTTAAGTTTTAACGTTAGAATTCAGTAGTAACTGACACAGCATATTTACGTCCTGCGACGACCACTGACCGTATTCACCTATAATATTAGACGCACAGGTATACATCAGAACAGAGTTTGAGAGTGGACAAACAATTATTCTTTCAATTCTTCGGCCAGATCATAATATACAACAATTAGACAGAAATGTGTTATATTGAAAAATAAAATGAATTGACCTCTCACATCCCCTGTTAAGTTAATATGTAACTGACAGAGAGATACAAATCAACAATGGCTCTTATTTTAATGATCAGCCCCTTTGCATCTACACATTCCACTCAAGCACCATTTAGTTTTGTGAAACCTACTCTGATTCAGGATTAACAAAACAGCTAGAAGAGTTCCATGTTCTGGTTCCAGTGAGTCGGGTAGTAACCAAGAGAAAAGCATGGGCGCTGACTTAGACACACCAAATGTTCACAATGCCTCGATCGAGAGTCTCGAGTTCCGGTTCGTCTAGCTTTTCTTTATTTTTAACATAGAAATTGTTGATGAGTTCATCACTATTAATAACATTACTGAACATACATTTCCATCAGGTGATCATCCAGACAATGACCCGCGATCATCTAGACAAGCCCGAATGCTCATTCGATCTACAAAGTCATCACAACCAACCTCAGTAGGTTAGTGGATATCATATGGTATCAGAAGTAATTTCTTCTCGACATGAATCTATTATAATAGCTCAAGATCTGTTTATTCCTTAGCTAACAAGCAACCCATGAAGAAACGCAAAATGGAAAGACCAATAATCAATAAAAATTCAAATAGTATAAACTTTCCACTAAACTATAATTGTTATTAAAAATACAATGCACCTATTAAATTCAAAATCTAAATAATTAGTTAGTTTTATATGGTATATGTTTTACTATAAACGATATATATATAATGCAAATATATCTTCCGTATCTCTTCGTAATCATTTGTATTATGTAATAAATATTTAAACGTCAATAATAAATACAATGTGAATTTAGCGGTTTCTAAGTTTCGGTGTAGAACCACCCCGAGTAAAAAATACAAATCAAATTATCAAGATAGCATAGTTTATTTAGACTTCAAAAAATAAAAACAAATACAGAATTAAACTAATATTTATATTTTAAGTTCATAAAAATTTATATTAAATATTTACTCTAACTATTTCAATTATTTTCGAATTAACATCCCGCCCGTAGGGCGGGCCGACCCTAGTTATATTATAGATTTGTAACTGCTTGATAATTTGATCTAAAATGACTTAATATACTAATAACACATTTAAATCATACAAACTAAACTATTAAAACTGAAATACAATTAGTACTTAGAACCTGATTTTTTTTTTAATTTTTACAGTCGACTGCCACTAGCCTAAAAGCTGTCATTTTAAAATATTCCTATACCACCCTAAATAAATTAACGTAACTTAGTGATATACCATGGATTTTACCCGTTTTTACTCATGGTATATGAGTGTTTTTACTATTATTATCTATGTTTTGAAGTCTATTAGGTATGTTTTCAGGTTCATGAGCATTTTGGAGAAAAGTGATGTTTTAGGTGCCTTTTGAGAGCTTAAAGAAGAGTTCACCCGTGATCAAGACCAAAGGTCGACATCCAGAGTTACACATCGATCGATGCACACTCTGTGCTATCGATCGCACACACATTTGCCGAAAGACGATACATCGAGATCATAATCGATCGATGTACACCCTGTACTATCGATCGATATCGAAGCGGCAGAAGACAAGTTGGACCTGGCATAAGACAAGTTGGACCTGGCCGAACTTGAAGCCCAAGACATCACATTTTACAAGATTTCCCCTGACAAGTTTTTAACCTAATGAACTCATATTTATATGTGCCTAAGTGTTTTGGCACCAGAGAGAGTTTTTACAATTTTCTAACCACCTTTCTACCTTCATCTTTTCTACTTATTTCTTTTACTTTTTTCATTACTTTGCAAGTTATCAATAAAGTTCTATTCAGTTCTTTACTTGTTCTTCTTAACAAATATTATATGATTCTAGATCTAGAGGAGAGATCCAAAGAGATTTGTGATTTGAACCTAAATGTTCACCCTCTAATAGATCTATGAACTCCTATTATTACCTTGTTGCTATGAATTACTTAGCCGTATGCGAGTAGATTCATTTGTTAGATTTAGGGTTTCAATAGGATATGAGGGATTAGCCGCAGCCTATATCTGCTATAGTTGTGATATTTATTGTTAGGATTGTTCACTAATGCTTTTTCTAGCTTAGCTACCTAGAACATGAACTTGGATTGTATTTTTCATTAAATACAATTCCTGACAACATCCTAACCATGCTATGACCCTCTTGAGACATTCGAAAGCTAATCTAAGATCATGGTGAGCATTGTATCAACTCGCGCATAATGTCTGCTTAGAGCCGTATCGATCGATACTCCTATAGAGTAATCGATCGACGTAGCTAGAGGTGTATCGGTCGATATTCCTATCGAATAATCGATTGATACTGTCGGCGATATAGCTGGCATAAACACCATTTAGCATCTAAGTAATAGATGGTCTAAATATTCGCGAGCTGATGGATTCATTTAATAGTGTTGAGCTCTGACATATCATGCAAGCAACTTGTTAGCATTTATAGTATTTATAATCCTGAATTCGTGAATATCTACCCTGAATCTAACTACTTTTCTTTATTGTCTTAAAACCAAAACCTTTCAACTGAGTAATCTTACCATTACTCAACAAACCTGCAATTTACTTTAAACCATTTTCAACCTAGCATAGCCACTAAGATTGCATCTTATTTGTACACTAGCTCTCTGTGGATTCGATCCCTAAGTACAACAACTGAACCTCTTATTTGAGAGAGTAAAGTCACTCATTAGGGTAATTTGAGTGATATCAAATTTGGCGCTGTTGCCGGGGAGCTTTGATACAATATGATTTAATCTGATTAGGTCTAGGTTATATTTACTTTAATTTGTTTTCTGACACAAATTTTTTCTTGTCTTTTCAGGTACATGCCCAGCAGTACCAGAAGCAACAAGGCATCTCAACTTTTGTTCTCAGAAGACCCTGCTAGCTTGGAACGTTCAATCCGCAAGGAAATCCGTTCGCATCGATCGACATCAATAAGCGTCGTAGATGCGGCCTTTCCGACGAGACACCGTCTTCGTCGACCGATACTCGCACCTTCTTGTCGACCGACACTACTTCACTGTCGACCGACACGTTTGATCCGACATCGATCAATAGCCCTTACCTTATATCGATCGATACTGTTCCGCGAGTCATGGTTGAGCCTATTATTCTCATACGAGATGAGAATGGAGACTTGCGTGACCAAGAAGGTCACCTTCGTAATGAAGCAGGTCAGAAACTCAACGCTCAGAATGAAGTAATCCCTGAGCCAGAAACTGCACCTACAGGAGCTGTTCAACCTGTAGGAGAGGCTGCTCGAACACTAGCTGACTACAACCGTCCAGATCAGTTATACACCAACAGATCAACCATTCGTCCCCCTGCTATTCAGAGAGGCGATTTCGAGCTCAAGCCGCAGTACTACACCCTTGTGGGACAGACACCCTAATGTGGGCTGTCCAATGAGCATCCCAGGAGCATCTGGAGAGGTTCGAGGATCTCATATCTGCTATCAAAGACAATGGAGTCCCTGTGGACTACCTTCTCTGTAAGCTCTTAAAGCACTCTTTATCTGGAGAAGCTTTACAGTGGCTTAAGCAGCTACCACCAGGATCTCTTACATCCTGGAGCGACATCAAAAACGCATTTTTGCGTAACTTCTTTGATGATGCGCGCGCTGAAGACTTAAGGAGGAAAATTGCCATATTCAACCAGGAGCCTGGAGAGTCATTCAAGGATACCTGGATCAGATTCAAGTCTTACCAGCGAGATTGTCCACACCATGGATTCAACAAGGTGCAACTGCTCTGCACTTTCTTCAGAGGCATCGCGCTGAAATATCAGATGGCTCTGGATACTGCGAGTGAAGGCAACTTTACCACAAGGAATCCTGAAGATGCTGTGAAGCTAATAGACAACATAGCATCCTGCAACAGCACGAAGGACATTGTAAAAGCAAGATCTGCAGCGTTCTTTGGAAAGGATCAAATAAATGAGGTACAAGCTACACTTGACAATGTTCAGAAGTTGCTAAACAAGCAAATCTGCTCAGTGGAGGATGCAGAAGCTGATGAAGAAGATGACTACATAGAAGCAGAAGTCAACTGGATCAGTGGAAATGGATTTCAGAGATCTTAAAACCAAGGAAACATAAACTTCTCAGGACAGAGAGGCAACTTCAACAGCAGCAACCCCAACAACAACAGGAGTTATGGAAACTCATCTTACATGAAGCCACCCACACCAACCCCAGAAGGAAAGCTAGAAGACATGCTCAGCAAAGTTCTTGAAAGCCAGCAGCAGTTAGAGGTGAACATTCAATGGAAAGATCGACGCTGTCTACACCACTTTGAACACAAAGCTTGATGCTTTGAGTACTCATGTGAAGAAACTAGAGACTCAAGTGATTCAGACAGGAGAAGCAATTAAGAAGCAGGAAGCCTTAGGAAAAGGGACTGGAGAAGAAGCAACAGGTCACAACGTCAATGCTATCGTAGAAGATGATTTTTGGAGAGTTGTGAAGCATGAGAAGCTGCAAGAGGGAGACTTCCAGCAACCACTGGTATCGACCGATGTCCGGACATGAACATCGATTGATGTACGCCAACTCCAATTGATCGATGGACTCAGACGAGCATCGACCGATGGATCTTGAAGAATCCACTCATGAATGCAACGCCGTAAAGATACTTACTCACGAGGAGTTCGCAGCAAAGCACCCACATCCACCCAGCCCTTACAACATCGATCGACCGGACAGATGTCTCATCGATCGACCAAAGGATAAGGAAATCGATCGACATACTCCAGAACCTTTCGATCGATATTCAGTTATCTCACGCCGAGTGCAACTTCCCAAGATAGATGTTGCATGACTTAATGCACTCCAGGAGCAATCTAAGACTCCCAGAAACCCACCAACCGCCATCATGAAGAAGCCCACGAATATCATTGATCCAATGGAGATAGAAAAGGAAAAAGATGGCAGAGTTCTCAGGAAAAGGAAAGAGAAGGTTCCTAAACACCTTAAAAGAGGAGTTAATGAGAAGGAGTTGGAAAGTTTTAGAAAGAGAGTTCTAAGAATATCTACAGAGAAACTCTTTCAAGAAGCCTACTTTTCACACAGATTGTGGATGTTTTTCAGAGAAACTAAG
The DNA here is from genome assembly GCA_016771965.1 of Brassica carinata. NCBI lineage: Eukaryota > Viridiplantae > Streptophyta > Magnoliopsida > Brassicales > Brassicaceae > Brassica > Brassica carinata. Next base: position 27,658,844 of record CM028690.1, read on the forward strand.
GAGACAGAAGAAGACATCAGGAGGATGTTCAACCAAGTCAGAGAAGTATGAAGAAGAGGATCAAACTTGAGAAGAAGGGTGATCCAGGGAAGTTCGTTGTTCCTTGCTCAGTCCATGGGATCAACTTCCCACGCGCTCTATGTGACACAGATCTGGAGTTAGCATCCTACCCAAGAGTAGCAGACCATCTAGGTTCGAAGATAGAGCCTATCAAGAATCGCTCATCTTTGTGGATTGTTCTCAGCGTAACTCGAGGAATTGTGAGAAACCTGAGGTTACCATAGAGAAGCCCTAATACCAGTAGACTTCCATGTTCGACGCCAAGGTAACCCTACCTACTTTTGCTACTGGAAGAACCTTCCTAGTTACTTGGAGTGTCCAACCTTCGCATAAACAAACCGTGCCTAACCCCGATCAATCCCACGGTCTACTATGATCCGCACGAAGTCATCAAGGTTCCTAAGAAGATCCAAGACTGCTCAGACTCGTAGCTGTTTGCTATTGTGGAGATGAGTACGATTCACAAGACGATATGAGATGGAGTACTAATCGATCGATAGGAGCACTATCTCATCGATCAACTCGTGAACTCGACATCGATCGACAGACATATATGGTCATCGATCGATTCACTATTCAACCAGATCGAAGAGGAATTTCCAGATGGTGACTTCAAAGTAAACGAAAGGGAGAATCCACTACTACATCCCACCACATGCTGCAGATACTACTCATATTGAGAAGTATACCGATGATTACGAGGAGGAGAGAGCTATAGAGCATCATAACCTTCCGTAAGATGAAGATCGACTTCCACCACAACTCAGAATCAACACATCGATCGATGACCTTCTCCCATCGATCGATACCAGTTGCCTCGCATCATCTCGAACACAATCAACAACAAGCTTTGACGGAGACTACTCAATCGAGCTGGCAAGCGACACAGCATGAGAGCTTCATGGTCCAGACCGCAACGCCAACATACATCACCCAACCCGAGAAGTCTCATCGATCGACATGGCACCAACACAATCGATCGATAGGTTCGAACAACCATCGACCGATCCCATTCCCGTGTCATCGAATCGATACATGCATCAAACCATCCTGTAACAAATTCACATGTACTTGATTTCGTAATCTTATCCCGATGAATTTGGTATTTTCAGGAATTCAAACGGTTTTGCACGCCAATGGATGGACTAACACTCCACATATCCGCAGAGGACATTGCGACGCCCCACGCTAGCCAACGGATCCCAAAACCTATTCCGTACGCACGACCAGACCACCATCATCAGCACCAGGAGGCAGACAACAGCCGAGCCAAAGGAAGCTGAGGATAATCATCTCAACACGGGATCCAGATTTTCAGGACATCGATCGATGCTGAGTCCATGACATCGATCGATAGGCCCGAATTCGAAAGAGAGCTCGATATGGAGTTCAAAATTCTTTTGGGAGCAGAGAGATGAGTATGGGGTCTACAGAGACGAAAGGGTTTGCTGAGGAATAGATGGTGACGCCATCAGAGTTTCTAAAGACGACATCAAGAACCGCTTCAAAGGACTCTCAATGGACGAAGCCTACATCTGCTTACCGTGAGCACGCCACCATTTACAAGAAGAGAATTGGTGCAAGAAACCTACACCAAAGACGAGATCAACGAGATGTTCACTGGTCTACTTGGAGAACGCAAATGGGAAAAGCTCTCCATGGAAAAGAGTTTAGAGGATGCTACAAACAAACTTCACAATGAGATGAACTGGATGTTCAGTGCAGACCAGGCATTACTCAAGAAGGTTAAACGTCTTGAGCTGGAACTTGAAGATCTTCGCAACACACAGAACCATGGCCAGACAAGTTCAATATCGATCGACGGAGTAACATCCACATCGATCGATATGAAGCCTGCACCATCGACCACCTACTAAAAACATGAGGTCGATGTGTCTCTCGGGGATATCTGGAAGGAACTGAAGAGAGCAGAAGCTCGTTTCAGCAGCAAACTCACAAAAACCTGTGAACCTATCTTCCACAACCTAGGGGATCTAAGCATCTGCACCGAAGAGTTGAAGAGATCTATCCGCCTTATCAATGAGGTGCATGCAGATATGAACCCCGCGGCACCTTGCAATCCTTTTGGAGGATTAACTCGTCTAAAAGCGTCTGAGAGGAAACTTGCTGATATACACTTCTTAGTAGACAAAGAAGTGGAGGAACTCGCACTACGCATGGATACTATGCAGCAGGAGGCTGAGAAGTTCCAACGTCAACTCGATTATCAGGCTGCATCAATCGCATCGATCGATGAGCTCAACCTCACATCGATCGATAGGCGATTGACTGAAATCGACGGCCAGATGAAGCTCTTTGCCGAGAAGCTTCATGAGAATCTACAGAAGCAAACATCGACCGATGAACAACATGTTGCATCGATCGATATACAGTCTTCAGAAATCTGCACCAGAACTGACTTGGATAAGTTAGCTGATGAAGTCTACACAGCAATCACAAGCGTGGCTGATTCACAAGACAGACATCTAGCTAATCAACGAGGTTGGCAGCATGGAATCTAGCATAGAAGGGATGCAGAAAGAAATCAAAGCCATTCTGAGGCAGCTTGCGAGCAAACCTGCACCCTTAGCATCGATCGACAGAAGAACCAGCGCATCGATCGACGGACCTCAACATCCATCGACCGACAATTCAACTAAGCAATTGATCGATACCGGCTCCATCAACGACAAAATGATCCAACGCCTTGATTCAATGCAAGCGGAGCTCAGTGATCTTGCAGAACATGCCTACGAGAAATTAGGATGGCACGAGCTCAGCATATTTTCATATATTTAGCCATCTTTTTATTGCATTCTTTGAGTTGTAGGCTAAGGTTTAGGCATGTCTAGGATCATTTTGCATTCATTTGTCCTTATCAGGTGTTGGAGTATGCTTTGGTGAGATTTGAGGTGTTTGGGAACCTTATGACCCAAAAAGAAGTGAAGAATCAAGATTGGCCATAAGAAAAGAAGTGAAATTAAGAGAAGAGAGTTGGACCGGGTAGCCTAGACCGGCTATACACACCCGGACGGATCAGGTGGGATCAGCACGTCCGGATGACCGGGTTGATGCGTTCGGACTCGAGTAACCGGACGGGAGAAGAGACGGACAGCTGGGTGTACACGTCTGGATAGGGACACCCGGTCAGGAGGAACCCGGAGCAGACCATGTCTGGGATGGCCAGTCTGGGTAGGAGCACCCGGACGATGAGAAGCAGCTGGACGGCGGGGAGGCAGCGTCGGGTAGGAGCACCCGGACGATGAGAAGCAGCTGGACGGCCGGGGAGACGCGTCCGGGTAGGAGCACCCGGACGGGAGATCAAGGCGTGTCCAGACCGAGGGACGATCGGGGTGGCCTGTCCGGCTAGGAGCACCCGGTCGTGAAGAAGATGCTGAGTACCGGGGTGAGACGACCGGGGTGAGACAACCGGGGTGAGACGGACGGCCTGGTGAACCCGGACGGAGCAAGGAACGCGGCCAGTTGGACGGCCGGGTAACCTGGACCGGGTTGGATGATTGTGCTTCACCCCTGACCGAATTTTATGCTTCATTCCCATTGGTTTAGACCTATTTAGCTTAAGGACTTTTTAGTAATCTTGTTTTATGTTTCTAGGGCTTTTAAGCCTAACTATAAGTACCCTTGTTATCCCTAATTTGGGACTCATGTTATTTTCTATCTAAGAACACAAACCTTTTGAGTAAAGTTTTGTTGGGGTCAAAATCGGTCAACGACGAAATTGTCACCTGATAGTCCTCGAAAGAAAACTAAGTGACGATCGAAACTAGGAAACAGGTCGTCACTCGATGAACTCACGAGAAGGCATGAACGGATCGTGAGTGTAACACCCCCGGACCGTCCTGGACATAGGTCGACCCACCAGCCAACAATCAAACAAGAACATGGCCGATGAACCAACCAACGCCAAGGGTTGGAGATGAAAGGCCAACCGGCCAGCCAACAATCAAACAAGAACATGACTGACCGTCCAACCCAACACCCTGATCCGGAAGCGCTACGTGACGGGTCAGGAACAATCCGGCCAATGTCGCAGAATTTACTCCGCAACTTAGACCAGTTCGTCCACTAACTCGTCCCGCTAAGTCAGGGCATAAGGCTTTGCAACCTGTAGCAAGACTTAACGGTTTCCGTTAGATCGAGGCCTAAGGCTTTTCAACCCGTACCAAGACCTAACGTTGTGTTAGACCGGACTAGTCAAATATCAAAGTACTCATGATGCGCATATAAAACAAATACTTTATTGATTCAAAGAAATATTCATACATTGAATAATTCAAGACTGGCGCCCGGCCTAATGCCAAATTGAGTCAATACTAAACATATCAAAATACCGTTTACAAAAGGCATGAAATCTACTCCGGTGGTCCTAACGTCCAGCACCAAGCTATCCGATCATCCTTTACCTAAAGCAACCTACAAAAAGGACAACGGAGTTGGGTGAGTAACCTAGTGTTACTCAGTGAGCTGGCGGGCTCGACCCGCAACCTATCTCACTAACCCAGACAACTCAAAACAACAAGCAATCTATCCTATCATGCAATCAATCAAAACCAACATTATATAAACAAACCGTTACTAAGTTAGATCCGGCCTCCTGCCGTTATCTAACTTCAAGTAACGGGACCCTGCATGAAAACAAGTCAACAACCAATCCCTAGTTAACCATATATACGCCTGAGTTCAATACTCATGTAGTGTTAGACACTTAGACTATACAAGGATCATTAACTGGTCGACCAACAATCAGACAAGAACATGATCGGCCAACCGATGATACCGCATAGCTTTTGATATCCACCACCCTTCACAAGCAATCACTGAAACAATATAACAATCAACTTCGGGTCTACACTAACCAAAGAGACACCAAGCCTAATCCGGTACCAAATCCGGAATTAGATATCAATGCTAGAAACCTGCAAGCAAATCAATCAACAGCAAACAAAAATGACAAGATACTAATTAACTACGACTCAATCTAACTCGTAACACCGTATATCAGTGTTACACTTTCTATAGGGTTCCATAACCCTTAACGACACACAAACACAACATGACACTCTAACCTGGGCCCTGGTGACTTTGTGTTCCTCCTCAATATCGGCAATATCCTATCTCCCTACCACAAAGGCCAGAAGAAGGAACTTTCAACCGACCGGCCCACAGTCATTGGTCACCGTAGCGACAGCCCACAGTCCTTCGGTCACTGCCACATTACACCGTCGTGTAATACTCAGCCCTAGGCCATGACCCGTCTCTCGAGTCTTCCGATCCAGCGAATAAGGGGTTTCCTTAAACCCGCCAGTGCGAGGTCTGAAGGAAACACTAATCACCTACACAAGCCTAGTATGGGCGGTTACGACATACTGTCGGCACACTCACAAAACACAAACACAATCTAAAACATAACCTAAAGATAAAGTTCTAGACTCTAACTAGACACTCGACTCAACAACACAGTCAAAAGTACCAGTAGTCCGGCCTATATGGCCTAAGACCCTTAGTACTCTAATCAACTAAACAACACGATTAATTAATCAACAAGCAATCAAGTCAATCAAACCGTTACCCAGATAGTTCAGCCTCCTGATATGAAACTATCTTTAAAGATAACGGGAACCTGCACTCAATCAAATCAACACGCAATAATAGAAAACATGATGCAACCTAACCCTAGTCCTAGTCAAGTTATTAACTCAGTCTTAATTCCATTTCATCTCAACTTAGCCCTTGCTAAACTGAGTCCAATTCATAATCAAAATAACCCTAGGACTCTATCAAGCATCAATATGAGATAACTACTCTATATGCAACTCGATCTATCCTAAGTTCCAAGTGGAACTCAAACAAACCAACTCACTAACCTATCTATCCTAAATTCCAAACGGAATTCAAACAAGCCAACTCACTAATCTATCTATCCTAAATTCCAAACGGAATTCAACAAGCCAACTCATTAACCTATCTATCCTAAATTCCAAACGGAATTCAAACAAGCCAACTCACTAACCTATCTATCCTAAATTCCAAACGGAATTCAAACAAGCCAACTCACAGTGTTCTATGCCGATAAGCAGTTGGTTGATCGGAGAGGACTTGGCCAAACCCAACCTGGACGTCTTGAATGGACAGGACTGGACTGATATTTACTTGGACAGAACCTCCCTTGATACTGGTCTGGACTGAACTCAACTCGAGCAGAACCTTCCCTAGCTGCTGGACGATTCCTTCGGAAATCTGGGCAGAGTATCGAACCATGACCTCGACTGAACTGAACCCTTAGAACTGAAATGATCTTGGACAGCACCTCCACTTGATCATGAAAGAATAAGAATAGAGAGGACGGATTGATTTGGGCAGAGCTTCTGCATAACAATTGCAGAAATTCTTCGATTGGACAGAACTTCGCTTCTCGGTGGAATATCGGGGTTTAGAAAAGACTATACCTTCAAAATGACTCTCTCTCTCTCTAGACACGTTGACATGGTTCCCATCTGAATTGATCTTCACTTGATTGATCTTCAGTTGGACAGAACCTTCCCTAGGCGCTTACTTGAAATCAGTAGAGAAACTGATCTCGAAAACTCTCTAAAACTCTCGAAATAGCTCAGAACCTCTTACTTTCTTTTTCTACTTCTCTCTCTCTCTCTAACCCACGTTTTTAACTTGCTTTTGAAAGGTCTGGATGAATGAAATGTGAAGGGTTCGTGGGCTATTTATAGTAGACAGCAGCGAATCAGATCGAAGTTGGTGGCAGCCCGTGTGTCGCTTCGCATGGCTCCGGACGCATGCGTCGCGGAACCTCGTGCTCCACATGTCCTTCAGTATGGCCAGGACTCATGCAAAGTGACACCTCTCTCCTGCCTGGACGACCAGATGGCTTGCTGCATGACTGGAGTGCATGCAAGGCGACACACAATCTCCACATGTCGATCAGCATGCTTCGATCGCAGATACGGCGACATCTCGTGCTTCTGGTGTGTCAAGCTGCATGTGCTTCTTCCATGCACGTCTACACCTCCTCCTTGTGTTGACACTCAGCTGGTTAGGGGATAGACATCACGTCCTGACCCCTTAAATCAAGCCACCTCGGGCTTCTCGGTCGATTTACACTATTTCGGCTTTCCTGGTGAATTTCGTCCCGCGATCAATCCCGAATATTTTTCCGCTCCCGTTCTGATGAGCTGAATATTTTTAATAAACTCCAAAATAATTCTGAACTTGGAGAAAAATAATTCACGAGCCTCCCGCTTCCTAAAAAAATCCATAATACTGAAATTAGCGATTTTTGCCAATTTTGGGTTTTCCCGTCGTGCTTCGATTTCCGTCGTGCTTGCTTCCCGTCCTGCTTAATTTCCCGTCCTGCTTAAATTCCCGTCCTGCTTCCGACTTCCAGAATCATATTTTAGTGATACGAAATTTTTCTGGAAAAACTTCGCGGTGAAGAAACGTCGGCTTCAAAAACGTCGTGCTTCTAAAACGTCGTGCTTCCAAAATTTTTATTCTTCCAAAAGATCCGTCTGATGAATCTAAGACATTGTCTAACATGGTTGAGCAGCTTAACATTCCTTCACGATCAATTCTTTGACCACCTCGTTCTTCGAAATTTCTCGATCGACCCTTCTTGCCCGCGGTTCGGCCACTATGCTGATGCTCGACCAATCTTCTGTTTTCTCTGAACCATGTCAAATATTTCGTGATGGAAAATCAACATTACTCAAGATTTTTCAATCCCCAAAAGCTCGGCTTCAAATTACAACTTCTCGATCTCGGCCATTTTACCCCTTTGGGCGGGTTATCACAGTGAGCCCCGGGGATCAACAAAGGCAAGCAACAGCAGGCACCGCAGACGCTGGACACGGTCGGACGGGTAGACGCCTGGCGCCGGCGCGCAGTAATTCCATACGGGCGCAGGCTTGTCCTGTTCGTCTGGCGCCAACGGCAGGCCTATCGCCTCCGCTTACGCAGGCGCAAGGGTCCTTGTTGGGGTCAAAAACGGTTATCTCGAAATCTACGGCTAAAGACCTTTCCGAAACTCATAAGATTTCCGCGAACGACTGACGAGGGAAAGATCGAACAACTAAAACCCACGGATGGCGATCGCCTGGCGCCGCGGCACGCTGGACGCTGGCTGGTTTGGCGCCGGCGGCACTCGCCTGGCGCCGGCGGCACGCTGGACGCTGGCTGGCCTGGCGCCGGGCGCACTCGCCTGGCGCCGGCGGCACGCTGGACGCTGGCTGGTTTGGCGCCGGCGCACTCGCCTGGCGCCGGCGGCACGCTGGACGCTGGCTGGCCTACGCCGGGCGGCACTCGCCTGGCCGGGCGCACGCTGGACGCTGGCTGGCCTACGCCGGGCGGCACTCGCCTGGCGCCGGCGGCACGCTGGACGCTGGCTGGCCTGGCGCCGGGCGCACTCGCCTGGCGCCGCGGCACGCTGACGCTGGCTGGCCTGGCGCCAGCGGCACCGGCCTGGCGCCGGCGGCACTCGCCTGGCCGGGCGCACGCTGGACGCTGGCTGGTTTGGCGCCGGCGCACGCTGGACGCTGGCTGGCCTGGCGCCGGGCGCACTCGCCTGGCGCCGCGGCACGCTGGACGCTGGCTGGCCTGGCGCCGGGCGCACTCGCCTGGCGCCGGCGGCATCCCTCGCGCGGGTCGGTTTGGCGTCAGTCCGCGGCCCTCGTCCCGGTCTCGGTCCTATCGTGCTCGGTCCATTCCTGCCTTAGCTTGTTTGGATCAGCCCTCGTGAGTTTGGTCTAATCAGGCTATAGCGATTTATCCGGTTCGACGAGACATCGGATAAACATCAAGTCATCGAAAGATAGCGGAAAACTCGGAGATAATTACAAAGACCTACAAAAATGGAACATTTCCGGAAGAGATAAGCTTGGGCCCAAAGGCGAGGCCCATCACCCCAAGGCAAACCGACCTAGAGATGGGTATATAAGGAGAGCAAGAGCAGAAGAGAAGGAGATCCCCGAAAATCCGAGAATTAGACTTAGAGCATCCTGCTAGCTTAGAAAAACTAGGGTTTAGGTGGTTAGACTAGCGGAGCAAGGCTTAGGACGTTTGGCTGCCTGCGACTCTATCTTTTTCTTTAAATCGCAACTCTCTTTGTCTTTCGGAGAATCCTTGTACTCGTTTCTCTTGTCTAATAAAACGCCTCCGGGCAAATATTTCAAACTCTTGTTTTTATCTATTGAACTTTATCGATTTCGTGGCAACGCAGAGAACTGGACCTTCAAGGAAAGTCGGGACTTGGGCTTTCCTCCGCAATCTTATTCATTAAAATTGGCGGTGTGAATTTCGGTTCCCACAGTTTGGCTAGAAGGAGGGGCCGGATCCTCTAACTTCGAAAACCACCAATCGATCGAAGTTGATATGACTTCTTCGTCAGCCCGCAACATCAATATCTTTCGAGGATCGAGCAGCGGTCTGTGCGGCCAAACCTCTAGCGATCTCCTCGTAATAGAACTCACGATCCAGGATATTGGCGTAGCAAGGGTATTAGTCGACACGGATGCTCGGCTAATATTATCTACAAAAGCACCCTCGAGGGATGGGCGTCGATCTGCGTCCTTACAGATGACCCCAGCCCGTACTTCGGACTCGGGAGAAATTATGACCCTCGGTTCAACTAACCTCCTGGTCAGAGCGGGGCGTCGCCAAAATTCCTGGTGATCGATGGTCCGACATCCTACAATGCGATAGTTGGAACTCCTGGCTAAACTCCATGAAGCGATCCCATCAACATTCCACCTGTGCCTCAAGTTCCCAAGCCTTTAGAGTCGAGACAATACATGGTAGTCACGCGGAGCAGCTCAGATCTACCTCATTACCGAACTAAAGCGGAAAAACTCTGAAATCGAAACCTCGGGAAAAGCAAGCGGTTCACGAATTCACGGAGACCTTCTGCAGTCCCAAAGAGCGAGGCCCTGGAAGGGAAGCGTGAACCAACCTGCGAACCGGTGGTTTCAATCTGTCTCGGCGATTCTTCCCGGAGCGGTGTGTCGAGATCGGGCTAACCTCCGCGAACCGATGAGCGAGCTCATCGCATGCCTCAAAAGAACCTCAATGCGTTCGCGTGGGCTGCGGAGGATATGCGGGAATCGACATTAAGCATGTCCGCGAACTTAACATCGACCCAACTCACAAACCCGTAAAACAAAAGGCGAAAGTTGGGACCTGGCGTGCCACCGCGGTCAATGAGGAAGGACTCCTCAAAGTAGAGTCGATAACAGAAGTCAGGTATCGGACTGGCTCGCCAACCCGTCGTGGTAAAAAGAAAAAGCGGCAAATGGCGGGTCTGCGTCGATTCCGCGGATCTGAATAAAGCATGTCAAAGTTGCTTCCCGCTCCCACACATTGACCGACTGGTGAAGCAACTGCGGGAAACAAGCTTCTGTCATTCATGGGCGCTTTTCGGTTACAATCAGATCATGATGAATCCGCCGCGAAAAACTGCGTTCATCACAGACCGCGGAGCGTATTGCTATAAGGTAATGCCTTTCGGTCTTAAAAGCAGGGTGCAACATATCAGCGACTTCGTCAACAAAATGTTTGCCGAACAGCTCGGCAAAACTATGGAAGTATACATCGATGATATGCTCGTAAAATCTCTTGGCGAACCGCGATCACATAGCCCACTTAGAGGAATGTTTTGCGACTCAACCAGCACAACATGAAACTCAACCCGGCAAAATGTAGATTGCGGTGGCATCGGAGAATTCCTCGGATACCTCGTAGCGTATCGTGGAATCGAGGCCAACCCAAAACAAATCGGCCTTTCGATAGAAATGGCCTCCCCGAGAACCAAGCGAAGTCGAGAGGCTAACGGAAGAGTCGGCGGCGTTGAACCGTTTCATCTCACGGTCCGGGATAAGTGCCTACCCTTTTACGAGACATTGAAGGGAAACAAGAAGTTCGAATGGTCGAGCAATGTGAAAAGCTTTCCAGCAATTGAAACATTACCTAGCCACTCCACCAGTCCTCATAAAACCGTGGAAGGCGAACCTCTTTCTCTATATCGCGCAGTTTCATAGCGGCAGTCAGTGGCGTCTTGATCACGAGAAGAGCGGCGGCGAACAAAACCAATCTTTTACGTAAGCAAGAACTACTGGATCGCGAGCTTCGATACCCTCTAATGGAAAAATTAGCATTTGCTGTCATAACCTCGGCAAGAAAACTAAGACCATATTTCCAGTCTCCGCGCTATAGTGGTTCTCACCACGTTCCTTCTACGAATAATCCTGCATAGTCAAGTCAATCCGGGAGGCTCGCCAAAATGGGCAATCGAACTGAGTGAGTCTGACGTCGAATACGCCCAGGGCGTGTGCAAAGTCCCAAGTACTGGCGGATTTCCTGGTAGAATTACCCACTAGAGACATGACTATCGAGGAACCAAACTCAACTTGGGTCCTCCGTCGGCGGATCTTCGTCCAAACAAGGATCGAGGTCGAATCATCTCACCTCTCCAAGCGGAGAAATCCTAGAACAGTCTTTCCGATTGGCTTTTCACGCTTCAAACAATGAGGCAGAATCTGAAGCACTGTCGCGAGGATTGCGCTGGCCCATGGGTTAAAAATCCGTAATATTCAGCTTACTGCGATTCTCAGTTAATTCCAATCAATACAGCGGAGAATATGAGGCGAGAACGAAAGGATGGGCGCATATCTAAAACTTCGTCCAAGAGCTGGCTCGAAATTTCGACCAGTTAAGCCCTGACCAGAATTCCTCGCTCGGAAGCGCCCAGGCTGGCCTTCCTTGGCTGCCCTGCCTCGCTCAGACCCGGGGCTCCAAAGAGTAATCCCGGTCGAGTTCATCGAGCATCCGAGCATCGGACCACCAGTGGTCATCAATCTAATCAGGGCGAGATTGAAGATGCGGAAGAAGTCGAGGATCAGCCGGGCGGATCTGAACCCGACCAGAGTATGGCTCGCGACAGCCCTTGGTTAGAACCAATCGAGCCTATATCGTGAATGGAACCTTACCAGCGAAAAATGGGCCCGTAAAAGTAAAACAAGCGCGCGTATGTCGATGGAGGGAGAAATTTATAAGTGGTGTTTCTCTGGTCCTCTCATGGCATGCGCAGAAGGGGAAAGAGCAAGGAGAATCATGAAGGAGGTCCATTCAGGATCATGCGGAAATCATGGCGGAAGATCTCGCGGTTAAAATCGCGCCGCGGTTATTACTGGCCGACCATGGTAAAGACTGCGAGGTTAAGCCGGAAGTGAAAAATGCCAAAGGCAGCTCCAACAATCCATCGACCGGAGATCCTCTCCTCGATCTCGTCCCCTATCCTTTCATGCGATGGTCCATGGACATCGTGGGACCTATCACCCATCAAAACAAAAGCTTCCTCTAGTCCTACGGTTTCTTTTCCAAATGGGTAGGCAGAATCCTGCATAAGTATCAAGGACACACAAGTCGAGAACTTAGTCTGGAAACATATCATAACTAGGCATGGGGTCGATGCGAAATCGTAACAGATAATGGATCTCAATTTATCTCACTTTCGATTCGAAGCATTCTGCGAAAAATGGAAAATCGACTTACAAAGTCAACTCCCAGATATCCGCAATGCAATGGACAGGCAGAAACCATCAACAAAACCGTCCCCACTGACTTCAGCGCTGAAGCGAAGGGCGATGGGCGAGAGGAGCTCGAAGGAGTTCTTTGGTGCATCATACAACCCCAAAGGCGACTCGGGTGAAACTCCATTTGCCCTCGTTTACGGAGCGGAATGTATGATCCCAGCGGAGTAGAATTCCCTGGAGTGGAGAAGATTCCTCGAAGAGAGATTTAAGCGCGCTATGATGCTGGACAACCTCGACCTCATCAATGGCGCGCGACCAGGCACTCACTCGAATCCAGAATTACCAGCGCGCTGCCGCGAGTACTACAACGTCAAGCGTCGCGCGGAGTTCAAAGAAGGCGATTTAGTCTTCGAAAAGTCTTCCAAAACACTGCCGAGAAACGAAAGCGGGAGAACAAAGCTGGGAAGGACCGTACAAAGTCATAAAAGTAGTCCGACCAGGCTCATACCAAATATAAATATGCAAGGCGTCAAAATCGAGAACTTGGAATGCGATGCACCTCAAAAATACTACCACTAAGCGATAAAGCGTGGTACAAAAGAACTACTGAGATGGCTTGATCCACTAGACAAAGTGCGTAGGCAACTTCATGTCGGCAGTTCAGCTATCCCCAATTTAAAAAGGGGAGTGGATGCATACTCGTATACTCCCACAAATTCGAAGACTCTAAAATTTTGAAACTTTTCACGACTTTTCAAAATCAGCCAGAGCGGCCACAGCAGCGGATCTGGTGTCCATTAGCGATTATCACATCAAACACAAATCCCAGATGGCCAAACACTTCACGAGGCATGGTGAATGTGGGCCTTCTCCCTAGGTAAAACCTACGACCCCTTGGTCAGCGTTCAAAAGCGGAAGCGACAGTTTTCTGCTGCGAACATTAGCAAAGACATCCCCAAAGCCCTGAAGCGTTTCAGCGAGATCGCGGCATAAGGAAAATCGACCTTCAGCATTGCGAGGCGTCATGCGCGAAGGACATTCTTTCCAAAAACATTACGACGAAATCTTAGTCTCAAAATATACAAGCGCACCTCAAAGCGGTATCATTTCGTTGTTGCTGATCACAACAAGCGAACTCGCGTCTAAGCGGACAAATAGCCCCTTGAAGGGTAGGCTCTCTTACCCGACAAGGATAAACATAGCGCTACAAGAAATCAAAATTTTGGTCTAGCTCTTAAGTAAAGGAAGTAGCTTCGACTCGCATAAAACAAATCATATAAGCCGACAACAATTCGGATTTTAAGCGGTGCGAGTCAGGTTAAAATGCGCCAAACGAACAAAAGCAAAGCCGATTTGTCATCATAAAGCCTCGAGTCCGAGTAAACCTAGGTCTTGCCCTAAACCCAGCCACGCTGGATCTTGACATCTCACAGACATAGTATGGTATCTGAGATCAAAAATTTGTCTCTTCACTTAAGCTATTAGTTTCCGCGAGTTTTTCATAAATCGGTAAACGCGGAAAATCTAGCTTTATCGGAACAATAGATACGGTGATCATCGGGAACTAGGAATGAGGCGACAACTCACACCCTCTTTCTCATACTTCAAAGAAAGAACTGAAGTTCATAAATAATTAAAAGCGTTTCATAGATTGAGACTGCGAAATACAAACAAAACCCCATAAAAGGGCAGGGATTGAAGCCACCAGCGGCCAGTCCGGTAAAACTTCATGGCCTCTTAAGCGGCGAAACACATAAAAACAAAATCCCAGAAGGGATTGATAGACCTAGGCGCTCTCAGGGCGTCATCTTCATCCTCACTGCGCCAGGGGACAGCCTGCCGTCGCCTCCCTCAGTCGCATCGCCACTACCCGCCTCGTCAGCCACCCTGCAATCTTCTCCCGCAGCTCCCGATCTTCGAATTTTTGGTCGAACTAGGAATGCGTCGGCTTGCAGACCGGCGAGGATCGACGAATCTCCCTCGGTGGCCCCCTCTCCTTTACAGTGCGATAATCTGGCTTCCTCCAAGTCCAAAGGCGGGGCCTCATTACCTCGAAGCGCTTCGAGCTCGTTCAGACTCCCCTCGATCCCTTAAAGCCAAGTCCCTCTTACGGACAGCTATCAAGGACTCAAACAGGATGGCCATCCTCGTCGAGGCGACCATAGAAGTCGTCACTGGCATCAGCAACCTCAGGGTTCTCGTTCATCTCCTCATGAGCCTGAACCTTCTCTGAAGGACTTAGAGGATTTACTCCTTTTCTCTTTTTCACCTTGAGTAGCGAGCTAGCAGTCTTCCCAGTCGCTCAAGATCGGCTGATCTGAACCTCAAGCTGGGGCGTCAGGCGGCATGGGTATCCTCGACGGTCTGCTGCGGCCTTAGTGCGCTTCAGCGCTTCTGCTGCGACTCCAGTTCAGCCGATGAGCGAATGACTTCCGACCACTTTTCAAGCATTCCGTCGATCAGAACCTAAACTGTCATAAAAGGAAAGAGTAAGTATCATCCTGAAAAAGCGTCTGAAGTTCGGACAAATCGAACCTTGGAGCGATGGCCGCCAATGGCTCTGAGAGTCGCTTTCCTGCTCTTAGCACCCTTCTTTTTAGCTCGGGCGCTGGGCCAGCTCTTGCCCAGCAGGCAGTGGTGCGGCACCAGCCGCTGGCAGTCCCAAACAAGTTCCAGCTTGCGGGAAGAGTGCAGATTCTATCGCATCATCTCCAGGAGATCACTCGGGGCAGTCGAAGAACCCGATGGATGGATCTGAACATCGAGAGTCTGTTCAGGAACAATAACCCTTCTGTGGGCCGGGAGGGCATCGGATGGGACTTCAGAACTTGGAACCAAAGGAGGCGGGCAAAGGAGTTGGAGCAGCGGAAGAAACATCGGGCGTCTCAGTCCTCGCCCGCTTGAGCCTTCGCAGCACTACGCGGGATAGCTTAGCCTTGAAAGAATCAAACCCATCAGTCAGGGGCGGAATAGCCTCTTGAGCGGCCTGAGCGGCGGGAGCTTGACTGGCGGAACCGGCGAAGCTTGGCGGCCTCGCCCATCTCAACATCAGAACCACTCTTTTCAACTTGGGATGAAGACATTTTCTTTCTTTAAGAAGAAGAGATTTGGAAAGATGTGAAGAATGAGAAGGGAGGGTTGGCTACTTATAAAAAAGAGGAGAAGACACAGGTTCTCTGCGGAAAAATCCTTAGCCAAAGATTTCGATTTTCAAAAAATTCAGATCATTAAGCCCGCAAAATCGTCTCGACCTTACGGGCTGAAATTGCTTGTTGGGTCAAAGCGGTTATCTGAAATCTCTGACTAAAGACCTTTCGAAACTCAAAGATTTCCATAAGCGACTGGCGAGGAAAGATCGAACAACCGGATAAGCCCGGAGCGGCCACAAGCCGGCGGAGACGGGCTGAGCTGGCCCTGAGCGCCAGCGGCCTGGCCGACCTGGCAGCCTGACGCCAGCCAGTGAGCTGGCCCTGGCGGCACTTCAAACCTGGCGCCCGCCTGTGCAGACATGAGACTGGCCTAGCGCCAGCACCAAACCTGGCGCCGGCTGATAACCTGGACCATGTAAGCTGGCCCAGCCAATGACCCTCGGCCACCAGCGGGGCAGAAAAGCTGGCCTGGCGGCGCACCGACCTGAAGCGCCAGCGGACCTGAAGAATATGGCCTGCAGCCTAGCGCCAAGACACCGACTCAACGGGCCGCGGAACGGAACTGGCCTGGCGCCTTAGACGGCCCTAGCCTGGCGGCCGCCAATCCAGAGGCGGCCTGGCGCCAGGCGGCACCGACCAGGCGCCCGGCCTGCAGCGGGCGGCCTGGCGCCAGCGGCACCAACCTGGCGCCGGCGGCACGCAGCGGGGCAGCGGGCTGGCTGGCGCCCGGCTTAGCGAGGGCGGGCTGGCCTGGCGCCGGCGGCACCGGCCTGGCGCCGGCGGCACCGAATCCGCATGGCGGCCTGGCGCCAGCGGCACCCGGCCTAAGCCCGGCGGCATCCCTCAGCGAATGGTTTGGCGTCAGTCCAGCGGCCCTCGTCGGTCACCGGTCCTATCGTGCTTCGGTCCATTCCGCGCCTAGCTTGTTTGGATCAGCCCTCGTGAGTTTGTCAATCAGGCTATAGCGATTTATCCGGTTCGGCGAGACATCGGATAAACATCAAGTCATCGAAAGATAGCGGAAAACTTCGGAGATAATTACAAAGACCTACAAAATGGAACATTCCGGAAGAGATAAGCTTGGGCCCAAAGGCGAGGCCCATCACCCCGAAAGCAAACGACCTGAGATGGGTATATAAGGAGAGCAAGAGCAGAAGAAGGAGATCCCGAAAATCCGAGAATTAGACTTAGAGCATCCTGCTAGCTTAGAAAAACTAGGGTTTAGGTGGTTAGACTAAGCGGACAAGGCTTAGGGCGTTTGGCTGCCTGCGACTCTATCTTTTTCTTTATCATAACTCTCTTTGTCTTTGAGATCCTTGTACTCGTTTCTCTTGTCTAATAAAAGCCTCGGGCAAATATTTCAAACTCTTGTTTTTATCTATTGAACTTTATCGATTTACGTGTGGCAAGCAGAGAATCCGGACCTTCAGGAAAGTCGGGTTTACTTGGCCCTCCGCAATCTTATTCATTAAAATTGACGGTGTGAATTTCGGTTCCCACAGTCCTGGCGCTTATCCGCTAATCGCCTCATGATCTCGGCAACGGCAGCATCTTGGTCCTTAAACCCATGTCCGATCGCCCAAGAACTACAATGATTCTTCCGCGAAAGCCTTCTCGATTGTTTAAAAGTTCAGCTTTAAACGCCTAAAGTTTGAAGCCTCATTACTCAAACCCTTGAAGACAGAAAGTCTAGGAATCCAAGTCCATCTCGATCCCGGATACTCTAGGAATCTCGAAGATCTTGTTGGGTCAAAACGATTATCTCAAATCTACGGCTAAAGATCCTTCCAAACTCAAAGATTTCCGCATCTAACGCATAAACGGGGAAAGATCGAACAACGGAAAACCCACGGCGCAGAGAACCCCGGCGCCGAGGCGCTGCCACGCTGAAGCCGCCTGGCGCCGGGCGGCACGCCGACACGCTGGTCGACTCTATACGGGCGGTATTCGCCTGGCGCCGCAGCACGCGACACGCTGGCTGGCCTTACGCCAGCGTATTCGCCTGGCGCCGCAGCACGCTGGCCACGCTGGCTGGCCTACGCCATGGCACGCATCACGCTGAACCGCCTATGCCGCTGCAAGCCCCTGACGCCAGTCGACGCCCTCGCCCCGGCTCGGTCCCATCATGCTCGGTCTGATCCCATTCGCTTGTTTGATCAATCTTCGAGTTTGGTACGATCACGTTATTCTAAACACCAAACATCTCGACTATAATGAATTGTTCCTTCGAAATGCCAAAACCTTCAAAGACTATTCTTTCAAAAACCGTAAAAGCGTCTAAATGGCCGACATGGCCAAACGCCCACTTAATGATTTTCCGAAAAGGAAGGATAACTATGACGGCTTATCCTTATCCTCACATAAGAGATAAATGTCAAGTTTCCAGAAGATAAATGTCAAGTTTTCCAAGATAAATGTCAAGTTTCCGATAAACACAAAGATGGACTAAAATGGAAAAGCCCGATTCAGCCCGAAGAAGATAGACCGCCTTAAGAGGAGTATATAAGGAGAGCTTTAACAGGAGCAAATCATCACAAAACTTCCAGCACTTAGCACTTAGAGCGATTTAGCATTCTTTTCTGTTTTCACTCAGCTTAACCGCGACTCAACTAGATAGACTTAGCTAATCGGACTAGCGGACTTTTCGACAGCTCTTATAGCTGATTTCTTTGCTTGTTGTACACGCCAAACAGAATTCAGAAATAAGATCTCTTTCGCCAACTCTACGCATTTTTATTTTCAAAACTTTAATCTCCATTGATTGTATCGTGTGTGGCCCAGCAGATATCCGGACCTTCAAGGAAGATCGGGTTAACTTCGGGTTTCCTCCACAAATCGCTTATCAGAAATTGAACGGTGTGAATTTCGGTTCCCACAGTTTGGCGCTAGAAGGAGGGGGGTTACGGATCTATCTATCTCGAAACTGCACACGCTCGATCATGTCTACTGACGTCACCAAAGACGAGCCAACGCTAGACGGAACACCCGCCGACGCCAACGCTGAGAAGACTCCAACCGGAGATACGCCCACAGTCACTGCTGATGCAAACACCGAGGCGCCAGACAGATGAAGGAACTGTTCACCTCTGCCCAGAACGGCGAACAACAAGACAAGTTGATAACCTAGCTCGCAAAACAGGTCGACACCTTAACTGCGAGGAGCAAGTTGCCGCTCGGATCCACCAAGGCACGCCACGGCAGAAGACTCGACTTTGGATCTCCCAGAGCACGAGAAAAAGATGCCTCGAAAGAGCCCACCCCGAAACGGCTCCAAAGGACAGCAAACGACCTCGCAGAACCTTCCACCCCGCTACGGAAACAAGGTAGCGGCGTCGGCGCATCAATCTGGATATCAGCGACCAATCGATCCTTCCGATGAAGACGCTGACATCCACCCTAGAGGACCAATCCAGTCCGCCGCAGACGGTATCCTTCGAGAGGCCCATGACAGAAGAGGAGGAAGAACTCATCGATGGAGCCGAAGAACTCAAGGAAGATCAAGCTCGATCCATCAGCATCACGAAAAACTCTGAGGCCGGTAGCAATAGCGAGATCCATGATCTCGCGAATCTCTCAAAAGACCGCGGGCCGGCGGAAAGCGTGAAATCGCGAAATCCATCAGCGACCAGTTCGCCCCCGAGATCGATAGACTTCTCGAGGAAGCACGGAAAACGCCGTTTCACCGCCGATCACGGAAACACGATCTCGCATCCGTGGAAAATCAAAATCCCGGCCTATGACGGTACTACGGATCCTAAGGCGACCTGCAGTCTTTTCCTGATCGCAATGGGTAGGTGCAAACTCCTGAGCCGAACGAGACGCTGGTCATTGTCTTCTTCGCCGAAAGCACCTCAAAGGCGCCATGCCAATGGTTCTCCGGCTCAAAAGGAACTCCATCGAAGCTTCCGCCAACTGTCCTCGGCGCTTTCAAACAATACTCCATGTTCATGGACAGAGAAACGTCCGACGCGGACCTGTGGAGTCTAGCTCGGGAGGACGAATGCTCTCGCGACTTCATGCTAAGGTTCAAACCGGTGATGGCCGAGTAACAGGCATCAGCAACAATGTCACAATCGACTCGAGGAAGACTCTCTGGTATAAGTCAAGTTTCGAAGTGGATACTACTGAAAACCGCTGAGAATCCAGGATACTTCCACAAAGCAACGGACTTCATCATCATGGAGGAAGAGATGAAGCTTCTATCGCAGAAGCACGTAACCACAGAAAACATCCTCAAAAGAAACCCTTTCAGAATGACAAGAAAGTCCATCACGGCGGGAAGACGCCAAGGCGCAGCATAACCACGCCATCAACTCGAGCAAGGCAAGACCTCCGAAACACCTGACCAGGAACCAGTACAAGGATAATTCCACCGCGAAGTTCCACGAAACCGAGGTCACTCCACCGCTAACCTAAGGTTCTCGGCGCCCGGCTTCGCCGCAAAGCTCCTCACCGCTAACTATCAAAGGTCAAGAGTATAAAGGACTTGCTCCTGACTCGATCGCCTAAAGACCAACAAAACTGTCTCCGAGGACCGCGAACCAAAATCAATCGGGGAAAACGCTGAAGAAGACAGACGCACTAAGGAACAACAGCAGTCGCCAGAGGGTAAACATGATCATCGAGGATCACAGTTCTACCAAGACTCTGTCTCACAATAAAAGCCTACGGGCTAAAAGCCGAGACAAGTTCCAACTGGTTTCCGGATAACGATATTCCTAACCACACCATCACTTTCGAGGAACAGAAACCGCCGGAATCGACAAGCCTCATCATGATCCTTTGGTTATCGATCTGGTAATCCAAGATCTCGAGGTCGGCCGCATCCTCGCCGATACAGGAAGTACGGTCAACGCATCTTCCGCGACACCTCTACAGGATGAAGATCCCACTTGGGAAGTCGCCCCGAGCCAAAACCTTGACTGGTTTCTGGCGCCACTTCCATGACCCTCGAGAATTAAGCTCCCGGTCATGGCTAAATAAGTCACAAAATCGCCGAAGTTCGCAGTAGTCGACAACCCGCCATCTACAATGCCATCATGGGAACCCTTGGATTAACTCCATGAAGGCAGTACCATCCACATATCACCTCGGCATCAAATTTCGACTGCCACGGAACCGCGGTTATCACGGGGTAGTCGGAAACAATCAGAGACTCTGTTACCTAGCAGGTTCAAACTGAAAAGATCGGGAGCCCCAGCCAAGCCGAAGCGAGCAAAGGAACAACATTCCTGAAGGACTCGAAAAAGATGATCGAATCATCGAACAAGTAGCGATTCAAAACAGCGACAAAGCCTCACGAGTCCACCGCCGTAAAAGCGGACAGCTTCGACTCCGCACAAACCGTCGATCCAACCAGCCGCGATCGAAGCGGCGCGCCGAGGGGTAAAAGCGTCTGCCGCAACTATCGGAACTACTGAGATGGCTTGATCCTCGAAAGAGTGCGTGGGCAGCTCGTCGAAACCGCGAGTTCAGCTATCCTCCTCACCAAAGGGGGGAGTGCGTATACTCTATACTCCCACCAAAGCGTGAAATATCGCACATGTACTCAAAATTTTTTTGAAATTTTTCAAATAAAATTCTTTCTATCTATTTCTTACGCTCAATTAATTTAGAAAGCGTAAACGCTTGAGCGAAAATCATATCTTGAAAGAAGCGAGGCGTCGCCTTCTGAAAAAGATAACAAACTCATATCATCGCTAAAACAGTCCACCTGCGACTTAAAACAACTTATGCCCGTCGATTGGCCCCGGCCGGACGCGCTCAGCGTTCCTCAATACAAACTTCGTAGTCAGACCTACGAGGGTCCTCTTACATCCGACAAGGATATCATAGCGCTATACAAGAAACAAAATTTTGGTTTAGCGTCTCGGATAAACTCGAAGATAGCTCGATTCTTTTAACACAAGTCATATAAGCGGCGACTAGTCGCGGACTTTAAGCGAAAAGAATCAGGAAGAAATCACTAACAGGCAAAGCGAAAGCCGATCAGTCATCGCACAGCCTTAAAGCTGAGAGTAAGCCTAGGTATTGCCAAACCCAGTCTTGCTGGATCTTGACATCTCCACAGACATAGTATGTGTATCACGAGATCCCAAAACATGTCTCTTACAGCGTACACCTAAAGCTTCGCTAGTAAGTAGCATACGGACCAGCGACAAAAAGAGTTAGGATCTGAAGTGACTACTGCATTCTTTTCCTTTACACTTGGCGAAAGTATAAATCAAAACAAAAGCGAAATCTCAAAATTTTCATATTCATAAAGTCCGCAAAGGCAGGGGATTCTAAGCCACCAGCGGCCAGTCCCAAAACATAAGAATGCAACCTCAGAGCGGTGCAGAATAAAACTCTAAAAGCGGCCACCACGGCCAAAACATACGATTCACAAAAGGAAGTCAACATCGAGAAATCCAGATGCGGAAATCCCGAATGAACCTGCAGGCTGGTCCACTTCCTCGCTCACGCCTTTGAGCGCTCCCACCACTCTTGGCGCTTCATCGGCTCGCCTCCACAGATCCTCGAAACCTCGATAGTTCCCATAATCTCCGACTCTTTCCTCGACCGAGGAACCAAGGACTCAGCATGAGCACACTCGCCATAAAGTCCTTCATCTCAGCGATCTCGAATCAAAAGAGAACTGGTTCGAGACTTGTAAAGGTTTACGACCGAGCTCCCGCGACTCTGAAATCGCCAACAAACTCCTCGAGCTTTAAAACATTAAAACTCAGCAGCAAACGATTCCGCCTGCCTCGCCACCTCAGCTGCAACCATCCTCCTTCCTCTCCTTTCCGCCAACAAGAGCTCGAGCATGAAGCTCAGCTTGCTTTTCGCTCTGCACCTTAACCTCTTGTCGGAATCGGAAGAGCTCTCGCCAGCTTCCTTGGTATTGAAGTTAGTAATCCTAGACTTGCGGATTCAAGAATACGGTTAAGAAGTTCAAAGGACAAACCTCATTGATCCGCTGGGAGCCCTCGCAAAACCCATTGCTTTTCTCTTCCTCCAGCACTCATCAGATCAAACTCCCGAGGAAGGCCATCAAAGAAATTGTTGAAGTGGAAAATCGCTGGTTCGCTTTTTCCGCTGGAACAAAACTAGGGTTTTCCTCAACGGTGAAGGATCTTCCGAGCCTTCCCACCATCGCATTTTTTCCTTTACGATCTCTGTTTACACCTCCGAAGTCGGGCTTCGATAACCGCTCGGCATCATATGTCGGACAGAGTCTCGACCGTAAAGCCTTACTGCGCCTCGAACCGCTCAAGAGTGAAGGACTTCCAGAAAACGCCTTTGACGGCGGAGATCTCTTGACGAAAAGATCGCCATGCAAATGCGCAACAGCCCCGTTTCTACAAAGCAAAACTTTTCACTAAAACTCGCGACTTCCGAATAACAAAATAGACAACTATTTTTCATCGTGATACCTCGGTTGAAGTTCCATGCATGCGGAAATAGATGGAGGCAGCTCTCCTCGACAGAATCACCATCTATTCGACAAAGAAGAAACGCCCTGCCACGACTTAGGGTTCAAGTAGTCCCCTGAATTATGGCCATATCCTTCTTAGGCAGCATGGAGTAGTAACCGCCGCCATAACTTGAGATCAGCACGCCAAGCCAACTCTCTAAGGCAGGAACGCTGAGCTGGCTGATCGAAGTTCAAGTGACGGTTACCAACAATGGTACCAGGGATCGGGAACCACGCGCAATACGTAAGGAAAGCCTCAGAACATGTAAAGAAACCTTCCGAGGATTCTCGACTCAAGCATCGACGGAACTGAATTTGACTCCATCAGAATCTGTAAAAATCTCAAGAATCCTGAGATATTTACGTGAAACCAGGCTCGCAAAGGGAGCACCAGGCTGCCTCAAAGGTCTCTTCGAACAAGGACGCCTGGCAGGTGGACGCCTACAAGGGCTCGGTAATATGCATTCTTCGCTTCCTCCTCGACTAACTCCTCTTGCTTCACCGCCACATGGCATGAGAGTCATCCGAGGATGAATGGGAAGAAGAATTTCTTGAGGATCTTGAAGACATTATTCTTAAAGAGAGAAAGGATTCTTGAGAGAGATGAATTGTTTATGATGAAGTAAGAATGAATGAGATTTTACTCCATCCTTATAAAGGAGGTAAAATCACTATTTACCCCGACTTTCGGCAAACAATTACGTCTCTACACCTTCCCATACGGCTATACCGCAAGCCAGGATCCGAAAAGCACTACGATTCCTAGCTAGCTGGGGGGCACGCCAACCACTAAATCGCCACCAAAGTCCTCGAAGAAAACTAAGTGACGATCAAAACCAGGAAACAGGTCGCCACCATGAACTCATGAGAAGGCATGAACGGACCGCGGAGCCCCGGGATCAACAAAGGCAAGCAACAGCAGGCACCGGCAGACGCTGACACGGCACGGACGGCAGGACGCCTGGCGCCGGCGGCGCCTGGCGCCCTTATCCTGTCCCGTCTGGCGCCAACGGCAGGCCTATTGTCTCCCATCTGGCGCCGGCGGCAAAGGTCCTGGCGCCCATCCGTGCAATCATCTCATGATCTCGGGCAACGGCAGCATCTTGGTCCTTAAACCCATGTCCGATCGTCCGAGAACTACAATGATTCTTCCGCGAAGTTTTCGATTGTTTAAAAGTTCATCTTTAAACGCCTAAAGTTCAAGCCTCATTACTCAAACCCTTGAAGACGGAAAGTCTACTTATCCAAGTCCATCTCGATCCCGATACTCGAGGAATCTCGAAGATCTTGTTGGGTCAAAACGATTATCTCAAATCTACGGCTAAAGATCCTTCCAAACTCAAAGATTTCCGCAAGAACCACTAACGGGAAAGATCAACAACGGAAAACCCACGGGCGGCAGAGAACCCCCGGCGCCGGGCGTAAGCCGCCTGGCCGGGCGGCACGCTGCCACGCTGAGATGGCTCATGCCGCGCAAGCCCTCGACGCCAGTCGACGGCCCTCGTCCTGGTCTCGGTCCCATTATGCTCGGTCTGATCCCATCTTGGCTTGTTTGGATCAATCTTCGTGAGTTTGGTACGATCACGGTTATTCTAAACACCAAACATCTCGACTATACGAGGAATTGGGGTTCCTTCGGAAATGGCGAAACCTTCAAAGACTATTCTTTCGAAAACCGTAAAAACGTCTAAATGGCCTCGACATGGCCAAACGCCCACTTACGATTTTTCCGAAAAGGAAGGATAACTATGACGGTTTATCCTTATCCTCACATAAGAGATAAATGTCAAGTTTCCAGAAGATAAATGTCAAGTTTTCCGAAGATAAATGTCAAGTTTCCCGATAAACACGAAGATGGACGAAAATGGAAAAAGCCCGATTCAGCCCAAAAGAAGATAGACCGTCTTAAGAGGAGTATATAAGGAGAGCTTTGGGCGAGGAGCAAATCATCACAAAAATTCCAGAGCACTTAGCACTTAGAGCGATTTAGCATTCTTTTCTGTTTTCACTAGCGAGCTAAGACTCAACTAGATAGACTTAAAGCTAATCGGACTAGCGGACTTTTCGACAGCTCTTATAGCCGCATTTCTTTGCTTGTTGTACACGCTCAAACGAGAATTCATAAATAAGATCTCTTTCGCTCAACTCTTACGATTTTTATTTTCACAACTTTAATCTCCATTGATTGTATCGTGTGTGGCCCAGCAGATATCCGGGACCTTCAAGGAAGATCGGGTTAACTCGGGTTTCCTCCACAAATCGTTTATCAGAAATTGACGGTGTGAATTTCGGTTCCCACAAGTTTCATCTTTGATTCATAATTTCATCTCATCTTGTATCTTTGATTGCTTGATTTCATCTCCTTTCTTTCCCTACATGTTTAAGCTTGAATCTCTCATGGGTTTAAGAGTAAGCATGTGGATTAGTGAGTAGATCCATTTAAGATCCATGGGTTAGGGTGATCGAGAGTGATTAAGTGTAGATCCAAGGTGCTTAGTGTTAGATCTATCATTTCCTTGCATTGATTTGGTGTTCTTAAAGATATATTTGAGTTGGCCTCTGAAACATAGAGCTATAGGCATTTCATGCCCGGAAGGTGTTCTATGAAATGCCTGAACCAACTCATCTTTGCTTTTAGCTTGCTTTGCCTAAGGGATTAGTTGTCAAAGAATCTAGGATTGCTATTAGACTCATTCTCCATGTTTGCTTTGATCATTACAGCCAAAGGGATTTGGTGTACTTGGGTGATCATTGCAAAAGAGCATTCATCTAGGGATAGAGCTTGCTTAGTTTTGTTGTCTAGGCATAAGGAATTAGATTGATTGAAAAGTTAGCATCTTGGATTGAATCTTAATCATTTGAAAACAAATCCCTATACCCATAGGTCTCACTCTCCTCATAAGAAAGAAAGTTTTACTTTTTTGTTGCATTTTACTTATTGTCTTGGTTTAATAATCATCCTCTTTAATGATCGCATTTAGATTAAGCATAGACTTGCATTCCCTCTGCTTTATGGTCACTTAGAACTGGTTTAACAATCTTATATACTACATCATTTGATTAGGACCTTAGAAAAGTCCTTTCATCAAATTGGCGCCGTTGCCAAATTCTAAGTTGATTGTGATATTGGGATTTAGTCACTTGCTTGAGACTAAATCATTTTTCTTTTCTTGTGATATTGATTCTCCTTTTGCATCTTCCTTTAATTTTCAGGTGTATGAACACAAGAAGCAGGGGTGCAACTAACCTGGTTCCCACTGTTGAAGAGATAGCTACACTTGAGAGGGAAATAGCAAGAAGGAGAAGAGAAGAAGAGCAACAGGCTCACATTCAGAGGTTGGGGTTTGAGATGGATGATCACCAGCATCAACCTCAAGATGGCAATGGTCAAGGAGCTGACAACCTTGGACCACAGCGCCAGCAACAACAACACCCACAGCGGCCAGCTAGAGCCATTGGCACCTATGAACGTCCTCACATTCATGGCAATAGGACGGGCATCCGCGCACTAGCTGTGGAAGCTAACAACTTTGAGATCAAGTCAGGGTTGTTGAGTGTGATTTAGAACAACAAGTACCATGGCTTGGCTGTAGAAGACCCATTTGATCACTTGGACAAGTTTGATAGCTATTGTGGCTTGTCCAAGACCAATGGTGTGTCCGAAGATGCCTTCAAACTCAAGTTGTTTCCATTCTCTCTAGGAGACAAGGCACGCCAATGGGAGAAATCTTTACCTAGTGACTCCATCACTACTTGGGATGATTGCAAAAGAGCCTTCTTGGAGATGTTCTTCTCCACATCAAGTACAGCCAAGCTGAGGAATGAGATCTCTAGTTTCCAGCAAAAGAACTTGGAAAGCTTTAGTGAAGCATGGGAAAGGTTCAAGGGGTATCAAGCTAAGTGCCCACACCATGGCTTCTCAAAGGAGAGTTTGCTGAGCACATTCTATAGAGGTGCCCTTCCTGAGTTTAGAGCAAGATTGGATACAGAAAGCAATGGTTTCTTCCTGGGAAGGTCTGAAGAAGATGCTGAGGAGCTGGTTGACAACATGGTGAAGAGTGACTCAGTTTACAGTGGAGAACATGACAGAGCTGATAGAACAACCAGAGCTGATGACAACCAGACCAAGAAGGAAATCAAATCCTTGCAAGAGAAGATAGACTTGCTGATTGCTAACCAAGTCAAAAAGGAGCAGATCAACTTTGTGGGTGGTCCAAGTCAGGAAACTCCTCCTAAGGTTAATGAAAATGAAGGTTAGAAGGGCAAGAAAAGCTTTGCTTCATCAACAACAATGGTACTTGGTACAGGAAGGAGCCTAACTTTCAGTATAACAACTACCAGAAAAGGTCTTATCCCAACAACCAGCAAGGAGGCTGTGGGAACCGAAATTTGCACCGTCAATTTCCGATAAAGATTTGTGGAGGAAAACCGAGTTAACCTGATCTTCCTTGAAGGTCCCGGATATCTGCTGGGCCGCACACGAAACAATCAGTTTTAAGTCGAGAAATAAAAATCGTAAAATAGAGCGGGAAAAAGATCTTATTTCTGAATTCGCGTTTTGAGCGTGAACAACAGGTAAGAAGTAAGATACAAGAGCTGTCGAAAGGTCTGCTAGTCCGGCCGCCTAGATCTAACCTAGTTGAGTCGCAGCTCGCTAATGAAAACAGAAAAAGAAAGCTAAAATGCTCTAAGTGCTAAATGCTCTGGAAGTTTTTGTGATCTGGTTTGCTTCTTGCTCAAAGCTCTCCTTATATACTCCTCTTATATCTAGATCGACGCGCCGACGCCGCTCTTTGATTCCCCGTGAGCCGGGAGTGGAAGGTTTTGCGAGGTAGTTTGCTGTCCTTTCGGAGCCGTTTCCTCGAGAGTGGGCTCTTTCGGGGCATCTTTTCTCGCTTCGAGATTCAAGTCGAAGTCTTCTGCCGCTGCCTTGGTGGATCCGCTGCAGTTTGCTCCTCGCAGTTAAGGTGTCGACCTGTTTTGCGAGCGAGGTTATCAGCTTGTCTGTTGTTCCGCCTGCCTCGGGCGGAGGTAAACAGTTCCTTCATCTGCCTGAGCTTCAGTGTTTGCATCAGCAGGATCGCGACGATCTCCAGCTGGAGTTTTCAACGCTACGACGGGTGTTCCGCCTAGCTGGTTGATCTTTGGTGACGCCGTAGACATGATCGAAGCGGTGCAGTTGCGTAGATAGATAGATCCGTGAACCCACCCTCCTTCTAGCCAAACTGTGGGAACCAAATTCGCGACCGTCAATTTCCGATAAAGATTTGTGGAGGAAAACCGAAGTTGACCCGATCTTCCTTGAAGGTCCCGGATATCTGCTGGGCCGCATTACCTAAACAATCAGTTTTAAGTCGAAATAAAATTGTAAAATAGAGCGGAAAAGATCTTATTTCTGAATTGGCGTTTTGGCGTGAACAACAGGTAAGAAGTATGCTACAAGAGCTGTCGAAGGTCCGCTTAGTCCGCCGCCTAGATCTAACCTAGTTGAGTCGCAGCTCGCTAATGAAAACAGAAAAGAAAGCTAAAACGCCGTGCTAAGTGCTCGAAGTTTTGTGATCTGGTTTGCTTCTTGCTCAAAGCTCTCGCTATATACTCCTCTTAAGACGGTCTATCTTCGCTGGCTGAATCGGCTTTTTCCATTTTCGCCCATCTTCGTGTTTATCGAAACTTGACATTTATCTTCGAAAACTCGACATTTATCTTCAGGAAACTTGACATTTATCTCTTATGTGAGGATAAGGATAAATCATCATAGTTATCCTTCCTTTCGAAAATCGGTAATGCTTTGGCCACGCTGGGGCTTAGGCGCTTTTACTGTTTTTCGAAAGAACGGTCTTTGAAAGTTTCGTTTCCGGCGAACCCCAATTCCTTGTATAGTCGAGATATTGGTGTTCTAGAATAACCGCGGATCGCACTCAAACTTGGCGATTGATCCCAACAAGCTAAGATGGGATCGGACCGACACGATAGGACCGAGACCAGGACGAGGGCCGCGGACCGACGCCAGGCCGACCTGCGCCGACGTGGTGCCACCGGGCGCCAGGCCGGGTGCCGCCGGCGCCAGGCCGCCCGCGATGACGGGTGCCGCCGGCGCCAGGCGAGTGCCGCCCGGCGCCAGGCGAGTGCCGCCCGGCGCCAGGCGAGTGCCGCCCGGCGCCAGGCGAGTGCCGCCCGGCGCCAGGCCGGGTGCCGCCGGGCGCCAGGTCGGTGCCGCCGGCGCCAGGCCGCTCGCTGGACGCTGCGGCCGCCGTGCCAGGCCATCTTGCCGCCTGTGGGTTTTGTTGTTCGAACTTTCCGCTAATCGCTTATGGAAATCTTTGAGTTTTGGGAAGATCTTTAGCCGAGATTTCGAGATAATCGAGACCTCGAGTATCGGATTGAGATGGACTTGGATTTGTAGACTTTCCGCCTTCAAGGATGTGAGCAACGAGGCTTCGAAGCTTTAGATGTGTTAAAAGACGAATCTTTTAAACAATCGAAGGCTTTATGAAGACTCATTGTAGATCTCGGACGATCCGACATGGGTTTTAAGGGACCAAGATGCCGCCATTGCCCGAGATCATGAGATGATTGCAACGGATGGGTGCCAGGACCCTTGCTGGCGCCAGATGGGAGTGGACGAGCCTTCCGTGAGTTTTATCGAGTTTAATTACCCGCTTTCTCGCTTTGATCGCCGCTGGTTTTTCGAGGACTTTCGGTAACGATTTCGCCATTGACCGATTTTGACCCCAACAGTTAGCTCTCAGCCAGCTAGGAACCGTAGTGCCTGTCGGATCCTAGCTTGTGGTATAGCCGTATGGGAAGGTGTAGAGACGTAATCGCTGTCAAAGTCGGGTAAATAGTGATTTTACCTCCTTTATAAGGATGGAGTAAGAAATCTCATTCTTACTTCATCATAAGAAATTTACTCTCTCTCAAGAATCCTTTCTCTCTTTAAGAACAATGTCTTCCAGATCCTCAAAGAGAAACTCTTCTTCCCATTCATCCTCGGATGACTCTCCTGCCCATGTGATGGTGAAGCAGAGGAGTTGGTCGAGGAGGAAGCGAAGAATGCGATATCGAAGCCTCTTGTAGGTTCGGGCCTCTAACACTGCCAGAGATCCCTGTCCCGAGGAGACCTCTGAGGCAGCCTGGTGCTCCTTTACCGAAGCTTGGTTTCTCGTGAAATATCTCAAGGTTCTTCGAGATTTTACCAGGTTCCTGAAGGAGTCAAATTCGATTCCCGCTGGTAACGAGTGCAAGGAATCCTCCGCAAGGTTTCTTTACATGTTACGAGGCTTTCTTTACGCATCGACGATGTGGTTCCCGATCCCTGGTGCCATTGTTCGTGGCGCTTCACCGCTCGAACTTTCGATCAGCCAGCTCAGCCGTTCCTGCCTTGGAGAGTTGGCTTGGCGTACTGTCGCTAGCTATGAACTCGGGATTGATCTTGGTCGATGATTTCGAAGGTCTTTGGGGCACTTTCGGCCGGCGGGAGGCGACAGTTACTACTCCATGCTGCCTAAGAAGATATGGCCGTGATTCAGGGACTACCGAATCCCAAATCGTGGCAGGGCGTTTCTTCTTCGTCCAAATAGATGGTGAGTCACAATGAGAGCTGCCTCCATCTATTTCGCAAGCATGGAACTTCAACGAGGTATCACGATGAAAACCTGTTGTCTATCTCACCATTTGAACTGCGAGTTTTAGTGAAAAGTTTGGCTTTATAGGAACAACCCTATCGGCGCATTTGCATGGTGATCTCTTTGTCGAAGAGATCTTCTTCGTCAAAGGCGTTTTCTGGAAGTCCTTCACCCTCGAGCAGTTGAGAGCGGTTAGACTTTATCGGTCGAGATCCTGTCCCGTCGTATAATGCGAACCGTCAAAAGCTTCTTCGGGCGTGGACAGAGATCTCGTAAGGGGGAAGAAATGCGATGATGGGGAAGGCTCGGAAGATCCTTCACCGTTGGGAGAAAAACCTAGTTTTGCTCCAGCGGAAAAAGCGAGCCAGCGATTTTCCACCCAACAACTTCTTTGATGGCCTTCCTCGGAGTTTGTTACTGATGAGTGGCTGGAGGATGAGGAGAAAGCGGGTTTTGCGAGGGCTCTAGCGTGTCAACAAGGTTTGGCCCCGAACTTCTTAACCTACGTTCGAATCTGTATATAAGCATGCTTGCTGATCTTGAGTTTATGCAGGGACTAAGAGTGTTTAGCGAGCGGACTTCGAGTTTCCGCAAATCAGGATTGCTAACTTCAGAGACCAGAAGCGGGCGAAACTTTCGGTTCCGACAAGAGGTAAGGTGCAGAGCAGCGAAGCAAGCTGAGCTTCATGCTCGAGCTCGCTCGGGCGAAAGGAGAGGAAGAAGGATGGTCGCAGCTGAGTGGTGGTGAGACGGGCGGAATCGTTTGCTGCTGAGTTTCAATGTTTTAAAGAAGCTCAGGAGTTTGTCGGTGATTTCCTGTGAGTGCGAGTTGATCGTAAACCTTTACAAGTCTCAGAACAGTTTCTCGCCGATTCGAGATTGCTGAAATGAAGGATTTCATGGCGAGTCGCTCATGCTGAGTCCTTGGTTCCTCTGGTAGAAGAAAGAGTCCGGAAACTATGGGAACTATCGAGGTTTCAGGAGGATCGGTGGAGGCGAGCCGATGAAGCGCCGAGGTGGTTGGAATGCTCAAGGCGTGAATGAGGAAGTGGACCAGCCTGCTAGTTCATTTGGGATTTCCGATCCGGATTTCAATGTTGACTTCCTTTGTGAATCGTATTTTTGGCTGTGTGTGGCCGCTTTCGAGTTTTATTCTGCGACCGCTGAGGTTGCATTCTTATGTTTTGGGACTGGCCGTTGGTGGCTTTGAATCCCGCCGCTTTTGGCGGACTTTATGAATATGATAATTTTGCAGATTTCGCTTTTGTTTTGATTTATACTTTCGCCAAGTGTAGAGGGAAGGATGCGGTAGTCACTTCAGATCCTAACTCTTTTTGTCGCTTGGTCCGTATGCTACTTTTAGTGAGCGCTTTAGGCGTAGTTTATAAGAGACATGTTTTGGGATCTCAGATAATGATACTATGTCCGTGAGATGTCAAGATCCATCAAGACTGGGTTTAGGGCAAGACCTAGGCTTACTCTCAGCTTTAAGGCTGGCGATGATCGATCGGCTCTCGCTTTGCCTCAGTTAGTGATTTCTTCCTGATTCTTTTCGCGAAGTCCGCGACTAGTCGCCGGCTTATATGACTTGTGTTAAAAGAATCGAGCTATCTTCGAGTTTATCCGAGACGCTTAAACCAAAATTTTGGTTTCATATGTATATGATATCCTTGTTGATGTAAGAGGACCTTGTGTCTGACTACGAAGTTTGTATTGAGTGAACGCTTAAGCATTCGCCGGGGCCAATCGACGGGCGCTAGTTATTTTAAGTCGCAGGTGGACTGTCTTTATGATGATAATGAAGTTTTTTATCTTTTAAGAAGTTATGACGCCTCGCTTTCTTTGAAGATATGATTTTCGCTTTTCCGCCGCTGATACGCTAAATGAGCATAAAAGATAGAAAGAATTTTATTAAAAATTTCAAAATTTCGTGTACATGTGCCGATTTTTCGCTTTTGTGAGAGGAGTATGGAGTATACGCGACAGTCCCCCTGGTGAGGGGATAGCTGAATCACGGTTTCGACGAAGTTGCCTACGCATTCTTCCGAGGATCAAGCCATCTCAGAATCTGATAGTTACCGCAGACGCTTTTACTCCCCGCAAGCGTCGCTCGATCGCGGCTGGTCGGATCCGTGGTTTCAGCGGGGTCGAGCTGTCCGCTTTTACGCGGTGGACTCCGAGGCTTTGTCGCTGTCTTGAATCGCTATTCGTTCGGATGATTCTCGATCATCTTTCTTGTAGTCCCTCGGAATGTTGTTTGATTCCTTTGCTCGCTTCGTTGGCGCAGGGCGCCCGATCTTTTCGCAGTTTGAACTCGCTAGGTAACAGAGTCTCGATTGTTTCTGACTACCCCAGATGGCTGCGTTCCGGCCGGAGTCGGAAACTTGATACCGAGGTGATATGTTGATGGTACCGCCTTCATGGAGTTGATCCAAGGGTTCCTATGATGCATGCTATAGATGGCCGGGTTTCACTCTGCAAACTCGACGATCTTTGTGATCTTTCGCCATGACCGGAGCTTAATTCTCCGAGGGTCATGGTAGTGACTCAAAATCCCAAAGGTTTTGGCTCGGACGACTTCCCCAAGTGGGATCTTCATCCCGTGAGGGTGTCGCTAAGATGACGCTGACCGCTTCCGTATCGACGAATGCGCCGATTTCAGATCCTGGATTACCAGGTCGATAACCAAAGGATCGCAGTGAGGTTTGTCGATTCGACGGCCTCGCTCCTCAAAAGCGATCGTGTGGTCAGGAACATCGCTGTCCGGGAACCAGTTGGAACTTGTCTCTCGCCCGTAGGCTTTTATTGACGGTGACAGAGTCTTGGTAGAACTGTGATCCTCCGATGATCATGTTTACCTCTGGCGACTGCTGTTGTTCCCCTGTCGTCACGTCTTCGGCGTTTTCCCGATTGATTTTGGGTTCGCGGTCCTCGGAGACAGTTTTGTTTCTTTTTGGGTGGGTCAGGAGCAAGTCCTTTATACTCTTGACCTTTGATAGTTAAGCGGTGAGGAGCTTTGTGGCGAGCGGGCGGGCAACCTGCAGTTCGCGATGGAGTGACCTCTGGTTTATGGAACTTCGCGGTGGAATTATCCTTGCTGGTTCCTGGTCAGGTGTTTCGGAGTTCTGCCTTTCTCGAGTTGATGGCGTATGCCGCCTTGAAGTCTTCCCTTGATGGGCGTTTTTGTCGTTCACGAGAGGTTTTCTTCTTTCGAGGGCGTTTTCGTGGTCCGTGCTTCCTGCGATAGAAGCTTCATCTCTTCTTCCATGATGATGAAGTCCGTTGCCTTGTGGAAGTATCCTGGATTGTCGCGGCTTCTCGGTAGTATCCACTTTGAACCGACTTGTACCGAAGGTTTCCTCGAGTCGATTAGCGCCATTATGCGCTGATGCCTGTTATGCTGGCCATCACCAGCGCTAAGTCGGCGGGCTACTTCGTCCTCTTCTGAGCTAGACTCCATTGATCCCGTCGGACGTTTCTCTGTATGAACATGGAGTATTGTTTGAAGCGCAGAAGCCGGTTGGCGGAAGCTTCGATGGAGTTCCTTTGAGCGGGAGAACCATTCCGACGGCGCCTTTGAGGTGCTTTCGGCGAAGAACAATGACCAGCGTCTCGCGCTCGGGAGTTTGCACCTACCCATTGCGATCTGGAAAAGGCTGAGTGCGACTTAGGATCCGTCGTACGCGTCATGGGATTTTGATCTTCCACGGGTCTGAATCGCGTGTTCCTTGATCCGGCGGTGAGCGGCGTTTTCCGTGCTTCCTCGAGAAGTCTATCGATCTCGGCGGAACTGGTGCTGATGGATTTGCAATTTCACGCTTTCGCCCACCACGGTCTTTATGAGAGATTAGCGGAGATCATGGATCTACGCTATTGCTGCGGCGTTCCTCGAGTTTGTCGGCTGGTCGCGATAGATCAGAGTTTGATCTTCCGCGAGTTCTTCGTGCTCCATCCAGTAGAGTTCTTCTTCCTCTTACGTCATGGGCTATCGAAGGATACCGTCTGCGGCGGACCGGTCCTCCTCTGGTGGATGTCAGCGTCTTCATGGAAGGATCCGATTGGTGGCTGATATCTAGATCGATGCGCTCGGCGTCGCTTTCCTTGTTTCCGTAGCGAGTGGAAGGTTTTGCGAGATCGTTTGCTGTCCTTCGAGCCGTTTCTTGAATGGGCTCTTCGGGGCATCTTTTCGTGCCGGAGATTGAAGTCGAGTCTTCTGCCCTGGCGTGCCTTAGTGGATCCAGCGGCAGTTTGCTCGCAGTTAAGGTGTCGACCTGTTTTGCGGCGAGGTTATCAGCTTGTCTGTTGTTCGCCCGTGCCTGAAGTAATTAGCTTCCTTCATCTGCTGGCGCCTCCGTGTTTGCATCAGCAGTGACTGCGGGCGCATCTCCAGCTGGAGTTTTCTCCAGCGTTTGCGTCGGCGGGTGTTCCGTCTAGCGCTGGTTGATCTTTGGTGGCGTCGGTGGACATGATGGCGTGTGCATTCGCGAGATAGATAGATCCGTAACCCACCCTCCTTCTAGCAAGCGTAGGGCGAAATTATACCGTCAATTTCCGATAAAGATTTGTGGAGAAAACGAGTTGACCCGATCTTCCTTGAAGGTCAGGATATCTGCTGGGCGCTACGAAACAATCAGTTTTAAGTCGAGAAATAAAAATTGTAAAATAGAAGCGGAAAAGATTTTATTTCTGAATTAGCTTTTGGCGTGAACAACAGGTAAGAGAGTATGCTACAAGAGCTGTGAAGAGGTCCGTAGTCCGGCCGCTAGATCTAACTAGTTAGTCGCTTGGCTAATGAAAACAGAAAAAGCTAAAAGCGCTCTAAGTGCTAAGTGCTCTGGAAGTTTTGTGATCTGGTTTGCTTCTTGCTCAAAGCTCTCATATATACTCCTCTTAAGGCGGTCTATCTTCTTCGCGGGCTGAATGGGCTTTTCCATTTTCGTCCATCTTCGTGTTTATCGGAAACTTGACATTTATCTTGAGCTTCGACATTTATCTTCTGGAAACTTGACATTTATCTCTTATGTGAGGATAAGGATAAACCGTCATAGTTATCCTTCCTTTTGGAAAATCGTAAGATGGCGTTTGGCCACGTTGGGCGTTTAAGCGTTTTCTGGTTTTGAAAAAACGGTCTTTGAAAGTTTCGGTGTTTCGAAGGAACCCCAATTCCTTGTATAGTCGAGATATTGGTGTTCTAGAATAACCGTGTCGACCAAACTTGCGTGGATTGATCGAACAAGCTAAGATGGGATCGGACCGAACACGATAGGACAGAGACCAGGGCGAGCGCCGTGTACCGGCGCCAGGCCGACCTGCGCGGCCAGTGCCGCCGGCGCCAGGCGACCAGCGTCCCGCATGCCGCGGCCGCCCGGCCAGCGTGGCAGTGCCGCCGGCGCCAGGCTGGCCAGCGTCAGCGTGCCGCCGGCGCCAGGCGGCCAGTGGCAGTGCCGCCGGCGCCAGGCGAGAATTACCCGGCGTAGGCGGCTCCGTGATGCGTGCGCCCGGTGCCAGGCCATCTTGCCGTCTGTGGGTTTTCGTTGTTCGATCTTTCCCCGTTAATGCGTTTGCGGGAAATCTTTGAGTTTTGGAAAGATCTTTAGCTGTAGATTTCGAGATAATCGAGATTCCTCGAGTATCGGGATTGAGATGGACTTGGATTTGTAGACTTTCCGTCTCCAAGGATGTGAGCAACGAGGCTTCGAGCTTTAGATGTGTTAAAAGACGAATCTTTTAAACAATCTGGAAGGCTTTGCGGAAGACTCATTGTAGATCTCGGAAGATCGGGCATGGGTTTTAAGGGACCAAGATGCGCCATTGCGAGATCATGAGATGATTGCAACGGATGGGCCAGGACCCTTGCGCTGGCATGGATGGGAAGTGGGCGAGCCTTCCGTGAGTTTTATCGGCGGCGACCGTTTCTTGGCATTGATCGTGCTTGGCTTTTCTTTCGAGGACTTTCGGGTATCGATTTCGTCATTGACCGATTTTGACCCCAACAGAGGCTATCAAACCAAGCAAAACACTCAGCAAGGGAACTACCAGCCTAGGCAGAATCTTCCTCCTGGTTTTACAAACCATGGCAATCAGTCTACTCAAGCTCAAGGTAGCTCCTCCCAAGCTAAATCTCCAGATTCATTGTTGGTGTCAAAATCGGTCACAACGGAATCAATGACTGAAAGTCTCTGGAAAGTATTTCTCAAAACAAAAAGTCTCGGATAATTTGAAAAGAAGTTACACGAGATTTTCTCAAATTAGAATATCCACTCTCTGGTGGGAGCGAAAACAGTTATCTCGAAATCAACGGCTAGGATTATTTTTTACTTATGGGTTCTTCGTGAAACACTTCATGAAAGTAAGATCGGAAGACTACGGGCGTGCGCGTACGAGAGTCCCAGGAAAGATCGATCCGCTCGCCCAAGGACATGAAGATTCGATCACCACAAAAACCCTAAACACAAAAGAATCGGCCTCGAAACTTCGAAGAGGTCGTTCTCTCAAACCGTGAGGAACCAGAAAACGATCAAGATATCAAATCGAAGCCCTCGCCGAGATCTTCAAAACGCCGTGCTGGCACGGACGCCTGGCGCCGGCGGCACTCCGCCACGCTGGCCGCCTGGCGCCGGCGGCACTGGCCACGCTGGCCGCCTGGCGCCGGCGGCACCGTCGCAGCGGGCGGCCTGGCGCCCGGCGGCACCGACCTGGCGCCCGGCGGCACCGACCTGGCGCCGGCGGCACTCCGCCACGCTGGCCGCCTGGCGCCGGCGGCACTGGCCACGCTGGCCGCCTGGCGCCGGCGGCACTCCGCCACGCTGGCCGCCTGGCGCCGTCGACGGCCTCGCCCTGGTCTCGGTCCCATCGTTTGGTCTGATCCCATCTT
The DNA here is from genome assembly GCA_016771965.1 of Brassica carinata. Classification (NCBI taxonomy): domain Eukaryota; kingdom Viridiplantae; phylum Streptophyta; class Magnoliopsida; order Brassicales; family Brassicaceae; genus Brassica; species Brassica carinata. The sequence continues at coordinate 27,696,565 of CM028690.1, forward strand.
GGTTTGTTTGGATCAATCATCGTGAGTTTGGGACGATCACGGCTACAGAATAAACATCCTTCGACTTGATTGGAATCGCCCTTGATGTTTTACGACAAAAACTAGAAGGATTGGATTTCGTAGAAGATATCAGATAAAACAAGGTCGATTAACTTGAACATCGATCCTTTAGGCTATCGGTTTATTTTACGAAAGATAGTCTTTTCAAGAAATCGATAAAACGCTCAACGGCTTAAGACAAGTCCACGGACTTACTACGATTTTAAGAATTCAGGCCCAATCAGACTATGACGGTTTATCCACTTCCAACATCGGATAAACATCAAGTCACCGAAAAATAGGGAAAACTCGAGGATAATTATGAAGATCGACGGAAATGGAATATTTCCCGAAGAGATAAACTTGGGCCCAAAGGCGAGGTCCATCATCCTAAGGCAAACCGACCTAGGAGTGAGTATATAAGGAGAGCAAGAGCAGAAGAGAAAAGGATCCGAAAATCCTAGAATCTAGACTTAGAGAACTCATGTTAGCTTAGAGAACTTAGAACTTAGGCGGTTAGGTCAGCGAGGCAGGACTTAGAACGTCTGGCCACCTCTTGTTCTAGTTTTATCTTCTCCGCAGACCCTTGTTCCTCTCGGAAGGATCTAACAATTCTTTTACTCAGAGCTCCGCACATAGAAACGCCTAGGCATTATCTTCGACATGCCTGTTTCTATGACCAACGCTCATACTAGACGAACCAGGCCCTAGAACGTCTGGCCGCCTCCTGCTCGCAAATCTCCGCTCCTCTCGGAAGGATCGGACAATTCTTTTACTTCAGAGCTCCGCTCATAGAAACCCTAGGTGTTATCTTCGACATGCCTGTTTCTATGACAAACGCTCATACTAGATCGAACCCGCCCAGGCGGTTCGATCTCTTGTTCAACTCTTTCTAAACTGAACTACGTCCGACTTGATCCTCGAAGAGTGCGTAGGCAGCCTTTCTTAAGGTCCAGTCCCAAATCTTAACAAAACCTTTTCGCATTTATTCGGTCACTTGTCATTGGCTGTCGCGAGAATACGGACCTTCAGGAAAGTCAGGTTAACTTGGCTTTCCTCGTTTTATTCATTAAAATTGGCGGTGTGAATTTCTGTTCCCACAGTTTGGCTAGAAGGAGGGCGGATTACTCTTACTCATCTGACGCCAGCAGTCGAACCGATGTCGAAATATGAAAGAAAAGTTGCAGTTTCGTCAGCGATGGTAAAACAACTCCAGCAGCGACTGTTCCACGCCAACGCCACGCAAACGCCACGGTGCTCGAGCAAATCAAAACCTAGCAGCGGCTTTCCGCCACAGGAAGAGCAGCGAGCTCGCAATTTCTCTATCTAAACAGAATGGGCAGCGATAAAATCTATCAAACCTCAAAATTTCTTCTTGTTACCAAGTTAAATGCATAGCGAGCAAGGTTTCTACGAAAAACGTTTCTACGAAAAATGTTTCTTTCGAGAACCTCTCGGAAAAATAAAACTTATTCTCCTCGAAACCTTGGGGAAACCCTATATTACTCGCGGAACAGAAGCACGGCAAATTGGTTCACCGATTCCCACTGCCATACTTCTTACAAACAAGTCTCGAGGAATAAACGGGAAAACGAAAGGAGGTCGGAGCTTAATCTTACTAGGAAGACTTGCCATAGGGTAATATCATTCTTCCCAGTCCGCCTTAGTAGGAGCCCACTTTGTTCTCCTTTGTGTCTAGGTCAAAATGGCTTCGTTTCATCTCAATCGGAGTTTCCGTTGAGATTTTCTGAAAGGAACAAAATCACTCTCCGGCCACCTCGCCATGGGCAAGGACAAACATTACCGAGGCCACCTCACCCTCCGACATGGCTACCTCGCCACAGGGTGAACTCACCTTCGGTATCCTTTGAGTTTAGATCAAAGTGGCTTTCGTTTAGTCTCAATCGGAGTTTCGTTGAGATTTTACGAAGGAACAAAATCACTCTCCGGCCACCTCGCCGTGGGCGAGAACAACCATCACCAAGGTCACCTCGCCCATGGCCACCTCGCCTGTGGAAACCTCACTTTGCTCTCCTTTGAGTCTAGGTCAAGATGGTTTTCGTTTCGACTCAATCAGACTTCCGTTGAGATTTTCTGAAGAAAACAATGTAGCTGTCTCGACCACCTCGCCCATGAGAAGGATCTCTCTGTCCGTCATAGGATGAGACCGGTCCTGTCTCAGTACCATGCATCTTTGCCTGAGTTTTCGTAACTTCGATCTTTGAGTTCGTGAGCCCGGGATCGGCGAAGGCGAGCAACAGCAGCATCGGCGGCAAGGGTCCCGCCCATCCGCAGTCGCTGCGGATCTCGGCAACGGCAACATCTTGGTCCCTTAAACCCATGTTGGATTGTTCGAGAAACACGACGATTCTTCCGCAAAGACTTCCGCGATTGTTTAAAGGTTCATATTTTAAGCGTCTAAAGTCAAGCCTCATTGCTTAAACCCTTGAAGGCGGAAAGTCAATGAGCCCAAGTCCATCTCAATCCCGATACTCGAGGAGTCGTTGGATTAAAAGCGATTATCTCGAAATCTGCGGCTAAAGATTCTCCCAAACTCAAAGATTTCCCGCCGCGAGCGACTAGCGAGGAAAAGATCGAACAACGGAAAAACCACGGATGGCAGGCGGCCTGGCACCGGCGGCACGCATCAGCGAGCGGCCTGGCGCCGGCGGCAGCGAACCCGGCCTGGCGTCGGCGGCACCGTCCGCAGCGGGCGGCCTGGCACCGGAGGCACCCGGCCTGGCGTCGGCGGCACCGTCCGCAGCGGGCGGCCTGGCGCCGGCGGCACCGTCCGCAGCGGGCGGCCTGGCGCCGGCGGCACCGTCGCAGCGGGCGGCCTGGCGCCGGCGGCACCGACCTGGCTTTGGTCGGCGGCCCTCGCCCTGGTCTCGGTCCCATCGTGCTCGGTCCGATCCCATCTTGGCTTGTTTGGATCAATCTTTGTGAGTTTGGTACGATCACAGTTATTCTAAACACCAATCATCTCGACTATATGAGGATATGGGATTCCTTGAATGCGAAACCTTCAAAAGATTATTTTCGAAATTTTTGTAAAGGTTTTAATTCTTAGTAGGACAGGAACAAAAACGTCTTGAAAACTGCCGTAGAATTGAGGGAACTTAGGACCTAGGTGGATAGTCTAGCAAGCTAAGTCTTAGGAAATATTTCCAGTCTCGTTCCATCGTTCCTTGATTGTCCAGGCAGAACATGCAAACCGATCTAGTCTCTCGAAAAACCGAGAAACGATCGCCACGCATTCTAAAAGCATACTCATCCCGCTTCCTAAAAGAAAGAAAAAACGTACACAAGCCCTCGGAAGAGCGGCTAACCTTTTCTTTCGTAAAAGAAAAGGATGGAGTGCGTATACTATACCATTATAATCCCATCTTGAAAACTTTTGCTTCAGCATCAAGCGCTTTGACAAAGCAAACTCGCAGCAATAAGATTAGATCTAAAAGCGCTAGCGGCATAGCCCAACCGTTCACGGCATAGCCCAACCGTTACAAACATAGTCTTGAAAACTCGTCGTCTCTAATCGCAAACTTCGCGACTAGAAGCGTGTACCAATGTCAGACTAATAGCCGCGATGGTGAACTACGAAAATAGCGAAATAACCTTGGTAAAACTTCGATGAGTAATTGAAGCAGCTTTCATCAAAGGTCGAAATCATAAGCGGAAACATCTCGTGCAATCAGCGGAAACATCGCTACTTTGACAATCTGCGATTTTCTATCTCCATGAAACCGGTCATCCATTACTTTCCTATAACAAGAATATTTTAAACAAAACAGCCTATGGAAAAACATGATCGGTCTCATGCAAAAGCGACTTCGCGATGCATAAAACTGAATGAGAAAAACATAATCCGTGGTCGCATATATCGCAAGTAATTTGTGAAAAAACTCTCCAGTTACCTTTACAAAATCCCCTCTTACATCACTTTTCGAAAAATCCTTTGTATGAATTGAGTCAATTCATACAAAGCAACTTTCGTGAAATAAACATAATGGGTCCAACGGTAACTGTCATAGACAGTTTTGCTCCACAAGGTTTCTGGCTCCTGCTTTCACTCCCGCGATTCGTCCAAGCAGGAAATAATCCGCTGGCAAACCGCACATGTCCTGCGTCGATCCCTTAAACTTTTTCCCCCCGGATAAAATGAAACAATTTTCATGCAACAAAAAAGACTTTATAAGAGCCATTAATCGTATAACTAAGACCTAAAGTGGAAGATCGTTTCTAAAAGCCACCAGCCCTAACTCAGAAAACTCCGCTATGCCTGGCATGTCTATCTCGGCAAACGCTATTTGGCCCTCGGCCAACTACGCCCTTTCGTAAAGCCCGGACCTGAATTCGGCATCCCTATTAAGGACAATCGTAAACTAACATGACCTTAATAAGGGTCATGGTCTGATCGTTTACCAACAACTTCCTTGGCGACACGGCTGAATCTAGCCTCCATGCCAATCCAAAGCTACTGAGCGAGCACCCCTCCAATCACTTAACAGCTAAAAAAAAATCCACGATTTGTTCATAAAACGCCAAGTGACTATTACGCAAGCAATTTGTCGCATAACTCAGAATCGGAAATCATACAGTAAACTCTTCACACCAAAACTCAGTCCTAACAACCATATGGTTAACGGAAGATTTAAACTCATCGTCAATCGATTAAGTTCTATATGCCCCGTAAACACGGCATGAAAATAAACACTCGTGACAAGGCTCCAAGAGTTATACGAGTCATCCTTAATATATACAAACAAATTCGGAAGGCCAACACTTAGCGAAGCACTGTGAATGTAGATGCTTCTCCCTGGTCGAACTTACGCGACCTCTTGGTCCTGCGTCCAAGCGAAACAACAGTTTCTGGCTGCGAACATTCGCAAAACATCTCAAAGCCAGCGAACATTTCAACCACGAAATGCGGCACAAAGAAACTTCGACCTTCAGCACTGCGAGGCGTCATGCTTTCGAAGGACATTCTTTTCCTCAAAAGCGTTCCAGGCGAAATCCTGGTCTCTAGAACTCAAAACATACAAACACACCTCTAGCGGTAACATGCCTACTGGCATCATTTCGTTGTTGCTGATCACAACAAGCGAACTCTAACGTCCTAAACAGACAAATAGCAGCCCTTCAAGGGTAGGCTCTCTTGCATCCGACAAGGATAAACATAGCGCTATACAAGAAATCAAATTTTGGTTTAGCTCTTAGTAAAGGAAGTAGCTCGACTCACGCCAGACAAATCATTTAAGCCGACAACAATTAGGATTTTAAGCGGTGCGAGTCAGGTTAAAATCGCAAACAGGCAAAACGAAAGCCGATTTGTCATCGCAAAGCCTCAGTCCGAGAGTAAACCTAGGTCTTGCCTAAACCCAGCCACGCTGGATCTTGACATCTCACAGACATAGTATGGTATCACGAGATCAAAATTTGTCTCTTCACTTAAGCCTATTAGTTTCACGAACTTTTCGTAAATCAGTAAACCGCGGAAAATCTCGCTTTATGCAAACAATAGATGCGGTGATCATCAGGGAACTAGGAATGAGGCGACAACTCACACCCTCTTTCTCATACTTGAAAAACTGAAGTTCATAAATAATCGAAAACAAATACATCAACAGCATCATTCTCAAAAGTCTCTCATGACACATAACCAGACCATATAAGTCTGCTGCTAAACAGATCACAAGGGTCTTAAACTCCAAAGCGAACTTCTGAAGGCTTGATCCCTACAACAAAGTGCGTAGGCAGCCTTCGAAGGCGCAGCCCCAATCTTACCACTTTCAACGGAGCCTTTCAACCATTAATTCCGCCTATCTTACCTGACATATCTTATCGCCGCAAGAACATCACGAAGGTTCTAACGAAATGGGGCTAACTGTTGGTGTCAAAATCGGTCACAACGGAATCAATGACTGAAAGTCTCTGGAAAGTATTTCTCAAAACAAAAGTCTCGGATAATTTGAAAAGAAGTAATAATGAGATTTTCTCAAATTAGAATATCCATATCCGTGGGGCAAAACGGTTATCTCAAATCAACGGCTAGGATTATTTTTACTTATGGGTTCTTCGTGAAACACTTCTTGAAAGTAAGATCGAAGACTACGGCGCAGGCGACGAGAGTCCCAGGAAAGATCAATCCGCTTCGCCCAAGGACATGAAGATTCGATCACCACAAAACCCTAAACACAAAAGAATCGGCCTCGAAACCCGAAGAGGTCGTTCTCTCAAACCGTGAGGAACCAGAAAACGATCAAGATATCAAATCGAAGCCCTCGCCGAGATCTTCACAACGCCGTGCTGGCACGGACGCCTGGCGCCGGCGGCACCGACCTGGCGCCGGCGGCACCGGCCTGGCGCCGGCGGCACTCGCCACGCTGGCCGCCTGGCGCCGGCGGCACTCGCCACGCTGGCCGCCTACGCCGGCGGCACTCGCCACGCTGGCCGCCTGGCGCCGGCGGCACTCGCCACGCTGGCCGCCTACGCCGGCGGCACTCGCCACGCTGGCCGCCTACGCCGGCGGCACTCGCCACGCTGGCCAGCCTGGCGCCGGCGGCACTCGCCTGGCGCCGGCGGCACTCGCCACGCTGGCCGCCTACGCCGGCGGCACTCGCCACGCTGGCCGCCTGGCGCCGGCGGCACTCGCCACGCTGGCCGCCTACGCCGGCGGCACTCGCCACGCTGGCCAGCCTGGCGCCGGCGGCACCGGCCTGGCGCCGGTCGACGCCCTCGCCCTGGTCTCCGTCCCATCGTGTTCGGTCTGATCCCATCTTGGTTTGTTTGGATCAATCATCGTGAGTTTGGGGGATATCACACGGAATAAACATCCTTCGACTCGATTGGAATCGCCCTCGATATTTTACGACTAAAACTAGAAGGATTGGATTTCGTAGAAGATATCGTGATAAAACAAGGTCGATTAACTTGAACATCGATCCTTTAGGCTATACGGTTTATTTTACGAGAAAGATAGTCTTTTCGAGAAATCGTATAAAACGTTCAACGGCTTAAGACAAGTCCACGGACTTACTTACGATTTTAAGAATTCAGGCCCAATCAGACTATGACGGTTTATCCAATTTTCCCGAACATCGGATAAACATCAAGTCACCGAAAAATAGGGAAAACTCGAGGATAATTATGAAGATCGACGAAATGGAATATTTCCAAGAGATAAACTTGGGCCCAAAGCGAGGTCCATCATCCTAAGGCAAACCACCTAGGAGTGAGTATATAAGGAGAGCAAGAGCAGAAGAGAAAAGGATCCGAAAATCCTAGAATCTAGACTTAGAGAACTCCTGTTAGCTTAGAGAACTTAGAACTTAGGCGGTTAGGCCAGCGAGGCAGGACTTAGAACGTCTGGCCGCCTCTTGTTCTAGTTTTATCTTCTCCGCAGACCCTTGTTCCTCTCGGAAGGATCTAACAATTCTTTTACTTAGAGCTCCACACATAGAAACGCCTAGGCATTATCTTCGACATGCCTGTTTCTATGACCAACGCTCATACTAGACGAACCAGGCCCTAGAACGTCTGGCCGCCTCCTGCTCGCAAATCTCCGCTCCTCTCGGAAGGATCGGACAATTCTTTTACTTCAGAGCTCCGCACATAGAAACCCTAGGCGTTATCTCCGACATGCCTGTTTCTATGACAAACGCTCATACTAGATCGAACCCGCCCAGACGGTTCGATCTCTTGTTCAACTCTTTTTAAACTGAAATACGTCCGAGTTGATCCTCCAAAGGGGTACGTAGGCAGCCTTTCTTAAGGTCCAGTCCCAAATCTTAACAAAACCTTTTCCGCATTTATTCGGTCACTTGTCATTGGCTGTCGCAGAGAATCCAGACCTTCAGGGAAAGTTAGGTTAACTTGGCTTTCCTCCGTTTTTATTCATTAAAATTGACGGTGTGAATTTCGGTTCCCACATTCATCTATGGAAGCTATGTTCAAACAATTATTGGAAGGTCAAGCTAGAACAGCCAAGGACATTGGCCATGAGTTCAAGACTGTTCACTCCAAGATTGATAGCAGATATACTGAGCTAAACAACAAGATTAGAGCATTGGAGAATCAGTTTGCTTCTATGAACTCTCAGCCAAGTCGCCAACAAGGAACACTACCAGGAAAGGCTGAGCAAAACCCCAAGGAGCCAATGAAGGCAATCACTTTGAGGAGTGGTAGAGAGCTACCTCGAAGAACTCTCCCCAAGGATGGTGAGACACTAAGTGGGGGGTGGCTATCAACATTGATGATGATATTGTGATTGTAGATGAGAAGGTTGATGAGGAGATTCTGGAAAAGATTGTTGAAGCTAAGGGTAAAGGAAAGGTTGGAGAAGAGAAGAAAGCACTAAAGCATGGTGAAGTTACCACTCCACCAAAAGAGTCTTCTTTTGTTCCTCCTCCCTATGAACCTAAGCTGCCATTTCCTGGAAGATTCAAGAAGCAAATTTTGGAGAAGTACAAAGCACTCTTTGAGAAGCAAATGAGTGAAGTTCAAGTCACAATGCCCATCATTGATGCCTTCATGCTTGTCCCTCAATACAACAAGTTCTTGAAGGATGCTGTGGCTGCCAAGAAGAAGGAAATGGAAGGCATGATGATTCTTACTCATGAGTGCAGTGCCATTATCCAGAGATTGACAATCCCTAAGAAGCTAGAGGATCCAGGCTGCTTTACCCTACCTTGTGCCATTGGTCCTTTGATGTTTGAGAGATGTCTATGTGATTTGGGAGCTAGTGTCAGTCTCATGCCTCTATCTGTTGCCAAGAAGCTTGGGTTCAGCCAATACAAGAAGTGCAAACTCTCTTTGGTGCTTGCTGATCGCTAAGTCAAATTCCCCATTGGTATCCTTGAAGACCTCCTGTGGGGGTGGCTATCAACATTGATGATGATATTGTGATTGTAGATGAGAAGGTTGATGAGGAGATTCTGGAAAAGATTGTTGAAGCTAAGGGTAAAGGAAAGGTTGGAGAAGAGAAGAAAGCACTAAAGCATGGTGAAGTTACCACTCCACCAAAAGAGTCTTCTTTTGTTCCTCCTCCCTATGAACCTAAGCTGCCATTTCCTGGAAGATTCAAGAAGCAAATTTTGGAGAAGTACAAAGCACTCTTTGAGAAGCAAATGAGTGAAGTTCAAGTCACAATGCCCATCATTGATGCCTTCATGCTTGTCCCTCAATACAACAAGTTCTTGAAGGATGCTGTGGCTGCCAAGAAGAAGGAAATGGAAGGCATGATGATTCTTACTCATGAGTGCAGTGCCATTATCCAGAGATTGACAATCCCTAAGAAGCTAGAGGATCCAGGCTGCTTTACCCTACCTTGTGCCATTGGTCCTTTGATGTTTGAGAGATGTCTATGTGATTTGGGAGCTAGTGTCAGTCTCATGCCTCTATCTGTTGCCAAGAAGCTTGGGTTCAGCCAATACAAGAAGTGCAAACTCTCTTTGGTGCTTGCTGATCGCTAAGTCAAATTCCCCATTGGTATCCTTGAAGACCTCCCTGTGATGGTGGGAAATTGTGAAATTCCTACTGATTTTGTTGTGCTTGAGATGGATGAAGAAGCTAGAGACACCTTGATCCTTGGAAGACCATTCTTAGCCACAACAGGAGCCCTTATCAATGTGAAGGAAGGCAAGATGGATCTTCATTTGGGGAAAGAGCACACTCTCCATTTTGACATCAATGAGGTAATGAAGAGGTCTACTGTGCAAGGCCAAGTGTTTTACATAGAGGAGATGGAAGCTCTTGCTGATGAGCTTCTTAAGGAATTGGCACTTGGGGAGTTGGCAATAGGGGACCCTTTGCAGCATGCTTTAACAGTGGATAAAGAGGTCCAAGTGGTTGAGAACCAAGAGAGTGATGCTATTGTGGCCATGCTGGATTCTCGCAAGAAGATTGAGGATAAAGGCCAGTATGAGGAGCTCAAACAAGAGGTGCACCAAGCTGTTTCAGCAACTCAACAAGAGGACACCCAACACGATGATTGGAGTGAGCTCAAGGCACCAAAAGTGGAGCTAAAACCTCTTCCCCATGGTGTAAGGTACGCATTTCTAGGCCCTAATGAGTCATATCCTGTCATTGTGAGTAGTGAACTTACTGAACTTGAGCTTTCTCAACTTTTAAATGCACTTAAAAAATTTAGAAAGGCAATTGGGTACTCACTAGATGATATTAAGGGGATATCACTTTCTTTGTGCATGCATAGGATACATCTAGAGGATGAGTCAATGACTTCTATAGAGCATCAAGGAAGGTTGAATCCTAACCTGAAAGATGTTGTAAAGAAGAAGATTCTTAAGCTCTTAGATTCTGGTGTTATCTACCCTATTTCAGATTCTAAATGGGTATCTCCTGTGCATGTAGTTCCAAAGAAAGGTGGTATCACTGTGGTTAAAAATGACAAGGATGAATCGATACCAACTAGAACCATAACTGACCATAGGATGTGTATTGATTATAGAAAGCTCAACTCTGTATCTAGAAAGGATCATTTTCCATTGCCATTTATTGATCAAATGCTTGAGAGGCTTGCAAACCATCCTTTCTATTGTTTTCTTGATGGGTATTCAGGGTTCTTCCAAATCCCCATACATCCCAATGATCAAGAGAAGACAACATTCACATGCCCCTATGGCACCTTTTCTTATCGAAGGATGCCATTTGGGTTATGTAATGCTCCAGCAACCTTTCAAAGGTGCATGATGTCTATCTTGTCGGATCTCATTGAGGATATATTGGAGGTATTCATGGATGATTTCTCTGTCTACGGATCTTCGTTTTCTGCTTGTTTGTCCAACTTGTGCAGGGTCCCACAGAGATGTGAAGACACCAACCTAGTGCTGAATTGGGAGAAGTGTCACTTCATGGTCAAAGAGGGGATTGTGCTTGGGCATAAGATTTCAGAAAAGGGCATTGAAGTGGACAAGGCTAAGATTGAGGTGATGGTCAGCTTGCTGATGAAAGAACTTTTCTAGGGTCCTAATAAAATGATGTAGTATATAAGATTGTCGAACCAGTTCTAAGTGACCATGAAACAGAGGGAATGCAAGCCTATGCTTAATCTAAATGCAATCATTAAAGAGGATGATGATTAAACTAAGACAATAAGTAAAATGCAACAAAAAGTAAAACTTTCTTTCTTATGAGGAGAATGAGATCCATGGGTGTAGGGACTTGATTTCAAATGATTAAGGTTCAATCCAAGATGCTAACTTTTCAATCAATCTAATTCCTTATGCCTAGACAACAAAACTAAGCAAGCTCTCTCCCTAGATGAATGCTCTTTTGCAATGATCACCCAAGTACACCAAATCCCTTTGGCTGTAATGATCAAAGCAAGCATAAAGAATGAGTCTAAAAGCAATCCTAGCTTCTTTGACAACTAATCCCTTAGGCAAAGCAAGCTAAAAGCATAGATGAGTTGGTTCAGGCATTTCATAGAACACCTTCCGGGCATGAAATGCCTATGGCTCTATGTTTGGCCAACCCAAATATAGCATTAAGAACACCAAATCAATGCAAGGAAGGGATAGATCTAACACTAAGCACCTTGGATCTACACTTAATCACTCTCAATCACCCTAACCCATGGATCTTAAATGGATCACTCAAATCCACATGCTTACTCTTAAACCCATGAGATTTAAGCTTAAACATGTAGAGAAAGAAAAGAGATGAAATTAAACAATCAAGAACACAAGATGAGATTAAGATTCTAAGATTCAAAGATAAAACTTTCTCAGAGGTTTGTGTTCTTAGAGAGAAAATAACATAAGTCTCAATCTAAGGATAACAAGAGTATTTATAAGTGGCTTGAAAGCCCTAGAAACATAAAACAAGATTACCAAAAAGTCCTTAAGCAAAATTGGTCTAAACCAATGCGAATGAAGCTTGAAATTCGGTCAGGGGAGACTCAGTCTGTCCCAACCGGTCTGGCCACAGGTCCAAGCTTGTCTTGATCCTTGTCCGGTCCGTCGGGTTCAGCTCGGTTCTTCCCCGGCTGTCCGGATGCCTTGATCCATCTCTTCCGTCCGGTGCTCCAAGCGGACGTCCCTGATCCACTCTCTTCCTGCTCATGTGATGCTTCTCGACCGGGGTCATCAAACCGGTCTGTGCTCCCGATCCAGTGTATGCTCTTCATGGCCGGGTGAGTGATGTCGGACCATGATCCCGGCGATCCGTCCTGCTGGTTTCTTCGACCGGGTGTCCCTTCGGACTTGTCTACCGGTCTGGTCTCCTCCAGAACAAATCAAGCGACCGGTACCTGTCCCAGGCTCAGTCATCCCGGACTGGACCACTTCCATCCATCTGTTCTTTTCCCGGCCGGCTGCTTGAACCCGGCCGTCTCTACCCGGCCATCCTGACATGCTTCAAGTGAATTGATCATAGCTTCTCCAATACAGGTCCAAATGACTTGAAACCACTTCCATTGGAAAGCTAACTCAATTTTCTGTGTCTCCACAAAATCTTAGGAGCAGGAGACATCTCTAAGGCCTCTGTCCATGCTCATCTTTATCTTGACCAGATCATGGATTTGACTTCTCTTTTCATGGTCAAACATGATTCTTCATCTCTTTTGGGGCCATAAGGCTTCCAAACACCTCAAATCACACCAAAGCATACTCCAACACCTGATAAGGACAAATGAATGCAAAATGGCCCTAAACATGCCTAATGCCTAACTTATATGATCAAAATGCATAAGATATATGATCAACTCCCCAACACTAGACCTTTACTTGTCCTCAAGTAATCTTTTCAAAACACAAGGAGGAGAGACATAGAGATGGAAGCAAAGCTAAAAGAAACAATCATAGCACTCAACTTGACATCCTAAAGAAACATAGCAAATAACATGAGCAAAACTTCCTATTATGCTCTAGCTTCACAAGGCCTATCAATGACCCTTATGCCTCTACACAAGATGCAATGCTTATCAACCAACAAGTTCTCTTAACCAGCCCTCACATTGATTCACACACACACACACACAAGGTGAAGTCTCATATATGGGCACATGATCTCAATCATTTGGCTAGGTGATCAAATGGTCTAATATGGATGATAATGGGGGTTCAATGCATCATTTCAAGGTGGCAATCACTCAAAATCAAGGAGCTTGACCATTATGCAAAATTTATCTAAGACTAGGAGCAATTCATGCATACATGGATCCATCCTCATCATTCTACCCAATTCCTAAGTGATTACAAGATCTACTCCCCTTTATTCATCCAATAACCCAAAATGAAAAACATTCTCACATCACTCACCCAATGAACAACTCTCTTTCTCATGATTCAACCACTAAGGACCTCTATTCATTTTTATAAGCTCTAACTCTTTTGGTTTTTCTCTTCCCCACTATCTTATTGAATCTTTCTTTCTTTCTTTGTTTTTTTTCTTTTTCTTTTTTTTTTTTTTTAACATGAAGGGGGAAGGTCAAAACATCAATCAAGAGCTTCTTATCTTTCTATTCTAGGTCCCTAGGGATCTTCTTTCTTATGATAATCATTTGTTCATCAATCTCAACATTGTTACATTCCAAACCCAAGATATAAACTATTAAGGAACAAAAACCCCACTCACCATCCTAGAAGCTAGCTCAAATGAGGACCCTATGCTAGCAAGAGATGAGAACAAATCCATGTCGCTCCCAATAATCTCAAGATTTTGCACATGACAAGCTATCAGAAAAGGCCTCACTCAAGCAAATCAATGTAGGCTTCAAAGAATGGCTAGGGATCAAGGGTATGGGAGTGCCATTTGGGTTAACAAAGAGTGGTATAATGGGAAAAGATAACCCAAATGTGTATGAGACCCATGATCAAGTATGCAAATGCTCATATGCAAGAGAAATTAAGTTCATTCAAGTCTAAGTTCAGGATGGAGCTGGTCTTAAGAACAATGCCAATATCAAGCAAGCAAGCAAGTTTCAAGAATAGTTCTCAAGGCTCAAAGCATGCAAGCCTTTCAAAAGATGCTTAAGCTATTTGATATGCTTAACTAGGGTGCCAAATTCAGTGCAAACAAGTGTTCTATACAAGGCAATGCTCCATATGCAAATGAATGCAACTTATATGCTCTAGACTCAATCTTAAAGATGCAAGTGATGCAATCTACATGATTCAAAAATTTTAATTTTTTTTTATATGCAAATATGAATTAACAATGCAATGCATGAGAATCAATATCACAAAGCAAACAGGATCAAATACTTGGTACCTCCCCCACACTTAAATCACACAGTCTCTGTGTGAGTAAGAGGGAAAGAGATACCCCAACAAGACAAAAACAAATGTATATACAAGAAGGGTTGGAGTGATACCTAAGAAGGGTGTTTGGGTGTGGTGTTTGGTGCCGGGGCTAGGAGCTGGCTTGGTTCATAGCAACTAGAGGAGGCTGCTACATGGCAATCATAGGGCTCAGGTGATTAATCACCTTTCTTCTCTCCTCTAGTGCTTGGCTGAACCTGAAAACCTCAACCACTTTTATTAGAAACTTAAAGAAAAATTAAAATTGCAAAGCTATGTACAAGGATTACCATGGGACTTCCTCCCAAGTGAGCTTGTTTTGAGTCACTTAGCTTGACTACCTTGTCTCTTGAACTAGTGAGAAGGAGGATCCTTCCCACCTTTAAGTGTGATGGTGAGGACCTGAGAGAGAAGCTCTTGAAGCTTGATTTGGCCATCCTGGAGCTGAGGAGTGATGATGGCTCTAGCACTTGAGAATGGTATGGACCTGCCCTTGTGCTTGATCTTGTACTCAATGCCCCATCCATCAGCTTCTTTGGATGGAGAGTGAGAGTGTGTGAGAGCAAATCAAGAGGTGGAGGATGAGGCTCTTTCACCATCTTCTTCTTGCCATGAGTGGCCTTTGAGACTCCACTCATCCCCCCTGTTTTAGCACTTTCCAAGTGCTCATCACACAATTCTTTTGAAGACTCTCCATCAAGACCTTCGTTCTTACCAACAACCTCTTCATCTTGGGGCTTCTCAACAGCTTGTGCATCACAAGTGATTGTCCCACAATAGGCTGATTCCAATGGAGGTTGGAGAGGATAGGAGACAGCTTTGTTGACATGCATTAGGGTGACCTTCTTGTTGGGAAAGTCAATGCAAGGTCCAACTGTTGTGAGAAAAGGAGTGCCTAAGATCAAGGGGACTCTCTCTTCAGATGCCATTTCCAAAACAGTGAGGTCAATAGGTATGATGCAGGAACCAATCTTCAAGGGAAAGTCCTTGATTATGCCAAGTGGGGTTGTAGAAGAAGAATCCCCAAAGGTGAGAGGAGAAGTGTCTGGTTCCATGCTTTCAATCCCAATACTATTCACCATATCCAAGGATATGACATTCACACTAGCACCACTATCAACAAGAGCATCATCCATAGTTAGTTTACCAAGAGAGCAAGACAAGGTGAACTTCCCTTGATATTCAATCTTAGGGAGGGACTTGGGAGGGATTGGTGGATCAATCTTCAGAATTGAGATGTCCAAAAGCTCAGCCACTTTATCTTGGTGGGTGAGAATGTCCTGTATGAGCATCATTTGGACTTGAGCAGCATGCATATTGGTTATCTCTGGAAGGTTGACTCCAATATCACTGAGGTCTTTTCTGAATTTGGAGACCACTTTTTTCTGAGCTTTGGTGAGGAACCTTTTAGGGAAAGGGAGCTTATCATAGGGTGATAGCTCAACCTCATTGTCTTCTTCCTTCACTTCTTTCAGCTTGAGGTTAGCACTCTTCTCAACTTGTGTCTCAACCTTAGGCTCATCGATCTTCAGAATCTTTCCTTGAACCTTCTTATCAGCTCTCTTCACAACTCTAGCTTCAGCTGTGGCCACAACCAGTCTCTTATCATTGTTAATCTAATGTCCAAGCACTAGCCTCTCAATCTCATCAACATCATTCTTATGATCACTCAACTTAATCCTTGAAGAATTGGAGAGGATAACATTGCAAGTCTCCTTAGGGTTCTTCTCTGGTTTTCCTGGTAGAGATCCCATTGGGCTCTTGGAGGATGAAGACATAGAAGCAACCTGGCTCTCAAAGCTTTGAGATGAGAGGCAAGTTGCATGTACTTGTTGTTGAGATCAGAATAAGTTCCATCAATCTTGGCATGGATATTCTTGAACTCATCTCCAATGCTCCTAGCATTCTTCTCTTGAGCTTCTAAGAGTTGCTTGAACATGGACTCCAAATTTGAACTTGGAACCTGAGCTTGAGAAGAGCCTCCTTGGGGCTGAGTAGGCTGGTTGGCTTGGTAACCTCCTTGTTGATTGTTGTAGTAAGGTCTTTGCTGGTAGTTGTTTTGGTATTGGAAGTTGGGCTCTTTCCTATACCACGTGCCATTAGAATTGATGAAGCACAGCTCCTCTTGACCTTCTACACCATGAACTTCAGTAGTCCTAGCAGGCTGTTTCTGTTGCTGGTTCCCAATGGAGTTAAGCTGCTCTTGCTTAGCCTTCTCTACAAGAAGCTTGTCCAACTTTTCTTGGAGAGATTTCAGGGCCTTTCTTGTGTGCGGATCATCTTCATCAGTGCCTCTGTTGGCCCTATCATGCTCCTCACTGTAGACTGAGTCACTCCTGGCCATGTTCTCCACCAGCTCCTCAGCATCCTGCTCAGTTCTGCCCAAGAAGAACCCATTGCTCGCTGTGTCCAATCTGCTCCTGAACTCTGGTAGAGCACCTCGGTAGAAGGTACTAAGCAAACTCTCCTTGGTGAAGCCATGATGTGGGCATTGAGACCAATAGCCCTAGAACCTCTCCCATGCTTCACTAAAGCTCTCAAGGTTCTTCTGCTGAAAGCTAGAGATCTCATTTCTGATCTTGGCTGTTCTTGAGGTAGAGAAGAATTTCTCTAGGAATGCCCTCTTGCACTCATTCCAAGTTGTGATAGAGTCACTTGAAAGAGCCTTCTCCCATAGGTGTGCCTTGTCTCCCAAAGAGAAGGGAAACAACCTCAGCTTGAAAGCATCTTCAGAGACTCCATTAATCTTGGACAAGCTACAATAGCTATCAAATGTTTCCAAGTGATCAAGGGGATCCTCCACAGCAAGGCCATGAAACTTGTTGTTCTCAATCAAATGCAGCAGTCCTGATTTGATCTCAAAGTTGTTGTTCTCCACAGCTGGTTCCCTTATCCCCAACCTATGACCATGAATGTGAGGTTGATCATACGCTCCAATGGCTCTAGCTTGGCGCTGTGGCTGTTGTGGCTGGCGCTGTGGTCTTATGTTGTCAGCACTTGGACCATTGCCCCCTAGGGCATCACCATCTTGATGCTGATTCTCCATATCAAACCCCAATCTCTGCAAGTGAGCCTGTTGTTCTTCTTCTCTTCTCTTTCTTGCAATCTCCCTCTCAAGTGTAGCAATTTCTTCAACAGTGGGTGTCAAGTTTGATGCACCTCTGCTTCTAGTTATCATACACCTGAAATGCAAAGGGAAAAGAGCAAGGAGAAGCAATATCACAATAAAAGTAAAATGATTTAGTCTCAAGCAAATGACTAAATCCCAATGTCACAATCAACTTAGAATTTGGCAACGGCGCCAATTTGATGAAAGAACTTTTCAAGGGTCCTAGTCAAATGATGTAGTATATAAGATTATCGAACCAGTTCTAAGTGACCATGAAACAGAGGGAATGCAAGCCTATGCTTAATCTAAATGCAATCATTAAAGAGGATGATGATTAAACTAAGACAATAAGTAAAATGCAACAAAAAGTAAAACTTTCTTTCTTATGAGGAGAATGAGACCCATGGGTGTAGGGACTTGATTTCAAATGATTAAGGTTCAATCCAATATGCTAACTTTTCAATCAATATAATTCCTTATGCCTAGACAACAAAACTAAGCAAGCTCTATCCCTAGATGAATGCTCTTTTGCAATGATCACCCAAGTACACCAAATCCCTTTGGCTGTAATGATCAAAGCAAGCATAAAGAATGAGTCTAAAAGCAATCCTAGCTTCTTTGACAACTAATCCCTTAGGCAAAGCAAGCTAAAAGCATAGATGAGGTTGTTCATGCATTTCATAGAACACCTTCCGGACATGAAATGCCTATGGCTCTATGTTTGGCCAACCCAAATATAGCATTAAGAACACCAAATCAATGCAAGGAAGGGATAGATCTAACAATAAGCACCTTGGATCTACACTTAATCACTCTCAATCACCCTAACCCATGGATCTTAAATGGATCTACTCACTAATCCACATGCTTACTCTTAAACCCATGAGAGATTTAAGCTTAAACATGTAGAGAAAGAAAAGAGATGAAATTAAACAATCAAGAACACAAGCTGAGATTAAGATTCTAAGATTCAAAGATAAAACTTTCTCAAAGGTTTGTGTTCTTAGAGAGAAAATAACATAAGTCTCAATCTAGGGATAACAAGAGTATTTATAAGTGGCTTGAAAGCCCTAGAAACATAAAACAAGATTACCAAAAAGTCTTTAAGCAAAATTGGTCTAAACCAATGGGAATGAAGCTTGAAATTCGGTCAGGGGAGACTCAGCCTGTCCCAACCCGGTCTGGCCACCCCGGTCCAGGCTTGTCTTGATCCTTGTCCGGTCCGTCCGGGTTCAGCTCCCCGGTTCTTCCTCCCCGGCCGTCCGGATGCCCCGATCCACTCTCTTCCTGCTCATGTGATGCTTCTCACGAACGGGGTCATCAAACCGGTCTGTGCTCCCCTGTCCAGTGTATGCTCTTCATCGCCCGGGTGAGTGATGTCGGACCATGATCCCCGGCCGTCCGTCCTGCTGGTTTCTTCCCGACCGGGTGTCCCTTCCCGGACTTGTCTACCCGGTGTGGTCTCCTCCAGTACCACTCAAACGACCAGGTACCTGTCCCAGGCTCAGTCATCCCGGACTGGACCACTTCCATCCATCTGTTCTTTTCCCGACCGGCTGCTTGAACCCGGCCGTCTCTACCCGGCCATCCTGACATGCTTCAAGTGAATTGATCATAGCTTCTCCAATACAGGTCCAAATGAATTGAAACCACTTCCATTGGAAAGCTAACTCAAAGTTCTGTGTCTCCACAAAATCTTAGCTGCAGGAGACATTTCTAAGGCCTCTTTCCATGCTCATCTTTGTCTTGACCAGATCATGGATTTGACTTCTCTTTTCATGGCCAAACATGATTCTTCATCTCTTTTGGGGCCATAAGGCTTCCAAAAACCTCAAATCACACCAAATCATACTCCAACACCTGATAAGGATAAATGAATGCAAAATGGCCCTAAACATGCCTAATGCCTAACTTATATGATCAAAATGCATAAGATATGGATGCTAAAAACATGTAAATATGCAAGCTATCACTTGCCACCACCAAAGACAGTGAAAGACATCAGGAGCTTCCTTGGCCATGCTGGGTTCTATAGAAGATTCATCAAAGACTTCTCAAAGGTTGCTAGACCCATGACCAAGTTGCTGTGCAAGGAGGCCGCTTTCAGCTTTAATGAAGATCGTCTTGAAGCCTTCAAGAAGATAAATGGTGAACTGGTTAGTGCTCCCATTGTCCAGACACCTGATTGGGACCTCCCTTTTCAGATAATGTGTGATGCTAGTGACTTTGCTGTTGGGGCTGTCCTGGGGCAGAAGAAGGATGGCAATACTCATGTGATTTATTATGCTAGCCAAACCCTGAATGATGCACAGATGAAGTATGCCACAACAGAGAAAGAGATGCTGGCCATTGTCTTCGCCTTTGAAAAATTCAGAAGCTACCTGGTGGGTTCCAAGGTCATTGTGTATACTGACCATGCAGCTTTGAGACACCTCGTAGCAAAGAAGGATGCCAAGCCAAGACTACTAAGGTGGATCCTTTTGCTTCAAGAGTTTGACTTGGAGATTAGAGACAAGTCAGGGATTGAGAATGGAGTTGCTGATCACTTGTCCAGGTTGAGGATTGAAGGTGGAATCCCTATTGATGAGGGACTTAGACAAGAGCATGTCATGGCCATCATGTCAGTGGTGGCAATCATTGAGACTGGAAAAAAGATTGAAGAGGTTAAGGCAGCTGAAGAGAAGGGACCTTGGTATGCTGATTTGGTTAACTACTTAGCCACTGGGAAAGAACCATTGGGGCTTGCGGGGTATGAGAAGAAGAAGTTCTACAAAGACTTGAAGAGATACAATTGGGATGAACCATACCTCTAGACCCTACGCAAAGATCAGATCTATAGAAGAGTGGTGGCTGAAGAAGAAGTTGAAGGAATCCTCTCACATTGCCATGGATCTTCCTATGGAGGCCATTTTGCTACATTCAAGACTGTCTCAAAGGTGCTACAAGATGGATTCTGGTGGCCAAACATGTTCAGGGACTCACAAGACTTCATTTCAAGATGTGACTCTTGCCAAAGGAGGGGGAACATTACTAAGAGGAATGAGATGCCTCAAAACCCAATCCTTGAAGTGGAAGTGTTTGATGTTTGGGGGATTGACTTCATGGGACCTTTCCCTTCTTCTTATGGCAACAGATACATCTTGGTGGCTGTGGACTATGTATCAAAGTGGGTGGAAGCAATAGCAAGTCCTACAAATGATTCAAGAGTGGTGGTCAAAATGTTCAAGAGCAATATCTTCCCAAGGTTTGGAGTGCCAAGAGTGGTCATAAGTGATGGAGGTTCACATTTCATAAACAAAGTGTTTGAGGGTCTTCTCAAGAAGAATGGAGTGAAACACAAGTTTGCAACACCCTATCACCCTCAAACAAGTGGCCAAGTGGAGGTCTCCAACAAGCAAATCAAGGGAATCTTGGAAAAGGTTGTGGGAACCAAGAGGAAGGATTGGTCAGCCAAGCTTGATGATGCCCTTTGGGCATATAGAACAGCCTTCAAGACTCCTCTAAGCACTACTCCTTTCAACCTTCTCTATGGGAAGTCTTGCCATCTGCCAGTTGAGCTTGAGTACAAGGCATTGTGGGCTGTGAAGCTTCTAAACTTTGACATCAAGGGTGCAAAGGAGAAGAGACTTCTTCAACTAAATGAACTGGATGAGATAAGGATGGATGCCTTTGAGAATTCAAGGATTTACAAGGAAAAGACTAAGGCCTTCCATGACAGGCACATTCTCAAGAGAGAATTCAAGGCAGGAGATCAAGTGCTTCTTTACAACTCTAAACTGAAGTTATTTCCAGGGAAGCTTAAGTCAAGGTGGTCTGGTCCATTTTTGATCAAAGAAGTGAGACCTTATGGAGCTATTGTGCTTTGGAACAAGGATGGTGGAGACTTCACAGTGAATGGCCAGAGACTCAAGGAATACATGGCCACAATACCAAAGGAAGATGGGACATCAACCCCACTCTCTGATGCTCCCCTTGCCTAACCTTAAAGGAGGCAAAGTCAAGCTAGTGACTTTAAACAAGCTCACTTGGGAGGAAGTTCCATGGTTATCCTTGTAAATATTGCATTAGGATTTGCTCTTTTTCAACAAAAAATCAGTTTGAGGATGGTGAGAGCTTGGTAATGGGTTGGATAAAGTTTTGAGTTGGAGGAAGTATATATATATAAAAAAAGGATTTGGAGGTTTGGACCGGGTAGGGTGGACCGGGGTCGCCTACCCGGACGTGAAGCATGCTGAATGATCGGACCAGGGTGCGGTGTCCGGGTGGGAGCACCCGGTCGTGAAGCAGACGGATGGACGGACAAACGGACGACCGGGTGCGTCCGTCCGGGGTGAGCTACCCGGTCGTGAAAGTGAAGGAACGGACCGGGGACATCCGTCCGGGGTGAGCTACCCGGTCGTGAAAGTGAAGGAACGGACCGGGGACGTCCGTCCGGGGTGAGCTACCCGGTCGGGATTCACTTCCCAGCACGACCCGCGCCTCGACCCATGGAGCACCAGACCCTCTCTCTCCTCATTTCATCTTCTTCCTCACATCATAATCCTCTCTAGCCTCCAAGAGCATAAATCCCCATAACTTTGTCAAATCTCAACCAAATCACAAATTTCTTTTTCCCACATCCAAGCCTTCTTCCCCTAGATCGAATTCCTTGAATCTTTTCATCTTTATCCTTCATCCAAGGCAAGGTATGGTATTTTTAAGTTCAAATTCGTAACCCTCATGAACCCTAAAAATTTGAACTTGAAATTTGAGCCTTTTTGTTGCTAGATTCTTGTAAATTAGACTAAGGAAAGCTTATATATCATGCTGGGTAGTTGATTTCATGGTGGAATTGAGATTAATTTGAACTTTGAAAAATTAGGGTTCATGAGATTTGGGGGTTTTTCATAAAGTGCTTGTTTTAGGTTGTTCTTGGGTTAGATTGGATGCTAGGTTGACGGAGAACTTCAATTTAGACTATTTCAAGCTTGATTGTGCTTAATTGAGTGGTTTTGATTCTTAGGGATTCTTGTTGCTCATAAAAAAAATAAAAATAAAATTTGAAAAATTTATGAGCATGAGAACTCTCTAGGATGTTCTAAAGCCCTTTTACTTAAAAGCTTGTTTCTTGTTAGTAATTGATCATTGGAATTGTAATTCTTATGCTTTTGATCATATTCCTCATATTAAGAGCTTTTTTCTTCTTAAGCTTACTCTTTTCCAAGGTCTAAAGTTTCAGGTACCAATGGGGCAAAAGAGTGAAGCTGATCTAGAAGTTGAGAAGCAAGAGCGTGCAGCAAGACACACTGCTCAATTTGGGAAATCTTTGGGTTCACTGCCTGGTACAGAAGAGGAGCGCCGCCAGCAAGCCTTGGCACAGCCAAGGAAGAAAGCACAAGCCAAGAAAGATGGGAAGAGAGTTGTTGCTGATAAGAGTGTGGCTGTTGGTGCTCACAAGCAAGCCAAGAGGGATGTAAAGAGATTAGCTATTGGAGACAGTGTGGCTGATGGTACTCACATGCAGGCTTCTCCCAAGAGAGCTAAGGCACCAAGAAACTCTAGTGTGGGAGCTCTTGTGATTGAGAAGACAAACAACAAAGGTGATCATACCCTTGCTCACACTATGAGGGCTATGACTCCACCTAGGAGAGCACCAGACCCTGTGCAAGAAGTTGTAGAAAACCTTAACCAGCACAACAAGGAAGAGAAGTTGGCAAGGGCTAGAGCAAAGAAGCAAGGCAAGAAGCCAATGGTTGAAAAAAGTGAAGGTGAAGAAGATGAGACATCTTCTAATGATGAGCATGCTGATCCTAAATCAAAGTATGACAAGAGGGATAGGTCCAAGACACCCACTGAAGATGAACTGGTCGACCTTTTGAGGAATGACATTGTTAGGGTCCCTACCAGATTTGTTCATAAGATGATCTTGCAAGAAATGTACTTTGATGATGATGTTCAAGCCATGCTTGAGCACATGAAGATGGTCAGCCTGTACTCAGCAGCCTACCCCACTCACAAGGAAGTCTCTTGCCAATTCTTGGCTACACTAGAAGCAACCTTTCACTCTTCCAAGCATGCACAGCAAGGATGGGGAGAAATCAAATTCAAGATTGAGGGTGAGGTGTACTCCATGTCTTTTACAGAGATTGGTGACATTCTTGTCCTTGAGGATCAGAAACATTCTTCACTTCCCACACTCAAGACAGCCCCTAAGGAGAAGACCATTGCTGAATCAATGTGGACCTTGTTAACTGGACAAGGGAAAGGGGGCCACAAGAAAGAGAAGAATGGTGCTATTAGGCATCCTGTCATGCGCTATCTCCACAGGCTGCTTAACCACACCCTCTTCCAGAAGAAGAAAATAGGGAACGTTGCTGGAGACGAGCTGAGATTTCTTCACCAAACAGCCCGACACTTTGCTTCCTTTCCTCAGCTCCCTGTTGTCCCGGATGACTTCTACTCAGATTTTGGTATGGTTGGTTTCCTTGTTCAGCGCTTCCCGCACTACAAGAGTTGGGCTTGGACAAATCGTGACTCAGGTCCTCAGATTGGCATTGGTGGATGGATAACTCCATTACTGGCCTCCCAGGGGATTGATTTGGGTGATGATGGAGTAAGTCCTACTTTCTTGGATGGAGCTTACCTGAAGAAAGCTCAGTTCTTAAGTGGAAGGTTTGATGGGAGATGCGTCTATTCCTATTCGCGAGGTGGCAAAAGGGCTGAACTGTTACTTCTTAACTCAGCACTCATTTCATTAAGCACTTCAGAAGGAGACATCAGCTTTGACATCAGTGAGCACCTCCTTAGGAGTCATGGACCTCTTTGCCCTGTGACCCTTCCTCAAAGTGAGAGGGCAGCAAAAAATAAGTCTGCCTATGATCAGGGGCACAGCAGCAGAGCCACTGCTCATCTCTTTGGTCCCCCTTGCTACAAATTCGAGCAATGCACCAGTGTCCTGCCTCTTGGGCCCCTTCGCCAAGCTCATGACCAGATCAGCACCCTCCCGAGGTGGAACAGGGCTCAAGATAGAACCATTTTCAAGCTCACCCACCAGTGCAAGGAACTGAAAAGAACTGTGAAGAGGCAAGCTGAAGCTTCAGCTCGGTTATTGAAGAAAGTGGCTGAGGTCCTAGCTAGGGGAGCTGTAGCTGGCTGCAAGGCTGAGGACTTTGATCTTGATGCTCTCAATGCACTCCCTCCTCAGCCACTTCATGAACCCTCTGCACCTAGAACCAGCATACAAGCCCTCCGCCGCTTGAGGAACCCTTACATCGCCCCATCCGCGTCCGGAAACAAGTCACCATCCCTAAGCACCACTGCTGATGAAGATGACTCTGAGGGTGAGGCATCCGCCTCATCCCACGCTCCATAGAGGTACTCCCACACCCTATCATTGTATATACCATTCATCATTTCATTTAGTTTTTATTTTTTTCTTTCTTTGGGCCCTTCTCCACATTTAACAAACATAGAGACTGTGTGAATTAAGTGTGGGGGAGGTGTCAAGTTGATAATAGTCTTGTGTTTTATGCCATTTGCATTCACTTGTAGATAGTTATTGCATAGAAAAACCAAAAAAATTTGAAAAATTTGAAAAGCACAAAAAGAATCATGTAGTTGCATTAGGATTGAGTCTAGATCATTCACTTGCATAAAAAAAAGAGAAATATCATCATATAGGTTGCATCATGCATAAGGGGACAAGGATGATAGTTGCCTTGTAAAGATGCTCATGCTAAGTTCTTAAAGTGATAACCTTTATAACCATAGTAAGTAGCTTGAGCAATCTTAGGATAACTTGTAAGCTTTGTGCCTTGAAAGCTCTTCCTAAAGCTTATTTGATTGATTGATGTTCTCTCTTTGAAGTTTGCTCCTGTCATATTTAAACTCTAAGTCTCTTGCTCATGGTCCCTTGTGTACTAAGTCATGGATAAAACACTTGAGTTGTCCCTCCCATTCTTTGCCTATTTTTTTGGACAAACTCAAGTGGTACTCCACACCCTTAAACCCTTACCTCCTTTCAAGCCTTCATTGTTTGTTGAGTGAGGCCTTCTTTGGAAAGCTTTATATGTGCATAATGTTGAGAGTATTGGGAACGACAATGCTTGGTCTCCATTTTAGCTAGATTAGACATTCATATTGTCTAGCTTCTAGGATGGGGGTGAGTGTTATAAAGTTTGATCTTGGGAGTGTGAAAAAGAGAGGAAAGAAAAGGTAGACTCTTAGAACTCAAAAGTGATTAAGTCTTTAGGGATAATCAAATGAAATGTCTAGCTCAAGTTTGTAATGAAAGTCTTGGCCCCCATATATATAAAAAAAAGAAGAAAAAGAAAAAAAAAAGAAAAGAAAAAAGAGATGAATAAAGAAAGGGGGCTAGCCAAAGTTAGTATGAGCTAATAAGTGTTTAAAAAAAAGTGTAAAAATCCCTTGTAGACTTCAAAAGTGAAGAGTTCTAAGTGAGAAAATGCTCTTGAAAGTTTGGGAATTCTTTGGGTGAGTGAAGAGAGAGTGAGGCTTGGCATTGGGGAATAGAGTAAAATTTGCTTTCATGTTTAGGAAAAGGGTAGGACAATGGAGATTGAGCATTGTATGCATGAATTGATCCCTTTCTTAGATATATTATGTGCAATGTCAAAGCTACTTTGTTTTGAGAGTAAACCACCTTCAAAGATTCTTTTTGAACTACTTGATTCGTTTTGCATCAAGTCCTTTCTCACCAAACCAAATAACTTGGACCATTTGACCATTTGCAAGAGATCTTTTGAGTTTGCTTAATGATTGTTAGAGAGCAAGTGGATTTGTGGATTGTGGATTCATGATGAGTAAGTGTAGGGATCAAAGGAGTTAAGATAGGCCTTGTGAAGTTAAAGTTGGATTGAGTGCTTGCTCTAGCTAGTTGGTATGATTATACAAGGTTATCAAGTTGAGAACTAAGAAGAGCATTCTTTTGGCTATGAGTCCCCTCCTTCAAACCTCTCCTCCTTAGTCCTTACAAGTTTACTTGTGGACAAGTAAAGGACTAGTGTGGGGGAGTTGATGTCTTGCATATTTTCATATATTTAGCCATCTTTTTATTGCATTCTTTGAGTTGTAGGCTAAGGTTTAGGCATGTCTAGGATCATTTTGCATTCATTTGTCCTTATCAGGTGTTGGAGTATGCTTTGGTGAGATTTGAGGTGTTTGGGAACCTTATGACCCAAAAAGAAGTGAAGAATCAAGATTGGCCATAAGAAGAGAAGTGAAATCAAGAGAAGAGAGTTGGACCGGGTAGCCTAGACCGGCTATATACACCCGGACGGATCAGGTTGGATCAGCACGTCCGGATGACCGGGTTGATGCGTCCGGACTCGAGTAACCGGATGGGAGAAGAGACGGACAGCCGGGTGTACATGTCCGGATAGGGACACCCGGTCAGGAGGAACCCGGAGCAGACCATGTCCGGGATGGCCAGTCCGGGTAGGAGCACCCGGACGATGAGAAGCAGCTGGACGGCCGGGGAGACACGTCTGGGTAGGAGCACCCGGACGGGAGATCAAGGCGTGTCCAGACCGAGGGACGACCGGGGTGGCCTGTCCGGCTAGGAGCACCCGGTCGTGAAGAAGATGCTGAGGACCGGGGTGAGACGACCGGGGCGAGACGGACGGCTTGGTGAACCCGGACAGAGAAAAGAACGCGGCCAGCTGGACGGTCGGGTAACCTGGACCGGGTTGGATGATTGTGCTTCACCCTTGACCGAATTTTATGCTTCATTCCCATTGGTTTAGACCTATTTAGCTTAAGGACTTTTTAGTAATCTTGTTTTATGTTTCTAGGGCTTTTAAGCCTAACTATAAGTACCCTTGTTATCCCTAATCTGGGACTCATGTTATTTTCTATCTAAGAATACAAACCTTTTGAGTAAAGTTTCATCTTTGATTCATAATCTCATCTCATCTTGTGTCTTTGATTGCTTGATTTCATCTCCTTTCTTTCCCTACATGTTTAAGCTTGAATCTCCATGGGTTTAAGAGTAAGCATGTAGATTAGTGAGTAGATCCATTTAAGATCCATGGGTTAGGGTGATTGAGAGTGATTAAGTGTAGATCCAAGGTGCTTAATGTTATATCTATCATTTCCTTGCATTGATTTGGTGTTCTTAAAGCTATATTTGAGTTGGCCTCTCAAACATAGAGCTATAGGCATTTCATGCCCGGAAGGTGTTCTATGAAATGCCTGAACCAACTCATCTTTGCTTTTAGCTTGCTTTGCCTAAGGGATTAGTTGTCAAAGAAGCTAGGATTGCTATTAGACTCATTCTCCATGTTTGCTTAGATCATTACAGCCAAAGGGATTTGGTGTACTTAGGTGATCATTGCAAAAGAGCATTCATCTAGGGATAGAGCTTGCTTAGTTTTGTTGTCTAGGCATAAGGAATTAGATTGATTGAAAAGTTAGCATCTTGGATTGAATCTTAATCATTTGAAATCAAATCCCTATACCCATGAGTCTCACTCTCCTCATAAGAAAGAAAGTTTTACTTTTTTGTTGCATTTTACTTATTGTCTTAGTTTAATAATCATCCTCTTTAATGATTGCATTTAGATTAAGCATAGACTTGCATTCCCTCTGCTTTATGGTCACTTAAAACTGGTTCGACAATCTTATATACTACATCATTTGATTAGGACCTTAGAAAAGTCCTTTCATCAAAGGTCATGAAGAAAGGATTCAAAGGATCAATGATGAGTTGATTGAGATAAAGAAACGAACCAGAGAATATGAAGCCACAAGAAGCCTATTTGACTCATGGTTCGGTGAGAAGAAGAACACAGAGGATACTTGTTTCCCAACAAGTACCTGGACTTCATCTCAGTAGCTCATTCTATCCAAAGTCAAGCTAGATGACTATAATCAAAGCGCTGAGTGGGAGGCAACCCACTGTTAGGTAATTTTTCATTTCGTTTTTATCTTTAGGATTTTATTTTTCGTATTTGTTTTTCTTTGTAGTTACGACTAGACGATTACTACTGAAATCGACCGATATGACACAGTCGATATCGATCGACATGAACCAAACAAAAGCAATCGACGAAGGCGACTCAACATCGATCGATACGCATCACGGTCAGGTATATCGCTCTAACTTTTTCGATATCAGTGTATTTTATTTTTGCCTATGCCTTCACCGGACTGTTTATACACTGAGGACAATGTATGATTTAAGTCTGGGGGGATGATTACTGATGCTGTTTACCTTTTGACTTCATCTAAAAATGTTTTCAAAATGGTTTTTATTGAGTCAAGAAAGGGATAATGATATTTTAAATTTTCACTTTTTATCTAACCAATCTTTTAGGCACCATTCTTAGATTTGTTGATGCAGAATGTACTATAAATGCTAAAGTTGATCACCTATCAGCTATGACAACGCTTTCATTGATTGTCTGGAGGAACCAAAGCTGATTTCCAACCTAACATGACATTCTCTGCTTGTCTTGGGGCTTGGTATACATGGGATCGGATGCTTCAAACAAGTCTGGAAGGTAAAGCCTTGTGTAGATAGTTTTATCACCCTCTCTCTCTCATTTTCGAATTTAGATTTAATTTTATTCAGTTAAAAAAAATCGAAAATTAGCTTAAATATATGTTCTAGGACTAGTTAGTTTTTACTTAGGAAGGAATTCGAACAGGGCTTGGCGGTTACCCCCCTCAAGACTTGTTTCATAAGAATTCTATAGGTAAAGGATTCGAACAGGACTTGGTGGTTACCCCCTTCAAGACTTGCTTCGCAATGAATCCTAGGATATAGGTCAAAAAGAAGTGAACAGGACTTGGTGGCTGCAACCATTAAGGCTTGATTCATGGAAGCCTGTCCAATCTTGGTCAATGTCTTGCAAATGAAAGCAGACTTGACTAGGAGAGAAATATTAGAGAGAGAGAGGATAGGAACTAATTTTTACCTGCAGGTCAAGATACTTGTTTGAGCAACCTTGCATCCTGTGATCGATACTCCCAAGGTAAAGCCTGCACTTTTATTTTTTTATGTACAGAAATGAAATCAGTATAGGTTATGATTCTAGCCAACAACTTAGCAATCAAGGTTGTTTAATTAGGGTATTGCATAATGTACTTCTGTGATTGACAGATTCTTAGATGTGGTTTGCAACAAAGTAGAGGTTATGATTCTAAGTTTGACTTTGATTGAGTCCCTGCTTTTTAAAACCTCTTTCATAAAGACTGCCTGTGTGTTTGCTTGAGGACAAGCAAAAGGTTAAGTCTGGGGGAGTTGATATACCATGGATTTTACCCGCTTTTACCCATGGTATATGAGTGTTTTTACTATTATTATCTATGTTTTGGAGTCTATTAGGTATGTTTTCAGGTTCTGGAGCATTTTGGAGAAAAGTGATGTTTTAGGTGCCTTTTTGGAGCTTAAAGAAGAGTTCACCCGTGATCAAGACCAGAGGTCGACATCCAGAGTTACACATCGATCGATGCACACTCTGTGCTATCGATCGACAAACATTTGCCGAAGGACG
The DNA here is from genome assembly GCA_016771965.1 of Brassica carinata. Lineage (NCBI taxonomy): Eukaryota > Viridiplantae > Streptophyta > Magnoliopsida > Brassicales > Brassicaceae > Brassica > Brassica carinata. The sequence goes on from CM028690.1 coordinate 27,726,468, forward strand.
ATACATCGAGATAATAATCGATCGATGTACACCCTGTACTATCGATCGATATCGAAGCGGCAGAAGACAAGTTGGACCTGGCCGAACTTGAAGCCCAAGACATCACATTTTACAAGATTGCCCCTGACGAGTTTTTAACCTAATGAACTCATATTTATATGTGTCTAAGTGTTTTGGCACAAGAGAGAGTTTTTACAAGTTTCTAACCACCTTTCTACCTTCATCTTTTCAACTCATTTCTTTTACTGTTTTCATTACCTTGCAAGTTCTCAATAAAGTTCTATTCATTTCTTTACTTGTTCTTCTTAACAAAGGTTATATGATTCTAGATCTAGAGGAGAGATCCAAAGATATTTGTGATTGGAACCTAAGTGTTCACCCTCTAATAGATCTATGAACTCCTATTATTACCTTGTTGCTATGAATTACTTAGCCATGTCTGAGTAGATTCATTTGTTAGGTTTAGGGTTTAAATAGGATATGAGGGATTAGCCCCAGCCTATATCTGCTATAGTTGTGATATTTATTGTTAGGATTGTTTACTAATGCTTTTTCTAGCTTAGCTACCTACAACATGAACTTGGATTGTATTATTCATTAAATACAATTCCTGACAACATCCTAAACATGCTATGACCCTCTTGAGACATGCGAAAGCTAATCTAAGATCATGGTGAGAATTGTATCAACTCGCGCATAATGTCTGCTTAGAGCCGTATCGATCGATACTCCTATAGAGTAATCGATCGACGTAGCTAGAGGTGTATCGGTCGATATTCCTATCAAATAATCGATCGATACTATCGGTGATATAGCTGGCCGCAAACACCATTTAGCATCTAAGTAATAGATGGTCTAAATATTGCGAGAGCTGATGGATTCATTTAATAGTGTTGAGCTCTGACATATCATGCAAGCAACTTGTTAGCATTTATAGTATTTATAATCCTGAATTCCTGAATAGCTACCCTGAATCTAACTACTTTTCCTTATTATCTTAAAACCAAAACCTTTCAACTGAGTAATCTTGCCATTACTCAACAAACCTGCAATTTACTTTATACCATTTTCAACCTAGCATAGTCACTAAGATTGCATCTTATTTGTACACTAGCTCTCTGTGGATTCGATCCCTAAGTACTACAACTGAACCTCTTATTTGAGAGAGTAAAGTCACTCCTTAGGGTAATTTGAGTGATATCACTTAGCCTTAAAAACCCAATTGATTCATATCTACAAAAACTCAATCGATTCATATTTCTATAAATCCGGAAAAAATTGAGCAGTTGGTACTTCAATATTCAAAATATAATAAAATACTAGTTACCCGAGTTCTTGGATATTTATAAGTAAAAAATATCCAAAACTCTGAATTATCCGAGTTTTTTCGAGTTTTCTTGGTTTAATTCAGGTTTTTGGGTGTTAATTGGGATTTTGATTTTAAATTTGAACCAAACTATTTATAAATTGATCGGGTTTTATACAAATAGAAACTTGATCCAAATACTACTCTATCCAAGTCGATCCAATCCAAATGAAACAATTAAATTATTATGTTTTGAAATGTTTATGTCACTATCGAAAAACAAACAAATTGTTCAACAATCTAGTTTTATCCTATTGATGATGAATCATTTAATAAGAATAGAAATACTTGGGAGACTAAAGTAAAACTTGTTCAACTTGTTCAACCAATTACTAAAAAAAATTAACTTGTTCAAATTAAACTTTAAGTATGATACTTCAAGACCAAACATATATAAGCCTTTTGATGTAGCCCATCAAAACGAATTTGTTTCAATTCGATCAATTAGGAAGATTTCCTGAGAGATTCGAAGAGATATAGACTTGAAGAGATGTTTTATTGAACAATAGGGCAGGAACTACAACAGATTGAGTAAGAACCCTAGTTCTAGCCACCTAACCCTAATCTCTAAGTCTAGAGGAGTCGATCTGTTGCTTTAGGGTTTAGGTTCCCCTTATATAGTCTTCGTGGGCTGCTGGAAATCGGTTTGGAGCTCATGGAAATCTTCCATATTCGGAAATATGGAAGGTTCTCCCGATTGGAAGTTTTTCATTTTCCCCGGGGGATGGGACCGATGCAGGGGTCGGACCCGGGTACCATCTCTTAGCAAGAACCTGGGGCCAGTTTCCTGCCCGGGGTCTGGAGAAATCTAATACCTGAGTATTTTTCCCCAACATCCCTAAACCTAACAAGATGAATTACTCAGACATGCAAGCAGTAACACAAATCATAGTCTGAATAATAGATATCTTGCATATTTACATGTTTTTAGCTATCATATCTTGTACATTTTGATCATGTAGATTAGGAATTAGGCATCTTTAGGTCCATATTGCATTCATAAGTCTATATCAGGTGTTGGAGGGTGCTATGGAGTTATTTGAGTTGTTTGGGAGCTTTATGATCCAAAAAGGTGAAGAATGGAATTTGGCCATCATCAAGACAAGCCAAACTATGGACCAGGATGTGTCTTACCTTGGACAGCCGCGGGATGGATGACCCGGGATGCATGACCCCGCGGCCTGGTCGACGATTCGGACGTGAGACTTGGACGCGGCCTGGACGACTCTAGGTGCATGACCCGCGCGGCCTGGACGAGAAGGGACGGACGAGAACAGCCGCGGGTGGAGGGACACGCTTACCTTACCCGCGCGGCCAGATATCTCTTGGACGAAGCATGGAGTGGCCGCGGGTTGGACAGCTCGGGACAGAGCACCCGCGCGGCCTGGACAGCCTGGACGGCCTGGAAGCAAGAACGGATGCGGCTTGGAGGCCGCGGGTCAGCCTACCCGCGCGGCCTGGTGATACACTAAAACTGTGACCTTTCCTACTGTCAAGTTAACAGTTTGTAATTGAAGTACTTAAGGTTCAATCCAGAGGACCAGTTCACACTTTATTCTTATTAGTTCACAACTTAGCTATAACGAATGGTGTGGTTTGATTGATTGGTAAAAAGCAAGTAAATAAATGATTGCAGAAGTTAAATTCAAGATAAAGAGAAGCCAGTCTAGGGATTCTTCATCGGATATCGATACTGAGCCAAACAATTATTCAAGCACAAGATAGCATGATCTAGAACTCGGATCACTCGAATAAAACAGCCCACTGTCGTGGTGCTGCTCCCTTTGCGGATCGCCCTTAATTCCTAAACTCTCGTTTGGATCAGGGTTCGTTACAAGCAATAGAGATCAAGTCCGATAGGTTCACCGAGCACCCTAGTATCTACTTTTGCTGACTAGGGATGCTCGGCTCATTCACCCAATGATCGATCTATCTACTACACGGTTAATGAGCAGATTAAACCTAAGATCTAGCAGTAAGTGATCAGTTTAAAGCAAGCATTAAGAATTGAATGAATGAAGATATATAAAAGATTTCTTATCTATGTTTAGCTCATAAGATCGTTACCTTAGAACCCTAGACAAGCTAGCCGACTACTCAGCCATAACAACAAGGAACACAGAAACAAGAGATAAAGAAGACATGATAATAGATTGCAAAAAGTAAAATAGGGTTCAGGGAATTCTTCTCAAAATCGAGAGAGATGGCCTTCTCCCTTTACAAAATAGCAAATCCCAAATCTCTAAGAACTCAAGTCTGGTTTCTTTTGCAAAAACTGGAGTAGAAAAAAATACAAAAGTGGAAGAAGAGATATATCAAAGTTGTTGGCTGCTCAAAGAGAAAAAGAGGATAATTAGGGCAAAGCCCGAGATAACTTTGTTTCCTTAAAAATCTCTACCGCAGGAGCAGGCACTCGGGTTGCTCCGCACGCTCAAGAACAGCCTGCAAGGTTGTTCCGCTCGTGAAAATCTCCAAATTGCATTCTTTCCGCTTCTTTTTCTCCAACCGGTACATTTCCCCGTCCAATGCAACTCTAGATCTGTAAAGACTCAAAAAGGACTGAAAGAACTCGGTAAAGACTTGAAAACCATTGTTAGAATGTGTCAAAAACCCAACATATCAATTCCCCCAGACTTAGATCCTTGTTTGTACTCAAAAAAAGTTAGAGCCTAAAGAATAGGAGAAAGGTTTGAAGACATGGGAACTCACTTATCCTTTAGAACACCACTTTCACCTCAGCCAGTTGTAAGCCACATCAATTAGTACCAACTTTAGAAGGTAATCCATGTATTCGACCTCTGCTTAGCAACCTAACCATTTCAGCCCACAACTCACACGAGATATCCAAGTTCACCACTACTGACCTCATTTAATGCAGTCTCATCGAGGGAGTATCAATCACAAGACACATGGACTCTTACCCATTCAGGTTTCTGATCACCCAAGCAGTCTTACTCTGGTTCCTTTCTTCTCTCCTTTCTCACTTCTCTGAATCGTTTTTTTTATGGCAAAGTGTAGGCGAATATTGGGGTCATAGGAAATTTTCCTACCCCTCGCTTCCAGCTTTGTGTGATCATTCCATTCAAGTAAAATAATGGGGTCATAGGAAATTTTCCTACCCCTTTACTCCAAAGGAAATCATCTCAATCTTTTTTTTTTAGATGATGAAGGGAAGAGAGAAGGGAACCATACTCACATAGACATGCTTTTTCAGACCTGAACGAGGAATCCGATCAAGTCTATTTCAAACCCCAAGAAAAGAGAATCCAGTAGGTTATGTTGGAGGCCAGTTTGGATCCATCAGAAACCCTCACAAGCATCGATGTTATTGTCAGATCAATCCACTTTGGCTTTTCCAGGTTGTACAGTCTGCGATCAGTAGCTGAAAGAATGGTCACTATGGCGTCAGTTAGATGGTATGCTCCAAGGAAAGATCCTAATTCCCAACAAATTTTGACTCAATAAAACTGACTCAAACTTACTAAAAAGAAAACAAAAGAGATAAATGAGTTAGTAAACGACGAAGACCCTCCCCGGCAACGGCGCCAAAACTTGATACACTAAAACTGTGACCTTTCCTACTGTCAAGTTAACAGTTGTAATTGAAGTACTTAAGGTTCAATCCAGACGACCAATTCACACTTTATTCTTATTAGTTCACAACTTAGCTATAACGAATGGTGTGGTTTGATTGATTGGTAAAAAGCAAGCAAGTAAATGATTGCAGAAGTTAAATTCAAGATAAAGAGAAGCCAGTCTAGGGATTCTTCATCGGATATCGATACTGAGCCAAACAATTATTCAAGCACAAGATAGCATGATCTAGAACTCGGATCACTCGAATAGAACAGCCCACTGTCGTGGTGCTGCTCCCTTTGCGGATCGCCCTTGATTCCTAAACTCTCGTTTGGATCAAGGTTTGATTTACAAGCAATAGAGATCAAGTCCGATAGGTTCACCGAGCACCCTAGTATATACTTTCGCTGACTAGGGATGCTCGGCTCATTCACCCAATGATCGATCTATCTACTACACGGTTAATGAGCAGATTAAACCTAAGATCTAGCAGTAAGTGATCAGTTTAAAGCAAGCATTAAGAACTGAATGAATGAATATATATAAAAGATTTTTTATCTATGTTTAGCTCATAAGATCGATACACTAGAACCCTAGAAAAGCTAGCCGACTACTCAGCCATAACAACAAGGAACACAGAAACAAGAGATAAAGAAGACATGATAATAGATTGCAGAAAGTAAAATAGGGTTCAGGAAATTTTTCTCTAAATCGAGAGAGATGGCCTTCTCCCTTTACAAAATAGCAAATCCCAAATCCCTAAGAACTCAAGTCTGGTTTCTTTGGCAAAAACTAGCATAGAAAAAAAAATAGAAAAGAGGATGAAGAGATATATCAAAGTTGTTGGCGGCCCAAAGAGAAAAAGAGGATAATTAGGGCAAATCCCAAGATAACTTTGTTTCCCTAAAAATCTCTGCCGCAGGAGCAGGCACTCGGGTTGCTCCGCACGCTCGAGAACAGCCTGCAAGGTTATTCCGCTCGTGAAAATCTCCAAATTGCATTATTTCCGCTTCTTTTTGTCCAACTGGTACATTTCCCTGTCCAATGCAACTCTAGACCTGTAAAGACTCGAAAAGGACTGGACTCGATAAAGACTTGAAAACCATTGTTAGAATGTGTCAAAAAATCAACATATCACCTGGTCGGGACGGAGAGAGATGGTCGACGCGGGTTGGCTCCATGCGGATTGGACGAGCATCTCCTTACCCGGGTCGCGGCCAGCTTCTTCCTTTTGCTTGATTCTGATTGGTCAAGACCTAAATGAATCCAGGGACCTTTTGGTCATTTTCTTTATGTCCTTAGGGCTTTCAAAGTGATGAAAGGACTTTTCTAAGGTCCTAATCAAATGATGTAGTATAAAAGATTGTCTAACCAGTTCTAAGTGACCACAAAGCAAAGGGTATACAAGTCTATGCTTAATCTAAATGCAATCATTTAAGGAGATGATTATTAAACTAAGGCAATATCTAAAATGCAAGAAAAATGTAAAGCTTTCTTTCTTTATGAGGAGATGAGACCCATGGTATAGGGACTTGATCTCAAATGATTAAGGTTCAATCCAAGATGCCAACTTTTCAATCAATCTAATTCCTTATGCCTAGACAACAAAACTAAGCAAGCTCTATCTCTAGATGAATGCTCTTTTGCAATGATCACCCAAGTACACCAAATCTCTTTGGCTGTAATGATCAAAGCAAGCATAAAGAATGAGTCTAATAGCAATCCTTGCTTCTTTGACAACTAATATCTTAGGCAAAGCAAGCTAAAAGCATAAATGAGTTGGTTCAGGCATTTCATAGAACACCTTTCGGGCATGAAATGCCTATGGCTCTATGTTTGAGAGGCCAGCCCAAATATAGCATTAAGAACACCAAATCAATGTAAGGAAAGGATAGATCTAACACTAAGCACCTTGGATCTACACTTAATCACTCTCAATCACCCTAACCCATGGATCTTAAATGGATCTACTCGCTAACCCACATGCTTACTCTTAAACCCATGAGAGATTTAAGCTTAAACATGTAGAGAAAGAAAAGAGATGAAATTAAACAATCAAGAACACAAGATGAGATTAAGATTCAAAGATAAAACTTTCTCAAAGGTTTGTGTTCTTCGAGAGAAAATAACATTAGTCCCAAATTAGGGATAACATGAGTATTTATACTTGGCTTAAAAGTCCTAGAAACATAAAACAAAATTACTAAAATGTCCTTGAGCCAAATTGGTGTCAACCAATGGGAAAAGGGGAAGAAATCCGGTCAGGGTTGAACCAGCATGGTCCAACCCGGTCTGGCAAACCCGGTCCAAGCTTGTTTTGGCCGTTGTCCAGCCCGTCCGGGTTCAGTACCCCGGTTCCTCCTTCCCGGTCGTCCGGTCATGCCTTGATCCATCTCTGCCGACCGGGTGTCCCTTCCCGGACTGATCTACCCGGTCTGGTCTCCTCAAGTACCACTCAAACGACCGGGTACCTCTCCCAGGCTCAGTCATCCTGGACAACTTCCATCCAGCTGCTCTTTTCCCGGCCGGCTGCTTGAACCCGGCCGTCTCTACCCGCCCAGCCTGACGTGCTTCAACTGAATTCATCTTAACTCCTCCAATACAGGTCCAAATGACTTGAAACCACTTCCATTGGAAAGCTAACTCAATTTTATGTGTCTCCAAAACATTTTAGCAGCAGGAGACATCTCTAAGGCCTCTGTCCATGCTCATCTTTGTCTTGACCAGATCATGGATTTCACTTCTCTTTTTCATGGCCAAACTTGATTCTTCATCTCTTTTGGGGCCATAAGGCTTCCAAACACCTCCAATCACACCAAAGCATACTCCAACACCTGATAAGGACAAATGACTGCAAAATGGACCTAAACATGCCTAATGCCTAACTTATATGATCAAAATGCATAAGATATGGATGCTAAAAACATGTAAATATGCAAGACATCAACTCCCCCACACTAGACCTTTACTTGTGCTCAAGTAATCTTTTCAAAACACAAGGAGGAGAGACATAGAGATGGGAGCAAAGCCAAAAGAAACACTCATAGCACTTAACTTGACATCCTAAAGAAACATAGCAAATATCATGAGCAAAACTTTCTTATTATGCTCTAGCTTCACAAGGCCTATCAATGACTCTTATGCCTCTACACAAGATGCAATGCTTATCAACCAACAAGTTCTCTTAACCAGCCCTCACATTGATTCACACACACACACACACACACAAGGTGAAGTCTCACAAATGGGCACATGATCTCAATCATTTGGCTAGGTGATCAAATGGTCTAATATGGATGATAATGAGGTTTCAATGCATCATTTCAAGGTGGCAATCACTCAAAATTCAAGGAGCTTGATCATTATGCAAAATTTATCTAAGACTAGGAGCAATTCATGCATACATGGATCCATCCTCATCATTCTACCCAATTCCTAAATGATTACAAGATCTACACCCCTTTTATTCATCCCATAACCCAAAATTGAATACATTCTCACATCACTCACCCCATGAACAACTTTCTTTCCTTTGAAATTCAACAACTAAGGACCTCTAATCACTTTCCTAGCTCTAACTCTTTAAGTTTTTCCTTCCCCACTATCTTTTTCTCTTTTTTTTTTCTTATTCTTTTTTTTTTTTTAATATTTACTTGAAGGGGGAAGGTCAAAAACATCAATTAAGAGCTTCTTATCTTTTTATTTTAGGTCCCTAGGGTTCTTCTTTCTTATGATACTCATTTGTTCATCAATCTCAACATTGTTACATTCAAAACCCAAGATATAGACCATTAAGGAACAAAAACCCCACTCACCATCCTAGAAGCTAGCTCAAATGAGGACCCTATGCTAGCAAGAGATGAGAACAAATCCATGTCGCTCCCAATACTCTCAAGATTTTGCACATGACAAGCTATCAGAAAAGGCCTCACTCATGCAAATCAATGTATGGGAGTGCCATTTGGGTTAACAAAGAGTGGTATAATGGGGAAAGATAACCCAAATGTGTATGAGATCCATGATCAAGTATGCAAATGCCCATATGCAAGAGAAATTAAGTTCATTCAAGTCTAAGTTCAGGATGGAGCTGGTTTCAAGAACAATGCCAATATCAAGCAAGCAAGCACGTTTCAAGAAGAGTTTTCAAGGCTCAAAGCATGCAAGCCTTTCAAAAGATGCTTAAGCTACTTGATATGTTTAATTAGGGTGCCAAATTCAGTGCAAACAAGCGTTCTTTACAAGGCAATGCTCCATATGCAAATGAATGCAACCTATATGCTCTAGACTCAATCTTAAGGATGCAAGAGATGCAATCTACATGATTCAAAAATTTAATTTTTTTTTGGATTTTCTATGCAAATATGAATGTACAATGCAATGCATGAGACTCAAAATCACAAAGCAAACATGATCAAATATTTGGTACCTCCCCCACACTTAAATCACACAGTCTCTGTGTGAGTAAGAGAGAAGGAGATACCCCAACAAGACAAAAGGAAATGTATATACAAGAAGGGTTGGAGTGATACCTAAGAAGAAGTTTTAAGCGTGGTGTTTGGTGCCAGGGCTAGGAGCTGGCATGGTTCATAGCAACTAGAGGAGGCTGCTGCATGGCAATCATAGGGCTCAGGTGGTTCACCACCTTTCTTCTCTCCTCTAGTGCTTGGCTCAACCTGAAAACCTTGTCCACTTTTATTTAAAAAAAGGTAAAAAGGAAAGTTGAAATGTGCAAAGCTATGTACAAGGATAACCATGGGACTTCCTCCCAAGTGAACTTGTTTTGAGTCACTTAGCTTGACTACCTTGTCTCTTGAACTAGTGAGAAGGAGGATCCTTCCCACCTTCAAGTGTGATGGTGAGGACTTGAGAGAGAAGCTCTTGAAGCTTGAGTTGGTCATCTTGGAGCTGAGGAGTGATGATGGCAATAGCACTTGAGAATGGTATGGACCTGCCCTTGTGCTTGATCTTGTACTCAATGACACCATCTTTGAGCTGCTGTGGATGGAGAGTGAGGGTGTGTGGGAGCAAATCAAGAGGTGGAGGATGAGGCTCATTCACCATCTTCTTCTTGCCATGAGTGGCCTTTGAGGCTCCACTCATCCCCTCCTTTTTAGCACTTTCCAAGTGCTCACCACACTTCTCTTTAGAAGACTCTCCATCAAGACCTTCTTTTTTACAAACAGACACTTTATCTTGGGGCTTCTCCACAGCTTGTGCATCACAAGTGATTGTCCCACAGTAGTCTGATTCCAATGGAGGTTGGAGAGGATAGGAGACAGCTTTGTTGACATGCATTAGGGTGACCTTCTTGTTGGGAAAGTCAATGCAAGCTCCAACTGTTGTGAGAAAAGGAGTGCCTAGGATCAAAGGGACTCTCTCTTCAGATGCCATTTTCAAAACAGTGAGGTCAATAGGTATGGTGCATGATCCAATCTTCAAGGGGAAGTCCTTGATTATGCCAAGTGAGGTTGTAGAAGAAGAATCCCCAAAGGTGAGAGGAGGAGTATCTGGTTCCATGCTTTCAATCCCAATACTCTTCACCATATCAAAGGAAATGACATTCACACTAGCACCACTATCAACAAGAGCATCATCCATAGTAAGTTTACCAAGGGAGCAAGACAAGGTGAACTTCCCCTGAGACTCAAGCTTAGGGAGGGACTTTGGAGGGTTGGGTGGATCAATCTTCAGAATGGAGATGTCCAAAAGCTCAGCCACTTCAGCCTGGTGGTCTAGAATTTCCTTGATGAGCATCATTTGGACATGAGCTTCACATTCACGCATACCTGATATCTCTGGAAGCTTGACTCCAACATCACTAAGATCTTTCCTGAAATTTGAGATCACCTTCTTTTGAGCTTTGGTGAGAACTATTTGGGGAAAGGGGTGCTTATCATATGGTGATAGCTCAAACTCAGTCTCTTCCTTCTCCACTTCTTTTCAGCTTGTTGTCTGCTCTTTTCACAGTTGTTGTCTCAGCTCTAGGCTCAGCTTGCTGCAGACTCTTTACCTCAGCCTTCTTGGCAGCATCCCTCAGAATATGTGCTTCAGCTGTGGCCACAAAAAATCTCTCAACATCCCCAAACTCAGTTCCAAACATTTCAATCTCATCCTTCTCTTTCTCATGAGTGCACATATCAATCTTTGAAGAAATAGTAGAGAGGATGACATTGCAAGATTCCTTGGGATTTTTCTCTGGTCTTCTTGGTAGAGATCCCATTGGGCTCTTGGAGGACGAAGACATAGAAGCAACCTGGCTCTCCAAAGCTTTTAGATGAGAGGCAAGTTGCATGTACTTGTTGTTGAGGTCCGAATAGGTTCCATCAATCTTTGCATGGATGTTCTTGAACTCATCACCAATGTTCTTAGCATTTCTTTCTTGAGTTTCTAAGATTTGCTTGAACATGGACTCCATGCTTGAACTTGGAACCTGAGCTTGAGAAGAGCTTCCTTGGGGCTGAGTAGGCTGGTTGGCTTGGTAACCTCCTTGTTGATTGTTGTAGTAAGGTCTTTGCTGGTAGTTGTTTTGGTATTGGAAGTTGGGATCTTTCCTATACCATGTGCCATTAGAATCGATGAAGCACAGCTCCTCTTGACCTTCTACACCATTAACTTGAGTAGTCCCAGCAGGCTGCCTTTGTTGCTGGTTCCCAATGGAGTTAATCTGCTCTTGCTTAGCCTTCTCTGCAATAATCTTGTCCAACTTCTCTTGGAGAGATTTAAGGGCCTTCCTTGTGTGCTGATCATCTTCATCAGTGCCTCTGTTGACCCTATCATGCTCCTCACTGTAGACTGAGTCACTCCTGGCCATGTTCTCCACCAGCTCCTCAGCATCCTGCTCAGTTCTGCCCAAGAAGAACCCATTGCTGGCTGTGTCCAATCTGCTCCTGAACTCTGGTAGAGCACCTCTGTAGAAGGTACTAAACAAACTCTCCTTGGTGATGCCATGATGTGGGCATTGAGACAAATAGCCCTTGAACCTCTCCCATGCTTCACTAAAGCTCTCAAGGTTCTTCTGCTGAAAGCTAGAGATCTCATTTCTGATCTTGGCTGTTCTTGAGGTAGAGAAGAATTTCTCTAGGAATGCCCTCTTGCACTCATTCCAAGTTGTGATAGAGTCACTTGGAAGAGCCTTATCCCATAGATGTGCCTTGTCTCCCAAAGAGAAGGGAAACAACCTCAGCTTGAAAGCATCTTCAGAGACTCCATTAATCTTGGACAAGCTACAGTAGCCATCAAATGTGTCCAAGTGATCAAGGGGATCCTCCACAGCAAGGCCATGAAACTTGTTGTTCTCAATCAAATTCAGCAGTCCTGATTTGATCTCAAAGTTGTTGTTCTCCACAGCTGGTGCTCTTATCCCCAACCTATGACCATGAATGTGAGGTTGATCATAGGCTCCAATGGCTCTAGCTTGGCGCTGTGGCTGTTGTGGCTGGCGCTGTGGTTTTATGTTGTCAGCTCTTGGACCATTGCCATCTTGAGCAGCTCTGTCTTGAGGTTGATGCTGGTGTTCATCCATCTCAAACCCCAACCGCTGAATGTGAGCCTGCTGCTCTTCTCCTTCTTGCTATTTCCCTCTCAAGTGTAGCTATCTCTTCAACAGTGGGAACCAGGTTAGTTACACCCCTGCTTTTTGTGTTCATGCACCTGAAAAATCAAAGGAAAAGGCAAAAGGAGAATTAATATCACAAGAAAAGAAAAATGATTTAGTATCAAGCAAGTGACTAAATCCCAATGTCACAATCAACTTAGAATTTGGCAACGGCGCCAATTTGATGAAAGGACTTTTCTAAGGTCCTAATCAAATGATGTAGTATAAAAGATTGTCGAACCAGTTCTAAGTGACCACAAAGCAAAGGGAATACAAGTCTATGCTTAATCTAAATGCAATCATTTAAGGAGATGATTATTAAACTAAGGCAATATCTAAAATGCAAGAAAAATGTAAAGCTTTCTTTCTTTATGAGGAGATGAGACCCATGGTATAGGGACTTGATCTCAAATGATTAAGGTTCAATCCTAGATGCCAACTTTTCAATCAATCTAATTCCTTATGCCTAGACACCAAAACTAAGCAAGCTCTATCTCTAGATGAATGCTCTTTTGCAATGATCACCCAAGTACACCAAATCTCTTTGGCTGTAATGATCAAAGCAAGCATAAAGAATGAGTCTAATAGCAATCCTAGCTTCTTTGACAACTAATATCTTAGGCAAAGCAAGCTAAAAGCATAGATGAGTTGGTTTAGGCATTTCATAGAACATCTTTCGGGCATGAAATGCCTATGGCTCTATGTTTGAGAGGCCAGCCCAAATATAGCATTAAGAACACCAAATCAATGTAAGGAAAGGATAGATCTAACACTAAGCACCTTGGATCTACACTTAATCACTCTCAATCACCCTAACCCATGGATCTTAAATGGATCTACTCACTAATCCACATGCTTACTCTTAAACCCATGAGAGATTTAAGCTTAAACATGTAGAGAAAGAAAAGAGATGAAATTAAACAATCAAGAACACAAGATGAGATTAAGATTCAAAGATAAAACTTTCTCAAAGGTTTGTGTTCTTAGAGAGAAAATAACATTAGTCCCAAATTAGGGATAACATGAGTATTTATACTTGGATTAAAAGTCCTAGAAACATAAAACAAAATTACTAAAATGTCCTTGAGCCAAATTGGTGTCAACCAATGGGAAAAGGGGAAGAAATTCGGTCAGGGTTGAACCAGCATGGTCCAACCCGGTCTGGCGAACCCGGTCCAAGCTTGTCTTGGTCGTTGTCCAGCCCGTCCGGGTTCAGTACCCCGGTTCCTCCTTCCAGGTCGTCCGGTCATGCCTTGATCCATCTCTGCCGACCGGGTGTCCCTTCCCGGACTGATCTACCCGGTCTGGTCTCCTCCAGTACCACTCAAACGACCGGGTACCTCTCCCAGGCTCAGTCATCCCGGACCACTTCCATCCAGCTGCTCTTTTCCCGGCCGGCTGCTTGAACCCGGCCGTCTCTACCCGGCCAGCCTGACGTGCTTCAAGTGAATTGATCATAACTCCTCCAATAAATGTCCAAATGACTTGAAACCACTTCCATTGGAAAGCTAAATCAATTTGCTGTGTCTCCACAAAATATTAGCAGCAGGAGACATCTCTAAGGCCTCTGTCCATGCTCATCTTTGTCTTGACCAGATCATGGATTTGACTTCTCTTTTTCATGGCCAAACTTGAATCTTCATCTCTTTTGGGGCCATAAGGCTTCCAAACACCTCCAATCACACCAAAGCATACTCAAACACCTGATAAGGAGAAATGAATGCAACATGGACCTAAACATGCCTAATGCCTACTTATATGATCAAAATGCATAAGATATGGATGCTAAAAACATGTAAATATGCAAGACATCACAAAACCTCATATAAATACTATAGTAATCCCCTTTGTGGGATCTAACTCTTTTTATCTTAAGAACACATTTGGATCTTGAAGAAAGTTTGGATCTTGAATCCTTTTTCATCTTATTCTTTTGTGTTTGCTGGATTATCTTGATCACTAATCATGTTTAACCTTGAATCATCCATGGTTTTAGGGTTATCCATGTCTATTAGTGAGTAGATCTATCTTGGATTCATGGGGTTGGGAGACTAAAGGTGATTAGGTGTAGATCTAAGGTGTTTTAGTGTAGATCTATCTTGTTCCTTTCTTGTAGAGTGTTCATAATGCTATTTTGGAGTTGGCCTCTCTAAAGTTGAGCTCTAGGAATTTCATGCCCGAAAGATTTTTGATGAAATGCCTGAACCAACTCTCCTAAGCTTTTAACATTCTTTACCAAAGAGATTTGTTTTTAAAGGTGTTAAGATGACTGTTGGGGTGGAAAACGGTTATCTCGAAATCAACGGCTAAAGATCTATCCAAACTCAAAGATTTCCCGCACGAACGGTCAACGGAGGAAGGATCGGGCGACGGAGAACCCACGGGCAGCAGAGAATCCCTGGCGCCGGGGGCAGGCGAGACGAAGCGGGCCTGGCGCCGGCGGAAAGCCCCCTGGCGCTGGTGGCAGACGCGACGCAGCTGGCCTGGCGCCGGCGGCAAGCCCCTTGGCGCCGGCAGCAAGTGCGACGCAGCCGGCCTGGCGCCGGTCGACGGTCCTCGTCCTGGTCTCGGTCACATCGTGCTCGGTCTGATCCTGTCTTGGCTTGCTTGGATCAATCCTCGTGGGTTTGATACGATCACGACTACGGAATTAACATCTCTCGATTTGACTCGATTGGAATCATCCTCGATGTTTTACGACAAAAATTAGAAAGGTTGGATTTCGTAGAGGATATCGTAAAACAAGATCGATTAACTCAACATCGATCCTTTAGGCTATACGGTTTATTTTACAACAAAGATAGTCTTTCCAGAAATCGTGATAAAACGTTCAACGACTTAAGACAAGTCCACGGACTTACTTACGATTTTAAGAATTCAGGCCCAATCAGACTATGACGGTTTATCCAATTTCCTGAACATCGGATAAACATCAAGTCACCGAAAAATAGGGGAAAACTCGAGGATAATTACGAAGATCGACGAAAATGGAATATTTCCGAAGAGATAAACTTGGGCCCAAAGGCTAAGTCCATCATCCTAAGGCAAACCGACCTAGAAGTGAGTATATAAGGAGAGCAAGAGCAGAGGAGAAGGGGATCCAAAATGAGACTTAGAGCACTTTGCTAGCTTAGAAGAATTAGGGTTTAGGTGGTTAGACTAAAGGTGATTAGGTGTAGATCTAAGGTGTTTTAGTGTAGATCTATCTTGTTCCTTTCTTGTAGAGTGTTCATAATGCTATTTTGGAGTTGGCCTCTCTAAAGTTGAGCTCTAGGAATTTCATGCCGAAAGATTTTTGATGAAATGCCTGAACCAACTCTCTAAGCTTTTAACATTCTTTACCAAAGAGATTTGTTTTAAAGGTGTTAAGATGACTGTTGGGGTGGAAAGCGGTTATCTCGAAATCAACGGCTAAAGATCTATCAAACTCAAAGATTTCCGCATCTAACGGTCAACGGAGGAAGGATCGGGCGACGGAGAACCCACGGGCAGCGAGAATCGAATCGGACCTTCAAGGAAAGTCGGGTTAACTTGGCTTTCCTCATAATCTTATTCATTAAAATTGACAGTGCAAATTTCGGTTCCCACATTTTGGCTAGAAGGAGGGGGACAGATTCTCTAACTTGAAAACCACCAATCGATCGAAGTTCAGTATGGGTGCCGTCAGCCATAACATCATTATCCTTCGAGGATCGAACAGCGGCCAGCATCGCCAAACCTCACAACAATCTCCTCGTAATAGAACTCACGATCCAGGATATTGACGTAGCAAGGTGATGTCTTGCATATTTTCATGGTTTTAGCTTTCCATTTTGTGCATTTATCCCTTCTAGATTAAGCATTAGGCATATTTAGGTTCATTTTGCATTCATAAGTCTTTATCAGGTCTTGGAGCGCACTTTGGAGAATTTGAAGGTGTTTGGGGGTACTTTGTTACAAAAAGGAAGGGTGAAAGATGGACATGGACGATGGCCATAAAGAAGTCTTTCTGTGCTAAGATTTGGTGAGAACATGGCTTTTGAATTAAATTTCCATTGGGAGTCGTTTCAAGCCATTTGAAGCAATATTGGAGGAGTTATGATTATTTGAGTGAAGGCGTGTCAGTACATCCGGGTCAGCACACTCAGCCTGACCAGACCACACAGGACGAACGGATGAGGCCGGACGATGCAGCACCCGGACGGACATGCTCGGCCAAGATCACCCGCGCATGAGAACCCGCGAACATACGGACGCAAGGCCTGATCTGCACGGGACCTCTTACCCGCGCGGTACAGATCACACCGCACGGACAAGCTGAAGCAAGACCATGCTCGGCCTAATCTGCTCGGGCTACCTTACCCGCGCGGGACAGGACATACCATACGGGTGGACTAAAGCATCCGACACGCTGCCTGAGTCGGCGATGCGTGGTACCAGCGAGGCGAAGTAAACAAGAGCGTCGGATCGCGCGGCCTGAGCTGGCGATGCGTAGTACCAGCGAGGCGAAGTAAACAAGAGCGTCGGATCGCGCGGCCTGAACTGGCTGATGCGTGGTACCAGCGAGGCAGCGAGCGGAGATTGCACATACACGCTGGACGGACGACCGTGCCAGCACACCAGCGGGGACGAGCAGCGGCCAGACAGAACTGCTTGGCGACCAAGCGTGTGACCCGGACCGTCCAGCCCGCGACCCTGGCTTTTGTGCTATCTTCCCATTGGTCGAGACCTATTGTTTCTAAGGGCTTTTTAGTAATCTTATTCTATGTTTCTAGGTCTTTTAAGCCTAACTATAAGTACCCTTGTTATCCCTAATGTGGGATTGATCTCATTTTCTATCTAAGAACACATAAACCTCTTGAGTAAAGTTTCATCTTGATTCATAATCTCATCTTGTCTTTGTGTTCTTGATTGTTTGATTTCATTTCCTTTCTTTCTATATGTTTAAGCTTGAATCTCTCATGGGTTTAAGAGTAAGCATGTGGATTAGTGAGTAGATCCATCTAAGATCCATGTGTTAGGGTGATAGAAAGTGATTAAGTTAGATCAAAGGTGTTAGTGTTAGATCTATCATTTCCTTGCATTGATTTGGTGTTCTTAAAGCTATTTTTGAGTTGGCCTCTCAAACATAGAGCTATAGGCATTTCATGCCGAAGGTGTTCTATGAAATGCCTGAACCAACTCATCTATGCTTTTAGCTTGCTTTGCCTAAGAGATTAGTTTTCAAAGAAGCTAGGATTGCTATTAGACTCATTCTCCTTGTTTGCTTTGATCATTACAGCCAAAGAGATTTGGTGTACTTGGGTGATCATTGCAAAGAGCATCCATCTAGAGATAGAGCTTGCTTAGTTTTGTTGTCTAGGCATAAGGATTAGATTGATTGAAAAGTCAGCATCTTGGATTGAAGCTTAATCATTTGATATCAAGTCCCTACACCCATGGGTCTCACTCTCCTCATAAGAAAGAAAGATTTGCCTTTGTTGCATTTTACTTATTGTTCTAGTTTAATCATCATCCTCTAATGATTGCATTTAGATTAAGCATAGACTTGCATTCCTCTGTTTCATTGTCACTTAGGACTGGTTCGACAATCTTATATACTACATCATTTGACTAGGACTTTAGAAAAGTTCTTTCATCAAATTGGCGCCGTTGCCGGGGATCGAACCCGGGTCACCCGCGTGACACCAAGAAGAAGGAAATGGAAGGCATGATGGTTCTTACTCATGAGTGCAGTGCCATCATCCAGAGATTGACAATCCCTAAAAAGCTAGAGGATCCAGGCTGCTTTACCCTACCTTGTGCCATTGGTCCTTTGATGTTTGAGAGATGTCTATGTGATTTGGGATCCAGTGTCAGTCTCATGCCTCTATCTGTTGCCAAGAAGGTTGGATTCATCCAATACAAGAAGTGCAAACTCTCTTTGGTGCTTGCTGACCGCTCAGTCAAATTTCCCATTGGTATCCTTGAAGACCTCCTTGTGATGGTGGGAAATTGTGAAATTCCTACTGATTTTGTTGTTCTTGAGATGGATGAAGAAGCTAGAGACCCCTTGATCCTTGGAAGACCTTTCTTAGCCACAGCAGGAGCCCTTATCAATGTGAAGGAAGGCAAGATTGATCTTCATTTGGGGAAAGAGCACACTCTCCATTTTGATATCAATGAGGTAATGAAGAGGTCAACTGTGCAAGGCCAAGTGTTTTACATAGAGGAGATGGAAGCTCTTGCTGATGAGCTCCTTGAGGAGTTGGCACTAGGAGAGTTGACAATAGAGGACCCTTTCCAGCATGCTTTGACAGTGGATAAAGAGGTCCAAGTGGTTGAGAACAAAGGGAGTGATGCTATTGCAGCCATGCTGGATTCTCGCAAGAAGATTGTTGATAGAGGCCAGTATGAGGAGCTCAAACAAGAGGTGCACCAAGCTGTTTCAGCCACTCAACAAGAGGACACCCAACAAGATGATTGGAGTGAGCTCAAGGCACCAAAAGTGGAGCTAAAACCTCTTCCCCATGGTGTAAGGTACGCATTTCTAGGCCCTAATGAGTCATATCCTGTCATTGTGAGTAGTGAACTTACTGAACATGAGCTTTCTCAACTTTTAAATGCACTTAAAAAGTTTAGAAAGGCAATTGGATATTCACTAGATGATATTAAGGGGATATCACCTTCTTTGTGCATGCATAGGATACATCTAGAGGATGAATCAATGACATCTATAGAACATCAAAGGAGGTTGAATCCTAACCTTAAAGATGTTGTAAAGAAAGAGATTCTTAAGCTCTTAGATGCTGGGGTTATCTACCCTATTTCAGATTCTAAATGGGTATCTCCTGTGCATGTAGTTCCAAAGAAGGGTGGTATCACTGTGGTTAAAAATGACAAGGATGAATTGATACCAACTAGAACCATAACTGGCCATAGGATGTGTATTGATTATAGAAAGCTCAACTCAGCATCTAGAAAGGATCATTTTCCATTGCCATTCATTGATCAAATGCTTGAGAGACTTGCAAACCATCCTTTCTATTGTTTTCTTGATGGGTATTCAGGTTTCTTCCAAATCCCCATACATCCCAATGATCAAGAGAAGACAACATTCACATGCCCCTATGGCACCTTAGCTTATCGAAGGATGCCATTTGGGTTATGTAATGCTCCAGCATCCTTTCAAAGGTGCATGATGTCTATCTTCTCGGATCTCATTGAGGATATAGTGGAGGTATTCATGGATGATTTCTCTGTCTACGGATCTTCGTTTTCTGCTTTTTTGTCCAACTTGTGCAAGGTCCTACAGAGATGTGAAGACACCAACCTAGTGCTGAATTGGGAGAAGTGTCATTTCATGGTCAAAGAGGGGATTGTGCTTGGACACAAGATTTCAGAAAAGGGCATTGAAGTGGACAAGGCTAAAATTGAGGTGATGGTCAGCTTGCCGCCACCAAAGACAGTGAAAGACATCAGGAGCTTCCTTGGCCATGCTGGGTTCTATAGAAGATTCATCAAGGACTTCTCAAAGATTGCTAGACCAATGACCAAGTTGCTGTGCAAGGAGGCTGCTTTCAGCTTTGATGAAGATTGTCTTGAGGCTTTCAAGAAGATAAAGGGTGACCTTGTTAGTGCTCCCATTGTTCAGCCACCTGATTGGGACCTCCCCTTCGAGATAATGTGTGATGCTAGTGATTTTTCTGTTGGGGCTGTCCTGGGGCAGAAGAAGGATGGCAAAACTCATGTGATATATTATGCTAGCCAAACCTTGAATGATGCACAGATGAAGTATGCCACAACAGAGAAAGAGATGCTGGCCACTGTCTTCGCCTTTGAGAAATTCAGAAGCTACCTGGTGGGTTCTAAGGTCATTGTGTATACTGACCATGCAGCTTTGAGACATCTCCTAGCAAAGAAAGATGTCAAGCCAAGACTACTAAGGTGGATCCTTTTGCTTCAAGAGTTTGACTTGGAAATTAGAGACAAGCCAGGGATTGAGAATGGAGTTGCTGATCACTTGTCCAGGTTGAGGATTGAAGGTGGAATCCCTATTGATGAGGGACTTAGAGACGAGCATGTCATGGCCATCATGTCAGTAGTGGCAGTCATTGAGACTGGAAAAAAGATTAAAGAGGTTAAGGCAGCTGAAGAGAAGGGACCCTGGTATGCTGATTTGGTTAACTACTTAGCCACTGGAAAAGAACCATTGGGGCTTGCAGGGTATGAGAAGAAGAAGTTCTACAAAGATTTGAAGAGATACTATTGGGATGAACCATACCTCTACACCCTATGCAAGGATCAGATCTATAGAAGGGTGGTGGCTGAAGAAGAAGTTGAAGGAATCCTTTCACATTGCCATGGATCTTCCTATGGAGGCCATTTTGCTCCATTCAAGACTGTTTCAAAGGTGCTACAAGCTGGATTTTGGTGGCCACACATGTTCAGGGACTCACAAGACTTCATTTCAAGATGTGACTCTTGCCAAAGGAGTGGGAACATTACTAAAAGGAATGAGATGCCTCAAAATCCAATCCTTGAAGTGGAAGTGTTTGATGTTTGGGGGATTGATTTTATGGGACCCTTCCCTTCTTCTTATGGCAACAAATACATCTTGGTGGCTGTGGACTATGTATCAAAGTGGGTGGAAGCAATAGCAAGTCCTACAAATGATTCAAGAGTAGTGGTCAAAATGTTCAAGAGCACTATTTTCCCAAGGTTTGGAGTTCCAAGAGTGGTCATAAGTGATGGAGGTTCACACTTCATCAACAAGGTATTTGAGAGTCTTCTCAAGAGGAATGGAGTGAAACACAAGGTTGCAACACCCTATCACCCTCAAACAAGTGGCCAAGTGGAGGTCTCCAACAAGCAAATCAAGGGGATCTTGGAGAAGGTTGTAGGGACCAAGAGGAAGGACTGGTCAGCCAAGCTTGATGATGCTCTTTGGACATATAGAACAGCATTCAAGACTCCTCTAGGCACCACTCCCTTCAACCTTGTCTATGGAAAGTCTTGCCACCTGCCAGTTGAGATTGAATACAAGGCATTGTGGGCTGTAAGGCTTCTAAACTTCGACATCAAGGATGCAAAGGAGAAGAGACTTCTTCAACTCAATGAACTGGATGAGATAAGGATGGATGCCTTTGAGAACTCAAGGATATACAAGGAAAAGACTAAGGCTTTCCATGACAGGCACATCCTCAAGAGAGAGTTCAAGGCAGGAGATCAAGTGCTTCTTTACAATTCTAGACTGAAGTTGTTTCCAGGAAAGCTAAAGTCAAGGTGGTCCGGTCCATTTGTAATCAAAGAAGTGAGACCTTATGGAGCCATTGTGCTTTGGGATAAGCAGGGTAATGATTTCACCGTGAATGGCCAGAGACTCAAGGAATAAATGGCCACAATACCAAAGGAGGATGGGACATCAACCCCACTCTCTGATGCTCCCCTTGCCTAACCTCAAAGGAGGCAAAGTCAAGCTAGTGACTTTAAACAAGCTCACTTCGGAGGAAGTCCCATGGTTATCCTTGTACATATTGCATTAGAATTTATTTTTCGAAGCTTTTGGATGATGGGAGATCAGTGGGATGCAGATGGTGTGCATGAGTGGGAAGCATATGTAAAAAAAAAAGAGAGGAGAAGAGAGAAGGGTCGGTTTGAACGGCCGGACCACTCAGGACGTGAGATGCGCGGTCTGAGATGCGCGAGCCGTGTTACCCGCTCGGACGGCCGGACCACTCAGGACGTGAGACGCGCGGTCAGATGCGCGCGAGTCGGAGGTACCGCGCGGGTACGGACGTACGGACGGACAGACGGACTTACGTAGCAGTCGGACGCGCGGACGGTTTTGCACTAGACGAGCACCCCGCGCGGGAACGGACAATCAGTTCAACGATCCGGAACGCCCGGTACCGAATGCGCGGGATGGAGGTACCGCGCGGGTACGGACGGACGGACCGAGTATGCGCGGATGCATACGCGCGGGACATCTTCACCGCGGGGCGCCAGGCGACGGCAGAGACAGGCAGCGGGCAAGACCACGCGGGTCACTCTCTCCACTCACTCGACCCGCGCACGACCCGTGTCCCAACCCGCTGTACGACCCGGCCGACCCAGGTAAGTATTTTTCTCCTTTTTCCCGACCCAAACCCACCTGAACCCGCCCAGAAACCTTTTTACCCGACCCAGAAACATTTTAAAACCCTAAGCCACCCTCTCTTTCCTCATTTCTTCTTCTTCCTCACATCAAAATCCTCTCTAGCCTCCAAGAACACAAATTCACATAACTTTGCCAAATCTCAACCAAATCATAAATTTCTTTTTCCCACATCAAGACCTTCTTCCCCTAGACCTAATTCCTTGAACCTTTTCATCTTTATCCTTCATCCAAAGCAAGGTATGGTATCTCTAAGTTCAAATTCGTAACCCTCATGAACCCTAAAAATTTGAACTTGAAATTTGAGCCTTTTCTTGCTAGATTCTTGTAATTTAGACTAGGGAAAGCTTATATATCATGCTGGGTAGTTGATTTCATGGTGGAATTGAGATTAATTTGAACTTTGGCAAATTAGGGTTCATGAGATTTGGGGCTTTTTCAATTTTAGCTTACTTAGTGTTGATATTGAGCTAGATGGGTGAGATAAGTGGTGTTGAAGGTTGATTTGGTCCCAATTTCAAGCTGAGCTCTGGTTAATTTTGATTTTGGCTAGTTTGAAGTTCTTGTGCTCAATTAAAAAAAAAAAAAAAAAAAAATTGAGCATGAGAGCTTCCTTCTTAGCTATTACTTGTCTTGCTTGCCTTCATGATTGCATTATTCTAGTTCCTATTGAGATTGATGATCTTGCTAGAGCTAGATTGTGTTTGTTCATGATTGTCTCTTTCTTATGCTCACTCTATTTCCAAGGATTGAATTTTCAGGAACAATGGGGAGAAAGAACGAAGCTCAAATAGTGGAAATGAAAGAGCAGGCTGCAAGGAGGGTGACTGCTCAGATTGGGAAAGAACTTGGCTCCATGCCTGAATCAGAAGAGGAGCGTAGGCAGCAAACTTTGGCCATGCTCAGAAAGAAAGCACAGGCCAAGAGAGATGGCAAAAGAGTTATGGTTGATGAGAGTGTGGCTGACATTGCTCACAAGCAAGCCCCTCCAAAGAGAGCAAGAGCGCCTAGGAGCACCAAGTTAAGAGCTTTGGTTTTGGAGAAAGGGACCAAAGAAGGTGCAAATGAACCAGCTCCCACCATAAGAACCAAGGCACCAAGAAAGACTATAGAACCTCCTCCCATGGAGCAAGAGGGTGCAAATGCTGAAGAGGAACATTCTGAAGACGACAGTGAGGCTGAGTATGACCCTAACTCAACAGAGCCCTTCAATGATAAAAGGGACAGGCAGAAGACACCCACTGAAGAGGAGCTGTTAGAGCAATGAGAAAAGGTGTCTCTTGGCCACCAACCAGATTTGCTAATAAAAGACCCTCAAGGAGTTGTCAATTGAAGATGATATCCAGGAGATGCTAGGCTACATGAGTATGAGCAGTTTTTACACTATGGCCTATCCAACTTATAAAGAAGTCTCTTGCCAATTCCTGTCATCTCTTGAAGCCACCTTTCACACCTCCAAGAATGTGGAGCAAGGATGGGGTATGATACACTTCAAGATTGATGGGAGAGCCTACTCAATGTCATTCAAGGAAATTGAGGAAGTGCTTGGGTTTCAAGACCAGAAAAATCCTTCTTTTCCCAAGCTTGCCAGGGTCAAAGAGAGATGAACATCACACACCTTACTTGGAGGTTGTTAACAGGCAAGACAAGGAGTTCCAACCACGACAAGAATGCCTCCATCCGACACCCTTCAGTGCGATATCTCCACAGATTGCTTGTGCATACATTGTTCTCAGAAGGAAGTAGGAACAGTCTTTGGAGATGAAGTGAAATTCTGCACCAAGCTGTCCAGCACTATGCATTACAGCCTCATCTCCCTTTGGTTCCTAGTGATTTCTACAAGGATTTTGGCATCGTGGGATTCTTTGTGAAGCCTCATGTATTACAAGAGTTGGAGCTGGACAAACAGAGACCCTGGAGCTCAGATTGGGATTGGTGGCTTGATAACACCATTGCTTGCTTACCAAGGGATTAGCTTGGGAAATGATGCAGCTGGCCCCACTTTCTTGGATCTCCAATACCTGAAGTCAGCTCACTTTCTCTCTGGAAGGTTTAATGGGCGGTGTGTTTATTCATATTTGAGAGGTACCACAAAGGTTGAGCTGCTCCTTCCCGACTATCCCCTCACTACCTTGACCACTCCAGGAGCCATAAGATTTGACATTAGTGAGAGGCACTTGCTTGGACCTCATGGCGCTTTAGGCCCTATGGCTCTTCCAAGAGGTGAAAAGGCAGCACGCAAGGTGGAAAAATATGATCAGGGGCACTCTAGCAGAGCCACTGCACATCTTTTTGGTCCTCCTCGCTACAAGTTTGACCAATGCACCGGTGCTTTACCTCTTGGTCCTATTCGCAGGCTCATGACCAGATCAGTACCCTCCAGAGGTGGAACAGAGCTCAAGATAGGACTATCTTCTAGCTCACCAACAAGTGCAAAGAGCTGAGAAGAATCATGCTGCAAGCCGCAGCTTCGGCTCACTTCATGAAGCAGGTGGCTGATGTTCTAGCCAGGGGAGCTGTAGCTGGTTGTAGAGCTGAGGATTTTGATCTTGATGCTTTCACTGCCCCACCTCCTCAGCCACTCCATGACCCTTCTGAGCCACGGACAAAGAAACAAGCTCTCCGCCGTTTGAGGAACCCCTACATCGCCCCATCCGAGTCCGGAAACAAGTCACCATCCCTAAGCACCACTGCTGATGAAGATGACTCTGAGGGAGAGGCATCAGCCTCATCCCATGCTCCATAAGAGGTACTCCAACACCCTATCATTGTATATACCATTCATTATTACATTTAGTTTTATTTTTCTTTCTTTGGGCACTTCTCCACATTTAACAAACACAGAGACTGTGTGAATTAAGTGTGGGGGAGGTGCCAAGTTGCTGATCATCTTGTGTTTTATGTCATAAGCATGCATTTGTAGATAGTTATTGCATAGAAAAGCCATAAAAATTTGAAAAATTTGAAAAGCACAAAAAGAATCATGTAGTTGCATTAGGATTGAGTCTAGATCATTCACTTGCATAAAAAAAAAAAGAGAGAAAAATCATCATATAGGTTGCATCATGCATAAGGGGACAAGGATGATAGTTGCCTTGAAAAGATGCTCATGCTAAGTTCTTAAAGTGATACCCTTTATAAGCATAGTAAGTAGCTTGAGCAATCTTAGGATAGCTTGTAAACTTTTTGCCTTGAAATCTCTTCCTAAAGCTTATTTGATTGATTGATGCTATCTCTTTGAAGTTTTCTCCTGTCATATTTAGACTCTAAGTCTCTTGCTCATGGTCCCTTGTGTACTAAGCCATGGATAGAACACTTGAGTTGTCCCTCCCATTCTTTGCCTATCTTTTTGGACAAGCTCAAGTGGCACTCCACACCCTAAAACCCTTACCTCCTTTCAAGCTTTCATTATTTGTTGAGTGAGGCCTTCTTTGGAAAGCTTTACATGTGCATAATGTTGAGAGTATTGGGAACGACAATGCTTGGTCTCCATTTTTAGCTAGATTAGACACTCATAATGTCTAGCTTCTAGGATGGGGGTGAGTGTTGTATGGTATGATCTTGGGAAAGTGAAAGGTTTATGAAAGAAAAGGTTGACTCATGGGACTCTAAAGTTATAAGTGATTAAGTCTAGAAGGGATAAGAGAAATGAAAGATTGTAGGCTCTAAGTGGTTGAATAAGTCTTGGCCCCCATATAAAAAAAATGAATGAAAAGGTGGCTAGCAATGTCTAGAAAGAGCTGAAAAGATTTTGAAATGTGAAAATTCTTTTGTAGTCTTCATTAAGAAAGAGTTTCAAATGAGAAAATATCTTGAGTATTTGGGGGGAATCTTTGGGTGAGAGATGTGAGTGGTAATTTGGCATTGGGAATAAGGATGTAACTTATGTATTTGGGGAAAGGGTAGAACAATGGAGATTGAGCATTGTATGCATGAGTTGATCCCTTTCTTAGATATATTATGTGCAATGTCAAAGCTACTTGTTTTGAGAGTGAACCACCCTTTGAAAGATCCCTTTGAACCTCTTGTTTCACTTGAATAAAACCTTCTACCACCAAACCAAATGACTTGGACCATTTGACCATTTGCGAGAAGTCTTTTGAGTTTGCTCAATGATTGTTAGAGGGCAAATGGAATTGTGGATTGTGGATTCATGATGAGTGAGTGTAGGGATCAAAGAAGTTAAGATAGGCCTTGTTAAGTTAGAGTTGGACTGAGTTTTTGCTCCTGCTGCTTGGTATGTTTATACAAGGTTATCAAATTGAGAACTAAGAAGAGCATTCTTTTGGCTATGAGTCCCCTCCTTCAAACCTCTCCTGCTAGGTCCTTGCTAGTTTACTTGTGGACAAGTAAAGGACTAGTGTGGGGGAGTTGATGTCTTGCATATTTTCATGGTTTTAGCTTTCCATTTTGTGCATTTATCCCTTCTAGATTAAGCATTAGGCATATTTAGGTTCATTTTGCATTCATAAGTCTTTATCAGGTCTTGGAGCGCACTTTGGAGAATTTGAAGGTGTTTGGGGGTACTTTGTTACAAAAAGGAAGGGTGAAAGATGGAAATGGACGATGGCCATAAAGAAGTCTTTCTGTGCTAAGATTTGGTGGGAACATGGCATTTTGAATTAGCTTTCCATTGGGAGTGGTTTCAAGCCATTTGAAGCAATATTGGAGGAGTTATGATTATTTGAGTGAAGGCGTGTCAGTACATCCGGGTCAGCACACTCAGCCTGATCAGACCGCACAGGACGAAGGGATGAGGCCGGACGATGCAGCACCCAGACGGACATGCTCGGCCAAGATCACCCGCGCATGAGAACCCGCGAACATACGGACGCACGGCCTGATCTGCACGGGACCTCTTACCCGCGCGGTACAGATCACACCGCACGGACAAGCTGAAGCAAGACCATGCGCGGCCTAATCTGCTCGGGCTACCTTACCCGCGCGGGACAGGACATACAATACGGGTGGACTAAAGCATCCGGACACGCGGCCTGAGTCGAGCGGTACATGGTACCCGCGCGGGACGAAGCGAACAAGAGCGTCCGGATGCGCGGCCTGAGCTGAGCGGTACGTGGTACCCGCGCGAGACGAAGCGAACAAGAGCATCCGGATGCGCGGCCTGAGCTGAGCGGTACGAGGTACCCGCGCGAGACGAAGCGAACGGATATTGCACATACACGCGAACGGGACGACCGTGCCAGCACACCCGCGCGGGACGACCAACGGCCAGACAGAACGGCGCGGCCCGGACCGTCCAGCCACGACCCTGAGCGCTTTTTGTGCTATCTTCCCATTGGTCGAGACCTATTGTTTCTAAGGGCTTTTTAGTAATCTTATTCTATGTTTCTAGGGCTTTTAAGCCTAACTATAAGTACCCTTGTTATCCCTAATGTGGGATTGATCTCATTTTCTATCTAAGAACACATAAACCTCTTGAGTAAAGTTTCATCTTGATTCATAATCTAATCTTGTCTTTGTGTTCTTGATTGTTTGATTTCATTTCTTTTCTTTCTCTATATGTTTAAGCTTGAATCTCTCATGGGTTTAAGAGTAAGCATGTGGATTAGTGAGTAGATCCATCTAAGATCCATGGGTTAGGGTGATAGAAAGTGATTAAGTTAGATCCAAGGTGTTAGTGTTAGATCTATCATTTCCTTGCATTGATTTGGTGTTCTTAAAGCTATTTTTGAGTTGGCCTCTCAAACATAGAGCTATAGGCATTTCATGCCCGAAAGGTGTTCTATGAAATGCCTGAACCAACTCATCTATGCTTTTAGCTTGCTTTGCCTAAGAGATTAGTTGTCAAAGAAGCTAGGATTGCTATTAGACTCATTCTCCTTGTTTGCTTTGATCATTACAGCCAAAGAGATTTGGTGTACTTGGGTGATCATTGCAAAAGAGCATCCATCTAGAGATAGAGCTTGCTTAGTTTTGTTGTCTAGGCATAAGGATTTGATTGATTGAAAAGTCAGCATCTTGGATTGAAGCTTAATCATTTGATATCAAGTCCCTACACCCATGGGTCTCACTCTCCTCATAAGAAAGAAAGATTTGCCTTTTGTTGCATTTTACTTATTGTTCTAGTTTAATCATCATCCTCTCTAATGATTGCATTTAGATTAAGCATAGACTTGCATTCCCTCTGTTTCATTGTCACTTAGGACTGGTTCGACAATCTTATATACTACATCATTTGACTAGGACTTTAGAAAAGTTCTTTCATCACAAGGGTATTAGTCGACACCGGATTCTCGGCTAATATTATCTATAAAAGCACCCTCAAGAGGATGGGCGTCGATCTAAGCATCCTTACAGATGACCCCAGCCCAGTATTCGGAGTCTCGGGAAAAGTTATGACCCTCGGTTCAACAAACCTCTCAGTCAGAGCCGGGAGCGTCGCCAAAAACACGGAATTCCTGGTGATCGATGGTCCAACATCCTACAACGCCATAGTTGGAACTCCTTGGCTAAATTCCATGAGAGCGTTCCCATCAACATTCCACCTATGCCTCAAGTTCCCGACACCTTTCAGGGTCGAAACGATACATGGTAGTCACGGAGCAGCGCAGGTCTACCTCGCTACCGAACTAAAACGGAAAAATTCCGAAATCGAGACCTCTCGGAAAAAGCAAACGATTCACGACTCGCCGGAAACCTTCTGGCAGTCCCAAAGAGCTGAGGCCCTAGAAGGAAGCGTGAACCAACCTGCGAACGGTGGTCTCGATCTGCCTTTCGATTCCGGAGCGGTGCGTGAAATCAGAGCTAACCTCCGCGAACCAATAAAAGCAGAGCTCATCGCATGCCTCAAAAGAACCTGATGCGTTAAGCGGGCTGCGGAGGATATGCCAGGAATCGACATTAGCGTAACATGTCACGAACTTAACATCGACCCGACTCATAAACCCGTAAAACAAAAGAGACGAAAGCTGGGACATGAGCGTGCCACTGCAGTCAACGAGGAAGTCGAAAGACTCCTCAAAGTAGGGTCGATAACAGAAGTTAGGTATAAAGACTGGCTTGCCAACCCTGTCGTGGTAAAAAAGAAGAACGGCAAGTGGCGAGTCTGTGTCGATTTCACGGATCTGAATAAAGCCTGTCCAAAGGACTGCTTCCCGCTCCCATACATCGACCGGCTGGTCGAAGCAACTGCGGGAAACAAGCTTCTATCATTCATGGACGCTTTTTCCGGATACAATCAGATCATGATGAATCCCGACGACCGCAAAAAAACTGCATTCATCACAGACCGCGGAGAGTATTAAGCAAGGGACGAAAGGATGGACACATATCTGAAACTCGTCCAAGTACTGGCTCGTAGGTTCGACCAGTTCGCCCTGACCAGAATCCCTCGCTCGGAAAACGTCCAGGCCGACGCCTTCGCTGCCCTCGCCTCAAGCTCAGATCCAGGGCTCAAAAGGATAATCCCCGTCGAATTCATCGAACATCCGAGCATCGGACCACCAGTGGTCATCAATCTAATCCGAGGAGAGATTGAAGATGCGGAAGAAGTCGAGGATCAACCGGAAGCGGATGCGGACCAAACCGAGTATGGCTGCGACAGCCCTTGGTTAGAACCAATCCGAGCCTATATCGTGAATGGAACCTTACCCGCCGGAAAATGGGCGGCCCGTAAAGTGAAAACCCAAGCGGCACGGTATGTCACGATAGAGGGAGAAATTTATAAGTGGCGTTTCTCCGGTCCTCTCATGACATGCGCAGAAGGAGAAAGGGCAAGAAGAATCATGGAAGAGGTCCATTCTGGATCATGCGGAAATCATTCTGGCGGAAGATCTCTCGCAGTCAAAATCAAACGCCAAGGTTATTATTGGCCAACCAAGATAAAAGACTGCGAGAAAT
Organism: Brassica carinata; assembly: GCA_016771965.1. NCBI lineage: Eukaryota > Viridiplantae > Streptophyta > Magnoliopsida > Brassicales > Brassicaceae > Brassica > Brassica carinata. Next base: position 27,756,978 of record CM028690.1, read on the forward strand.
TTGCCCGGAAGTGCGAGAAATGCCAAAGGCATGCTCCAACAATCCATCAACCCGCCGAAATCCTCTCCTCAATCTCGTCCCCCTATCCTTTCATGCGATGGTCCATGGACATTATGGGACCTATGCATCCATCAAAACAAAAGCGCTTCCTCCTATGCCTCGCAGTTTCTTTTCCAAATGGGTAGAAGCAGAATCCTACGCAAGTATCAAAGACACACAAGTCGAGAACTTCATCTGGAAATATATCATAACTAGACATGGGGTCCCGTGACGAAATCGTAATGCATAACGGATCTCAGTTTATCTCGCTTTCGATTGAAGCATTCTGCGAAAAGTGGAAAATACGACTTACAAAGTCAACTCCCAGGTATCCGCAATGCAACGGACAGGCTGAAACTATAAACCAAACTATCTATCACGGATTGAAAAGCTTAGAAGCCAAGAAGGGTCGATGGGCGAAGAACTTCGAAGAGTTCTCTGGTCTCACCGAGCGACTCCTAGGCGGGCAACGGAGAAACTCCCTTTTCCCTGGTCTATGGAACAGAATGTATGATCCTAGCGAAGTAGAATTTCCGGCGTGGGCGAAGATTTCTCTCGAACATGAAGATCTGAACAACGCCATGCTGCTGGATAATCTTGACCTGATCAGCGAGCGTCGCGACAGCTCATCAGGATACAAAATTACCAGCGCTTCCGCCAGATACTACAATGCAAGCGTCGCCATCGCAGGTTCAAGGAAGGCAATTTAGTCTTGCGTAAAGTCTTCCAAAACACTGCCAGCGGCAGCGGAAAACTAGGGACGAACTGGGAAGGACCTTACAAAGTAATAAAAGTAGTCCGACCATGCTCATACCAAATCGCAAACATGCAAGACGCCAAAATCCCGAACTTGAATGCGATGCACCTCAAAAATACTACCACTAAACGATAAAACGTGGTACAAAAGAACTACGAGATGGCTTGATCCCTAGACAAGGGTATCGAGGCAACTCGCCAACCGGCGGAGTTCAGCTATCCCCAATTAAAAAGGGGAGGGTAATGATACTCAGATACTCCCACAAATTTCAAGACTCTAAAATTTTCAAACTTTTCACTTAATTTTTCAAATCAGCCAAACGGCCACGACAACGGATCCAGTATCCACAAAGCGATTACCACATCCAAAAATTCACCAAATAATTCATGAATTCTCCTACAAAGCCCATGACCTTACTATGGCATAAAGAAATTTTTTCGCAGCACCGGAGACGCCGCTTCACGCCGAACAAACATTTTCCCAAACTTTTCACACCTCCAACGGTATCATTTCGTTGTTGCTGATCCCAACAAATCTAACTCTAACGCCCTAAACAGACAAATAGCAGCCCTTCAGGGGTAGGCTCTCTTGCATCCGGATAAGGATAAACATAGCGCTATACAAGAAATCCAAATTTTGGTTTAGCTCTTCAGAAGGAAGTAGCTCGACTCACGCCAGACAAATCATATAAGCCGACAACAATTCATGGATTTTAAACGGCACGAGTCAGGTTAAAATCGCAAACAGGCAAAACGAAAAGCCGATTTGTCATCGCAAAGCCTCAACCGAGAGTAAACCTAGGTCTTGCTCCTAAACCCAGCCACGCTGGATCTTGACATCTCACAGACATAGTATGGTATACGAGATCCAAAATTTGTCTCTTCACTTAAGCCTATTCGCTTCACCTAACTTTTCAAATAAATCGGTAAACCGCGGAAAATCTCGCTTTATGCAAACAATAGGTACTGTGATCATCAGGGAACTAGGAATGAGGCGACAACTCACACCCTCTTTCTCATGCCGAAAAACTGAAGTTCATAAATAATCGGAAAGCGTTTTATAGATTGAGACCAAAAGTTCAAACAAAGCCCCAAAAAGGGGCAGGGATTCGAAGCCACCAACGGCCAGTCCCGGTAAATACATCATGGCCTCTTAACAGCCGAAACACATATAAAACAAAATCCCCGAAGGGATTGATAAACCTAGATGCTTCCAGGAGCGTCACCTTAATCCTCAAACTCACCTGCGATAGGGACAGCCTCGCCGTCGCCTCCCTCGGTCGCACCGCCACTACCCGCCTCGTCCACGCCAGCCTCGCAATCCTCTCCCGCGCGCTCCTGATCTTCTGAGTCCTCGGAGGTCGGCGCAGGGTGCATTCGTCCTGCAGGCCGACAAGGATCGAATCGAAGTCTCCCTCGGAGGTCGCCCACTCTCCTTTGCAGGACGATAGTCTGGCTTCCTCCGAGTCCAAAGACAGGGCCTTGTTACCCCGAAGCAACTCGAGCTCGCTCAGACTCCCCTCGATCCCCGCTAAAGTCAAGTCCCTCTTGCGGCAGCTATCAAGGACTCAAACAGGATGGCCATCCTCGTCAGACGACCAAAGAAGTCGCCACGAGTATCGGCAACCTCCGAGGATCTATGGGCGTCAATCTCCTCATGAGTCTGGATCTTCTGCTGAAGGCGGCGGACTTCCGAGGATTTGCTCTTCTTCTCCTTCTTCACCTTGAGTAGTGAACTCGCGGTCTTCCCAAGGTCTCGCTCAAGGTCGCTGATACGAACCTCAAGCTGGGACGTCTGGGCAGCATGGGTGTCCTCGGCCGTCTGCAGTGCAACCTCGATGCGGCTTCAGCGCTTCCTGCGACGACTCCAGCTCGCCGATGGGCGAATGACTTCCGACCCACACTTTCGCCAAGCATTCCGTCAATCAGCGACACAAACTTTCCGCAAAAGAAGGGGTAAGTATCATCATAAAAAAAAGCGATGTAAGAATTGCAGATAGATCGAAATTGAACCTTGGAACGATGACGCGCCAACGGCTCTGAAAGTTCGCCTTCCTCGCTCTTAGCACCCCGCTTCCTTTTCACTCCGGATGCCGCACCAGCCCTTGCCTTTCCCTTGGGCAACGGCGCGGCACCAGCTGCTTGCAGTCCCAAGACAAGTTCCCTCTTCGCCGGGGGAGGAGGTGTAGATTCTATCTCATCCTCTCGCCCGGAGATCACGATCGGAGCAGTCAAAGAACCCGATGGATGGACCTGAACATCAGGAACCTGTTCAGGAATCTGTTCAGGAACAATAACCCCTTCCGCAGGAAGGAGGGCATCAGATGGGACTTCGGGAACAGGCGAAGGGGCCAAAGGAGCAGGCAAAGAGATCGGAGAAACAGGCAAAGGAGTCGGAGCCGCGGAAGGAACATCGGGCGTCTCAGTCCTCGCCCGCTTTGAGCCTTTCGCAGCACTGCGCCGGGATAGCTTAGCCTTGAAGGAGTCAAACCCATCAATGAGGGACAGAGTAGCGTCCTGAACGGCCAGAACCGGCGGAGCCTGGCTGGCCTCGCCCATCTCAACATCAGAATCACTCTTTTCAACTTGGGAGGAAGACATTTTCTTTTCTTTTTGAGAGAGAAGAAGAGAGAATTTGAAAAGATGTGAAGAATGAGAAGGGATGGCTGGCTATTTATAAAAAAAAGGGGATGATGATGTAGATTCCCTGCGGAAAAGAATCCTTAGCCGAAAATTTCGATTTTCAGAAAACTCGAATCATTCGCCCGCAAAATCGTCTCCGATCTTACGAGCTGGGGGGCTAACTGTTGGGGTCGAAAATGGTTATCTCGAAATCAACGGCTAAAGATCTATCCAAACTCAAATATTTCCCGCACGAACGGTCAACGGAAGAAGGATCGGGCGACGGAGAACCCACGGGCGGCAGAGAATCCCTGGCCGGCGAGAGCGAACCGGCCTGGCGCCAGCGCCAGGTCCCCTGGCGCCGGCGGTAAGCGCTGACGCAGCCGGCCTGGCGCCAGCGCCAGGTCCCCTGGCGCCGGTCGACGGTCCTCGTCCTGGTCTCGGTCCCATCGTGCTTGGTCTGATCCCGTCTTGGCTTGCTTGATCAATCCTCGTGGGTTTGATACCATCACGCTACAGAATTAACATCTCTCGATTCGACTTCGATTGGAATCATCCTCGATGTTTTACGACAAAAATTAGAAAGGTTGGATTTCTCGTAGAGGATATCGTGTAAAACAAGATCGATTAACTCGAACATCGATCCCTTAGGCTATACGGTTTATTTTACAAGAAAGATAGTCTTTTCGAGAAATCGTATAAAACGTTCAACGACTTAAGACATGTCCACGGACTTACTACGATTTTAAGAATTCAGGCCCAATCAGACTATGGCCGGTTTATCCAATTTCGAACATCGGATAAACATCAAGTCACCAAAAATAGGGAAAACTTCGAGGATAATTACGAAGATCGGCGAAAATGGAATATTTCCTGAAGAGATAAACTTGGGCCTAAAGGCGAAGTCTATCATCCTAAGGCAAACCGACCTAGAAATAAGTATATAAGGAGAGCAAGAGCAGAGGAGAAGGGGATCCGAAAATGAGACTTAGACCACTTTGCTAGCTTAGAAGAATTAGGGTTTAGGTGGTTAGACTAGCGAACAAGGCTTAGGGCGTTTGGCTGCCTGCGACTCTATCTTTTCTTTAATCATAAATTTCTCTGTCTTCGGAGAATCCTTGTATTCATATCATTCATTTAATAAAAGCGCCGAGCAAATATCACAATTTTTATTTTTGTCATCTGTTAACTTTCGATTTAGTGTAGCATTGAGAGAATCGGACCTTCAAGGAAAGTCGGGTTAACGGCTTTCCTCCATAATCTTATTCATTAAAATCGACAGTGCGAATTTCGGTTCCCACAATGACTATTAGTGTAAAACCCAATCCTGGCTTCTAAGCCCAACATGGACCCGCGGCCTTACTTAACTAGATCATGTTGTTTTTGTTAAGTTTCAACGTCCAATATTTTTCTAAGTCATTTTCATTCTTATGAGGTTCAGCCATTTCGAATTCTAAGTATTATAAGATAAGAAGAAATTGTATCTTTATTAATATAAAACATGTGATCCAATACATAGATTCAGTTGCATAATAGGCTATCATAAGTTCATGAGTTCATACTATCAATACTACCCAATAACCCACACATCCATCCGCGGCACAGGTCTTCATGGTTCCTTGGCCTTGCCACAATCCTGGTCTGATCCTGAAACCAACACACAACACAATACAAATGCATAAGTACAAACCGATACCCTAACAAGCACATCTATCATTGCATGGTTAGGTTCCCTTAAACTAAGTCCTCTAAGCTATCCAATCAGTAACCAAGGCACACGGCCACACCTTTAACATCATCTAAGTCAATACTAACACATAGTCAACACATGGCCAGTCTGATCTAATGTGATTTAACCCATCGTCCAGGACACATCAGATCCGCCCATGGTTAGATTCCAAATCTGACATACTCAAATAAATTCTCAAAAACTAATTAAAATTCATGTAAATTCATGATAAATCCCCACTAAGAGGATTCCATGGTCGAAATCCAATGATTCCATCCGGACCATACATAATCCGACCAATATCAGTCCGGCCAAGGGCCAAGGACTATGTTCCTGGACCGGCCAAGGCCTTGGTCAAGTGCCAGTGAGTTTGAATCATCAAACACATCCAGAATATAGAAGAATAGAGGAAGATCAGTAAGGAAAAGAGAAGAGATGGGTCTGGCTTCGCCAATCCAACCACAGCCCACACGGAATTCCACTGTGGCCATGGCAGGGTGGTTCGGTCCATCCCACTCACCTTGGGTGTGCGCTCTGGAGTGCTCAAGCCCTTCTCCATGTCCTTCTTCTTGCCTCTGGTACCCATCATCAATCGATCTCCACTTCCCACAAACCAATTCCTGGTCGGAATCAATCACCACCACACACGGCCAAGGCTTTGGCCGATCTTCTTCTCTCTTTCTTTCTTTCTCTCTCTCACGAAATGGGCAGAGTTTCCCCCTTAAGAAAATTTTGCCAAATCTCGACCCGAAGGGTCTGTATTTATAGAGAAAGGTCGGTCAAAACTGTCCATGCGAACAGCCCTATCAACCGTAGAGATAGAGCTTGTTTAGTATTGTGTTCTAGGCCTAAGGTTGATAGATTGATTAAAAAGATGCCACCTTTATATTGAATATTGATCACCCAAGGTCAGTTCCCTTGTCCCATGAGTCCTCTTGCTTCATATTGAAAGAAAGTTCATTCCTTTATTGCATTTCTAGTTCTTAGTTCTTAGTTCATCATCATCCTCACTCAATGGTTGCACTTAGCTTAAGCATGAACCTGCATTTCCTTTGTTTCAGAATCATCTAGGATTGGTTTGACAATCGTTTATACTACATCATTTGGTTTAAGGACCCTTAAAAAGTCCTAACATCAATAATATAGTAGAATAGAAAGCAATGAAAAAACCAATGGAGTTCCAATCAATCTATGAAGGAGAATTGATCTTCTCTCCAACCCTAAAACAAGAATAATGAAGTAAAGAAAGCATAGCCGTCAACAATGGCTTATAAAACACATAAATAGGGTTTCTGGTCATCCAAGGGTATTTTGGTAACTTTAAGGTGGCTTCTGGGCTTCAGTCGGTCATAAAATATACTCGGCCCACATTATGGCATCTCTGTCGATTGATGTTAAGTTTGCTGCGTTGATCGATTTCAAGAGTGCTGCATCGATCGACATACGTTCCTCTTCTCGACAGCTTCCTCTCGCGAGGCAGACTGACAACTCTTCAGTAAAACGAGCATAACTTCTTCTACAGGATGCTGATTGAACCCAAACCGGTGTCATTAGAAATCTAACTCAAAGATATATCTTTTGTAGAAATATGAGCCAAATCCAACGGTGGGAAGGTCTCCTTCCATAGCTAAACATCTGACGCGTCTGTGCAGTTCTGCACTTCGAAGGACTCCAAAAGGCACCAAAATCGCCACTTTCCTCCAAAACGTACCTGACCCTGTAAGAATACAAAACATAATAAATATATCTGAAAACACTCATATACCATGGGTAAAAGTGCGTCAAATCCATGGTATATCACCGGAAATATGGAATGTTCTTCCAATCAGAAGTTTTCCATTTTCCCCGGGGGAATGGACCGATGCAGAGGTCGGACCCGGGTGCCATTTTTAGCAGGAACCTGGAGGCCAGTGTCCTGCCCGGGGTCTGAAAAAATCTAACACCTGAGTATTTTTCTCCAATAGTTTGCCCCTTATTTCTGGATTTCGATATCAGAATCGGGGAATAACTTGTGCACTCGAGTCATCCGGGGCTGCTAATTCTCAGCAGGCATTCCTGGGGCAGGACATCACTCCAATAATTCCTCTTTAACGGGTTATTTATGTTGGGGAAAAATATTCCATGAAGAGATTACTCCAGCTACCAGGTTTCTTCCTCCGGGTTCCAGGACCCAGATCTCCGAGTCCCCTCTAAAAGGACCTCAAGAACTACCCTCGGGAACAACCCTCAAGAACTACCCTCGGGAAATACTCTTTGCTCTAGGCAAAGAGGAAAACTTCCATTATGAGTACAAACCGTCATATATTTCAGGATATGGACGATTCCCCTTTGATTCGAAAGGAAAACGGAAATATACTAATATTTATGCTCTCCTCGAAGATAAATGGAAATATTCTATTACCGATGGAGAAGGTGAATATTTCCAAATCCTAAGAAAAAGGCACGACCTAGGTTATAAATATGGGGTTGATAAACCCTAAAGAGGAAGTCAACATGTTCGTCCACAGAGCTCACAAGTTCTACAACCGCCAAGGCAAGACTCAATACCTAGAAGACCCCCTTCATCGATGTGCTTACAACCGACGAATCCATGCGATTACTATCAACAAGATGACGTCTTATGCTCACTGCAGCATGTCAACAACTCGGCTTACTGGCTCAGGCCACGTTATCCTCCTCATCAGAAGGAATACTCCATGCCCATTGAAGCATACCGAAGGTCCATGCTCATTGTAGCATACCGACAAGACTACCATCTGTTCCGGCCATGCGCCCCTCAAGAACAGATGACTCCTATCAACTATACAGAGGCACGTGCTTCTTAGGCCAAGTGCCCACTAGGCAACGAGCCTCCACTAGGCCACGCGCCTCCATCAGGCTATGCGCCTCCATTAGTCTACGAGCCTTCATCTAGGCTCAGCGCCTCCAATGCATGAACTACGAACGGCTTGATCCCCTTCTGAGGGGTACGTAGGCAATCCCCACTGTAGAATGCAACTATAAAACCAAACACATTTTGTGGTCCTACGCTTAGATCCCAAAGGACCGACCATGGGGCTAGGACCATCGATTATAGACCATGAAGACCCTGCAATCTCAACTACAGATAGGCAGTTTCTGCCTAACAACCGACCTTCCCTACTGCTACTAAGGCATTGACGATATGCACCGTCCCATACCCGTATGGCACTACCCTCAGAGCAGGATCTCCTGGCTTATCCACAACCGAAGCAGGAGAAAGTACCATGACGACCAGTCTCCTTCTTCCTATCATTCCGTAGAACTGAGCACGAATCACTTGCACACGAAAATACCCTAACAGTTTGGCTCTAGAAGGAGGGGCAGCCAGATACTACATGATGATGGTGATAGGCGGAAGAGACATTACATCCATTCCCTCAGAATACTTCGACCCCAGCTATCTAGGGGCAAGAAACGACGTATTCTCACCAGATCTAAACCGCACACAGCTGGAAACACCTCTTCAAGGGAGGATAACACAACGCTAAACAGAAGTAACAAGGTCCAACACAGGGATTACCAACCGGTTCCTACTGGTTCCTGCTGGTTCCGGGTCCTAACCTCAGATCGGACTCCCTGCAGTCCCTGGTTCCTGCTGGTTCCAGGTCCTATCCTCAGATCGGACTCCCTGCAGTCCCTGGTTCCTGCTGGTTCCAGGTCCTATCCTCAGATCGGACTCCCTGCAGTCCCTGGTTCTTGCTAGTTCCGGGTCCTATCCTCAGATCCTGCTCCCTGGAATCCCTGGTTCCTGCTGGTTCCGGGTCCTAACCTCAGATCAGACTTCCTGCAATCCCTGGTTCCTGCTGATTCCGGGTCCTATCCTCAGATCAGACTTCCTGCAGTCCCTGGTTCATGCTGGTTCCGGGTCCTATCCTCAGATCAGACTTCCTGCAGTCCCTGGTTCCTGCTGGTTCCGGGTCCTATCCTCAGATCAGATCCCCGCAGTCTTCAGATCCGCCGGTTCCGAGTCCCAACCCAAAACCGATGTCTACAATTATTGATTTCTGCTAGCTCTGGGTCTTCACTACACATCAAGTCTCAACAACCTTCGGATCCAATGGGGGCAGCCATCACCAAGCAAGCCCTAGACGACATCCATGCTTCCAGATTCACATCTCCGCCTCATATGAGAAAGATGCAAGGTTCTCAAGCGGGAGACGACATTTACCGGCCAGGTTTACAACTTGGACATCCAAAGACAGGAGAAGTCAGAACAATAGCTCTTGAAAATACTGCAGGCGTACCAGGCAACCACTAAGAGGTAACCGGAGAACCACCTTTCTCTTTAGCTTTAGAATCTAAGTGTTAGTGGAATCCTAGATAAGCCTAATAGCTGGGTGGATAGAACGCCTTTTAGTACTCATCAAATTCCATTGGAGTTGTTCCACGAGAGGATCCCTGCCCAAGCGCCGGGAACACTGCTTCTCTGTCTCCTGCAAAGGAGCCAAAGAAAAACGTGATTTCTACGTCAAGACATGCTGGCCTTCAGATTCTTGGTTCCAATTAGAGAAAAGGAGAGTAAAAGAAGATGGAGAGCACACGTTCCAGCTACTATTCATCTATGGGTTCCGGGTTCCAGCTTCCAGGTCCTAGATTCCAGGTCCCGGATCCCAGGTCCCGGGTCCCCGGCTACACACCTTACATAAAAGTGAAATCCAATGGCTCCACAAGAAAGCAAGCTCCGACCACTTTACTATCGCTTTTCCCGGCAACAAACCCTGATATACCTCTAAAGGAAACTAAGGACTTCTACTTCCTACAAACTCCCGAGGAAACTCAGGACATGTGTCTTTATAATTGTCCTCGGCCACGTGCCTCTCCAAGTTTCCGAGGAAGCTAAGGCCACGTGACTCTCTAAGTCTCCAAGGCTACACTCCTCGACAAGTTTCAAGAAATAGGAATTCCCAGTAAAGGAGTCAAGAATACGGCAGTCTACAAGCTTCCGAGGAAGTGGGTCCAAGGCACGTGCCTTCCTGAACTTCGACGAGAGAGATAACTGAGAGGAAAGCATGGGGCAAATGAGTTAGAATTTAACCCAAGGGCAAACATGCATCAACAAATCTCATTGGCTTGCCCACTAAAAGGAGGATTCAAGACAAAGCGACGGGTCATTAAGTGACATCTAGAAAACGCTGAGAGTGGCTCACCCGAATGGGAGCAGAGAGCAGCCAGAAGAAGTCACGAACGACATCTACAAAAAGAGAATATCCATAGATCCTCTTGTGCCAGAGAACTAGTTCCCAGGAACTGCCAGGTTCCAAATTATAAATCTACGGGTCCCTCAAGATCAGAACATGAAGCCTTTCAAAGCCTCAGTTCTCAATGATGAGCAACAGGAACTATGAGTCCCTATGCGACGTACTTAAATACCTCAAGTTATACGACAAAGAACCAGCCTCCACGCCTCAACAGAGGTCTCCTTTCCTCTGAGGTGCTGTTATAGGTCTAAGGACCATGTATCCAGCAGATGAATGTCAAAGCTCACTAAAGCATTAGCAAGTCCATCTCCGTCAAACCCTACATTACAGGGAGAAACCTACATGGATTACAAGACCTGAAAGCAAATCTTGTCGTCCACTGAGATACAAGATCAAGGCCCCGAATCCTACAAGGTCACCTTCGAACAGATCCATAACCTGGGAGTGTTTATCTAGACCACGGTCCATCATCTGGAAAAACGAATCTCCTTCAGGCCCCAACACGGCCTGTGCCTAAGAAGAACCCGAGAAAGGGGCATCAGAGAAGCGACGTCCTACACATGATAAGCCTGCTGAGATAGAACGACTCCGGTTGACCAAAGTGCACAGGTTATCTCCCGACTTCACCCATGAAATCAAAAGATAAGGGGCAACCAATTGGGAGTAAATAATTTAGGAAGACATTACTCCTGCTTCCGAGCAAGACCCAGTCTTCAAATTTCCGCATGAAGAAGTTCCGACTCCGAAGTCCCGTCTCCGACTCAGAAGTTCCGACTGGGAAGTTCCGAAGTTCCGACTGGGAAGTTCCGAAGTTCCGTCTGCGAAGTTCCGAAGTTCTGACTGGGAAGTTCCAAAGATCCGAATGTGAAGTTCCAAAGTTCCGAATGCAAAATTCGAAGTTCGACTCGAATCGAAGTTCGGAGTTCGACTCTGAAGCTCCGGCTCCGACCCCTGCTTCTATCCCTAACACCAGGTAAACTTTTCAAACTATTACACAACAACGGAATGAGACTTAAGGCAGGAATAGGTCTGATCAACCTGAGTATGCTTGTCAAAACTACCTATAACCCCGGTATAGGCCTAGAGCCATAGAAATATAGGGGCTCCATAAGCAAGAGTACTGTAACACCTCAGGGTTAATTCAGGGAATTTGCATATTGCAAAAGTACTGTTACGCATTGTGGAGCAATACAAAAACTCCTGCTTGACCAGACGTGGAAAGCAGAAAAGCCTGGCACTTGGATTTCCGGATCCATAACCAGCACCTCTAATTCTGACAGTGGCTTCTTGCAGAAGCAGAATGCAGCACGGGACCCGATAGTGACCAGCTTCCGAGCGGTAGAACGCGAGGTCCCAACAAGTACCGTAGTAGTCCTGCCTAGGTGGATGGAATACGGTCCCTGCAAAACCAAAACTCAGTTCCTCTGAACTCCAAGTTCTTATGAATTTTGGGCTCTAGCGTGAGAGCCCGGGGTTATTACAAACAAACGAACTTCCGAAGTTCCAAAAGAACTTCCGAGTTCCAAAAGAACTTCCGAAGTTCTCAAACAAACTTCCAAGTTCCAAACGAACCTCCAAGTTCAAAGCGAGCTCCGTGTCCTAAATACGACTTCAGGTTCTGAAGGAACCTCCAGGTTTCAAACAACCTCGGGTCGAAGCAACCTCCGGGTCCGAAGCAACCTTCGGGTCCTAAATACGACTTCAGGTTCTGAAGAAACCTACATGGATTACAAGACCTGAAAGCAAATCTTGTCGTCCACTGAGATACAAGATCAAGGCCCCGAATCCTACAAGGTCACCTTGAACAGATCCATAACCTGGGGTGTTTATCTAGACCACGGTCCATCATCTGGAAAAGAATCTCCTTCAGGCCCCAACACGCCTGTGCCTAAGAAGAACCCGAGAAAGGGGCATCAGAGAAGCGACGTCCTACACATGATAAGCCTGCTGAGATAGAACGACTCCGGTTGACCAAAGTGCACAGGTTATCTCCCGACTTCACCCATGAAATCAAAAGATAAGGGGCAACCAATTGGGAGTAAATAATTTAGGAAGACATTACTCCTGCTTCGAGCAAGACCCAGTCTTCAAATTTCGCATGAAGAAGTTCGACTCGAAGTCCCGTCTCCGACTCAGAAGTTCCGACTGGGAAGTTCCGAAGTTCCGACTGGGAAGTTCCGAAGTTCCGTCTGCGAAGTTCCGAAGTTCTGACTGGGAAGTTCCAAAGATCCGAATGTGAAGTTCCAAAGTTCCGAATGCAAAATTCCGAAGTTCCGACTCCGAATGCGAAGTTCCGGAGTTCCGACTCTGAAGCTCCGGCTCCGACCCCTGCTTCTATCCCTAACACCAGGTAAACTTTTCAAACTATTACACAACAACGGGAATGAGACTTAAGGCAGGAATAGGTCTGATCAACCTGAGTATGCTTGCCAAAACTACCTATAACCCCGGTATAGGCCTAGAGCCATAGAAATATAGGGGCTCCATAAGCAAGAGTACTGTAACACCTCAGGGTTATTCAGGGAATTTGCATATTGCAAAAGTACTGTTACGCACAGGGAGCAATACATAAACTCCTGCTTGACCAGACGTGGAAAGCAGAAAAGCCTGGCACTTGGATTTCCGGATCCATAACCAGCACCTCTAATTCTGACAGTGGCTTCTTGCAGAAGCAGAATGCAGCACGGGACCCGATAGTGACCAGCTTCCGAGCGGTAGAACGCGAGGTCCCAACAAGTACCGGTAGTAGTCCTGCCTAGGTGGATGGAATACGGTCCCTGCAAAACCAAAAACTCCGGATTCCTACGAACTCCAAGTTCTTATGAATTTTGGGCTCTAACGTGAGAGCCCCAGGGTTATTACAAACAAACGAACTTCCGAGTTCCAAAAGAACTTCCGAGTTCTCAAACAAATTTCCGAGTTCTAAAAGAACTTCCGAGCTCTCAAACAAACTTCCAAGTTCCAAACGAACCTCCAAGTTCAAAACGAGCTCCGTGTCCTAAATACGACTTCAGGTTCTGAAGGAACCTCCAGGTTTCCAAACAACCTCCGGGTCCAGAAGCAACCTTCGGGTCCTAAATACGACCTCCGGGTCTTGGGCAGCCTCCGGGCTTTAGAAACGGCCTCTGGGTCCCAGATACACCTCCGGGTCCCAAGGACACCTCCGGGTCCCAACGACACCTCCCGGTCCCAACGACACCTCCAGGTCCTGAAGTAATACCTCGGCTCCGTTCGATGCAAGGATCCAACATTTGGATCTCCGGGTCCATAGGAGAGACCTGCTATCTCTTGGGAAAAATCCACGAATAATCTATCCACGGAAGGCGGAATGCGATCCATCCCTACACTCCAGATTTTGATAAAGGAATACTCCAGAAAGCCTACTTTGCAATCAACGAGAGTCTACCCGACAGAGGCGACTTCAAATCAACAAGATAAACGAGAAGGTCCATACAATCTCTCCAGGTTCTTGAACCGAAGTGCATCCAACCTCCAAGCTCCTAGACGAAATACAATGCAAACTCAAGGTTCCTTGGAAGCGTAATGTAAGGTTACTGAAGTGTGGGAACCGAAATTCACACCGTCAATTTCTGATAAATATGATTGCGGAGGAAAGCCAAGTAAACCCGACTTTCCTTGAAGGTCCGGATTCTCTGCGTTGCCACACAAAATCGAGAAAGTTCAATAGATAAAAATAAGAGTTGAAATATTTGCCCGAAGGAGTTTTATTAAATAAGAGAAACGAGTACAAGGATTCTCCGAAAGATAAAGAGATTTGCGATTTAAAGAAAAAGATAGAGTCGCAGGCAATAGCGTCCTAAGCCTTGCTCGCTAGTCTAACCACCTAAACCCTAGTTCTTCTAAGCTAGCAGGATGCTCTAAGTCTAATTCCGCGGTTTTGGGATGCCCTTCTCCTCTGCTCTTGCTCTCCTTATATACCCACTTCTAGGTCGGTTTGCCTTAGGGTGATGGGCCTCGCCTTTGGGCCCAAGCTTATCTCTTCAGGAAATGTTCCATTTTCGTCGATCTTCGTAATCATCCTCGAGTTTTCCGCTATCCTTCGGCGACTTGATGTTTATCCGATATTTCGGGAAATCGGATAAACAGTCATAGCCTGATTGGGCCTGAATTCTGGAAAATCGTAAGTAAGTCTGTGGACTTGTCTTAAGTCGTTAAACGTTTTATACGCATTTCTTCCACGAAATCCAATCTCCAGTTTCTATCGTAAAACATCGAGGGGCGATTCCAACCGAATCGAAGATGTTTATTCCGTAGCCTTGATTGTACCAAACTCACGAGGGTTGATCCAACAAGCTAAGATGGGATCAGACCGAGCACAACGGACCGAGACCAGGACGAGGGCCGTGGACCGCACCAGACCAGGTGCCGCCGGCGCCAGGCCGCCTTTGCCGCTCGTGGGTTTTCCGTTGCTCGATCTTTCCCCGCTAGTCGTTTGTGCGGAAATCTTCGAGTTTGGAAGGATCTTTGGCCGTAGATTTCGAGATAACCGTTTTGACCCCAACATGAAGCATTGATAGTGGCTCACCTCCGAGGTAGAATGCAATGTCACACAAGATTAGGAGCAGCTTACTCACGGGCGGCAGAGCTCGATATAACACCTTAGGACCTCCGCGCCCAAAAGGGTCACATCCTAAAACCTCCTGATTTAAAGAAGTGATCCACCCTACAGTCTCCAGGGTCCTAGGAAAAATCCATCCAGCCTCACGGGTCCCAGATACACCTCCGGTCCCAAGGACACCTCCGGTCCCAAGGACACCTCCGGTCCCAACGACACCTCCGGTCCCAACGACACCTCCGGTCCCAACGACACCTCCGGTCCCAACGACACCTCCAGGTCCTGAAGTAATACCTGCGGCTCCGTTCGATGCAAGGATCCAACATTTGGATCTCCGGGTCCATAGGAGAGACCTGCTATCTCTTGGGAAAAATCCACTAATAATCTATCCACGGAAGGCGGAATGCGATCCATCCCTACACTCCAGATTTTGATAAAGGAATACTCCGAAAGCCTACTTTGTAATCAACGAGTCTACCCGATGCAGGCGACTTCAAATCAACAAGATAAACGAAGGTCCATACAATCTCCAGGTTCTTGAACCGGCGCATCCAACCTCCAAGCTCCTAGGCGAAATACAATGCAAACTCAAGGTTCCTTGGAAGCGTAATGTAAGGTTACTGAAGTGTGGGAACCGAAATTTAGCGTCAATTTCCGATAAGCGATTTGTGGAGGAAAACCGAAGTTAACCCGATATTCCTTGAAGGTCGGATAGCTGCTGGGCCACATGATACAATCGATGGAGATTAAAGTTGTAAAATAAAAATCGTAAGAATAGAGCTTAAAGAGATCTTATTTCTGTATTCTCGCTTGAGCGGTACAACAAGCAAAGACATCGCTACAAGAGCTGTCGAAAAGTCCGCTAGTCCGCCGCCTAAGTCTATCCTAGTTGAGTTGCAGCTTCGCTAGTGAAAACGAAAGAATGCTAAATCGCTCTAAGTGCTAAGTGCTCTGGAAGTTTTGTGATGATTTGCTCCTCGCCCAAAGCTCTCCTTATATACCCACTTCTAGGTCGGTTTGCCTTAGGGTGATGGGCCTGCCTTTGGGCCCAAGCTTATCTCTTCAGGAAATGTTCCATTTTCGTCGATCTTCGTAATCATCCTCGAAGTTTTCCGCTATCCTTCGGCGACTTGATGTTTATCCGATATTTCGAAATCGATAAACAGTCATAGCCTGATTGGGCCTGAATTCGAAAATCGTAAGTAAGTCCGTGGACTTGTCTTAAGTCGTTAAGCGTTTTATCGATTTCTTCCACGAAATCCAATCTCTCCAGTTTCTATCGTAAAACATCGAGGGGCGATTCCAACCGAATCGAAGATGTTTATTCCGTAGCCTTGATTGTACCAAACTCACGAGGGTTGATCCGAACAAGCTAAGATGGGATCAGACCGAGCACAACGGACCGAGACCAGGGCGAGGGCGTGGACGGCACCAGACCAGGTGCCGCCGGCGCCAGGCCGCCTTTGCCGCTCGTGGGTTTTCCGTTGCTCGATCTTTCCCCGCTAGTCGTTTGTGCGGAAATCTTCGAGTTTGGAAGGATCTTTGGCGTAGATTTCGAGATAACCGTTTTGACCCCAACATGAAGCATTGATAGTGGCTCACCTCGGTAGAATGCAATGTCACACAAGATTAGGAGCAGCTTACTCACGCGTGAGCTTCGATATAACACCTTAGGACCTCCGTGCCCAAAAGGGTCACATCCTAAAACCTCCTGATTTAAAGAAGTGATCCACCCTACAGTCTCCAGGGTCCTAGGAAAAATCCATCCAGCCTCTGGGTCCCCGGACGAAAATCCATACAGCCTCCAGATTGTAAAAGAAGTCTCAGTAAGAAGTTTTCAAGTTCCAGGAAAGCGTGACACAAGCACCGATACTACTGGTCCCCACAAACAACATTGTGGGAACCGAAATTTACAACGTCAATTTCCGATAAACGATTTGTGGAGGAAAACCGAGTTAACCCGATATTCCTTGAAGGTCCCGGATAGCTGCTGGGCCACACATGATACAATCGATGGAGATTAAAGTTGTAAAAATAAAAATCGTAAGAATAGAGCGAAAGAGATCTTATTTCTGTATTCTCGTTTGAGCGTGTACAACAAGCAAAGACATCGGCTACAAGAGCTGTCGAAAAGTCCGCTAGTCCGGCCGCCTAAGTCTATCCTAGTTGAGTTGCAGCTCGCTAGTGAAAACAGAAAAGAATGCTAAATCGCTCTAAGTGCTAAGTGCTCTGGAAGTTTTGTGATGATTTGCTCCTCGCCCAAAGCTCTCCTTATATATTCCTCTTAAGACGGTCTATCCTCCTTCGGGCTGAATCGGGCTTTTTCCATTTTCGTCCATTTTCGTGTTTATCGGGAAACTTTACATTTATCTTCGGAAAACTTGACATTTATCTTCTGGAAACTTGACATTTATCTCTTATGTGAGGATAAGGATAAACCGTCATAGATACCCTTCCTTTTCAGAAAATCGTAAGTGGGCCGTTTTGGTCATGTCGGGCTACTTAGACGTTTTTACGGTTTTTCGAAAGAATAGTCTTTAAAGGTTTCGGCATTTCCGAAGGAACCCCAATTCCTCATATAGTCGAGATGTTTGGTGTTTAGAATAACCGTGATCGTTTTATACGATGAATTGAGATCCATTCATTGTTCGAACCTTTTAAGATCTTCCGAGATTCCTCGAGTATCGGGATCGAGATGGACTTGGATTCGTAGACTTTCCATCTTCAAGGGTTTGAGTAATGAGGCTTCGAACTTAGATTTTAGAATATGAACTTTTAAACAATCGAGAAGGCATTACGTAAGAATCATTGTAGTTCTCGGACAATCCAGACATGGGTTTAAGGGACCAAGATGTTGCCGTTGCCCGAGATCACGAGACGATTGCACATATGGGCATCAAGACCCATGCCGCCGGCGCCAGACGGGAGACGACAGGCCTGCCGCCGGCGCCATACGGGAGAGGACGAGCCTGCCGCCGGGCGCCAGCGCAGCATGGGCGACCTACCGCCCGGTGCCAAGCGGCGTGTCGCGACTACGACGCCCATAAACGCGGCGTGAAGCCCTGCCGTTAGCGCCAAGCGGCGTGTCGCGACCTGCGTAGGCGACCTACGCCGTTACCAGGTGCAGCGTATGCCTGCTGCCGGCGCCAGGCGCAGCATGGGCGACCTGCCGCCGGTGCCAGGCGTCCTGCCGTCTGTGCTGTGTCCCGCGTCTGCCGGTGCCTGCTGTTTCTTGCCTTCGTCGATCCCCGGGACTCACGGTCCGTTCATGTCTTCCCGTGAGTTCATCAAGTGACGACCCCTTTCTTGGTTTTGATCGTCACTTAGTTTTCTTTCGAGGACTTTCGGGTGACGATTTCGTCATTGACCGATTTTGATCCCAACAGTTAGCCCCCCAGCTAGCTAGGAACCGTAGTGCCTTTCGGGTCCTAGCTTGCGGTGTAGCCGTATGGGAAGGTGTAGAGACGTAATCGTTTGCCGAAAGTCGGGGTAAATAGTGATTTTACCTCCTTTATAAGGATGGAGTAAGAAATCTCATTCATTCTTACTTCATTATTAAAAAATTCATCTCTCTCAAGAATACTTTCTCTCTCTTTAAGAACAATGTCTTCAAGATCCTCCAACAGAAATTCTTCTTCCCATTCGTCCTCGGATGACTCTCCTACCCACGTGACGGTGAAGTAAGAGGAGTTAGTCGATGAGGAGGCGAAGAATGCGTATTACTGAGATCTTGTGGGTTCGGCTCGACCTCTGTCAGATGTCCCTGTTCCGAAGAGACCTTTGAGGCTGCCTGGTGCTCCCTTTACGCCGAGCTTGGTTTCACGTAAATATCTCAGGATTCTTCGAGATTTTTACCAGATTCCTGATGGTGTTAGATTCTGAATTCCTGTCGGCAATGAGAGTGCGAGGAATCCTCCGGAAGATTTTTTTACATGTTACGAGGCCTTCCTTACGTATTGCCGCATGTGGTTCCCGATCCCTGGTACCATTGTTCGTGCGCTTCGTCACTTCAAACTTTCGATCAGCCAGCTTAGCGTTCCTGCCTTAGAGAGTTGGCTTGGCGTACTGATCGCAAGTTATGAGCTCGGGATCGATTTTAGTCCCGATGATTTCGAAGGTCTTTGGAGCACTCGGCCAACGGGGAGCGACGGTTACTACTCCATGGTGCCAAAGAAGGATATGGCCATAATTCAGGGGACTACTTCGAACCCTAAGTCGTGGCAGGAGCGTTTCTTCTATGTCCGAAAAGATGGTGAGTCTGTTGAGGAGAGCTGGCTCCATCTATTTCCACACGCATGGAACTTCAACCGAGGTAATACGATGAAAACTCGTTGTCTATTTCATCATTTCGGAAGTGCGAGTTTTTAGTGAGAAAGTTTTGCTTGTAGGGAACGGGGCCGTTGCGCATCTGCATTGTGATCTTTTTGTCAAGAGGGATCTCCTTCGTCAAAGGCCATTTTTCTGGAAGTCCTTCACCCTTGAACGGATTCGAGACGTAGTAAGGCTTTACCGGTCCCGAGACCCTGTCCCGACATGCGATGCCGAACCGGTTATCGAAGCCTCTACTCGGAGACGTAAACAGAGATCTCGTAAAGGGAAAGAAGTCGACTGTGGGGACGGTTCGGAAGACCCTTCACCGTTGGGGGAAAACCCTAGTTTTGTTCCAACGGAAAAAGGCGGAGCCAGCGATTTTCCACTCCGCAACAATTTCTTTGACGGCCTTCCTCCGGAGTTTGTTACTGATGCGTCGCTTGAGGATGATGAGAAGCAATGGGTTTTTGCCAAGGGTTCCCAGCGGATCAATGAGGTTTTGTCCTTTGAACTTCTTAACCGTATTCTCGAATCTGTATATATGCTTGCTGATCTCGAATTTGTGCAGGGACTAAGAGTGTTTAGCAATGCGCTTGACTCAAGTTTCCGACCATGGGGCTAGGACCATTGACTATATACCATAACGACCCTGTGATCTCCACTACATATAGGCAGTTTCTGCCTAACAACCGACCTTCCCTACTGCTACTAAGGCATTGACGATACGCACCATCCCATACCCGTATGGCACTACCCTCAGAGCAGGATCTCCTGGCTTATCCACAACCGAAGCAGAAGAAAGTACCATGACGACCAGTCTCCTTCTTCCTATCTTTCGGTAGAACTGAGCACGAATCACTTGTACACAAAAATACCCTAACACTTCCTAGGTTGGAACTGTATCTCGAACCCGGGGGAGGTCTGGCCCCCTTAGAGTAGACCGGAGTCTGGCGATTTCTGTTCTGACTCTGGAGTCTGGATGAAGCTCATAGCCTGGATGATTTCTTCGGGAGATGATGTTGGAGTGTGGAGCTTGCTCCTGTAGTGCAGGATTGAGACTGGTAATTTGGAAGCTTCCAGCTGCTTCAGCGAGTCCGCCGAATTATTTGCCAAATTTCTTTTTTAGGCAAGATTTCTTCCTTTTCTCTGCGGGGATCGAGTTTCCTTTTAAGAAGCCAGGTCGCTCGTGGTGAGAATCATCTAAGATATCGGAGAATGTTATCTTTCCTTTTCCGGTCTTCTCAAAAAGCGGTAATTCAGACGCATATAAAGATCTGATGCGGCCTGCAATTGCATCCATCCTTCTCTTGTTTTCTTATCTTTCTCTTGAATCGGGAATAGGTGGCCGTGTGTGGCCACGCCGTCTTCCTGCCGACCCCTTCTCTTCTCCAGTTCCAGTGTGGGCGGAAATTCCGAAGGCTGATCGTGAAGTGGTTCCCATGGCGCCTTTGAATCATCCCCGCTCTTACTTGCTTGATGATGGCCCTCACTCTGAGATCCGGGAAGACGATCTGATGGAGATCCGGAGGAAATACGGATTTTCCCCTTTGGTGGGGATGACGTGTTCCTCTGAGTATGAGCGTGCTCCCAATGGAGGGGACAATGAAATAGTCATTTTTGAGGCATACCTAGAGGCCGGTTTTCGAGGCGTCATCCCTTTCCTTGTTGCCGCGGAGGACTCTGATAGCTATCCAAGTACTTGGGGAATTTCATGTCTTTTCCATCGGAGTACACGAGGTTTTGTATCTCTATTATTTTGCTCCTTCGGTGAATAAACCGGGGTTTTATCATCTCCGCTCCCGTGAGGGCGCTTCCTTGGTCGATGAACCTTCGACGGGTCTTTGGGGTAATTATCCCTTTGGGGATGACTGGAAAAGCGGTACGTGTTCGTGAAAGGTCCAGGGCCGCTTAGTTATCCAACGTTCTGGCGCACCGTTGGTAACTCTCCTTTCCTTCCTTGTTTACACTTTGGAGATTCCTATTGCTCACGATCTTCCTTCATTGCTAGACGTATGTCACCCGGTATCCTTCAGTGGGGATCCTTTGGTAAAGCTAGCAATGGAAATTCCTCGTCGTTTCCGAGGGAGGCTTTTCTGACGAGCAAGGAAGCCTTGCCTCATATCCGTTTATGGGGTAAGCTTCTGACCTTAGATTTTTGTTTGGTAAGACTTTATCTTCTTACTTCTTGCCTTTTCAGGGAATGTTGTGGGGCTCTCAGTGTCCGCCGTCTATGATGAATATCAGAAGGGCAAAACGCGAAAAAAGGCGCCCTTTTTATGTTCCTCCACCCGGCTAGCCAAGACGATTCCAAGGGCGGCCAGCTTTTCTTCCCATTCGCCAGGTGATGCCGACACTGCTCCTAATCAAGACTTCGAGACAGCAGCTCACCAGAGATTTCTTGGCGTGGTTATTTTCCTTCGTACCCAGGTTCGAGACATGATGGCGCAGCGTGATCTGCTGATTCAACGTGTGAGAGTGTTTGCTAGGTGGGAGCTCATGAGAGAGTGGCTGGAAAAGAGGATCGATCACTTGGATCCCACGGGGGAGTATCGCGGTTATCTGCTGTTCTTTGGAGGTGCTGAACGGCCTCTGGAAGGGTCCGTTCGAGCTGATACCCCTAAGTCTGTTGTGGGGTCTCGATTTTCAGATGGGCCACTGCCCTGAGTGTCTTTGTTTCTGCTTTCTGATGTTTGCTGAATTTCATTCTTTAATAATGAGCTTTTTGTAACTCCTTCGATTCTGAAATAATGGCCGTCTGCGGCTTTATCTTTTTTAATGTGATCCTTTTCTTTGAATCCTCTCGCGCCATATACTCTTTTATTTGTTAGCAAACCTCTTATTCCCAAATAGATTGCTTTCGGCCGTTGGCCTGTTTTATGGACTCGAAGTTTTGGGGTAGCGGGTCTCGTCTGGTTCGGAAAGTGCCGCCAGACTCTTGAGGCTAGCCCAGGCTCGAACATTTACAGGTGCCGTGGATCCTGAGATTGTCTAGGATCCAGAGGCCGCATAGAATCTGTAAATTCTACATTTAGGCCCGAGGATCACATAGGACTCGGAAGTCGTTTAGGAATCCTAGGTTCCAGATCCGGAGATTGCTTTCGAACCCGTAGGTCGAGATAGATGTGGGAACCAAAATTCACACCGTCTAGTTTTTGTTAATCGGACGAAAGCCAAGTAAACCTAGTTTCCCTTGAAGGTTCCGTTTATCTGCTGGGCCACGCACAACACAATCAATATGACGAAATATGAAGTAGTAAATCAAAAGAACAAAATGAAAGCAAAAAGATATTATTTCCGAATCCACGTTTGAGCGTGAACAACAGGTGAGAGCCTTGGCTACGAGAGCTGTTGGCAAGTTCGCTAGTCTAGCAATCTAAGTTCTAACCTAGTTGAGTCGCAGCTCGATACTAAAAACGGAAAAATGCCTAAATTGCTCTAAGTGCTAAGTCTGCTCTGAAAAGTTATCCCTCATGCTCCTCGCCTTAAGCTCTCCTTATATACTCCCTCAAGGTCGGTTTGCACCCTTCCTCTTCTGCCCTTGCGCCGAATCCGTCGTGAGGCGGGCTTTTTCTATTTTTGTCCGTCTTTATGTCTATCGAGAAACTTGACATTTATCTTCAGGAAACTAGACATTTATCTCTTCTTAAAATAAAAATACACCGTCATACCCATCTTGGGCTCAATCTTATTTTAAAATCGTAAGTGGGACGTTTGGTCGCGTTCTAGATCTTTCTGGGAAATTTTGGACCTCAGACGTTTTTACGGTTTTTCCTAAGAAATCACCCTCGACGCGACGTTGGCTCCTCGAAGGGATCCTAATCCCTCGTATAGTCAGAACAACTGGTGCTCAAGCTAACCATGATCGTTTTATACAACAGATCGGAATCCTTTCCTCGATCGAACCTTTCATGACTTTTTCCGGAATTTTCCATGACGATCTTAATCGAGACGAAACAAGAGTAATTGACACACAAATTCAAAGATCGAATTATAAAAAATTAGGCAAGGACGCATGGTATCAGAAAAAGATCGCACTCGCCCTAGGGTGAGGTGGCCTGGACATGGTGGTCCTCGACTGTGGGCGAGGTGGACGGGATGGGATGGTCCTCGCCCTAGGGCGAGGTGAGCTAAGCTCCGTGGCCCTCGTCCGTGGGCGAGGAGGCCAGGATGCCGTGCTCCTTGCCCATGGGCGAGGTGACCCAGGCTCTGTGGTCCTCGCCCATGGGAGATGTGGATGGGACGGGATGATCCGCCTGGCGCAGTGACCTGCTCACGGGTCGCCTCGCGGGCTGTGGTCAGACGCCGTGGTCCTCGCCCATGGGCGAGGTGACCCTGGCTCAGTGGTCCTCGCCCGTGCGCAGGTGGACGGATGGGATGGTCCTCGCCCGTGGGAGAGGTGACCTAGCTCCGTGGTCCTCGCCCATGGGCGCAGGTGGCCGAGACGCTGTGGTCCTCGCCCGTGGGAGAGGTGACCTAAGCTCCGTGGTCCTCGCCCATGGGCGAGGTGGCCGGGGCCCGGGATGCTGTGGTCCTCAACCTAGGGCGAGGTGACCTAGGTTCTGTGGTCCTCGCCCCGTTGGGCGAAGTGGACGGCCTAACCCCCGTCTGCTCCCGGATAAGACCTTGCCCATGCTGGACCAATCCTTGATACCTTTCGAAGCCGTATACGCCATCCTTTGCTTGGCTGACTACTTCTCGGGACTGTTTGGTATCTTTTAATTTTTAAAAGATTAATTCGGGAATTTGTTTTTCGGGAACTTTCGTGCATTGATTCCGTCGTGACCGGTTTTGACCCCAACAGTTAGCCCCCCAGCTTGCTAGGATCCGTGAACCTGTGTGTGAGGTCCTAGATTGCGGCATTATTTGTTTTTGGTGAATATAGACGTAATCCATGGCCGAAAGTTCGAGAATGAATAGTAAACTTTTGGCCTATATATGGGTTGAGTAAGTTTTGCAAACTCTTTACCCATTTACTTCTTGAGGAAATTTTTTCTAAGGTAGAAATCTTTCTCTCTTCCACTCTTTTTGATATGGTGTGTTTGTTTTTTAAAAAAAGATGTCTTCAAAGAAAAAATCTTCTAAGAAAAACATGATTTCTCAATCCTCTTCTGACAACCCTTGCACCGACGAGGAGGTTATTCCGAAAAAAGAGTCCGAGTTCATTGAAAATGCAAAGGAAGAGTATTGGGTCGCACTGCACTCTTCCATGACTCCCCCAGACGAGGCCTTTAACCCCAAAAGACCCGCGGTGAAGCTTGATCCTTCTCTGCCGAGTAAGACCATTCCTTCCTACCATAAGACCCTTTGGGAGTTCTGTAACGTTCCGGTGAAGGTCGTGTTTCGGATTCCGGTACAGGGATAGTGCGCAAAGGATCCTCCAGAAGGCTTCTTCACATGCTACGAGGCTTTTCTCACGCGCTGCCGCATGTGGTTTCCAATCCGCCGCATGTGGTTTCCGATCCCTGAAGCCATTGTTTGCGCACTCGATCGTTTCGAGCTGTCGATCAGTCAATTAAATGTCGCTGCATTACAGAATTTCATTGGCGTTTTAATTCTGAGTTACAAACATGGGATGATTCTCGATGCCAATCACTTTGAGGGACTATGGTCGACGCGGAAGACCTCAATTCCTCAATCATTTCGCATGGCCCCTCGGAACTATATGTAGATAATTCAGGGGCAGACCTCACACGTCAAGGAGTGGGAAAAGAGATTTTTCTACGTCCGGCCAGACGGTGCATCCGTCGAGGAGAATTGTATTCACTTGTTCTGTAATAAGTGGAATCTCCAACATGGTACCACGGTCGGATGTTCATCATTTTTTTTAAGATGTCTCGGAGATATCCAAATGCTCTTTTTTCTTTTTATTTTGCAGTGAACAACCTCCACTTTGCGTATCCCAGAGATTTGAAGGCCAAGCGAGACATTCTCCACAACGGTCCGTTCTTTCGAACCTCTTTCACCCTGACAAGAATTCAGAGGGCGTTGGCACTCCATCGACCGCAAGGTGTTTCGCAGCTTTCGAATGTGTCGGACATGAATGTTCCAGCTCCTGATACTGTTCCTGTTCGGAGAGGAAGAGACAGGCCAAAGAAGGACAAAGGAATCGTGTTTAAAGAAGGTAACTTTACTTCAGGCGATCCTCCGTTACCGGATGGAACCGGGCTTCGTCTGGCGATGGGAGTGAGTGCAGGCGAAATCCCTCTTCGGAAGATTTCTTCGCCAACCTCCCTCCTAGTTTTGGTGCCCCGCCGGCGATGGACGAGCCATCAAGGGTGGAGTTGGTCGCTGAAGGTTCAAGGATGATTAATGAGGTCGGTTTTCTGACTTCTGATATGTTTTTATCTTTCGACTCCTTCCTTCATCGTTTGGCCGTTTATTCATGCAGGGAATGCGGGTTTTCAACTCAGCAGCGGGTTTCAGGAGGCACATATATCTCGCTTTAAGGCCGATCAGTCCGAGAAGAAGCTCATCCGTTTTTAGAGCGAGGTCGCGAGCGAGACCGTGAGCTGGCCGAGGTCCATTCTCAATCTATTCTTGCGCAGAGAGGAGAGGAAGAAGGATGGTTGCTGCCGAGCTAGCGAGGAGAGCCGCTCAGTTTGAACCTGAGTTTGAGAATTTTAAGGAGGCTCAAGACTTTGTAGACGATTTCCTTGAGTGCCGCGGTTCAGTTGGTACCTTGTGGAAGACGCAGGATGCGGCTACTCTTTTCTTTCGAGATAGCAGAGATGTCGGGTCATATGGATGAGTGTGCTCAAGCGAATCGGTGGTTCCTCCGATCGAGGGAAGGATCCGACAGCTTTGGGATCCTATCGCGGTTTCGGAGGACACAGCGGAAGCGGGAGCTGATGTCGCCGACGGGGAAGGAGAAGTTGACCAGCCTGCGAGTTCATTCGGAGTTTCCATGTCCGTGTATCTAGATCTTGACCTCTGAAGGTCGATGGGATTGTTTCCATTTATCTTTATCTTACTACTTCCTATTATCTTAGGCGAGTCTTGACGCTTATGTATGAGTGTGTTTGGGCTGAATGAAGATGTTTAACTTTGTTTTCGGACTGGCGTTGGTGGCTTTGAATCCCTGCGGCTCTGCGGCTTCATATATATATTGAATGTTTCTTAGCTAGTCTTATAATTCTGATTTATACTTCGTCAAGCGTGGGGAAAGATGCAGTAGTCACCGTTTGCTAAGCGTGGGGTATTGACCGGAAACATTTGAGAGTTTCCGCGAAGTTCATTGAAAATGCAAAGGAAGAGTATGGGTCGCGACAAGACTCTTCCATGACTCCCCGTGACGAGGCCTTTAACCCCAAAGACCCGCTGTGAAGCTTGATCCTTCTCACGAGTAAGACCATTCCTTCCTACCATAAGACCCTTTGGGAGTTCTGTAACGCTCCGTGAAGGTCGTGGTTTCGATTCCTGCACAGATAGTAGCGCAGCGATCCTCCGTAGGCTTCTTCACATGCTACGAGGCTTTTCTCACGCGCTGCCGCATGTGGTTTCCAATCCGCCGCATGTGGTTTCCGATCCCTGAAGCCATTGTTTGCACACTCGATCGTTTCGAGCTGTCGATCAGTCAATTAAATGTCGCTGCATTACAGAATTTCATTGGCGTTTTAATTCTGAGTTACAAACATGGGATGATTCTCGATGCCAATCACTTTGAGGGACTATGGTCGACGCGGAAGACCTCAATTCCTCAATCATTTCGCATGGCCCTCGAACTATATGTAGATAATTCAGGGCAGACCTCACACGTCAAGGAGTGGGAAAAGAGATTTTTCTACGTCCGGCCAGACGGTGCATCCGTCGAGGAGAATTGTATTCACTTGTTCTGTAATAAGTGGAATCTCCAACATGGTACCACGGTCGGATGTTCATCATTTTTTTTAAGATGTCTCGGAGATATCCAAATGCTCTTTTTCCTTTTTATTTTGCAGTGAACAACCTCCACTTTATGTATCCCAGAGATTTGAAGGCCAAGCGAGACATTCTCCACAACGGTCCGCTCTTTCAACCTCTTTCACCCTCGACAAGAATTCAGAGGGCGCTGGCACTCCATCGACCGCAAGGTGTTTCGCAGCTTAATGTGTCGGACATGAATGTTCCAGCTCCTGATACTGTTCCTGTTCGAGAGGAAGAGACAGGCCAAAGAAGGACAAAGGAATCGTGTTTAAAGAAGGTAACTTTACTTCAGGCGATCCTCCGTTACCCGGATGGAACCCGGGCTTCGTCCTAGGCGATGGGAGTGGTACGAGCGAAATCCCTCTTCCGGAAGATTTCTTCGCCAACCTCCCTCCTAGTTTTGGTGCTCACGGGCGATGGACGAGCCATCAAGGGTGGAGTTGGTCGCTGAAGGTTCAAGGATGATTAATGAGGTCGGTTTTCTGACTTCGATATGTTTTATCTTCGACTCTTCCTTCATCGTTTGGCCGTTTATTCATGCAGGGAATGCGGGTTTTCAACTCAGCGCTTGACGCGGGTTTCAGGGAGGCACATATATCTCGCTTTAAGGCCGATCAGTCCGAGAAGAAGCTCATCCGTTTTTAGAACGAGGTCACGGAACGAGACCGTGAGCTGGCCGAGGTCCATTCTCAATCTATTCTCGCGAGGAGAGAGGAAGAAGGATGGTTGCTGCCGAAGCTAGCGAGGAGAGCCGCCAGTTTGAACCTGAGTTTGAGAATTTTAAGGAGGCTCAAGACTTTGTAGACGATTTCCTTGAGTGCCGCGGTTCAGTTGGTACCTTGTGGAAGACGCAGGATGCCGGCTACTCTTTTCTTTCCGAGATAGCAGAGATGTCGGGTCATATGGATGAGTGTGCTCAAGCCGAATCGGTGGTTCCTCCGATCGAGGGAAGGATCCGACAGCTTTGGGATCCTATCGCGGTTTCGGAGGACACAGCGGAAGCGGGAGCTGATGTCGCCGACGGGGAAGGAGAAGTTGACCAGCCTGCGAGTTCATTCGGAGTTTCCATGTCCGTGTATCTAGATCTTGACCTCTGAAGGTCGATGGGATTGTTTCCATTTATCTTTATCTTACTACTTCCTATTATCTTAGGCCGAGTCTTGACCGCTTATGTATGAGTGTGTTTGGGCTGAATGAAGATGTTTAACTTTGTTTTCGGGACTGGCCGTTGGTGGCTTTGAATCCCTGCCGCTCTGCGGCTTCATATATATATTGAATGTTTCTTAGCTAGTCTTATAATTCTGATTTATACTTTCGTCAAGCGTAGAGGGAAAGGTACGAGTAGTCACTTCGTTTGCTAAGCGTAGAGGGTATTCGGAAACATTTGAGAGTTTCACGAAGTTTCGTGAGCGTTTTTTGATGTCAATGATGAGAGGCATGTTTTAAGATCTCATATAAATTTTGATATCATGCCTTGAGATGTTTAGAGACCAGTAGGACTGGGTTTAGGGCAAGACCTAGGTTTACTCTCAGCTCTAAGGCTATGCGACGAGTAATCGGCTTTTGTTTTGACTGTTAGCGATTTCTTCCTGATTCTTAACGTTTAAAGTCCGCGACTTGGCGCCGGCTTATATGACTTGTGTGGTAAGAATCGAGCTTTATCCAAAGACCGTTTGGAGTGCTAACCAAAATTCTGGGTTTTCTTGTATAGAGCGCTATGGTATCCTTGTCGGATGTAAGAGGACCTTATTTTTTACGAAAGGTCTGACTACGGGTTCATTTAAAGAACGTTTTTGGGTTCGTCCGTCGGGGCCAATTGACGGGTGTTTTGTATTTTATAGTCGCGGACGGACTGTTTGTTGGATGATACGGTTTTAACATCTTCGAGAAATTTGCGACGTCTCGCTTTCTTGAAGATATGTTTTTTCGTTTTTTGTTACGATCCTCGTTTAGAGGATGTTTGATTTAGTGGTTTTTCTTGATTGCGAATTAGATTGCGTGTACTGCCTATATGGGAGTACAAGAGTTTTGATTTCGTCCAAGGACTGCTTGGATGAATTTAGAAAGCCTTTATTTTTACTTAGACTGTATTCGGGTTAATCTTGGATTACTATTGCTTAAATGAATCGCGATATTGGAAAAATTGTATTTAAAATGTTTCAAAAATATCGTGTACAAGTGCGGATATTTCGAACTTTGTGGGAGTATACGAGTATACGTACCCACTCCCCCCCCCCCTTTGGTGAGTAGGTGGTGAAAGGACTTTTCTAGGGTCCTAATCAAATGTTGTAGAATACAAGATGTCAATCCAATTCTAAGAGATTCTAATGCAAAGGGAATGCAAGTTCATGCTTAATCTAAGTGCAATCAAGATGAGAGGTTGATTATGAAACTAAGACAATATTAAAAATTCAATAAAAGATTGAACTTTCTTTCTCAATGAGGCAAGGGGGTTCTTGGGACAAGGGAATTGACTTTGGGTGATCAAGGTTCAATCCAAGATGCTAACTTTTCAATCAATCTAATTCCTTATGCCTAGACAACAAAACTAAGCAAGCTCTATCTCTAGATGGATGCTCTTTTGCAATGATCACCCAAGTACACCAAATCTCTTTGGCTGTAATGATCAAAGCAAGCATAAAGAATGAGTCTAATAGCAATCCTGGCTCCTTTGACAACTAATCTCTTAGGCAAAGCAAGCTAAAAGCATAGATGAGTTGGTTCAGGCATTTCATAGAACACCTTTCGGGCATGAAATGCCTATGGCTCTATGTTTGAGAGGCCAACTCAAATATAGCTTGAAGAACACCAAATAAATGCAAGGAAAGGATAGATCTAACACTAAGCACCTTGGATCTACACTTAATCACCCTTAGTCTCCCAAGCCCATGAACCCTAGATAGATCTACTCACTAATAGTCATGGAAAACCTCCAAATCAATGATGATTCAAGGCTAAACATGATTAGAGAAGAAGATAATCAATTAAACACAAAAGAAATGAGATAAATGGATCAAAGATCCGAACTTTCTTCAAGATCTTACTATGTTTTTGAGAGAAAAGAAGTTTTGATCCCACAAAGGGGATTACAAGAGTATTTATAGGTGGCTTGAAAGCCCTTGAAATCATAAAACAAAATTACTAAAATGTCCTTGAGCCAAATTGGTCTCAGCCAATGAGAATGGAGCTTGAAATTCGGTCAGGGGAGACTCAGAGCCATCCAACCCGGTCCTGGTTACCCGGCCGTCCAGTTCTGGCCGTGTCCAAGCCGGCCGGCTGCTTGCACCCGGACGCCTCTACCCGCCGCCTCTTCCTGCTCGTGTGTTGCTTCTCCCGACCGGTGTCATCCAACTGGTCTGTGTTCCCCGGTCCATTGCATGCTCTTGTGCTCTGTCCAGCCCGTCCGGGTTATGTTCCTCGGTTCATCCATCCCGCCGCCTCTTCTTGATCCGTCTCTTCCCGTCCGGCTTCACCAACCCGGACTTGTCTACCGGTCTGGTCTCCTCCAGCACAAGTCAAACGACCGGTACCTGTCCTAGGCTCAGTCATCCCGGACTGGACCACTTCCATCCATCTTCTTTTCCCGGCCGGCTGCTTGAACCCGGCCGTCTCTACCCGGCCATCCTGACATGCTTCAAGTGAATTGATCATAACTTCTCCAATACAGGTCAAAATGACTTGAAACCACTTTCATTGGAAAGCTAACTCAATTTTCTGTGTTTCCACATAATCTTAGCAGCAGGAGACACCTCTAAGACCTCTGTCCATGCTCATCTTTGTCTTGACCAGATCATGGTTTGACTTCTTTTCATGGCCAAACATGATACTTCATCTCTTTGGGGCCATAAGGCTTCCAAACACCACAAATCACACCAAAGCATACTCCAACACCTGATAAGAACAAATGAATGCAAAATGGACCTAAACATGCATAATGCCTAACTTACATGATCAAAATGCATAAGATATGGATGCTAAAAACATGTAAATATGCAAGATATCAACTCCCCCACACTAGACCTTTACTTGTCCTCAAGTAATCTTTTCAAAACACAAGGAGGAGAGACATAAAGATGGAAGCAAAGCCAAAAGAAACACTCATAGCACTCAACTTGACATCCTAAAGAAACATAGCAAATAGCATGAGCAAAACTTTCTTATTATGCTCTAGCTTCACAAGGCCTATCAATTACTCTTATGCCTCTACACAAGATGCAATGCTTATCAACCAACAAGTTCTCTTAACCAGCCCTCACATTGATTCACACACACACACACAAGGTGAAGTCTCACATATGGGCACATGATCTCAATCATTTGGCTAGGTGATCAAATGGTCTAGTATGGATGATAATGGGGGTTCAATGCATCATTTCAAGGTGGCAATCACTCAAAATCAAGGAGCTTGATCATTATGCAAAATTTATCTAAGACTAGGAGCAATTCATGCATACATGGATCCATCCTCATCATTCTACCCAATTCCTAAGTGATTACAAGATCTACCCCCCTTTATTCATCCCATAACCCAAAATGAAAACATTCTCACATCACTCACCCAATGAACAACTTTCTTTCCTTTGAAATTCAACCACTAAGGACCTCTAATCACTTCTCTAAGCTCTAACTCTTTAAGTTTTTCCTTCCCCACTTATCTTATTGAATCTTTTTTTTTCTTTTTCTTTTTTTTTTCCATGAAGGGGGAAGGTCAAAACATCAATCAAGAGCTTCTTATCTTTCTATTCTAGGTCCCTAGGGCTCTTCTTTCTTATGATACTCATTTGTTCATCAATGTCAACATTGTTACATTCCAAACCCAAGATATAAACAATTAAGGAACAAAAACCCCACTCACCATCCTAGAAGCTAGCTCAAATGAGGACCCTATGCTAGCAATAGATGAGAACAAATCTATGTCGCTCCCAATACTCTCAAGGTTTTGCACATGACAAGCTATCAGAAAAAGCCTCACTCATGCAAATCAATGTAGGCTTCAAAGAATGGCTAGGGTTCAAGGGTATTGAAGTGCCATTTGGGTTAACAAAGAGTGGTACAATGGGGAAAAGATAACCCAAATGTGTATGAGATCCATGATCAAGTATGCAAATGCTCATATGCAAGAGAAATTAAGTTCATTCAAGTCTAAGTTCAGGATGGAGCTGGTCTTAAGAACAATGCCAAGATCAAGCAAGCAAGCAAGTTTCAAGAAGAGTTTTCAAGGCTCAAAGCATGCAAGCCTTTCAAAAGATGCTTAAGCTACTTGATATGTTTAACTAGGGTGCCAAATTTAGTGCAAACAAGTGTTCTTTACAAGGCAATGCTCCATATGCAAATGAATGCAACCTATATGCTCTAGACTCAATCTTAAGGATGCAAGTGATGCAATCTACATGATTCAAAAATTTAAATTTTTTTTGGATTTTCTATGCAAATATGAATGTACAATGCAATGCATGAGACTCAAAATCACAAAGCAAACATGATCAAATACTTGGTACCTCCCCCACACTTAAATCACACAGTCTCTGTGTGAGTAAGAGAGAAAGAGATACCCCAACAAGACAAAAACAAATGTATATACAAGAAGGGTTGGAGTGATACCTAAGAAGGGTGTTTGGGTGTGGTGTTTG
This sequence comes from Brassica carinata, assembly GCA_016771965.1. Lineage (NCBI taxonomy): Eukaryota > Viridiplantae > Streptophyta > Magnoliopsida > Brassicales > Brassicaceae > Brassica > Brassica carinata. Next base: position 27,789,762 of record CM028690.1, read on the forward strand.
GTGTCAGGGCTAGGAGCTGGCTTGGTTCATAGCAACTAGAGGAGGCTGCTACATGGCAATCATAGGGCTCAGATGATTAATCACCTTTCTTCTCTCCTCTAGTGCTTGGCTCAACCTGAAAACCTCAACCACTTTTATTAAAAACTTAAAGAAAAATTAAAATTGCAAAGCTATGTACAATGATAACCGTGGGACTTCCTCCCAAGTGAGTGTTGGGGTCAAAATCGGTCAATGACGAAATCGTTACCCGAAAGTCCTCGAAAGAAAAGCCAAGCGACGATCAAAGCCAAGAAATGGGTCGTCGCTCGATAAAACTCACGGGAAGGCTCGTCCACTCCCATCTGGCGCCAGCGGCGAGGGTCCTGGCGCCCATCCGTGCAATCATCTCATGATCTCGGGCAATGGCGGCATCTTGGTCCCTTGAAACCCATGTCAGGATCGTCCGAGATCTACAATGAGTCTTCCGTAAAGCCTTCCCGATTGTTTAAACAATTCGTCTTTTAACACATCAAAAGCTCGAAGCCTCGTTGCTCACATCCTTGAAGACGGAAAGTCTACAAATCCAAGTCCATCGCAAAATCCCGATACTCGAGGAGTCTTGTTGGATTAGAAGCGATTATCTCGAATCTACGGCTAACGATCTTCCCAAACTCAAAGATTTCCATAAGCGACTAGCGGGAAAGATCGAACAACGAAAACCCACAGGCGGCAGGATGGCCTGGCGCCAACGGCACGCTGGACGCTGGCCGCCTGGCGCCGGCGGCACTCGCCTGGCGCCGGCGGCACCCGGCCTGGCGCCGGCGGCACTCGCCTGGCGCCGGCGGCACTCGCCTGGCGCCGGCGGCACTCGCCTGGCGCCGGCGGCACTCGCCTGGCGCCGGCGGCATCCGCCACGCTGGTCGCCTGGCGCCGGCGGCACCCGGCCTGGCGCCGGCGGCACCGACCTGGCGCCGGCGGCACCCGCCTGGCGCCGGCGGCACTCGCCTGGCGCCGGCGGCACCCGGCCTGGCGCCGGCGGCACCGATCCGCAGCGGGCGGCCTGGCGCCGGCGGCACTCGCCTGGCGCCGGCGGCACTCGCCTGGCGCCGGCGGCACTCGCCTGGCACCGGCGGCATCCGCCACGCTGGTCGGCCTGGCGTCGGTCCACGGCCCTCGTCCTGGTCTCCGGTCCTATCATGCCGGTCCGATCCCATCTTAGCTTGTTGGATCAATCTACGCAAGTTTGGTACAATCCGCGGTTATTCTAGAACACCAATATCTCGACTATACAAAGAATTGGGGTTCCTTCGAAACACCAAAACCTTCAAAGACCGTTCTTTCAAAACCGTAAAAGCGCCTAAACAGCCGCGTGGCCAAAAGCGGCCCACTACGATTTTCGAAAAGAAGGATAACTATGACGGTTTATCTTTATCCTCACATAAGAGATAAATGTCAAGTTTCAGAAGATAAATGTCAAGTTTCCAGAAGATAAATGTCAAGTTTTCCAAAGATAAATGTCAAGTTTTCCGATAAACACGAAGATGGGCGAAAATGGAAAAGCCCGATTCAGCCCACGAGAGTATATAAGGAGAGCTTTGAGCAAAAGCAAACCCGATCACAAACTTTCGAGCACTTAGCACTTAGGCGATTTAGCATTCTTTTCTGTTTTCACTAGCGAGCTGCGACTCAACTAGGATAGACTTAGCGACCAGACTAGCGGACTCCTCGACAGCTCTTACGGCCGATTTCTTTTCTTGTTGTACACGCTCAAGCGAGAATTCAGAAATAAGATCTCTTACGCCAACTTTTACGATTTCTATTTTCGCAACTTTTATCTCTATTGATTGTTTCGTAGCGCCCAGCAGATATCCGGACCTTCAAGGAAGATCGGGTTAACTCGGTTTTCCTCCACAAATCTTTATCGAAATTGACGGTGCGAATTTCGGTTCCCCGCGGTGTGGTGCTAGAAGGAGGGTTACGGATCTATCTATCTACGCCTAGCGCACCGCGCTTCGATCATGTCTAGGCGTCACCAAAGATCAACCAGCTAGGCGGAACACCCGTCGGCGCCAGCGTGAGAAGACTCCAGCTGGAGATCGTCCGCGATCACTGCTGATGCAAACGAAGCTCAGGCCGATGAAGAACTGTTTACCTCCGCTCGGCTCGTGCTCACATCCTGAAGACGGAAAGTCTACAAATCCAAGTCCATCGCAAAATCCCGATACCGAGGAGTCTTGTTGGATTAGAAACGATTATCTCAAATCTACGGCTAACGATCTTCCCAAACTCAAAGATTTCCGCAAACGACTAACGGGAAAGATCGAACAACGAAAACCCACAGACGGCAGGATGGCCTGGCGCCAACGGCACGCTGGACGCTGGTCGCCTGGCGCCGGCGGCACTCGCCTGGCGCCGGGCGCACGCTGGACACGGGCTAGCCTGGCGCCGGCGGCACTGCCACGCTGGCCGGCCTGGCGCCGGCGGCATCCGCCACGCTGGTCGGCCTGGCGCCGGCGGCACTCGCCTGGCGCCGGCGGCACTCGCCTGGCGCCGGCGGCATCTATCACGCTGGCCGCCTGGCGCCGGCGGCACTCGCCTGGCGCCGGCGGCATCTATCACGCTGGCCGCCTGGCGCCGCAGCACGCTGGACGCTGGTCGCCTGGCGCCGGCGGCACTCGCCTGGCACCGGCGGCATCCGCCACGCTGGTCGGCCTGGCGTCGGTCCACGCCCTCGCCCTGGTCTCGGTCCTATCATGCCCGGTCCGATCCCATCTTAGCTTGTTCGGATCAATCCACGCAAGTTTGGTACAATCACGGTTATTCTAACACCAATATCTCGACTATACAAAGAATTGGTTCCTTCGGAAACACCAAAACCTTCAAAGACCGTTCTTTCAAAACCGTGAAAACGCCTTAAACAGCCTAACGGCCAAACGCCCACTTACGATTTTCGAAAAGAAGGATAACTATGACGGTTTATCTTTATCCTCACATAAGAGATAAATGTCAAGTTTCCGTAAGATAAATGTCAAGTTTCCAGAAGATAAATGTCAAGTTTTCCAAAGATAAATGTCAAGTTTTCCGATAAACACGAAGATGGACGAAAATGGAAAAAGCCCGATTCAGCCCACGAGAGAGTATATAAGGAGAGCTTTGAGCAAGAAGCAAACCCGATCACAAACTTTCTGAGCACTTAGCACTTAGAGCGATTTAGCATTCTTTTCTGTTTTCACTAGCGAGCTGCGACTCAACTAGGATAGACTTAGGCGACCAGACTAGCGGACTCGACAGCTCTTACGGCCGATTTCTTTTCTTGTTGTACACGCTCAAACGAGAATTCAGAAATAAGATCTCTTACCAACTTTTACGATTTCTATTTTCGCAACTTTTATCTCTATTGATTGTTTCGTATGCGGCCCAGCAGATATCCGGGACCTTCAAGGAAGATCGGGTTAACTCGGTTTTCTCCACAAATCTTTATCGAAATTGGCGGTGCGAATTTCGGTTCCCCACGGTGTGGTGCTAGAAGGAGGGGGTTACGGATCTATCTATCTCGCAACTGCACACGCCGATCATGTCTACCGCGTCACCAAAGATCAACCAGCTAGGCGGAACACCCATCGACGCCAACGTTGAGAAGACTCCAGCTGGAGATGCGTCCGCAGTCACTGCTGATGCAAACACTGAGGCGCTCAGGCCGATGAAGGAACTGTTTACCTCCGCCCAGGCACGTGCGGAACAACAGGACAAGCTGATAACCTCGCTCGCAAAACAGGTCGACACCTTAACTGCGAGGTGCAAACTGCCGCGCGGATCCACCAAGGCACGCCGCGGCAGAAGACTCGACATCGGATCTCCGGCACGAAAAGATGCCCGAAGAGCCCACTCTCGAGGAAACGGCTCCGAAAGGACAGCAAACGACCTCGCAGAACCTTCCACTCCCGGCTACGGGAAACAAGGAAAGCGACGTCGAGCACATCGATCTAGAGATCAGCGACCAATCGGATCCTTCCGATGAAGACGCTGACATCTACCCCAGGAGGACCCGAAGCCAGTCCGCCGCAGACGGTATCCTTCGATAGGCCCATGACGAAGAGGAAGAAGAACTCTACTGGATGGAGCAGGAAGAACTCGCTGAAGATCAAACTCGATCTATCGCGACCAGCCGACAAACTCGAGGAACGCCGGTAGCAATAGCGAGATCCATGATCTCCGCGAATCTCTAAAAAGACCGTGGCGAAGTGGCGGTGAAATCGCAAATCCATCAGGCGACCAGTTCCGCTACCGAGATCGATAGACTTCTCGAGGAAGCGGCTCGAAAGGACAGCAAACGACTCGCAGAACCTTCCACTCCGCCACGGAAACAAGGAAAGCGACGCCGAGCACATCGATCTAGAGATCAGCGACCAATCGGATCCTTCCGATGAAGACGCTGACATCTACCAGGAGGACCGAAGCCAGTCCGCCGCAGACGGTATCCTTCGATAGGCCCATGACGAAGAGGAAGAAGAACTCTACTGGATGGAGCAGGAAGAACTTCGCGGAAGATCAAACTTCGGATCTATCGCGACCAGCCGACAAACTCGAGGAACGCCGGTAGCAATAGCGAGATCCATGATCTCCGCTAATCTCTAAAAAGACCGTGGCGAAGTGGCGGTGAAATCGCAAATCCATCAGGCGACCAGTTCCGCTACCGAGATCGATAGACTTCTCGAGGAAACGGCTCGAAAGGACAGCAAACGACTCGCAGAACCTTCCACTCCGCCACGGAAACAAGGAAAGCGGCGTCGAGCACATCGATCTAGAGATCAGCGACCAATCGGATCCTTCCGATGAAGACGCTGACATCTACCAGGAGGACCGAAGCCAGTCCGCCGCAGACGGTATCCTTCGATAGGCCCATGACGAAGAGGAAGAAGAACTCTACTGGATGGAGCAGGAAGAACTTCGCGGAAGATCAAACTTCGGATCTATCGCGACCAGCCGACAAACTCGAGGAACGCCGGTAGCAATAGCGAGATCCATGATCTCCGCGAATCTCTAAAAAGACCGTGGCGAAGTGGCGGTGAAATCGCAAATCCATCAGGCGACCAGTTCCGCTACCGAGATCGATAGACTTCTCGAGGAAACGGCTCGAAAGGACAGCAAACGACTCGCAGAACCTTCCACTCCGCCACGGAAACAAGGAAAGCGACGCCGAGCACATCGATCTAGAGATCAGCGACCAATCGGATCCTTCCGATGAAGACGCTGACATCTACCAGGAGGACCGAAGCCAGTCCGCCGCAGACGGTATCCTTCGATAGGCCCATGACGAAGAGGAAGAAGAACTCTACTGGATGGAGCAGGAAGAACTTCGCGGAAGATCAAACTTCGGATCTATCGCGACCAGCGCCGACAAACTCGGAGGAACGCCGGTAGCAATAGCGAGATCCATGATCTCCGCGAATCTCTAAAAAAGACCGTGGCCGAAGTGAAAGCGGTGAAATCGCAAATCCATCAGGCGACCAGTTCCGCTCCCGAGATCGATAGACTTCTCGAGGAAGCACGGAAAACACCGTTCACCACCCGGATCACGGAAACACGCATCTCAGACCCAGGGAAAATCAAAATCCGGTCTATGGCGGTCTGACGGATCTAAGTCGCACTGCAGTCTTTCCAGATCGCAATGGGCAGGTGCAAACTCGGGCCTTGAAGCGAGGCGGGTCATTGTCTTCTCTTCGTCGAGCACCTCAAAGGCGCTGCGCTCGAGTGGTTCTCCCGGCTCAAGAGGAACTCTATCGGAAGCTTCCGCCAACTGGCCTCGGCGTTTCTCAAACAATACTCCATGTTCATGGACAGAGAAACGTCCGACGTGGATCTATGGAGTCTAGCTCAGAAGGAGGACGAGTCACTCCGCGACTTCATGCGAAGGTTCAAGCTGGTGATGGCCAGAGTAACAGGCATCAGCGACAATGTCGGCATACGAGGAAAACTCTCTGGTACAAGTCGAAGTTCGAAGTGGATACTACTGGAAAAGCGGCGGACAATCCAGGATACTCTCCACAAGGCAACAGACTTCATCATCAGGGAAGAAGAGATGAAGCTTCTATCGCAGAAGCACGGACCACAGAAAACGTCCTCGAAAAAGAAAACCTCTCGTAACTGATGTCTTGCATATTTTCATGTTTTAAGCCATCTTTTTATTGCATTCCTTTAGTTGTAGGCTTAAGTTTAGGCTTGTCTAGGATCATTTTGCATTCATTTGTCCCTATCAGGTGTTGGAGCATGTTTTGGTGAGATTTGAGGTGTTTGGAGACTTTGTGACCCAAAAAGAAGTGAAGAATCAAGAATGGCTATAAGAAGTAAAACCAAGAGAAGAAGGTCAGACCGGTAGCCTTGACCGTTACACACACCCGACGGATGAACAAGGTGCGTCGAGCCAAGCACGTCCGGGGAAGCACGTCCGGCTACACACACCCGGACGGAAGAACGAGGCGCGTCCGAGCCAAGCACGTCCGGGGAAGCACGTCCGGCTACACACACCCGGACGGATGAACAAGGCGTGTCCGAGCCAAGCACGTCCGGGGAAGCACGTCCGGCTACACACACCCGGACGGATGAACAAGGTGCGTCCGAGCCAAGCACGTCCGGGGAGATGCGTCCGGGTACATGCATCGGGACGATGAGAACTGATGGATGCCGGGGAGGCAGCGTCGAGTACGAGCACCGGACGGAGAACGGGATGCGTCCAGACCGAGGACGACCGGGGTGGCCTGTCCGGCTAGGAGTACCCGGTCGTGAAGAAGGTGCTGAAGACCGGGGTGAGACGGCCGGGGTGAGACGGACGGCCTGGAGCCCGGACGGAGTAAAGAACACAGCCAGCTGGACGGCCGGGTAACCCTGACCGGGTTGAATGGTTTTGATGCTACCCTGACCGAGTTTTGTTCCCAATTCCTATTGGTCTAGACCTATTTGGCTTAAGGACTTTTTAGTAATCTTAATCTATGTTTCTAGGGCTTTTAAGCCTAACTATAAGTACCATTGTAATCCCTAATGTGGGACTTATCTCATTTTCTATCTAAGAACACATAAACCTCTTGAGTAAAGTTTCATCTTGATTCATAATCTCATCTTGTCATTGTGCTCTGGATTGTTTGATTTCATATCCTTTCTTTCTCTATATGTTTAAGCTTGAATCTCTAATGGGTTTAAGAGTAAGCATGTGGATTAGTGAGTAGATCCTTCTAAGATCCATGGGTTAGGGTGATAGAGAGTGATTAAGTTAGATCCAAGGTGTCTATTGTTAGATCTATCATTTCCTTGCATAGATTTGGTGTTTTTAAAGCTATATTTGAGTTGGCCTCTCAAACATAGAGCTATAGGCATTTCATGCCCGGAAGGTGTTCTATGAAATGCATGAACCAACTCATCTATGCTTTTAGCTTGCTTTGCCTAAGGGATTAGTTGTCATAGAGGCTAGGATTGCTATTAGACTCATTCTCATTGTTTGCTTTGATCATTACAGCCAAAGGGATTTGGTGTACTTGGGTGATCATTGCAAAAGAGCATTCATCTAGGGATAGAGCTTGCTTAGTCTTGTTGTCTAGGCATAAGGATTAGATTGATTGAAAAGTTAGCATCTTGGATTGAAGCTTAATCATTTGATATCAAGTCCCTATACCCATGGGTCTCACTCTCCTCATAAGAAAGAAAGTTTTGCTTTTTGTTGCATTTTGCTTATTGTTCTAGTTTAATCATCATCCTCTCTAATGGTTGCATTTAGATTGAGCATAGGCTTGCATTCCCTCTGTTTCATTGTCACTTAGGACTGGCTCGACAATCTTATATACTACATCATTTGATTAGAACCTGAAAAGTTCTATCATCAAATTGGCGTCGTTTCCAAATTCAAAGTTGATTGTGACATTGGGATTAAGTCACTTGCTTGAGACTAAATCATTTTTCTTTTCTTGTGATATTGATTCTCCATTTGCATCTTCCTTTGATTTTCAGGTGTATGAACACAAGAAGCAGGGGTGCAACTAACCTGGTTCCCACTGTTGAAGAGATAGCTACACTTGAGAGGGAAATAGCAAGAAGGAGAAGAGAAGAGGAGCAACAGGCTCACATTCAGAGATTGGGGTTTGAGATGGATGATCATCAACCCCAAGATGGCAATGGTCAAGGAGCTGACAACCTTAGACCACAGCGCCAGCAACAACAACACCCACAGCGGCCAGCTAGAGCCATTGGCACATATGACCGTCCTCACATTCATGGCAACAGGACGGGCATCCGTGCACCAGCTGTGGAAGCTAACAACTTTGAGATCAAGTCAGGCTTGTTGAGTGTGATTGAGAACAACAAGTACCATGGCTTGGCTGTAGAAGACCCATTTGATCACTTGGATAAGTTTGATAGCTATTGTGGCTTGTCCAAGACCAATGGTGTGTCGAAGATGCCTTCAAGCTCAAGTTGTTTCCATTCTCTAGGAGACAAGGCACGCCAATGGGAGAAATCTCTACCTAGTGACTCCATCACTACTTGGGATGATTGTAAGAAGGCCATCTTGGAGAAATTTTTCTCCACATCAAGGACAGCCAAGCTGAGGAATGAGATCTCTAGTTTCCAGCAGAAGAACTTGGAAAGCTTTAGTGAAGCATGGGAAAGGTTCAAGGGATATCAAGCTAAGTGCCCACACCATGGCTTCTCAAAGGAAAGTTTGCTGAGCACATTCTATAGAGGTGCCCTTCCTGAGTTTAGAGCAAGATTGGATACAGCAAGCAATGGTTTCTTCCTGGGCAGGTCTGAAGAAGATGCTGAGGAGCTGGTGGACAACATGGTCAAGAGTGATTCAGTTTACAGTGGAGAACATGACAGGGCTGATAGAACAACCAGAGCTGATGACAACCAGACCAAGAAGGAAATAAAATCCTTGCAAGAGAAGATAGACTTGCTGATTGCTAACCAAGCCAAGCAGGAGCAGATTCACTTTGTGGGTGGTCCAAATCAAGAAACTCCTACTAAGGTTAATGAAGTTGAAGGGTTAGAAGGGCAAGAAGAGCTTTGCTTCATCAACAACAATGGTTCTTGGTACAGGAAGGAGCCTAACTTTCAGTACAACAATTACCAGCAAAGGTCTTACCCCAACAACCAGCAAGGAGGCTATCAACCAAAGCAAAACACTCAGCAAGGGAACTACCAGCCTAGGCAGAATCCTCCTCCTGGTTTTGCAAACCATGGCAATCAATCTACTCAAGCTCAAGGTAGCTCCTCCCAAGCTAAAGCTCCAGATTCATCTATGGAAGCTATGTTCAAACAACTATTGGAAGGTCAAGCTAGAGCAGCCAAAGACATTGGCCATGAGTTCAAGACTGTTCACTCCAAGATTGACAGCAGCTACACTGAGCTAAACAACAAGATTCGAGCTTTGGAGAATCAGTTTGCTTCAATGAACTCTCAGCCAAGTCGCCAACAAGGAACATTACCAGGAAAGCCAGAGCAAAACCCCAAAGAACCAATGAAGGCAATCACTTTGAGAAGTGGTAGAGAGCTACCTCAAAGAACTCTCCCCAAGGATGGTGAGAAGCTAAGTGGGGGTGGCTATCAACATTGATGATGATGTTGTGATTGTGGATGAGAAAGTTGATGAGGAGATTCTAGAAAAGATTGTTGAAGCTAAGGGTAAAGGAAAGGTTGGAGAAGAGAAGAAAACACCAAAACATGGTGAAGTTGCCACTCCAACAAAAGAGTCTTCTTTTGTTCCTCCTCCCTATGAACCTAAGCTGTCATTTCCTGGAGGATTCAAGAGGCAACTTTTGGAGAAGTACAAAGCACTCTTTGAGAAGCAATTGAGTGAAGTTCAAGTTACAATGCCAATCATTGATGCCTTCATGCTTGTCCCTCAATACAGCAAGTTCTTGAAGGATGCTGTGGCTGCCAAGAAGAAGGAAATGGAAGGCATGATGGTTCTTACTCATGAGTGCAGTGCCATCATCCAGAGATTGACAATCCCTAAGAAGCTAGAGGATCCAGGCTGTTTTACCTTACCTTGTGCCATTGGTCCTTTGATGTTTGAGAGATGTCTATGTGATTTGGGAGCTAGTGTCAGCCTCATGCCTCTATCTGTTGCAAAGAAGCTTGGGTTCAGCCAGTACAAGAAGTGCAAACTCTCTTTGGTGCTTGCTGACCGCTCAGTCAAATTCCCCATTGGTATCCTTGAAGACCTCCCTGTGATGGTTGGAAATTGTGAAATTCCCACTGATTTTGTTGTTCTTGAGATGGATGAAGAAGCTAGAGACCCCTTGATCCCTGGAAGACCATTCTTAGCCACAGCAGGAGCCCTTATCAATGTGAAGGAGGGCAAGATTGATCTTCATTTTGGGAAAGAGCACACTCTCCATTTTGATGTCAATGAGGTAATGAAGAGGTCAACTTTACAAGGGCAAGTATTTTACATAGAGGAGATGGAAGCTCTTGCTGATGAGCTCCTTGAGGAATTGGCACTTGGAGAGTTGACAATAGAGGACCCTTGCAGCATGCTTTGACAGTGGATAAAGAGGTCCAAGTGGTTGAGAACAAAGAGAGTGAGGCTATTGCAGCCATGCTGGATTCTCGAAGAAGATTGTTGATAGAGGCCAGTATGAGGAGCTCAAACAAGAGGTGCACCAAGCTATGCCAGCCACTCATGAAGAGAACACCCAACAAGATGATTGGAGTGAGCTCAAGGCACCAAAAGTGGAGCTAAAACCTCTTCCCCATGGTGTAAGGCACGATTTCTAGGCCCTAATGAGTCATATCCTGTCATTGTGAGTAGTGAACTTACTGAACTTGAGCTTTCAACTTTTAAATGCACTTAAAAGGTTTAGAAAAGCAATTGGATACTCACTAGATGATATTATAGATATCACCTTCTTTGTGCATGCATAGATACATCTGAGGATGAATCAATGACTTCTATAGAACATCAAAGGAGGTTGAATCCTAACCTTAAAGATGTTGTAAAGAAGGAGATTCTTAAGCTCTTAGATGCTGGTGTTATCTACCCTATTTCAGATTCTAAATGGGTATCTCCTGTGCATGTAGTTCCAAAGAAGGGTGGTATCACTGTGGTTAAAAATGACAAGGATGAATTAATACCAACTAGAACCATAACTGGCCATAGGATGTGTATTGATTATAGGAAGCTCAACTCAGCATCTAGAAAAGATCACTTTCCATTGCCATTCATTGATCAAATGCTTGAGAGACTTGCAAACCATCCTTTCTATTGTTTTCTTGATGGGTATTCAGGGTTCTTCCAAATCCCCATACATCCCAATGATCAAGAGAAGACAACATTCACATGCCCCTGTGGCACCTTTGCTTATCGAAGGATGCCATTTGGGTTATGTAATGCTCCAGCAACCTTTCAAAGGTGCATGATGTCTATCTTCGGATCTCATTGAGGATATAGTGGAGGTATTCATGGATGATTTCTCTGTCTAAGGATCTTCGCTTTCTGCTTGTTTGTCCAACTTGTGCAGGGTCCTACAGAGATGTGAAGACACCAACCTAGTGCTGAATTGGGAGAAGTGTCATTTCATGGTCAAAGAGGGGATTGTGCTTGGACACAAGATTTCAGAGAAGGGCATTGAAGTGGACAAGGCTAAGATTGAGGTGATGGTCTGCTTGCCATCACCAAAGACAGTGAAAGACATCAGGAGCTTCCTTGGCCATGCTGGGTTCTAGAAGATTCATCAAGGACTTCTCAAAGATTGCTAGACCAATGACCAAGTTGTTGTGCAAGGAGGCTGCTTTCAGCTTTGATGAAGATTGTCTTGAGGCTTTCAAGAAGATAAAGGGTGACCTTGTTAGTGCTCCCATTGTTCAGCCACCTGATTGGGACCTCCCCTTTGAGATAATGTGTGATGCTAGTGATTTTGCTGTTGGGGCTGTCCTGGGGCAGAAGAAGGATGGCAAAACTCATGTGATTTATTATGCTAGCCAAACCTTGAATGATGCACAGATGAAGTATGCCACAACAGAGAAAGAGATGCTGGCCATTGTCTTCGCTTTGAAAAATTCAGAAGCTACCTGGTGGGTTCTAAGGTCATTGTGTATACTGATCATGCAGCTTTGAGACACCTCCTAGCAAAGAAGGATGCCAAGCCAAGACTACTAAGGTGGATCCTTTTGCTTCAAGAATTTGACTTGGAGATTAGAGACAAGCCAGGGATTGAGAATGGAGTTGCTGATCACTTGTCCAGGTTGAGAAATGAAGGTGGAATCCCTATTGATGAGAGCCTCAGAGAAGAGCATGTCTTAGCCATCATGTCAGTGGTAGCAGTCATTGAGACTGGAAAAAAGATTGAAGAGGTTAAGGCAGCTGAAGAGAACGGACCTTGGTATGCTGATTTGGTTAACTACTTAGCCACTGGAAAAGAACCATTGGGGCTTGCAGGGTATGAGAAGAAGAAGTTCTACAAAGATTTGAAGAGATACTATTGGGATGAACCATACCTCTACACCCTATGCAAGGATCAGATTTATAGAAGAGTGGTGGCTGAAGAAGAAGTTGAAGGAATCCTCTCACATTGCCATGGATCTTCCTATGGAGTCCATTTTGCTCCATTCAAGACTGTCTCGAAGGTGTTACAAGCTGGATTTTGGTGGCCACACATGTTCAGGGACTCACAAGACTTCATTTCAAGATGTGACTCTTGCCAAAGGTGGGAACATTACTAAAAGGAATGAGATGCCTCAAAACCCAATCCTTGAAGTGGAAGTGTTTGATGTTTGGGGGATTGATTTCATGGGACCCTTCCCTTCTTCCTATGGCAACAAATACATCTTGGTGGCTGTTGACTATGTATCAAAGTGGGTGGAAGCAATAGCAAGTCCTACAAATGATTCAAGAGTAGTGGTCAAAATGTTCAAGAGCACTATTTTCCCAAGATTTGGAGTTCAAGAGTGGTCATAAGTGATGGAGGTTCACACTTCATCAACAAGGTATTTGAGAGTCTTCTCAAGAGGAATGGAGTAAAGCACAAGGTTGCAACACCCTATCACCCTCAAACTAGTGGCCAAGTGGAAGTCTCCAACAAGCAAATCAAGGGGATCTTGGAAAGGTTGTAGGAACCAAGAGGAAGGATTGGTCAACCAAACTTGATGATGCTCTTTGGACATATAGAACAGCATTCAAGACTCCTCTAGGCACTCCCTTCAACATTGTCTATGGAAAGTCTTGCCACCTGCCAGTTGAGCTTGAATACAAGGCATTGTGGGCTGTGAAGCTAAACTTTGACATCAAGTGTGCAAAGGAGAAGAGACTTCTTCAACTCAATGAGCTGGATGAGATAAGGATGGATGCCTTTGAGAACTCAAGGATCTAAAGGAAAAGACAAAGGCCTTCCATGACAGGCACATCCTCAAGAGAGAGTTCAAGGCAGGAGATCAAGTGCTTCTTTACAACTCTAGACTGAAGTTATTTCAGGAAAGCTAAAGTCAAGGTGGTCTGGTCCATTTGTGATCAAAGTGAGACCCTATGGAGCCATTGTGCTTTGGAACAAGGATGGTGGAGACTTCACAGTGAATGGCCAAAGACTCAAGGAATACATGGCCACAGTACCAAGGAGGATGGGACATCAACCCCACTCTCTGATGCTCCCTTGCCTAACCTCAAAGGAGGCAAAGTCAAGCTAGTGACTTTAAACAAGCTCACTTGGGAGGAAGTCCCATGGTTATCCTTGTAAATATGCATTAGGATTTGTTCTTTTCAAATAAGCCACTTAGTGAATGGTGATAACTTGGGATGGGTGCAATAAAGTCTTGAGATGGAGGAAGCATGCATAAAAAGAAGGTGGAGCAGGACCGGGTGGCCTGTCGGGTAGAACACCGGTCGGATTGCCAAGGAGAATAGGCAGGTGTGCTGTCGGGTTGGAGCACCGTCGTGGCGCAGCAAGAGGAGCGGTTCGTGGAGCAGGCGGGCGGATGGTGGGGCGTCGTCGGTGCCGGAACCGGGCGTGAAGAAGGCATGACAAGGCGGACGGATGGTCGGGGCGTCCTGTCAGTGCGGAACCGGGCGTGAAAAAGCAAAGCGGACCGGGGCGACCGTCGAGGTGAGCTACCGGTCGTTCTCCACACACCAGGATCCGCACTGACCGATGGAGCCACGCCCGTGCACCAACCGCGCGACCCAGGTAAGATTTCTCTTCCTTTTTCAAAACCCGACCTACCCTGACCGAACACCCATTAACCGACCCAGAAACCTCTTAAAACCCTAAGCCACCCTCTCTCTCCTCATTTCATCTTCTTCCTCACATCATAATCCTCTCAGCCTCCAAGAACACAAATCCACTTAACTTTGCCAAATCTCAACCAAATCACAAATTTCTTTTCCCACATCCACTCCTTCCTTCCCTAGCTCTAATTCCTTGAATCTTTTCATCTTTATCCTTCATCCAAAGCAAGGTATGGTATCTCTAAGTTCAAATTCGTAACTCTCATGAACCCTAAAATTTTGAACTTGAAATTTGAGCCTTTTCTTGCTAGATTCTTGTAAATTAGACTAGGAATGCTCATATATCATGCTGGGTAGTTGATTTCATGGTGGAATTGAGATTAATTTGAACTTTGAAAAATTAGGGTTCATGAGATTTGGGGGTTTTCATAAAGTGCTTGTTAGGGTTGTTCTTGGGTTAGATTGGATGCTAGGTTGATGGAGAACTTCAATTTAGGCCATTTTAAGCTTGATTGTGCTAAATTGAGTGGTTTTGATTCTTAGAGATTCTTTTTGCTCATAAAAAAAAAAAAAAAGAGCATGAGAATCCTCAAAGTTGTTCTAAAGCCTTTGCTTAAAAAGTTATTTCTTGTGAGCATTTGATCATTGGAGTTGTAATTCATATGCTTTTGATCATTTTCCTCATATTGAAAATTTTTTCCTTCTCAAGCTTACTCTTTTCCAAGGTCTAAAGTTTCAGGTACCAATGGGGCGAAAGAATGAAGCTGATCTTGAAGTTGAGAAGAAAGGCGTGCAGCAAGACACACTGCTCAGTTTGGGAAATCCTTGGGTTCACAGCCTGGTTCAGAGGAAGGCAGCCAGCAAGCCTTGGCTCTGCTAAGGAAGAAGGCACAATCCAAGAAAGAAGGGAAGAGAGTTGTGGTTGATAAGAGTGTGGCTGAAAGTGCTCACAAGCAAGCCAAGAAAGATGGAAAGAAAGTTGTTGCTGATAAGAGTGTGGCTTATGGTGCTCACAAGCAATAAAACAGGGATGGAAAGAGATTAGCTGTTGGAGACAATGAGTCTGATGGTACTCACATGCAAGCACCTCCAAAGAGAGCTAAGGCACCAAGAAATTCTGATGTGGGAGCTCTTGTGATTGGAAAGACACAACAAAGGTGATCATACCCTTGCTCACACTATGAGGGGCTATGACTCCACCTAGGAGAACACCAGACCCTGTGCAAGAAGTTATAGAGAGCCTTAACCAGCACAACAAGGAAGAGAAGTTGGCAAAGGCTAGAGGAAAGAAGCAAGGCAAGAAACCAATGATTGCAGAAAATGAAGGTGAAGAAGATGAGATATCTTCTAATGATGAGCTTGCTGATCCTAAATCAAAGTATGACAAGAGGGATAGGTCCAAGACACCTACTGAAGATGAGCTGCTAGACTTTTGAGGAATGGCATTGCTTGGGTCCCCACCAGATTTGTTCACAAGATGATTTTGCAAGAGCTATACCTTGATGATGATGTTGAAGAAATGCTTCAGCACATGAAGGTGGGCAGCCTCTACTCAACCGCCTACCCCACTCACAAAGAAGTCTCTTGCCAATTCATGGCTACACTAGAAGCAACTTTTCACACCTCCAAGCATGCACAGCAAGGATGGGGAGAGATCAAATTCAAGATTGAGGGTGAGGTGTACTCCATGTCTTTCAAAGAGATTAGTGAAGTTCTTGACCTTGAGGATCAGAAAAACCCTTCACTTCCAACACTCAAGACAGCCCCTAAGGAGAAGACCATTGCTGAATCAATGTGGACCTTATTGACAGGACAAGGAAAAGGGGCCAAAGAGAAGGAGAAGAATGGAGCTATTAGGCATCCCACTATCGCTACCTCCACAGGTTGCTTAACCACACCTCTTCCGAGGAAGAAGAGTAGGGAATGTTTGGAGGCGAGTTGAGATTCCTTCACCAAACCGCCCGCCACTTTGTTTCCTCTCCTCAGCTCCCTAGTGTCCCGGATGATTTCTACTCAGTGTTTGGTATGGTTGGTTTCCTTGTGGCGCCTCATGCACTACAAGAGCTGGGCTTGGACAAACCGTGACTCGGACCTCAGATTGGTATTGGTGGCTGGATAACCCCATTGATAGCTTACCAAGGGATTGATTTGGGTGAAGATGGAATAAGTCCTACTTTCTTGGATGGAGCTTACCTAAGGAAGGCTCAGTTTCTAAGTGGGCGATTTAAAGGGAGATGTGTCTACTCTTACTCAAGGGTGGCAAGAAGGCTGAGCTGTTGCTTCCTAGCCCACAACTCACTTCCTTGAGCACTACAAGAGACATCAGCTTTGACATCAGTGAGGAACACCTACTCAGGAATCATGGACCCCTTTGCCCTGTGAACATTCCCAAAGGTGATAAGGATGCAAGCAAGCAGAATGCTTATGAAGAGGAGTACACCAAGCTTTCATCTTTGGCCCTCCTCGTTACAAGCTTGAGCATTGCACCAGTGTCCTGCCCTTGGACCCCCACGCCAGGCTCATGACCACATTAAAATCCTCCAGAGGTGGAACAAGGCTCAAGATAGGACCATTTCAAGCTCACCAACAAGTGCAAAGAGCTGAAAAGGACTGTGAAGAGGCAACCTGAAGTTTCAGCCCGCTTATTGAAGAAAGTGGCTGATGTTCTAGCTAGGGGGGCTGTAGCTGGCTGTAAGGCTGAGGACTTTGATCTTGATGCTCTCAATGCACCCCCTCCTCAGCCACTCATTGACTCCTCTGCACCTCGATCCAGCAAGCAAGCTCTCCGCCGTTTGAGGAACCCTTACATCGCCCCATCCGAGTCCGGAAACAAGTCACCATCCCTTAGCACCACTGCTGATGAAGATGAATCTGAGGGAGGGGCATCAGTCTCATCCCATGCTCCATAGAGGTACTCCAACACCCTATCATTGTATATACCATTCATCATTTCATTTAGTTTTATTTTTCTTTCTTTGGGCCCTTCTCAACATTTAACAAACACAGAGACTGTGTGAATTAAGTGTGGGGGAGGTGCCAAGTTGCTGATCATCTTGTGTTTTATGTCATAAGCATGCATTTGTAGATAGTTATTGCATAGAAAAGCCATAAAAATTTGAAAAATTTGAAAAGCTCAAAAAGAATCATGTAGTTGCATTAGGATTGAGTCTAGATCATTCACTTGCAAATAAAAAAAAAAAGAGAAAAAATCATCATATAGGTTGCATCATGCATAAGGGGACAAGGATGATAGTTTCCTTGAAAAGATGCTCATGCTAAGTTCTTAAAGTGATACCCTTTATAAGCATAGTAAGTAGCTTGAGCAATCTTAGGATAGCTTGTAAACTTTTTGCCTTGAAATCTCTTCCTAAAGCTTATTTGATTGATTGATGCTATCTCTTTGAAGTTTGCTCCTGTCATATTTAGACTCTAGTCTCTTGCTCATGGTCCCTTGTGTACTAAGCCATGGATAGAGCACTTGAGTTGTCCCTCCCATTCTTCGCCTATCTTTTTGGACAAGCTCAAGTGGCACTCCACACCATAAAACCCTTACCTCCTTTCAAGCTTTCATTATTTGTTGAGTGAGGCCTTCTTTGGAAAGCTTTACATGTGCATAATGTTGAGAGTATTGGGAACGACAATGCTTGGTCTCCATTTTAGCTAGATTAGACACTCATAATGTCTAGCTTCTAGGATGGGGGTGAGTGTTGTATGATATGATCTTATGAAAGTGAAAGGTTTATGAAAGAAAAGGTTGACTCATGAGACTCTACTGTTATAAGTGATTAAGTCTAGAAGGGATAAGAGGAATGAAAGATTGTAAGCTCCAAGTTGTTAAAAAGTCTTGGCCCCCATAAAAAAAAAAAAAGAAAATAATAATAATAATAATAATAATGAAAGGGGGCTAGAAATATCTAGAAAGAGCTGAAAAGAGTTTAAAATGTGAAAATTCCCTTGTAGACTTCATTAAGAAAGAGTTTCAAATGAGAAAATATCTTGAATATTTGGGGAAAATCTTTGGGTGAGAGATGTGAGTTGTATTTTGGCATAGGGAATAAGGATGTAATTTATGTATTTGGGGAAAGGGTAGAACAATGGAGATTGAGCATTGTATGCATGAGTTGATCCCTTTCTTAGATATATTATGTGCAATGTCAAGGCTACTTGTTTTGAGAGTGAACCACCCCTTGAAAGATCCCTTTGAACCCCTTGTTTCACTTGAATAAAACCTTCTACCACCAAACCAAATGACTTGGACCATTTGACCATTTGCAAGATGTCTTTTGAGTTTGCTTAATGATTGTTAGAGAGCAAATGGAATTGTGGGTTGTGGATTCATGATGAGTAAGTGTAGGTATCAAAGGAGTTAAGATAGGCCTTGTTAAGTTAGAGTTGGATTGAGTTTTTGCTCCTGCTACTTGGTATGTTTATATAAGGGTATCAAGTTGAGAACTAAGAAGAGCATTCTTTTGGCTATGAGTCCCCTCCTTCAAACCTCTCCTCCTTAGTCCTTGCTAATTCACTTGTGGACAAGTAAAAGACTAGTGTGGGGGAGTTGATGTCTTGCATATTTTCATGTTTTAAGCCATCTTTTTATTGCATTCCTTTAGTTGTAGGCTTAAGTTTAGGCTTGTCTAGGATCATTTTGCATTCATTTGTCCCTATCAGGTGTTGGAGCATGTTTTGGTGAGATTTGAGGTGTTTGGAGACTTTGTGACTCAAAAAGAAGTGAAGAATCAAGAATGGCTATAAGAAGAGAAGTAAAACCAAGAGAAGAAGGTCAGACCGGGTAGCCTTGACCGGCTACACATACCCGGACAATGAGGACTGCTGGATGGCCGGGGAGATATGTCCGGGTACGTACACCCGGACGGAAGAACGAGGCGCACCGGTGCCAAGCACCGGGAAGCACGCCCGCTACACACCCGGACGGATGAACAAGGCGGTGGTTTCGCACGTCCGGGAAGCACGCCCGCTACACACACCGGACGGATGAACAGGCGTCGAGCAAAGCACGTCGGGGAGATGCGTCGGGTACATGCATCCGGACGATGAGAACTGATGGATGCCGAGGAGCGTCGAAGATGCAACACCCGGACGGGGAGAGCGTGATGCGTCCAGACCGAGGGGCGACGGGGTGGCCTGTCCGGCTAGGAGTACCCGGTCGTGAAGAAGGTGCTGAAGACCGGGGTGAGACGGACGGCCTGGAGCCCGGACGGAGCAAAGAACACAGCCAGCTGGATGGCCGGGTAACCCTGACTGGGTTGAATGGTTTTGATGCTACCCTGACCGAGTTTTGTTCCCAATTCCTATTGGTCTAGACCTATTTGGCTTAAGGACTTTTTATTAATCTTAATCTATGTTTCTAGGGCTTTTAAGCCTAACTATAAGTACCATCCCTAATGTGGGACTTATCTCATTTTCTATCTAAGAACACATAAACCTCTTGAGTAAAGTTTCATCTTGATTCATAATCTCATCTTGTCTTTGTGCTTTGGGTTGTTTGATTTCATATCCTTTCTTTCTCTATATGTTTAAGCTTGAATCTCTAATGGGTTTAAGAGTAAGCATGTGGATTAGTGAGTAGATCCTTCTAAGATCCATGGGTTAGGGTGATAGAGAGTGATTAAGTTAGATCCAAGGTGTCTATTGTTAGATCTATCATTTCCTTGCATAGATTTGGTGTTTTTAAAGCTATATTTGAGTTGGCCTCTCAAACATAGAGCTATAGGCATTTCATGCCCGGAAGGTATTCTATGAAATGCCTGAACCAACTCATCTATGCTTTTCGCTTGCTTTGCCTAAGGGATTAGTTGTCATAGAGGCTAGGATTGCTATTAGACTCATTCTCATTGTTTGCTTTGATCATTACAGCCAAAGGTATTTGGTGTACTTGGGTGATCATTGCAAAAGAGCATTCATCTAGGGATAGAGCTTGCTTAGTCTTGTTGTCTAGGCATAAGGATTAGATTGATTGAAATGTTAGCATCTTGGATTGAAGCTTAATCATTTGATATCAAGTCCCTATACCCATGGGTCTCACTCTCCTCATAAGAAAGAAAGTTTTGCTTTTTTGTTGCATTTTGCTTATTGTTCTAGTTTAATCATCATCCACTCTAATGGTTGCATTTAGATTTAGCATAGGCCTGCATTCCCTCTGTTTCATAGTCACTTAGGACAAAAACGTCCATCACGAAGGGGAAGACGCCCAAGGTGAGCATAACTACGCCATCAACTCGGAGCAAGGCAGAACCTCCAGAAACACCTGGACCAGGAACCAGTACAAGGATAATTCCTACTGCGAGTTCCACGAAACTAGAGGTCACTCCACTGCAAACTGCAAGGTTCTCGGCGCCCGACTCGCCGCAAAGCTCCTCACCGGCGAACTATCGAAGGTCAAGAGTATAAAGGACTTGCTCCTGGACTCCGACCGCCAAAACCAACAAAACTGTCTCAGGGACCTTGCGACGAAAATCAATCGGGAAAACGCGAAGAAGACAGGACGACCAAGGAACAACAGCAGTCGCCAAAGGGTAAACATGATCATCGGAGGATCACAGTTCTACAAGACTCTGTCGTCGATAAAAGCCTACGGTGAAAAGCCAAGACAAGTTCCAACTGGTTCCCAGACAGCAATGTTCCTAACCACACGATCGCTTTCGAGGAACAGGAGACCGTCGGAATCGACAACGCGACATGCTCGAAAGTCTCTCATGAACACATCATGGCCTCACAACGCCCAGACCAAAACAAATACATCAACAGCATCATGCTCGAAAGTCTCTCATGACACATAACCAGACCTTATAAGTCTCGCTGGAAAACAGATCACAAGGTTCTTAAACTCTAAAACTAACTACGGAAGGCTTGATCCCTACAACAAAGTGCGTGGGCAGCCTTGAAAAAGCAGCCCCAATCTTACCACTTTCAGCGGAGCCTTTCAACCATTAATTCCTCTATCTTACCTGACATAGTCTTATCGCCGCAAGAACATCACGAAGGTTCTAACGAGCTGGGGGCCTAACTGTTGGGGTCAAAATCGGTCACGACGGAATCAATGACTGAAAGTCTCTGGAAAGTATTTCTTGAAACAAAAAGTCTCGGATAATTGGAAAAGAAGTTATACGAGATTTTCAAAAATTAGAATATCCACTCTGGTGAGGTCGAAAACGGTTATCTCGAAATCAACGGCTAAAGATCTTTCCAAACTCAAAGATTTCCCACCGCGAGCGGTCAGCGGAGGAAGGATCGGGCGATGAGAACCCAGTGGCGATCCTGGCGCCCGGCGGCGAAACGAGCGACCTGGCGTCGGCGGCAAGCCCCTGGCGCGGTGGCAAGCCCTGATGCCGGGCGGCAGACGCAATGCAGCCGCCTGGCGCTGGCGGCAGCGCGACGCTGTCGGCCTGGCGCCGCAGCAGGTCCCCTGGCGCCGGTCGACGGTCTCGCCCTGGTCTCGGTCTCGCCCTGGTCTCGGTCCCATCGTGCTCGGTCTGATCCCGTCTTGGCTTGCTTGGATCAATCCTCGTGGGTTTGATCACGATCCGCGGATCTGGAATTAACATCTCTCGATTAGACTTCGATTGGAATCATCCTCGATGTTTTACGACAAAATTAGAAAGGTTGGATTTCGTAGAGGATATCGTGTAAAACAAGATCTATTAACTCAACATCGATCCTTTAGGCTATACGGTTTATTTTACGAGAAAGATAGTCTTTCCGAGAAATCGTATAAAACGTTCAACGACTTAAGAGAAGTCCACGGACTTACTTACGATTTTAAGAATTCAGGCCCAATCAGACTATGACGGCTTATCCAATTTCTCGAACATCGGATAAACATCAAGTCACCGCAAAATAAGGGAAAACTCGAGGATAATTACGAAGATCGATGAAAATGGAATATTTCCTGAAGAGATAAACTTGGGCCCAAAGGCGATGTCCATCATCCTAAGGCAAACCGACCTAAAAGTGAGTACATAAGGAGAGTAAGAGCAGAGGAGAAGGGGATCCGAAAATTCTAGAATCTAGACTTAGAGAACTCCTGCTAGCTTAGAGAACTTAGAACTTAGGTGGTTAGGCCAGCGAGGCAGGACTTAGAACGTCTGGCCGCCTCTTGTTCTAGTTTTATCTTCTCCGTAGACTCCTGTTCCTCTCGGAAGGATCTAACCATTTTTTTACTCAGAGCTCCGCACATAGAAACCCTAGGCATTATCTTCGACATGCCCGCTTCTATGACCAACGCTCATACTAGACGAACCAGGCATAGACTGTTCGATCTCTTGTTCAATTCTTTCTAACTGAACTACGTCCGACTTGATCCTCGAAAGGGGTACGTAGGCAGCCTTTCTTAAGGTCCAGTCGCAAATCTTAACAAAACCTTTTCCGCATTTACTGGGTCACTTGTCGTTGGCTGTCGCAGAGAATCCGGACCTTCAAGGAAAGTAGGGTCTTCGTTGCTTTCCTCCATTATTATTCATTAAATTTGACAGTGTGAATTTCGGTTCTCACAAGAACCAGATCACCTTCTTTGAACCTGCGATGGCGCATGTTTGAGTTGTAATATTTGGCAGCCGCGTGTTGGTAATTTTCAATTCGGATGAGCGCCTGGTCTCGGTGCTCGTTGATAAGATCGAGATCGTCCAGCAGCATCGCATTGTTGAGATCTTCTCGTTCGGGGAGGAATCTTCTCCGTACCCCGGGAAATTCTACTTCCGCAGGAATCATGCACTCTATCCCGTAAACGAGGGCGAAGGGGGTTTCTCCCATAGCCCGTCTTGGGGTCGTACGATGAGACCAGAGAAATCCTTCGAGTTCATCTGCCCTCGTCCCTCTTTGGTTTCCAACCGCTTTTTTAGTCCGTCAAGGACGGTCTTATTAATAGTCTCGGCCTGGCCGTTACATTGCGAGATCTGGGAGTTGACTTGGTCAGTCGTATTTTCCACTTCTCAAAAAATGCTTCGAACCGACTAGAGATGAACTGAGATCCGTTGTCCGTTATGATTTCGTAAAGGACCCCGTGTCTGGTGATAATATTCTTCCATACGAAGTTCTCGACTAGGACGTCTTTGATACTTGCATAGGATTCACCCTCTACCCACTTTGAGAAGAAATCAGTGAGGACCAACAAGAAACGCTTCTGCTTTCAGTTGTGTAAAGGTCCGACGATATCCATAGACTATCGCATAAAGGGATATTGAGATGAGATGGATGAGAGGACCTCTGCAGGTTGATGAATCATTGGCGTGTGCCTTTGGCATTTTTTTGCATTTCGTAATCTTTGACCATAGTTGGCCAGTAATAACCGTGGCGTTTTATTTTGATTGCGAGTGACCTTCCACCGGAGTGATTTCCTCACGACCCTGAGTGGACCTCTTCCATAACTCTCCTCGCTTTTTCTCCTTCTACGCAGGTCATGAGCGGGCAAAAGAATCTCCATTTATAGATCTCCCCTCTATTGTGACATACCGCGTGGCTTGGGTCTTTACCTTGCGAGCCGCCCACTTTTCGGCGGGTAGCGTTTCGTCGATGATATAGGCTCGAATCGGTTCCAGCCATGGGTGGTTACAGCCTGTTGGGGTCAAAATCGGTCACAACGGAATCAACGGCTGAAAGTCTCTGGAAATTATTTTTCGAAACAAGAAGTTTCGTATGAATTGAAAAGAAGTCATACGAGATTTTCTCAAATTAGAATATCACTCTCTGTTGGGGTCGAAAAAGGTTATCTTGAAGTCAACGGCTAAGATTATTTTTTACTTATGGGTTCTTCGTGAAACACTTCTTGAAAGTAAGATTGGAAGACGGCAGGCGATGCGTGTCTGAAGTCGGAAGATCGGTGCGAAAAAAAGGTGGATCAACCCAATCAAGGTCCGCTTCAAGGGCCAAGATTCGATCACCACAAAAACCCTAAAGAATCTGCCTCGGATCTTCAAAGAGGTCGTTCTCTCAAACCGTGAGGAACCAGAAAACGATCAAGATACCAAATCGAAGACCTCGCCGAGATCTTCAGAACAGGCGTGACCAAGGCCCCGTGCGCCGGCGGAAGGCTCGCCCGTGCTGGCACCAGGCGCCCGGCTTCGCCGTGCTGGCACCAGGCGCCCGGCTTCGCCCGTGCTGGCACCAGGCGCCCGGCTTCGCCGTGCTGGCACCATCGCCAAGCGCCCGGCTCGCCCGTGCTGGCACCAGGCGCCCGGCTTCGCCGTGCTGGCACCAGGCGCCCGGCTTCGCCGATGCTGGCACCAGGCGCCCGGCTTCGCTGGTGCTTGCCCGGCGCCGGCGCTTCCAGTCTGTTCCCAGCTCGTCCGATTTAGATCGCACCTGCGTGGCTTCTGTGAAGTCGTAGCACCTTAGCTATGGACCTAACGCTCGATTCAACTCGATTGAGTTATCCTCGTTTTACAACTAGAGCTAGGAAGGTTGGTTCTTCCGCAAAGTGTATCATGTAAAACAAGGACGATCAACTCGAACATCGATTCTTTAGGCTATACGATTTTTTCAGCGGAAAAGATAATCTTTCCGAAAATCATACGACCGTTGGAGGGCTCGAAGCTTGTCCACGGGCTCACTTACGATTTTGGGGATCCAAGCCGAATAAAAGCTATGACGATTTATCCTAACTCGCGGAAGTAGGATAAATGCTAAGTTTTTGCGGATAAATGTCAAGACTCGAGGATAACTACGAAGCTCGACGGAAAGGGTAAACGGGCCACCGACCTAAAACGACTATATAAGGAGGGCTGGAGCAGAAGAGAAAGGGATCCGAAAATCTGAGATTGGAAACCTGGAGAGCTCCTGTTAGCTGATAGAACTTAGAATTTAGGCGGTTAGACTAGCAAGGCAGGCCCTAGAACGTCTAGCCGCCTCCTGCTCGCAAATCTCCGCTCCTCACGAAAGGATCGGATAATTCTTTTACTATAGAGCTCGGCATTTAGAAACCCTAGGCATCATTGTCGACATGCCTGTTTCTATAACCCACGCTCATACTAGACGAACCCGCCCAGACGGTTTGATCTCTTGTTCAATTCTTTCTAACTGAACTACGTCCGACTTGATCCTCGAAAGGGGTACGTAGGCAGCCGAAACACCAATCATCTCAACTATACGAAGAATTGGGATTCATTCGGAAGACCGATACCATGACGGAGTACCTTCTCGTAAAATCGTAGCTTGACGATCTAAGGACCCCACTCGAGTGACGTCCTGCTCATAGTGTCTAAAAACGCCCACCTTATCCCTCTCCGAGTTATCTCCTACTCCCCGTCTCTTTGTTTCAATGATTCTGTAATGTTCCATCGAGCACATGGTCAGTTTAACCGGCAGTACGAAGAAACAAGAACATGAACTTGGACGTTGATATCTCTCTCTCATTCTCGTCAGAATTTCGTCGAAAATCAATTCTCGTTCAGTATCAGACTTTTCGAAATCCTTTGACAATGAATTGAAAGTGGCCTTTCCTAAACGCCTAATAAACTTCCAATAAATTACTAACTCATACTCGCAAGAATCCTTCGACGAAATACATACCCGGTCTTGTAAAAACTAATGCTACGAAAATTGAAACTTGGATTAGAAGACATGAAACAAAGAGGAACGGACAAGAGGCGATCTCGAATAATCGACGAGAGCAACGTACGTCAGACTTATAAATTTTCGTCAAGGTTTTAATTTTTCGTAGGACAGGAACGAAAACGTCTTGGAAACTGCCGTAGAATTTAGGGAACTTAGAACCTAGGTGGATATTCTAGCAAGCTAAGTCTTAGGCAAATTTTCCAGTCTTGTTCCATTGTTCCTTGATTGTCCAAGCAGAACATGCAAACCGATCTAGTCTCTCGAAAAACCGAGAAACGATCGCCACGCATTCTAAAGCATACTCATCCCGCTTAAAAGAAAGAAAACGCGACGAAGCCTTCGAAGAACGCGCTAACCTTCTGAAAGAAAAACGAAGTAGGTACATATACTATACCCGTATAATCCCATCTTCGAAAACTTTCTGCTTCAGCATCAAGACAACGCTTTCGACAAAGCAAACTCTCGCAGCAATAAGATTCATCTAAATAACGCTAGCGGCATAGCCCAACCGTCACAAACATAGTCTTGAAAACTCTACGTCGTCTCTCGTCGCAAATGTGGGAACCGAAATTCGCACCGTCAAATTAAGTTGATTTGGAGGAAAGCCAAGTGAACCAAGCCTTCCCTGAAGGTCCCGGATATCTGCTGGGCCGCACACGACACAATCAGTACGACAAAGAAAATATGAAAACGAAATAAAAATCGTAAGAACAAAGAATGGAGCAAAAGATCTTATTTCCGAATCCGCGTTTAAGCGTGAACAACAGGTAAGAGCCTCGGCTACAGGAGCTGTCGGCAAGTTCGCTAGTCTAGCAACCTAAGTTCTAACCTAGTTGAGTCGCAGCTCGCTAGTAAAAACGGAAAATAATGCCTAAGTTGCTCTAAGTGCTCTGGGAGTTTTTTTGTGATCTGGTTTGCTTCTTGCTCAAAGCTCTCCTTATATACTCCTCCTAAGACGGTCTATCTTCTCGCGGGCAGAGTCGGGCTTTTTCCATTTTCGTCCATATTCGTGTTTATCGGGAAACTTGACATTTATCTTCGGAAATCTTGACATTTATCTTCTGGAAACTTGACATTTGTCTTTTGAAACTTGACATTTATCTCCTATGTGAGGATAAAGATAAACCGTCATAGTTATCCTTCCTTTCGAAAATCGACGTACGCTTTTTTGGCCACGCTATCGCTTAGGCGCTTTTACGGTTTTCAAAGGACGGTCTTTGAAAGTTTGGTGTTTCGAAGGAATCTCACCTCGTGATAGTCGAGATAGTGGTGTTCGAATAACCGCGGATCGTATTCAAACTTGCGTGATTGATCCAACAAGCTAAGATGGGATCGAACCGGCACGATAGGACCGAGACCGACGAGGGCCACGGACCGACGCCAGGTCAATTCGCGGCGACGGTGCCGCCGGCGCCAGGCCGGGCCGCTGCGGACGGTGCCGCCGGGCGCCAGGCCGCCGCCTCTGTCGCTGGCGCCAGGCCGCCGGGCGCCAGGTCGGTGCCGCCGGGCGCCAGGCCGGTGCCACGGCCAGGCCGGGTGCCGCCGGGCGCCAGGCCGGGCCGCTGCGGACGGTGCCACCGACGCCAGGTTGGTGCCGCCGGGCGCCAGGCCGGGCCGCTGCGGACGGTGCCGCCGGGCGCCAGGCCGGGTGCCGCCGGGCGCCAGGTCGGTGCCGCCGGGCGCCAGGCCGGGTGCCGCCGGGCGCCAGGCCGGTGCCGCCGGCGCCAGGCCGGGTGCCGCCGGCGCCAGGATCGGCTCGGCTGGCGGTGCCGCCAGCGCCAGGTTGGTGCCGCCGGGCGCCAGGTCAATTCGGCGACGGTGCCGCCGGGCGCCAGGCCGGGTGCCGCCGGGCGCCAGGCCGGGTGCCGCCGGCGCCAGGCAGGTGCCGCCCGGTGCCAGGCCATCTTGCCGCCTGTGGGTTTTGTTGTTCGATCTTTCCGCCGCTGGCGGAAATCTTTTGAGTTTGGGAAGGTCTTTACCGTAGATTTCGAGATAATCGCTTATAATCCAACGAGATTCCGCGAGTATCGGGATTTGAGATGGACTTGGATTTTTAGATTTTCCGCCGCCGAGGATGCGAGCAATGTGGTTCGAAGCTTTAGATGTGTTAAAAGATGAATCTTTTAAACAATCGGGAAAGCTTTACTTAAAGACTCATTGTAGATCTCTATACGATCCGGACATGGGTTTCAAGGGACCAAGATGCCGCCATTGCCCAAGATCATGAGATGATCGCACGGATGGGCGGTAGGACCCTCGCCGTTGGCGCCAGATGGGAGTGGACGAGCCTTCCGTGAGTTTTATCGAGCCACGACCGTTTCTTGGCTTTGATCGTCGCTTGGCTTTTATTTCGAGGATTTCGGGTGACGATTTCGTCATTGACCGATTTTGACCCCAACAGTTAGCCCCCCAGCTAGCTTGGAACCGTAGTGCCTGTCGGATCCTAGCTTGCGTATAGCCGCAGGGAAGGTGTTGAGACGCATCGCTGTAAAAATCGGGTAAATAGTGATTTTACCTCCTTTATATGGATGGAGTGAGAAATCTCATTCTTACTTCATCACAAGATTTTACTCTCTCTCTCAAGAATCCTTTCTCTCTCTTTAAGAACAATGTCTTCAAGATACTCAAAGAGAAACTTTCTTCCCATTCATCTCGATGACTCTCCTGCCCATGTGACGGTGAAGCGGGAGGAGTTGGTCGAGGAGGAAAAGAAGAATGCGATACCGAGCCCTTGTAGGTTTGCCCCAACACTGCCAGAGATCCCTGTTCGAGGAGGCCTCTGAGGCAGCCGGTGCTCCTTTTGCGCCGAGCTCGGTTTCGTAAATATCTCAAGGTTCTTTGAGATTTTACCAGGTTCTGAAGAGTCAAATTCAGTTCCGTTGGTACGAGTGCAAGGAATCCTCCGCAAGGTTTCTTTACATGTTCTGAAGCTTTCTTTACGTCTGCATTATGTGGTTCCCGATCCCTGGTGCCATTGTTAGATGCGCTTCACGCTTGAATTTTCGATCAACCAACTCAGCGTTCCTGCCTTGGAGAGTTGGCTTGGCGTGCTGATCGCTAATACGAACTTCGGGATTGATCTTGGTCCCAATGATTTCGAAGGTCTTTGGGGCACTTTCGGCCGGCGGGGTGGCGGTTACTACTCCATGCTGCCTAAGAAGGATATGGCGTGATTCAGGGACTACCGAATCCCAAATCATGGCAGGGCGTTTCTTCTTCGTCCAAATAGATGGCGAGTCTGTCGAGGAGAGCTGCCTCCATCTATTCCAGCGAGCATGGAACTTCAACAGGGTATCGGCGAAAACCCTGTTGTCTATTTCACCTTTTAGTCGCGAGTTTTAGTGAAAAATTTTCGTTTTGTAGGGAACAACCCTACTGCGCATTTTCCTGGTGGCGTCTTTGTCAAGAGAGATCTTCTTCGACAAAGGCGTTTTCTGGAAATCCTTCACCCTCGAGCGGATTTGAGATGCGGTTAGACTTTATCGGTCGAGCTCTATCCCGTCGTATGATGCGAACCTGTCACGCAGCTCCTACTGAGGCGCAGACAGAGGTCTCGTATGGGGAAGGAAATGCGATGATGGGGAAGGCTGGAAAGTCCTTCACCGTTGGGAGAAAACCTAGTTTTACTCCAGCGGAAAAAGCGAACCAGCGGTTTTCCACCTAACAACTTTTTGATGGCCTTCCTCCGGAGTTTACTACTGATGAGTGGCTGGAGGATGAGGAGAAACAACGGTTTTTGCCGAGGGCTCCCAACATGTCAACGAGGTTTGGCCCTTCAACTTCTTAACCTTGTGTTCGAATCATATATAAGCATACTTGCTTATCTTGAGTTTATGCAGGACTAAGAGTGTTTAGCTTTGCGCCACTCGCTCCGAATCCAGGATTGCTAACTTCAAGACCACGAAGCAGCAGAGCTTTTTCCGGTTCCGACAAGAGGTAAAGGCGAGGAACGCCGGGCAAGCTGAGCTTCACGCCGAAGCTCGCTCGGGCGAAAGGAGAGGAAGAAGGATGGTCGCAGCGAGGTGGCAAGACGGGCGGAATCGCTTGCTGCTGAGTTTCAATGTTTTAAAGAAGCTCGGAGTTTGTTGGTGATTTCCGCGAGTGCCGGGTTCGTCAGAACCTTCACAAGTCTCGAACCCGGATTTCCTTCGATTCGGTGATTGCTGAAATGAAGGATTTCATGGTCGAGCGCCATGCTGAGTCCTTGGTTCCTCCGGTAGAAGAAAGAGTCCGAGACTATGGGAACCTATCGAGGTTTCCGAGGATACGTGGAGGCCGGAGCCGATGAGAACGCCGAGGGTGGTGGGAACGCCATGAATGAGGAAGTGGACCAGCCTGCTAGTTCATTTGGGATTTCCGCATCTGGATTTCTCAATGTTGACTTCCTTTTGTGAATCGTATTTTTTGGCCGTGTGTGGCGGTTTTTAGTAATTTTATTCTGCGACCGTTGGAGGTTGCATTCTTATGTTTTGGGACTGGCCGTTGGTGGCTTTGAATCCCGCCGCCTTTTTCGCTTTTATGAATATGAAAATTTGCGTAGATTTCGCTTTTTGTTTTGATTTATTCTTTCTTCGCCAGAGGGAAGGATGCAGTAGTCACTTCAGATCCTAACTCTTTTTGTCGCTGGTCCGTATGCTACTTTTAGCGAAGCCGCTTTTAGGTGTAAGCGATAAAAGACATGTTTTGGGATCTCGTGATAAGATACTATGTCTGTGAGATGTCAAGATCCAGCAAGACTGGGTTTAGGGCAAGACCTCGGTTTACTCTCAGCTTTGAGGCTGTGCGATGACTGATCGGCTTTCGCTTTGCCTGTTAGTGATTTCTTCCTGATTCTTTTCGTTTAAAGTCTGCGACTAGTCGCGGCTTATATGACTTGTGTTAAAAGAATCGAGCTATCTTCGAGTTTATCCGAGACGCTAAACCAAAATTTTGGTTTCTTGTATAGCTATGATATCCTTGTCGGATGTAAGAGGACCTTGTAGGTCAGACTCACGAAGTTTGTATTGAGTGAACGCCTTCAGGTGCGCCCCGTCGGGGCCAATCGACGGGCGTGAGTTATTTTAAGTCGCAGTGGACTGTCTTTTGCGGATAATACGAAGTTTTGTTATCTTTTAAGAAGTTGCGACGCCTCGCTTTTGAAGATATGATTTTCGTTTTCTGGCGTTGATGCGTTTAAGTGAGCATAAAAGATAGAAAGAATTTTATTAAAATTTCGAAGTTAGAGTACATGCGCGGATTTTTCGCTTTGTGGGAGTATAGAGTATTCAAGTCCCCCTTTTGGTGAGGGGATAGCTGAACTCGCCGTTTCGACGAGCTGCCTACATACCTCTTCGAGGATCAAGCCATCTCAGAGTTCTGATAGTTGCCGCAGACGCTTTTACTCCTCGTGCGTTGCCGTTTAGTCGTGCTGGTCGGATCGGTGGTTTGTCGCGGGGTCGAGCTGTCTGCTTTCACGGCGGTGGACTCGGAGGCTTTGTCGCTGTCTTGAATCGTTGCCTGTTTGGATGATTCTGGATCATCTTTCTTTGAGTCCTCGGGAATGTTATGTGATTCTGCTCGCTTCGGTTGTCGGCGTTCTGATCTTTTCGCAGTTTGAACTCGGCTAGTAACAGAGTCTCGATTGTTTCGACAACCCCAGATGGCTGCGGTTCGGTCGGTCGGAAACTTGATACCGAGGTGATATGTGGATGGTACCGCCTTCATGGAGTTGATCCAAGGGTTCCCATGATGGCGTTGTAGATGGCCGGTTTTCACTACTGCAAACTCGGCGATTTTGTAACTTCCTTTGCCATGACCGGAGTTTAATTCTCAGGGTCATGGTAGTGACGCCAAAACCCCGCCAAAGGTTTTGGCTCAGGACGACTTCCCAAGTGGGATCTTCATCCTGTAGGGTGTCGCGAAGATGACGCTGACCGTGCTTCCTGTATCGATGAGAATGCGTCGACTTCGAGATCCTGGATGACCAGGTCGATTACCAAAGGATCGCAGTGAGGTTTGTCGATTCTGACGGTCTCGTGTTCCTCGAAAGCGATTGTGTGGTTAGGAACATCGCTGTCTGGGAACCAGTTGGAACTTTTCTCGGCTTTTTGCCCGTAGGCTTTTATCGATGAGACAGAGTTTAATCAAATAATCACAAAGAAATAAGAAATAAGAAGAAAAGAGACTAAAGATTCAATCTTTCTTCAAGGTTTCAATGTTCTTAGAGAGAAAAGAAGATAGATCTCCAAAAGAGATTACAAGAGTATTTATACAAGGCTTGAAAGCCCTTAGAAAAATAAAAGCAAAATGACTAAAAAGCCCTTAAAAGACTAATGATCTCAGCCAATCAAATGGCTTAAAAAGGAAGAAGCTCGGATACCCTGGTCGGATGAGACACAACCAGGCCGGGTAAGGCTATGATGTCTTGCATATTTTAATTCTTTTAGCTTTCCGTTTTATGCATTTTATCCCATCTAGATTAGGAATGTTTTATGCATTTTATCCCTTCTAGATTAGGAATTAGGCATATTTAAGTTCATTTTGCATTCATAAGTCTTTATCAGGTCTTGGAGTGTACTTTGGAGAATTTGAAGGTGTTTGGGGGTACTTTGTTACAAAAAGGAAGGGTGAAAGATGAACATGGACGATGGCCATAGAGAAGTCTTTCTATGCTAAGATTTGGTGGCGACATTGAATTTTGAGTTAGCTTTCCAATGGGAGTGGTTCCAAGACATTTGAAGCCATATTGGAGGAGTTATGATTATTTGAGTGGAGACATGTCAAGACACCCGGGTCAGCACACTCGTCCGACCAACCCGCATCGGACGAGGAGTGATGCTGGACGATGCAGCACCGGACGGACGACGACTCGACAACCCGCACGGCCTGACCGCTGAACAGACAGCACGCACGCCGCCTGGACACCGGATGAAGCTACCCGCTGCATTTAACATCAACCCACCGGACGCACTCGGTGATGACGACCGCACGGATTCGAGAACAGACCAGCACGCACGCTGGACGATCACACCGACTGGACGCCACCAGGCGTAGCATACCCGACGCCCACACCGACTGGACGCCACCCTCGCAGCATACCCGACGTCCACACCGACTGACGCGCCACCCGTATGAAGAACCCGTAGCTTAATTTAACGCCAGGACAAGACGCGATCGACGCACTGGAGGAAGACGCACCCGCGACGCCCGACGATGGAGAACACCCTGGATCAGGACGCGGCCGATTACACCTGACCTCCCTCGCCCGCGTACCACTCCACTCGACTTCAGTACACCCGAGCAAGACGACCCGCGTAGCCTCACACCCGCCATGACCACTGAGCAGCACGCACTCCGCACGGCTTGGACGGCCTGGTCGAGATTTCACACTGGTGGTCATACCCGCTTGGTGGGTACCCATCCCACCAGGGTATCCGAGCTTCTTCCTTTTGGAGATTTTTGATTGGTTTAGATCATTACTCTTCTAAGGGCTTTTTAGTCATTTTGCTTTTATGTTTCTAGGGCTCTTAAGCCTACTATAAATACTCTTATTATCCCTAGTTTGGGACTTATGTTATTTTTCTATCTAAGAACACAAACCCTTGAGTAAAGTTTCATCTTTGATTCATAATCTCTTCTCATCTTTGTGTTCTTGATTGCTTGATTTCATCTCCTTTCTTTCTCTATATGTTTAAGCTTGAATCTCTCATGGGTTTAAGAGTAAGCATGTGGATTAGTGAGTAGATCCATTTAAGATCCATGGGTTAGGGTGATTGAGAGTGATTAAGTGTAGATCCAAGGTGCTTAGTGTTAGATCTATCCTTTCCTTGCATTGATTTGGTGTTCTTAAAGCAATATTTGAGTTGGCCTCTCAAACATAGAGTCATAGGCATTTCATGCCCGAAAGGTGTTCTATGAAATGCCTGAACCAACTCATCTATGCTTTTAGCTGGCTTTGCCTAAGAGATTAGTTTTCAAAGAAGCTAAGATTGCTATTAGATTCATTCTTTATGCTTGCTTTGATCTTTACAGCCAAAGAGATTTGGTGTACTTGGGTGATCATTGCAAAAGAGCATCCATCTAGAGATAGAGCTTTCTTAGTTTTGTTGTCTAGGCATAAGGAATTAGATTGATTGAAAAGTTAGCATCTTGGATTAAATCTTAATCATTTGAAATCAAATCCATATACCCATGGGTCTCATTCTCCTCATAAGAAAGAAAGTTTTACTTTTTGTTGCATTTTACTTATTATCTTAGTTTTATAATCATCCTCTTTAATGATTGCATTTAGATTAAGCATAGACTTGCATTCCCTTTGCTTTATGGTCACTTAGAACTGGTTCGACAATCTTATATACTACATCATTTGATTAGGACCTTAGAAAAGTCCTTTCATCAAATTGGCGCCGTTGCCAAATTCTAAGTTGATTGTGACATTTTGATTTAGTCACTTGCTTGAGACTAAATCATTTTTCTTTTCTTTTGATATTGATTCTCCTTTTGCCTCTTCCTTTGATTTTCAGGTGTTTGAACACAAGAAGCAGGGGTGCAACTAACCTGGTTCCCACTGTTGAAGAGATAGCTACACTTGAGAGGGAAATAGCATGAAGGTGAAGAGTGAATTCAGTTTACAGTGGAGAACATGACAGAGCTGATAGAACAACCAGATCTGATGAAAACCAGACCAAGAAGGAAATCAAATCCTTGCAAGAGAAGATAGACTTGCTGATTGCTAACAAAGCCAAACAGGAGCAGATCAACTTTGTGGGTGGTCCAAGTCAGGAAAATCATCCTAAGGTTAATGAAGTTGAAGGGTTAGAAGGGCAAGAAGAGCTTTGTTTCATCAACAACAATGGTACTTGGTACAGGAAGGAGCCTAACTTTCAGTACAACAACTACCAGCAAAGGTCTTATCCCAACAACCAGCAAGGAGGCTATCAAACCAAGCAAAACACTCAGCAAGGGAACTACCAGCCTAGGCAGAATCCTCCTCCTAGTTTTACAAATCATGGCAATCAGTCTACTCAAGCTCAAGGTAGCTCCTCCCAAGCTAAAGCTCCAGATTCATCTATGGAAGCTATGTTCAAACAATTATTGGAAGGTCAAGCTAGAACAGCCAAGGACATTGGCCATGAGTTCAAGACTGTTCACTCCAAGATTGATAGCAGCTATACTGAGCTAAACAACAAGATTAGAGCTTTGGAGAATCAGTTTGCTTCTATGAACTCTCAGCCAAGTCGCCAACAAGGAACACTACCAGGAAAGGCTGAGCAAAACCCCAAGGAGCCAATGAAGGCAATCACTTTGAGGAGTGGTAGAGAGCTACCTCCAAGAACTCTCCCCAAGGATGGTGAGACACTACGTGGGGGGGTGGCTATCGACATTGATGATGATGTTGTGACTGTAGATGAGAAGGTTGATGAGGAGATTCTAGAAAAGATTGTTGAAGCTAAGGGTAAAGGAAAGGTTGGAGAAGAGAAGAAAGCACTAAAGCATGGTGAAGTTGCCACTCCAACAAAAGAGTCTTCTTTTGTTCCTCCTCCCTATGAAACTAAGCTGCCATTTCCTGGAAGATTCAAGAAGCAATTTTTGGAGAAGTACAAAGCACTCTTTGAGAAGCAAATGAGTGAAGTTCAAGTCACAATGCCCATCATTGATTCCTTCATGCTTGTCCCTCAATACAGAAAGTTCTTGAAGGATGCTGTGGCTGCCAAGAAGAAGGAAATGGAAGGCATGATGGTTCTTACTCATGAGTGCAGTGCCATTATCCAGAGATTGACAATCCCTAAGAAGCTAGAGGATCCAGGCTGCTTTACCCTACCTTGTGCCATTGGTCCTTTGATGTTTGAGAGATGTCTATGTGATTTGGGAGCTAGTGTCAGTCTCATGCCTCTATCTGTTGCCACGAAGCTTGGGTTCAGCCAATACAAGAAGTGCAAACTCTCTTTGGTGCTTGCTGATCGCTCAGTCAAATTCTCCATTGGTATCCTTGAAGACCTCCCTGTGATGGTGGGAAATTTTGAAATTCTTACTGATTTTGTTGTGCTTGAGATGGATGAAGAAGCTAGAGACCCCTTGATCCTTGGAAGACCATTCTTAACCACAGCAGGAGCCCTTATCAATGTGAAGGAAGGCAAGATTGATCTTCATTTGGGGAAAGAGCACACTCTCCATTTTGATATCAATGAGGTAATGAAGAGGTCAACTATGCAAGGCCAAGTGTTTTACATAGAAGAGATGGAAGCTCTTGCTGATGAGCTCCTTGAGGAATTGGCACTTGGAGAGTTGACAATAGGGGACCCTTTGCAGCATGCTTTGACAGTGGATAAAGAGGTCCAGGTGGTTGAGAACCAAGAGAGTGATGCTATTGTGGCCATGCTGGATTCTCGCAAGAAGATTGATGATAAAGGCCAGTATGAGGAGCTCAAACAAGAGGTGCACCAAGCTGTTTCAGCCACTCAACAAGAGGACACCCAACAAGATGATTGGAGTGAGCTCAAGGCACCGAAAGTGGAGCTAAACCCTCTTCCCCATGGTGTAAGGTACACATTTCTAAGCCCTAATGAGTCATATCCTGTCATTGTGAGTAGTGAACTTACTGAACTTGAGCTTTCTCAACTTTTAAATGCACTTAAAAGGTTTAGAAAGGCAATTGGGTACTCACTAGATGATATTAAGGGGATATCACCTTCTTTGTGCATGCATAGGATACATCTAGAGGATGAGTCAATGACTTGTATAGAGCATCAAAGAAGGTTGAATCCTAACCTGAAGGATGTTGTAAAGAAGGAGATTCTTAAGCTCTTAGATGCTGGTGTTATCTACCCTATTCAAGATTCTAAATGGGTATCTCCTGTGCATGTAGTTCCAAAGAAAGGTGGTATCACTGTGGTTAAAAATGACAAGGATGAATTGATACCAACTAGAACCATAACTGGCCATAGGATGTGTATTGATTATAGAAAACTCAACTCATCTAGTAGAAATCATTTTCCATTGCCATTCATTGATCAAATGCTTGAGAGACTTGCAAACCATCCTCTCTATTGTTTTCTTGATGGGTACTTGGGTTCTTCCAAATCCCCATACATCCCAATGATCAAGAGAAGACAACATTCACATGCCCCTATGGCACCTTTGCTTATCGAAGGATGCCATTTGGATTATGTAATGCTCCAGCAACTTTCAAAGGTGCATGATGTCCATCTTCTCGATCTCATTGAGGATATAGTGGAGGTATTCATGGATGATTTCTCTGTTCACGGATCGCTTTCTGCTTGTTTGTCCAACTTGTGCAGGGTCCTACAGAGATGTGAAGACACCAACCTAGTGCTGAATTGGGAGAAATGTCACTTCATGGTCAAAGAGGGGATTGTTCTTGGGCATAAGATTTCAGAAAAGGGCAGTGAAGTGGACAAGGCTAAGATTGAGGTAATGGTCAGCTTGCCACCACCAAAGACAGTGAAAGACATCGAGCTTCCTCATGCCATGGGTTCTATAAAAGATTCATCAAGGACTTCTCAAAGATTGCTAGACCCATGACCAAGTTGCTGTGCAAGGAGGCCGCTTTCAGCTTTGATGAAGATTGTCTTGAAGCCTTCAAGAAGATAAAGGGTGACCTTGTTAGTACTCCCATTGTCCAGCCACCTGATTGGGACCTCCCTTTTGAGATAATGTGTGATGCTAGTGACTTTTCTGTTGGGGCTGTCCTGGGGCAGAAGAAGGATGGCAAGACTCATGTGATTTATTATGCTAGCCAAACCCTGAATGATGCACAGATGAAGTATGCCACAACAGAGAAAGAGATGCTGGCCATTGTCTTCGCCTTTGAAAAATTCAGAAGCTACCTGGTGGGTTCCAAGGTCATTGTGTATACTGACCATGCAGCTTTGAGACACCTCCTAGCAAAGAAGGATGCCAAGCCAAGACTGCTAAGGTGGATCCTTTTTCTTCAAGAGTTTGACTTGGAGATTAGAGACAAGCCAGGGATTGAGAATGGAGTTGCTGATCACTTGTCCAGGTTGAGGATTGAAGGTGGAATCCTTATTGATGAGGGACTTAGACAAGAGCATGTCATGGCCATCATTTCAGTAGTGGCAGTCATTTAGACTGGAAGAAAGATTGAAGAAGTTAAGGCAGCTGAAGAGAAGGGACCTTGGTATGCTGATTTGGTTAACTACTTAGCCACTGGGAAGGAACCATTGGGGCTTGCGGGGTATGAGAAGAAGAAGTTCTACAAGGACTTGAAGAGATACTATTGGGATGAACCATACCTTTACACCCTATGCAAAGATCAGATTTATAAAAGAGTGGTAGCTGAAGAAGAAGTTGAAGGGATCCTCTCACATTGCCATGGATCTTCCTATGGAGGCCATTTTGCTACATTCAAGACTGTCTCAAAGGTGCTACAAGCTGGATTCTGGTGGCCACACATGTTCAGGGACTCACAAGACTTCATTTCAAGATGTGACTCTTGCCAAAGAAGGGGGAACATTACTAAGAGGAATGAGATGCCTCAAAACCCAATCCTTGAAGTGGAAGTGTTTGATGTTTGGGGGATTGACTTCATGGGACCTTTCCCTTCTTCTTATGGAAACAAATACATTTTTGTGGCTGTAGACTATGTATCAAAGTGGGTGGAAGCAATAGCAAGTCCCACTAATGATTCAAGAGTGGTGGTCAAAATGTTCAAGAGCAATATCTTCCCAAGGTTTGGAGTACCAAGAGTGGTCATAAGTGATGGAGGTTCACATTTCATCAACAAGGTATTTGAGGGTCTTCTCAAGAAGAATGGAGTGAAACACAAGGTTGCAAAACCCTATCACCCTCAAACAAGTGGCCAAGTGGAGATCTCCAACAAGCAAATCAAGGGAATCTTGGAAAAGATTGTGGGAACCAAGAGGAAGGATTGGTCAGCTAAGCTTGATGATGCTCTTTGGGCATATAGAACAGCCTTCAAGACTCCTCTAGGCACTACTCCTTTCAACCTTGTCTACGGGAAGTCTTTCCATCTGCTAGTTGAGCTTGAATACAAGGCATTGTGGGCTGTGAAGCTTCTAAACTTTGACATCAAGGGTGCAAAGGAGAAGAGACTTCTTCAACTCAATGAACTAGATGAGATAAGGATGGACTCCTTTGAGAATTCAAGGATCTACAAGGAAAAGACTAAGGCTTTCCATGACAGGCACATCCTCAAGAGAGAGTTCAAGACAGGAGATCAAGTGCTTCTTTACAACTCTAGACTGAAGTTATTTCCAGGAAAGCTTAAGTCAAGATGGTCTGGTCCATTTGTGATCAAAGAAGTGAGGCCTTATGGAGCCATTGTGTTATGGGATAAGCAGGGTAATGACTTCACAGTTAATGGCCAGAGACTCAAGGAATACATGGCCACAATACCAAAGGAGGATGGGACATCAACCCCACTCTCTGATGCTCCCCTTGCCTAACCTCAAAGGAGGCAAAGTCAAGCTAGTGACTTTAAACAAGCTCACTTGGGAGGAAGTCCCATGGTTATCCTTGTACATATTGCATTAGGATTTTTATTTTTCAGCAACAAGTCCTTTGAAAGATGTTGGGGCCAGGTTGGGAGCTTGAGAATGAATTGACTGAGGTTATGAGATGGAGGAGACACAAAAAGAAGTGAGTTGGTTCAGTGATCAGGAGAGAAAGAGATGAAATTTTGGTGGTTTGGTCGAAGATACCCGGGTAATGGCACCCGGGTTGAAGCACCCGCATGGGTAGGGCAGAACGGACGAACGGGACATACCCGGGTGGTGTTGACCAGGTAGAAGAGACCGCACGGGCAGAACGGACGAACGCGTACCAACAGGACGTGCCCGGGCTGAAACACTCGGGTGGAGAAGGCCGCACGGGTAGAACGATCAGAACGAGTCGAGCGGCTGTACGCGGGTGATGATACCCGGTACGCAGCACCCGCACGGGTGGAATGATCAGAACCTGTCGAACGGCTGTACGCGGGTGATGATACCCGGGACGCAGCACCGCACGAACGCGGGGACATAATGGTGGACATACCCGGTCGCCCAAAGCCCCGCACCCGCATCAATCAACACCGCTGACGCACCCAGATGCAACCCGCCCCACCCAGGTAAGCTTTTTCCCACCCAAACCCAACCCCAACCACCCAGACCCGATCCACCGACCCAAAACTTCCCCAAAACCCTACATCACCCTCTCTTTCCTCATTTCATCCCCTTCCTCACATCAAAAATCTCTAGCCCCCAAGAACTAAAATCCCCATAACTCTCAATTCTCAACCAAATCATCCAATTTTTTCACACATCCAAGTCTTTCCCCCTAAGTCTATTTACTTGAATCCTTTCATCCTAATCCTTCATCCAAAGCAAGGTATGGTACTTTTCAGTTCAAATTCGTAATGCTCATGAACCCTAAAATTTGAACTTGAAATTTTGAGCCTTTTCTTGCTTGATTCTTGTCAAATAGGCTAGGGAATGACTATATATGATGCTGGGCTGTTGATTTCTTGGTCAATTTGAGCTGAATTTGAATTTTAAGAAATTAGGGTTCATGAGATTTAGGGATTTTTGAAAAGGTTCTTACTTTTGGTTGATTATGGTGTAGATTGATTGGAATTGATGTTCTAGAGCTTGTTTAACATTCAATTTCAACTTGCTTGGTGATTTTACTTGGAATTGGCTAGATTAGGTTCCCTTGTTCATTAAAAAAAAAAAAAAAAAAAAGAAAATTTTGAATTTTGTGGACATGGGAACTTGATTTCTTTGTGATAATCTTGCTAGGTTGCTGGTTTTAAACTGATTTGCAAGTGTTCATTCAAGCACCTATCATTACAAAAGTGTTATTTCTTCCTTGTGCTTAATATTGTCCAAGTTTTGAAATTTTTTTCAGGTTCAAGATGGGAAGGAAAGATGAGAACTTGATTGCACAAGAAAAGGTTGAGGCTGCTCGGAAAGAGACTGCTAGGTTTGGGAAAGAGTTAGGCTCCATGCCTGAATCTGAGGAGGAACGTAGACAGCAAGCCTTGGCATTGTTGAGAAAGAAAACACAAGCCAAGAGAGCTGGAAAGAGAGTGGCTGATGGGGCTAGTAAGCAAGCCAAGAATGAAGGAAAAGGGATTGCTAGTGAAGAGAAAGGGACTGCTGGTGCCCACAAGCAGTCTAAGAGGGATGAAAAGGGAGTGGTTGATGTTGATCACAAGACAACCAAGAAGGATGGCAAGAGGTTGGCTAGTGATAAGAAAGTGATTGATGATGCTTACAAAGAAGCCAAGAGAGATGGAAAGAGAGTGGCCGTTGGTGATCATAAGCACACTCCTTCAAAGAAAGCTCGAGCTCCAAGATCTCACAGCGTGGGACCTCTTGTTTTGGAGAAGAAGACAAAGAAGGACGACGAGAAACCAGCTCCTCCCACCAAGATCAGGATCAAGGCACCAAACCTAAAGACATTGGCGCCTCCACCCTTGGAGCAAGTAGATGAAACTGTTGAAGAAGCATCATCTCCAAATGGTAGTGAGGCTGAGCAAGAAACTTTCGAAAAGTTAGGTTTCAATCCTCATAGAGATAGACAGAGGAAGCCTACTGAAGTTGAACTATTGGAGCAGATGAGGCAAGGAGTATCTTGGCCTCCAACCAGATTTGCTGATGTGAGGCTAATGAGAGAGTTAGAGATTGACCAAGACATGAAGGATTTGTTTGCTCTCATGAACATGGACAGCTTCTATTCCATGGCTCACCCAACACATAAAGAGGTCTCTTGCCAATTCTTGGCATCCTTGAGGCCACATTCCACTCTTCTACATGAGGAACAAGGGTGGGGAAGAATCAGTTTCAAGATTGATGGGAAGACCTATTTCATGACTTTGCTGAGATTGGAGAGGTGCTAGCCTTAAGGATTTGAAGGAGTCTTCTTTGCTTGCTGAAAGGGCTTCCTAAAGGAAAGACCCTTCCACACTTCACTTACAAGCTCTTATCCGCAAAGATAGAGTGTCCAGCAGAGACAAGAATGCTTCTATCAGGCATCCATCAGTCGGCTACCTCCATAGGCTGATTGTCCACACCATCTACCCAAGGAAAGAGCCAAGTAACGTGAATGGAGAAGACTTGAACCTCATGCACCAAGCTATCCAGCACTTTGCCTTACCTCCCCACTTACCTGAAGTCCCCACTGATTTCTACGCTGAGTTTGGTATGGTTGGATTCTTTGTGAGGCCTCATGTACTACAAGGATATGCTTGGACAAACAGGGATCCGTGAGGCTCAGATTGAATAGGTGGCTTGATCACACCATTGCTTGTGCACCAGGGTATTAGCTCACGATGACGATCCGTCCCTCTTTCATTGACCTCACCTACTTGAAGTCAGCTCATTACTTCTCTGAAGATACAATGGGAGGTGTGTTTACTGCATTGAGAGGTTCCACCAGTTGAGCTGCTTCTCCTAACTATGAGCTCACTTCATTGAGCACACCAGGGACTATAAGTTTTGATATCAGTGAGCAGCACCTCCTAGGTATTCATGGGACTCTAGCCCTATGGTATTACACATGAACGAAAGCAGCAGCTAAGACAGCTAAGTTTGATCAGGGATATTCCAGCAGAGCCACAGCCCATCTCTTTGGTCCTCCTCGCTACAAGTTTGAGCAATGCACCAGTGCCCTGCCTATTGGTCCCATTCGCCAAGATCGTGACCAGATTAGCACACTACAAAGGTGGAACAGAGCTCAAGATAGGACCATCTTCAAGCTCACCAAGAAGTGCAAGGAATTGAGGAAAACTGTGAAGAGACAAGCTGAAGCTTCAGCTCCATTCATGAGAAAGGTTGCTGATGTTCTGACCAGGGAGCAGTAGCAGGCTGCAAGGCTGAGGATTTGATCTTGATGCTTTCCTTGCACCCTCCTATCCCTTCATGACCCAATGAATGCCACAAACCGAGAAGCAAGCTCCCGTGAGCTGAGGAACCCTTACATTGCCCCATCCGCGTCCGGAAACAAGTCACCAAGCCTAAGCACCACTGCTGATGAAGATAACTCTGACGGTGAGGCATCAGCCTCATCCCATGCTCCATGAGGTACTCCACTTCCTGATCATTGTATATACCATTCATCTTTGCATTTAGATTTCTTTTATTTTCTTTTAGGCCCTTCTCCACATTTAACAAACACAGAGACTGTGTGAATTAAGTGTGGGGGAGGTGTCAAGTTGCTAATAGTCTTGTGTTTTATGCCATATGCATGCACTTGTAGATAGTTATTGCATAGAAAAACCAAAAAAATTTGAAAAATTTGAAAAGCACAAAAAGAATCATGTAGTTGCATTGGGATTGAGTCTAGATCATTCACTTGCGTAAAAAAAAAAGAGAGAAAAATCATCATATAGGTTGCATCATGCATAAGGGGACAAGTATGATAGTTGCCTTGT
The DNA here is from genome assembly GCA_016771965.1 of Brassica carinata. Classification (NCBI taxonomy): domain Eukaryota; kingdom Viridiplantae; phylum Streptophyta; class Magnoliopsida; order Brassicales; family Brassicaceae; genus Brassica; species Brassica carinata. Next base: position 27,832,901 of record CM028690.1, read on the forward strand.
AAAGATGCTCATGCTAAGTTCTTAAAGTGATAACCTTTATAATCCTAGTAAGTAGCTGGAGCAATCTTAAGATAGCTTGAAAGCTCTTCCTAAAGCTTATTTGATTGATTGATGCTCTCTCTTTGAAGTTTGCTCCTGTCATATTTAGACTCTAAGTCTCTTGCTCATGGTCCCTTGTGTACTAAGTCATTGATAGAACACTTGAGTTGTCCCTCCCATTCTTTGCCTATCTTTTTGGACAAACTCAAGTGGTACTCCACGCCCTTAAACCCTTACCTCCTTTCAAGCCTTCATTGTTTGTTGAGTGAGGCCTTCTTTGGAAAGCTTTACATGTGCATAATTTTGAGAGTATTGGGAACGACAATGCTTGGTCTCCATTTTAGCTAAATTAGACATTCATATTGTCTAGCTTCTAGGATGGGGGTGAGTGTTATGAAGTTTGATTTTGGGAGTGTGAAAAAGAGAGGAAAGAAAAGGTAGACTCTTAGAACTCAAAAGTGATTAAGTCTTTAGGGATAAGCAAATGAAAAGTCTAGCTCAAGTTTGTAATGAAAGTCTTGGCCCCCATATAAAAAAAAAAAAAAAGAAAAAAAAATAATAATAATAAAAGGGGGCTAGCCAAAGTTAGTATGAGCTAATAAGTGTTTAAAAAGTGTAAAAATCCCTTGTAGACTTCAAAAAGTGAAGAGTTCTAAGTGAGAAAATGTTCTTGAGAGTTTGGGAAATCTTTGGGTGAGTGAAGAGAGAGTGAGGCTTGGCATTGGGGTATAGAGTAAAATTTGCTTTCATGTTTAGGAAAAGGGTAGGACAATGGAGATTGAGCATTGTATGCATTAATTGATCCCTTTCTTAGATATATTATGTGCAATGTCAAAGCTACTTTGTTTTGAGAGTAAACCACCTTGAAAGATGATCTTGAACCTCTTGATTCACTTTGCACTAAAGCCTTTTTCTTACCAAACCAAATGATTTGGACCATTTGACCATTTGCAAGATTTCTATTGAGTTTGCTTAATGATTGTAAGAGAGCAAGTAGATTTGTGGATTGTGGATTCATGATGAGTAAGTGTAGGGATCAAAAGAGTTGAGATAGGCCTTGAGAAGTTAGAGTTGGATTGAGTGCTTGCTCTAGCTAGTTGGTATGATTATGCAAGGTTATCAAGTTGAGAACTAAGAAGAGCATTCTTTTGGCTATGAGTCCCCTCCTTCAAACCTCTCCTCCTTAGTCCTTGCTAGTTTACTTGTGGAAAAGTAAAAGACTAGTGTGGGGGAGTTGATGTCTTGCATATTTTCATTGTTTTAGCTTTCCATTTTATGCATTTTATCCCTTCTAGATTAGGCATTAGGCATGTTTAGGTTCATTTTGCATTCATAAGTCTTTATCAGGTCTTGGAGTGTACTTTGGAGAATTTGAAGGTGTTTGGGGGTACTTTGTTACAAAAAGGAAGGGTGAAAGATGAACATGGACGATGGCCATAGAGAAGTCTTTCTATGCTAAGATTTGGTGGAGACATAGCATTTTGAGTTAGTTTTCCAATGGGAGTGGTTCCAAGCCATTTGAAGCCATATTGGAGGAGTTATGATTATTTGAGTGGAGACATGTCAAGACACCCGGGTCAGCACACTCGACCTGACAAACCCGCACGGGACGAGGGAGTGATGCTGGACGATGCAGCACCCGGACGGACGTATGCGACCTCGACAACCTGCACGGCCTGACCGCAGGAACAGACAGCACTTACGGGGCCTGGACACCCGGATGAAGCTACCCGCGTACGAACATCAACCCACCGGACGCACCCGAGGATGACGACCCGCACGGATTCGAGAGAACGGACCAGCACGTACGCGGGACGATCACAGCCGACTGGACGCCACCCGCGTGCGAGCATACCCGGACGTCCACACCCGACTGTACGCCACCCGCGTGCGAGCATACCCGGACGTCCACACCCGACTGGACGCCACCCGCGTGCGAGCACACCCGGTAGCGACGAACGCCTAGGACAAGACGCGATCGGACGCACCCGAGGAAGACAGCCCGCACGGCCCGACGATGGAGAACGCCCAGGATCAGGATGCGGCCGATTACACCCGACCTCCCTCGCCCGCGAACCACTCCACTCGACTTCAGTACACCCGAGCAAGACGACCCGCGTAGCCTCACACCCGGCCATGACCACTCGAGCAGCACGACCCGGACGGCTTGGACGGCCTGGTCGAGATTTCACACCCGGGTGGTCATACCCGGCCTGGTGGGTACCCATCCGACCAGGGTATCCGAGCTTCTTCCTTTTGGAGCTTTTTGATTGGTTTAGACCATTACTCTTCTAAGGGCTTTTTAGTCATTTTGCTTTTATGTTTTAATGGCTCTTAAGCCTACTATAAATACGCTTATTATCCCTAGTTTGGGACTTATGTTATTTTTCTATCTAAGAACACAAACCCTTGAGTAAAGTTTCATCTTTGATTCATAATCTCTTCTCATCTTTGTGTTCTTGATTGCTTGATTTCATCTCCTTTCTTTCTCTATATGTTTAAGCTTGAATCTCTCATGGGTTTAAGAGTAAGCATGTGGATAAGTGAGTAGATCCATTTAAGATCCATGGGTTAGGGTGATTGAGAGTGATTAAGTGTAGATCCAAGGTGCTTAGTGTTAGATCTATCCTTTCCTTGCATTGATTTGGTGTTCTTAAAGCTATATTTGAGTTGGCCTCTCAAACATAGAGTCATAGGCATTTCATGCCCGAAAGGTGTTCTATGAAATGCCTGAACCAACTCATCTATGCTTTTAGCTTGCTTTGCGTAGGAGATTAGTTGTCAAAAAAGCTAAGATTGCTATTAGATTCATCCTTTATGCTTGCTTTGATCATTACAGCGAAAGAGATTTGGTGTACTTGGGTGATCATTGCAAAAGAGCATCCATCTAGAGATAAAGCTTGCTTAGTTTTGTTGTGTAGGCATAAGGAATTAGATTGATTGAAAAGTTAGCATCTTGGATTGAATCTTAATCATTTGAAATCAAATCCCTATGTCCATGGGTCTCATTCTCTTCATAAGAAAGAAAGTTTTACTTTTTGTTGCATTTTACTTATTATCTTAGTTTTATAATCATCCTCTTTAATGATTGCATTTAGATTAAGCATAGACTTGCATTCCCTTTGCTTTATGGTCACTTAGAACTGGTTCGACAATCTTATATACTACATCATTTGATTAGGACCTTATAAAAGTCCTTTCATCAGGCTACCCGGGTATGAGTGTTCGTCCAGCATCCATCAGGCCATCAGGCCGTGCGGGTCATCTAGGCCGGGTGCTCATGGTCGCGTCCTGAGCTCGTCTCTTCAGTCCAACCCATGCGGGTACTGGTGGTCGGGTGGTCTTGTCCGGGTGTGTGAGGCCGTGCGGGGTTGTCATCCCGGGTGTGTGAGGCCGGGTGTGTTCCCTGGCGTCCAGCTTCAGTCCAACCCGTGCGGGTCCTTGTCCGGGTGCCTCCATGTGCGGGTGGAATGGACGGGTGTGCAAGGTCGGGTAGGTGCTGGTCCGTTCTTCCATCGCCCCGTGCGGGTGCCTCTGCCCGGGTGCCTCCAAGCCGCGTGCGTTCTAGGTGTCCAGCATCATCAGGACGTGCGGGTCCTTGTCCCCGGGTGGTCCTGGCCGGGCATGGAGCTCGTCCAAGCATGCGCGGTAGTCGACCTCGGGTATGGTCACTCGGGTGGCTTGACATGCTTCCACTCAATTGATCATAACTTCCCCAATATGGGTTCAAATGGCTTGGAACCACTCCCATTGGAAAGATAACTCAAAATTCTGTGTCTCCACCAAATATTAGCATCAGAAGATGTCTCTAAAGCCTCCGTCCATGTTCATCTTTAAACCCCTCTTTTTCATCATAAAACTCCCAAACATCTCCAATATCTCCAAAGTATACTCCAATACCTAATAGGGACTTATGAATGCAATTATGAACCTAAAGATGCCTAATTACTAACTTATATGACTGAAATGCATAAGATATGAATGCTAAAAAAATGTAAATATGCAAGACATCAACTCCCCCACACTAGACCTTTGCTTGTCCTCAAGTAAACTTTTCAAACACAAGGGGGATGGATCCAAGGATGGGAACAAAGCCAAAAGAAACACTCATAGCATTCAACTTGACATCCTAAAGAAACATAGCAAATAGCATGAGCAAAACTCTCTTATTATGCTCTAGCTTCACAAGGCCTATCAATTACTCTTTATGCCTCTACACAAGGTGCAATGCTTATCAACCAACATGTTCTCTTAACCAGCCCTCACATTGATTCACACACACACACACAAGGTGAAGTCTCACAAATGGGCACATGATCTCAATCATTTGGCTAGGTGATCAAATGGTCTAACATGGATGAAAAGGAGGGTTCAATGCATCATTTCAAGGTGGCAATCACTCAAGAATCAAGGAGCTTGATCATTATGCAAAATTTATCTAAGACTAGGAGCAATTCATGCATACATGGATCCATCCTCATCATTCTACCCAATTCCTAAATGATTACAAGATCTACACCCTTTTCATTCAACCATAACCCTTTACAAGATCTACACCCTTTTCATCCTAGAAGCTAGCTCAAATTATGACCCTATGCTAGCAAGAGATGAGAACAGATCAATGTCGCTCCCAATACTCTCAAGATTTTGCACATGACAAGCTATCAAAAGAGGCCTTACTCATGCAAATCAATGTAGGCTTCAAGGAATGGATAGGTCTAAGGGTAAGGAAGTGCCATTTGGGTTAACAAAGAGTGGTACAATGGGAAAAGATAACCCAAACGTGTATGAGATCCATGACTAAGTATGCAAATGCCCATATGCAAGAGAGATTAAGTTCATTCAAGTCTAAGTTCAGGATGGAGCTGGTCTGAAGAACAATGCCAATATCAAGCAAGCAAGCAAGTTTCAAGAAGAGTTTTCAAGGCTCAAAGCATGCAAGCTTTTTCAGAAGATGCTCAAGCTACCTGATATGTTTAACTAGGGTGTCAAATTCAGTGCAAACAAGTGTTCTTTACAAGGCAATGCTCCATATGCAAATGAATGCAACCTATATGCTCTAGACTCAATCCTAAGGATGCAAGTGATGCAATCTACATGATTCAAAAATTCAATTTTTTTGGATTTTCTATGCAATTATGAATGTACAATGCAATGCATGAGACTCAAAATCACAAAGCAAACATGATCAAATATCCGGTACCACCCCCACACTTAAATCACACAGTCCCCTGTGTGAGTAAGAGAGAAGGAGATACCCCAACAAGACAAAAGCAAATGTATATACAAGAAGGGTTGGAGTGATACCACACAAGGAGATTTGGGCATGGTGCTTGTGTCATGACAAGGAGCTGGCTTGGTTCATAGCAACTAGAGGAGGCTGCTACATGGCAATCATAAGGCTTAGGTGGTTCACCACCTCTCTTCTCTCCTCTAGTGCTTGGCTCAACCTGAAAACCTAGACCACTTTTATTGAAAGATTAAAATTGCAAAGATATGTACAAGGATAACCATGGGACTTCCTCCCAAGTGAGCTTGTTTTGAGTCACTAGCTTGACTACCTTTTCTCTTGGGCTAGTGAGAAGGAGGATCCTTCCCACCTTCAAGAGTGATGGTGAGGACCTGAGAGAGAAGCTCTTGAAGCTTCATTGGGTCATCTTGGAGCTGAGGGTTGCTGATGGCTCTAGCACTTAAGAATGGTGTGGATCTGCCCTTGTGCTTGATCTTGTACTCAATGACACCATCCTTGAACTTCTTTTGATGGAGAGTGAGAGTGTCTGAGTGCAAATCAAGAGGTGGAGGATGAGGCTCTTTCACTATCTTCGTCTTGCCATGAGTGGCCTTTGTGGCTCCACCCATCCCCTCTCTTTTAGCACTTTCCAAGTGCTCAACACACAACTCCTTAGAAGACTCTCCATCAAGACCTTCTTCCTTACAAACTACCACCTCCTCTTGTGGCTTCTCATCAGCTTTTGCACCACAAGTGATTGTCCCACAATAGCTAACATCCAATGGATATTGGAGAGGATATGCGACAGCTTTGTTGACATGCATGAGGGTGACCTTCTTGTTGGTAAAGTCAATGCAAGCTCCAACTGTTGTGAGGAAAGGAGTTCCAAGGATCAAAGGAACTCTTTTTGCTGTCGCCATGTCCAGAACAGTGAAGTCAATGGGTATGGTGCATGATCCAATCTTCAAGGGGAAGTCCTTGATGATACCAAGTGGGGATGTAGAAGAAGAATCCCCAAAGGTGAGAAAAGAGGTGTCTGGTTCCATGCTTTGAATCCCAAGACTCTTCACCATATCCATGGAAATCACATTCACACTTGCACCACTATCAACAAGAGCATCATCAATTGCTAGTTTACCAAGGGAGCAAGACAATATGAATTTCTCTTCAGATGCAAGCTTAGGGAGGGATTTGGGAGGGATTGGTGGATCAATCTTCAGAAATCAGATGTCCAAAAGCTCAGCCACTTCAGCTTGGTGGGTGAGAATGTCCTTGATGAGCATCATTTGGACATGAGCAGCATGCATGTTGTGGATCTCTGGAAGCTTGACTCCAATATCACTTAGGTCTTTTCTGAATTTGGAGACCACTTTCTTCTGAGCTTTGGTGAGGAACCTTTGAGGGAAAGGGAGCTTATCATAGGGTGATAGCTCAACCTTAGTGTCTTCTTCCTTCACTTCTTTCAGCTTAAGGTCAGCACTCTTCTCAAATGGTGTCTCAACCTTAGTTTCATCACTTTGTAGAATTCTTCCTTGAACCTTCTTATCTACTCCCTTCACAACTCTAGCCTCAGCTGTGGCCACAACCAATCTCTTATCATGCTCAATCTGATTTCCAAGCAGTAGCCTCTCAATCTCATCAACCTCATTCTTATGATCACTCAGCTCAATCCTTGAAGTAGTGGAGAGGAAGTAAAGTGCAGGTTTGATGAGTAAGGATGAATTACTCAGTTGAAAGGATTTGGTTTTGAAAACAGTAAAGAAAAGTAGTTAGATTCAGGGTAAGTATTCAGAATTCAGGATTATAAATACTATAAAGGCTAACAAGTTGCTTGCATGATATGTGAGCTCAACACTTATTAAATGAATCCATCAGCTCTGCATTATTTAGACCATCTATTACTTAGATGCTAAATGGTGTTGCAGTCGGCTACTCTGCCGATGGTATCGCCGATAGTTCGATAGGAATATCGACCGATACACCTCTAACTTCGTCGATCAATTGCTAGTTTACCAAGGGAGCAAGACAATATGAATTTCTCTTCAGATGCAAGCTTAGGGAGGGATTTGGGAGGGATTGGTGGATCAATCTTCAGAAATCAGATGTCCAAAAGCTCAGCCACTTCAGCTTGGTGGGTGAGAATGTCCTTGATGAGCATCATTTGGACATGAGCAGCATGCATGTTGTGGATCTCTGGAAGCTTGACTCCAATATCACTTAGGTCTTTTCTGAATTTGGAGACCACTTTCTTCTGAGCTTTGGTGAGGAACCTTTGAGGGAAAGGGAGCTTATCATAGGGTGATAGCTCAACCTTAGTGTCTTCTTCCTTCACTTCTTTCAGCTTAAGGTCAGCACTCTTCTCAAATGGTGTCTCAACCTTAGTTTCATCACTTTGTAGAATTCTTCCTTGAACCTTCTTATCTACTCCCTTCACAACTCTAGCCTCAGCTGTGGCCACAACCAATCTCTTATCATGCTCAATCTGATTTCCAAGCAGTAGCCTCTCAATCTCATCAACCTCATTCTTATGATCACTCAGCTCAATCCTTGAAGTAGTGGAGAGGAAGTAAAGTGCAGGTTTGATGAGTAAGGATGAGATTACTCAGTTGAAAGGATTTGGTTTTGAAAACAGTAAAGAAAAGTAGTTAGATTCAGGGTAAGTATTCAGGAATTCAGGATTATAAATACTATAAAGGCTAACAAGTTGCTTGCATGATATGTCAGAGCTCAACACTTATTAAATGAATCCATCAGCTCTCGCATTATTTAGACCATCTATTACTTAGATGCTAAATGGTGTTGCAGTCGGCTACTGCCGATGGTATCGCCGATAGTTCGATAGGAATATCGACCGATACACCTCTATTACGCCGATCGATTACTCTATAGGAGTATCGACGATACGGCTCTAAGCAAGCTTTATGCCGAAGTTGATACAATGATCACCATGATCTTAGATCATCTTCGTGATATCTCAAGAGGGTCATAGCATGTTTGGATGTTATCAGGTATTGCATGTAATGAACAATGCAATCCAAGTTCATGTTCTAGGTAGCTAAGCTTGAAAAAGCATTAGTGAACAATCATAACAATAAATATCACAATTATAGCAATTATAGGTTGGGGCTAATCCCTCATGTCCTATTTAAACCCTAAATCTAACAAATGAATGTACTCAGACATGGCTAAGTAGTTCATAGCAACAAGGTAATAATAGAAGTTCATAGACCTATTAGAGGGTGAACACTTAGGTTCCAATCACAAATATCTTTGGATCTCTCCTCTAGGTCTAGAATTCTATAACCTTTGTTAACAAATAAAGAACTGAAAGAAATAGTAGTAGTAGAAGAAACTTGAATAAAACTTGTATTGTAGAAAAGACTTTTAAAATTGAATTGTAAAAGCTTGTATCTAATGCCAAAACACTTAGGCATATAAATATATGAGTTCATTAGGTTAAAAAACTCGTCAGGGGCATTCTTGTAAAATGTGATATCTTGGGCTTCAAGTTCTGCCAGGTCCAACTTGTCTTTCAGCCGCCTCAGTATCGATCGATAGTACAGGGTGTACATCGATCGATTATGGTCTCGATGTATCGTTCTTCGGCTAATGTGTGTCGATCGATTGCACAGAGTGTGCATCGATCGATGTGTAACTCTGGTGTCGACCTCTGGTCTTGATCTCGGGTGAACTCTTCTTTAAGCTCCAAAAAGGCACCTAAAACATCATTTTTCTCCAAAATGCTTATGAACCTGAAAACATACCTAATAGACTCCAAAACATAGATAATAGTAGTAAAAACACTCATATACCATGGGTAAAAACAGGTAAAATCCATGGTATATCAACTCCCCCAGACTTAACCTTTTGCTTGTCCTCAAGCAAACACACAGGCAGTCTTTATGAAAGAGGTTTTGAAAAGCAGGGACTAAATCAAATTCAAACTTAGAATCATAACCTCTACTTTGTTGCAAACCACATCTAAGAGTCTGTCAATCAAAGAAGCACATTATGCAATATCCTAATTAAGCAACCTTGATCATCTAGCCAACAACTTAGCAATCATGTCTGACTAACCCCTCTACTGATTTCATTTATGTACATAAAAATAAAAGTGCAGGCTTTACCTTGGGAGTATCGATCACAAGATGCAGGGTTGCTCAAACAAGTATCTGGATTTGCAGGTAAAAATTAGTTCCTATCCTCTCTCTCTACTATTTCTCTCCTAGTCAAGTCTGCTTTCATTTGCAAGACATTGACCAAGATTGGACAGGCTTCCATGAATCAAGCCTTAATGGTTGCAGCCACCAAGTCCTGTTCACTTCTTTTTGACCTATATCCTAGGATTCATTGCGAAGCAAGTCTTGAAGGAGGTAACCACCAAGCCCTGTTCGAACCCTTTACCTATAGAATTCTTATGAATCAAGTCTTGAGGGGGGTAACCGCCAAGCCCTGTTCGAATTCCTTCCTAGTTAATAACTAACTAATCCTAGAACATAAATTTAAGAGAATTTTCGATTTTTTTTTTTACTGAATAAAAATTAAATCTAATTTCGAAAATGAGAGAGAGAGGGTGATAAAACTATCTACACAAGGCTTTTACCTTCCAGACTTGTTTGAAGCATCCGATCCCATGTATACCAAGCCCCAAGACAAGCAAAGAATTGTCAGGTTAGGTTGGAAATCAGCTTTGGTTCCTCCAGACAATCAATGAAAGTGTTGTTATAGCTGATAGGTGATCAACTTTAGCATCTATAGTACATTCTGCATCAACAAATCTAAGAATGGTGCCTAAAAGATTGGTTAGATAAAAAGTGAAAATTTAATTTATCATTATCCTTTTCTTGACTCAATAAAAACCATTTTGAAAACATTTTTCGATGAAATCAAAAGGTAAACAACATCAGTAAACATCCCCCTAGACTTAAATCATACACTGTCCCCAGTGTATAACCAGTCCAGTGAAGGCATAGGTAATAATAAAGTACACTGATATCAAAAAGTTTAGAACGATATACCTGACCTCGATGCGTATCGATCGATGTTGAGTCGCATTCGTCGATCGCTTCTCTATGGTTCATGTTGATCGATATCGACAGTGTCATGTCGGTCGATTTCAGTGGCAATCGTCTAATTGTAACTGCAAAGAAAAACAAATACGAAAAATAAAATCCTAAAGATAAAAATAAAATGAAAAACTACCTAACAGTGGGTTGCCTCCCAGTCAGCGCTTTGATTATAGTCATCTAGCTTGACTTTGGATGGAATGAGCTACTGAGATGAAGTCCAGGTACTTGTTGAGAAACAAGTATCCTCTGTATCTTTCTTCTCACCGAACCATGCGTCAAATAAGCTTCTTGTGGCTTCATATTCTCTGGTTCGTTTCTTCTTTAACTCAATCAGCTCATCAGTGTGGGAACCGAAATTTGCACTGTCGATTTTAATGAATAAGATTGCGGAGGAAAGCCAAGTTAACCCGACTTTCCTTGAAGGTCCGGATTCTCTGCATTGCCACACGAAATCGAGAAAGTTAACAGATGACAAAAATAAAAATTGTGATAGTCGCTCGAAGGCGTTTTATTAAATGAAAGATATAAATACAAGGATTCTCCGAAAGACAGAGAGATTTGCGATTAAATAAAAAGATAGAGTCGCAGGCAGCCAAACGTCCTAAGCCTTGCTCCGCTAGTCTAACCACTTAAACCCTAATTATTCTAAGCTAGCAAAGTGCTCTAAGTCTAATTTTCGGATCCCTTTCTCCTCTGCTCTTGCTCTCCTTATATACTCACTTCCAGGTCGGTTTGCCTTAGGATGATGGACTTCGCCTTTGGGCCCAAGTTTATCTCTTCAGAAAATATTCCATTTTCGTCAATCTTCGTAATTATCCTCGAGTTTTCCCCTATTTTTCGGTGACTTGATGTTTATCCGATGTTCGGGAAATTGGATAATCCGTCATAGTCTGATTGGGCCTGAATTCTCAAAATTGTAAGTAAGTCCGTGGAAATGTCTTAAGTCGTTGAACGTTTTATACGATTTCTCGGAAAGACTATCTTTCTCGTAAAATAAACCGTATAGCCTAAAGGATCGATGTTCGAGTTAATCGATCTTGTTTGACACGATCGTATAGCCAGGGGCGGCAGCGGCCCGACTCCGTCGCCTGCCGCCCGGCTCCGCGGTTCTCTGCGCCCGTGGGTTCTCCGTCGCCGGATCCTTCCTCCGTTGACTGTGGGAAACGAAATTCACACCGTCAATTTCCGATAAAGTTTTGTGGAGGAAAAACCGAGTTAACCCGATCTTCCTTGAAGGTCCCGGATATCTGCTGGGCAACACACGATAAAATCAATGGAGATTAAGTCGAAAAGTAAAAATCGTAAAGTAGAGCGAAAAGAGATCTTATTTCTGGATTCGCGTTTGAGCGTGAACAACGGGTAAGAAGTAAGCTACAAGAGCTGTCGAAAGGTCCGCTAGTCCGGCCGTCTAGATCTAACCTAGTTGAGTCGCAGCTCGCTAATGAAAACAGAAAAGCTAAAACGCTCTAAGTGCTAAGTGCTCAGGAAGTTTTGTGATGATTTGCTCCTCGCCCAAAGCTCTCCTTATATACTCTTCTTAAGGCGGTCTATCTTCTCGCGGGCTGAATCGGCTTTTCCATTTTCGTCCATCTTAAGTGTTTATCGGAAACTTGACATTTATCTTGAACTTGACATTTATCTTCTGGAAACTTGACATTTATCCCTTATGTGAGGATAAGGATAAACCGTCATAGTTATCCATCTTTTTCGGAAAATCGTAAGTGGGCCGTTTTGGCCACGTCGGGCCGTTTAGACATTTTTACGGTTTTTCGAAAGAACAGTCTTTGATGGTTTTGGTTTTTCCGAAGGAACCCAATTCCTCGTATAGTCGAGATGTTTGTTGTTTATAATAACCGTGATCGTACCACACTCACGAAGATTGATCCAAACAAGCCAAGATGGGATCAGACCGAGCATGATGGGACGAGACCAGGGCGAGGCCCGTCGACCGGCGTCAGGGGCTTGCTTACGGCGCCAGGCGGCTTGCTGAACGTGTGCCGCCGGCGCCAGGCGGCCAGCGTGGCAGCGTGCCGCCGGCGCCAGGCGGCCAGCGTGGCGCGTGCGCCGGCGCCAGGCGGCCAGCGTGGCGCGGCGCCAGGCGGGTGTGCCGTCGGCACCAGGCGACCAGCGTGGCGCCCGGTGCCAGGCGGGTGTGCCGCCCGGCGTAGGCGGCCAGCGTGGCGATGTGCCTCGGCGCCAGGCGGTGCGCCCGGCGCCAGGCGGCCAGCGTGGCGATGCGCCCGGCGCCAGGGCGTCTTGCTGTCCGTGGGTTTTCCGTTGTTCGATCTTTCCGTTAGTCGTTCGTGAGGAAATCTTTGAGTTTGGAAGGATCTTTAGCCGTAGATTTCGAGATAACCGTTTTCAAGGGTTTGAGTAATGTGGCTTGAACTTTAGGCGTTTAAAATATGAAATTTTAAACAATCGAGAAAACTTCGGAAGAATCATTATAGTTTCGCGGACAATCCGGACATGGGTTTAAGGGACCAAGATGCTGCCGTTGCGAGATCACGAGCGATTGAATAGATGGGAACCAGGACCTTGCCAGCGGCGCCAGGGAGACAGGGCAAGCCTGCCGCCGTGCGTGTCCTCGTCCACCGGTGCCTGCTTGCCTTCGTTGATCCCGGGGCTCACGGTCCGTTCATGCCTTCTTGTGAGTTCATTGAGTGGCGATCCGTTTCTTGGTTGTATAGTCACTTGATTTTCTTTCGAGGACTTTGGTGGCGATTTGCGTGTTATTTGATTTACTAACAGTTAGCCCCCTAGCTAGGAACCGTGAGTGCCTTCGGTCCTCGCTTCGCCGCCCACCGGATTCTCGCCTGGGTTCTCCGTCGCCGGATCCTTCCTCCGCTGATGTGGGAAACGAAATTCACACCGCCAATTTCCGATAAAGTTTTGTGGAGGAAAAACCGAGTTAACCCGATCTTCCTTGAAGGTCCCGGATATCTGCTGGGCAACACACGATAAAATCAATGGAGATTAAGTCGAAAAGTAAAAATCGAAGTAGGTAAAAGAGATCTTATTTCTGGATTGCTTTGGCGCGGAACAACGGGTAAGAAGTAAGCTACAAGAGCTGTCGAAGGTCCGCTAGTCCGCCGCCTAGATCTAACCTAGTTGAGTCGCAGCTCGCTAATGAAAACAGAAAAAGAAAGCTAAAAACGCTCTAAGTGCTAAGTGCTCAGGAAGTTTTGTGATGATTTGCTCCTCGCCCAAAGCTCTCCTTATATACTCTTCTTAAGACGGTCTATCTTCTCGCGGGCTGAATCGGGCTTTTTCCATTTTCGTCCATCTTCGTGTTTATCGGGAAACTTGACATTTATCTTCGGGAAACTTGACATTTATCTTCTGGAAACTTGACATTTATCCCTTATGTGAGGATAAGGATAAACCGTCATAGTTATCCATCTTTTCGGAAAATCGTAGTGGGCGTTTGGCCACGTCGGGCGTTTAGACATTTTACGGTTTTTCAAAGAACAGTCTTTGATGGTTTTGGTTTTTCCGGGAACCCCACCTCGTGATAGTCGAGATGTTTGTTGTTTATAATAACCGCGGATCGTACCACACTCACGAAGATTGATCCAAACAAGCCAAGATGGGATCGACCGAGCATGATGGGACCGAGACCAGACGAGGCCCGCCGACCGGGCGCCGGGGCTTGCCGACGGCGCCAGGCCGCTTGCTGAACGTGTGCCGCCGGCGCCAGGCCGTCGCTGCGGACGCTGCCGCCGGCGCCAGGCGGCTTGCTGAACGTGTGCCGCCGGCGCCAGGCCGCCCGCTGCGGACGCTGCGCCGCCGGTGCCAGGTCGGGTGTGCCGCCGGCGCCAGGCCGCTTGCTGAACGTGTGCCGCCGGCGCCAGGTCGGTGCCGCCGGCGCCAGGCCGCCCGCGGACGCAGGCCTCCGGCGCCAGGCCGGGTGCCGCCGGCGCCAGGTCGGGCTCAGGTGGATGCGCGTCCGACGCCAGGACGCCTTGCTGTCCGTGGGTTTTCCGTTGTTCGATCTTTCCGTTAGTCGCTCGTGAGGGAAATCTTTGAGTTTGGAAGGATCTTTAGCCGTAGATTTGAGATAACCGCTTTCAAGGGTTTGAGTAATGGCTTGAACTTAGACGCTTAAAATATGAAATTTTAAACAATCGAGAAGGCTTTCGGAAGAATCATTATAGTTCATGGACAATCCGGACATGGGTTTAAGGGACCAAGATGCTGCCGTTGCGAGATCACGAGACGATTGAATAGATGGGAACCAGGACCTTGCCGCCGGCGCCAGACGGGACAGGCAAGCCTGCCGCCGTGCCGTGTCCTCGTCCACCGGTGCCTGCTTGCCTTCGCTGATCCCCGGGCTCACGGTCCGCTCATGCCTTCTTGTGAGTTCATTGAGTGACGATCCGCTTCTTGGTTGTATAGTCACTTGATTTTCTTCGAGGACTTTCGGTGACGATTTCGCTGCTGACCGATTTTGACCCCAACAGTTAGCCCCAGCTAGCTAGGAACCGTAGTGCCTTCGGTCCTGGCTTGCGGTTTAGCCGTATGGGAAGGTGTAGAGACGAATCGTTTGCCGAAAGTCGGGGTAAATAGTGATTTTACCTTCATTATAAGGAGGGAGTAAGAAATCTCATACATTCTTACTTCACCATAAAAAATTATTCTCTCTTCAAGAATCCTTTCTCTCTCTAAGAATAATGTCTTCAAGATCCTCAAAGAGAAATTCTTCTTCCCATTCATCCTCGGTGATTCTCCTGCCCACGGACGGTGAAGCAAGAAGAGTTTGTCGAGGAGGAAGCGAAGAATCGTGTCACAGAGCCCTTGTGGGTTCGCCCCCATCACTGCCAGATATCCCTGTTCCGAGGAGACCTCTGAGGCAGCCTGGTGCTCCTTTCACGCCGAGCTTGGTTTCTCGTAAAAATCTCAAGGTTCTTCGAGATTTTTACCAGGTTCCTGAAGGAGTCAAATTCCGGATCCCTGTCGGTAACGAGAGTGCGAGGAATCCTCTGGAAGGTTTCTTTACATGTTACGAGGCCTTCTTTATTTATTGCCGCATGTGGTTCCCGATCCCTGGCACCATTGTTCGTGCGCTTCATCACATCGAACTCTCGATCAGCCAGCTCAGCGTCCCTGCCTTGGAGAGTTGGCTTGGCGTACTGATCTCAAGTTATGAGCTCGGGATCGATCTTAGTCCTGGTGATTTCGGCCTTTGAGCACTCGACCGACGGGAGCGACGGTTACTACTCCATGCTGCCCAAGAAGGATATGGCCATAATTCAGGGACTACTAACCCTAAGTCGTGGCAGGAACGTTTCTTCTTTGTCCGAATAGATGGTGATTCTGTCGAGGAGAGCTGCCTCCATCTATTTCCGCATGCATGGAACTTCAACTGAGGTAATATGATGAAAACTCGTTGTGTATTTTGTTATCCCGGAAGTGCGAGTTTTTAATGAAAAAGTTTCGCTTTGTAGAGAACGGGGCGGTTGCGCATTTGCATGGCGATCTTTTCGTCAAGAGGGACCTCCTTCGTCAAAGACCGTGTTTCTGGAAGTCCTTCACTCTTGAACGGATTCGAGACGCAGTAAGGCTTTACCGGTCCCGAGACCCTGTCCCAACGTATGACGCCGAACCGGTTATCGAAGCCCCGACTCGGAGGTGTAAACAGAGATCTCGTAAAGGGAAAGAGATCGATGGTGGGGAAGGTTTGGAAGATCCTTCACCGTTTGGGGAAAACCCTAGTTTTGTTCCAACGGAAAAAGGCGGAGCCAGCGATTTTCCACTTCCCAACAACTTCTTTGAAGGTCTTCCTCCGGAGTTTGTTACTGATGAGTCGCTGGGGGAAGAAAAGAGGCAATGGATTATTACCGAGGGTTCCCAGCGGATCAATGAGGTTTTGTTCTTTGAACTTCTTAACCGTATTCTTGAATCCGCATGTATGTTTATTGATCTTTACTTTGTGCAGGGACTAAGAGTGTTTAGCAATGCGCTCGACTCAAGTTTCCGCAAGTCTAGGATTGCCAACTTCAAGACCAAGGAAGCTGAGCGAGAGCTTTTCCGATTCCGACAAGAGGTAAAGGCGCAGAACGAAAATCAAGCTGAGCTTCATGCTCGAGCTCTTGTTCGGGCGGAAAGGAGAGGAAGGAAGATGGTCGCAGCGGAGGTGGCAAGACGGGCGGAATCGTTCGCTGCTGAGTTTCAATGTTTTAAAGAAGCTCAGGAGTTTGTTGGCGATTTCCGCGAGTGTCGGGGCTCGGTCGTAAACCTCTACAAGTCTCAGAACCCGGATTTCTCTTTTGATTCCGAGATCGCTGAGATGAAGGACTTTATGGCCGAGTGTGCTCATGCTGAGTCCTTGGTTCCTACAGTTGAGGAAAGAGTCTGGAGACTATGGGAACCTATCGAGGTTTCCGAGGATACGGTGGAGGCCGGAGCCGATGAGAAGGCCGAGGGTGGTGGGAACGCTCAAGGCCGAACGAGGAAGTGGACCAGCCTGCAGGTTCATTCGGGATTTCCGTGATCTGGATTTCTCGATGTTGACTTCCTTTTGTGAATCGTATGTTTTGGCCGTGTGGCCGCTTTTTTAGGAGTTTTATCCCGCGACCGCCGGAGGTCGATTCTTATGTTTTGGACTGGCCGCTGGTGGCTTAGAATCCCGCGTCTTTGCGGACTTTTATGAATATGAGAATTTATGAAATTTCGCTCTTTTGTTTTGATTTATACTTTCGTCAAGTGTAGAGGAAAGAATGCGCAGTAGTCACTTCAGATCCTAACTCTTTTTGTCGCTTGGTCCGTATGCTACTTTCTAGGAGCGCTTTTAGGTGTAAGCGATAAGAGACATGTTTTGGGATCTCGTGATACCATACTATGTCTGTGAGATGTCAAGATCCAGCAAGACTGGGTTTAGGGCAAGACCTAGGCTTACTCTCAGCTTTAAGGCTGTGCGATGACTGATCGGCTTTCGCTTTGCCTGTTAGTGATTTCTTCCTGATTCTTTTCGCTTAAAGTCCGCTGACTACTCACGGGCTTATATGACTTGTGTTAAAAGAATCGAGCTATCTTTGGATTTTATCCGAGACGCTAAAACAAAATTTTGGGTTTCTTGTATAGCGCTATGATAGCCTTGTCGGATGTAAGAGGACCTTGTAGGTCTGACTACGAAGTTTGTATTTGAGTGAAACGCTTCGAAAGGCCCCGCCGGGCTAATCGACGGGCATAAGTTGTTTTAAGTCGCAGGTGGACTGTTTTGGATGATACGAAGTTTTGTTATCTTTTAAGAAGTTGCGACGCTCGCTTTGAAGATATGATTTTTGTTTTTCCGGGCGTTTCGAAGCCCGACTGGGAGGTGTAAACAGAGATCTCGTAAAGGGAAAGAGATGGGTGGGGAAGGTTTGGAAGATCCTTCACCGTTTGGGGAAAACCCAGTTTTGTTCCAGCGGAAAAAGGCGAGCCAGCGATTTTCCACTTCCCAACTTCTTTGAAGGTCTTCATGAGGGAAGAAAGAGGCAATGGATTATTACCGAGGGTTCCCAGCGGATCAATGAGGTTTTGTTCTTTGAACTTCTTAACCGTATTCTTGAATCCGCATGTATGTTTATTGATCTTTACTTTGTGCAGGGACTAAGAGTGTTTAGCAATGCGCTTCGACTCAAGTTTCCGCGAAAGTAGGATTGCCAACGAGACCAAGGAAGCTGGCGAGCTTTTCCGATTCGACAAGAGGTAAAGGCGCAGAACGAAAATCAAGCTGAGCTTCATGCTCGAGCTCTTGTTCGGGCGAAAGGAGAGGAAGGAAGATGGTCGCGAGCGAGGTGGCAAGACGGGCGAATCGCTCGCTGCTGAGTTTCAATGTTTTAAAGAAGCTCAGGAGTTTGTTGGCGATTTCCGCGAGTGTCGGGGCTCGGTCGTAAACCTCTACAAGTCTCAGAACCCGGATTTCTCTTTTGATTCCGAGATCGCTGAGATGAAGGACTTTATGGCCGAGTGTGCTCATGCTGAGTCCTTGGTTCCTACAGTTGAGGAAAGAGTCTGGAGACTATGGGAACCTATCGAGGTTTCCGAGGATACGGTGGAGGCCGGAGCCGATGAGAAGGCCGAGGGTGGTGGGACGCTCAGCGAAGCGAGCGAGGAAGTGGACCAGCCTGCAGGTTCATTCGGGATTTCCGCATCTGGATTTCTCGATGTTGACTTCCTTTTGTGAATCGTATGTTTTGGCCGTGTGTGGCCGTTTTTTTTTAGGAGTTTTATCCTGCGACCGTCGGAGGTCGTATTCTTATGTTTTTGGGACTGGCCGTTGGTGGCTTAGAATCCCGCCGTCTTTGCGGACTTTTATGAATATGAGAATTTGCGAAATTTCGTCTTTTGTTTTGATTTATACTTTCGTCAAGTGTAGAGGAAAGAATGCGAGTAGTCACTTCGTATCCTAACTCTTTTTTGTCGCTTGGTCCGTATGCTACTTTCTAGGGAGCGTTTTAGGTGTAAGCGATAAGAGACATGTTTTGGGATCTCGTATACGATACTATGTCTGTGAGATGTCAAGATCCAGCAAGACTGGGTTTAGGGCAAGACCTAGGCTTACTCTCAGCTTTAAGGCTGTGCGATGACTGATCGGCTTTCGTTTTGCCTGTTAGTGATTTCTTCCTGATTCTTTTCGTTTAAAGTCCGCGACTACTCGCCGGCTTATATGACTTGTGTTAAAAGAATCGAGCTATCTTTGGATTTTATCCGAGACGCTAAAACAAAATTTTGGGTTTCTTGTATAGCGCGCTATGATAGCCTTGTCGGATGTAAGAGGACCTTGTAGGTCTGACTACGAGTTTGTATTTGAGTGAAACGTTTCTGAGTCGTCCGTCGAGGCTTGTCGGCGGGCATAAGTTGTTTTTAAGTCGCAGGTGGACTGTTTTAGCGGATGATACGAGTTTTGTTATCTTTTTAAGAAGTTGCGACGTCTCGCGTTTCTTTTGAAGATATGATTTTTGTTTTTCCGAAGTGTTTATGCGTTTAAGTAAGCATAAAATATAGAATTTTATTTGAAAGAACTTCGAAAAGTTCGAGTACATGTGCGGATATTTTGCGTTTTTGTGGGAGTATAGGAGTATCGTACCCAGTCCCCCTCCCCTTTTTGGTGAGGGGGATAGCTGAACTCGCCGGGTTTCGACGAGCTGCCTACGTACCTCTTTTGAGGATCAAGCCATCTCGTAGTTCTGATAGTTGCTGCAGACGTTTTTACTCCCTGTGTGTTGCCGTTTTGATCAAGCTGGTCGGATCGACGGTTTGTGCAGGGGTCGAGCTGTCTGCTTTTATGGCGGTGGACTCAGAGGCTTTGTCGCTGTCTTGAATCGTTGCCTGTTTGGATGATTCTGGATCATCTTTTTTCGAGTTTTCAGGAATGTTGTGTGATTCCTTTGCTCGTTTCGGGTTGGCCGCTGGGGCGTTCCGATCTTTTCGCAGTTTGAACTCGGCTAGGTAACAGAGCCTCGATTGTTTCTGACTACCCCAGATGGCTGCGATTCCGGTTGGAGTCGGAAATTTGATGCCGAGGTGATATGTGGATGGTACTGCCTTCATGGAGTTGATCCAAGGGGTTCCCATGATGGCGTTGTAGATGGCTGGGTTGACGACTACTGCGAACTCGACGATTTTTGTGACTTCTTTCGCCATGACCGGGAGCTTAACTCTCCCGAGGGTCATGGAAGTGACGCCCGAAAACTCAGTCAAAGGTTTTGGCTCAGGGACGACTTCCCCATGTGGGATCTTCATCCTGTAGAGGGTGTCGCGGAAGATAACGTTGACCGTACTTCCTGTATCGACGAGGATGCGGCCGACCTCGAGATCCTGGATTACCAGGTCGATAACCAAAGGATCGCAATGAGGCTTGTCGATTCCGGCAGTTTCCTGTTCCTCGAAAGTGATCGCGTGGTTAGGAATATCGCTATCCGGAAACCAGTTGGAACTTGTCTTGGCTTTTCGTCCGTAGGCTTTTATCGACGAGACTGAGTCTTGGTAGAACTGTGATCCTCCGATAATCATGTTTACCCTCTGGCGACTGTTGTTGTTCCCTTGGTCGTTGTTGGGGTCAAAATCGGTCAATGACGAAATCGTCACCCGAAAATCCTCGAAAGAAAAGCCAAGCGACGATCAAAGCCAAGAAACGGGTCGTCGCTCGATAAAACTCACGGAAGGCTCGTCCACTCCCATCTGGCGCCAACGGCGAGGGTCCTGGCGCCCATCCGTGCGATCATCTCATGATCTCGGGCAATGGCGGCATCTTGGTCCCTTGAAACCCATGTCCGGATCGTCCGAGATCTACAATGAGTCTTCCGTAAAGCCTTCCCGATTGTTTAAAAGATTCATCTTTTAACACATCTAAAGCTCGAAGCCACATTGCTCGGATCCTCGACGACGGAAAATCTACAAATCCAAGTCCATCTCAAATCCCGATACTCGCGGAATCTCGTTGGATTAGAAACGATTATCTCGAAATCTACGGCTAAAGACCTTCCCAAACTCAAAAGATTTCCCGCAAACGACTGACGGGAGAAAGATCGAACAACAAAAAACCCACAGACGGCAAGATGCCCTGGCACCGGGCGGCATCGCCACGCAGCCGCCTAGCGCTGGCGGCACGCTGGACGCTGGCTGGCCTGGCGCCGGCGGCACTCGCCTGGCGCCGGCGGCACCGGCCTGGCGCCGGCGGCACCGGCCTGGCGCCGGCGGCACTCGCCTGGCGCCGGCGGCACTCGCCTGGCGCCGGCGGCACTCGCCTGGCGCCGGGCGGCACATCGGACGCTGGCCGCCTGGCACCGGGCGGCACTCGCCACGCTGGCCGCCTGGCACCGGGCGGCACTCGCCACGCTGGCCGCCTGGCGCCGGCGGCACCGGCCTGGCGCCGGCGGCACCGGCCTGGCGCCGGCGGCACTCGCCTGGCGCCGGCGGCACCGGCCTGGCGCCGGCGGCACCGGCCTGGCGCCGGCGGCACTCGCCTGGCGCCGCAGCACCTGCCACGCTGGCCGCCTGGCGCCGGGCGGCACATCGGACGCTGCCCGCCTGGCGCCGGGCGGCACATCGGACGCTGCCCGCCTGGCGCCGGCGGCACCATCACGCTGCCCGCCTGGCGCCGGCGGCACCGGCCGCTGGTCGGCCTGGCGTCGGTCCGTGGCCCTCGCCCTGGTCTCGGTCCTATCGTGCCGGTTCGATCCCATCTTAGCTTGTTCGATCAATCTACGCAAGTTTGGTACGATCACGGTTATTCGAACACCACTATCTCGACTATCACGAGGTGAGATTCCTTCGAAACACCGAAACCTTCAAAGACCGTCCTTTGAAAAGCGTAAAAGCGCTAAGCGGCCCAGCGTGGCCAAAGCGTACGTGCGATTTTCGAAAGGAAGGATAACTATGGCGGTTTATCTTTATCCTCACATAGGAGATAAATGTCAAGTTTCCAGAAGATAAATGTCAAGTTTTAAGATAAATGTCAAGATTCAAGATAAATGTCAAGTTTCCGATAAACACGAAGATGGGCGAAAATGGAAAAGCCCGACTCAGCCAGCGAGAAGATAGACCGTCTTAGGAGGAGTATATAAGGAGCTTTGAGCAAGAAGCAAGCGAGATCACAAAAACTCGAGAGAACTTAGAGCAACTTAGGCATTATTTTCCGTTTTACTAGCGAGCTGCGACTCAACTAGGTTAGAACTTAGGTTGCTAGACTAGCTAACTTGCCGACAGCTCCTGTAGCCGCAGGCTCTTACCTGTTGTTCACGCTTAAACGCCGGATTCGAAATAAGATCTTTTGCTCCATTCTTTGTTCTTACGATTTTTATTTCGTTTTCATATTTTCTTTGTCGCATTGATTGTGTCGTAGCGCCCAGCAGATATCCGGACCTTCAGGGAAGGCTTGGTTCACTTGGCTTTCCTCCAAATCAACTTAATTTGACGGTGCTAATTTCGTTCCCACAGTTTGGCTAGAAGGAGGGTTACGGATCTATCTATCTCGCAACTGCACACGCCATCATGTCTACCGACGCCACCAAAGATCAGCCAGCTAGGCGGAACACCCGTCGGCCTAGCGCTGAAGACTCCAGCTGGAGATGCTTCCGCGAGTCACCGCTGATGCAAACACCGAGGCGCCAGGCAGATGAAGGAACTGCTACCTCCGCCAGCGCTGGCGAACAACAGACAAGCTGATAACCTCGCCAAAAACAGGTCGCCACCTTAACTGCAAGGAGCAAGTTGCCGCTACGATCCACCAAGGCACACCGCGGTAGAAGACTCGACTTCGATCTCCGGCACGAAAAGATGCCCGAAGAGCCCACTCGAGGAAACGGCTCCGAAAGGACAGAACGACCTCGCAGAACCTTCCACTCCGGCGATGGGAAACAAGGAAAGTTTATCGCCGAAGATCGATCTAGATATCAGCGACCAATCGGATCCTTCCGATGAAGACGCTGACATCCACCCCAGAGAACTCGGCCAGTCCGCCGCAGACGGTATCCTTCGATAGGCCCATGACGAAGAGGAAGAAGAACTCTACTGGATGGAGCAGGAAGAACTCGCGGAAGATCAAACTCGATCTATCGCGACCAGCCGACAAACTCGAGGAACGCCGGTAGCAATAGCGAGATCCATGATCTCCGCGAATCTCTAAAAAGACCGTGGCGAAGTGAAAGCGGTGAAATCGCAAATTCATCAGCGACCAGTTCCGCTCGAAGTTCGATAGACTTCGAGGAAGCACGAAAACGCCATTCACCACTCGGATCACGGAAACACGATCTCAGACCAGGAAGATCAAAATCCTGGTCTATGACGGCACGACGGATCCTAAGTCGCACCTGCAGTCCTTCCAGATCGCAATGGGTAGGTGCAAACTCCCGGAGCACTAACGGACGCAGGTCATTGTCTTCTCTTCGTCGAGCACCTCAAAGGTGCTGCGCCGAGTGGTTCTCCGCTCAAAAGGAACTCCATCGAAACTTCGCCAACTGGCCTCGGCGCTTTCAAACAGTACTCCATGTTCATGGACAGAGAAACGTCCGACGGGATCTATGGAGTCTAGCTCAGAAGGAAGACGAAGTCACTCCGCCGACTTCATGGTTGTTCAAACCGGTGATGGCCAGAGTAATGTGCATCAGCAAAATGTCGCAATCGACGCTCGAGGAAAACTCTCGGTACAAGTCGGTTCGAAGTGGATACTACTGAAAAGCCACGGACAATCCAGGATACTTCCACAAGACAGCGAACTTCATCATCATGGAAGAAGAGATGAAGCTTCTATCGCAGAAGCACGGACCGCAGAAAACCGAAGTCCAAGAAGAAACCCTCTCGTAACGACAAGTACGCCCATCACGAAGGGAAGGCGCCAAAGCGAGCATAACTTCACGCCATCAACTCGAGCAACGCGAAACCTCCGAAACACCTGGACCAGGAACCAGTACAAGGATAACTCCTACTGCGAGTTCCACGAGACCAGAGGTCACTCCACTGCGAACTGCAAGGTTCTCAGCGCCCGGCTCGCCGCAAAACTCCTCACCGGCGAACTATCAAAGGTCAAGAGTATAAAGGACTTGCTCCTGGACTCCGACCGCCAAAGACCAACAAAACTGTCTCCGAGGACCGCGACCAAAACCAATCGGGAAAAGCGCGGAAGAAGACAGGACGACCAAGGGAACAACAGCAATCGCCAGAGGGTAAACATGATCATCGGAGGATCACAGTTCTACCAAGACTCTGTCTCATCGATAAAAGCCTACGGGCGAAAAGCCGAGACAAGTTCCAACTGGTTCCCAGACAGCGATGTTCCTAACCACACAATCGCTTTCGAAGAACACGAGACAGTCGGAATCCACAAACCTCACTGCGATCCTTTGGTAATCGACCTGGTCATCCAGGATCTCGAAGTCGGCCGCATTCTCATCGATACAGGAAGCACGGTCAACGTCATCTTCCGCGAAACCCTCTACAAGATGAAGATCCCACTTGGGGAAGTCGTCCCTGAGCCAAAACCTTTGACGGGGTTTTCGGGCGTAACTACCATGACCCTCGGGAGAATTAAACTCCCGGTCATGGCAAAGGAAGTTACAAAAATCGTCCAGTTTGCAGTAGTCGACAACCCGGCCATCTACAACGCCATCATGGGAACCCCTTGGATCAACTCCATGAAGGCAGTACCATCCACATATCACCTCGGTATCAAGTTTCCGACCGACCGAACCGCAGCCATCCGGGTAGTCGAAACAATCGAGACTCTGTTACCTAGCCGAAGTTCAAACTGCTAAAAGATCGGAACGCCCCTGCGGCCAACCCGAAACGAGCAAAGGAATCACATAACATTCCCGAGGACTCAAAGAATGATGATCCTGAATCATCCAAACAGCAACGATTCAAGACAGCGACAAAGCCTCTGAGTCCACCGCCGTGAAAGCAGACAGCTCGACCCCCGCACAAACCACCGATCCGACCAGCACGGTCGAAACAGCAACGCACAGGAGTAAAACGCTCATGCAACTATCGAACTACGAGATGGCTTGATCCTCGAAGAGGTATCGAGGCAGCTCGTCGAAACCCGACGAAGTTCAGCTATCCCCTCACCAAAAGGGGACTGCGCGATACTCCTATACTCCCACAAAACGCCAAAAATCCGCGACATGTACTCTAACTTCGAAATTTTAATAAAATTCTTTCTATCTTTTATGCTCACTTAAACGATCAACGCTCGAAAACGAAAAATCATATCTTCAAAAGAAACGCCAGACGCCGCGAACTTCTTAAAAAGATAACAAAACTCGTATTATCCGCAAAAGACAGTCCACCGCGACTTAAAATAACTCACTGCCGACATTCCGACGGACGACACAAGAAACGCTTTCACTCAATACAAACTCGTGAGTCAGACCTACAAGGTCCTCTTACATCCGACAAGGATATCATAGCTATACAAGAAACCCAAAATTTTGGTTTAGCTGCCTCGATAAACTCGAAGATAGCTCGATTCTTTTAACACAAGTCATATAAGCCGGCGACTAGTCGCGGACTTTGAACTAAAAAGAATCAGGAAGAAATCACTAACAGGCAAAACGAAGCCGATCAGTCATCGCGACAGCCTCAAAGCTGAGAGTAAACCTAGGTCTTGCCCTAAACCCAGTCTTGCTGGATCTTGACATCTCACAGACATAGTATCGTGATAATGAGATCCCAAAACATGTCTCTTATCGCTACACCTAAAACGCCGCTAAAAGTAGCATAATGGACCAAGCGACAAAAAGAGTTAGGATAATGGTGACTACTGCGATCCTTCCTCTACACTTGACGAAAGTATAAATCAAAACAAAAGACTAAATCTCGCAAATTTTCATATTCATAAAGCCGCAAAAGACGGCAGGATTCAAAGCCACAAACATCCAGTCCCAAAACATAAGAATGCAACCTCCAACGGTCGCGAGAATAAAATTATTAAAACGCCACACACGGCCAAAAATAAGATTCACAAAAGGAAGTCAACATTGAGAAATACGGATGCGGAAATCCCAAATGAACTAGCAGGCTGGTCCACTTTCTCATTCACGCCTTTGAGCTGCTCCCACCACCCTCGGCGCTTCTCGGCTCCGCCTCCATCAGATCCTCGAAACCTCGATAGGTTCCCATAGTCTCCGGACTCTTTCTTCTACGGAGGAACCAAGGACTCAGCATGAGCGCACTCGCCATGAAATCCTTCATTTCAGAAATCTCGAATCGAAGGAGAAATCGGGTTCTTAGACTTGTGAAGGTTTACTAAAACGATTCCGCCCGCCTTTAAAACATTGAAACTCAGCAGCAACGATTCCGCCCGTCTTGCCACCTCCGCTGCGACCATCCTTCTTCCTCTCCTTTCCGCCCGAGCGAGCTCGGCGTGAAGCTCAGCTTGCTTGGCGTTCTGCGCCTTTACCTCTTGTCGGAACCGAAAAGCTCGCCTCGCTTCGTGGTCTTGAAGTTAGCAATCCTGGATTTATGGAAACTCGAGTCAAGCTACCGCTAAACACTCTTAGTCCCTGCATAAACTCAAGATCAGCAAGTATGCTTATATATAGATTCAACACAAGGTTAAGAAGTTCGGCGGCCAAACCTCGCTGACACGCTGGGAGCCCTCGCAAAACCCGTTGTTTCTCCTCATCCTCCAGCGACTCATCAGTAGTAAACTCCGGAGGAAGGCCATCAAAGAAGTTGTTAGGTGGAAAACCGCTGGCTCGCTTTTTCCGCTGGAGTAAAACTAGGTTTTCTCCCAACGGTGAAGGACTTTCCGAGCCTTCCCCATCATCGATTTCCTTCCCTTACGACCTCTGTCTGCGCCCGGTAGGAGCTGCGGTGACAGGTTCGCATCATACGACGGACAGGAGCTCGACCGATAAAGTCTAACCGCATCTCAAACCGCTCGAGGGTGAAGGATTTCCAGAAAACGCCTTTTTCAAGAAGATCTCTCGACAAAGACATCACCAGGCAAATGCGCAGTAGGGTTGTTCCCTACAAAGCGAAAAATTTTCACTAAAACTTCGCACTTCGAAAAGGTGAAATAGACAACAGGGTTTTCGTCATTATTACCTCGGTTGAAGTTCCATGCTTCAGCGGGAATAGATGGAGGCAGCTCGCTCGACAGACTTCGCCATCTATTTGGACGAAGAAGCGCTCCTGCCACGATTTGGGATTGAGTAGTCCCCTGAATCACGCCATATCCTTCTTAGGCAGCATGGAGTAGTAACCGTCCTCAGCGTCGGCCGAGTGCCCCAAAGACCTTTGAAATCATCGGGACCAAGATCAATCCGAGTTTGTAGCTAGCCATCAGACGCCAAGCCAACTCTCCAAGGCAGGAGCGCTGAGTTGGCTGATCGAAGTTTGAAGCGGTGAAGCGCCGCGAACAATGGCACCAGGGATCGGGAACCACATGCGGCGATGCGTAAAGCCGTAACATGTAAAGAAACCTTGCGGAGGATTCCTTGCACTCGTTACCAACAGGAATCGAATTTGAATCCTTCAGGAACCTGGTAAAAATCTCGAAGAACCTTGAGATATTCACGAGAAACCGAGCTTCGGCATAAAGGAGCACCGGGCTGCCTCGGAGGCCTCCTCGAACAGGGATCTCTGGCAGTGTTGAGGCGAACCTACAATTTCGGTATCGCGATTCTTTTTCCTCCTCGACCAACTCCTCCTGCTTCACCGTCACATGGGCAGGAGAGTCATCCGAGGATGAATGGGAAGAAGAGTTTCTCTTTGAGGATCTTGAAGACATTGTTCTTAAAGAGAGAAAGGATTCTTGAGAGAGAGTAAAATCTTGTGATGAAGTAAGAATGAGTTTTCTTACTCCATCCATATAAAGGAGGTAAAATCACTATTTACCCGATTTTTCGACAAGCGATGCGTCTCAACACCTTCCCACACGGCTATACGAAAGCTAGGATCCGACAGGCACTATGGTTCCTAGCTAGCTGGGGAGCTAACTGTTGGGGTCAAAATCGGTCAATGGCCGAAATCGTCACCGAAAATCCTCGAAGAAAAGCCAGCGGCGATCAAAGCCAAGAAACGGGTCGCCGCCGATAAAACTCACGGAAGGCTCGTCCACTCCCATCTGGCGCCAACGGCAGGGTCCTGGCGCCATCCGTGCGATCATCTCATGATCTCAGGCAATGGCGGCATCTTGGTCCCTTGAAACCCATGTCGGATCGTCCAGAGATCTACAATGAGTCTTCCGTAAAGCCTTCCGATTGTTTAAAAGATTCATCTTTTAACACATCTAAGCTTCGAAGCCACATTGCTTTCGCATCCTCGGCGGCGGAAAATCTACAAATCCAAGTCCATCTCAAATCCGATACTCGCGGAATCTCGTTGGATTAGAAGCGATTATCTCGAAATCTACGGCTAAAGACCTTCCCAAACTCAAAACATTTCCATAAGCGACTGGCGGAAAGATCGAACAACAAAACCCACAGGCGGCAACATGGCCTGGCACGGCAGCCGCAGCGTCCGCGGCCTGGCGCCGGCAACAGCGGGACGCAGACTGGCCTGGCGCCAGCGGCACCGACCTGGCGCCCGGCAACAGCGGGACGCAGACTGGCCTGGCGCCAGCGGCACCGACCTGGCGCTGGCGGCACGCTGGACGCTGGTCGGCCTGGCGCCGGTGGCACCGGCCTGGCGCCGGCGGCACTCGCCTGGCGCCGGCGGCACTCGCCTGGCGCCGGCGGCACTCGCCTGGCGCTGGCGGCACGCTGGACGCTGGTCGGCCTGGCGCCAGCGGCACCAAATCCGCGGGCGGCCTGGCGCCGGCGGCACTCGCCACGCTGCCCGCCTGGCGCCGGCGGCACTCGCCTGGCGCCGGCGGCACTCGCCACGCTGCCCAGCCTGGCGCCGGCGGCACCGTCCGCAGCGGCCCGGCCTGGCGCTGGCGGCACGCTGGACGCTGGTCGGCCTGGCGTCGGTCCGTGGCCCTCGTCCCGGTCTCGGTCCTATCGTGCCCGGTTCGATCCCATCTTTGCTTGTTCATACTCTCCGCTGTATTGGTTAGCGACTAACTGAGAATCGCAGTAAGCGTGAATATTACGGATTTTTAATCCATGGGCTAGCCGCAAGCCTGAGATGAGTGCCTCGTATTCTGCCTCATTGTTCGAAGCATGAAAAGCCAATCGGAATGACTGTTCTAGGATTTCCCCGTTAGGAGAGGTGAGTCGAATTCCGATTCCGGACCCTTGTTTGGACGAGGATCCATCGACGTGGAGGACCCAAGTTGAGTTCGGCTCCTCGTTAGTCATGTCTCTAGTGGGTAACTCTACCAAAAAATCCGCACACCTGGGACTTCGCACATGTCCTTGGGCGATATTCGACGTCGTATTCACTTAGTTCGATTGCCCATTTCCCGAGCCTCCCGGATTGGCTCGGGCTGTGCAGGATTATCCGCAGAGGGAATGTGGTGAAAACCACTATAGTATGAGACTGGAAATATGGTCTTAGTTTCCTTGCCGAGGTTATGACGGCAAATGCTAATTTTTCCATTAGCGGGTATCGAGTTTCCGCATCCAGCAACGTCTTGCTTACGTAAAAGATTGGCTTTTGTTCGCCGCGTTCTTCTCGTATCAGGACGCCACTGACTGCTGTTGCGGAAACTGCGATATAGAGGAAAAGAGGTTCACCCTCCACCGGTTTTGCGAGAACTGGTGGAGTGGCCAGGTAATGTTTCAACTGTTGGAAAGACTTTTCACATTGCTCGGACTATTCGAACTTCTTGTTTCCCTTCAACGTTTCGTAAAACGGTAGGCACTTATCCGTGGAGCGCGAGATGAAACGGTTCAAAGCCGCGACTCTTCCGGTTAACCTTTGGACTTTTCGCTTGGTTCTCGGGGAGGCCATCTCTATCAGTGCGTCGATTTGTTTAGGATTGGCCTCGATTCCGCGATACGTTACGAGGTATCCGAGGAATTCTCCCGATGCCACTGTGAATCTGCATTTCGCCGGGTTGAGTTTCATGTTATGCTGGTTGAGTCATGCCAAACATTCATCTAGGTGGGTTACCTGATCGTGTTCGTCAAGAGTTTTTACGAGCATATCGTCTGGTGGATACTTCCATAGTCTTTCCGAGTTGCTCGGCAAACATTTTGTTGACGAGTCTCTGATACGTTGCACCCGCGTTTTTAAGACCGAAAAGGCATTACCTTGTAGCAATACGTTCCGCGGTCTGTGATGAATGCAGTTTTTTCGCGGTCGTCGGGATTCATCATGATCTGATTGTATCCGGAAAAAGCGTCCATGAATGATAGGAGCTTGTTTCCCGCAGTTGCTTCGACAAGTCGGTCGATGTGTGGGAGCGGGAAGCAGTCCTTTGGACAGGCTTTATTCAGATCCGTGAAATCGACACAGACTCGCCACTTGCCGTTCTTCTTTTTTACCACGACAGGGTTGGCAAGCCCGTCTGCATACCTAACTTCTGTTATCGACCCTACTTTGAGGAGTCTTTCGACTTCCTCGTTGACTGCAGTGACACGCTCAGGTCCCAGCTTTCGTCTCTTTTGTTTTACGGGTTTGTGAGTCAGGTCAATGTTAAGATCGTGACATGTTACGCTAATGTCGATTCCCGGCATATCCTCCGCAGCCCAAGCGAATGTACCGAGGTTCTTATTGAGGCATGCGATGAGCTCTGATTTTATTGGTTCGCGGAGGTTAGCTCCGATTTCGACGCGCCGTTCCGGGGAGGAATCGTTGAGGCAGATCGAGACCACCGGTTCGCAGGTTGGTTCACGCTTCCCTTCCAGGGCCTCAGTTTTGGGACTGCCAGAAGGTTTCCGCCAGTCGTGAATCGCTTGCTTTTTCCGAGGTCTCTTTCGAATTTTTCCGCTTTAGTTCGGTAGCGAGGTAGACCTGCGCTGCCCGCGGACTACCGTATCGCTTCGACTCAAAGGTGTCGGAACTTGAGGCATAGGTGGAATGTTGATGGGATCGCCTCATGGAATTTAGCCAAGGAGTTCCAACTACCGCGTTGTAGGATGTTGGACCATCGATCACCAGGAATTCCGTGTTTTTGGCGACGCTTCCGACTCTGACTGAGAGGTTTGTCGAACCGAGGGTCATAACTTTTCCCGAGAGTCCGAATACCGGGCTGGGGTCATCTGTAAGGATGTTTAGATCGATGCCCATCCTCTCGAGGGTTCTTTTATAGATAATATTAGCCGAGCAACCGGTGTCGACTAATACCCTTGCTACGTCAATATCCTGGATCGTGAGTTCTATTACGAGGAGATTGTTGTGAGGTTTGGCCATGCTGGTCATTGCTCGATCCTCGAAGGATATGATGTTGCGGGCTGACGAAGTAGCCATACTGAACTTCGATCGATTGGTGGTTTTCGAGTTAGAGAATCCGTCCCCCCCCCCTCCTTCTAGCGCCAAACTGCGGGAACCGAAATTCGCACTGTCAATTTTAATGAATAAGATTGCGGAGGAAAGCCAAGTTAACCCGACTTTCCTTGAAGGTCCGGATTCTCTGCGTTGCCACACGAAATCGAGAAAGTTAACAGATGACAAAAATAAAAATTGTGATAGTTGCTCGAAGGCGTTTTATTAAATGAAAGATATGAATACAAGGATTCTCCGAAAGACAGAGAGATTTGCAATTAAAGAAAAAGATAGAGTCGCAGGCAGCCAAACGTCCTAAGCCTTGTTCCGCTAGTCTAACCACTTAAACCCTAATTCTTCTAAGCTAGCAAAGTGCTCTAAGTCTAATTTTTGGATCCCTTTCTCCTCTGCTCTTGCTCTCCTTATATACTCACTTCTAGGTTGGTTTGCCTTAGGATGATGGACTTCGCCTTTGGGCCCAAGTTTATCTCTTCAGGAAATATTCCATTTTCTTCGATCTTTGTAATTATCCTCGAGTTTTCCCCTATTTTTCGGTGACTTGATGTTTATCCGATGTTCGGGAAATTGGATAAACCGTCATAGTCTGATTGTGGGAACCGAAATTCACACCGTCAATTTCCGATAAACGATTTGTGGAGGAAAACCGAGTTCACCCGATCTTCCTTGAAGGTCCCGGATATCTGCTGGGCCACACACGATGGAGATTAAAGTTGTAAAAATAAAAATCGTAAGAATAGAGCGAAAGAGATCTTATTTCTGAATTCTCGTTTGAGCGTGTACAACAAGCAAAGAAATCGGCTACAAGAGCTGTCGAAAAGTCCGCTAGCCCGGCCGCCTATGTCTATCCTAGTTGAGTCGCAGCTCGCTAGTGAAAACAGAAAATAATGCTAAATCGCTCTAAGTGCTAAGTGCTCTGGAAATTTTGTGATGATTTGCTCCTCGCCCAAAGCTCTCCTTATATACTCCTCCTAAGACTGTCTATCCTCCTTCGGGCTGAATCGGGCTTTTTCCATTTTCGTCCATCTTCGTGTTTATCGGGAAACTTGACATTTATCTTCGGAAAACTTGACATTTATCTTCTGGAAACTTGACATTTATCTTGTGGAAACTTGACATTTATCTTCTGAAACTTGACATTTATCTTGGAAAACTTGACATTTATCTTCTGAAACTTGACATTTATCTTCTGGAAACTTGACATTTATCTTGTGGAAACTTGACATTTATCTTGTGGAAACTTGACATTTATCTTCTGAAACTTGACATTTATCTTCTGAAACTTGACATTTATCTTCGAAAACTTGACATTTATCTTCTGAAACTTGACATTTATCTTGGAAAACTTGACATTTATCTTCGAAAACTTGACATTTATCTTCGAAAACTTGACATTTATCTTCGAAAACTTGACATTTATCTTCGAAAACTTGACATTTATCTTCGAAAACTTGACATTTATCTTGTGGAAACTTGACATTTATCTTGGAAAACTTGACATTTATCTTCTGAAACTTGACATTTATCTTGGAAAACTTGACATTTATCTTCGAAAACTTGACATTTATCTTCTGAAACTTGACATTTATCTTGGAAAACTTGACATTTATCTTCGAAAACTTGACATTTATCTTGGGAAACTTGACATTTATCTCTTATGTGAGGATAAGAATAAACCGCCATAGTTATCCTTCTTTTCGAAAATCGTAAGTGGGCCGTTTTGGTCATGTCGGGCTACTTAGACGTTTTTACGGTTTTTCGAAAGAATAGTCTTTGAAGGTTTCGACATTTCCGAAGGAACCCCAATTCCTCGTATAGTCGAGATGTTTGGTGTTTAGAATAACTGCGGATCGCTTTTATACGATGAATTGAGATCCATTCATCGCTCAACCTTTTAAGATTTTCCGAGATTCCTCGAGTATCGGGATCGAGATGGACTTGGATTCGTAGACTTTCCGTCTTCAAGGGTTTGAGTAATGAGGCTTCGAACTTAGATTTTAAAATATGAAATTTTAAACAATCGAGAAGGCTTTGCAAAAGAATCATTGTAGTTCTCGGACAATCCAGACATGGGTTTAAGGGCCAAGATGCTGCCATTGCCGACATCACGAGACGACTGCACAGATGGGCGCCAGGACCCTTGCGGCGGTGCCAGACGGGAGACGACAGGCCTGCCGCCGGCACCAGACGGGAGAGGACGAGCCTGCCGCCGGCGCCAGGTACGGCGTGGGTGGCCTGCCGCCGGCGCCAGGCGCGGCGTGGGGCCTGCCGCCCGAAGCCAGGCATGGCGTGAAGCGTCTTACCGCCCGGCGCCAGGCGCCTGCCGCCGGGCGCCAGGCGCGGCGTGGGGCCTGCCGCCGGGCGCCAGGCGCCCTACCGCCCGGCGCCAAGCCTGGCGCTTCCGTCGCAAGGCTGCCGTGCGGCGTATGCTCCGTCACGCCGGCATCCTACCGCCCGGCGCCAGGCGCCCTACTGTCCGTGCCGTGTCCAGCGTCGCCCGGTGCCTGCTGTTGCTTGCCTTCGTTGATCTCGGCTCACGGTCCGCTCATGCCTACCCGTGAGTTCATCGGTGGCGACCGTTTCTTGGTTTTGATCGCCACTTAGTTTTCTTCGAGGACTTTCGGTGACGATTTCGTCGTTGACTGATTTTGACCCCAACAGTTAGCCCCCATCTAGCTAGGAACCACCCAACAGTTAGCCCCCCAGATAGCTAGGAACCGTAGTGCCTTTCGGGTCCTGGCTTGCGGTATAGCCGTATGGGAAGGTGTAGAGATGTAATCGCTGTCGTAAAGTCGGGTAAATAGTGATTTTACCTCCTTTATAAGGATGGAGTAAGAAATCTCATTCATTCTTACTTCATCATAAAAATTCATCTCTCTCAAGAATCCTTTCTCTCTCTTTAAGAATAATGTCTTCAAGATCCTCCAAGAAAAATTCTTCTTCCCATTCATCCTCGGATGACTTTCCTGCCCATGTGACGGTGAAGCAAGAGGAGTTAGTCGAGGAGGAAGCGAAGAATGCGTATTACCGAGCCTTTGTAGGCTCGGCTCGACCTCTGCCAGATGTCCCTGTTCCAAAGAGACCTTTGAGGCAGCCTGGTGCTCCCTTTACGCCGAGCTTGGTTTCACGTAAATATCTCAGGATTCTTCGAGATTTTTACCAGATTCCTGATGGAGTAAAATTCCGGATCCCTGTCGGTAACGAGAGTGAAGGAATCCTCCGGAAGGTTTCTTTACATGTTACGAGGCTTTCCTTACGTATTGCTGCATGTGGTTCCCGATCCCCGGTACCATTGTCCGTGCGCTTCGTCACTTCGAACTTTCGATCAGTGATGTCTTGCATATTTACATGTTTTTAGCTATCATATCTTATGCATTTTTGCTCATTTAGATTAGGCATTAGGCATCTTTAGGCTCATTTTGCATTCATAAGTCCTTATTAGGTGTTGGAGCACACTTTGGAGATATTGAAGATGTTTGGGAGTTTTATGATGAAAAAGAAGGGTTTAAAGATGAACATGGACAGAGGCCTTAGGAATACCTTCTGATGCTAAGATTTGGTGGAGGCATGGCAGTTTTAGTTAGTTTTCCAATGGAAGTGATTTCAAGACATTTGGAGTCATATTGGAGAAGTTATAGTCAATTGAATGGAAGCACGTCAAGCCACCCGGGTGACCATACCCGAGCCAAACCATCAGGTCATGCTGGATGAGCTCAGTACGCGGCCCGTACCACCCAAGCACGAGGACCCGCACGGGATGGGAGCATAGATGACACGCGGGTGCACACACCCGGGGAGACTCACCCGCACGGGACGGACAAGGGACGGACGGACTGGACGCGACCAAGGACGCACCCGACCTTGCCTCACCCGCGTACCAGCAGATACCCGACAGCACCTGCCCGACCTGGGCGACCCACCGCGTTCTGATGCTAGGCGAGCTCCGGACGCGTCCAGCACCACCCGGACGATAGCACCCGCACGGGATGGGCGATGGGAGAACGGACAGGACACCCGGACGTCCCACAGTCCCTCCTACCCGCGTACCAGCCTCCACACCCGACCAGTACCACCCGGCCGCACACACCCGCGCGTCCTGCTAACTGCTGGACACCCACCACGCGGCCGAACACACTCGGCCTAGAGAGACCGCACGGCCTGGACGAGCAGCACATACTCGGCCTGGACATACCCGGCCTGGACAGGCACTAGCTGACCCGGGTGGCTCAGTTTCTTCCTTTCTCCTTGCTTCTCATTGGTCGAAAATAACTTGGCCATGGGCACTTTAGTATTTTTGCTTTATGTTTCCAAGGGCTTTCAAGCCTATGTATAATACTCTTGTGATCTCATTAAGGGATCTAACTTCTTTTCTCTCAAAAACATATTTAGAACTTGAAGAAAGTTTGGATCTTTGATCCTTTTTACATCATTTCTTGTGTGTTTAATAGATTATCTCTTTCTTTAATCATGTTTAGCCTTGAATCATCATTGATTTTGAGGTTTTCCATGGGTATTAGTGAGTAGATCTATCTAGGGTTCATGGGCTTGGGAGACTAAGGGTGATTAGGAGTAGATCCAAGGTGCTTAGTGTTAGATCTATCATCTCCTTGCATTGATTTGGTGTTCTTCTTGCTATATTTGGGTTGGCCTCTCAAACATAGAGCCATAGGCATTTCATGCCCGGAAGGTGTTCTGTGAAATGCCTGAACCAACTCATCTATGCTTTTAGCTTGCTTTGCCTAAGGTATTAGTTGTCAAAGGAGCTAGGATTGCTATTAGACTCATTCTCCATGTTTGCTTTGATCATTACAGCCAAAGGGATTTGGTGTACTTGGGTGATCATTGCAAAAGAGCATTCATCTAGGGATAGAGCTTGCTTAGTTTTGTTGTCTAGGCATAAGGAATTAGATTGATTGAAAAGTTGGCATCTTGGATTGAATCTTGATCACCCAAAGTCAATTCCCTTGTCCCAAGAACCCCCTTGCCTCATTGAGAAAGAAAGTTCAATCTTTTATTGCATTTTTAATATTGTCTTAGTTTCATAATCATCCTCTCATCTTGATAGACTTAGTTTAAGCATGAACTTGCATTCCCTTTGCATTAGAATCTCTTAGAATTGGATTGACATCTTGTATTCTACAACATTTTATTAGGACCTGAAAAGGCCTGTCATCAATCAGCCAGCTCAGCCTTCCTGCCTTAAAGAGTTGGCTTGGCGTACTGATCGCAAGTTATGAGCTAGGGATCGATCTCTGTCCCGGCGATTTCGAAGGTCTTTGGAGCACTCGGCCAACGGGGAGCGACGGCTGCTACTCCATGGTGCCAAAGAAGGATATGGCCATAATTCAGGGGACTACTTCGAACCCTAAGTCGTGGCAGGAGCGTTTCTTCTATGTCCGAATAGATGGTGATTCTGTCGAGGAGAGCTGCCTCCATCTATTTCCGCACGCATGGAACTTCAACCGAGGTAATACGATGAAAACTCGTTGTCTATTCTATCATTCCAGAAGTGCAAGTTTTTAGTGAAAAGTTTAAACTTTGTAGAAACGGGGCTGTTAGCATTTGCATGGTGATCTTTTGTCAAGAGGGATCTCCTTCGTCAAAGGCCATTTTTCTGGAAGTCCTTCACTCTTGAACGGATTCGAGACGCATTAAGGCTTTACCGGTCCCGAGACCCTGTCCCGACATGCGATCCCGAACCGGTTATCGAAGCCCCGACTCGGAGGTGTAAACTGAGATCTCGTAAAGGGAAAGAAATCTACGGTGGGGACGGTTCGGAAGATCCTTCACCGTTGGGGCAAAACCCTAGTTTTGTTCCAACGGAAAAAGGCGGAGCCAGCGATTTTCCACTTCCCAACAATTTCTTTGACGGCCTTCCTCCGGAGTTTGTTACTGACGAGTCGCTGGAGGATGAGGAGAAGCAACGGGTTTTTTCCGAGGGTTCCCAGCGGATCAATGAGGTTTTGTCCTTTGAACTTCTTAACCGTATTCTTGAATCCGCATATATGTATATTTATTGATCTTGAATTTATGCAGGGACTAAGAATGTTTGGCAATGTGATGATAGAACTTTTCAGATTCTAATCAAATGATGTAGTATATAAGATTGTCGAAACCAGTCCTAAGTGACAATGAAACAGAGGGAATGCAAGCCTATGCTCAATCTAAATGCAACCATTAGAGAGGATGATGATTAAACTAGAATAATAAGTAAAACACAACAAAAAGCAAAACTTTCTTTCTTATGAGGAGAGTGAGACCCATGGGTATAGGGACTTGATATCAAATGATTAAGCTTCAATCCAAGATGCTAACTTTTCAATTAATCTAATCCTTATGCCTAGACAACAAAACTAAGCAAGCTCTATCCCTAGATGAATGCTCTTTTGCAATGATCACCCAAGTACACCAAATCCCTTTGGCTGTAATGATCAAAGCAAACAATGAGAATGAGTCTAATAGCAATCCTAGCCTCTAAGACAACTAATCCCTTAGGCAAAGCAAGCTAAAAGCATAGATGAGTTGGTTCAGGCATTTCATAGAACACCTTCCGGGCATGAAATGCCTATAGCTCTATATTTGAGTTTCCTGTCCGCGTCCGTTCTAGGCTTCCAGCACAATCAGGACGTGCGGGTGCTTGTCCCCGGGTCGTCCTGGCCGCGTCCTGAGCTCGTCCAGGCAAGGTTTGATGGTTGGCCTCGGGTGTGCTCACCCGGGTGGCTTGACATGCTTCGACTCAATTGATCATAACTCCTTCAATATGGCTCCAAATGTCTTGAAACCACTTCTATTGGAAAGCTAACTCAGAATGCCATGACTCCACCAAATATAAGCATCAGAAGATACATCTAAGGCCTTTGTCCATGTTCATCTTTAAACCCCTCTTTTTCATCACAAAACTCCCAAACATCTTCAATATCTCCAAAGTGTGCTCCAACACCTAATAGGGACTTATGAATGCAAAATGAGCCTAAAGATGCCTAATGTCTAATCTAAATGAGCAAAAATGCATAAGATATGATAGCTAAAAACATGAAAATATGCAAGACATCAACTCCCCCACACTAGTCCTTTTCTTGTCCACAAGTAAACTTGCAAGGACTAAAGAGGAGAGGTTTGAAGGAGGGGACTCATAGCCAAAAGAATGCTCTTCTTAGTTCTCAACTTGATAACCTTGCATAAACATACCAAGTAGCAGGAGCAAAAACTCAATCCAACTCTAACTTAACAAGGCCTATCTTAACTCCTTTGATCCCTACACTTACTCATCATGAATCCACAACCCACAATTCCATTTGCCCTCTAACAATCATTAAGCAAACTCAAAAGACTTCTTGCAAATGGTCAAATGGTCCAAGACATTTGGTTTGGTGGTAGAAAGTTTTATTCAAGTGAAACAAGGGGTTCAAAGGGATCTTTCAAGGGGTGGTTCACTCTCAAAACAAGTAGCCTTGACATTGCACATAATATATCTAAGAAAGGGATCAACTCATGCATACAATGCTCAACCTCCATTGTTCTACCCTTTCCCCAAATACATAAATTACGTCCTTATTCCCAATGCCCAAGTACCACTCACATCTCTCACCCAAAGATTTCCCCCAAATATTCAAGATATTTTCTCATTTGAAACTCTTTCTTAATGAAGTCTACAAGGGAATTTTCACATTTTAAACTCTTTTCAGCTCTTTCTAGATATTGCTAGCCCCCTTTCATTATTATTATTTTTTTTTTCTTCTTTTTTTTTTTTATGGGGGGCCAAGACTTTTTAACAACTTGGAGCTTACAATCTTTCATTCCTCTTATCCCTTCTAGACTTAATCACTTATAACAATAGAGTCTCATGAGTCAACCTTTTCTTTCATAAACCTTTCACTTTCCCAAGATCATACCATACAACACTCACCCCCATCCTAGAAGCTAGACATTATGAGTGTCTAATCTAGCTAAAATGGAGACCAAGCATTGTCGTTCCCAATACTCTCAACATTATGCACATGTAAAGCTTTCCAAAGAAGGCCTCACTCAACAAATAATGAAAGCTTGAAAGGAGGTAAGGGTTTTAGGGTGTGGAGTGCCACTTGAGCTTGTCCAAAAAGATAGGCAAAGAATGGGAGGGACAACTCAAGTGTTCTATCCATGGCTTAGTACACAAGGGACCATGAGCAAGAGACTAGAGTCTAAATATGACAGGAGCAAACTTCAAAGAGATAGCATCAATCAATCAAATAAGCTTTAGGAAGAGATTTCAAGGCAAAAAGTTTTCAAGCTATCCTAAGATTGCTCAAGCTACTTACTATGCTTATAAAGGGCATCACTTTAAGAACTTAGCATGAGCATCTTTTCAAGGCAACTATCATCCTTGTCCCCTTATGCATGATGCAACCTATATGATGATTTTTTATCTTTTTCTTTTTTTTATGCAAGTGAATGATCTAGACTCAATCATAATGCAACTACATGATTCTTTTTGTGCTTTTCAAATTTTTCAAATTTTTATGGCTTTTCTATGCAATAACTATCTACAAATGCATGCTTATGACATAAAACACAAGATGATCAGCAACTTGGCACCTCCCCCACACTTAATTCACACAGTCTCTGTGTTTGTTAAATGTTGAGAAGGGCCCAAAGAAAGAAAAAAAAATAAAAGTAAATGAAATGATGAATGGTATATACAATGATAGGGTGTTGGAGTACCTCTATGGAGCATGGGATGAGGCTGATGCCTCACCCTCAGAATCATCTTCATCAGCAGTGGTGCTTAGGCTTGATGACTTGTTTCCGGACGCGGATGGGGCGATGTAGGGGTTCCTCAAGCTGCAGAGGGCTTGCTTCTCGGTTTGTGGTGCGTTTTGGTCAAGAAGGGGTAGAGGAAGTGGTGCAAGGAAAGTCTCAAGATCGAAGTCCTCAGCCTTGCAGCCTGCTACAGATCCCTTAGTCAGAACATCAGCAACCTTTCTCATGAACTTAGCTGAAGCTTCAGCTTGTCTCTTCACAGTTTTCCTCAATTCCTTGCACTTCTTGGTGAGCTTGAAGATGGTCCTATCTTGAGCTCTGTTCCACCTTTGCAGTGTGCTAATCTGGTCATGAGCTTGGCGAATGGGACCAATAGGCAAAGCACTTGTGCATTGCCCAAACGTATAGCGAGGAGGACCAAAGAGATGAGCTGTGGCTCTGCTGGAGTATCCCTGATCAAACTTAGCTGCCTTTGCTGCTGCTTTCTCGTTCATGTTCAATGTCATTCGGCCAAGAGCTCCATGACTGCCCAGGAGATGCTGCTCACTGATATCAAAACTCATAGTACCTGGTGTGCTCAAGGTAGTGAGCTCATAGTAAGGGAGAAGCAGCTCAACTGTGGTGGGGCCTCTCAAGTACGAGTAAACACACTTCCCATTGTATCTTCCAGAGAAGTAATGAGCTGACTTCAAGTAGGTGAGATCAATGAAAGAGGGACCGGATGCATCATCTCCCAAGTTAATACCCTGGTGCTCAAGAAAAGGTGTGATCAAGCCGCCTATTCCAATCTGAGCCTCTGGATCCCTGTTTGTCCAAGCATACTCCTTGTAGTACATAAGGCGCCTCACAAAGTATCCAACCATACCAAACTCAGCGTAGAAATCAGTGGGAACTTCAGGTAGGTGAGGAGGTAAGGCAAACTGTTGGATGGCTTGGTGCATGAGGTTCAAGTCTTCTCCATTCACGTTGCTTGGCTCTTTCCTTGGGTAGATGGTGTGGACAATCAGCCTATGGAGGTAGCGGACTGATGGATGTCTGATAGATGCATTCTTGTCTCTGCTGGACACTCTATCCTTGCCTGATAAGAACTTGTAAGTGAAGTGGGCAAGGGTCTTTCCTTTAGGAAGCCCTTTCAGCTTAGGCAAAGAGGACTCCTTCAAATCCTTGAGGCCTAGCACCTCTCCAATCTCAGTGAAGGTCATGAAATAAGGCTTCCCATCTATCTTGAAGCTGATTCTTCCCCACCCTTGTTCCTCATGTAGAGAAGAGTGGAATGTGACCTCCAAGGATGCCATGAATTGACAAGAGACCTCTTTATAGGTTGGGTGAGCCATGGAGTAGAAACTGTCCATGTTCATGAGAGCAAGCAAATCCTTCATGTCTTGGTCAATTTCTAGCTCCCTCATTAGCCTCACATCAGCAAATCTGGTTGGAGGCCAAGATACTCCTTGCCTCATTTGCTCCAATAGTTCAACTTCAGTGGCTTCTTTGTCGATCTCTATGAGGGTTGAACCCTAACTTTTCGGTTTCTTGCTCAGCCACATTTCCATTTGGAGATGATGCTTCTTCAACAGTAGCATCTACTGGCTCCAAGGGTGGAGGTGCCAATGTCTTTGGGTTTGGTGCCTTGATTCTGATCTTGGTGGGAGGTGTGGGTTTCTCAGCATCCTTCTTTGTGTTCTTCTCCAAAACAAGAGGTCCCACACTGTGAGATCTTGGAGCTCTAGCCTTCTTTGAAGGAGTGTTCTTATCATCACCAACAGCCACTCTCTTTCCATCTTTCTTGGCCTTCTTGTAAGCATCATCAAGCACTCTCTCATCACTAGCCAACCTCTTGCCATCCTCCTTGCTAGTCTTATTACCAACATCAACCACTCTTTTTCCTTCATCCTTGGGTCGCTTGTTTGCCCCATCAACCAAACTGTGTGCAGCCTTCTTGGCTTGTGCCTTCTTTCTCAACATAGCCAGAGCTTGTTGCCTACGTTCTTCCTCGGATTCAGGCATGGAGCCTAACGTTTTTCGAACCTAGCAGTGTGCTTCTCTGCAGCCTCCGCCTTCTCTTGTGCAATCAGTTTCTCATCTTTCCTTCCCATTGGAACCTGAAAAATATCAAGACTTGGACAAGATAAAGCACAAGGAAGAGAGAATATGCTGGAAAAGATAAGAGATGGAATGAACACTGGCAAACCTAGTCTTGAACCAGCAACCTAGCAAGACTATCAAAGTAATCAAGCTCCCAAGTTCAAAAGATTCAAAATTTTTTTTTTTTTTTTTTTTATGAACAAGGGAACTTAATCAAGTTGAATTCCAAGTAAAAACATCAAGCCAGCTGAAATTGAATGCTAAACAAGCTCTAGAACATCAATTCCAATCAACCTAGACCACAATCAACCAAAAGTAAGAGCCTTTTCAAAACCCCAAATCTCATGAACCCTAATTTGTCAAAGTTCAAATTAATCTCAATTCCACCATGAAATCAACTACCCAGCATGATATACAAGCATTCCCTAGTCTAATTTACAAGAAATTAGCAAGAAAAAGCTCAAATTTCAAGTTCAAATTTTTAGGGTTCATGAGGGTTACGAATTTGAACTTAGAGATACCATACCTTGCTTTGGATGAAGGATAAAGATGAAAGGGTTCAAGGAATTAGGTCTAGGGGAGGAAGGTCTTGATGTGGGAAGAAGAAACTTGTTATTTGGTTGAGATTTGGCAAAGTTATGGGAATTTTTTGTTCTTGGAGGCTAGAGAGGATTTTGATGTGAGGAAGAAGATGGAATGAGGAAAGAGGGGTGGCTTAGGGTTTTAAAATGTTTCTGGGTCGGGTAGGGATGGTTCTGGGCGGGTTTAGGTGGGTTTGGGTCGGAAAAAGGGGAAGAAACACTTACCTGGGCCGGGCGGGTCGCGGTTGGGTCGTCACGCGGGTCAAGCTGGTGCGCGGGTGCTGGGGCGTTTGGACGACTCGGGTATGTATACCCGCGTGCTCCCCTTCATCCCGGCGGGTGTCGCGTCAGCGTAGGTCCCAGTGCTTCGCCCGTCCCGTGCGGCGTTGCGTCCAGCGTGGAGTCAACGAATGCGTCCGCTGGCTCGTCCGTCCGTCCGGCTTGATTCACCCGTGCGGGTGCCATGTCCCGGGTAGCACCACCCGGGTGCGTCCGTCCGTCCTGCTCGACTCAGCCGTGCGGGTGCTGCGTCCCGCGTAGGTCTGCTCGGGTACGTCCGCTGGCTAGTCCGTCCGTCCGGCTTGATTCATCCGTGCGGGTGCCGTGTCCCGGGTAGCACCACCCGGGTGCGTCCGTCCAAACCTCTAAGTCCGAATTTCACCTCCTTTTTTTTTTTTTTTCTTGATCTCTGAACCAACCCACTTCCTTTCATTTCTCGTCCATCTCATAGCTTCAGTGAACTCATTTTCAAACTCCCAACCTAGCCCCATCATCATTCAAAGGACTTTATGATGAAAAATAAAAAGAAACCCAATGCAATATGTACAAGGATAACCATGGGACTTCCTCCCAAGTGAGCTTGTTTAAAGTCACTAGCTTGACTTTGCCTCCTTTGAGGTTAGGCAAGGGGAGCATCAGAGAGTGGGGTTGATGTCCCATCCTCCTTTTGTACTGCGGCCATGTATTCCTTGAGTCTTTGGCCATTCACTGTGAAGTCTCCACCATCCTTGTTCCAAAGCACAATGGCTCCATAGGGTCTCACTTCTTTGATCACAAATGGACCAGACCACCTTGACTTTAGCTTTCCTGGAAATAAATTCAGTCTAGAGTTGTAAAGAAGCACTTGATCTCCTGCCTTGAACTCTCTCTTGAGGATGTGCCTGTCATGGAAGGCCTTTGTCTTTTCCTTGTAGATCCTTGAGTTCTCAAAAGCATCCATCCTTATCTCATCCAGCTCATTGAGTTGAAGAAGTCTCTTCTCCTTTGCACACTTGATGTCAAAGTTTAGAAGCTTCACAGCCCACAATGCCTTGTATTCAGGCTCAACTGGCAGGTGGCAAGACTTTCCATAGACAATGTTGAAGGGAGTGGTGCCTAGAGGAGTCTTGAATGCTGTTCTATATGTCCAAAGAGCATCATCAAGCTTGGCTGACCAATCCTTCCTCTTGGTTCCTACAACCTTTTCCAAGATCCCCTTGATTTGCTTGTTGGAGACTTCCACTTGGCCACTAGTTTGAGGGTGATAAGGTGTTGCAACCTTGTGCTTTACTCCATTCCTCTTGAGAAGACTCTCAAATACCTTGTTGATGAAGTGTGAACCTCCATCACTATGACCACTCTTGGAACTCCAAATCTTGGGAAAATAGTGCTCTTGAACATTTTGACCACTACTCTTGAATCATTTGTAGGACTTGCTATTGCTTCCACCCACTTTGATACATAGTCCACAGCCACCAAGATGTATTTGTTGCCATAGGAAGAGGGGAAGGGTCCCATGAAATCAATCCCCCAAACATCAAACACTTCCACTTCAAGGATTGGGTTTTGAGGCATCTCATTCCTTTTAGTAATGTTCCCACTCCTTTGGCAAG
Source organism: Brassica carinata (assembly GCA_016771965.1). Taxonomy (NCBI): domain Eukaryota; kingdom Viridiplantae; phylum Streptophyta; class Magnoliopsida; order Brassicales; family Brassicaceae; genus Brassica; species Brassica carinata. Next base: position 27,877,332 of record CM028690.1, read on the forward strand.
AGTCACATCTTGAAATGAAGTCTTGTGAGTCCCTGAACATGTGTGGCCACCAAAATCCAGCTTGTAACACCTTTGAGACAGTCTTGAATGGAGCAAAATGGCCTCCATAGGAAGATCCATGGCAATGTGAGAGGATTCCTTCAACTTTTTCTTCAGCCACCACTCTTCTATAAATCTGATCCTTGCATAGGGTGTAGAGGTATGGTTCATCCCAATAGTATCTCTTCAAATCTTTGTAGAACTTCTTCTTCTCATACCCTGCAAGTCCCAATGGTTCCTTTCCAGTGGCTAAGTAGTTAACCAAATCAGCATACCAAGGTCCCTTCTCTTCAGCTGCCTTAACCTCTTCAATCTTTTTCCAGTCTCAATGACTGCCACCACTGACATGATGGCCAAGACATGCTCTTCTCTGAGGCCCTCATCAATAGGGATTCCACCTTCAATTCTCAACCTGGACAAGTGATCAGCAACTCCATTCTCAATCCCTGGCTTGTCTCTAATCTCCAAGTCAAACTCTTGAAGCAAAAGGATCCACCTTAGTAGTCTTGGCTTGGCATCCTTCTTTGCTAGGAGATGTCTCAAAGCTGCATGGTCAGTATACACAATGACCTTAGAACCCACCAGGTAGCTTCTGAATTTCTCAAAGGCGAAGACAATGGCCAGCATCTCTTTCTCTGTTGTGGCATACCTCATCTGTGCATCATTCAAGGTTTGGCTAGCATAATAAATCACATGAGTTTTGCCATCCTTCTTCTGCCCCAGGACAGCCCCAACAGCAAAATCACTAGCATCGCACATTATCTCAAAGGGAGGTCCCAATCAGGTGGCTGAACAATGGGAGCACTAACAAGGTCACCCTTTATCTTCTTGAAAGCCTCAAGACAATCTTCATCAAAGCTGAAAGCAGCCTCCTTGCATAGGGTGTAGAGGTATGGTTCATCCCAATAGTATCTCTTCAAATCTTTGTAGAACTTCTTCTTCTCATACCCTGCAAGTCCCAATGGTTCCTTTCCAGTGGCTAAGTAGTTAACCAAATCAGCATACCAAGGTCCCTTCTCTTCAGCTGCCTTAACCTCTTCAATCTTTTTCCAGTCTCAATGACTGCCACCACTGACATGATGGCCAAGACATGCTCTTCTCTGAGGCCCTCATCAATAGGGATTCCACCTTCAATTCTCAACCTGGACAAGTGATCAGCAACTCCATTCTCAATCCCTGGCTTGTCTCTAATCTCCAAGTCAAACTCTTGAAGCAAAAGGATCCACCTTAGTAGTCTTGGCTTGGCATCCTTCTTTGCTAGGAGATGTCTCAAAGCTGCATGGTCAGTATACACAATGACCTTAGAACCCACCAGGTAGCTTCTGAATTTCTCAAAGGCGAAGACAATGGCCAGCATCTCTTTCTCTGTTGTGGCATACCTCATCTGTGCATCATTCAAGGTTTGGCTAGCATAATAAATCACATGAGTTTTGCCATCCTTCTTCTGCCCCAGGACAGCCCCAACAGCAAAATCACTAGCATCGCACATTATCTCAAAGGGAGGTCCCAATCAGGTGGCTGAACAATGGGAGCACTAACAAGGTCACCCTTTATCTTCTTGAAAGCCTCAAGACAATCTTCATCAAAGCTGAAAGCAGCCTCCTTGCACAGCAACTTGGTCATTGGTCTAGCAATCTTTGAGAAGTCCTTGATGAATCTTCTATAGAATCCAGCATGGCCAAGGAAGCTCCTGATGTCTTTCACTGTCTTTGGTGGTGGCAAGCTGACCATCACCTCAATCTTAGCTTTGTCCACTTCAATACCCTTTTCTGAAATCTTGTGTCCCAGCACAATCCCTCTTTGACCATGAAATGACACTTCTCCCAATTCAGCACTAGGTTGGTGTCTTCACATCTCTGTAGGACCCTGCACAAGTTGGACAAACAAGCAGAAAGCGAAGATCCGTAGACAGAGAAATCATCCATGAATACCTCCACTATATCCTCAATGAGATCCGAGAAGATAGACATCATGCACCTTTGAAAGGTTGCTGGAGCATTACATAACCCAAATGGCATCCTTGATAAGCAAAGGTGCCATAGGGCATGTGAATGTTGTCTTCTCTTGATCATTTGGATGTATGGGGATTTGGAAGAACCCTGGTACCCATCAAGAAAACAATAGAAAGGATGGTTTGCAAGTCTCTCAAGCATTTGATCAATGAATGGCAATGGAAAGTGATCCTTTCTAGATGCTGAGTTGAGCTTTCTATAATCAATACACATCCTATGGCCAGTTATGGTTCTAGTTGGTATCAATTCATCCTTGTCATTTTTAACCACAGTGATACCACCCTTCTTTGGAACTACATGCACAGGTGATACCCATTTAGAATCTGAAATAGGGTAGATAACACCAGCATCTAAGAGCTTGAGAATCTCTTTCTTTACAACATCTTTAAGGTTAGGATTCAACCTCCTTTGATGTTCTATAGAAGTCATTGATTCATCCTCTAGATGTATCCTATGCATGCACAAAGAAGGTGATATCCCCTTAATATCATCTAGTGAGTATCCAATTGCCTTTCTAAACTTTTTAAGTGCATTTAAAAGTTGGGAAAGCTCATGTTCAGTAAGTTCACTACTCACAATGACAGGATATGTCTCATTAGGGCCTAGAAATGCATACCTTACACCATGGGGAAGAGGTTTTAGCTCCACTTTTGGTGCCTTGAGCTCACTCCAATCATCTTGTTTGGTGTTCTCTTGTTGAGTGGCTGAAACAGCTTGATGCACCTCTTGTTTAAGCTCCTCATACTGGCCTCTATCAACAATCTTCTTTCGAGAATCCAGCATGGCTGCAATAGCCTCACTCTCTTTGTTCTCAACCACTTGGACCTCTCTATCCACTGTCAAAGCATGCTGCAAAGGGTCCTCTATTGTCAACTCTCCATGTGCCAATTCCTCAAGGAGCTCATCAGCAAGAGCTTCCATCTCCTCTATGTAGAACACTTGGCCTTGCACAGTTGACCTCTTCATTACCTCGTTGACATCAAAATGGAGAGTGTGCTCTTTCCCCAAATGAAGATCAATCTTGCCTTCCTTCACATTGATAAGGGCTCCTGCTGTGGCTAAGAATGGTCTTCCAAGGATCAAGGGGTCTCTAGCTTCTTCATCCATCTCAAGAACAACAAAATCAGTGGGGATTTCACAATTTCCCACCATCACAGGGAGGTCTTCAAGGATACCAATGGGGAATTTGACTGAGCGGTCAGCAAGCACCAAAGAGAGTTTGCACTTCTTGTACTGGCTGAACCCAAGCTTCTTGGTAACAGATAGAGGCATGAGACTGACACTAGCTCCCAAATCACATAGACATCTCTCAAACATCAAAGGACCAATGGCACAAGGTAAAGTAAAGCAGCCTGGATCCTCTAGCTTCTTAGGGATTGTCAATCTCTGGATAATGGCACTGCACTCATGAGTAAGAACCATCATGCCTTCCATTTCCTTCTTCTTGGCAGCCACAGCATCCTTCAAGAACTTGCTGTATTGAGGGACAAGCATGAAGGCATCAATGATTGGCATTGTAACTTGAACTTCACTCAATTGCTTCTCAAAGAGTGCTTTGTACTTCTCCAAAGTTGCCTCTTGAATCTTCCAGGAAATGGCAGCTTAGGTTCATAGGAGGAGGAACAAAGAAGACTCTTTTGTTGGAGTGTCAACTTCACCATGTTTTGGTGTTTTCTTCTCTTCTCCAACCTTTCCTTTACCCTTAGCTTCAACAATCTTTTCTAGAATCTCCTCATCAACTTTCTCATCCACAATCACAACATCATCATCAATGTTGATAGCCACCCCCCCACTTAGTTTCTCACCATCCTTGGGGAGAGTTCTTGGAGGTAGCTCTCTACCACTTCTCAAAGTGATTGCCTTCATTGGTTCTTTGGGGTTTTGCTCTGGCTTTCCTGGTAATGTTCCTTGTTGGCGACTTGGCTGAGAGTTCATTGAAGCAAACTGATTCTCCAAAGCTCTAATCTTGTTGTTTAGCTCAGTGTAGCTGCTGTCAATCTTGGAGTGAACAGTCTTGAATTCATGGCCAATGTCTTTGGCTGCTCTAGCTTGACCTTCCAATAATTGTTTGAACATAGCTTCCATAGATGAATCTGGAGCTTTAGCTTGGGAGGAGCTACCTTGAGCTTGAGTAGATTGATTGCCATGGTTTGCAAAACCAGGAGGAGGATTCTGCCTAGGCTGGTAGTTCCCTTGCTGAGTGTTTTGCTTTGGTTGATAGCCTCCTTGCTGGTTGTTGGGGTAAGACCTTGGCTGGTAATTGTTGTACTGAAAGTTAGGCTCCTTCCTGTACCAAGAACCATTGTTGTTGATGAAGCAAAGCTCTTCTTGCCCTTCTAACCCTTCAACTTCATTAACCTTAGGAGGAGTTTCTTGATTTGGACCACCCACAAAGTGAATCTGCTCCTGCTTGGCTTGGTTAGCAATCAGCAAGTCTATCTTATCTTGCAAGGATTTGATTTCCTTCTTGGTCTGGTTGTCATCAGCTCTGGTTGTTCTATCAGCCCTGTCATGTTCTCCACTGTAAACTGAATCACTCTTGACCATGTTGTCTACCAGCTCCTCAGCATCTTCTTCAGACCTGCCCAGGAAGAAACCATTGCTTGCTGTATCCAATCTTGCTCTAAACTCAGGAAGGGCACCTCTATAGAATGTGCTCAGCAAACTATCCTTTGAGAAGCCATGGTGTGGGCACTTATCTTGATATCCCTTGAACCTTTCCCATGCTTCACTAAAGCTTTCCAAGTTCTTCTGCTGGAAACTAGAGATCTCATTCCTCAGCTTGGCTGTCCTTGATGTGGAGAAAAATTTCTCCAAGAAGGCCTTCTTACAATCATCCCAAGTAGTGATGGAGTCACTAGGTAGAGATTTCTCCCATTGGGGTGCCTTGTCTCCTAGAGAGAATGGAAACAACTTGAGCTTGAAGGCATCTTCTGACACACCATTGGTCTTGGACAAGCCACAATAGCTATCAAACTTATCCAAGTGATCAAATGGGTCTTCTACAGCCAAGCCATGGTACTTGTTGTTCTCAATCACACTCAACAAGCCTGACTTGATCTCAAAGTTGTTAGCTTCCACAGCTGGTGCACGGATGCCCGTCCTGTTGCCATGAATGTGAGGACGGTCATATGTGCCAATGGCTCTAGCTGGCCGCTGTGGGTGTTGCTGTTGCTGGCGCTGTGGTCTAAGGTCGTCAGCTCCTTGACCATTGCCTTCTTGGGGTTGATGATCATCCATCTCAAACCCCAATCTCTGAATGTGAGCCTGTTGCTCCTCTTCTCTTCTCCTTCTTGCTATTTCCCTCTCAAGTGTAGCTATCTCTTCAACAGTGGGAACCAGGTTAGTTGCACCCCTGCTTCTTGTGTTCATACACCTGAAAATCAAAGGAAAATCCAAAAGGAGAATCAATATCACAAGAAAAGAAAAATGATTTAGTCTCAAGCAAGTGACTAAATCTCAATGTCACAATCAACTTAAAATTTGGCAACGGCGCCAATTTGATGATAGAACTTTTCAGATTCTAATCAAATGATGTAGTATATAAGATTGTCGAACCAGTCCTAAGTGACAATGAAACAGAGGGAATGCAAGCCTATGCTCAATCTAAATGCAACCATTAGAGAGGATGATGATTAAACTAGAATAATAAGTAAAACACAACAAAAAGCAAAACTTTCTTTCTTATGAGGAAATGAGACCCATGGGTATAGGGACTTGATATCAAATGATTAAGCTTCAATCCAAGATGCTAACTTTTCAATTAATCTAATCGTTATGCCTATACAACAAAACTAAGCAAGCTCTATCCCTAGATGAATGCTCTTTTGCAATGATCACCCAAGTACACCAAATCCCTTTGGCTGTAATGATCAAAGCAAACAATGAGAATGAGTTTAATAGCAATCCTAGCCTCTAAGACAACTAATCCCTTAGGCAAAGCAAGCTAAAAGCATAGATGAGTTGGTTCAGGCATTTCATAGAACACCTTCCGGGCATGAAATGCCTATAGCTCTATGTTTGAGAGGCCAACTCAAATATAGCTTTAAAAACACCAAATCTATGCAAGGAAATGATAGATCTAATACTAGACACCTTGGATCTAACTTAATCACTCTCTATCACCCTAACCCATGGATCTTAGAAGGATCTACTCACTAATCCACATGCTTACTCTTAAACCCATGAGAGATTCAAGCATAAACATATAGAGAAAGAAAGGAGATGAGATAAACAATCAAGAACACAAGATGAGATGAGAAAATAAATCAAAGATGAAGCTTCACTCAAAGGTTTTTGTTCTTAGATCATAAATAACATAAGTCTCAAACTTGAGTTTATGAGAGTATTTATAGTGGGCTTAAAAGCCCTAAACACATAGAATAAAAATGACTAAAAAGCCCTTAGAAGATTAAAGGTTTAAACCAATCATAATGCTCCAAAAGGAAGAAGCTCGGATACCCTGGTCGGATGGCATTCTTCTAGGCCGGGTATGGCTAGGCCGGGTGTGTGTTGCTCGTCCAGCGTCCAGACCGTGCGGTCTCTCTAGGCCGGGTGTGTTCGGCCGCGTGGTCCGTGTCCAGCAGCTAGCAGGACGTGCGGGTGCTGTTGGCCGGGTAGCCTGTCCGGGTGCTTCCATGCGCGGGTGCGTGTGGCCGGGTGGAACGTCCAGCGTCCGTCCTCATACGCGGCTTCATCCTCGGGTGGTACTGGCCGCGTCCGGAGCTCGTCTAGCATCAGGACGTGCGGGTCGTCCAGGTCGGGTAGGTGCTGTCGGGTATCTGCTGGTACGCGGGGGCTGTTGAACGGGTGGTCATGCCCGGGTACGTGGTGATCAGCTCGTCCCTCGTCCCGTGTGGGTCCTCGTCCTCGGGTGGAACTGTCCGCGTCCGTTCTAGGCTTCCAGCACAATCAGGACGTGCGGGTGCTTGTCCCCGGATCGTCCTGGCCGCGTCCTGAGCTCGTCTAGGCAAGGTTTGATGGTTGGCCTCGGGTGTGATCACCCGGGTGGCTTGACATGCTTCGACTCAATTGATCATAACTCCTTCAATATGGCTCCAAATGTCTTGAAACCACTTCTATTGGAAAGCTAACTCAGAATGCCATTTCTCCACCAAATATAAGAATCAGAAGATACTTCTAAGGCCTTTGTCCATGTTCATCTTTAAACCCCTCTTTTTCATCACAAAACTCCCAAACATCTTCAATATCTCCAAAGTGTGCTCCAACACCTAATAGGGACTTATGAATGCAAAATGAGCCTAAAGATGCCTAATGTCTAATCTAAATGAGCAAAAATGCATAAGATATGATAGCTAAAAACATGTAAATATGCAAGACATCACAATGCGCTTGACTCGAGTTTCCACAAGTCCAGGATTGCTAATTTCAAGACCAAAGAAGCTGAGCGAGAGCTCTTCCGATTCCGACAAGAGGTAAAGTAGCTGAGCATAAAGCAAGCTGAGCTTCATGCTCGAGCTCTTGTTCCGGCGGAAAGGAGTGGAAGGAGGATGGTTGCAGCTGAGGTGGTGAGACGGGCGGAATCGTTTGCTGCTGAGTTTCAATGTTTTGAAGAAGCTCAGGAGTTTGTTGCCGATTTCCGCGAGTGCCGGGGCTCGGTCGTAAACATTTACAAGTCTCAGAACCCGGATTTCTCTTTTGATTCCGAGATTGCTGAGATGAAGGACTTTATGGCCGAGTGAGCTCATGCTGAGTCCTTGGTTCCTCCAGTCGAAGAAAGAGTCCGGAGACTATGGGAACCTATCGAGGTTTCGAGGATACGGTGGAGGCCGGAGCTGATGAGAACGCCGAGGGTGGTGGGAACGCTCAAGGCGTGAACGAGGAAGTGGACCAGCCTGCAGGTTCATTCGAGATTTCCGTATCTGGATTTCTCGATGTTGACTTCCTTTTGTGAATCGTATGTTTTGGCCGTGTGTGGCCGTTTTTAGGAGTTTATTCTGCGACCGTTGGAGGTTGCATTCTTATGTTTTTTTTGGGACTGGCCGTTGGTGGCTTAGAATCCAGCCGTTTTTGCGGCCTTATAAATATGAAAATTTGCGAGATTTCGTCTTTTGTTTTGATTTATACTTTCGTCAAGTGTAGAGGAAAGAATGCGAGTAGTCTCCTAACTCTTTTTTGTCGCTTGGTCCGTATGCTACTTTTAGGGAGCGTTTTAGGTGTAAGCGATAAGAGACATGTTTTGGGATCATTATCACGATACTATGTCTGTGAGATGTCAAGATCCAGCAAGACTGGGTTTAGGGCAAGACCTAGGCTTACTCTCAGCTTTAAGGCTGTGCGATGACTGATCGGCTTCGTTTTGCTGTTAGTGATTTCTTCCTGATTCTTTTCGTTTAAAGTCCGCGACTAATTAAGACTTATATGACTTGTGTTAAAAGAATCGAACTATCTTCGAGATTATCCGAGGCAGCTAAACCAAAATTTTGGGTTTCTTGTATAGCGCTATGATATCCTTGTCGGATGTAAGAGGATCTTATAGGTCTGACTCTGAGTTTGTATTGAGTGAAGCGTCTCTGTGTCGCGTCCGTCGGGCCAATCGACGGGCATAAGTTGTTTTAAGTCGCAGGTGGACTGTCTTAGCGGATGATACGAAGTTTTGTTATCTTTTCAGAATTCGCGGCGAGCAGGAGGCGCCAAACGCTCTAGGGCCTGGTTCGCCTAGTATGAGCGCTGGTCATAGAAACGGGCATGTCAAGGTAATGCCTAGGGTTTCTATGTGCGGAGCTCTTAAGTAAAAGAATTGTCCGATCCTTCCGAGGAGCGGAGATTTGCGAGCAGGAGGCGCCAAACGCTCTAGGGCCTGGTTCGCCTAGTATGAGCGTTGGTCATAGAAACGGGCATGTCAAGGTAATGCCTAGGGTTTCTATGTGCGGAGCTCTTAAGTAAAAGAATTGTCCGATCCTTCCGAGGAGCGGAGATTTGCGAGCAGGAGGCGCCAAACGCTCTAGGGCCTGGTTCGCCTAGTATGAGCGCTGGTCATAGAAACGGGCATGTCGAAGGTAATGCCTAGGGTTTCTATGTGCGGAGCTCTTAAGTAAAAGAATTGTCCGATCCTTCCGAGGAGCGGAGATTTGCGAGCAGGAGGCGCCAAACGCTCTAGGGCCTGGTTCGCCTAGTATGAGCGCTGGTCATAGAAACGGGCATGTCGAAGGTAATGCCTAGGGTTTCTATGTGCGGAGCTCTTAAGTAAAAGAATTGTCCGATCCTTCCGAGGAGCGGAGATTTGCGAGCAGGAGGCGCCAAACGCTCTAGGGCCTGGTTCGCCTAGTATGAGCGTTGGTCATAGAAACGGGCATGTCAAGGTAATGCCTAGGGTTTCTATGTGCGGAGCTCTTAAGTAAAAGAATTGTCCGATCCTTCCGAGGAGCGGAGATTTGCGAGCAGGAGGCGCCAAACGCTCTAGGGCCTGGTTCGCCTAGTATGAGCGCTGGTCATAGAAACGGGCATGTCGAAGGTAATGCCTAGGGTTTCTATGTGCGGAGCTCTTAAGTAAAAGAATTGTCCGATCCTTCCGAGGAGCGGAGATTTATGAGCAGGAGGCGCCAAACGCTCTAGGGCCTGGTTCGCCTAGTATGAGCGCTGGTCATAGAAACGGGCATGTCGAAGGTAATGCCTAGGGTTTCTATGTGCGAGCTCGAGTATAAGAATTGTTAGATCCTACCGAGAAACAGGGTTCATGGAGAAGATAAAACTAGAACAAGAGGCGCCAGACTTTCTAAGTCCTGCCTCGCTGGCCTAACCGCCAAGTTCTAAGTTCTCTAAGCTACGGGAGTTCTCTAAGTGTAGATTCTAGGATTTTTGGATCCTCTTCTCCTCTGCTCTTGCTCTCCTTATATACCCACTCTAGGTCGGTTTGCCTTAGGATGATGGACCTCGCCTTTGGGCCCAAGTTTATCTCTTCGTGAAGTATTCCATTTTCGCCGATCTTTGTAATTATCCTCGAGTTTTTCCCTATTTTTCGGTGACTTGATGTTTATCCGATGTTTTGGAAATCGGAGAAACCGTCATAGCCTGATTGGGCCTGGATTCTTAAAATCGTAAGTAAGTCTGTGGACTTGTCTTAAGTCGTTGAACGTTTTATAATGATTTCTGAAGACTATCTTTCTCGTAAAATAAACCGCATAGCCTAAAGGATCGATGTTCGAATTAATCGATCTTGTTTTATGCGATATCTTTTACGAGAAATTCAATCCTTCTATTTTTTGTCGTAAAACATCGAGGACGATTCCAACCGAATCGAAAGATGTTCATTCCGTAGCCGTGATCGTACCAAACTCACGAGGATCGATCCAAACAAGCCAAGATGGGATCAGACCGAGCATGATGGTACCGAGACCAGGACAAGGGCCGTCGACCGGCATCAGGGGGCTTACGCCCGGCATGAGGCCGGCTTGCGGAATGTGCCGCCGGGCGCCAGGCCGGGTTCCGCCCGGCGCCAGGCGAGTTCCGCCCGGCGCCAGGTCGGGTTCCGCCGGGCGCCAGGCCGGGTTCCGCCGGGCGCCAGGCCGGGTTCCGCCCGGCGCCAGGCGGCTTGCATGGCAGCGTGCGGCAGGGGGTCCTTTGCGCCCGTGGGTTTTCCGTTGCCCGATATTTCCCGTTAGTCATTCGTAAGGGAAATCTTTGAGTTTGGAAGAATCTTTAGCCGTAGATTTCGAGATAACCGTTTTCGAACTCACCAGAGAGTGGATATTCTAATTTGAGAAAATCTCGTATAACTTCTTTTCAATTTATCCGAGACTTTTTGTTTTGAGAAATACTTTCCAGAGACTTTCAGTCATTGATTCCGTCGTGACCGATTTTGACCCCAACAGTTAGCTCCCCAGCTCGTTAGAACCTTCGTGATGTTCTTGCGAGCGATAAGACATGTCAGGTAAGATAGGCGGAATTAATGGTTGAAAGGCTCCGCTGAAAGTGGTAAGATTGGGGCTCGCCTTTGAAGGCTGCCTACGCACTTTGTTGTCGGATCAAGCCTTCCGTGGTTTGTTTTGGAGTTTAAGACCCTTGTGATCTGTTTTCCAGCGAGACTTATATGGTCTGGTTATGTGTCATGAGAGACTTTCGAGCATGATGCTGTTGATGTATTTGTTTTTCGATAATTTATGAACTTCAGTTTTTTCGAAGTATGAGAAAGAGGGTGTGAGTTGTCGTCTCATTCCTAGTTCCCTGATGATCACCGTACCTATTCTTTGCATAAAGCGAGATTTTCCACGGTTTACCGATTTACGCAAAAAGTTCGTGAAACGAATAGGCTTAAGTGAAGAGACAAATTTTTGGATCTCGTATACCATACTATGTCTGTGAGATGTCAAGATCCAGGGTGGCTGGGTTTAGGGCAAGACCTAGGTTTACTCTCGGACTGAGGCTTTGCGATGACAAATCGGCTTCGTTTTGCCTGTTTGCGATTTTAACCTGACTTCGTTACCGTTTAAAATCCGCGAATTGTTGTCGGCTTATATGATTTGTCTGGGCGTGAGTCGAGCTACTTCCTTTACGAAGAGCTAAACAAAATTTGGATTTCTTGTATAGCGCACTATGTTTATCCTTGTCGGATGCAAGAGAGCCTACCCCTTGAAGGGCGGGTATTTGTCTGTTTAGGACGTTAGAGTTCGTTTGTTGTGATCAGCAACAACGAAATGATGCCAGTTTAGAGGCATGTTACCGTTTAGATGTGTGTTTGTATGTTTTGAGTTCTAGAGGCGAGGATTTCGTCTGGAGCGTTTTGTGAAAAGAATGTCCTTGGCGTTAGCGGCGTCTCGCGATGCTGAAGGTCGAGTTTCCCTTGTGCCGCATTTCGTGGTTGAAATGTTCGGGCTTTGGAGATGTTTTGCGAATGTTCGCAGCCAGAAACTGTTGTTTGGTTTGGGCCTTAGGACCAAGAGGTCGTAAGTTCGACCAGGAGAAGCGCCTACATTCACGCTGCTTCGTGAAGTGTTGGCCTTCCGGGATTTGTTCGCATATATTAAGGATGACTCGTATAACTCTTGGAGCCTTGTCCGCAGTGTTTCTTTTCATGCCGTGTTTACGGGCGATAAAACTTAATCGATTGACGATGAGTTTAAATCTTCCGCTAACCATATGGTTGTTAGGACTGAGTTTTGGTATGAAGAGTTTATCGTGATGATTTCCGATTCTGGGTTATGCGACAAATTGCTTGCGTAATAGTCACTTACGCTCTATGAACAAATCGTGGATTGTTGTTTTAGCCGTTATGATTGGAGCGGTGCTCGCCAGTAGCTTTGGATTGGCATGGAGGCTAGATTCAGCCGTATCGCCAAGGAAGTTGTTGGTAACGATCAGACCATGACCCTTATTAAGGTCATGTTAGTTTACGATTGTCCTTAATGGGGATGCCAATTCAGGTCCGGCTTTACGAAGGCGTAGTTGGCGAGGGCCAAATAGCGTTTGCCGAGATAGACATGCCAGGCATAGCGGAGTTTTCTGAGTTAGGGCTGGTGGCTTTTAGAAACGATCTTCCACTTTAGGTCTTAGTTATACGATTAATGGCTCTTATAAAGTCTTTTTTGTTGCATGAAAATTGTTTCATTTTATCCGGGGGGAAAAAGTTTAAGGGATCGACGCAGGACATGTGCGGGTTTGCCAGCGTGATTATTTCCTGCTCGGACGTAACCGCGGGGAGTGAAAGCAGGAGCCAGAAACCTTGTGGAGCAAAACTGTCTATGACAGTTACTGTTGGACCCATTATGTTTATTTTACTTAAAGTTGCTTTGTATGAATTGACTCGACCATACAGAGGATTTTTCGTAAAAGTGATGTAAGAGGGGTTTTGTAAAGGTAACTGGAGAGTTTTTCTCACAAATTACTTGAGATATTTTATAACCACGGATTATGTTTTCTCATTCACTTTTGCGTGCTGCGAAGTCGTTTTGCATGAGACCGATCATGTTTTTTCCATAGGCTGTTTTGTTTAAAATATTCTTGTTACAGGAAAGTAATGGATGACCGGTTTCATTGAGATAGAAAATCGCAGATTGTCAAAGTAGCGATGTTTCCGCTGATTGCACGGGAGATGTTTCCGCTATGATTTCACCTTTGATGAAAGCTACTCAATTACTCATCGAAGTTTTACCGAAGGTTATTTCGTTATTTTCGTGAAGTTCACCATCGCTATTAGTCTGACGCTGGTACACGCTTAGTCGCGAAGTTTGCGAGGAGAGACGACGTGAGTTTTCAAGACAATGTTTGTAACGGTTGGGCTATGCCGCTAGCATTTTAGGCGAATCTTATTGCTGCGAGAGTTTGCTTTGTCAAAGCGTTGTCTTGATGCTGAAGCAAAAGTTTTGAAGATGGGATTATACTGGTATAGTATCGTACATACTTCCCTTTTCTTTTCTGAGAAAGCGGGTTAGCCGTTCTTCGAAGACTTGTGCGTTTTTCTTTCTTTTAGGAAGCGGGATGAGTATGCTTTTAGAGCGGCGTGGCGATCGTTTCGGTTTTAGAGACTAGATCGGTTTGCATGTTCTGCCTGGACAATCAAGGCGATGGAACAAGACTGGAAATTTTGCCTAAGACTTAGCTTGCTAGACTATCCACCTAGGCCCTAAGTTCCCTAAATTCTCGGCAGTTTTCAAGGCGTTTTGTTCCTGTCCTCTGAAGAATTAAAACCTTTACAAAGTTTTTCGAGAAAATAGTATTTTGAAGGTTTTGGCATTTCTGAAGGAATCCCATTTCCTCGTATAGTCAAGACGATTGGTGTTTAGAATAACCGTGATCGTTTAATACGATGAATCGAAATCCATTCATCATTCGAACCTTTTATGGTCTTCGAGATTTCTCGAGTGTCGGATCGAGATGGACTGGGATTCGTAGACTTCCCGTCTTCGAGGGTTTGAATAATGAAGCTTCGAACTTAGATTTTAAAATACGAACTTTGTTAAAAAATCGAGAAGGCTTTGCGGAAGAATCGTCGTATTTCTCGAACAATTCGAACATGGGTTTAAGGACCAAGATGTTGTCGTTGCCCAAGATCACGAGACGACTGCACGGATGGGCACCAGGACCCTTGCCGCCGGTGCCAGACGGAACGATGGTCCTGCCGCCGGCGCCAGACGGAGAGGACGAGCCTGCCGCCGGTGCCCTGCCGCCGTAGTGGCGTGTCGATCTGCCGCCCGGCGTAAGGCGCCTACGCCTGTGCGTGTCCCGTCCCCGATGCTGCTGTTGCTTGCGTTAAAACCGATCCCGGGGCTCCGCGGACTCAAAATCTCAACGGAAGCTCGATTGAGGCGAAGCGAAAACCATCTTGACCTAGATTCAAAGGAGAGAAAAGTGAGGTTTCCACAGGCGAGGTGGCCATGGGCGAGGTGACCTTGGTGATGGTTGTTCTCGTCCACGGGCGAGGTGGCCGGGAGAGTGATTTTGTTCCCTTCGTAAAATCTCAGCGGAAACTCGATTGAGGCGAAGCGAAAGCCACTTTGATCTAGACTCAAAGGATAATGAAGGTGAGTTCGCCCTGTGGCAGGTAGCCATGTCGTAGGGTGAGGTGACCTCGGTAATGTTTGTCCTTGCCCGCGGCGGTGGCGGGACAGTGACTTTGTTCTCTTCGTAAAATCTCAGCGGAAACCGATTGAGATGAAGCGAAACCATTTTGAACTAGAAACAAAGGAGAACAAATTGGGCTCTTACTAAGGCGGACTGGGAAGACTGATCTTACCCTATGGCAAGACGTCCTAGTAAGATCAAGCTCCGACCTCCTTCGTTTTCCGTTTGTTCCTCGAGAGTTGTTTGTAGAATGCGGCAGTGGGAATCGGTGAACCGATTTGCGTGCTTCTGTTCCGCGAAAGTAATATAGGGTTTCCCTAAGGTTTGAGGAGAATAAGTTTTATTTTTCGAGAGGTTCTCGAAAAGCGTTTTCGTAGAAACCTTGCTCGTTCGCGATTTCTCTAACTTGGTAACAAGGCGAATTTTTGGGGTTTGATAGATTTTATCGTTGCCCTTTCTGTTTAGATAGAAATTGCGAGCTTCGTTTTCGTGCTCTTCTTGTGGCAAAAGCCGCGGCTAGGTTTTTGATTTGCTCGAGTACCGTGGCGTTTTCGTAAGCGTTGGCCGTAGGAACAGTCGCTGCTGGAGTTGTTTTACCATTGTTGACGCAAACTGCAACTTTTTCTTTCATATTTCGGACATCGGTTCGATCAAAGCTTTCGCGGCCGTATGAGTAAGAGTAATCCGTCCCCCCTCCTTCTAGCGCCAAACTGTGGGAACGAAATTCACACTGTCGATTTTAATGAATAAAAGCGGAGGAAAGCCAAGTTAACCCGACTTTCCCTGAAGGTCCGGATTCTCTGCGACAGCCAACGACAAGTGACCGAGTAAATGCGGAAAAGGTTTTATTAAAATTTGGGACTGGACCTTGAGAAAGGCTGCCTACGTACCCCTTTCGAGGATCAAGTCGGACGTAGTTCAGTTAGAAAGAATTGAACAAGAGATCGAACCGTCTGGCGGGTTCGTCTAGTATGGCGTTGTCATAGAAACATGCATGTCGAAGATGCGCCTATGGTTTCTATGTGCGGAGCTCTTAAGTAAAGAATTGTCCGATCCTTCCAAGAGGAGCGGAGATTTTAAAGCAGGAGGCGCCAAACGTTCTAGGGCCTGGTTCGTCTAGTATGAGCGCTGGTCATAGAAACGGGCATGTCGAAGGTAATGCCTAGGGTTTCTATGTGCGGAGCTCTGAGTAGAAGAATTGTTAGATCTTTCCGAGAGGAACAGGAGTCTGCGGAGAAGATAAAACTAGAACAAGAGGCGGCCAGACGTTCTAAGTCCTGCCTCGCTGGCCTAACCGCCTAAGTTCTAAGTTCTCTAAGCTAGCGGGAGTTCTGTAAGTCTAGATTCTAGGATTTTTCGGATCCTCTTCTCCTCTGCTCTTGCTCTCCTTATATACCCACTCCTAAGTCGGTTTGCCTTAGGATGATGGACCTCGCCTTTGGGCCCAAGTTTATCTCTTCACGAAGTATTCCATTTTTGTCGATCTTTGTAATTATCCTCGAGTTTTCCCCTATTTTTCGGTGACTTGATGTTTATCCGAATTTCGGGAAATCGGATAAACCGTCATAGCCTGATTGGGCCTGAATTCTTAAAATCGTAAGTAAGTCCGTGGACTTGTCTTAAGTCGTTGAAAGTTTTATACGATTTCTCGGAAAGACTATCTTTCTCGTTAAATAAACCGCATAGCCTAAAGGATCGATGTTCAAATTAATCGATCTTGTTTTATGCGATATCTTCTACGAGAAATCCAATCCTTCTATTTTTTGTCTTAAAACATCGAGGACGATTCCAACAGAATCGAAAGATGTTCATTCCGTAGCCGTGATCGTACCAAACTCACGAGGATCGATCCAAACAAGGCAAGATGGGATCAGACCGAGCATGATGGGACCGAGACCAAGACAAGGGCCGTCGACCGGCGTCAGGGGGCTTGCCGCCGGTGCCAGGCCGGCTTGCGGGACAAGTGCCGCCGGCGCCAGGCCGCCCGCTGACGTGCCGGCCGATGCCAGGTCGAGTGCCGCCCGGCGCCAGGCAGTGCCGCGGCGCCAGGCGAGTGCCGCCCGCGGCGCCAGGCGAGTGCCGCCCGCCCGGCGCCAGGCGAGTGCCGCCCGCGGCGCCAGGTCGGGTGCCGCCGGCGCCAGGTCGGTACGCCGGCGCCAGGCGAGTGCCGCCCGCCCGGCGCCAGGCGAGTGCCGCCCGCGGCGCCAGGCGAGTGCCGCCCGCGGCGCCAGGCGAGTGCCGCCCGCCCGGCGCCAGGGGTACTTTGCCGCCGTGGGTTTTCCGTTGCCCGATCTTTCCCACGCTAGTCGCTCGTAGGGAAATCTTTGGGTTTGGAAGGATCTTTAGCCGTAGATTTCGAGATAACCGTTTTCGACCTCACGAGAGAGTGGATATTCTAATTTGAGAAAATCGCGTTATAACTTCTTTTCAATTTATCCGAGACTTTTGTTTTGAGAAATAGTTTCCAGAGACTTTCAGTCATTGATTCCGCTGCGGACCGATTTTGACACCAACAAATCATAAGTGGGCCGTTTTGGTCATGTCGGGCAACTTAGACGTTTTTACGGTTTTTCGAAAGAATAGTCTTTGAAGGTTTCGCATTCAAGGAACCACAATTCTCGTATAGTCGAGATGTTTGGTGTTTAGAATAACTGCGGATCGCTTTATACGATAAATTGAGATCCATTCATCGCTCGAACCTTTTAAGATTTTCCTAGATTCCTCGAGTATCGGGATCGAGATGGACTTGGATTCATAGACTTTCCGCCTTCAAGGGTTTGAGTAATGAGGCTTGAACTTAGATTTTAAAATATGAAATTTTAAACAATCGAGAAGGCTTTCATGGAAGAATCATTGTAGTTCTCTGACAATCCAGACATGGGTTTAAGTGACCAAGATGCTGCTGCCCGAGATCACGAGACGATTGCAGATGGCGCCAGGACCCTACGCGCGCCAGACGGAGATCGACAGGCCTGCCACCGGGCGCCAGACGGAGACGACGAGCCTGGGCCACGCCAGGCGCCGGGCGCCAGGCGAGTGCCGCCCGCCCGGCGCCAGGCGAGTGCCGCCCGCCCGGCGCCAGGCGCAGCGTGAAGCGGCCTACCGCCCGGCGCCAGGCGAGTGCCGCCCGCGGCGCCAGGCGAGTGCCGCCCGGCGCCAGGCTGGGAGTGCGCCCGGCGCCAGGCGAGTGCCGCCCGGCGCCAGGCGCAGCGTGAAGCGGCCTACCGCCCGGCGCCAGGCGAGTGCCGCCCGGCGCCAGGCCAGCCAGCGTGGCAGCGTGCCGCCCGGCGCCAGGGTACTTTGCCGCCGTGGGTTTTCCGTTGCCCGATCTTTCCCGTTAGTCGTTAGATGCGGAAATCTTTGGGTTTGGAAGGATCTTTAGCCGTAGATTTCGAGATAACCGTTTTCGACCTCACCAGAGAGTGGATATTCTAATTTGAGAAAATCACGTATAACTTCTTTTCAATTTATCCGAGACTTTTTGTTTTGAGAAATAGTTTCCAGAGACTTTCAGTCATTGATTCCGTCGTGACCGATTTTGACACCAACAAATCATAAGTGGGCCGTTTTGGTCATGTCGGGCAACTTAGACGTTTTTACGGTTTTTCGAAAGAATAGTCTTTGAAGGTTTCGGCATTTCCGAAGGAACCACAATTCCTCGTATAGTCGAGATGTTTGGTGTTTAGAATAACTGTGATCGTTTTATACGATAAATTGAGATCCATTCATCGTTCGAACCTTTTAAGATTTTCCTAGATTCCTCGAGTATCGGGATCGAGATGGACTTGGATTCATAGACTTTCCGTCTTCAAGGGTTTGAGTAATGAGGCTTCGAACTTAGATTTTAAAATATGAAATTTTAAACAATCGAGAAGGCTTTGCGGAAGAATCATTGTAGTTCTCGGACAATCCAGACATGGGTTTAAGTGACCAAGATGCTGCCGTTGCCGAGATCACGAGACGATTAGCAGATGAAGCCAGGACCCTTGCCGCCGGGCGCCAGACGGAGACGACAGGCCTGCCACCGGCGCCAGGCGCAGCGTGAAGCGGCCTACCGCCCGGCGCCAGGCGAGTGCCGCCCGCCCGGCGCCAGGCGCAGCGTGAAGCGGCCTACGCCCGGCGCCAGGCGCAGCGTGAAGCGGCCTACCGCCCGGCGCCAGGCGCAGCGTGGGTGGCCTGCCGCCGGCGCCAGGCGCAGCGTGAAGCGGCCTACCGCCCGGCGCCAGGCGCAGCGTGAAGCGGCCTACCGCCCGGCGCCAGGCGCAGCGTGAAGCGGCCTACCGCCCGGCGCCAGGCGGCTCTGTCTCGCCTGCCGCCCGGCGCCAGGCGGCTCTGTCTCGCCTGCCGCCCGGCGCCAGGCGGCTCTGTCTCGCCTGCCGCCCGGCGCCAGGCGCAGCGTGAAGCGGCCTACGCTGGCGCCCTGCCGCCGCCGCCAGCGCCCTGCTGTCCGTGCGTGTCCTGCATCCGCCCGGTGCCTGCTGTTGCTTGCCTTCGTTGATCCTCGGCTCACGGTCCGCTCATGCCTTCCCCGCGGAGTTCATCGAAAGTGACGCACCGCTTCTTGGTTTTGATCGTCACTTAGTTTTCTTCGAGGACTTTCGGTGACGATTTCGCCGTTGACCGAATTTTGACCCCAACACTGATTGGGCCTGAATTCTCAAAATCGTAAGTAAGTCCGTGGACTTGTCTTAAGTCGCTGAACGCTTTATACGATTTCTGAAAGACTATCTTTCTCGTAAAATAAACCGTGATAGCCTAAAGGATCGATGTTCGAGTTAATCGATCTTGTTTGACACGATATCCTCTACGAAATCCAACCTTTCTAATTTTTGTCGTGAAACATCGAGGATGATTCCAATCGAAGTCGAATCGAGATGTTAATTCCAGAGTCCTGATCAGATCAAACTCACGAGGATTGATCCAAGCAATCCAAGACGGGATCAGACCGAGCACGATGGGACCGAGACCGAGACCAGGGCGAGGACCGTCGACCGGCGCCAGGCGGCTGCGTCGCGCTTACGCCCGGCGCCAGAGCTTACGCCCGGCACTAGGCGGCTGCGTCGCGCTTACGCCCGGCACTAGGCGGCTCGTCGCGCTTACGCCCGGCGCCAGGCGCAGCGTGAAGCGGCCTACCGCCCGGCGCCAGAGCTTACGCCCGGCACTAGGCGGCTCGTCGCGCTTACGCCCGGCACTAGGCGGCTCGTCGCGCTTACGCCCGGCACTAGGCGGCTGCGTCGCGCTTACGCCCGGCGCCAGAGCTTACGCCCGGCGCCAGGCGGCTCTGTCTCGCCTGCCGCCCGGCGCCAGGCGGCTCTGTCTCGCCTGCCGCCGGCGCCAGGCCGGCTCTGTCTCGCCTGCCGCCGGCGCCAGGGATTCTCTACCGCCCGTGGGTTCTCCGTCGCCCGATCCTTCCTCCGTTGATCGTTCGTACGGGAAATCTTTGAGTTTGGAAGGATCTTTAACCGTTGATTTCGAGATAACCATTTTTAACCCCAACAATCAGTGATCCTTTGAATCCTTTCTTCATGACTTTCAATGCTGAACTCGTGCCATCCTAACTTCCTGTAGGCATGTTCTGAAAGATCGCTAAGCTCTGCTTGCATTGAATCAAGGCGTTGGATCATCTTGTCATGGATGGAGCTGGTATCGATCGATTCCTGGGTTTAAATATTGGTCGATGGCTGTTGAAGTCCATCGATCTATGCGCTGGTTGCTCGGTCGATCGATTCTAAGGGCGCAGGTCTGCTCGCAAGCTGTCTCTGAATAGCTTTAATTTCTTTCTGCATCCCTTCTATGCTAGATTCCATGCTTCCAACCTCGTTAACAAGCGGGAAATACATTTGGTCTAGACGTCTATCTTGTGAATCATCAACGCTTGTTATTTCTGTGTAGACATCATCAGCTAATTTATCCAAATCGTCTCTGGTATAGATCTCTGAAGTCTGTATATCGATCGATGCAATAGGTTGCTTATCGGTCGATTTTTGCTTCTGCGGATTCTCGTGAAGCTTTTCTGCAAAGAGCTTCATATGGCCGTCGATTTCAGTCAATTGCCTATCGATCGATGTGAGGTTGAGCTTGTCGATCGATGCAATCGATGCAGCCTGATAATCAAGTTGACGTTGGAACTTCTCATCCTCCTGCTGCGTAGTATCTATGCGTAGTGCGAGTTCCTCCACTTCTTTGTCTACTAAGAAGTGTATATCAGCAATTTTCCTCTCAACTGCTTTCAGACGAGTCAATCCTCCAAAAGGATTGCAAGGTGCAGCGGGGTTCATATCTGCATGTGCTTCATTGATAAGGCGGATAGATCTCTTCGTCTCTTCTGTGCAGATTCTTAGATCTGCTAGGTTGTGAAAGATACCCTCACAGGTTGTGGTTTGTTTGATGCTGAGACGAGCTTCTGCTTTCTTCAATTCTTTCCAGATATCTCCAAGAGACTCATCAACCTCATGTTTTGAGTAAGTGGTCGATGGTGTGGGCTCCGTGTCGATCGATGTGGATGTTACTCCGTCGATCGATATTGATCTTTTCTGGCTATGGTTCTGTGTGTTGCGAAGATCTTCAAGTTCCAGCTCAAAACGTTGAACCTTCTTGAGTAATCCTTGCTCTGCACTGAACATCCAGTTCATCTCGCTAAGCTTGTGCATTGCCTCTTCCAAACTCTTTTCCATGGAGAGCTTTTCCCATTTGCGTTCTCCAAGTAAACCGGTGAACATCTCGTTGATCTCGTCCTTGGTGTAGGTTTCTTGCACCAATTCTCTTCTTGTAAATGAACTAGCGTGCTCTGGTAGACAGATGTAGGAGCGCTCGTCCATTGAAGTTCTTTGGAGCAGTTTCTTGATGTCGTCTTTAGAAATTCTGATGACGTCACCATCTATTCCTCTAGCAAAACCATTCTCGTCTCTGTAGACCCCATACTCATCTCTCTGCTCCCAAAAGAATTTTCGAACTCCATATCGAAAGGCTCTCTTTCCGAATTCGGGACACTTATCGATCGATGCAACACACTCTGTATCGATCAATTTTTGTTGAAGATATGGATCCTTCCTGTTGAGATGGTTATCATCAGCTTCCTTTGGCTCGGTTGTTGTGTCTGCCTCCTGGTGCTGATAATGGTGGTCTGGTCCGTAGCGTTGTTGCTGGAATAGGTTATGGGATCCATTGGCTAACTATAGGACGTCTGCAATGTCTTCTTTGGATATGTGGAGTGTTCGTCCATCCATTGAGCGTGCAAAGCCTTGTGAATCCCTGAAAATACCAAACTCATCCGGGATTAGATTACCGAAATTAAGTACATTTGAATTTGTTACCTGGGATGGTTGGGTGTATGTATCGGTCGATGGCACTGGTTCTGAATCGGTCGATGGTTGTTCAGGCCTATCGGTCGATTGTACTCGTGCCGTGTCGATCGATGAGACTTCTTCAGGTTGGGTGATGTGTGTTGGTGTGGCGGTCTCGACCGCGAAGCTTTCGTACTGGTAGTCACTTGCCCAGCTCCCGATTGAGTAGTCTCCGTCTCACTTGTTGTTGACTGTGTTGTCAAATGATGCGAGGCAAGTAGTATCGATCGATGGGGAGAAGGCCATGTCGATCGATGTCGCGATTCTGAGGTTGTAGTGGAGAAGTTGATCTTCATCTTCTCGAAGGTTTTCACATTCTATAGCTCTCTCCTCCTCGTAATCATCAGTATACTCCTCAATATGAGTAGTATTTGCAGCATATGGTGGGATGTAGTAGTCATTCTCCCACGTGTTTACTTCTAAATCACCTTCTGGAAACTCCTCGTCGTTCTAATGGAATAGTGAATCGATCGATGACCATGTGTGGCAGTCGATCGATGTCGTTTCACCAGAGATGATCGATGAGACAGTGCTTCTATCGATCGATTATGCGGTCTCTGTCTCGTATTCACCTTGTGAGTCGTATTCATCTCCACAATAGCAAACAGCTACAAAGTCTGAGCCGTCTTGGATCTTCTTAGGGACCTTGATGACTCGTACTGGATCATAGTAGACCGTAGAGTTGATCAGGGTTAGGCACAGTTTGTTTGTCTGAAGGTCGCAGACTGCTCCAACTGTGGCTAGGAAAGCTTTTCCAAGTAGCAAAGAAGTAGGTAGGGTTATCTTGACGTCCAAGACATGGAAGTCTACTGGAATTAGGGCTTCTCCTATGGTGACCTCAAGGTTTCTCACAATTCCTCGAGTTCTGCTGAGAACAATCCACAAAGATGAGCGATTCTTGATGGGCTCTATCTTCAGACCTAGATGGTCTGCTATCACCTTGGGTAAGATGCTAACTCCAGATCCTGTGTCACATAGGGCACGTGGTAAGTTGATTCCATGGACTGAGCAAGGAACAACGAACTTCCCTGGATAACCCTTCTTCTATAGTTTGATCCTCTTCTTCATACTTTCTCTGACTTGGTTGAACATCCTCTTGGTGTCTTCTTCTGTCTCCTTAGTTTCTCTGAAAAACATCCACAATCTGTGTGAAAAGTAGGCTTCTTCAAAGGGTTTCTCTGTAGGTATCCTTAGAACTCTCTTTCTGAAACTTGCCAACTCTTTCTCATTAACTCCTCTTTTAAGGTGTTTAGGAACCTTCTCTTTCCTTTTTCTGAGAACTCTTCCATCTTTTTCCTTTTCTATCTCCATTGGATCAATAATATCCGTGGGTTTCTTCATTATGGTGGTTGGTGGGTTTCTGGAAGGCTTAGATTGCTCCCGGAGTGCATTAAGTCGTGCAACATCTATCTTGGTAAGTTGCACTCGGCATGTGATAACGGAATATCGATCGACATCTTCTGGAGTGTGTCGATCGATTTCTTTATCAATCGATCGATCGATGGGGAGAAGGCCATGTCGATCGATGTGGTGATCCTGACATCGATCGATGTGGTAGGGCTGGGCGGATGTGGGTGCTTTGCTGCGAACTCCTCGTGAGTAAGTATCTTCACGGTATTGCACTCGTTGGTGGATCCTTCAAGATCCATCGGTCGATGCTCGTTTTGTTGCATCGGTCGATTTGTGTTGGCGTACATCGATCGATGTGGTGATCCTGACATCGATCGATTCCAGTGGTTGCCACCAATTCTTCCAATCTGTAAGTCTCCCTCTTGCAGCTTCTCTTGCTTTACCACTCTCCAAAAATCATCCTCTATGATAGCACTGACGTTGTGGCCTGTTGTTTCTTCTCAAGTCCCTTTTCCTAAAGCTTCCTGCTTCTTAACAGCTTCTCCTGTCTGGATCACTTGAGTCTCTAGTTTCTTCATATGGGTACTCAAAGCATCAAGCTTTGTGTTCTAAGTGGTGTAGACAGCATCAATCTTTCCATTGAAGTTCACCTCTATTTGCTGCTGGCTTTCAAGAACTTTGCTGAGCATGTCTTCTAGCTTTCCTTCTGTGGTTGGTGTGGGTGGCTTCATGTAAGATGAGTTTCCATAACTCCTGTTGTTGTTGGGGTTGCTGCTGTTGAAGTTTCCTCTCTGTCCTGAGAAGTTTCTGTTTCCTTGGTTTCCAGACCTCTGAAATCCGGTTCCACTAATCCGGTTGACTTCTGTGTCTGTGTAGTCATCTTCTTCATCAGCTTCTGCATCCTCCACTAAGCAGATTTGCCTTTTTAGCAGTTTCTGAACATTGTCAAGTGTAGCTTGTACCTCATTTATTTGTTCCTTTCCAAGGAACGCTGCAGATCTTTCTCTTACAATGTTCTTTGTGCTGTTGCTGGATGCTAGGTTGTCTATTAGCTTCACAGCATCTTCAGGATTCCTTGTGGTGAAGTTGCCTTCACTCTCAGTGTCTAGAGCCATCTGATATTTCAGTGCGATGCCTCTGAAGAAAGTGCAGAGCAGCTGCACTTTGTTGAATCCATGGTGTGGGCAGTCTCGCTGGTAAGACTTGAATCTGATCCAGGTATCCTTGAATGACTCTCCAGGCTCCTGATTGAATGTGGCAATTTTCCTCCTTAAAACTTCAGCGCGCACATCATCAAAGAAGTTACGCAAAAATGCATTTTTGATGTCGCTCTAGGATGTAAGAGATCCTGGTGGTAGCTGCTTAAGCCACTACAAAGCTTCTCCAGATAAAGAGTGTTTGAAGAGCTTACAGAAGGTAGTCCACAGGGACTCCATTGGCTTTGATAGCAGATATGAGATTCGAACCTCTCCGTGATGGTCCATGGATGCTCACCGACAGCCCATAGTAAGGTATCTGTCCCACAAGGGTGTAGTACTGCGGCTTGAGCTCGAAATCGCCTCTGAATAGCAGGGGGACGAATGGCTGATCTGTTGGTGTAGAACTGATCTGGACGGTTGTAGTAAGCTAGTGTTCGAGCAGCCTCTTCTACAGGTTGAACAGCTCCTCGTAGGTGCAGTTTCTGGCTCAGGGATTACTTCATTCCGAAGCGCTGAGTTTCTGACCTGCTTCATTACGAAGGTGACCTTCTTGGTCACGCAAGTCTCCATTCTAATCTCGTGAGAATAATAAAGCAACCATGACTCTCATGGAGTAGTATCGATCGATATACGGTTAGGGGTATCGATCGATGTCGGATGAAAGATGTCGGTCGACGGTGAAGTATTGTCGGTCAACGTGAAGGTGCGAGTGTCGGTCGACGAAGACGGTGTCTCGGTCCGCAGAGGTACGTCGGTATCGATCGACAGGCAGTTGATGGCGTCGATCGATGCGAACGGATTTCCTTGGCGGATTGAACGCTCCAAGCTAGCAGGGTCTTCTCGAGAACAAAGTTGGGATTCCTTGTTGCTTCGGTGCTGCTGGGCAGGTACCGAAAAGACAAGAAAATTTTTGTGTCGAAAACAAATTAAAACAAAATAGAAATAACCTGACCTAATCAGATTAGATCCTATTGTATCAAAGCTCCCCGCAACGGCCAAATTTGATATCACTCAAATTACCCTAAGGAGTGACTTTACTCTCTCAAATAAGAGGTTCAGCTTGTAGTATTTAGGATCGAATCCACAGAGAGCTAGTGTACAAATAAGATGCAATCTTAATGACTATGCTAGGTTGAAAATAGTTTAAAGTAAAGTGCAGGTTTGCTGAGTAAGGATGAGATTACTCAGTTGAAAGGATTTGGTTTTGAAAACAGTAAAGAAAAGTAGTTAGATTAAGGGTAAGTATTCAGGAATTCAGAATTATAAATACTATAAAGGCTAACAAGTTGCTTGCATGATATGTCAGAGCTCAACACTTATTAAATGAATCCATCAGCTCTCGCATTATTTAGACCATCTATTACTTAGATGCTAAATGGTGTTGCGGTCGGCTACTCTGCTGATGGTATCGCTCGATAGTTCGATAGGAATATCGACCGATACACCTCTAGCTACGTCGATCGATTACTCTATAGGAGTATCGATCGATACGACTCTAAGCAAGCTTTATGCGCGAGTTGATACAATGCTCACCATGATCTTAGATCAGCTTTCACATATCTCAAGAGGGTCATAGCATGTTTAGGATGTTATCAGGTATTGCATGTAATGAACAATGCAATCCAAGTTCATGTTCTAGGTAGCTAAGCTAGAAAAAGCATTAGTGAACAATCCTAACAATAAATATCACAACTATAGCAATTATAGGCTGGGGCTAATCCCTCATATCCTATTTAAACCCTAAATCAAACAAATGAATATACTCAGACATGGCTAAGTAGTTCATAGCAACAAGGTAATAATAGAAGTTCATAGACCTATTAGAGGGTGAACACTTAGGTTCCAATCACAAATATCTTTGGATCTCTCCTCTAGGTCTAGAATTCTATAACCTTTGTTAACAAATAAAGAACTGAAAGAAATAGTAGAAGTAGAAGAAACTTGAATAAAACATGTATTGTAGAAAAGACTTATAAAATTGAATTGTAAAAGCTTGTATCTAATGCCAAAACACTTAGGCATATAAATATATGAGTTCATTAGGTTAAAAAACTCGCCAGGGGAATTCTTGTAAAATGTGATATCTTGGGCTTCAAGTTCGGCCAGGTCCAACTTGTCTTTCAGCCGCCTCAGTATCGATCGATAGTACAGGGTGTACGTCGATCGATTATGGTCTCGATGTATCGTTCTTCGGCTAATGTGTGTCGATCGATTGCACAGAGTGTGCATCGATCGATGTGTAACTCTGCTGTCGACCTATGGTCTGATAGAAATATGAAGAACAGAGTGATAACAGAGTGAAAAACAGAGAAGGAATGAGAGAGATAATGGCGAGAGAGAGAGAGAGATAAGTGAAGGAGAACTCTTTTCCCTTAACTTTACTTAGTAACCTTACAATGTATATTTAAAGACAAATCAGGACAATGAGGACAAAGAGAATAAGCTTAAACTAATGGGAGCTGGTCGATGATAGTGACCCTTCCTGAACGGCTCCAGCTCCTTAAGATGGACATGTGACTTTAAATATATTCAAATCAGCCACTTGTTCTTCTTGTCCAAACTCGCCAACGGTCTCCTTCCTCTTCTAGATCAGTCCTTGGCGAGTCTCTCTTGTTTCTCCTTGCCTTCCAAGGCACTCTAGGGTAGATATGTTTAACTTGAACTCCAAGACTGTACGGACAGACTTGTGTCCCAAGTTTGCACATACTACAAGTGAATCCGGATGTAAGGCTCCTCTTCTCTTTGTTGATTTATGTCTTCATGTCAATACTCCCCCTCAAGCTTTACCATAAGGCATGGTTAAGCTTGGAAACCATGAAGACATCCCTCATTAAAACCTTTTGTGTGAAAAACCCAATGGGACAAAAACACACAAGAGGAAAAAGAGTAGATGCTTCATGGCTTAAGGAGATCATGATCTAGACAAGTCTATGAGTCCCAATCTTGGATGGATGGACTCACAGACCTTAGTGCTTGCTCCTTTGGTGAAGATATCAGCTAGCTGGTCTTCACTTCTAGTGTAGCAAGGTAGTATGATCTTCTGCTCCACTGCTTGTCTCACCTTGTGACAATCCACTTCAATGTGTTTTGTGCTCTCATGGAAGACTGAGTTGGATGCTATGTGTATGGCAGCCTGGTTATCACAATGCATTGTTATTGGTGTTGCTGTCTCAATGCCCAAGTCTCTTAACAAGTTCCTGATCCAGATAAGCTCACTAGTAAGCTTCCTCATTGCTCTATACTCTGCCTCAGCACTTGAACATGATACCACCTTCTGCTTCTTGCTCTTCCAAGTAACCAGATTGCCTCCTATGAAGGTACAATAGCCTGTAGTAGACCTCCTGTCCACTCTATCACCAGCCCAATCTACATCACAATATCCCACAATTTCTGTGCTCTTGTTGCAACCCATCCAAACACCTTGACCAGGAGCCTTCCTTAGATATCTCATGATCCTTTCCACCATATTCCAATGATGAACCTTTGGTGCTTGCATATACTGGATGACTTGGTTTACAGCAAAACAGATGTCTGGTCTTGTAATAGTGAGATAGATCAGCTTCCCAACCATTCTCCTATAGAGCTTGAAGTCGCCAAACTGAGTATCATCAATCTCCCCCTCACGCAAGACTTTGTAACCCTCTTCAAGTGGTGTTTTGGCTACTCTTGCTCCAAGTTTTCCTGCCTCATTTAAAAGATCAAGTGTGTACTTTCTTTGAGATAAGAATAGCCCCTCCTTAGAGCGGCATATCTCAATCCCTAGAAAGTACTTTAGCTCACCCAAATCTTTAATATCAAATGTAGACTTAAGAAAAGCTTTGGTAGAGATGATACCTTCCTTGTCACTTCCTGTGATGATAATATCATCTACATAGATCAGGATCACCACAATTCCTTGCTTGCTTGTGAGAGTGAAGAGAGTGTGCTCAGGTTCAGATTTTACAAACCCTCTTCCATTGAGAGTTGTACTCAGCTTGTGGTACCAAGCTCTTGGAGACTGTTTTAATCCATAGATTGCTTTCTTCAATCTTAAAACATTTCCTGGTTTAACCATGTCTTCCATACCAGGTGGTGGTCTCATGTAGACCTCATCTTCCAGCTCTCCTTGAAGAAAAGCATTCTTGACATCCATCTACCATAGATCCCATTCCAAGTTCACTGCCACTGAGAGAAGAATCCTTATGGTGTGGAGTTTTGCTACTGGTGCAAAGGTGTCTAGATAGTCTTCTCCATAGACTTGAGTGTATCATCTTGCTACTAGTCTTGTCTTCTTCCTCTCTGGCTGTCCATTTGCCTTGTACTTGATGGTGAAGAGTAGGCGGCTAGTAACTGCTTTCTTTCCTTTTGGGAGTTCAGTTTCATACCAAGTGTCATTCTTGATCATGGCTCCAACTTCATCTCCAACAGATTCTTTCAACTCATCATGCTCCATAGCTTCTTCATAAGTCTTTGGAACATATTCCTGATCCAGATTGGTGATGAAAGCTGCATGGTCTTGTGGATAGCTTGCAAGGGAGCAGGATGCTTTAATAGGATGAGCCACTACATTGCTGTTGAAGTATACTATAGTGTTGATCCAATTTGATGGGTCTTTCCTCACTCTGGTACTCCTTCTCAATGGTTGACTCTGCTCTACTATTACTGCCTCTTCCTGCCCTTGATCACTATCATCCTGATCACCACTAGACTGATCAGATTCAGCTCCATCTTGATCATGAATTGATGCTGAATCATTTTCTGGTGTTGATTCATGCTCATTTGATTCATGCTCATTGCCCCCCTCAGGATCAGGATGGACTGACTCATCTATTGGTGATGCTTCTTCATGATTAGCATCAACTGGTGGTGTTGGAGTGGTTTTGGGCCACTGCTCCTAGGCTGGGTGATGCCTAAACCCTCCGAATGGTTCTCGATTGTTTGCCCTATCGATGGTCCTTGTGAGAGGTCTCGAGGTTGTCCCAGCTCTTCTCATCATAGTACCCCTTTGATTCCACAAACTTCACATCCCTTGAGACCATTACTCTTCTTGAATCTGGTACATAACATTTGTACCCTTTCTGTGTATGTGAGTATCATATGAACATAGCCTTGACACTCTTGGGATCAAGCTTGTTCCTCTGCTCACCTGGTACCAAGACATAGCACACACACCCAAACACACGTAAGTGATCTATAGGAGGCTGAGTTTTGTTTAATACCTGAAATGGAGAGATATCCTTGAGAACTTTGGTGGGGATTCTGTTGATAAGATAGCATGCAGATACTACAGCATCTCCGTAAAATCTCTTTGGAACATTGGTGTGGAACATCATGCTTCTTGCAACCTCCATAAGGTGGCGATTTTTCCTCTCAGCCACTCTATTCTGTTGTGGTGTGTATGAGCAGCTTGTCTGGTGGATAATCCCATGTTTTGCTAAGTGTTGTTTGAAGGCATTGCTAATGTACTCTCCCCCATTATCAGACCTAAAAATTTTGATCTTGGAATTGAAATGGTTAGTTACATAGTTTTGAACGTTTATAAAAGCTTCTAAAACCTTATCTTTACTTTGAATCAGAGTGAGCCAGGTATATTTTGATTTCTCATCTATGAATGTCACAAAGTATTTATGGTTCTCTCTAGAAACACAAGGTGCAGTCCAAACATCAGAGTGAACTAGATCAAAGCAATTCTCATAAATAGTCATAGATGAAGGAAAAACAGATTTATGATGTTTACCAAGAATACAAGCCTTACAAGGTTCATTTTGCAAAGATAGACTAGGTAACATCAATTTTAAAGCATGAGAATGAGGGTGGCCTAATCTAGCATGCCATAACACATCATTAGCTAAAACAGAAGCAGAATTAAAAGCATAAGTAGAATCTGATAAAAGCTTGGTATCTTCAAGAAAGTACAGCTCTCCCTTGCTCACACCTTTGCCCAGCATCTTACTGGTCTTAATAACCTGAAAGCACACATCATTAGGACTAAAAATAACATTGCAATTAAGGTCATTAGTTTCTCTTTTCACAGATAAAAGGTTAGATGCAAAGGCTGGCATGTAAAAAGCTTGAGATTCTTTATCAAACAGATTCAGTTGTCTATTCCTTCTATTGGAATTCTATCACCATTTGCAATCACAGCACTTCCTAGAGCAGGTTTAATATCACTAATCAGTTTAGCATCCCTAATCATATGATGGGAAGCTCCTGAATCAATAATCAATGGCCTAGCAGTGTGAGATGCATTATGAATAGAATTTAAAGCATTAATCCTTTGGTTACCAGAGTTTGCATTGAGAGCCTTGATTAAGGCCTCAATGTCTGACTTCCTGATGAAGGCATCCTCATGAGATGGCAGTGGCAAGGTGTGGGAAGTGGAGCCACCAGTGTGGGTTGTAGAGATCAAGGCTCTCCCATCATTTCCTATGCGCATGGAGCTTGACACTGGCTGCTCCTGAGCTCTTGCTTCCTGTGCTCTGGCCTGGTTGTATTTGTTGGCTGAGACTGGCCTGAGATGAGGGTGGAGAATCCAGCAATTAGTTTTGGAGTGGCCCTTGTACTTGCAATGCTCACAAGTCACTGACTTGTCTCCTCCACCTCTTGGTTTGAAGTAAGCTTTGTTAGCTGCAGCATTCTCCACCTTCTCAGCCTTTTGTGCCATAGATAAGTCTCCTTTTCCACCACCAAATAGTCCATCTGAGCCTATCTCCTTTTGTAGCTGAGCACATACTTCATCATAGCTTGAAGCTCCTTTTCTCAAGATGTGTCTAACCACATCATTAAAACTTGACTGAGTGTGAAAAACAGTCCAAAGACCTTGTCTTGCTCACTTAGCTTCAAGTGTTTGAGGATCATTGAGCTTCAGCCTTAACATCTCTAGCTCAGACCAAAGTTGGCTATACTTCCCAAGGTGTTTGGTGAAGTCTCCATCTTCTTGCTGCAAGGTGTTGATGGCTCTCTTCACTTCATAGATTCTGGTAAGGTTTGAAGTGTTGCCATACACTCTTTGCAGAGTATCCCACTACGGTTTTGGAGTTGTACAGTGTGAATAAGTGTCCATAAGAGGACCATCAAGAGAACTATGCAGGATAGACAGCACCATGAGATCTTCCTGGCCCCATTTGCCTTCATCTACCACTACAATCTCCTTGCCATCTTCTCCTTGGGTGATCTGCTTTGGAGCTGAACTTGAAGTAACATGCTCCCAAAGACCTCTTCCTCCAAGGGCTGCTATGGTCATTCTAGACCAAGTGATATAGTTTCCTGGTCCCTTGAGTGTGCATGGAATGTGGACTGCTCTGTAATGCTCCATCTTTTCCTTAGGCGCCAAAGAGAAGTTTAAATAATTTTTCAAGAGTTTTTCAATACTGGAACACTCTGGAACTGAGAGAAATCAAGCTTAGAATCAAGATAAACTCTCAAGAAAATTAAATAGAGACAGAACAGAGTGAGCACAGCCAAGAACAGAATGAAAAACTCAAGAACACATATCTATTATCCACTGGATAAAAGAAATCTGAAGAGTAAATTAAGAAAGTAAAGAGATGAATCCACAGAGAAAAGAGAACAGAGTAACTTGGCGGAAGTGATGAGGGTCTCAAGAGCTTATAATCTCTGATACCATGATAGAAATATGAAGAACAGAGTGATAACAGAGTGAAAAACAGAGAAGGAATGAGAGAGATAATGGCGAGAGAGAGAGAGAGAGAGAGAGAGATAAGTGAAGGAGAACTCTTTTCCCTTAACTTTACTTAGTAACCTTACAATGTATATTTAAAGACAAATCAGGACAATGAGGACAAAGAGAATAAGCTTAAACTAATGGGAGCTGGTCGATGATAGTGACCCTTCCTCAACGGCTCCAGCTCCTTAAGATGGACATGTGACTTTTAATATATTCAAATCAGCCACTTTTTCTTCTTGTCCAAACTCGCCAACGGTCTCCTTCCTCTTCTAGATCAGTCCTTGGCGAGTCTCTCTTGTTTCTCCTTGCCTTCCAAGGCACTCTAGGGTAGATATGTTTAACTTGAACTCCAAGACTGTACGGACAGACTTGTGTCCCAAGTTTGCACATACTACAAGTGAATCCGGAAGTAAGGCTCCTCTTCTCTTTGTTGATTTATGTCTTCATGTCAATATGGTCTTGATCTCGGGTGAACTCTTCTTTAAGCTCCAAAAAGGCACCTAAAACATCATTTTTCTCCAAAATGCTTCTGAACCTGAAAACATACCTAATAGACTCCAAAACGTAGATAATAGTAGTAAAAACACTCATATACCATGGGTAAAAACGGGTAAAATCCATGGTATATCACTAGGTTCACCAACAAAACTTACTTGCTCCTTCTTAGCTTGTTTGGAGAGAACCAAATCCAACTTCTCTTGCAAAGACTTGATGTCCCTACTTGTTTGTTGATCTTCACCTCTGTTGGCCCTATCATACTCCTCACTATAGACTGAGTCACTCTTGGCCATGTTCTCTACCAGTTCCTCTGCCTCATGCTCAGTTCTTCCCAAGAAGAAGCCATTGCTAGCTGTGTCCAGCCTGTTCCTTCAAGATGGTAAAGCTCCCCGGTAGAAAGTACTAAGCAAACTCTCTTTGCTGAAACCCTGATGAGGACACTGAGCTTGGTAGTCCTTGAATCTCTCCCATGCCTCATTGAAGCTTTCCAGATTCTTTTGTTGAAACCCAGAGATCTCATTCCTGATCTTAGCTGTTCTTGAAGTGGAGAAGAACTTCTCTAAGAAGACTCTCTTGCAGTCTTCCCAAGTGGTGAAAATGTCACTTGGAATGGACCTCTCCCACTGATGTGCCTTGTCTCCCAATGAGAAGGGGAACAGCTTCAACTTGAATGCATCTTCAGAGACACCATTTGTCTTGGACAAACCACAATATAGATCAAACTTGTACAAGTGATCAATGGGATTTTCAGCTGCAAGACCATGATACTTGTTGTGCTCTATGGTGTTGAGCAGCCCTGACTTGATCTCAAAATTATTGTTCTCCACTGGTGGTGCTCTGATTCCCAGCCTATGACCTTGGATGTGAGGTTGGTCATAGGCTCCAATGGCTCTAGCTTGGCGTGGTTGGTGTTGTGGCTGGCGTGGTGGTCTAAAGATTGTCAGCCCTTGGACCATCGCCTCCTTGGGCATCACCATCTTGAGGATGATGCTCCATATCAAACCCCAATCTCTCCAAATGAGCCTCTTGCTCTACTTCTCTTCTTTGTCTTGCTATCTCCCTCTCAAGTGCAGCAATCTCTTCAACAGTAGGAACCAAGTTAGATGCCCCTCTGCTTCTTGTGATCATACACCTGAAAGTTAAAGATAGAAGAGCCAAGAGAATCAATATCACAAGAAAATAAAAATGACTTAGTCTCAAGCAAGGGACTAAATCCCAATGTCAAAATCAACTTAGAACTTTGCAACGGCGCCAATTTGATGAAGGCCTTTTTGCAAGTCCTTTTAAATGTTGTAGTATACAAGATGTCAATCCAATCCTAAGTGATTCAAAAGCAGTGGGAATGCAAGTTCATGCTTAAGCTAAGTGCAACCAATATAGTGAAGATGAGATTACAACTAAGACAATACTAAAAAGTAATAAAAGAGTGAACTTTCTTTCTCAATGAAGCAAAGGGATTCTTGGGAGAAGGGAAATGACTTTGGGTGACGAAGCTTCAATCTAGGATGGCAGCAACACAATCAATCTAACACCTTAAACCTAGACACAATCCTAAGCAAACTCTATGGTCAAGAAGAATGCTCATTCACTAACATATCTCAAGCATCAATTGGTCATTGGTTGAATAACATGCAAGCAATCATTAAGAACAAGCCTATTAGCTATTCTAACACCTTTAAAACAAGTGGTCATTGGTAAAGAATGTTAAAAGCATTGAAGAGTTGGTTCAGGCATTTCATCATACACCTTGTGGGCAGGAAATGCCTATAAGCCTATTTTGATATGGTGTAGACCAAAATGGCATTAAGAACACTCAACTAGCAAGGAATAAGAAGGATCTACACTAGAACATCCTAGATCTACACCTAATCACCCTTAGTCTCCCTAGCCCATGAATCCTAGAAAGATCTACTCACTAATCTTCATGATTAACCTTAAACCCATGGTTGATTTAAGAGAAATCATGTCGAGAAGCAAGTTTAATCAAATAATCACAAAGAAATAAGAAGAAAAGAGACTAAAGATTCAATCTTTCTTCAAGGTTTCAATGTTCTTAGAGAGAAAAGAAGATAGATCTCCAAAAGAGATTACAAGAGTATTTATACAAGGCTTGAAAGCCCTTAGAAACATAAAAGCAAAATGACTAAAAAGCCCTTAAAAGACTAATGATCTCAGCCAATCAAATGGCTTAAAAAGGAAGAAGCTCGGATACCCTGGTCGGATGAGAAACAACCAGGCCGGGTATGGCTACCCGGGTATGAGGGTTCGTCCAGCATCCATCAGGCTATCAGGCCGTGCGGGTCGTCTAGGCCGGGTGCTCAAGGCCGCGTCCTGAGCTCGTCTCTTCAGTCCAACCCGTGCGGGTACTGGTGGTCGGGTGGTCTTGTCCGGGTGTGTGAGGCCGTGCGGGGTTGTCATCCCGGGTGTGTGAGGCCGGGTGTGTTCCCTAGCGTCCAGCTTCAGTCCAACCCGTGCGGGTCCTTGTCCGGGTGCCTCCATGCACGGGTGGGAACGGACGGGTGTGCAAGGTCGGGTAGGTGCTGGTCCGTTCTCCCATCGCCCCGTTCGGGTGCCTCTGCCCGGGTGCCTCCAGGCCGCGTGCGTTCTAGGTGTCCAGCATCATCAGGACGTGCGGGTCCTTGTCCCCGGGTGGTCCTGGCCGGGCATGGAGCTCGTCCAAGCATGCGCGGTAGTCGACCTCGGGTATGGTCACTCGGGTGGCTTGACATGCTTCCACTCAATTGATCATAACTTCCTTAATATGGCTCCAAATGGCTTGGAACCACTCCCATTGGAAAGCTAACTCAAAATTCTGTGTCTCCACCAAATCGTAGCATCAGAAGATATCTGTAAAGCCTCCGTCCATGTTCATCTTTAAACCCCTCTTTTTCATCATAAAACTCCCAAACATCTCCAATATCTCCAAAGTATACTCCAATACCTAATAGGGACTTATGAATGCAATTATGAACCTAAAGATGTCTAATGCCTAACTTATATGACTGAAATGCATAAGATATGAATGCTAAAAACATGTAAATATGCAAGTCATCAATCCCCATTAAGGACAATCGTAAACCAACATGACCTTAATAAGGGTCATGGTCTGATCGTTTACCAACAACTTCCTTGGCTATACGGCTGAATCTAGCCTCCATGCCAATCCAAAAATACTCAGCGACCACTGCTCCAATCGCTTAACGGTTAAAACAACAATCCACGATTTGTTCATAGAACGCCAAGTGACTATTACGCAAGCAATTTGTCGTATAACCCAGAATCGGAAAATCATACGATAAACTCTTCATACCAAAACTCAGTCCTAACAACCATATGGTTAACAGAAAATTTAAACTTATCATCAATCGATTAAGTTCTATACGCCCCGTAAACACGGCATGAAAAGAAACACTCGTGACAAGGCTCCAAGAGTTATACGAGTCATCCTTAAAATATACAAACAAATCCTGGAAGGCCAACACTTCACGATGTACAGTGAATGTAGACGTTTCTCCCTGGGTCAAATTCTGCGACCCTTTGTCCTCGTCCAAACTGAAACAACAGTTTCTGGCTAACGTTAAGCAAAACATCTCCAAGCCCGCAAACATTTCATTCACGAAATGCGGCACAAGGAAAACTCGACCTTCAGCACTGCGAGACGTCGCTAACGCTCGAAGGACATTCTTTTCCTCAAAACGTTCCAGACAAAATTCTCGTCTCAGGAACTCTAAACTGTAACACACCTTCAAAACGGTATCATGTCGTTGTTGCTGATCACAGCAAACGAACTCTAACGTCCGAAACAGACAATAGCCGCCTTTAAAAGGGTAGGTTCTCTTACATCCGACAAAGATAACGTAGCGCGCTATACAAGAAAACCGAAATTTGGTTTAGCACTTCCTAACGAGTCGCTCGATCGATACCCAGACAAATCATATAAGCCGATAACACCGGCGGATTTTAAAACGGTACGAGTCAGGTTAAAATTGCAAACAGGCAAAACGAAATCCGATTTGTCATCGCAAAGCCTCAGTTCGAGAGTAAACCTAGGTCTTGCCCTAAACCCAGCCTTGCTGGTACTTAACATCTCACAGGCATAGTATCAACACCCCGACACGACATCCCAAAATTTGTCTCTTCATTTATATTTGTACGTTTATGAGTCTCCGCAAACCAAAAGACTTCGGGAATTCTCATCTTACACAACGACAGGTATGGTGATCATCTGAGAGATAGGAATGAGACGACAACTCACACCATGTCCCTCTAACTTCGAAAAACAGAAGTTCTCTCAATTTATAGAAACCACGATTTTATAAATTTGAGCAAATTATTTTTACAGGCCCTAAAACGGGCAGGGATTCAGAGCCACCAACGGCCAGTCCCGAAAAATACATCATGGCCTCACAAGGCCAGACCAAAACAAATACCATCAACAGCATCATGCTCAAAAGTCTCTGCACGACACATAACCAGACCATATAAGTCTCGCTAGAAAACAGATCACAAGGGACGTAAACTCCAAAGGCGTAGGCAGCCTTCGAAAGGCGCAGCCCCAATCTTACCACTTTCAACGGAGCCTTTCAACCATTAATTCCGCCTATCTTACCCGACATGTCTTACCGCTCGCAAGAACATCGCGAAGGTTCTAACGAGCTGGGGGCTAACTGTTGGGGTCAAAATCGGTCACGACGGAATCAGCGGCTGAAAGTCTCGGAAAGTATTTCTAAACAAGAAGTTTAGGTATGATTTGAAAAGAAGTCATACGAGATTTTTCAAATTAGAATATCCACTCTGTTGGGGTCGAAAAAGGTTATCTCGAAGTCAACGGCTAAGATTATTTTTTACTTATGGGTTCTTCGTGATACACTTCTTGAAAGTAAGATCGGAAGATGACGGGCGTGCGCGTACAAGAGTCCCCGGGAAAATCGGTACGAAAAAAGGCGGATCAACCCAATCAAGATCCGCTTGCCCAAGGGCGTCAAGATTCGATCACAACAAAACCCTAAAGAATCTGCCTCGGACCTTCAAAGAGGTCGTTCTCTCAAACCGTGAGGAACCAGAAAGCGATCAGGATACAAAATCGAAGCCCTCGCCGAGATCTTCAGAACTGGCGCGACTAATGTCGAGGCGCCCGGCTTCGCCGTGCTGGCCCGGCGCCAGGTGCCGGCTTCGCCGTGCTGGCCCGGCGCCAGGTGCCGGCTTCGCCGATGCTGGCACCGGGGCGGCGCCGGCTTCGCCGTGCTGGCCCCAGCGCCAGGTGCCGGCTTCGCCGTGCTGGCCCCAGGCGCCAGGTGCCGGCTTCGCCGTGCTGGCCCCTGGCGCCAGGTGCCTGCTCGCCCGTGCTGGCCCCGGGCGCCAGGTGCCGGCTCGCCCGTGCTGGCCCCGAGCGCCGGCGCTTCCAGTCTGTTCCCAGCTAGTCCGATTTAGATCGCACCTCGTGGCTTCCGTGAAGTCGTAGCACCTTAGCTATGGACATAACGTTCCTCGGTTCAACTCGATTGGAGTTATCCTCGAAGTTTTACAACTAGAGCTAGGAAGGTTGGTTCTTCCGCAAAGTGTATCGTGGAAAACAAGGACGATCAACTTGAACATCGATTCTTTAGGCTATACGATTTGTTCTGCGGAAAAGATAATCTTTCCAAGAAATTGTACGAACGTTCGAGGGCTTGAAGCTTGTCCACGGGCTCACTTACGATTTTGGGGATCCAAGCCCAATAGGAGCTATGACGATTTATCCTAACTCGCGGAAGTAGGATAAATGCTAAGTTTCTGCGGATAAATGTCAAGACTCGAGGATAACTACGAAGATCGACGGAAAATGGAATATTTCCAAAAGAGATAACCTTGGGCCCAAAGGCGAAAGGGTAAACGGGCCACCGACCT
The DNA here is from genome assembly GCA_016771965.1 of Brassica carinata. NCBI lineage: Eukaryota > Viridiplantae > Streptophyta > Magnoliopsida > Brassicales > Brassicaceae > Brassica > Brassica carinata. The sequence continues at coordinate 27,915,841 of CM028690.1, forward strand.
AAAACGACTATATAAGGAGGGCTTAAGCAGAAGAGAAAGGGATCCGAAAATCTGAGATTGGAGACCTAGAGAGCTCCTGTTAGCTGATAGAACTTAGAATTTAGGCGTTTAGACTAGCAAGGCAGGCCCTAGAACGTCTGGCCGCCTCCTGCTCGCAAATCTCCGCTCCTCACGGAAGGATCGGACAATTCTTTTACTCTAGAGCTCGGCACTTAGAAACCCTAGGCATCATTCTCGACATGCATGTTTCTATAACCCATGCTCATACTAGACGAACCCGCCCAGACGGTTTGATCTCTTGTTCAATTCTTTCTAACTGAACTACGTCCAACTTGATCCTCGATAGGGGTACGTAGGCAACCTTTCTTAAGTTCCAGTCCCAAATCTTAACAAAACCTTTTCCGCATTTTTTTGGTCACTTGTCGTTGGCTCTCGCAGAGAATCCGGACCTCTAGGAAAGTAGGTTTTTCGTTGCTTTCCTCCATTATTATTCATTAAAATCAACAGTGTGAATTTCGGTTCCCACACAGCCATATTCCGACTGATCCACGTTTTCTTCTGGCTGGTTTTCGATTTCCTACGCATCCTCAATCTGCGCCCTAATCAGATTGGCGACTATTGGCGGTCCGATGCTCGGATGTTCTATGAACTCAACAGGGATTATTCTCTTAAGTCCTGGATCCGAGCTCGACGCAAGTGCAGCCAAGGCGTCTGCTTGGGCGTTTTCCTAGCGGGGAATCCTGGTGAGGGCGAATTGATTGAAGTCTTGGGCTAGGTTTTGGACGAGTTTCAGATATGCGTCCATTCTCTCGTCCCTTGCTTCGTACTCTCCGTTGTACTGAGTTGCGACCAGCTGAGAACCGCAGTAAGCGTGGATGTTGCGAATTTTCAGTCCGTGGGCTAGTCGTATACCTGCAACGAGTGCCTCATATTCTGCCTCGTTGTTTGATGCGTGAAAGTCCAATCGGAACGATTATTCCAGGATCTCTCCGGTTGGCGAGGTGAGTTAAATCCCTATCCAGGATCCTTGTTTGGATGATGACCCGTCGACGTGAAGGAGACAAATTCGAATTTGGCTCCTTGTTCGTCATATCTCTTGCGGGTAATTCTACCAGGAAGTCTGCCAGCACCCGAGACTTCGCGCAAGTCCTCGGGTGGTATTCGACGTCATATTCGCTTAGTTCGACCGCCTATTTTGCGAGTCTGCCGGACTGGCTCAGGCTGTGTAGAATCGTTCACAGGGGGAAAGTGGTTAGGATTACTATGGTGTGGGATTGGAAATACGGCCTGAGTTTTCTTGCAGATGTTACAACGGCAAACGCTAATTTTCTAATCAGGGGGTACCGCGTTTAGGCGTCTAGCAACGTTTTACTTATGTAGAAGATTGGTTTCTGATCACCACGCTCTTCCCTGATCAAGATGCTGCTTATTGTCGTTGTTGAAACCGCGATGTACAGAAACAGAGGTTCTCCCTCTACTGGTTTGGCAAGAACCAGAGGAGTGGCCAGGTAATGTTTCAGCTGTTGGATAGCCTTCTCTCATTCTTCCGACCATTCGAACTTTTTGTTCCCTTTTAACGTATCGTAGAAAGGTAGGCACTTGTCCGTTCAGCGCGAGATGAAACGATCCAAAGCTGCGACCCTTCCGGTTAGCCTTTGAACTTCTCGATTGGTCTTTGGGGAGGCAATCTCTATTAGCACGTTAATCTGTTTAGGGTTGGCCTCGATCCCGTGACACGTGACAAGGTAGCCAAGAAACTCCCCCGATGCTACAGTGAATCTGCATTTCGCCGGGTTCAGCTTCATGTTATGCAGGTTTAACCTTGCGAAGCATTTCTCCAAGTGGGACACGTGATCGTGTTCGTTAAGGGATTTTACGAGCATGTCATTGATGTATACTTCGATAGTCATTCCGAGCTGCTCAGAAAACATACGATTGACAAGTCGTTGGTAAGTGGCGCCTGCGTTTTTGAGGCCAAACGACATTACTTTGTAGCAATACGTTCCGCGATCGGTGATGAACGCGGTTATTTCACGATCGTCGGGATTCATCATGATCTGATTGTACCCGGAGAAAGCGTCCATAAAAGATAAGATTTTGTTCCCTGTTGTTGCTTCGACCAGTCGATCGATGTGCGGAAGCGGAAACAGTCTTTTGGACAGGCTTTGTTGAGATCGGTCAAATCTACACACACTTGCACTTGCCATTTTTCTTTTTTACAACGACAGGATTGGCGAGCTAATCTGGGTATCTGACCTCTGTTCTCGACCCCACTTTGAGGAGTCTTTCGATCTCCTCGTTGACTGCAGTGGCGCGCTCTGGTCCCAACTTTTGTCTTTTCTGTTTGACGGTTTTATGAGTCGGGTTGATGTTGAGTTCGTGACATGTTATGCTAATGTCGATCCCCGGCATATATTCTGCGGCCCAAGCGAACGTATTGAGGTTCTTCTTTAGACAGGCTATGATTTCTGCCTTTAATGGCTCGCAGAGGTGGTCTCCAATCTCGACGCATCGTTCTGGAAAAGATTCGTCGAGACATACTGAGATTACGGGCTCACAAGTTGGTTCGCGCTTTCCTTCCAGGGCCTCGGCTCTCTGAGACTGCCAAAAGATTTCTGACGAATCTTGGTTTGGGGCTTTTTTGTCGAGGGCCGGCCTCTTTTTGTTGGAAGTCTCAGTCATCGAGTTCTTTCGTTTTAAATGGGCAGCGAAGCAGACTTGTGATATCCTGCGATCTCCTTGTATTGTTTCGATCCCGTGGGGAGTCGGAAACTTAAGGCACAGGTAGAAAGTCGAGGGAATTGCTCGCATGGAATTTAACCATGGAGTCCCAACGATCGCATTGTATGATGTCGGGCGATCGACGACTAAGAATTCCGCGATTTTGGTGACGCTGCCGGCTCTAACCAAGAGGCTGATCTAGCCGCAGGTTATGGTAGCATCTCCTGAGAGTCCAAATAGCGGACTGGGATCTTCCGTGATAGCGCATAGGTCAATTTCCATTCTCTCGAGGGTGCTTTTGAAGATGATATTGGCCGAGCATCCGGTGTCAACCAATACTCTTGCTACATCAATGTCCTGGATTGTCAGCTCGATGACAAGGAGATCGCTGTGAGGTTTGGCCTGGTCGGCCGTTGCTCGATCCTCGAAAGAGATGACATCGTATGTGGTTAGTGCGGACATACTGAATCTTAATCGATTGGTGATTTTTGAGTTAGAGAATCCGACCCCCCCCCCCTCCTTCTAGCTCCAAACTGTGGGAACCTAAATTCACACCGTCGAGTTTTGTTAATAAATTTGGAGGAAGGTCAAGTGAACCTTGCTTTCCTTGAAGGTCCGGTTTCTCTGCGTAATCACTTGAAATCGAAAAAGTAGACAGATAGCAAAACAAAGAGAAAAAGTCCATCAGAGGCGTTTTATTGATCGATTTATATAAATACAAGGTTTTTCGGAGAAGAGAAGAGATATGTTAACAAGATAGAACAACAGAACAAAAGGAAGCGAAACGTCCTAAGCCTGGCCTCGCTAGTCTAACCACCTAAGTTTTAAGTTCTCTAAGCTAACAGGAGTTCTCTAAGTCCGAAATCTCGGATCCCCTTTCTTCTGCCCCAGCTCTCCTTCTATAGGTGTTTAGGTTGGTGGCCTTTTGCCTTTGGGCCCAAGTTTATCTCTTTTGAGAATATTCTATTTTTCGTCGGTCTTATAATTATTCCCGAACTTTTACATTTATCTTCGGAAACTTAGCTTTTATCAAGGCCCTACACCAAGAAACGAAACTCGTCATCCCCGGAAATGAGAGAATAAGATCACAGATCCTTCAAGCTTAATCGATCTCATCATCCTCCAAGTCTGGACATGCTTATTGGATAACAATTGTCCTTCGAGTATTTACAAGCAAGATCTCCATTCCTCCAAGGTCCTGCTACAGGTCTAAGGACCCTACATCAAGCAGGCGAATTTCAACGCTAACTGAAGCGTCAGAAAGTCCATCTCCGGCAAACCCCACATCACTAGGAGAGACCCACATAGATTATAAGCCTTTGGACGCAAATCTTGTCGTCCACTGAAACACAAGACCAAGGTCCTGAATCCTGCAAGATCACCTTTAAACGGGTCCCGAAACTGGGAATATCCATTAGTCTCTGGTCCACCTCTGGAAAAACGACTCTCCTCCAGGTTCAAACACGGCCCATGCCTAAGAAGAACCAGAGAAAAGGGGCATTGCAGAAGCGACATCCTGTTCACGACAATCCCATTGAGATGGAACAACTCCGATTGGCCAGAGTGCACAGGTTATCTCCCGACTTCACCCATGAAATCAAAAGATAAGGGGCAACTAATGGGGAATAAATAGTTAAAAAAAAAGATAAATCTCCGGCTTCCGAGCAGGACACTGGTCTTCAAATTCTCACATACAGAAGCTTCGGCTCGACCACTGCAGAAGCTTCGGCTCCGACCACTGCAAAAGCTTCGGCTCCGACCCCTGCTTCCATCCTTGCTCCGGATAAAATGGAAATGATCATACTGAAGAGAGATTTTTTCTTTCGAAAGGATGTACCCAGATTTCAACTAACTAAAGTTTCAATAAAAGGGATTACTAGATCCTATGATATTGCGCAGAAGTGGAGAACCCACACATATGGCGCATGGAAAATATTTGAAAATCGCAGGAATGGGATAATACAAGCCACAGTATTCGGTCAAATATAGTACTCCTGCTCAAGAGCCTACTCCCATGTGGGATACGAAGTACTTATAATGCAAAGTACTGCCTGAGGAGCTTACGCGCTTACTCTCAGGCAGGGAGAATATTACATATAATGCAAAGGACTATCTGAGGAGCTTACGCGCTTACTCTCAGGCAGGGAGAATATTACATATAATGCAAAGGACTATCTGAGGAGCTTACGCGCTTACTCTCAGGCAGAGAGCATATTACATATAATGCAAAGTATTGCGTGACGAGCTTACACACTTAATCTCAGGCAGGGAGCATATTACATAACATGAAAAGTACTGCGTAAGGAGCTTACACTCTTACTCTTACGCAGGGAGCATCATACGAAACATGCCAATTCCTGCAACAAGGCAGGAGGCATAAGTACAAACGCATAGTACTGTATCCAAACTCAGAGTTTGTACAGGGAGCGAACCTACAGCCTTGCATACAAGTGGGACATCCACGAAAATGATGCAAAAGGGGCATACGAGCTGGATCAGGTTCCAAGAGACTTCTGTTCCTCGCCAACCCTTATAAAAAAAGTGGTACGTCCACAAAAAATAAATTGGTATGAGACTTAAGAAGGAAGGGGTGTGCGCAAACCCGAGTATGCTGTCAAAACTACCTGAAGCCCCAGTATAGCCCAAAGCGTATCGGGGTCCCTAGAGTACCAATGTGAAAAGTACATGTATTAAAATGCTACGTGTTACACAATACAGGGAACACATGGTATAATTATTGCAAAAGTACTGTGAAATGCAGGAAGCAAAAGGGCAAAAGTATGGGAGCACATTAAAATCTCTGTTTATCTAGACGTGGAAAGCATAAAGTCTGGCGCTTGGGTCACTACACCAGGTAGACCCACACCAGCACCCCCCCCCCCTATGTCTGATAGTGCTTCTTGCAGAAGCAGCGTGCAGCATAGGAACTCAATAGTGGCCTTCTTCCGAGCGGCAGAATGCGAGATCCGAACAGGTACCGGTAGTAGTCTTGCCTAGGAAGGCGGAGTACGGTTCCTGCAAAACCAAAACCTTCGGGTTCTTAAGACCTCCGGGTCAAAAAATATCCCCCGGGTTATCAATGAAACCTCCGGGTTTTTAAATGATCTCAGGATCTGAAGGAACCTCCGGGTTCCCATACGACCTCCGGGTTCCCATACGACCTCCGGGTTCCCATACGACCTCCGGGTTCTTAATGATCTCAAAATCTAAAGGAACCTCCGGCTTCCCAAACGAACTCCAGGTCTTAAATACGACCCCAGGGTCTGAAGGAGCCTCTGGGTTTGAAAAAAAACTCCGGGTTCTAAAAACGGCCTCTGGGTCCTTACTCAACCTCTGGGCTCCAAATCAATTTCTATGATTCAATTATCAACCTCCAAGTTCAGAGTTTTTCTTGCAGGTTTTAAATACAACCTCCGGGTCTGGGGCAGCCTCCGGGTTCCAGAAACGACCTCCGGGTCCCAACAACATCTCCGGGTTCCAAAGCAATACCTCGTTTCCGTTCGATCCCAAGATCCAGCTATTGAATCTGCGGGTCCATAAGAGAGACTTGCTATCTCTTGGGAAAAATTCACGAGTAACCTATCTACGGGAGGTGGAATCGATGCATCCCTGTGCTCCAGGATCACGGACCTAACACATCTGGTTCCGTCTTTAAGTCTTCCCAGGTTTTGATAATGGAAGACTCTGCTCCAGAAAAGCCTACCTCGAAATCAACGAGAGTCTACCCGACAGAGGCGACTTCGAATCAACAAGATAAACGAGAAGGTCCCCTTAAAGGTCCATACGACTTCTGGGTTCCTGGACGAAAGTCCTTATAACCTACAGGTTCCTGGACGAAGGTCCATTCAAATTCCAGATTCCTGGACGAAAGTGCATCCAGCCTCCGGGTTCCTAGATGAAATTCTATGCAAACTCTGGGTTCTATGGAAGCGTGATGTAAAGTTATTGAAGCATCGATAGTGGCTTACCTCCGGGGGCAGATTGCAATGGGATACACAGTTGAGAGTGGCCATGGATCAATGGCAGAGTTCAACTAATGTTTCCACCTTCTTAATCCAGCATGGACACCTACGTTCATTGCTGATGATACGACAACATGTCAAGAGATCGACTCCGGTACAGAGAATCGATTAGGTTATCTTTTGATATCGGGACTACACATGTCGAAGGTCCTCCCTGCCAAAGATCAAGGCACAATCCTGAAACAAGGCAAGACGCTACAGAATCAAAACCCCAAGGAGCAAGAAAGTACTTTAAACTCAATAAGGGGGACCAGCACGAATACCTAAATGAAAAGCCATTACCGCTCAGCAAAGATCTCAATTTGGATAGAAAGAGATAAAAGAGGCGAAGCAAGGCCAGCAGAATCAAGCATGAGGATCCTCAGTTTTGGCCTATGGGGCTTACTAAACCTCCTTGTCCTCATGACCCTTAGCCTCGCCAAGATTCTTCTCCTCAGAACTCCTAGGTCCGACCCATGTACTTCTCCACATAATTCATGATGCCAAGGAATCCTCAAGAAAAGGCAAACTGAAGTCATGGCCTAACCTAAGGCCGATTGCAGCTGTAGGAGCATCGCAAGCATCTCAGGTACTCCCTCAATGTTCAAAGAAAGTGGATCACCTGCGGTCAAGTCACCCACGTCAGGAAATAAGGCACCACAAGCCTTTGGTCCATGTATCTCTGCTGCTAGGAAAGTTTCTCTCCAACTTCAAGATTAAGACTCCCATGTGTAGGCCGACGGAATCGAGAGTACAACTAGATCCACGTGGTTATCATCACTCGAACTAAGCACATGCCCATTGAAGCATGTATACAAGTCTATCTACATTGATCCAGGCCACGACATCATGCCCACGGGGTGTACCGACGAATATATAACCTTATCCTGACCATGTGTCTATATTGGACCATGGATTATTGTTCATTCTCCAGGCCATACATCTCTAATCAGGCTATGGATCCTTTCAGACCATGTGAACGCACATTGAAGCACTACCAGTAAGGCAGTCTCATGGCTCAGGCCTTAACGTCTTTTTTAGTAGACGAGCCGACGTACTGTTCCGAATTCAACGAGCTTGATACCATGGTGCAACTCACGAAGTCCTATGAAGAAGACCATGTTATTTCTTGCCCTTAAACATGAAACCAGAAAATAAGGGACAAACTGTTGGGGAAAAATAATCCATGAACAGATTACTCCAACTTCCAGGTTTCTGCCCCCGGGTCAGGGTCTTGCCCCCGGGTCATGGTCCCGCCTCCGGGTTCCAACTTCCGGCTTCCAGGCCAAATGATTTCTCCTGCCTTAGGATAAATGGAAATCTTCTTTAAATAAGGTAACCTGCTTAGGTTCGAAGGGATCCTCTAAAATCATGGAAAAAGGGGAAGTATTCTAATATATGCGGTCGTCCTTAAGAAAAATGAAAATATTCTATTATCTAAGGATATAATGAATATTTTCAAATCCGAAGAGAGAGGCACGACTTCTACTACAAATATAAGGTTTCTAAACCTAAAAGAGGGAGGTGAAGACGTTCATCCACAAAGCTCATAAACTACACAGCCGCCAAGGCAAGGTTTCAGACCTAGAAGACCATCTTCATCGACATGTCCAACAAGAGGCAAATCCCTGCGATTACTATCAACAAGATGAAGTTATATGCTCACTGCAGTAATCCTACAACTCTACTTAATGGCTAAGGCCACGATCTCCAGCTCATCGGCAGGAATTCTCCATGCTCATTGAAGCATACCAAGACTCCATGTTCATTGTAGCTTACTGATGAGTCTACCATATTTTGCGGCCTTGCGCTCTTCTGAGCGGATGACTCTTATCAAAATATTTGGTCCCCTCAGCTTATATCTTACAGAAAAAAACAAAAAAAAAGTTCTTTAGGTTAAATATATATATATATATATATATATGTAAATTTATGTAATTCCGTAAGGAACAAATTTCTCAATACTATAGGGGACGAAATTTAGGTGAATAAATAAAAAAAGATATTTAGGTGAATATTTATTTCTACTAGGACAAGACCCGCGCCTTACGCGGGATGAAGTTGTTATTTTCATTATGTTTTAGAATATGAAACAATAGTTCGGTCTCATTTGGATTAGGTCTGTTCAATCCGTATATCGGTTTGGTTTCGGTTTGGTTTGTTTTTTTCGGTTTTCAGTATTTTGGTTAGTAAAATATAACTACTATTATAAATCCATATTTACTCCGGTTCGGTTTATATACCGTCGGTTTTCGGTTTATTCGGTTTTATACTAAAAACATAATTATTTAGTTTGAGATCATATTATATATTATACAAATTTTAGAGTCATGTTATCAAAAAGTCATTTATTAAAAAATATTATATATTTAAATTTTGAAAAAAAAACTTCTATCATCTAATAAAATAATCAAATCTAGAGTTAATATCAAAACTCTAAATTTTGAAAAAAAAAAACAGAAGCACGAATTGTATTTTTGTCCATCAAATTTATAATCTTTACTTCAATTTAGTCAATGTTAAAATAAAGTAAAGAGAACAAAAAAGAAGATTAAAAAAATAAGAAGCCTCAGTTGCAGTGAATTGTTACTTAATTATAGTTCAAGTGATTTACAAATTATAATTATAAATATATACATATTTAAATTTTTCTACTTTTGATCGGTTTTGTTCGGTTTAATCGGTTATAAACCAAACCATATCTAAATCCTACGGTTTTATAAAATCACATCCATTCGGTTTGTATGATATATACCAAAAAATAAAATCATATTATCTATTTCGTTCGGTTCGGTTCGGTACTATTCGGTTTTAGCATATTGACCAGCCCTAATTTGAATATTAGTTGGTTTTGGGTTGTTTTTAATCATGTCTTCATATCTTATTGTTGAATTAGCTTTTAAATTCATATTTTTTGGAATTTTACATGTGAGTTTTATATTAAAAAATAAAACATAAAGTACATAGCGTGAACACATTTATGTAGAATGTGAAAACATTTATGCAGAGTGTAGACACTCATTCTCAAATCATTGTGAGACTTACAAGTGTCCATTATAGTGTGAACATATTACTTATAATGTTTCTCCTTTAATATATAAGGGATTATAACTTGTTGAATAACTAATACTCTGTTTGTTACTAATTTATTAACTTACTATATCTAACTTATTGTAAGATCAAAAAAAATAAGAAAAATACAGTAATAAATAGGTCTAACAACTTTTCATAGTTGATTTTTATAATCATTCTTTTTTAATTGTATAGACTTGATTTTGACCCGTGCTTTCAAAGCACAGGATTATTTAAAAAAAAAACTAAATTTATATGATATAATCTTATATTTTTGATTGTATGTCTATATTTAGATGTTACATATGAAGCGTTATATTCAGTGTTCTATAATCTGATCCAAACCCGCGGTTAAACCAGCAAAACTGACGATCCTATATATAATCTGGTTTGGTTTACAAAAAAAAACTCATTATTTAAAAATTCTATAAAACCCGCAAAAAAACTGCTAAAACCAAGGACTCGGTTACCGGTTAAACCGATGGGTAACCCATGATGTAATACTATTTGACTAAAATTGTCATATTTAAATATTCTAATTCATGAATGTTTAGATGAATGGTGAATATATTATGAATGTGATGCTCCATTTTTACAAAAGTTGGCCGTACAAATTTTTAGTCAAACTAATTTATCATTTTGTTGTAAACGTAATGGATCAATATTTGAGAGAATTCATACTAAAATAGAAATAGATTTGAGCATCAACGATTCATATACCAGTTTTTTGTCATCTTCGTATACGGTTATTACGATTTGGTGATAGAAGTTTGAAAAAAATATAATTGTTTACTTGTTTATTTAGTTTACTTTTATCTCACATATTATTATTTTTTGATTTTTTGAGTTATTTTAAATTTAATTTCATTAATCATATTAAAAAATTTAATATTTATTAATTTTAATTTTGATATAAATTATTATTATATATAATAATAATTTTTATTAATAGATTTTTCCCCGACCTTTAAAGAAGAGATTAATTTGTATTCAAAAAACTCATTTACTGAAATTAGAAATCTTATACATATGTATTTTTTTATAAAAATATTTGGTTTCAAATATATATAATTAAATTAAAATTTACATGAATATAATTTTATGAAAATAATAATTCATTTATATAACCCGTCTCATATCAATTTTACTTATATTTTAAAACTTTAAATTATAGTACAAAATTAATTTTTATATTTTGTACTGGTAAAATGTTATTTTATTATTATATTTTTCATAATTATTATATAAATTAACTATTGTTATTCAACCCATCTAATACTTGACATATATATCAAATTATTTTAAATATTTTAATTTATATATATATATTAAAATATATAATTATTTATTTGTTTATATATCTTACTTAAATATTTGTTTTAATAAGTTGAAGTATGTTGTAAAATTCATGAATATATTTTATTCTGTTATTTCATAATTTATAAAAGAGTTAATAAATGGATTAAGTTACTTTATATTTATTAATTGTAGTATTATTTAATTATGAATACAAATTATGTATATGTAAATATTATAGAAATGATACTTCTTATTATATAAAAGAAAAATGAATAAATATTTGTTTATTAATTATAGTTATTATTAATTATGATTTTTATTATTTAAAAGTAAATATTAAGAAATGTATATATACACTTTAAATAAAAGATATTAAAAGATATTATCAAAATATAATCTTAGAAAAAGATACTCAAGAATATCTTTTGAGATATCTTTTTTTGAAAAAATTAAAATAATTAGTTAGATATAATATACATTTAATAACAACTAAGTTAGTTGTATGAGAAATAATAGGAACAAAATAAATGAAATGGTCCACCTAGACTATTTGTATGTAGATAAAATTTGTTTCTGTTTTAATAGTATTGATATATATATATATATATATATATATAAACTAAGTGATTGCAAATTAGCAAACGTTGCCTAAAAGTGTTAACAATGATACCATGTTTTTTTGTAACTAACAATGATACCATGTTTCACCCTTTATTAGGATTTAAGGATCGAGCATCATTTGTTTTATAAATGGAAATTTTGAATTTATCCATTAATAATAATAATATTATAGAGAATATTACTGCACCAATATTCAAACTTTAATAACAAGTACACATTATAATCAAAGCACTAGAACTAGCAAGCAATTAAGAGCGTACAAAATACAAATAACATCGTTTCAGATACTACAACATAGTTCGTATGATTGAGTAATCCTTGCCGCACTTTATTAAACCATTCTCGACCAGCTTTTCAGAATCATCTGACTTTTGGGCTTTGGTGTCCTAAGCTGGAGAGGCCACTTCCACTTCAAGAATATGAAAAGTTGTTAACACAAGAAGCAAAATAGAACCCCCAGCCCAAAGAGTATTTGGTAGGATGCTGTTGGTTCGTCGTGCATAAACGTAGAAATTCCGTAAGAGCAGATGAGGGGAATTGAGATAAGGAGATAGAACAGAGTGTACTCCGTACCAAGTGGTAAGAGAACGAAATTAAAGAAAGAGCTGAAAAAAATGCAAACGAATTGAATCCCCAAAGTACTCGCCATACTTTGACATGTTCTGGGACTTGAACATGCAATACTGAATCCTTTTTTGTTTCTTCTTCCCATTTTGGTGGCTCTATCGTATAAGTAGCCGTGATGACAAGTATGGTTATGACCAAGAGCGCATTTCTGTTCCCATCTGATATGCCGCTCCTGTAACGTGTCACTGTGATGGAGCAGTATTCCAGAAGTTAACTGGTGATCTCAAAAATTCAGACGATGTCTTGACGTTAGATAGAGAAGCCTTGCTCTTCCCACCCGATCTTGTCATCAATTTTTCAGTTCGTTTCTCCATGAATCGACCGTTGGCTCGAAGGATATCAAGGGGTGTGAAACCATCTTTGTTCTGGCCGTTCCGGTCAACACGGTTGCATTTCAACAGCAGCTTCACTGCCTGCACAAAATTCCCACCAAATGGTTACCGGTTACCCAAACTTAGATATATATATATATATATATATAGAGTGTGATTAATTCTCTTATAAATAACAAAAATATATAGTACTCCTTTAAATTTTTCAAAGCACGACAAAGAAGAATATTTGGAAACATGCCTCGTGTTTATTTTCATATGCTGCGAGGTGCAACGCGGTGTTGTCATCACGATTTTTTCTGTTTATTACGTCAGTCTCGATAGAAGCAGCATCACTTTGGCGCATTCGTTGGATCCATCCAGTAAGTGTTGAGATAAGTTTGAAATAGCTTGAGATGCAAGCTACCTAATCCTAATGTGTTGAGTTTATCTAGAAGGATTAGGAAATATCTAATTGTGTTATTCCTAATGAGGTTAGGATAATTAAAGTGTTATATAAGAAGATGCAAAGTGTGTTGCATAACTTATGAGTTTGAGATTGAGAGATTGAGGTTTTGAGATAGTTTCCTCAACAGTTTAATAAGAAGAGAAGTTTTTATTTGTGTGTTCTAATAATCGAGTTTGTGTTCGTGATCTTGAGACTGATATTCAATATTTGGTATCACAGCCTAGGTCTATACAATGGAAGACCTAATTCTGGTGATACAGAAAAACAAGGATGGAGGAACATCTTTGATCAAATGCCCCATGCTCACTGCAACCAATTATACGGTATGGGCCATGAGGATGAAGATAACTCTTAAAATACATACAGTATGGGAGGCTATAGAGACAGAGGAACCGGACAGTGAAAAGAATAACATGGCATTGGGTCTGTTGTTTCAATCGATTCCAGAGAGCCTCATATTGCAAGTGGGAGAACTCGGTATAGCAAAGCAAGTATGGGAAGCTATTAGGACGGGACATCTAGGCGCAGAACGAGTAAGAGCAGCTAGACTTCAAACGCTGATAAGCGAATTTGATCGCCTGAAGATGAAAGAGGCAGAAAGTATCGATGATTTCGGAGGGAAGTTATCTGAATTGGCATCGAAATCAGCCGCCTTAGGAGCAACTATCGAAGAGGCTAAGATCGTTAAGAAATTTCTTCCGAGTCTTCCTCGAAAGAAATATATACATATAGTTGCTTCGCTTGAGCAGGTACTTTATCTTGATACAACGAGTTTCGAAGACATCTTTGGGCGTTTAAAGGCCTATGAGGAACGCATATGTGATGAAGAACAAGAAGAAGACGATAAAGGAAAACTTATGTATACAAATACAGAGGGACAAACCAGCAGAGTCCAAGGAGATCAGTCAAATCACTACAACTCCGAAGGAGGATACCGCGAATACAATGAATCCTCGAGGGGCAGAGGTCGTGGAGGACGTTCCTATTCTAGAGGGAGAGGTCGCGTCGTTACAATGGAGGAAGAGATTATAATAGAGATTATAATGCTGGAAGAGATGCGTCCCGTATAACTTGTTTCCGCTGCGACAAACAAGGTCACTTTGTCGCGCAATGTCCTGATCGTTTATTGAAGTTGCAGGAAGCCCAAGAGGACAACACGGAAACACAAGAAGCTGACGAGCTTATGATGCATGAGATAGTATTCTTGAATGAGAAGAATGTGCTGCCAGAGAAGTATGAGACCAACAATGGAGTTGAGAACTTATGGTATCTTGATAATGGAGCATCAAATCATATGACTGGAGATGTGAGATATTTCTCGAAGCTAGATAATACGATATCTGGAAAAGTGCATTTTGGAGATGATTCTCGAATTGATATCAAAGGCAAGGGCACAATCTCATTCACCGATATGAATGGAAATGCAAGGAAGATGACCGATGTTTACTATATCCCTGGTTTAAAAAGTAACATCATTAGCTTGGGACAAGCAACAGAGGCTGGATGCGATATAAGGCTAAGAGGAGAGTTATTGACGATGCATGATCAGTTCGGTAAACTGCTTGTTACGGCCAAAAGATCGCGAAATAGACTCTACAAAGTTCATATGGGTCTAAAGGGCGGATCACGCCTCTACTTAAATATAGCGAGTGAATCAAATCGATAGCATGAAAGAGTAGGGCACATAAATCTCGAGACCATACGCAATATGATGCAGAAGGAACTTGCACTAGGTATTCCGAAGAGAAATATTGAGAAGAAAGTATGTGGTTCGTGCCAACTCGGGAAACAAGTAAGACAGGTTTTTCCTAAAGATACCACATATCGAGCTACAAAGACGTTAGAGTTACTTCATGGAGACCTCTGTGGCCATATAAGTCCAAGCACGCAAGCGGGAAACAGATACATATTTGTTGTCATCGACGATCATACTAGATACATGTGGTCGATGCTATTGAAGGAAAAAGGTGAAACCTTCAGCAGATTTAAAAAGCTAAGAAGTCTGGTCGAGCAAGAAACATGGGAGAAAATACAAAACTTTAGAACAAATAGAGGGGGAGAATTTGTAAGCCATGCATTCAACGATTATTGCGATGGAACAGAAATAAAGCGACACCTTACCGCACCATACACACCCCAGCAGAATGGTGTGGTTGAGCGACGGAACCGAACATTGATGGAGATGGCGAGAAGCTTACTAAAACACATGTCCATGCCTAATTATCTATGGGGAGAAGCGATACGACAAGCTACGTACCTCATCAATCGAGTGGCCACAAGAGCTTTAGATGCAAAGACGCCATATGAGATGTTTCGAGGCAAAAGACCAAATATCAGTCATTTACGAGTCTTTGGCTGTATAGGGTATTGGAAGATAGAAGGAGCACAACTGAAGAAACTCGACGATAGGTCTCGTATGCTTGTGAATCTGGGTACGGATCCGGGATCAAAGGCGTATCGCTTGTATGATCCAGATACACAGATGATCATAGTAAGTCGTGACGTTGTATTCGATGAAGCAAAAGGCTGGAACTGGAATAAAAAGGGAGAAGAAAAACACAACGATGAAAGCTTTGTGGTCGATTGAAGTTTTGTAGTCACGAATGGAAGGATCGGAGATCCTAGATCAATCGAAGGAGAAGACATCGCCACCATTAACGCCATTACAAACAGAGAAGAAACAGAGGAAACGTGTGAACCTACAAACTCTGTATCAAAACAGAGTACAAGTGAAGCAATAACAAGCATCGATCAACCACAACTACTAAGAAGATCAGAGAGACAGACTTCAATGCCAAAGTATCTTGAAGATTATATCTTGATGGCGGAAGAGCTTGGAGAAGAAGTATTGCTTTACTTGAATAATGAGCCGAGAAACTATGGGGAAGCAAAGGATTCGAGAGAGTGGACAAGATCCTGCGAAGAAGAGATAGAATCTATTGAGAAAAATAAAACGTGGGATCTCGTTGATCTTCCTTATGGAGTAAAGCCAATAGGCTTAAAGTGGGTATTCAAGATTAAACGCAACTCCGACGGAAGCATCAACAAGTTCAAAGCGAGATTAGTTGCTAAAGGGTATGTGCAACAATACAGAATCGACTTCGAAGAAGTTTTTGTGCCAGTTGCATGCCTTGAGACAATAAGGTTGCTGATTAACCTAGCTGCAACTAATGGATGGGAAGTACATCACCTTGACGTTAAAACCGCCTTCTTACATGGAGAACTAAAGGAGGTTGTTTATGTATCTCAGCCAGAGGGTTTCGAGAGGAAGGGACTAGAGAACAAGGTTTATAAACTCAACAAGGCATTATATGGGCTAAGACAAGCACCCAGGGCGTGGAATAACAAGCTTAATCAGATACTCATGGAGCTTGAGTTCAGCAAATGCACAAAGGAACCATCGGTCTATCAAAAGAATGTAAAAGACGAGATACTAGTTGTGGCCGTATACGTAGACGACTTGTTCGTGACTGGATCAAGCAAGAAATTGATCGACGAGTTCAAGACAGGCATGGCGAAGCAATTTGATATGAGTGATATTGGCAAGCTTTCGTATTACCTCGGAATTGAAGTCCATCAACATGACCGTGGAATTACTTTGAATCAGAGAAGATATGCGATGAAGATAATGGAAGATGCAAGGATGGCAAAGTGTAATCCAGCCCAAACTCCCATGGAGCTTGGATTAGTCTTATCGAAGGCAGAGAAAGAGAAAGAGTTTGATGCGACAAATTTTAGAAGAAATATTGGTTGCTTAAGATATCTATTGCACACGAGACCTGACTTGTCCTTCTATGTGGGGGTGCTGAGCCGCTATATGCATAGTCCAAGGGAGTCACATGCGACCGCATTGAAGCAATGTCTGCGTTATTTGCAAGGTACTACAGGTTATGGATTGTCATTTGATCGAGCACCGCTAAGAGTACCAAAGTTGGTGGGTTACAGCGACTCTAGCTACAATATGGATCCAGATGATGGAAGAAGCACGACTGGACATATTTTCTATCTTGGAAGAAGTCCAATAACTTGGTGCTCGCAGAAACAAGACACTGTTGTGCTATCAAGTTGTGAATCTGAGTTTATGGCAGGTACAGAAGCTGCGAGACAAGCAATCTGGTTGCGAGATTTACTTAGTGAAGTCACCGGCCAAGCAAGAGAGAAGGTTACTATCAGGATCGACAATCAATCAGCAATTGATTTGACAAGGAATCCAGTGTTTCATGGAAGAAGTAAACACATTCACTCTAGGTACCACTTTATAAGGGAATGTATTGAGACTGATAGAAGTTGAACATGTACCTGGTAACGAACAAAAGAACCAAAGCACTGGGAAAAATCAAGTTCAAGGAAATGAGAGACTTCATTGGAATGCAAGAGTTGTCACATGGAGGTTTCAAGCTTAAGAGGGAGAATGTTGAGATAAGCTTGAAATAGCTTGAGATGCAAGCTACCTAATCCTAATGTGTTGAGTTTATCTAGAAAGATTATGAAATATCTAATTGTATTATTCCTAATGAGATTAGGATAATTAAAGTGTTATATAAGGAGATGCAAAGTGTGTTGCATAACTTATGAGTTTGAGATTGAGAGTTTGAGGTTTTGAGATAGTTTCCTCAAGAGTTTAATAAGAAGAGAAGTTCTTATTTGTGTGTTCTAATAATCGAGTTTGTGTTCGTGATCTTGAGACTGATATTCAATAGTAAGAACTTTGAGCTCGTCATATCTGCCCTTCAACACTGCCGTATGTAGAGCCGTCTCCCCCAATGCGTTTACATCCAGGATGCTCTTGGGACAAGCCATTAGAAACTCCGTGAGGAGATCGACGTCACCTTTCTCCACTACAAGATGCAGTGGTGTCACACCTGTTTGAAGATTAATTGATGAACATATATATGATCCTTATAGTTAAAAATTTGCTATCAAAAGAACCGTAACTGTTGTAGAACTATAATAATAGATATATATATACCTCCTCGGCCGCGAAGATGAACAAGATTCGGATCAAAATTAATTAGCTCTATAGCTATCTCCAATTGAAAATTCTCCACTGCAAGGTGCAAAGGACTAAACCCACGTGTATTTAGCTTAGTGGAAAATGATGGCGCCAACATCATCAATTCCACAGCCATGTCTACCTTCCCATGAATCGACGCTTCGTGAAGTGGTGTATGGACATAAGGTTCACTGACACTTTGTAGGATAAACGGGTCCTTGTCAAGAATAGAATAGAGTGCCTCCACAGATTCAGCAACCCGTAACAATTTTCTATCGGCCATGTGTACACGATTTTACAGAAAAAACAAGATTTGTTTTCTGGATTTGAAAATCAAAGTTCTCTCTGCTTGTAAGAAGATAGTATACGTTAGTTGTTGTAGTTATAGAACATTTTCGTTTACGTGCATTATGGGCTTTTTTAAAATGCTAAATCTCGCTATAGACTTCTCAACCATACATTAACTAACTGATTAAATGTGATCCAACGATTTTTTTTTTCTTGCAAAAGTTGGTAAACATATCATGATAACTGTCTCACCACGGACATTGGCAGTACTACATAAAATTTACCTACATATCGTAGACAACAATGCGCAATTTATTTTCTTAAGTGATGTTAAAAACAATTACGACGAGAAAATAATTTCAATAATGTTTCTTTACTTATAGTAAATTTATGAAGCTTGGCTAATAATTACGTGATCATTTTGGGCCTTTTTATCATTTTCTATTTGTAACAATAGTTAATTGTTTGCAAGAAAATAAATGTGTACGTTGTGGTTGTAGCCGTTTCCATACTATAGACTTCTCAACTTCTTATTAATGACTTTGCCTCTTCCCTTATAGTCTTCCCCATGCACTAAAAGATAAATAACAATACCCCTTTCACTTTAATTTAGCTTTACTGGGATAGTTAGAGCTTTTGTTTCAGTCTAGACAAATCGTACAAATTTTATGCATCGTTGGTGTCTTTTTCTTGAATCCACCATGCTCAGGGGAGGATGCCTACGAGGTCACGTGCCCCCGGTTAATTGTAGATAACATTTGGTTCCAGCCTAAACATTATTATCACTCAATTGCTCAGTTGCTTATAGTCCCCCTTTAAAATTGTAGGCGATGGTTTGATATCCTCTTTGCGCATATATTTCTTCTTTTTTTTCCTTTTCAATTTATTTTCTCATACCATCGAGTATTATGTCGTCGTAATTTATGGATGGCATCTCTTCCTGCATTTAAAAAAAAAATTAATTCCTGCATTTAATTTGTTACCTCGTTTACGTAAAAGTAAATTGTTTTCTTTATTCACATACCTATTTCCTTTCTATTTTGTTTCAACATCTTATCTTATTTACACTTAATTTACACTACTATTAAATTTAATATAACACCACTGGATAAACCATTTAAACAATAAAACAATTAAATAATTTTAAAAATAAATATTAAAATACAAAATCTTGTAAGATTTGTGTTTAGTTAGTTTACAAAAAAAAAAAAAGATTTGTGTTTAGTTATAGTGTATGTATGCTACAAGATTCCAGATCTGAATGTACTCTAATACTTTGAACTTGATTTTGGTAGTTTATTTTTGTTTTACATATCACGCTTTTTATAAAAATATGTTATTAAATTAAATATACCATCTTAAGTAATTGTGCCCCGGTCCAAACAATTTCTGGATCCGCCAATGACCATGCTTAAATGTTATGCATTGCTTACGTAAATGTAAAATAATGCTAAGAAAAATTAACAGGATCAAAGTTTTTTAAAAAAATTAACAGCATCCTTTAAACCCTTTAACCATTGGGTTAGGTTTGATCGAAAATAGACAAAACTTAGAGCCAGATATAAACCCATTTAAAAAATGGAATTTTAATCGAAGAGATGGCTGACAAAAAAAGTTTGAACAATGCCAGATATGAACGTTTTTATGTTCCACCGATTATAAAAAGGATATGTGTGTTGATAAAGCTTGTAGATAACTTTGGCCACAAGTTATTATTCTAATGAGTTTAGGATTGGATAGATTGAGAGTTATCTAAAAGATATGTTTCCTAATGAATTTAGGAGATTATAAAAAATATATAAGGAGATGCTAATCTTGTGGCATAAATTATGAGTTTTAGTTTGGACTTTAGTTTTGAGCAAGTTTCTAAAACAGTAAGATTGTGAGTTCTTTCTTGGATATTCTTGAGTTGATTTCAATAATTGGTATCATAGCAACATTGAAATCTTAGAGTCATCCGTTCGAAATTTACTTTTGAGAAAAAGAAAATCATAGGAGAGAAAGACATAGTGGCGGGAACAAATAAACCAAGAGAAAGCAGTCATTCCTCCATCCGATGTCCAATGCTCACCGTAACAAATTATACGGTGTGGAGCATGAGAATGACAGTTGCAATGCTCTAATCTTGCAAGTTGGTAACCTTAAGACCGCAAAAGAGGTAGGGAAGCAATAAGGGCAAGGCACGTAGGGGCTAATAAAGTTCAAGAAGCTAGGTTACTGACCTTAATGGATGATTTCAGCCGTTTGAAGATGAAGGAGACGGACACAGTTTACGACTTCTCATGCAAGCTTGCGGAGATGGCATCAAGGTCTTCCTCCTTGGGTGAAAACATTGAGGAACTTAGACTTGAAAAGAAGTTTTTGAGCAGTCTCCCGAAGAAGAAATATATAACCATCATAGCAACGCTCGAGCAGGTTCTCAATATCAATATTACGAGCTTTGAGGACATTGTTGGAAGATTAAAAGCTTATGAGGAAAGAGTTCAAATTGATGACGACCACCAAGAAGATCAAGGAAAGCTTATGTACGCCAACCATGATCAAGAGAGCTACAGCAGAGAATAGAGACTATCAAGAGAACTACAGACGAGGAAGAGGACGTGGTGGATGATTTTCAAACAGAGGAAGAGGACGTGGAAGATGGAACAACCAGCGAGAGCGAAGGGACACATATCAAGACTGGAAGGATGGAAGAGATACATCTCGAGTGGTATGCTTCCGTTGGACAAAACTGGTCACTATGCGTACAACTGTGCCGATCGACTTCTTAAACTTCAAGAAACACATGAGAATGATGACGAGAGTACTCGAGAAGAGGAACTGATGATGAATGAGGTCGTGTACCTCAATGAGGAGAACGTAACACCGAGCAAATTTGAAACCAACACTGATGGAGATAATGTTTGGTACCTGGACAATGGAGCAAGCAACCACATGTCTAGAAACAGAGAATTCTTTACCAAGATCGATGAGAAGATCACCGCGAAAGTAAGGTTTGGAGATGACTCTCGCATAGACATAAAAGGGAAGGGATCAATACTTTTCGTAAACAAAGATGGCAAAAGAAGAGTCTTGTAGAATGTCTACTACATACGTGACTTCAGTTCTAATATCATTAGCTTGGGACAAGCTATAGAATCCGGGTGCGACATGCGTATGAAAGAGGTTACTTAACCTTATATGATCGATATGGAAATCTCCTAGTAAAGGCAAATAGATAAAGGAATCGTCTGTACAAGGTAACCATGGAGATCGATGCTACAAAGTGCCTTCAGCTTACAAGTATTGAAAATTCTTCTAGTTGGCACGCAAGACTCGGACATATTGGTGTGGAAACTATGAGAGCTATGATAACAAAGGAGATTGTTACAGGGATACAAGATATAGATGTTAAAAGAGAAATGTGTGCTTCATGTTTCTTAGGGAAGCAAGTGAGACATTCTTTCCCGAAGGAAACCCTGTATCGTGCCACACATGTTCTCGAGCTTGTGCGCGGAGATCTCTGCGGGCCAATATCGCCACCAACAGCAGCATGAAATAGATATGTGTTTGTACTGATCGATGATCATACACATTACATTTGGACGATTCTACTGAAAGAAAAAAGTGAGGCTTTCGAGAAGTTTAAAAAGTTCAAGAAGCTTGTTAAGCAGGAGACCGGCAATGCTATCAAGACGTTTCATACTGATAGAGGTGGAGGGTTCTGTTCGAAAGAGTTTCAAGTGTTTTATGACAGTCATGGTATACAACGTCACTTATCTGCGCCGTACTCACCACAACAAACTGAGTTGTAGAAAGAAGAAATCGAACGAGAAGCATTATGAATCACATGAAAGTGCCAAACTATCTTGGGGTGAAGCAGTGAGACACTCCACCTATCTGATCAACAGAGTTTCGACACGAACCTTGAAAGAGCAAACTCCGTATGAGTGTCTGAAAAGGAGGAAACCAAGCGTTCAACACCTACGTGTGTTTGGGTGTGTCTGATATGCAAAGAGTGAGGCTCCATACTTGAGGAAGCTTGATGATAGATCACGAGCCTTGGTGCATCTAGGGACCGGGCAAGGATTAAAGGCTTACTGCCTATATGATCCAACTAATCGTAGGATAGCAGTGAGCAGAGATGTGATCTTTGATGAACCTAGGAATGGAAGTGGAATACAACAGAAAAAGAGACAACTGAGATGGGAGCAATCACTTCCGTGCCTTACCGTAATGAAGAAGATAACGACGAGAGAGACGGGAGTGATGAAGAAGAAGAAGAAGCTGATAGCGAGAGAGAGCTCTGTGTCAAGGCAGAGCAGCAACCCATCTTAGGAAGATCAAAGAGACAGGGTATAAAACTAAGTTACTTGGATGATTACGTTCTTTTAATGGATAAATTGGAGACAGAATGGATATTACTTCTGATAACGAGGAACCAAGAGACTGGAACGAGGCAAAGGAGGAAAGATTTGGAGGAATGCTTCTGAGGAGGAGATAGCTTCCATCAAGAAGAATAAAACATGGACTCTTGTTGACTTACCCGATGTCTGCAAAGCGATTGGTCATCAGGGGGTGTTCAATGTGAAGCGCAATGCCGACGAGAGTGTAAGCAAGTTCAAAGCTAGGCTAGTGGCAAAGGGTTACATACAACAGAAGGGCATCGACTTTCAGGAAGTATTTGCTCCCATTGCGAGAATAGAAACTGTCCGATTTCTCATCGCCCTAGCTGCATCCAATGCGTGGGAAGTACATCATCTCGATGTGAAGACGGCGTTCCTTGATGTGCTTTCAAATTACCCTATGAGCAACTTTACTCTCTCAAATAAGAGGTTCAGTGGTAGTATTTAGGGATCGAATCCACGAGGAGCTCGGGAACCAATAAGATCTAATCAGGGTGATTAAGTTAGGTTGATTATAATTAAACTTAACTAGCAGGTTGTTGAGAAAGTAATTCCTCGATTGATTGATTGAGGGTTTTGAATCTTTTACGGGAAATAACTAGACTTAGGGTTTCTATTCAGGTAATCAGGATTATAATCCTACAGATGTCTAACAAGTTGTATGCATGATATTATAGAGCTCAACTTCATAAGAACAAATCTATCAGCTATCGCCTTTCTAGATTCGTCTATTGATTAGATCTAATGATCTTACTGTTAGGGGATTTTTGCGTAAGTCCTTTTTGAGTACTATGGAACGATGGATTAGTTGTTACTTTGAGAGCATTCAGAGAGATTTGTTGAGAATGACATGATTTATATGTGAAGGGAAGTTCTATTAGAGAGTAAAGCAGGAACTACAATAGAGTGGTGTATGAACCCTAGTCTAGCCGCCTAGCTCTATTCTCTTAGTCTCTGGATGTCGATCCCCTGATTTAGGGTTTTGTTTTGCCTTATATAGTCGTCCTTAGGTCGGTCTTAGTCAATCTGAGTAAGAGGAATTCTTCCATATTCGGAAATATGGAAGGTTCTGTTTGTCGGAAGTTTTCCATTTTCCCGTAAGAAGGGGTAGTTCCTGAGTTTCTGAGTTACTGAGTTCCTTTCAGTGAGGATCCGGGGTACTCTATAGCGGGGACCCGGAGGTCTGAGTCCTGCCTGGAGCCTAAAGGAAAATGATACCTGAGTATTTTCCCCAACAGTTTGCCCCTTATTTCTCCATTTCGTCATCGAATTCGGGGAATAACTCGTGCACTCAAGTCAACCAGAGTTGCTCATTCTCAGCAGGCTTCCCCTAGGTAGGACCTTGCTTTAGTAGCTCCGCGTTTTGGAGTCTTCCATTTAGATTGGGGCCATCGCTGAATCTTGACGAGGCTTGGTTTTCTAGAAATGATCTAGGAATTGCGGCAGTACTTCCTGGAGTCTTTTGGATTTGGAGGAATGCTTGACGGGAGAACTTGGCTTAGCCCAAGAATTTTTTCTGATAGAAACCGAAGAATCTTTCCTTATCTCAAGGATCTTCTCCTTAAATGCTGGATTCTAGTTGGTGCATCGTACGACTAAAAAGAAGGGGGAGAATTTGAATTTCAAATCTCCTCGAAATCCAATGATTCTGAGACACGCGATTCTCTTCTTTATATTCTTCTCGATTCTCCTCCTTTCTCCTCACTATCCGACTTTCTCGCCGGCGTCTGAGTTCAGGTAATGCCCTCTTGATTTCCTTACTTTTCAAGGATTTATATAGGTGAGTCGATCTTCCCATTTGCTAGGTCTGTGAGTTGTCCTCCTTATTATCCTCATGGTTTATTGGATAGGGATTATCCAAACCTATGTCTAAGCGTCCGGCTTCCTCTGTTCCTTTGTTTGCCAATGGAGCTAAATCAAGGAGACGGGTAGATTCCCTAGCTTCCCGGTCTGATATCTCCTCAGATCCAAACGCCGAAACCGACTATGACTTGCTCGCTCCCTTGCCGTTGACCTATGCTCGTACTGCTCCCCTATCGGTGGGTCCGACTTCGTTGGTCATCGAGGACGATTTGATAGAGTGGCGAAGAAAATATTCCTTGCCTTCTCATGTCATTTTGAGGGCTCCGACTTCAGAGAAACGGGCTTCCATCCACGCTCCGGGGGAGATTGCTGTTTACGAGGCTTTCTTCAAGACTGGCTTCCGAGGGGGGATCCCGGCGCTCATTGTTGGCTTGTGTGATCTCTTCGAGATCTCTCCTTCCCAGCTGAACCCTCCGGCCTGGAGAATCCTAATAGCTATCCAGAACTTGGGCGATCTAGCGTACCTATCCTTTGGAATTAATGAAGCTTGTTTGCTTATCATTTGGCTCCCCTCAATGGAGGAGAGGGACGTTTGTATCTTCTTCCTTGTAGCGGCATGCCGATCGTGGAGGAGCTGCCCAAAGCTGGGCGAAAAGGACCGGCCTTCAATAAAAAATGGGCAGAGAGATATGCTTTTATGTCGTTTCGTGGGTTCACTTATCAGTGGAACATCATAGGTAGTCGTAGGACGGGGTTAAGACTCTCCAATGATTGGCCATCCATTTATTCTTCGTTTATTTCTTTGCAGCTGGAACGCATCCTGCTCCCTCAGAAGGAGAAAGCACGGTTCTCCAGGCTCGACAGCTTCCTCTAGATCGTCGTCAAGTGGATTTTCTAATCGGTGAGAATGTATTGCGACGTAGCAGCCTTTGGAGTAAGTATTCATTCACGAACTTCTCCTATCTTATATGATATCTGATGGCGATTAGTGTGCAGGGAACATGTCAGGAAGTGCAGCCGATGACTCGTTTGCGGCTTATCAGGAGACGGCCAAGGTGATGTCGGCGAAAAGAGGATCCGCTAGCAGGGCGGTATCCGGGGACGACGTGGTAGTTACCGGCAGTCGTTGTGCTACTGTGGTAAAGACGGAGCCGCCTCTTCATCCCAAGGGAGAAGAACCAGGGGTGGAGTGATGACAAGGGCGTCTAATTAGTCAGCTGAGACGGGTCGTTCTGCTGGGAGCTTGGCCACAGCTCTGTCCAACTTGAATCTATCGGTGTTTCCTCGGGATGAAAATGTTCTCCCGAACGGGGATACCTCAGAGGTGATCCAGGTTCTTCAAGGCGGACTTCTTCAGGTGAGTACCTACATGTCTTCTTGAGTCTACCATACTTGGGTTCTGATGAGTATCACCTATTTTCGCAGACTGTCTCCCAACTTTTTCACCTCGGGGAGCGGTTGTCTGCCGAGGATGTTACATCTGTCCACAAAGAGCTTGAAACCTTAAAGCGCAAAGCTTCAGAGGAGAGGACCGCCACACGGCTCGCGAGCTCGAGATCCGAGACCTAAAGGAGAAGGTGAAGGCCCTGGAGAAAACTGCCGGAGATTCTTCTGCTGATGCGTTGGCTGCCAATCAGGAGATCAGACGCTGATGGAAGAGATTGATGCCCTTAAGGCGGCCGCGGAGAACTTCAAATTGGAGATGGTGATGGCTGTGAGTGGGGTGAGAGTTGTTGCTCGCTGGGAGTTAATGAGGGAATGGATAAAGAAGCAATGTGATCAGTGGGATTTGGCCAAGGCGCTGGACCAATATAAAACGGTGGTCCTTGAAGAGGCCAAGAATAACGGGATTGCTTCCCCTTCCTTTAATGATGTGCCAGCCATTCCTCTGTCCTATGACATCGATGTGAAGTCCTCGGCCAAGGCCTAAGGATTTGAGCCCGTTATTTTCCTTTTCTTAAATCATAACCCCTTGGGGTATCATCATCCCGGATATTTTTTGTTGGCTCTTCGTGGCTCTTTGTAAGACAGTGGCCCTACTGCGGTCTTTTTATGAATTTATTTGTTGCGTTTGTCTCTCTTTTTTTGTGGTCTTCTGTGGTTTCTTCGATCCATTGGGAGTCGCAAATCGTAGAATTGTCTTCTTGTTTTGGAAGTTTGAGATAGCCCAGAGACTTCGTAGTACTGGGACTTGCTTTCGGGGAACTCGGGGTTCCTGCTTGTATGTATTGAAATGTCGTCTAGGATTTAGAAATCCTGTAGGGGCTTTACGCTTGAGAACCCGGAGGTCCATTTTGAGAACCTATTGGTTCAGAGAACTCGGAAGTTCGTTAGGGACTCGGAAGTCAGTAGGGACCGGGCCAGGATTAAAGTCTTACTGCCTATATGATCCAACTAATCATAGGATAGCAGTGAGCAGAGATGTGATCTTTGATGAAGCAAAGGAATGGAAGTGGAATACAACAGAAAAGGAGACAACTGAGATGGGAGCAATCACTTCCATGCCTTACCGTAATAAAGAAGATAACGACGAGAGAGACGGGAGTGATGAAGAAGAAGAAGAAGCTGATAGCGAGACAGAGCTCTGTGTCAAGGCAGAGCAGCAACCACTCTTGAGAAGATCAAAGAGACAGGGTATAAAACTAAGTTACTTGGATGATTACGTTCTTTTAATGGAGAAATTGGAGACAGAACGGATATTACTTCTGATAACGAGGAACCAAGGGACTGGAACGAGGCAAAGGAGGAAATATTTGGAGGGATGCTTCTGAGGAGGAGATACAAGAAGAATAAAGCATGGACTCTTGTTGACTTACCCGATGTCTGCAAAGCGATTGGTCATAAGGGGGTGTTCAATGTGAAGCGCAATGCCGACGGGAGTGTAAGCAAGTTCAAAGCTAGGCTAGTGGCAAAGGGTTACATACAACAGAAGGGCATCGACTTTCAGGAAGTATTTGCTCCCATTGCGAGAATAGAAACTGTCCGATTTCTCATCGCCCTAGCTGCATCCAATGCGTGGGAAGTACATCATCTCGATGTGAAGACGGCGTTCGTTGATGTTCTCTCAAATTACCCTATGAGCAACTTTACTCTCTCAAATAAGAGGTTCAGTGGTAGTATTTAGGGATCGAATTCACGAGGAGCTCAGGAACCAATAAGATCTAATCAGGGTGATTAAGTTAGGTTGATTATAATTAAACTTAAATAGCAGGTTGTTGAGCAAGTATTTGCTCGATTGATTGATTGAGGGTTTTGAATCTTTTATGGGAAATAACTAGACTTAGGGTTTCTATTAAGTTAATCAGGATTATAATCCTACAGATGCCTAACAAGTTGTATGCATGATATTATAGAGCTCAACTTCATAAGAACAAATCTATCAGTTATCGCCTTTCTAGATTTGTCTATTGATTAGATCTAATGATCTTACTGTTAGGGGATTGTTGGGGTCAAAATCGGTCAATGACGAAATCGTCACCCGAAAGTCCTCGAAAGAAAAGCCAAGCGACGATCAAATCCAAGAAACGGGTCGTCACTCGATAAAACCCACGGACGGCAAGACGGCCTGGCACCAGCAGCACGCGGGACGCGGGCTGGCCTGGCGCCAGCGGCACCGGCCTGGCGCCGGGCGGCACGCTGGACGCTGGCTGGCCTGGCGCCGGGCGGCACCGCCTGGCGCCGGGCGGCACGCTGGACGCTGGCTGGCCTAGCGCCAGCGGCACCAACCTGGCGCCGGCGCACGCTGGACGCTGGCTGGCCTAGCGCCAGCGGCACCGGCCTGGCGCCGGGCGGCACGCTGGACGCTGGCTGGCCTGGCGCCGGCACCGGCCTGGCGCCGGGCGGCACGCTGGACGCTGGCTGGCCTGGCGCCGGGCGGCACTCGCCTGGCGCCGGGCGCACGCTGGACGCTGGCTGGCCTAGCGCCAGCGGCACCAACCTGGCGCCGGCGGCACTCGCCTGGCGCCGCGGCACGCTGGACGCTGGCTGGCCTGGCGCCAGCGGCACCAACCTGGCGCCGGCGGCACCGACCTGGCGCCCGGCAGCACCGTCACGCAGGCGGCCTGGCGCCGGGCGGCACTGGACGCTGGTTGGCCTGGCGCCGGCGGCACCGGCCTGGCGCCGGGCGGCACGCTGGACGCTGGCTGGCCTGGCGCCAGCGGCACCAACCTGGCGCCGGCGGCACTCGCCTGGCGCCGGGCGCACTCGCCTGGCGCCAGCGGTACCGGCCTGGCGCCGGGCGGCACTGCCTGGCGCCGCGGCACGCTGACGCTGGTTGGCCTGGCGCCGGTCCACGGCCCTCGCCCCGTCTCGCTCCTATCGTGGTCCGGTTCGATCCCATCTTAGCTTGTTCGGATCAGTCTACGCAAGTTTGGTACGATCACGGTTATTCTAGAACGACACTTCCTCGACTAAACAAGGAATCGAGGTTCCTTCGGAAACACCGAGACCTACAAAGACTGTCCTTTCGAAAAACCGTGCGCCTACGCTTGCTACACGGCCAAAACGCCGTCGATTTTCGAAAAAGAAGGATGACTATGGCGGTTTATCTTTATCCTCACATAAGAGATAAATGTCAAGTTTCCATAAGAGATAAATATCAAGTTTCCAGAAGATAAATGTCGAGATTTCCCGATAAATACAAAGATGGACGAAAATGGAAAAAGCCCAACTCAGCCCGCGAGAAGATAGACCGTCATAGGAGGAGTATATAAGGAGAGCTTTGAGCAAGAAGCAAACCAGATCACAAAAACGTCCAGAGCACTTAGAGCAACTTAGCATTATTTTCTGTTTTCACTAGCGAGCTGCGACTCAACTAGGATAGACTTAGGCGATCAGACTAGCGAACTTGCCGACAGCTCGTAGCCAAGGCTCTTACCTGTTGTTCACGCCAAAGCGGATTCGAATAAAATCTCTTGCTCTATTCTTTTTTCTTACGATTTTTATTTCGTTTTCATATTTTCTTTGTCGAACTGATTGTGTCGTGTGCGGCCCAGCAGATATCCGGGACCTTCAGGGAAGGCTTGGTTCACTTGGCTTTCCTCCAAATCAACTTAATTTGACGGTGCGAATTTCGGTTCCCACAGTTTGGCGCTAGAAGGAGGGGGGGTTACGGATCTATCTATCTCGCAACTGCACACGCTCGATCATGTCAGCCGACGCCACCAAGGATCAGCCAGCGCTAGACGGCACACCCGCCGATGCCAACGCTGAGAAGACTCCAGCGGAGGCAGCGTCCACTGTCACTGCTGATGCAAACACTGAAGCTCAAGCAGATGAAGGAACTGTTTACTTCCAGCGCCGGGCGAACAACAGACAAGCTGATAACCTCGCCGCAAAACAGGTCGATACCTTAACTGCGAGGAGCAAGTTGCGCGGATCCACCAAAGACGCCAGCGGCAGGAGACTTCGACCGGATCTCGAAGCACGAGAGAAAGATGCCCGAAGAGCCCACTCCAGAAACGGCTCCGAGAGGACAGCAAACGACCTCGCAGGACCTTCCACTCCCGGCTGCGGGAAACAAGGAAAGCGACGTCGAGCGCATCGATCTAGATGTCAGCGACCGATCGGATCCTTCCGATGAAGATGCTGACATCCACCCCAGGAGAACCCGAAGCCAGTCCGCTCGGCAGACGGTATCCTTCGATAGGCCCATGACAGAAGAGGAAGAAGAACTCTACTGGATGGAGCAGGAAGAACTGCGCGGAAGATCAAACTTCGGATCTATCGCGACCAGCGTCGACAGGTTCGGAGGAACGCCGGCGGCAATAGCGAGATCCATGATCTCCGTGAATCTCTCAAAAAGACCGTGGCTGAAGTGAAAGCGGTAAAATCGCAGATCCATCAGGCGACCAGTTCCGCCCCCGAGATCGATAGACTTCTCGAGGAAGCACGAAAACACCGCTCACCACTGATCACGGAAACACGATCTCAGACCCAGGGAAGATCAAAATCCCGATCTATGGCGATGCAGCGGATCCTAAGTCGCACCTGCAGTCCTTCCAGATCGCAATGGGTAGGTGCAAACTCCCGAGCGAACGGACGCAGGTCATTGTCTTCTTCGCCGAGCACCTCAAAGGTGCCGCACTCGAGTGGTTCTCCCGGCTCAAAAGGAACTCCATCGGAAGCTTCCGCCAACTGGCCTCGGCGTTTCTCAAACAGTACTCCATGTTCATGGATAGAGAAACGTCCGACGTGGATCTATGGAGTCTAGCTCAGAAGGAAGACGAGTCACTCCGCGACTTCATGCGAAGGTTCAAACTGGTGATGGCCAGAGTAACGGGCATCAGCGACAATGTCGCAATCGACGCCCTGAGAAAAACTCTCTGGTACAAGTCAAAGTTCCGAAAGTGGATACTACTGGAAAAGCCGCGGACAATCCAGGATACTCTCCACAAGGCAACAGACTTCATCATCATGGAAGAAGAGATGAAGCTTCTATCGCAGAAGCACGGACCGCAGAAAACCGCGTCCAAGAAGAAACCCTCTCGTAACGACAAATACGTCCATCACGAAGGGGAAGACGTCCAAGGCGAGCATAACTACGCCATCAACTCGGAGCAGGGCAAAACCTCCGGAAACACCTGGACCAGGAACCAGTACAAGGATAACTCCTACTGCGAGTTCCACGAGACCAGAGGCCACTCCACTGCGAACTGCAAGGTTCTCGGCGCCCGGCTCGCCGCAAAACTCCTCACCGGCGAGCTATCAAAGGTCAAGAGTATAAAGGACTTGCTCCTGGACTCCGACCGCCCAAAGACTAACAAAACTACCTCCGAAGACCGCGCGACCGAAAACCAATCAGGGGAAAAGCGCGGAAGAAGACAGGACGACCAAGGGAACAACAGCAGTCGCCAGAGGGTAAACATGATCATTGGAGGATCACAGTTCTACCAGGACTCTGTCTCATCGATAAAAGCCTACGGGCGAAAAGCCGAGACCAGTTCCAACTGGTTCCCGGACAGCGATGTTCCTAACCACACAATCGCTTTCGAGGAACACGAGACCGTTGGAATCGACAAACCTCACTGCGACCCTTTGGTAATCGACCTGGTCATCCAGGATCTCGAAGTCGGTCGCATTCTCGTCGATACTGGAAGCACGGTCAACGTCATCTTCCGCGACACCCTCTACAGGATGAAGATCCCACTTGGGGAAGTCGTCCCTGAGCCAAAACCGTTGACGGGGTTCTCGGGCGTCACTACCATGACCCTCGGGAAAATTAAACTCCCAGTCATGGCGAAGGAAGTTACAAAGATCGTCGAGTTTGCAGTAGTCGACAACCCGGCCATCTACAACGCCATCATGGGAACCCCATGGATCAACTCCATGAAGGAAGTACCGTCCACATACCACCTCGGTATCAAGTTCCGACTCGACCGAACCGCAGCCATCACGGGGTAGCCAGAAACAGTCGAGACTCTGTTACCTAGCCGAGTTCAAACTGCGAAAAGATCGGAACACCCATACGGTCAACTCAAAACGAGCAAAGGAATCACACAACATTCCCGAAGACTCGAGGAAAGATGATCCAGAATCATCCGAACAGGCAACGATTCAAGAAGGCGACAAAGCCTCACGAATCCACCGCCGTAGGACGGACAGCTCGACCCCGCACACCACTGATCCGACCAGCACGATCGAACGGCGACGCGACGGGAGTAAAACGTCCGCAGCAACTATCAGAACTACGAGATGGCTTGATCCTCGAAGAGGTATCGAGGCAGCTCGTCGAAACCAACGAGTTCAGCTATCCCCTCACCAAAAGGGGACTGCGCGATACTCCTATACTCCCACAAAAGCGAGAATCCGCGATATGTACTTTAAACTTCGAAATTTTTTAATAAAATTCTTTCTATCTTTTATACTTACTTAAACGCATCAACGCTCGAAAACGAAAATCATATCTTCAAAGAAACGCCAGACGCCGCGAACTTCTTAAAGATAACTAAACTTCGTATTATCCGCAAAAGACAGTCCACCAGCGACTTAAAATAAACTCCGCCCGTCGATTGGCCCCGACGGACGGCTCATAAGCGTTCACTCAATACAAAATCGTAGTCAGACCTACAAAGGTCCTCTTACATCCGACAAGGATATCATAGCGCTTTACAAGAAACCCAAAATTTTGGTTGAGCGCCTCGGATATATTCGAAGATAGCTCGATTCTTTTAACACAAGTCATATAAGCGGCGACTAGTCGCGGACTTTAAACGAAAAGAATCAGGAAGAAATCACTAACAGGCAAAACGAAGCCGATCAGTCATCGCACAGCCTCAAAGCTGAGAGTAAACCTAGGTCTTGCCCTAAACCCAGTCTTGCTGGATCTTGACATCTCACAGACATAGTATCGTATCGAGATCCCAAAACATGTCTCTTATCGCTACACCTAAAAGCGCTTCGCTAAAAGTAGCATACGGACCAAGCGACGAAAAGAGTTAGGATCTGAAGTGACTACTGCATCCTTCCTCTACACTTGGCGAAAGTATAAATCAAAACAAAAGGCGAAATCTCGCAAATTTTCATATTCATAAAAGCCGCAAAAGACGGCAGGATTCAAAGCCACCAGCGGCCAGTCCGAAAACATAAGAATGCAACCTCCGCGGTCGCGGGATAAAATTACTAAAAGCGGCAACACACGGCCAGAAAATTCAATTCACAAAAGGAAGTCAGCGTTGAGAAATCGGATCGCGGAAATCCCAAATGAACTAGCAGGCTGGTCCACTTCTTCATTCACACCTCGAGCATTCCACCATTCTCGGTGTTCTCATCGGCTCCGACCTCCACCGTATCCTCGGAAACCTCGATAGGTTCCCATAGTCTCGGACTCTTTCTTCTACCGGAGGAACCAAGGACTCAGCATGAGCACACTTTCGGCCATGAAATCCTTCATTTCAGCGATCTCGAATCGAAGAAATCTGGGTTCGAGACTTGTAAAGATTTACGATCGAACCTCGCACTCGCTGAAATCACCAACAAACTCCTGAGCTTCTTTAAAGCATTGAAACTCAGCGTGAGCGATTCGCCCGTCTTGCCACCTCCGCTGCGACCATCCTTCTTCCTCTCCTTTCCGCCCGTCACGAGAGCGGCGTGAAGCTCAGCTTGCCAGCGTTCTGTGCCTTCACCTCTTGATGGAACCGGAAAAGCTCGCTCCACTTCCGTGGTCTTGAAGTTAGCAATCCTGGATTTGCGAGCTTCGAGTCAAGCGCCTCGCTAAACACTCTTAGTCCCTGCATGAAACTCAAGATCAGCAAGCATGCTCATATCTGATTCAAGCGCAAAGTTAAAAAGTTCGAAGGGCCAAACCTCGTTGGCGTTGGGAGCCCTCGGCAAAACCCGTTGTTTCTCCTCATCCTCCAGCGACTCATCAGTAGTAAACTCCGGAGGAAGGCCATCAAAGAAGTTGATAGGTGGAAAACCGCTGGCTCCATCTTTTTCCGTCGGAACAAAACTAGGTTTTTCTCCCAACGGTGAAGGGTTTTCCGAGCCTTCCCCATCGTCGATTTCCTTCCCCTTACGAGACCTCTGTCTACGCCTCCGAGAAGGAACCACGGTAACAGGTTCAGCGTCGTCTGTGAACAGAACCGGGACCGATAAAGGTTAACCGCGATCTCGGATCCGCTCGAGGGTGAAGGATTTCCAGAAAACCGGCCTTTGACGAAGAAGATCTCTCTTGACGAAAACGTTACCAGGCAAATGCGCGGTAGGGTTGTTCCCTACAAAGCGAAAATTTTGTCAAAGACACGCCGAAAAAGTGAGATAGATAACAGAATTTTCGTCATATTACCTCGGTTAAAGTTCCATGCCCGCGGAAATAGATGGAGGCAGCTCTCCTCGACAGACTCGCCATCTATTTGAACAAAGAAGAAACGCTCCTGCCACGATTTGGGATTCGAAGTAGTCCCCTGAATCACGGCCATATCCTTCTTAGGCAGCATGGAATAGTAACCGTCACTCCCCGTCGGCCGAGTACCCCAAAGACCTTGAAATCATCGGGACCAAGATCAATCGAGTTAAGTAGCTAGCAATCAGTACGCCAAGCCAACTCTCCAAGGCAGGAACGCTGAGTTGGCTGATCGAAAGTTCGAAGCGGTGAAGCGCACGAACAATGGCACCAGGAATTGGGAACCACATACGGCAGTACGTAAAGAAAGCCTCGTAACATGTAAAGAAATCTTGCGGAGGATTCCTTGCACTCTCGTTACCAACGGGAATCCGAAATTTGACTCCTTCAGGAACCTGGTAAAAATCTCGAAGAACCTTGAGATATTTATGAGAAACCGAGCTTCGGCGCAAAGGAGCACCGGGCTGCCTCGCAGGCCTCTTCGAACAGGGATCTCTGGCGGTATAGAGGCGAACCTACAAGGGCTTCGGTATCACGCATTCCTCTTTTCCTCCTCGACCGACTCCTCCTGCTTTACCGTTACATGAGCAGGAGAGTCATCCGAGGATGAATGGGAAGAAGAGTTTCTCTTTGAGGATCTTGAAGACATTGTTCTTAAAAAGAGAGAAAGGATTCTTGAGAGAGAGAGTAAAAACCTTGTGATGAAGTAAGAAAGAGATTTCTTACTCCATATAAAGGAGGTAAAATCACTATTTACTCGATTTTTCGTGACGATTACATCTCAACACTTTCCCACACGGCTATACGCGAGCTAGGATCCGACAGGCTCTACGGTTCCTAGCTAGCTGGGGGCTAACTGTTGGGGTCAAAATCGGTCAATGGCCAAATCGTCACCGAAAGTCCTCGAAGAAAAGCCAGCGGCGATCAAATCCAAGAAACGGTCGCCACCGATAAAACCCACGGACGGCAAGACGCCTGGCACCAGCAGCACGCTGGACGCTGGCTGGCCTGGCGCCGGCGGCACCGGCCTGGCGCCGGGCGCACGCTGGACGCTGGCTGGCCTGGCGCCGGCGGCACCGACCTGGCGCCGGCGGCACCGGCCTGGCGCCGGGCGCACGCTGGACGCTGGCTGGCCTGGCGCCGGCGGCACCGACCTGGCGCCGGCGGCACCGGCCTGGCGCCGGCGGCAGCGGGGCCAGCGGGCTGGCCTGGCGCCAGCGGCTTCCGACCTGGCGCCGGCGGCACGCTGGACGCTGGCTGGCCTGGCGCCGGCGGCACCGGCCTGGCGCCGGGCGCACGCTGGACGCTGGCTGGCCTGGCGCCAGCGGCACCGACCTGGCGCCAGCGGCACCGACCTGGCGCCAGCGGCACCGACCTGGCGCCGGCGGCACCGGCCTGGCGCCGGCGGCACGCTGGACGCTGGCTGGCCTGGCGCCGGCGGCACCGGCCTGGCGCCGGCGGCACCGACCTGGCGCCGGCGGCACCGGCCTGGCGCCAGCGGCACCGACCTGGCGCCGGCGGCACCGACCTGGCGCCGGCGGCACCGGCCTGGCGCCGGCGGCACCGGCCTGGCGCCGGCGGCACCGACCTGGCGCCGGCGGCACCCGCCGCTGGTCGGCCTGGCGTCGATCCACGGCCCTGCGTCGGTCTCGTTCTATCGTGTCGGTTCGATCCCATCTTAGCTTGTTGGATCAGTCTACGCAAGTTTGGATGCGATCACGGTTATTCTAGAACGACACTTCCTCGACTAAACAAGGAATCGAGGTTCCTTCGGAAACACCGAGACCTACAAAGACTGTCCTTTCGAAAAACCGTAAAAACGCCTAAACGGCCCAACGCGGCCAAAACGGCCCACGTACGATTTTCGAAAAAGAAGGATGACTATGACGGTTTATCTTTATCCTCACATAAGAGATAAATGTCAAGTTTCCATAAGAGATAAATATCAAGTTTCGGAAGATAAATGTCGAGATTTCCCGATAAATACAAAGATGGACGAAAATGGAAAAAGCCCAACTCAGCCCGCGAGAAGATAGACCGTCATAGGAGGAGTATATAAGGAGAGCTTTGAGCAAGAAGCAAACCAGATCACAAAAAACGTCCAGAGCACTTAGAGCAACTTAGCATTATTTTCTGTTTTCACTAGCGAGCTGCGACTCAACTAGGATAGACTTAGGCGATCAGACTAGCGAACTTGCCGACAGCTCTCGTAGCCAAGGCTCTTACCTGTTGTTCAGCTCAAGCAGCGGTTGAAAATAAAATCTCTTGCTCTATTCTTTTTCTTACGATTTTTATTTCGTTTTCATATTTTCTTTGTCGAACTGATTGTGTGGGTAATGCGGCCAGCAGATATCCGGACCTTCAGGGAAGGCTTGGTTCACTTGGCTTTCCTCCAAATCAACTTAATTTGACGGTGCGAATTTCGGTTCCCACAGGGATTTTTGTGTAAGTCTTTTTTGAGTACTATGTAACGATGGATGAGTTGTTACTTTGAGAGCATTCAGAGAGATTTGTTTAGAATGACAGGATTTATATGTGAAGAGAAGTTTTATTAGAGAGTAAAGCAGGAACTACAATAGAGTGGTGTATAAACCCTAGTCTAGCCGCCTAGCACTATTCTCTTAGTCTCTGGATGTCGATCCCCTGCTTTAGGGTTATGTTTTGCCTTATATAGTCGTCCTTAGGTCGGTCTTAGTCAATCTGAATAAGAGGAATTCTTCCATATTCGGAAATATGGAAGGTTCTCTTTGTCAGAAGTTTTCCATTTTCCCGTAGGAAGGGGTAGTTCCTGAGTTCCTGAGTTCCTTTCAGTGAGGACCCGGGGTACTCTATAGCGGGGACCCAGAGGTCTGAGTCCTGCCTGGAGCCTAAAGGAAAATGATACCTGAGTATTTTCCCCAACAGTTTGCCCCTTATTTCTCCATTTCGTCATCGAATTCGGGGAATAACCCGTGCACTCAAGTCAACCAGAGTTGCTCATTCTCAGATGGCTTCCCCTAGGTAGACCTTGCTTTAGTAGCTCCGCATTTTGGAGTCTTCCATTTAGGCTGGGGCCATCCCTGAATCTTGAAAAGGCTTGGTTTTCTAGAAATGATCTAGGAATCGCGGCAGTACTTCCTGGAGTCTTTTGGA
The DNA here is from genome assembly GCA_016771965.1 of Brassica carinata. Taxonomy (NCBI): domain Eukaryota; kingdom Viridiplantae; phylum Streptophyta; class Magnoliopsida; order Brassicales; family Brassicaceae; genus Brassica; species Brassica carinata. The sequence goes on from CM028690.1 coordinate 27,953,404, forward strand.
TTTGGAGGAATGCTTGACGAGAGAACTTGGCTTAGCCCAAGAATCTTTGCTGATAGAAACCGAAGAATCTTTCCTTATCTCAAGGATCTTCTCCTTAAATGCTGGATTCTGGTTGGTGCATCGTACGCCTAAAAAGAAGGGGGAGAATTTGAATTTCAAATCTCCTCGAAATCCAAAGATTCCGAGACACGCGATTCTTTTCTTTATATGCTTCTAGTTTCTCCTCCTTTCTCCTCACTATCCGAATTTCTCGCCGGCGTCTGAGTTCAAGTATTGCCCTTTTGATTTCCTTACTTTTCTAGGATTTATATAGGTGAGTCGATCTTCCCATTTGCTTGGTCTGTGAGTTGTCCTCCTTATTATCCTCATGGTTTATTGGATAGGGATTATCCAAACCTATGTCTAAGCGTCCGGCTTCCTCTGTTCCTTTGTTTGCCGATGAAGCTAAATCAAGGAGACGGGTAGATTCCCTAGATTCCCGGTATGACATCTCCTCAGATCCAGATGACAAAACCGACTATGACCTGCTTGCTCCCTTGCCGTTGACCTATGCTCGTATTGCTCCCCTATCGGTGGGTCCGACTTCGTTGGTCATCGAGGACGATTTGATAGAGTGGCGAAGCAAATATTCCTTGCCTTCTCATGTCATTTTGAGGGCTCCGACTTCAGAAGAACGGGCTTCCATCCATGCTCCGGGGGAGATCACCGTTTACGAGGCTTTCTTCAAGACTGGCTTCCGAGGGGGGATCCCGGCGCTCATTGTTGGCTTGTGTGATCTCTTCGAGATCTCTCCTTCCCAGCTGAACCCTCAGGCCTGGAGAATCCTAATAGCTATCCAGAACTTGGGCGATCTAGAGTACTTGTCCTTTGGTATTAATGAAGTCTTGTTTGCTTATCATTTGGCTCCCCTCAATGGAGGAGAGGGACGTTTGTATCTTCGTCCTCGTAGCGGCATGCCGATCGTGGAGGAGCTGCCCAAAGCTGGGCGAAAAGGACCGGCCTTCAATAAAAAATGGGTAGAGAGATATGCTTTTATGTCTCTTCGTGGGTCCACTTATCAGTGGAATATCATAGGTAGTCGTGGGACGGGGTTAAGCGTCTCCAATGATTGGCCATCCTTTTATTCTTCGTTTAGTTATTTGCAGCTGGAACTCATCCTGCTCCCTCAGAAGTAGAAAGCACGGTTCTCCAGGCTCGACAGCTTCCTCTAGATCGTCGTAAGGTGGATTTTCTAATCGGTGAGAATGTATTGCGACGTAGCAGCCTTTGGAGTAAGTATTCATTCACGAACTTTTCCTATCTTATATGATATCTGATGGCGATTAGTGTGCAGGGAACATGTCAGGAAGTGCAGCCGATGACTCGTTTGCGGCTTATCAGGAGGCGGCCAAGGTGATGTCTGCGAAAAGAGGATCCGCTAGCAGGGCGGTATCCGGGGACGACGTGGTAGTTACTGGCAGTCGTCGTGCTACTGTGGTAAAGACGGAGCCGCCTCTTCATCCCAGGGGAGAAGAACCAGGGGTGGAGTGATGACAAGGGCGTCTCATCAGTCAGCTGAGACGGGTCGTTCTGCTGGGAGCTTGGCCACAGCTCTGTCCAACTTGAATCTATCGGTGTTTCCTCAGGATGAAAATGTTCTCCCGAACGGGGATACTTCAGAGGTGATCCAGGTTCTTCAAGGCGGACTTCTTCAGGTGAGTACCTACATGTCTTCTGATGAGTATCACCTATTTTCGCAGACTGTCTCCAACCTTTTTCACCTCGGGGAACGGTTGTCTGCCGAGGATGTTACGTCTGTCCAGAAAGAGCTTGAAACCTTAAAGCGCGAAGCTTCAGAGGAGAGGACCGCCGCACGGCGCGCGAGCTCGAGATCCGAGACCTAAAGGAGAAGGTGAAGGACCTGGAGAAAACTACCGGAGATTCTTCTGCTGATGCATTGGCTGCCAATCAGGAGAATCAGAAGATGAAGGAAGAGATTGATGCCCTTAAGGCGGCCGCGGAGAATTGCAAACTGGAGATGGTGATGGCTGTGAGTGGGGCGAGAGTTATTGCTCGCTGGGAGATAATGAGGGAATGGATAAAGAAGCAATGTGATCAGTGGGATTTGGCCAAGGCGCTGGACCAATATAAAACGGTGGTCCTTGAAGAGGCCAAGAATAAGGGGATTGCTCCCCCTTCCTTTGATGATGAGCCAGCCATTCCTCTGTCCTATGACATGGATGTGGAGTCCTCGGCCAAGCCCTGAGGATTTGAGCCCGTTATTTTCCTTTTCTTGAATCATAACCCCTTGGGGTGTCGTCATCCCGGATACTTTTTGTTGGCTCTTCGTGGCTCTTTGTAAGACAGTGGCCCTACTGCGGTCTTTTTATGAATTTATTTGTTGCGTTTCTCTCTCTTTTTTTGTGGTCTTCTGTGGTTGCTTCGATCCAGTGGGAGTCGCAAATCGTAGAATTGTCATCTTGTTTTGGAAGTTTGAGATAGTCCGGAGACTTTGTAGTCGTGGGACTTGCTTTCGGGGAACTCGGGGTTCCTGCTTGTATGTATTGAAATGTCGTCTAGGATTTAGAAATCCTGTAGGGGCTTTACGCTTGAGAACCCGGAGGTCCATTTTGAGAACCTATTGGTTCAGAGAACTCGGAAGCTCTTTTCGGAACTCTAAAGTTCGTTAGGGACTCGGAAGTCAGTTGGGAGCTTGGATCTCTTAGGGAACTCGGAAGTTTGTTTGAGAACTTTGAAGTGTGTTGGAGAACTCGGAAGTTCGTTAAGGACTCGGAAGTCCGTTTATTTGCAATAACCTTGGAGTTTTTACATTTGAGCCCGGAATTTGTAAGAACTTTGGAGTTCGTAGGAATCCGGAGTGTTTAGTTTTGCAGGGACCGTATTCCGTCCACCTAGGCAGGAGTACTACCGGTACCTGTTGGGATCTCGTATTCTACCGCTCGGAAGCTAGCCACTATCGAGTCCCGTGCTGCATTCTGCTTCTGCAGGAAGCCACTGTCAGACTTAGAGGTGCTGGTATGGATTCGGAAATCCAAGTGCCAGACTTTTCTGCTTTCCACGTCTGGAGAAACAGGAGTTTGTGTATTGCTCCCTGTGTGTAACAGTACTTTTGCAATATGCAGATTCCCTGAATTAACCCGGAGGTTTCACAGTACTCTTGCTTTTGGGGCCCCGATATTTCTATGGCTCAAGGCCTATACCAGGGTTATAGGTAGTTTTGACAGCATTCTTAGGTTGATCAGACCCATTCCTGCCTTAAGTCTCATACCCGTTGTCATTTTTGTGTGGGCGTGCCACGCATTGGTGAGGCACAGCTGGGATCAAAGTTTCAAGGGACCTGATCCAGCCATGTATGCCCCTTGAAGGATGATGGTTTTTGCCATCTATAATCGGAACTATTTAATTATATAAGCTTTGTTTGTGGACGTTCAGCATACATAGGAGTAAAAAACCATCATACTTAAATATAAGTAGTAATAAATCATAGTCCGGAGACCGTATTAAAGTTGATATGCTTTGAGCTACAGTGGGTTCCAGCAGTTTGATAGTGTTTTACCTTTGCGGCCTCGTAGTTCATGGATTGTTGGAGATCTTTCATAGTTGGGCCATGCTCTGAATCGTTCGGCTCTCCTTCCATTGTTGATCAGATGGAGACTGGATGTTTCCGGATTGTAGTTCTTTTCCGGGAGCTGGGCTCCGAATTGGCTGCTCTTGCATGCACTTTTGCTGTTGCAGTACTCTTGCCGTTTGTAGGCTGAGATGCGGGGAGTTCCTTGCATCGTGTTTGGTCGATGATGCCTGGGTGTGGCGAGGGTTGGCCTCATGCCCCAGCCCTTGAGGATGTTGTTTAAGTTAGCTTTTGGGAGCGGTTTGGCTCCGTAATGAGTGATTACGCCTGCCCCGGGTACTTTCCTGTAGTGGGAAGTACTTGATTTGCCGAATATCTCGTTCTTATTTCTTTTTGGGGTGCAAGGGCTCCTAGTTAGGAGATGTTAATCCTGCCCCAGTTTAGTGGGGTGTATCCTTGCGACGTTCATGCCCCAGCTTCTTTGGTGATGTACGGTCCGCTTATGGATATCTCCGGGTCTCGGATATTGGAAGTGCTCAGCGTTCTCAGGAACTGAGTTTTTCCCGCTGGAAGGAGGACTGAGACTTCCCTTGCGGGGTTTTCTGAGATCTCTTGCGGCTTGCCGACGTATGGCGCCTACGGGATCTTCTAATGGAGAGGATCTCTGACCAGTTCTCTCTTCAAGGTTGTGATCGGGGTCCGAGCGTGGCCTGACAGTGGAGGTCGCGTCGCTTGGCGGTCCTCCGGGTATCTTGGTTGTCGAGGTCTGGGAGAGAAGTTCCTCGCCCATCTGCTGGCCCTAAGATGCAGAGTCTAGTTGCTTGAGGCATCACTTACCCTTCCGTTTCCCGGTCCTCCGGTGTTTTGGATCGGGGGACCGTTCTGTAATTGCTATAAAGCCTTGGTCTTCCCTTTTAGGGTAGTTTGGTAGCAGGAGCGAGAGTTCTCCTGGTCTCCTCTGATCGCTCTTATGCCCCATGGTGTGGAGAACTTGACCACTTGGTGTAGCGTCGAGGGGATGGCCCCCATCTCATGGATCCAGGGTCGTCCCAAGATTATGTTGTACGATGATTGGCAGTCAATGACGAGGAATCTGGTTGCCATGTTGACTCCCTCTGCGTAGACAGGCAATGTCACTTCTCCCGATGTTTGCTTGACCTCTCCGCTGAATCCGATGAGGGGAGTCACTCTTCGTGTGAGGGCACTTTCTTCCACCCTTAGGTCCTGGTATTCGGCTTGAAAGATGATATTGCTAGCACTTCCATTATCGACCAGGATCCTTTTCACAAGGAAATTTGCCACGGTGAGTGATATAACCAAGGCGTTATGGTGAGGAGTGAGTACTCTTTCTTGCTCCTTGGCTGTGAAGCTTATCTCGTCGGTACCCAGGAGTAGACGCTTGGGTTGTGTCGATTCCAGGCCCTATTTAGCATTCCTGGTACTTCTATTCGCAGCTGCGTGGCTCACACCGCTCACCTCTGAACTGCCGGATATGACATGAATCACCCTATCCTGTCGAGGCGGTGAGGTGGGAGTAGCCTTGGTGGGTTTCTCGGATGTCTCCTTGCTCAGATGTCCCTTAGCCTTTTCGGAGAGGAACTCACGGAGGTGCCCCTTCTGGAGCAGTTCGTTGACTTCAATTTGCAGGGAAATGCAGTCCTCCGTCCTCTGTCCATGATCACGATGGAACTCACACCAAAGATCCGGGTTCCGGAAAGAATCGAGTGCCTTCATCTTCTGGGGCCACTTGACCTGTTGGCCCATCTGCCTTAGGAAGTTGACTAACTCCGGCTTGGATATGGAGAGGCGGGAAATTTCTGGCCATGTGGAGAAGGACATTCCTTCCAGCTTGTCGGCTGGCCTGCTCGGGTACCTGCTTCGGCTCCGACCTCCGGAGTCCCTAGTTGACTTTTGGTGGGTTCTCTCGTCTCGATCATTCGTATCTGGTCTGGCAGTCTTCTGATCTTGTTTTCGCTCTGCTTTGGGGCGGCTGGCGACGTCTTCCTCCCACTTCAACTGAGCCCAGGATCGGGATAACACGTCCTCCATAGTTCTGCAGGTGTACTTTGGTGAGTTCCTTGTAGAGCTCTCCGTCTGGGAGCAATCCCCTCTTGAAGGCCGAGACCGCCGTAAGGATACTGCATTCGGGGATCTCCACTTTCTCCTGGTTGAAGTGAGCTATGTAGGCGCGTAAGGGTTCCGACCGATGCTGTATGATCTCATAGAGGTTGTCCGATGTTTTCTCTAGGTCCCGATTGCTTGCGAACTGTTCCACGAATTTGTCGCTAAAGACTGCGAACGAGGATATTGACCTAGAGGGCAGATTGATGTACCACTGGAGTGCGGGTCCGATCAGGGTGGAACCGAACCACTTGCACATGGTAGCTTCACGGGATTTCCTTGGGAGTGCTACTGCTAGCATTCTTTTTTTGTACTGGGCAATGTGATGTTCCGGGTCTCTGGTTCCATCATACATCTTATGTTTGGAAAAGAGAACTTCCTCGGCATTTCTATCAGGGCGATCTCGTCCCCGAACGGAGATTCTGCGTAGGAGTTGGGGTTGCTCTTCCGGATTAGAGGAGCTACTCTGGGGAGTCTCTCCACCAAGGACTGTATAGCATCAAACTTCTCGGTGAACCTCTGTTCCAGGTAGGCGTTGGAGGCGGATTTTGCTGCTGCTGCTCCGTCGGGTGCTTCCTCATCAGGTTCCAGCTCTGAGTCGCTGTCTTCCATACCGTGGATCCGGGCATTCCTGACCTCGTCCCGGTTTGCATTGTTTTCGTTGGGCACCGTGTGCGGATGGGTTGTGTCTCCTCCCGCGTTAGGCGTCTCCAAAGTGGGCATAGACCAGACTCGAGCTCGTAAGCGGCGCTTCTTGTTGCTGACCGTGTTGAGGAGCTGATTCTCATCTCGGAGAGAGACGTTTTCGGCCTCGAGTTGGCTGAGTTTTTCTGCGCTTTGCTCCAGCTGCTTGGAATGCTCATCTGGCTGACTTCTTAGACCCTGAACCTCCGAGAGGATCTCGGGGTTTTCCGTGGCGTTTTCCTGAGCTCGGTGTAGCTCGGTTACTTGATTCTGCAAATTGTCAAGCCATCTTTGAAGCTCAGCTTCTCTCTGGGTAGCTTCGGGTAGCTCGTCGTGTTCATCCGTCGTCACCATCACGTAGTTTGGATTACCCCCCTCCTACTAGCGCCAAACTGTTAGGGGGATTTTGTGTAAGTCCTTTTTGAGTTCTACGGAACGATAGATGAGTTGTTACTTTGAGAGTATTCAGAGAGATTTGTCGAGAATGAGAGGAACTACAATAGATTGGTGTATGAACCCTAGTCTAGCCGCCTAGCTCTATTCGCTTAGTCTATGGATGTCGATCCCCTGCTTTAGGGTTTTGTTTCGCCTTATATATTCGTCCTTAGGTCGGTCTTACTCGATCTGAGTAAGAGGAATTCTTCCATATTCGAAAATATGGAAGGTTCTCTTTGGCGGAAGTTTTCCATTTTCCCGGGGGAAGGGGTAGTTCCTGAGTTCCTGAGTTCCTTTCAGTGAGGACCCGGGGTACTCTATAGCGGGGACCTGGAGGTCCGAGTCCTGCCTGGGGCCTGGAGGAAAATGATACCTGAGTAATTTTCCCCAACACTTACCTCTCGGTTTGATCAATAGAAAGTGTCAATCGATATTCACCGTCGATCGATTACTCTATAGGAGTATCGATCGACGCGCTCTAGCCAAGCTTTGAGATTGGGTTGAATGTATGCTCACTAAGGTTCCTAGATCTGCTCTCGCCTTTCTCTAGCAATCCTAGCTCAATTAGGATATTCAGGACAAGGTTAAGTTATAACTTATATCCTTGGTCAAGGTTCTAGTCAGCTACTCCATAACACAAGCATTAAGATTATCCTAACGATGAATATCACAACTTAGCAATCCATAGTTGGGGCTAATCCCTCATAACCTATTTGAACCATAAATTTAACAATGGAACTACTCAGACATGGATAAGCAATTTATAATAACAAGATGTAAATAAAATCTTTAAGCCTAGAATCATCACCTCTACAATGTTGCAAGCCACATCAAATATCTCCTAGCTTTAGAAGCACTTTATATACCATATCCTAGCTTAGCAACCAAATTCATCTAGCCAACACTTAGCAAATCCTGTCTGACTAACCCCTCTTCTAACCTCATTTCTTGCATAAAATAAATGTGTAGGCTTTACCTTGTGAGTATCAATCAAGGGACACATGGATTCTTACTCAAGCAATATTTGTCTCAATACATAGGTAGTCTTCTCTGATCCTTTTCTTCTCTCTTTTTCCCTTTTCTCTGAATCCTTATAGCTTCAACCCCAATGAACTTTGCTGCCGATCAGGCGATCATCGCTCATCTTGTTGACATTTAAAGTACATAAATTCCCAATTGAACAAAGTGTAGGCGAATAATGCGGTCACAAGTAATTTACCTATCCCTCGCTTTCTAACAGTGTGTGATCATTCCCTTCCAAATTAGAATAATGGGGTCACAGGAGACAATCCTACTCCTCTGCATCTTCTAGGAAATCATCTCACTTGGTAACTCTATGGATGCTGAAGAGAGAGAGAGAGAGAAGGGAACCAGAAACACACAGACTTTTTACCTTCCAGACTTGCAGAAGGAACCCGATCCAATGTATACCAAGCTCCAAGACAAGCAGTAGTAGTCAAATTAGGTTGGAGGTCAGCTTTGGTTCCTTCAAACATTCTCAGAAAAAGTGGTCATAGTTGACAGGTGATCCACTTTAGTATCTCTAGTGCATTCTACAGTCAACAGATCTAAGAATGGTGCGAGAAAGTGGTTAGATACTAAGTAAAGATTGAAAAAGTTCTTTGCCCCATTCTTGACTCAATAAAAACTTTGAAAACATTTAATAAGATCAAAAGGTAAAGTAATATTAGTAACTTCCCCCCCCCCTAGACTTAAAATATACACTGTCCTCAGTGTAAAACCAGTCGGAGTTAATGGGAATAACATAAATCTATAATAATTGAATTGAACAAGTTAGATCGATATACCTGACCAAAGTCCGTGTTGATCGACGTGTTGATGTGTCTGTCTATCATTGTTGTTGTGGCAGTGTCGATCGATGTCGACCTGGTTTTGTGGGAAATCATCTACTCAGGTCTTTTTTGACATGCAATAAAAGATTAAAAAAACGAAAATAAGTAACTATAAAGAGTAAAACTAAGTAAAATTACCTAATAGTGGGTTGCCTCCCACTCAGCGCTTTGTTCTAGTCATTTAGCTTGACTTTGGAGGTGTTTGGGCTAGTGTGGTTGAAAGCAGCTACTTGTTGGGAAACAAGTATCCACGTCTTCTCTGCTGATATGGAACCTAGTGGCAATGAAGCTTCTTGTGGCATCATCTTCTCTGGTCCATCTCTCATCCATCTTTGATGTAGCTTTTTCAATCACTTGTAGCCTCTCTCCTAGGCCTTCAATGCTGAACTGATGCATTCCAAGCTTGTCATATGCATAATCTGATAGTTCCTTCAGCTCCTTTTTCATTGAGTCGAGCCGGTACAGCTTATCCTTAATCAGCTTCTCTCGGTCTAATGCAGACTCGTTATCGATCGATGTTAATGGTAGTACGTCAATCGGTTCTGGTCAATACATGTCGATCGATTTGCAGGTTCTTCTGTCGATTGATGCTGATGTCTATGGACGATTTACAAGCTTTCTCTGAATTTCTCTGATTTCTTTCTGCATCTCCTCTGTTTGTGAGTTGAATCCACTGATGCTGTTGTTGAATGGGAAATAGATGTCATCACATCTTCTGTCAAGTCTGTCCTTAGTGGCTCCCAAAGTTCTGTATATCTCTTCTATGATTTGATCAATCTCTGCTCTGGTGTAAGAAGTAGGTGCTGGTGGATTGTTGGCGTCGATCGATGTATGCATAGTACCATTGATTGATTTTGATCTTTCTGCTTGAAAATCGAGTTGCTACTGAATGGTGTCGACTTAGTAGCTTCATGATGTCATCCTAAGAGACATTTATGATGTTGCAATCTAATCCACGTGCATATCCAGACTCATCTCTGTAGACGCCATACTCATCCTTCTGTTCCCAAAAGAATTTCCTAATCCCATAACAGTAGGCTCTTTTCCCAGACTCGGTACAACCGTCGATCGATGATAGGACTGTTGTATCGATCAATGGTGGTACTCACCTGTCGATCGATGTGTTCATTGTCTTGTCGATCGACGGTTGAGTATGTGGTTGATGTGTTGGCTCAAAACGACCATCCACTCTGCCGCTTGAATCATAATTCTCGACTGTAACCCGCTGCTGGCATTCTGGAATGCTGCATTGTCGCCAAGAGGTTGTCTGGTCCGTTGTCCGTATGAAAGATGTCTGCAAAGTCTTCTTCAAACTTGCAGAATTCTTCCATCTATTGCTCGCATGGCCATCCGATCCCTGAAAATACCAAACTCATCGGTGTTAGATATCCATAATTCATATGGTTCAGATTACTTACCTCGGATCGGGTTTGGATGCATGTCGATTGATTTGGAAGAAGTGATGTCGATCAATTTTGAAGCAGCTCGTCGATCGATGTATGCATAGTACCATTGATTGATTTTGATCTTTCTGCTTGAAAATCGAGTTGCTACTGAATGGTGTCGACTTAGTAGCTTCATGATGTCATCCTAAGAGACATTTATGATGTTGCAATCTAATCCACGTGCATATCCAGACTCATCTCTGTAGACGCCATACTCATCCTTCTGTTCCCAAAAGAATTTCCTAATCCCATAACAGTAGGCTCTTTTCCCAGACTCGGTACAACCGTCGATCGATGATAGGACTGTTGTATCGATCAATGGTGGTACTCACCTGTCGATCGATGTGTTCATTGTCTTGTCGATCGACGGTTGAGTATGTGGTTGATGTGTTGGCTCAAAACGACCATCCACTCTGCCAGTTGAATCATAATTCTCGACTGTAACCCGCTGCTGGCATTCTGGAATGCTGCATTGTCGCTTGAAGAGGTTGTCTGGTCCGTTGTCCGTATGAAAGATGTCTGCAAAGTCTTCTCTTCAAACTTGCAGAATTCTTCCATCTATTGCTCGTGCATGGCCATCTGGATCCCTGAAAATACCAAACTCATCTGGTGTTAGATATCCATAATTCATATGGTTCAGATTACTTACCTCGGATCGGGGTTTGGATGCATGTCGATTGATTTGGAAGAAGTGATGTCGATCAATTTTGAAGCAGCTCTGTCGATCGATGTTTTTCGAGCTCTAGCGAGCAATCCTTCCTTCTCTTCTTCGATCGCTATACGTGTGTCTGCTTAACTAATGCTACTGAAACGAGTGCCCTACCCGCAGGCTTCTGCAAATAATGAATCTGTGTCTGCTCTTGCCTGAACTTTTGGTTTGAAAGGGCAAAATTTGTAGACAAGGATTCCTTCTCTTTGGTAGTCTTCATCAAACAAACCATCTTGTTCTTTGAGGTTGGAAAGTTTCTTTGTGGTGCAACCTTCATTCATCTTGTATGTTTCTAGGGCGTTTGATGTTTCCTCCATTGCAGAACTCTCTTTATAGTGATCATCTGCCCAACTTCCAATTGAGTAACTTCCTTTTTCCTCAAAGTCGGCCGCCTTTGTATCGATCGATATGTAGTAGGGTGCGTCGATCGATGTGCTTGCAAGTTCTGCATGGTAATGATGAGTGTCGATCGATGTGTATGTGTCTCCATCAATCGATGCTGCATTCCTTACTCCATAAGAATGATGGGGAATCCTTTCTTCTTCTGCAAGAAGACCATGATACTCTATAGCTTGTTCCTCCTTGTAATCCTCATCATATTCTTCATATCTGAACTCGGATGTGGCAGTGTCCACTGCAAAAGTTGGATGATAGTGATCACTTTCCCAGCTATCTATAGAAAAGTTTCCATCTGGGTAATCATCTTCCAATGTGTCGAGTTGCTGTCGATCGATTCATCTTGTGTAGTGTCGATCGATTATCCTTGCTGAAGATCAATCGATGTGTTCTTTCTATCATCGATCGGTGCGTCATACTCTGTCTCATACTCGACGTCTGAATCGTTCTCAACTCCACAATAGCATGCTGCTATAAATACCAGATCATTTCCAATCTCTATGATGGGCACCTGTGTCTTGACAACTCGAATTAGCTATTAGTAGACGTTCGGATCTATACAACTGGTTAGTATGCATGTTACAAACTGCTCCTACAATAGCCAAGAAAGCTCTTCCAAGTAGTGGAGAAGTGTTCCAGCTCAGCTTGATGTCCAAGACATGAAAGTCTACTGGAACTAGGGCATTACCAATCTGCACCTCAAGGTCTCTGATGATTCCTCCGAAGTTCCTTTGAGAACAGTCCACAAATGTGAATGAGTCACTACAAGAAAAATCGGTATTACTAGCACCCGGAAAATGCTATCATATCGTTTTCGTAGCGTTTCGAAGAACGCCGTGACAGCCGCAGCTATGGTAGACTCCTCCTTTATCGTAGCGTATTTTTGTGTGCTATAAAAAATATAGATATTATAGCATTTATAACGTGCTATATTAAACTATTTCAATAACGCCTTATTTTCACTATTACATTATTTTCTATGGCATTTTTATTTTGACACAACATAATTTATAATAACATATGTTCAATGCTATGAAAATCAAATTAATATAGATTGCTGACCAAAAAAATAAAATTATTGATTATTATTGTTATTAATTTTGAGATTTAATCTGGTTTAATTAAAAATTGGTTTCCAACTGATTTTGATATATAAATTAATTTATAATTGATTTCAGTTTATATTAAAAATTTGGTTTACAACTGATTTCGGTTTATAAATTAAACCAGATTACAAATGTTTTCGGTTTACGAATTAAACCGGTTTACATACAAACCGGGTTTAAAAACTAAACCAGATTACATATCCCCGCCTCCTCCGCACCGCCTCCTCCGCACTGCCTCCCCCGCACTGCCTCCTCCGGCGGCACAACCTCTATCTATGAAACTGCTCTGTGGTTGCTTATCTTCTGCCTCCGCCTCTTCTCTCTGTCTCCTGCTGTTCTTTGTCTTCTTCTAATAAGTGTTATCTCTGTAAACTCTGTATCTTATGTAACACTCTCGATCCAATCAAGGAAACTCTTGGAATTACTGGAATGAATCAATGTTTACAAGAAAGAACCCCTGAGAGAGACACTCCTCTCTTGTACATGAAAGATCATCCAAATGATAAAGTAAAAACGCTACCACTCTACTTGCTATTTAACGCCTTCTACAAGATACTCTCACCAACAATATCACGTGAGGCCGTTGGTGCACATGCTCTTGTCGCCCACGTCATCAAGCCAGCACAGCACTACTTTTATTCCTTAACTTCTAGAAGCCGCCAACTGATGTCTTGCATATTTTCATGTATTTAGCCATCTTTTTATTGCATTCCCTTAGTTGTAGGCTTAAGTTTAGGCTTGTCTAGGATCATTTTGCATTCATTTGTCCCTATCAGGTGTTGGAGCATGTTTTGGTGAGATTTGTGGTGTTTGGAGACTTTGTGACCCAAAAAGAAGTGAAGAATCAAGAATGGCTATAAGAAGAGAAGTAAAACTAAGAGAAGAGGGTCGGACCGGGTAGCCTTGACCGGCTACACATACCCGGACAATGAGGACTGCTGGATGGCCGGGGAGACATGTCCGGGTACACACACCCGGACGGATGAACAAGGCGCGTCCGAGCCAAGCACGTCCGGGGAAGCACGTCCGGCTGCACACACCCGGACGATGAAGACTGGTAGACGCCCGGGGAGACGCTGGCCCGGTACGCAGCACCGGACGGGAGAACGTGATGCGTCCAGACCGAGGACGACCGGGGTGGCCTGTCCGGCTAGGAGTACCCGGTCGTGAAGAAGGCGCTGAAGACCGGGGTGAGACGGCAGGGGTGAGACGGACGGCCTGGAGCCCGGACGGAGCAAAGAACACAGCCTGCTGGACGGCCGGGTAACCCTGACCGGGTTGAATGGTTTTGATGCTACCCTGACCGAAGTTTTCTACCTCATTCCTATTGGTCAGACCTATTTGGCTTAAGGACTTTTAGTAATCTTAATCTATGTTTCTAGGCTTTTAAGCCTAACTATAAGTACCATTGTAATCCCTAATGTGGGACTTATCTCATTTTCTATCTAAGAACACATAAGCCTCTTGAGTAAAGTTTCATCTTGATTCATAATCTCATCTTGTCTTTGTGCTCGATTGTTTGATTTCATATCCTTTCTTTCTATATGTTTAAGCTTGAATCTCTAATGGGTTTAAGAGTAAGCATATGGATTAGTGAGTAGATCCTTCTAAGATCCATGGGTTAGGGTGATAGAGAGTGATTGCTAGATCCAAGGTGTCTATAGTTAGATCTATCATTTCCTTGCATAGATTTGGTGTTTTAAAGCTATATTTGAGTTGGCCTCTCAAACATAGAGCTATAGGCATTTCATGCCCGGAAGGTGTTCTATGAAATGCCTGAACCAACTCATCTATGCTTTTAGCTTGCTTTTCCTAAGGGATTAGTTGTCATAGAGGCTAGGATTGCTATTAGACTCATTCTCATTGTTTGCTTTGATCATTACAGCCAAAGGGATTTGGTGTACTTGGGTGATCATTGCAAAAGAGCATTCATCTAGGGATAGAGCTTGCTTAGTCTTGTTGTCTAGGCATAAGGATTAGATTGATTATTGAAGCTTAATCATTTGATATCAAGTCCCTATACCCAATGGTCTCACTCTCCTCATAAGAAAGAAAGTTTTGCTTTTTGTTGCATTTTGCTTATTGTTCTAGTTTAATCATCATCCTCTCTAATGGTTTCATTTAGATTGAGCATAGGCTTGCATTCCCTCTGTTTCATTGTCACTTAGGACTGGTTCGACAATCTTATATACTACATCATTTGATTAGAACCTGAAAAGTTCTATCATCATTGGCGCCGTTGCCGGGGATCGAACCCGGGCACCCGCGTGACAGGCGGGAATACTTACCACTATATCAACATTGATGATGATGTTGTGATTGTGGATGAGAAAGTTGATGAGGAGATTCTAGAAAAGATTGTTGAAGCTAAGGGTAAAGGAAAGGTTGGAGAAGAGAAGAAAACACCAAAACATGGTGAAGTTGCCACTCCAACAAAAGAGTCTTTGTTCCTCCTCCTATGAACCTAAGCTGCCATTTCTGGAAGATTCAAGAGGCAACTTTTGGAGAAGTACAAAGCACTCTTTGAGAAGCAATTGAGTGAAGTTCAAGTTACAATGCCAATCATTGATGCCTTCATGCTTGTCCCTCAATACAGCAAGTTCTTGAAGAATGCTGTGGCTGCCAAGAAGAAGGAAATGGAAGGCATGATGGTTCTTACTCATGAGTGCAGTGCCATCATCCAGAGATTGACAATTCCTAAGAAGCTAGAGGATCCAGGCTGTTTTACCCTACCTTGTGCCATTGGTCCTTTGGTGTTTGAGAGATGTCTATGTGATTTGGGAGCTAGTGTCAGTCTCATGCCTCTATCTGTTGCCAAGAAGCTTGGTTTCAGCCAGTACAAGAAGTGCAAACTCTCTTTGGTGCTTGCTGACCGCTCAGTCAAATTCCCCATTGGTATCCTTGAAGACCTCCCTGTGATGGTTGAAAATTGTGAAATTCCCACTGATTTTGTTGTTCTTGAGATGGATGAAGAAGCTAGAGACCCCTTGATCCTTGGAAGACCATTCTTAGCCACAGCAGGAGCCCTTATTAATGTGAAGGAGGGCAAGATTGATCTTCATTTAGGGAAAGAGCACACTCTCCATTTTGATGTCAATGAGGTAATGAAGAGGTCAACTGTGCAAGGGCAAGTATTTTACATAGAGGAGATGGAAGCTCTTGTTGATGAGCTCCTTGAGGAATTGCAGCCATGCTGGATTCTCGAAAGAAGATTGTTGATAGAGGCCAATATGAGGAGCTCAAACAAGAGGTGCACCAAGCTATGCCAGCCACTCATGAAGAGAACACCCAACAAGATGATTGAGTGAGCTCAAGGCACCAAAAGTGGAGCTAAAACCTCTTCCCCATGGTGTAAGGCACGATTTCTAGGCCCTAATGAGTCATATCCTGTCATTGTGAGTAGGGAACTTATTGAACTTGAGCTTTCTCAACTTTTAAATGCACTTAAAAGGTTTAGAAAAGCAATTGATACTCACTAGATGATATTAAGGGATATCACCTTCTTTGTGCATGCATAGGATACATCTGAGGATGAATCAATCACTTCTATAACACCAAAGGAGGTTGAATCCTAACCTTAAAGATGTTGTAAAGAAGGAGATTCTTAAGCTCTTAGATGCTGGTGTTATCTACCCTATTTCAGATTCTAAATGGGTATCTCCTGTCCATGTAGTTCCA
Organism: Brassica carinata; assembly: GCA_016771965.1. Classification (NCBI taxonomy): domain Eukaryota; kingdom Viridiplantae; phylum Streptophyta; class Magnoliopsida; order Brassicales; family Brassicaceae; genus Brassica; species Brassica carinata. The sequence continues at coordinate 27,969,399 of CM028690.1, forward strand.
AAGAAGGGTGGTATCACTGTGGTTAAAATGACAAGGATGAATTAATACCAACTAGAACCATAACTGGCCATAGGATGTGTATTGATTATAGGAAGCTCAACTCAGCATCTAGAAAGGATCACTTTCCATTGCCATTCATTGATCAAATGCTTGAGAGACTTGCAAACCATCCTTTCTATTGTTTTCTTGATGGGTATTCAGGGTTCTTCCAAATCCCCATACATCCCAATGATCAAGAGAAGACAACATTCACATGCCCCTATGGCACCTTTGCTTATCGAAGAATGCCATTTGGGTTATGTAATGCTCCAGCAACCTTTCAAAGGTGCATGATGTCTATCTTCGGATCTCATTGAGGATATAGTGGAGGTATTCATGGATGATTTCTCTGCTCACGGATCTTCGCTTTCTGCTTGTTTGTCCAACTTGTGCAGGGTCCTACAGAGATGTGAAGACACCAACCTAGTGCTGAATTGGGAAAAGTGTCATTTCATGGTCAAAGAGGGGATTGTGCTTGGACACAAGATTTCAGAGAAGGGCATTGAAGTGGACAAGGCTAGGATTGAGGTGATGGTCAGCTTGCCACCACCAAAGACAGTGAAAGACATCATGAGCTTCCTTGGGCATGCTGGGTTCTATAGAAGATTCATCAAGGACTTCTCAAAGATTGCTAGACCAATTACCAAGTTGTTGTGCAAGGAGGCTGCTTTCAGCATTGATGAAGATTGTCTTGAGGCTTTCAAGAAGATAAATGGTGACCTTGTTAGTGCTCCCATTGTTCAGCCACCTGATTGGGATCTCCCCTTTGAGATAATGTGTGATGCTAGTGATTTTGCTGTTGGGGCTGTCCTGGGGCAGAAGAAGGATGGCAAAACTCATGTGATTTATTATGCTAGCCAAACCTTGAATGATGCACAGATGAAGTATGCCACAACAGAGAAAGAGATGCTGGCCATTGTCTTCGCCTTTGAAAAATTCAGAAGCTACCTGGTGGGTTCTAAGGTCATTGTGTATACTGATCATGCAGCTTTGAGACACCTCCTAGCAAAGAAGGATGCTGCCAAGACTACTAAGGTGGATCCTTTTGCTTCAAGAATTTGACTTGGAGATTAGAGACAAGCCAGGGATTGAGAATGGAGTTGCTGATCACTTGTCCAGGTTGAGAATTGAAGGTGGAATCCCTATTGATGAGAGCCTCAGAGAAGAGCATGTCTTAGCCATCATGTCAGTGGTAGCAGTCATTGAGACTGGAAAAAGATTGAAGAGGTTAAGGCAGCTGAAGAGAACGGACCTTGGTATGCTGATTTGGTTAACTACTTAGCCACTCGAAAAGAACCATTGGGGCTTGCAGGGTATGAGAAGAAGAAGTTCTACAAAGATTTGAAGAGATACTATTGGGATGAACCATACCTCTACACCCTATGCAAGGATCAGATTTATAAGAGTGGTGGCTGAAGAAGAAGTTGAAGGAATCCTCTCACATTGCCATGGATCTTCCTATGGAGGCCATTTTGCTCCATTCAAGACTGTCTCAAAGGTGTTACAAGCTGGATTTTGGTGGCCACACATGTTCAGGGACTCACAAGACTTCATTTCAAGATGTGACTCTTGCCAAAGGAGTGGGAACATTACTAAAAGGAATGAGATGCCTCAAAACCCAATCCTTGAAGTGGAAGTGTTTGATGTTTGGGGATTGATTTCATGGGACCCTTCCCTCTTCCTATGGCAACAAATACATCTTGGTGGCTGTGGACTATGTATCAAAGTGGGTGGAAGCAATAGCAAGTCCTACAAATGATTCAAGAGTAGTGGTCAAAATGTTCAAGAGCACTATTTTCCCAAGATTTGGAGTTCCAAGAGTGGTCATAAGTGATGGAGGTTCACACTTCATCAACAAGGTATTTGAGAGTCTCTCAAGAGGAATGGAGTAAAGCACAAGGTTGCAACACCTTATCACCCTCAAACTAGTGGCCAAGTGGAAGTCTCCAACAAGCAAATCAAGGGATCTTGGAAAAGGTTGTAGGAACCAAGAGGAAGGATTGGTCAACCAAGCTTGATGATGCTCTTTGGACATATAACAGCATTCAAGACTCCTCTGGCACCACTCCCTTCAACATTGTCTATGGAAAGTCTTGCCACCTGCCAGTTGAGCTTGAATACAAGGCATTGTGGGCTGTGAAGCTTTTAAACTTTGACATCAAGTGTGCAAAGGAGAAGAGACTTCTTCAACTCAATGAGCTGGATGAGATAAGGATGGATGCCTTTGAGAACTCAAGGATCTACAAGGAAAAGACAAAGGCCTTCCATGACAGGCACATCCTCAAGAGAGAGTTCAAGGCGGAGATCAAGTGCTTTACAACTCTAGACTGAAGTTATTTCCAGGAAAGCTAAAGTCAAGGTGGTCTGGTCCATTTGTGATCAAAGAAGTGAGACCCTATGGAGCCATTGTGCTTTGGAACAAGGATGGTGGAGACTTCACAATGAATGGCCAAAGACTCAAGGAATACATGGCCACAGTACCAAAGGAGGATGGGACATCAACCCTACTCTCTGATGCTCAGCTTGCCTAACCTCATAGGAGGCAAAGTCAAGCTAGTGACTTTAAACAAGCTCACTTGGGAGGAAGTCCCATGGTTATCCTTGTAAATATTGCATTAGGATTTGTTCTTTTTCAACAATAAATCATTTGGAGGATGGTGAGAGCTTGGGAATGGGTTTGATAAAGTCTTGAGATGGAGGAAGCATGCATAAAAAAAAAAAGAAAAGGTGGAGCAGGACCGGGGTGGCCTGTCCGGGTAAGGGCACCCGGTCGGATTGCCAAAGGAGAATGGACCGGGGTGTTCTGTCCGGGTTGGAGCACCCGGTCGTGAAGCAGCAAAGAGGAACGGTTCGTGGAGCAGACGGACGGATGGTCCGGGGACGTCCTGTCCGGGTAACAGAACCCGGACGTGAAGAAGGCATGACAATGCTTGGTCTCCATTTTAGCTAGATTAGACACTCATAATGTCTAGCTTCTAGGATGGGGTGAGTGTTGTATGGTATGATCATGGGAAATTGAAAGGTTTATGAAAGAAAAGGTTGACTCATGAGACTCTATTGTTATAAGTGATTAAGTCTAGAAGGATAAGAGGAATGAAAGATTATAAGCTCCAAGTTGTTAAAAGTCTTGGCCCCATAAAAAAAAAAAATTTTTGAGCATGAGAATCCTCTAAGTTGTTCTAAAGCCTTTGCTTAAAAAGTTATTTCTTGTGAGCATTTGATCATTGGAGTTGTAATTCATATGCTTTTGATCATTTTCCTCATATTGAAAACTTTTTCCTTCTCAAGCTTACTCTTTCCAAGGTCTAAAGTTTCAGGTACCAATGGGGCTAAAGAATGAAGCCGATCTTGAAGTTGAGAAGAAGAAGTTCTACAAAGATTTGAAGAGATACTATTGGGATGAACCATACCTCACACCACATGCAAGGATCAGATTTATAGAAGAGTGGTGGCTGAAGAAGAAGTTGAAGGAATCCTCTCACATTGCCATGGATCTTCCTATGGAGGCCATTTTGCTCCATTCAAGACTGTCTCAAAGGTGTTACAAGCTGGATTTTGGTGGCCACACATGTTCAGGGACTCACAAGACTTCATTTCAAGATGTGACTCTTGCCAAAGGAGTGGGAACATTACTAAAAGGAATGAGATGCCTCAAAACCCAATCCTTGAAGTGGAAGTGTTTGATGTTTGGGGATTGATTTCATGGGACCCTTCCCTCTTCCTATGGCAACAAATACATCTTGGTGGCTGTGGACTATGTATCAAAGTGGGTGGAAGCAATAGCAAGTCCTACAAATGATTCAAGAGTAGTGGTCAAAATGTTCAAGAGCACTATTTTCCCAAGATTTGGAGTTCCAAGAGTGGTCATAAGTGATGGAGGTTCACACTTCATCAACAAGGTATTTGAGAGTCTTCTCAAGAGGAATGGAGTAAAGCACAAGGTTGCAACACCTTATCACCCTCAAACTAGTGGCCAAGTGGAAGTCTCCAACAAGCAAATCAAGGGGATCTTGGAAAAGGTTGTAGGAACCAAGAGGAAGGATTGGTCAACCAAGCTTGATGATGCTCTTTGGACATATAGAACAGCATTCAAGACTCCTCTAGGCACCACTCCCTTCAACATTGTCTATGGAAAGTCTTGCCACCTGCCAGTTGAGCTTGAATACAAGGCATTGTGGGCTGTGAAGCTTTTAAACTTTGACATCAAGTGTGCAAAGGAGAAGAGACTTCTTCAACTCAATGAGCTGGATGAGATAAGGATGGATGCCTTTGAGAACTCAAGGATCTACAAGGAAAAGACAAAGGCCTTCCATGACAGGCACATCCTCAAGAGAGAGTTCAAGGCGGGAGATCAAGTGCTTCTTTACAACTCTAGACTGAAGTTATTTCCAGGAAAGCTAAAGTCAAGGTGGTCTGGTCCATTTGTGATCAAAGAAGTGAGACCCTATGGAGCCATTGTGCTTTGGAACAAGGATGGTGGAGACTTCACAATGAATGGCCAAAGACTCAAGGAATACATGGCCACAGTACCAAAGGAGGATGGGACATCAACCCTACTCTCTGATGCTCAGCTTGCCTAACCTCATAGGAGGCAAAGTCAAGCTAGTGACTTTAAACAAGCTCACTTGGGAGGAAGTCCCATGGTTATCCTTGTAAATATTGCATTAGGATTTGTTCTTTTTCAACAATAAATCATTTGGAGGATGGTGAGAGCTTGGGAATGGGTTTGATAAAGTCTTGAGATGGAGGAAGCATGCATAAAAAAAAAAAGAAAAGGTGGAGCAGGACCGGGGTGGCCTGTCCGGGTAAGGGCACCCGGTCGGATTGCCAAAGGAGAATGGACCGGGGTGTGCTGTCCGGGTTGGAGCACCCGGTCGTGAAGCAGCAAAGAGGAACGGTTCGTGGAGCAGACGGACGGATGGTCCGGGGACGTCCTGTCCGGGTAACAGAACCCGGACGTGAAGAAGGCATGACAAGACGGACGGATGGTCCGGGGACGTCCTGTCCGGGTAACAGAACCCGGACGTGAAGCAGGCATGACAAGACGGACGGATGGTCCGGGGACGTCCTGTCCGGGTAACGGAACATGGACGTGAAGAAAGCAAGGCGGACCGGGGACGACCGTCCGGGGTGAGCTACCCGGTCGTTCTCCACACACCAGGATCCGCGCACTGACCCGATGGAGCCCCACGCCCGTGCCCGACCCAACCGCGACCCAGGTAAGATTTCTCTTCCTTTTTCAAGCCCAAACCCGACCTACCCTGACCCGAACACCCATTAACCCGACCCAGAAACCTCTTAAAACCCTAAGCCACCCTCTCTCTCCTCATTTCATCTTATTCCTCACATCATAATCCTCTCTAGCCTCCAAGAACACAAATCCACTTAACTTTGCCAAATCTCAACCAAATCTCAAATTTCTTTTTCCCACATCCACTCCTTCCTTCCCTAGCTCTAATTCCTTGAATCTTTTCATCTTTATCTTTCATCCAAAGCAAGGTATGGTATCTCTAAGTTCAAATTCGTAACTCTCATGAACCCTAAAATTTTGAACTTGAAATTTGAGCCTTTTCTTGCTAGATTCTTGTAAATTAGACTAGGGAATGCTCATATATCATGCTGGGTAGTTGATTTCATGGTGGAATTGAGATTAATTTGAACTTTGAAAAATTAGGGTTCATGAGATTTGGGGGTTTTTCATAAAGTGCTTGTTTAGGGTTGTTCTTGGGTTAGATTGGATGCTAGGTTGATGGAGAACTTCAATTTAGGCCATTTTAAGCTTGATTGTGCTAAATTGAGTGGTTTTGATTCTTAGAGATTCTTTTTGCTAAAAAAAAAAAAAATTTTTTTGAGCATGAGAATCCTCTAAGTTGTTCTAAAGCCTTTGCTTAAAAAGTTATTTCTTGTGAGCATTTGATCATTGGAGTTGTAATTCATATGCTTTTGATCATTTTCCTCATATTGAAAACTTTTTCCTTCTCAAGCTTACTCTTTTCCAAGGTCTAAAGTTTCAGGTACCAATGGGGCGAAAGAATGAAGCCGATCTTGAAGTTGAGAAGAAAGAGCGTGCAGCAAGACACACTGCTCAGTTTGGGAAATCCTTGGGTTCACAGCCTGGTTCAGAGGAAGAGCGCCGCCAGCAAGCCTTGGCTCTGCTAAGGAAGAAGGCACAATCCAAGAAAGAAGGGAAGGGAGTTGTGGTTGATAAGAGTGTGGCTGAAAGTGCTCACAAGCAAGCCAAGAAAGATGGAAAGAAAGTTGTTGCTGATAAGAGTGTGGCTGATGGTGCTCACAAGCAAGCAAACAGGGATGGAAAGAGATTAGCTGTTGGAGACAATGAGGCTGATGGTACTCACATGCAAGCTCCTCCAAAGAGAGCTAAGGCACCAAGAAATTCTGATGTGGGAGCTCTTGTGATTGGAAAGACAAGCAACAAAGGTGATCATACCCTTGCTCACACTATGAGGGCTATGACTCCACCTAGTAGAACACCAGACACTGTGCAAGAAGTTATAGAGAGCCTTAACCAGCACAACAAGGAAGAGAAGTTGGCAAAGGCTAGAGCAAAGAAGCAAGGCAAGAAACCAATGATTGCAGAAAATGAAGGTGAAGAAGATGAGATATCTTCTAATGATGAGCTTGCTGATCCTAAATCAAAGTATGACAAGAGGGATAGGTCCAAGACACCTACTGAAGATGAGCTGCTACACTTTTTGAGGAATGGCATTGCTTGGGTCCCCACCAGATTTGTTCATAAGATGATTTTGCAAGAGCTATACCTTGATGATGATGTTGAAAGAATGCTTCAGCACATGAAGGTGGGCAGCCTCTACTCAACCGCCTACCCCACTCACAAAGAAGTCTCTTGCCAATTCTTGGCTACACTAGAAGCAACTTTTCACACCTCCAAGCATGCACAGAAAGGATGGGGAGAGATCAAATTCAAGATTGAGGGTGAGTTGTACTCCATGTCTTTCAAAGAGATTAGTGAAGTTCTTGACCTTGAGGATCAGAAAAACCCTTCACTTCCAACACTCAAGACAGCCCCTAAGGAGAAGACCATTGCTGAATCAATGTGGACCTTATTGACAGGACAAGGAAAAGGGGCCAAAAGAAGGAGAAGAATGGAGCTATTAGGCATCCCACTATGCTTAACTCCACAGGTTGCTTAACCACACCCTCTTCCGAAGAAGGAAGTAGGAATGTTTCGGAGACGAGTTGAGATTCCTTCACCAAACCGCCCGCCACTTTGTTTCCTCTCCTCAGCTCCCTAGTGTCCCGGATGATTTCTACTCAGAGTTTGGTATGGTTGGTTTCCTTGTACAGCGCCTCATGCACTACAAGAGCTGGGCTTGGACAAACCGTGACTCCGGACCTCAGATTGGTATTGGTGGCTGGATAACCCCATTGATAGCTTACCAAGGGATTGATTTGGGTGAAGATGGAATAAGTCCTACTTTCTTGGATGGAGCTTACCTAAGGAAGGCTCAGTTTCTAAGTGGACGATTTAAAGGGAGTTGTGTCTACTCTTACTCAAGGGGTGGCAAGAAGGCTGAGCTGTTGCTTCCTAGCCCACAACTCATTTCCTTGAGCACTACAAGAGACATCAGCTTTGACATCAGTGAGGAACACCTACTCAGGAATCATGGACCCCTTTGCCCTGTGAACATTCCCAAAGGTGATAAGGATGCAAGCAAGCAGAATGCTTATGAAGAGGAGTACACCAGAAGCACCACTGCTCATCTTTTTGGCCCTCCTCGTTACAAGCTTGAGCATTGCACCAGTGTCCTGCCCCTTGGACCCCTACGCCAGGCTCATGACCACATTAAAATCCTCCAGAGGTGGAACAAGGCTCAAGATAGGACCATTTTCAAGCTCACCAACAAGTGCAAAGAGCTGAAAAGGACTGTGAAGAGGCAAGCTGAAGTTTCAGCCCGCTTATTGAAGAAAGTGGCTGATGTTCTAGCTAGGGGGGCTGTAGCTGGCTGTAAGGCTGAGGACTTTGATCTAGATGCTCTCAATGCACCCCCTCCTCAGCCACTCATTGACTCCTCTGCACCTCAATCCAGCAAGCAAGCTCTCCGCCGTTTGAGGAACCCTTACATCGCCCCATCCGAGTCCGGCAACAAGTCACCATCCCTTAGCACCACTGCTGATGAAGATGACTCTGAGGGAGGGGCATCAGCCTCATCCCATGCTCCATAGAGGTACTCCAACACCCTATCATTGTATATACCATTCATCATTTCATTTAGTTTTATTTTTCTTTCTTTGGGCCCTTCTCAACATTTAACAAACACAAAGACTGTGTGAATTAAGTGTGGGGGAGGTGCCAAGTTGCTGATCATCTTGTGTTTTATGTCATAAGCATGCATTTGTAGATAGTTATTGCATAGAAAAGCCATAAAAATTTGAAAAATTTGAAAAGCACAAAAGAATCATGTAGTTGCATTAGGATTGAGTCTAGATCATTCACTTGCATAAAAAAAAAAGAAAGAAAAAATCATCATATAGGTTGCATCATGCATAAGGGGACAAGGATGATAGTTGCCTTGAAAAGATGCTCATGCTAAGTTCTTAAAGTGATACCCTTTGTAAGTATAGTAAGTAGCTTGAGCAATCTTAGGATAGCTTGTAAACTTTTTGCCTTGAAATCTCTTCCTAAAGCTTATTTGATTGATTGATGCTATCTCTTTGAAGTTTGCTCCTGTCATATTTAGACTCTAGTCTCTTGCTCATGGTCCCTTGTGTACTAAGCCATGGATAGAACACTTGAGTTGTCCCTCCCATTCTTTGCCTATCTTTTGGACAAGCTCAGTGACACTCCACACCTAAAACCCTTACCTCCTTTCAAGCTTTCATTATTTGTTGAGTGAGGCCTTCTTTGGAAAGCTTTACATGTGCATAATGTTGAGAGTATTGGTAACGACAATGCTTGGTCTCCATTTTAGCTAGATTAGACACTCATAATGTCTAGCTTCTAGGATGGGGGTGAGTGTTGTATGGTATGATCATGGGAAATTGAAAGGTTTATGAAAGAAAAGGTTGACTCATGAGACTCTATTGTTATAAGTGATTAAGTCTAGAAGGGATAAGAGGAATGAAAGATTATAAGCTCCAAGTTGTTAAAAAGTCTTGGCCCCCATAAAAAAAAAAAAAAAAAAAAAAAGAAAAGAAGAAAAAAAAAATGCAAAATGATGAAAGGGGGCTAGCAATATCTAGAAAGAGCTGAAAAGAGTTTAAAATGTGAAAATTCCCTTGTAGACTTCATTAAGAAAGAGTTTCAAATGAGAAAATATCTTGAATATTTGGGGGAAATCCTTGGGTGAGAGATGTGAGTGGTATTTTGGCATTGGGAATAAGGATGTAATTTATGTATTTGGGGAAAGGGTAGAACAATGGAGATTGAGCATGGTATGCATGAGTTGATCCCTTTCTTAGATATATTATGTGCAATGTCAAAGCTACTTGTTTTGAGAGTGAACCACCCCTTGAAAGATCCCTTTGAACCCCTTGTTTCACTTGAATAAAACCTTCTACCACCAAACCAAATGACTTGGACCATTTGACCATTTGCAAGAAGTCTTTTGAGTTTGCTTAATGATTGTTAGAGGGCAAATGGAATTGTGGGTTGTGGATTCATGATGAGTAAGTGTAGGGATCAAAGGAGTTAAGATAGGCCTTGTTAAGTTAGAGTTGGATTGAGTTTTTGCTCCTGCTACTTGGTATGTTTATATAAGGTTATCAAGTTGAGAACTAAGAAGAGCATTCTTTGGCTATGAGTCCCTCCTTCAAACCTCTCCTCCTTAGTCCTTACTAGTTCACTTGTGGACAAGTAAAGGACTAGTGTGGGGGAGTTGATGTCTTGCATATTTTCATGTATTTAGCCATCTTTTTATTGCATTCCCTTAAGTGTAGGCTTAAGTTTAGGCTTGTCTAGGATCATTTTGCATTCATTTGTCCCTATCAGGTGTTGGAGCATGTTTTGGTGAGATTTGTGGTGTTTGGAGACTCTGTGACCCAAAAAGAAGTGAAGAATCAAGAATGGCTATAAGAAGAGAAGTAAAACTAAGAGAAGAGGGTCGGACCGGGTAGCCTTGACCGGCTACACATACCCGGACAATGAGGACTGCTGGATGGCCGGGGAGACATGTCCGGGTACACACACCCGGACGGATGAACAAGGCGCGTCTGAGCCAAGCACGTCCGGGGAAGCACGTCCGGCTGCACACACCCGGACGATGAAGACTGGTGGACGCCCGGGGAGACGCGTCCGGGTACGAGCACCCGGAGGGAGAACGTGATGCGTCCGGACCGAGGACGACCGGGGTGGCCTGTCCGGCTAGGAGTACCCGGTCGTGAAGAAGGCGCTGAAGACCGGGGTGAGACGGCCGGGGTGAGACGGACGGCCTGGAGCCCGGACGGAGCAAAGAACACAGCCTGCTGGACGGCCGGGTAACCCTGACCGGGTTGAATGGTTTTGATGCTACCCTGACCGAGTTTTCTACCTCATTCCTATTGGTCTAGACCTATTTGGCTTAAGGACTTTTTAGTAATCTTAATCTATGTTTCTAGGGCTTTTAAGCCTAAATATAAGTACCATTGTAATCCCTAATGTGGGACTTATCTCATTTTCTATCTAAGAACACATAAGCCTCTTGAGTAAAGTTTCATCTTGATTCATAATCTCATCTTGTCTTTGTGCTCTGGATTGTTTGATTTCATATCCTTTCTTTCTCTATATGTTTAAGCTTGAATCTCTAATGGGTTTAAGAGTAAGCATGTGGATTAGTGAGTAGATCCTTCTAAGATCCATGGGTTAGGGTGATAGAGAGTGATTAAGTTAGATCCAAGGTGTCTATAGTTAGATCTATCATTTCCTTGCATAGATTTGGTGTTTTTAAAGCTATATTTGAGTTGGCCTCTCAAACATAGAGCTATAGGCATTTCATGCCCGGAAGGTGTTCTATGAAATGCCTGAACCAACTCATCTATGCTTTTAGCTTGCTTTGCCTAAGGGATTAGTTGTCATAGAGGCTAGGATTGCTATTAGACTCATTCTCATTGTTTGCTTTGATCATTACAGCCAAAGGGATTTGGTGTACTTGGGTGATCATTGCAAAAGAGCATTCATCTAGGGATAGAGCTTGCTTAGTCTTGTTGTCTAGGCATAAGGATTAGATTGATTGAAAAGTTAGCATCTTGGATTGAAGCTTAATCATTTGATATCAAGTCCCTATACCCATGGGTCTCACTCTCATCATAAGAAAGAAAGTTTTGCTTTTTGTTGCATTTTGCTTATTGTTCTAGTTTAATCATCATCCTCTCTAATGGTTTCATTTAGATTGAGCATAGGCTTGCATTCCCTCTGTTTCATTGTCACTTAGGACTGGTTCGACAATCTTATATACTACATCATTTGATTAGAACCTGAAAAGTTCTATCATCACCAACAAATGGAACCAACCCCATTTGGGCTCAAACTGCAATCAGAAGGGCCTTACTCCGTAACTACGGCCTTCTTCCTTCTTGCGTACTGATAGATGATAGGGGGACGTATGGCCTCAAACGTATCAATACTGTTGGGGTCAAAATCGGTCAATGACGAAATCGTCACCCGAAAATCCTCGAAAGAAAAGCCAAGTGACGATCAAAGCCAAGAAACGGGTCGTCGCTCGATAAAACTCACGGAAGGCTCGTCCACTCCCATCTGGCGCCAACGGCGAGGGTCCTGGCGCCCATCCGTGCGATCATTTCATGATCTCGGGCAATGGCGGCATCTTGGTCCCTTGAAACCCATGTCCGGATCGTCCGAGATCTACAATGAGTCTTCCGTAAAGCCTTCCCGATTGTTTAAAAGATTCATCTTTTAACACATCTAAAGCTCGAAGCCACATTGCTCGCATCCTCGACGACGGAAAATCTACAAATCCAAGTCCATCTAAAATCCCGATACTCGCGGAATCTCGTTGGATTAGAAACGATTATCTTGAAATCTACGGCTAAAGACCTTCCCAAACTCAAAAGATTTCCCGCAAACGATCGACGGGAAAGATCGAACAACAAAACCCACAGACGGCAAGATGGCCTGGCACCGGCGGCGCAGCGTCCACCGAGCGGCCTGGCGCCGGGCGGCACGCTGGACGCTGGCTGGCCTGGCGCCAGCGGCACCGCCTGGCGCCAACGACTGCTGGACGCTGGTCGGCCTGGCCAGCGGCACAAATCCGCCTGAGCGGCCTAGCGCCCGGCGGCACGCGGGTAGCGAACGGCCTGGCGCCAGCGGCTTCCGGCCTGGCGCCAGCGGCGCACCGTCCGCAGCCAGCGGCCGGCGCCGGCGGCACCAACTGGCCAGCGGCCTGCGTGCAGCGGGCGGCCTGGCACCGGCACCCGGCCTGGCGCCGGCGGCACCATCCGCCAGCGGGCCAGCCTGGCGCCAGCGCACCCGACCTGGCGCCAGCATCTGGAGACGTGGGCGGCCTGGCGCCGTGGCACACCGGAGCCTTATTGGCGCCAGCTGGCACATCGCGGCCGGCCTGGCGCCGGCGGCACCCGGCCGAGCCCGGCACCCGTCAGCGTGGGTCGACCGTCGGTCCGCGGGCCCTCGTCCGGTCTCGGTCCTATCGCGTGCCGTTCAATCCCATCTTAGTTTGTTCGGATCAATCTCGCAAGTTTGAATGCGATCACGGTTATTCGGAACACCACTATCTCGACTATACGAGGTGAGATTCCTTGAAACACCGAAACCTTCAAAGACCGTCCTTTCGAAAAACCGTAAAACGCCTAAGCGGCCCAGCGTGGCCAGCGGCCCGTCACGATTTTCCAAAAAGGAAGGATAACTATGACGGTTTATCTCATTTTCTATCTAAGAACACATAAGCCTCTTGAGTAAAGTTTCATCTTGATTCATAATCTCATCTTGTCTTTGTGCTCTGGATTGTTTGATTTCATATCCTTTCTTTCTCTATATGTTTAAGCTTGAATCTCTAATGGGTTTAAGAGTAAGCATGTGGATTAGTGAGTAGATCCTTCTAAGATCCATGGGTTAGGGTGATAGAGAGTGATTAAGTTAGATCCAAGGTGTCTATAGTTAGATCTATCATTTCCTTGCATAGATTTGGTGTTTTTAAAGCTATATTTGAGTTGGCCTCTCAAACATAGAGCTATAGGCATTTCATGCCCTAAGGTGTTCTATGAAATGCCTGAACCAACTCATCTATGCTTTTAGCTTGCTTTGCCTAAGGGATTAGTTGTCATAGAGGCTAGGATTGCTATTAGACTCATTCTCATTGTTTGCTTTGATCATTACAGCCAAAGGGATTTGGTGTACTTGGGTGATCATTGCAAAAGAGCATTCATCTAGGGATAGAGCTTGCTTAGTCTTGTTGTCTAGGCATAAGGATTAGATTGATTGAAAAGTTAGCATCTTGGATTGAAGCTTAATCATTTGATATCAAGTCCCTATACCCATGGGTCTCACTCTCATCATAAGAAAGAAAGTTTTGCTTTTTGTTGCATTTTGCTTATTGTTCTAGTTTAATCATCATCCTCTCTAATGGTTTCATTTAGATTGAGCATAGGCTTGCATTCCCTCTGTTTCATTGTCACTTAGGACTGGTTCGACAATCTTATATACTACATCATTTGATTAGAACCTGAAAAGTTCTATCATCACCAACAAATGGAACCAACCCCATTTGGGCTCAAACTGCAATCGAAGGGCCTTACTCCGTGAATTCACGCCTTCTTCCTTCTTATGCATCGATAGATGATAGGGGACGATGGCCTCAAACGTATCAATACTGTTGGGGTCAAAATCGGTCAATGACGAAATCGCCACCAAAAATCCTCGAAAGAAAAGCCAAGTGACGATCAAAGCCAAGAAACGGGTCGTCGCTCGATAAAACTCACGGAAGGCTCGTCCACTCCCATCTGGCGCCAACGGCGAGGGTCCTGGCGCCCATCCGTGCGATCATTTCATGATCTCGGGCAATGGCGGCATCTTGGTCCCTTGAAACCCATGTCGGATCGTCCGAGATCTACAATGAGTCTTCCGTAAAGCCTTCCGATTGTTTAAAAGATTCATCTTTAACACATCTAAAGCTTCGAAGCCACATTGCTCGCATCCTCGGCGGCGGAAAATCTACAAATCCAAGTCCATCTAAAATCCCGATACTCGCGGAATCTCGTTGGATTAAGCGATTATCTTGAAATCTACGGCTAAAGACCTTCCCAAACTCAAAAGATTTCCGCAAACGATCGACGGGAAAGATCGAACAACAAAACCCACAGGCGGCAAGATGGCCTGGCACCGGCGGCACGCTGGACGCTGGCTGGCCTGGCGCCGGCGGCACGCTGGACGCTGGCTGGCCTGGCGCCAGCGGCACCGGCCTGGCGCCGGCAAAGACGCTGGACGCTGGTCGCCTGGCGCCGGCGGCACTCGCCACGCTGGCCAGCCTGGCGCCGGCGGCACTCGCCTGGCGCCAGCGGCACCGGCCTGGCGCCGGCGGCACCAACCTGGCGCCGGCGGCACCGTCCGCAGCGGGCGGCCTGGCGCCAGCGGCACCGACCTGGCGCCGGCGGCATTCGCCACGCTGGCCGCCTGGCACCGGCGGCACCGACCTGGCGCCGGCGGCATTCGCCACGCTGGCCAGCCTGGCGCCGGCGGCATTCGCCACGCTGCCCGCCTGGCGCCGCGGCACGCTGGACGCTGGCTGGCCTGGCGCCGGCGGCACATCGGACGCTGCCCGCCTGGCGCCAGCGGCACCGACCTGGCGCCAGCGGCACCGGCCTGGCGCCAGCGGCACCGACCTGGCGCCGGCGGCACGCTGGACGCTGGTCGGCCTGGAGTCGGTCCGTGGCCCTCGTCCGGTCTCGGTCCTATCGTGCCGGTTCAATCCCATCTTAGTTTGTTCGGATCAATCTACGCAAGTTTGGTACGATCACGGTTATTCCGGAACACCACTATCTCGACTATACGAGGAATTGAGATTCCTTCGAAACACCGAAACCTTCAAAGACCGCCCTTCAAAACCGTAAAACGCTTAACGCCTAACGGGCCAAACGCCCACGCACGCATTTTCCAAAAGGAAGGATAACTATGACGGTTTATCTTTATCCTCACATAGGAGATAAATGTCAAGTTTCCGAAGATAAATGTCAAGTTTCCGTAAGATAAATGTCAAGATTTCCAAAGATAAATGTCAAGTTTCCCGATAAACACGAAGATGGACGAAAATGAAAAAAGCCTGACTCAGCCCGCGAGAAGATAGACCGTCTTAGGAGAAGTATATAACCAGATCACAAAAAAACTCCCAGAGCACTTAGAGCAACTTAGGCATTATTTTCCGTTTTTACTAACGAGCTGCGACTCAACTAGGTTAGAACTTAGGTTGCTAGACTAGCTTAACTTGCCGACAGCTCCTGTAGCGAGGCTCTTACCTGTTGTTCACGCTTAAACGCTGATTCGAAAATAAGATCTTTTGCTCCATTCTTTATTCTACGATTTTGATTTCGCCATATTTTCTTTGTCGCACTGATTGTGTCGTGTGCGGCCCAGCAGATATCCGGGACCTTCAGGGAAGGCTTGGTTCACTTGGCTTTCCTCCAAATCAACTTAATTTGACGGTGCGAATTTCGGTTCCCACAGTTTGGCGCTAGAAGGAGGGGGGTTACGGATCTATCTATCTCGCAACTGCACACGCTCGATCATGTCTACCGACGTCACCAGAGATCAGCCAGCGCTAGACGGAACACCCATCGACGCCAACGCTGAGAAGACTCCACCTGGAGATGCGCCCGCAGTCACCGCTGATGCAAACACCGAGGCGCCAGGCAGATGAAGGAATCAGCTACTACCAGCGCTGGCGAACAACAAGACAAGCTGATAACCTCGCCGCAAAACAGGTCAACACCTTAACTGCGAGGAGCAAGTTGCCGCGCGGATCCACCAAGGCACGCTGCGGCAGAAGACTCGACTTCGGATCTCCCAAAGCACGAGAAAAAGATGCCCCGAAAGAGCCCACTCCCGAGGAAACGGCTCCGAAAGGACAGCAAACGACCTTGCAGAACCTTCCACTCCCGGCGACGGGAAACAAGGAAAGCGACGCCGAAGATCAATCTAGATATCAGCGACCAATCGATCCTTCCGATGAAGACGCTGACATCCACCCCAGAGAACCCGGCCAGTCCGCCGGCAGACGGTATCCTTCGATAGCCCATGACGAAGAGGAAGAAGAACTCTACTGGATGGAGCAGGAAGAACTCGCTGAAGATCAAACTCGATCTATCGCGACCAGCACCGACAGGTTCGAGGAACGCCGGCAGCAATAGCGAGATCCATGATCTCCGCGGAATCTCAAAAGACCGTGGTCAAGTGAAAGCGTAAAATCGCGAAATCCATCAGGCGACCAGTTCGCCCGAGATCGATAGACTTCTCGAGGAAGCACGAAAACGCCATTCACCACTGGATCACGGAAACACGATCTCAGACCCGTGGAAGATCAAAATCCCGGCCTATGACGGCACGACGGATCCTAAGTCGCACATGCAGTCCTTCCAGATCGCAATGGGTAGGTGCAAACTCCCGGAGCGAACGGACGCAGGTCATTGTCTTCTTCGCCGAAAGCACCTCAAAGGTGCTGCGCCGAAAGTGGTTCTCCGCTCAAAAGGAACTCCATCGAAACTTCCGCCAACTGGTCTCAAGCCAAACAGTACTCCATGTTCATGGACAGAGAAACGTCCGACGCGGGATCTATGGAGTCTAGCTCGAAGGAAGACGAAGTCACTCTGCGACTTCATGCGATGGTTCAAACTGGTGATAGCCAGAGTAACGGCATCAGCGATAATGTCGCAATCGACCTGAGGAAAACTCTCTGGTACAAGTCGGTTCAAAGTGGATACTACTGGAAACCGCTGACAATCCAGGATACTTCCACAAGGCAACGGACTTCATCATCATGGAAGAAGAGATGAAGCTTCTATCGCAGAAGCACGGACCGCAGAAAACCGCGGCCCAAGAAGAAACCCTCTCGTGAACGACCAGTTCGCCCGAGATCGATAGACTTCTGAGGAAACGCGAAGCGCCATTCACCACTCGGATCCGAAACCGCATCTCAGACCCAGGAAGATCAAAATCCCGGTCTATGGCGGTCACAACGGATCTAAGTCGCACATGCAGTCCTTCGGATCGCAATGGGAGGTGCAAACTCGGGCGAGCGGGGCGCAGTCATTGTCTTCTCTTCGTCGAGCACCTCAAAGGTGCTGCTTCGAGTGGTTCTCCCGGCTCAAAAGGAACTCCATCGGAAACTTCCGCCAACTGGTCTCGGCGTTTCTCAAACAGTACTCCATGTTCATGGACAGAAGCGTCCGGCGTGGATCTATGGAGTCTAGCTCGAAGGAAGGCGAGTCACTCTGCGACTTCATCGCGATGGTTCAAACTGGTGATAGCCAGAGTAGCGGGCATCAGCGACAATGTGCATGTCGGCATACGAGGAAAACTCTCTGGTACAAGTCGAAGTTCCGAAAGTGGATACTACTGGAAAAGCCGCGGACAATCCAGGATACTCTCCACAAGGCAGCGGACTTCATCATCATGGAAGAAGAGATGAAGCTTCTATCGCAGAAGCACGGACCGCAGAAAACGGCGTCGAAGAAACCCTCGTAGCGACAAATGCGTCCATCCGCGAAGGGAAGGCGCTGGCGAGCATAACTACGCCATCAACTCGGAGCAAGGCAAAACCTCCGGAAACACCTGGACCAGGAACCAGTACAAGGATAACTCCTACTGCGAGTTCCACGAGACCAGAGGTCACTCCACTGCGAACTGCAAGGTTCTCGGCGCCCGGCTCGCCGCAAAACTCCTCACCGGCGAACTATCAAAGGTCAAGAGTATAAAGGACTTGCTCCTGGACTCCGACCGCCCAAAGACCAACAAAACTGTCTCCGAGGACCGCGCGACCGAAAACCAATCGGGGGAAAAGCGCGGAAGAAGACAGGACGACCAAGGGAACAACAGCAGTCGCCAGAGGGTAAACATGATCATCGGAGGATCACAGTTCTACCAAGACTCTGTCTCATCGATAAAAGCCTACGGTGAAAAGCGAGACAAGTTCCAACTGGTTCCCGGACAGCGATGTTTCTAACCACACAATCGCTTCGAGGAACCGAGAGACCGTCGAATCGACAAACCTCACTGCGATCCTTTGGTAATCGACCTGGTCATCCAGGATCTCGAAGTCGGCCGCATTCTCATCGATACAGGAAGCACGGTCAACGTCATCTTCCGTGACACCCTCTACAGGATGAAGATCCCACTTGGGGAAGTCGTCCCTGAGCCAAAACCTTTGGCGGGGTTTTGGGCGTCACTACCATGACCCCGGAGAATTAAACTCCGGTCATGGCAAAGGAAGTTACAAAATCGTCGAGTTTGCAGTAGTCGACAACCCGACCATCTACAAGCGCCATCATAGGAACCCCTTGGATCAACTCCATGAAGGCAGTACCATCCACATATCACCTCGGTATCAAGTTTCCGACTCCGGCCGGAACGCAGCCATCTGGGGTAGTCAGAAACAATCGAGACTCTGTTACCTAGCGAGTTCAAACTGCGAAAGATCGGGCGCCCTGCGGCTAACTTCGAAGCGAGCAAAGGAATCACATAACATTCGAGGACTCAAAGAAAGATGATCCAGAATCATCCAAACAGGCAACGATTCAAGACAGCGACAAAGCCTCGAGTCCACCGCCGTGAAAGCAGACAGCTCGACCCCGCACAAACCACCGATCCGACCAGCGCGGTCGAAGCGGCAATGCGAGGGAGTAAAAGCGTCTGCGGCAACTATCAGAACTTCTGAGATGGCTTGATCCTCGAAGAAGATGCGTGGCAGCTTCGTCGAAACCAGCGAGTTCAGCTATCCCCTCAAAGGGGCTGAATGCGTACTCTATACTCCCACAAAAGCGAAAAATCCGCACATGTACTCTAACTTCTCGAAATTTTAATAAAATTCTTTCTATCTTTTATGCTCACTTAAGCATCAGCGGCGGAAGCGAAAATCATATCTTCAAAGAAGCGAGACATCGCGAACTTCTTAAAAGATAACAAAACTTCGTATTATCCGAAAAAGACAGTCCACCTGCGACTTAAAATAACTCACGCCCGTCGATTGGCCGACGGGCCTTTCAAAAGCGTTCACTCAATACAAACTTCGTAGTCATACCTACAAGGTCCTCTTACATCCGACAAAGGATATCATAGCTATACAAGAAACCAAAATTTTGGTTTAGCGTCTCGGATAAATTCGAAGATAGCTTCGATTCTTTTAACACAAGTCATATAAGCGGCGACTAGTCGCGGACTTTAAGCGAAAAGAATCAGGAAGAAATCACTAACAGGCAAAACGAAAGCCGATCAGTCATCGCACAGCCTCAAAGCTGAGAGTAAACCTAGGTCTTGCCCTAAACCCAGTCTTGCTGGATCTTGACATCTCACAGACATAGTATCGTATACGAGATCCCAAAACATGTCTCTTATAAACACACCTAAAGCGCTTCGCTAAAAGTAGCATACGGACCAGCGACAAAAGAGTTAGGATCTGAAGTGACTACTCGCATCCTTCCTCTACACTTGGCGAAAGTATAAATCAAAACAAAAGACGAAATCTCGCAAATTTTCATATTCATAAAAGCCGCAAAAGACGGCAGGATTCAAAGCCACCAACGGCCAGTCCCAAAACATAAGAATGCAACCTCCAACGGTCGCAGGATAAAATTACTAAAAACGGCCACACACGGCCAAAAAATTCAATTCACAAAAGGAAGTCAACATTGAGAAATCCGGATGCGGAAATCCCAAATGAACTAGCAGGCTGGTCCACTTCCTCATTCACGCCTCGAGCATTCCCACCATCCTCGGCGTTCTCATCGGCTCCGACCTCCACCGTATCCTCGGAAACCTCGATGGGTTCCCATAGTCTCCGGACTCTTTCTTCTACCGGAGGAACCAAGGACTCAGCATGAGCACACTCGGCCATGAAATCCTTCATTTCAGCAATCTCGGAATCGAAAGAGAAATCCGGGTTCTGAGACTTGTAAAGGTTTACGACCGAACCTCGGCACTCGCGGAAATCACCAACAAACTCCTGAGCTTCTTTAAAACATTGAAACTCAGCAGCAAACGATTCCGCCCGTCTTGCCACCTCCGCTGCGACCATCCTTCTTCCTCTCCTTTCCGCCCGTACGAGAGCCCGAGCGTGAAGCTCAGCCTGCTTCGCGTTCTGTGCCTTCACCTCTTGTCGAACCGAAAGTCTCGCCCGCTTCTGTGGTCTTGAAGTTAGCAATCCTGGATTTGCGAGCTTCGAGTCAAGCGCTCGCTAAACACTCTTAGTCCCTGCATAAAACTCAAGATCAGCAAGCATGCTTATACACAGATTCGAACGCAAGGTTTAGAAGTTCGAAGGGCCAAACCTCGTTGACACGTTGGGAGCCCTCGGCAAAAACCCGTTGTTTCTCCTCATCCTCCAGCGACTCGTCAGTGGTAAACTCGGAGGAAGGCCATCAAAGAAGTTGTTAGGTGGGAAACCGCTGGCTCCGCCTTTTTCCGTTGGAACAAAACTAGGTTTTTCTCCCAACGGTGAAGGACTTTCCGAGCCTTCCCCATCATCGACCTCCTTCCCCTTACGAGACCTCTGTCTGCGCCTCCGAGTAGGAGCCGCGGTGACAGGTTCGGCGTCATACGACGGGACAGGACCTCGGGACCGATAAAGCTTAACCGCCTCGATCCGCTCGAGGGTGAAGGATTTCCAGAAAACGCCTTTGACGAAGAAGATCTCTTGACGAAGACGCCACCAGGCAAATGCGCCGTAGGGTTGTTCCCTACAAAGCGAAAATTTTTCACTAAAACTCGCGACTAATAGGTGAAATAGACAACAGGGTTTTCTTCAGATACCTCGCTGAAGTTCCATGCTCATGGAATAGATGGAGGCAGCTCTCCTCGACAGACTTCGCCATCTATTTGGATGAAGAAGAAGCGCTCCTGCCACGATTTGGGATTCGGCAGTCCCCTGAATCACGGCCATATCCTTCTTAGGCAGCATGGGTAGTAACCGTCACTCCCGTCATCCGAGTGCCCCAAAGACCTTGAAATCATCGGGACCAAGATCAATCCCGAAGTTCAGAAGCTAGCGATCAGCACGCCAAGCCAACTCTCCAAGGCAGGAACGCTGAGTTGGCTGATCGAAGTTTGAAGCGTGAAGCGCATCAACAATGGCACCAGGGATCGGAAACCACATACGGCAGTACGTGAAGAAAGCTTCAGAACATGTAAAGAAACCTGCGGAGGATTCCTTGCACTCTCGCTACCAACGGAACTGAATTTGACTCCTTCAGAACCTGGTAAAAATCTCGAAGAACCTTGAGATATTTACGAAACCGAAGCTCGGCGCAAAGGAGCACCGGCTGCCTCGGAGGCCTCCTCGAACAGGGATCTCGGCAGTGTTGGGGCTTAACCTACAAGGGATCGGTATCGCATTCTTCTTTTCCTCCTCGACCAACTCCTCCCGCTTCACCGCCACATGGGCAGGAGAGTCATCCGAGGATGAATGGGAAGAAGAGTTTCTCTTTGAGGATCTTGAAGACATTGTTCTTAAAGAGAGAGAAAGGATTCTTGAGAGAGAGAGTAAAAATCTTGTGATGAAGTAAGAATGAGATTTCTTACTCCATCCATATAAAGGAGGTAAAATCACTATTTACCCCGATTTTCGGCAAACGATTACATCTCAACACCTTCACACACGGCTATACCGCAAGCTAGGATCCGACAGGCACTACGGTTCCTAGCTAGCTGGGGGGCTAACTGTTGGGGTCAAAATCGGTCAATGACGAAATCGTCACCGAAAAATCCTCGAAGAAAAGCCAGCGGCGATCAAAGCCAAGCGGTGCGTCATTTCGATAAAACTCCGCGGAAGGCTCGTCCACTCCCATCTGGCGCCAACGGCGAGGGTCCTGGCGCCCATCCGTGCGATCATCTCATGATCTCGGGCAATGGCGGCATCTTGGTCCCTTGAAACCCATGTCCGGATCATCCGAGATCTACAATGAGTCTTCCGTAAAGCCTTCCCGATTGTTTAAAAGATTCATATTTTAACACATCTAAAGCTCGAAGCCACATTGCTCGCATCCTCGACGACGGAAAATCTACAAATCCAAGTCCATCTCAAATCCCAATACTCGCGGAATCGTTGGATTAGAAGCGATTATCTTGAAATCTACTTAAAGACCTTCCCAAACTCAAAGATTTCCGCAAACGACCGACGGGGAAAGATCGAACAACAAAACCCACATACGGCAAGATGGCCTGGCACCGGGCGGCACGCTGCCACGCTGAAGCCGCCTGGCGCCGGCGGCACCGGCCTGGCGCCAGCGGCACCGGCCTGGCGCCAGCGGCACCGGCCTGGCGCCAGCGGCACCGGCCTGGCGCCAGCGGCACCGGCCTGGCGCCAGCGGCACCGGCCTGGCGCCAGCGGCACCGGCCTGGCGCCAGCGGCACCGGCCTGGCGCCAGCGGCACCGGCCTGGCGCCAGCGGCACCGGCCTGGCGCCAGCGGCACCGGCCTGGCGCCAGCGGCACCGGCCTGGCGCCAGCGGCACCGGCCTGGCGCCAGCGGCACCGGCCTGGCGCCAGCGGCACCGGCCTGGCGCCAGCGGCACCGGCCTGGCGCCAGCGGCACCGGCCTGGCGCCAGCGGCACCGGCCTGGCGCCAGCGGCACCGGCCTGGCGCCAGCGGCACCGGCCTGGCGCCAGCGGCACCGGCCTGGCGCCAGCGGCACCGGCCTGGCGCCAGCGGCACCGGCCTGGCGCCAGCGGCACCGGCCTGGCGCCAGCGGCACCGGCCTGGCGCCAGCGGCACCGGCCTGGCGCCAGCGGCACCGGCCTGGCGCCAGCGGCACCGGCCTGGCGCCAGCGGCACCGGCCTGGCGCCCGGCGGCACCGTCGCGCTGGTCAGCCTGGCGTCGGTCTGTGGCCCTCGTCCGGTCTCGGTCCTATCGTGCGGTTCGATCCCATCTTAGCTTGTTCGATCAATCTACGCAGTTTGGTACGATCACGGTTATTCCGAACACCACTATCTCGACTATCACGAGGAATTGAGATTCCTTCGAAACACCGAACCTTCAAAGACCGCCCTTCAAAACCGTGAAACCTCCTAAACAGCCTAACGTGGCCAAAACGCCCACGCATCGCATTTTCCGAAAAGGAAGGATAACTATGACGGTTTATCTTTATCCTCACATAGGAGATAAATGTCAAGTTTCAGAAGATAAATGTCAAGTTTCAGAAGATAAATGTCAAGATTTCGAAGATAAATGTCAAGTTTCCGATAAACACTAAGATGGACTAAAATGGAAAAGCCCGACTCAGCCCGGGCGAAGATAGACCGCCTTAGGAGGAGTATATAAGGAGAGCTTTGAGCAAGAAGCAAACCAGATCACAAAAACTCCCGAGCACTTAGAGCAACTTAGGCATTATTTTCCGCTTTTACTAGCGAGCTCGCGACTCAACTAGGTTAGAACTTAGGTTGCTAGACTGGCGAACTTGCCGACAGCTCCTGTAGCCGCAGGCTCTTACCTGTTGTTCACGCTTAAACGCCGGATTCGAAATAAGATCTTTTGCTCCATTCTTTATTCTTCACGATTTTTATTTCGTTTTCATATTTTCTTTGTCGCATCGATTGTGTCGCAGCGCCCAGCAGATATCCGACCTTCGTGGAAGGCTTGGTTCACTTCGCTTTCCTCCAAATCAACTTAATTTGACGGTGCGAATTTCGGTTCCCACAAATACTCCACTCATCGAAATTCACCTTGTCCTCAAGGTTGAAAGCTGGGTACTTCTGTTTCAGCGTAGTCACATCCTCCCACGTACAGTCAAACTCAGGCAACTCCTTCCACTTGAACAGCATCTCCTCACGACTGGTTTCCTTGTTTACACGAGTTCCCAATATCAGCTCCGGTTCTGCCTCGAGCACACCCTCTGCAGTGAGACCAGATGGATGTGGGGTAGGCTCCAGTGTGTTACCTATCACCCCTTTCAACTGCGACACATGGAAAGTGTGATGAATCTTAGCAGTAGGTGGCAGCTTGAGACGGTAAGCTACCTCTCCCACTTTAGCCTCCACCTCAAAAGGACCGTAGAAACGTGCGGCCAACTTCTCATTTACGCGCTTGGCCACGGTCTGCTGACGATATGGATGGAGCTTGAGGAATACCATCTCTCCCACTTCGAAGGAAACCTCACGTCTTGACTCATTCGCCTTCAACTTCATGCGGTGTTGGGCCTTATGTAAGTGTTCCTTAAGTATCTGCAGTGTCGCATCGCGTTCCAGCAACTGACCTTCCAACTCAGCGTTGTTGGTGGAACCAGTCTCGTATCTCAACAACTCTGGTGGCTCTCTCCCATACAATCCCTTAAACGGACTCATCTTGATCGAGGAGTGAAATGCGGTGTTGTAACTGTACTCAGCCCAAGGAAGAAATTTCACCCAAGTCTTCGGTTTTTCGCTACCAAAGCAGCGCAAGTAAGTCTCTATCCCTCGATTTGTGACTTCAGTCTGCCCATCTGTCTGAGGGTGATAGCAGTACTGAAGCACAGTTTGGTCCCTGACAGCCGAAAAAGCTCCTTCCAAAACAAGCTTGTGAAGATCTTGTCTCTGTCAGAGATGATCGTGCGAGGAAATCCATGTAGACGGATGACCTCTTGGACAAAGATACAAGCTACATCGATTGCTGAGAAGGGGTGCTTCAAAGCCACGAAATGGCTGTATTTCGACAAACGATCCACCACCACCATTACAGCGTTAAACCCCGAGGATCGTGGTAAACCTTCCACGAAATCCATGGAGATGTCCTCCCAAACACGCTCTGGGACTGGTAGGGGTTGAAGTAGGCCTCCTGGAGCCAGAGTCGAGTGCTTGTGTCGCTGACACAGCTGACACGAAGCAACGTACCGTCTGTTGTCTGTCATCATACCCGACCAATAGAACAGTTCCGCTACGCGACGTTCGGTCTTAAGGATGCTCCCATGGCCTCCCATCTTGCTATCATGTAACTCTTTCAAGATAACCCCCACTAAGGATGACTTCCGTGGAATAACCAGTTTCCCTTTCCGAAGTAAGCGTCCCTGCACCATCGAGTAATTCGGGTGGGAGTCTGGTTTCTGTTCGAGTTCCTTGATGAGAATCTGCAGCTCAGGGTCCTTATCCACCTCCCCACTGATCTCCTCCATCTGTATGATCGCATGACCCAAAACCGCAGATAGCTCGGGTGTGATCACCTTTCGGGAAAGTGCGTCTGCAGCCTTATTGTCTAGACCCGGTCGGTATTGAATGTAGAAATCAAATCCCAACAACTTAGTCAACCAGCGCTGGTATTCCATGTTGATCTCACGTTGTTCCAGCAAAAACTTCAGACTTTTCTGATCCGTTCTCACCACAAACCGTCTTCCCAATAGGTAGTGGCGCCACTTCTGTATGGCAAATACAATTGCCATGAGCTCCAGCTCGTAAACTGATTTCAGCTTTTGTCGTTCTTTGAGGGCTTGGCTGAAGAAAGCTAGTGGTTTCCTTTTCTGCATCAGAACTGCTCCCAATCCCACTGCTGATGCATCCGACTCTACTTCGAACAACGCTTCAAATTCCGGCATTGCTAGTACTGGTACCGAGACCATAGCTTGCTTAAGTGCATCGAATGCCATTGTTGCTTCCTCACACCAAGAGAACTGATCCTTCTTAAGCTGAACCGTCAAAGGTCTCGCAATGTTACCATATCCCTTCACAAATTTGCGATAGTAACCTGTGAGACCTAAGAACCCTCTCAGCTCCTTAACGTTCTTCGGTATTTTCCAGTCTACCATTGCCCTGATCTTCTCCTCATCCGCTGCAACTCCTTCTGCAGAGATGATATGCCCCAAGTACCCAATCTTCTTGCACCCAAACTGGCACTTTTTGCGGTTGGCGTAAAGGTGATGACGCTGCAGCAAGTCCAACACCTCCTCCAAGTGCTGTTTGTGGAGCTCCTCCGTCTTGCTGTAGACAAGGGTCGTCAAAGAAGACGAGCACCGATTTGTCTAACAGGTGTCTGAATACGTCGTTCATGAGAGACTGGAACGTAGCTGGAGCATTCGACAAACCAAACGGCATTACAAGGAATTCGTAATGACCGTCGTGAGTGAGAAATGCAGTCTTCGGCACGTCTTCAGCACGGACCAGTATCTGATGATACCCTGAACGAAGATCCAGCTTGGAGAACACCGTCGCCCCGTGCAGTTCATCCAACAGTTGGTCGATCATAGGGATCGGGAACTTGTCTGCGATCGTGACGCGGTTCAATGCTCTGTAATCCACGCAAAAACGCCAGCTCCCGTCCTTCTTCTTCACCAGCAGTACCGGACTGGAGAAGGGACTGCAGCTCTCCTGTATTATCCCCGCCGTCAGCATATCGGTCACCTGTCTCTCGATTTCAGCTTTCTGCGCCTGAGGATAGCGGAAAGGACGTACGCTGACTGGCTGAGCTCCCGACTCGAGTGTGATTGCGTGTTCCTTTCCGCGTGAGGGTGGAAGCCCCGACGGTTCGCGGAACACTGCTGCATATCTTCCCACCACGCTACTCCACTGCTCTGGTAGTCCGATGTCTTCAGTTACCGCCGCTGTCTGAAGTCCACCGAACTCCACCAATATTCCTTCGTATTCCGTTGCGAAGCTCTTCTGGAGGCTTTTGAGCGATATCTCCATAGAATGGAGGCTCTTATCTCCACGCAGAGTCAGCTCGTTGTCCCCTAGACGGATCGTCATCTCCTGTCTCAGCCAGTTGACTTGTATATCCCCAAGCGTGTCTAACCATTGGACACCGAGGATGACATCGGCGATGCCTAGCTGCAGCGGAAGGAAGCTGGTAACCACCGTACAGTCGTGTAGCTGCAACTCGACATCGTGAATCATGCCCCTGCCTCTCACCGTAACTCCTCCCGCGACCAACACTCCATAACGTGATGTATTAGCAGCGACGAGCCCTAACTTCTGTACGAGACGCTCTGACAGAAAGTTATGAGATGCGCCGCTGTCAATCAGGACAATCACTGCTTCTTCTCCGATAAAGCCTCGGACTTTCATCGTTTTATGCGATGATAAGCCCACCGCGGAGTTAGCTGAGAGCTCAGCGACCCCTGCTTCGAATCCATCACCCTCCTCGATGTAATCGCACTGTTCCTCGGTGCATTCAACCTCCGTACCGTCGTCGAGTGCGACCAACACCGTCACCTCCGGCTTCTTGCAGACGTGACCGGCAAAATGCTTCTCGTCGCATTTAAAGCACAATCCCTCAGCTCTCCATTTTGCCACCTCCGTTGGCGTAAGCCTCCAGAAAGGTGGTTTCAATCGGTAGTGGGTTGTAGTCGGTCGGTTATGTGGGCCCCGATTTCGGTTTTGTTGATTCAAGCCCACATCTTTGCTATTGGGCTTTGTTGTTAGCTTCCCCGACCCAGAACCAAGTTTCGATGGGGACCCGTGGCTGTAGGACGACCCACGATCCGATGGGGTTTTAGACGTCGGAGTTTTAGACCCTGATCCTGACTTGGACTCCTCCTCCTCCGACTCCCAATCTTCCACTCGTTCAGCCACCTTCATCATCTGTTCCAGGGTACGAGGCTCCAACAACCGTACCCCTTTTCGAATCTTGTGCTGCAATCCCCTCATGAAATGCATCTCCAACATCCGCTCGGTGAACTCCGGTGCGTTCGACGCCAGCGCTTTGAAATCGCGGATGTATTCTCGCACCGTTCCTTCCTGTTGAAGAGCGATCAAACGCTCTGCAGCTGACGAATCCTGCGTTGTCGAGAACTGCTCGAGGATCCGTTCCTTCATATGCAGCCACCCGCGGAAGGGGTTTTGCTCTCGCTCCCAACGGTACCACGGAAGAGCCTCGCCGATGAAACACATCCGGACAGATCGGAACTTTTCCTCCTCCGTGAAATCCTCCAGCTCAAAGTACTGCTCAACCCTCATGACCCAACTGTCTGGATCCTCCCCATCAAACAACGGAATCTTAAGTTTTTTCGTCAGATCCTGCTCACGCTCCGCCTTACTCTCCAACAACGAACCCGTCGGAGGAGTCTGAGGTGTAACCCTCGTTTGCTCCGGTCCGTGGGGTTTGAGAGGAGACGATGTAACACCGATCGTGCTAACGCCGCGGCTGGATGGTGTGTGACCCCCGCGACTCGGATCAGAGTAAGGATCCTCAACCTCCTGAACCTTACTCTTCCCCGTGTCCAGCATCCGTTGCTTCCGATCGTCCTCCGCGCTCAGCCTCTGCTCAAGTCGCTCCAACATGTTCTGCTGTGTAGTTTGCAGCTGCAGCTGTTGTTGCATCTGCTGGTGCAACGACACCATGAGTTGTTCCATCATCGACAGACGCGATCCAGTAGGATCAGCGACCGCCATCTGTCCTGCATCTTCCTGCTCCGGATCTGAAGTTTGTCTCGTCTCCATACGTTTCGGTGGCATGATTCCCAAGGATCGAAAGAGCGCTCTGATACCAAGTTAATAAGTGTTATCTCTGTAAACTCTGTATCTTATGTAACACTCTTGATCCAATCAAGGAAACTCTTGGAATTACTGGAATGAATCAATGTTTACAAGAAGAATCCCTGAGAGAGACACTCCTCTCTTGTACATGAAAGATCATCCAAATGATAAAGTAAAAACGCTACCACTCTACTTGCTATTTAACGCCTTCTCCAAGATACTCTCACCAACAATATCACGTGAGGCCGTTGGTGCACATGCTCTTGTCGCCCACGTCATCAAGGCAGCACAGCACTACTTTTATTCCTTAACTTCTAGAAGCCGCCAACAAATGGAACCAACCCCATTTGGGCTCAAACTGCAATCAGAAGGGCCTTACTCCGTAACTACGGCCTTCTTCTTTCTTGCGTACTGATAGATGATAAGGGGACGTATGGCCTCAAACGTATCATCTTCATCTTCTGCTTATCCCTGAAACCCAGTTTTCAGAACATAACAGAAAATGATTCAGACTTTCATGGAAAATTCTTTATCAACATTCACTACCTCTGAAAAAATAAATCAAAAGGACTAAATCGATCAAAAGGACGGACTAGAGTTTACGAATCTAAACCCTAACTGGAGTTTAGTCGATGTCAGATTCTGTTTTGATTGGAGATTCTCTTGGGCTCGAGACATGAACCAACGAGGTGAGAAGTGGAGTCTTTTCGTAAAAGATGGATAATTTTTCTAGGTTTCTTAGGGTTTATTCCAGAGAAGAAGAATATATGGAGCTTTGATTTTTTTTTTTTGTTGAGCAAATGAGCTTTGATTTTTTTTTTCAGGTTTACGAAGGTAGAAGATGGAGTGTTTCGAGTAAAGTGCTCAGGTACTCTTAATGAGGCAAAAAGTGATATGGCATACTCTCACGTGATCTGGCATACTCTTACGTGATCTGATACTCTTGGGGAGTGTGGTTGATTTCGAAAATACCCCTGACCGATTTAATGAATAATATATTCATAACTTAAATTCTCTCACTCCTCCTCCTCCCTCCGATCATTAATCATCGCAATCGGCGTTTTCGTCTTCTTCTCCACTCCTCCGTCCTTATTCTTCCTCGCTTATCATCAATTACGATCTATTAAACTGATGCTGAATCATTTACAGGGTATGTATCTCAGATCGTCGTTAAGACCGATGTATAGAATCCAACATAGACGAACTCATTATTCGCAGGGATTCCGATTAGATAGTAGATTTCGTATATGTGTATGAACTAGTCGATGATCGGAAATTTTGAATGGTCTGTTTATTAGGGAATTCGATAATCAACAACTGTCTAATTGAATGTCGGGAATCAAAGCTGATTACAATTTGGTTTTGAATTGGAGACTGGACTCGAAATTTTGGTAGTTGTAAATGAAAAATTCTTAATTCTATTCATTTGGGTAACTAATCGAGGATCGGAAAGGAATGATTGAATGAATACTCTGATTGAATGTCGGGAATGAAGAGTAGGATGATTCAATCAAAGAAGATTAGACGTTAGACGTTGACTTTGACTTTGACTGATTACTAATTGATTACTGACACAGCTGTGTAACATGGTATAACGAAGTATAACTTTAATGGTATAACTGTGTAACCAAGTAAAACGTTAACGGTATAACTGAATAACCAAGTATAACTTTAATGGTATAACTGTGTAACCAAGGGGTTAATTTTTTATTGCAGACAATGTGTACTTTTTCGAAGAACATACACTTTGATTATGATGGATATTATTCGAAAGATGGACATGATTATGAATGGATTCCAACCGATGCTCGTTTGTATGCTATATCCTTCAAGACATCATCGTTGGAGGAGATCACTTATTCGTTGTTGAAGGAGAGGATATGCAGGAAGATGAGAATAGATCCGTTTACGAAGAGGCTCAATTTGGGTTACATTCCATTGGTAGTGGAACCTAAGAGGCAATCGTATATTTTGGATGATGAAGATGTGTATGTTTATCTAACATCAGTGGATAGAGAGCAGAGAAGAAGTATTTTGCATGTGGAGGACATCGAAGAATTGCAAATAGTTCAAATAACCGAGCAACTGTCGAGGGTTGGAGAGAGCTCTTGTAGTAGGAACTTTTGTAAGCGTGAGAGTGGATATGGGGAAGAAGAGAATGTGGGCACTGATTTACACGATGAACATCCCCACCAGAAACAGAAGAAGAGTAGGTTGTAAATTCCCTTTTGTTTCGGTGTTTCAGTTTTGATGTGGATTAGGTTGTAAGCCTTTCACTTTCAGTTTTGGTCATTTTTATCGCATGGGATCGTTATGGAGTTGAGTTGAATTTTTTTATATTTGTGTGTTGTATGACTAAGTGAAACTTGTTTTCTTTACTAGTATAACTACGATAGGTAAACTGAGTAATATGATTGTAAATTCTAAACTTTTAAATTTTATAAGTCATGGAGGTAATAAGATTGTAATTTATTATTACTGATATGTTAATTATGATTTAGCCGGAATTATTAAAATTCCATCTGTAGCAATCATATAAGAAATACAATGTGTTATCATAGCTTTATCGCTAAAACTGACCTTGTTAGATTTGATAAATCTCTATGGCACGAAATCAAGTTTATGTTTACATGATCGTATTAGAAATGAACATAGGAAACATAATTGCATTAGTATAACCATAAAATCATTAATCAAAGTAGAGTATAACCAAGATAAATGGAAATAATTAAAAAGTACAACTTTGATACTTTATGTAAAACTGAGTACTTGGTGAAACTTAGACCACAAAAAACCATGTGATAATTTTTCCGCCCAGCTCTGCAAATTCTCAATTTTGAATTTCCCTCTTCCCAATTTGCTAAATCGTATTAAAGACCTTTTTATTAGATTTTCCCCATTTCTATCTCCAATTTTCTCTCTCTTCCATCTCTCTTCTGCTCAATCGAATAATCGTCTCCTTTCCCTCTCAACCTCCTTTCCGTCAGATAATGTCCAACCCAACAACGGCCGCTTCATCGTCCACGACTGGAGATATTACCGTTACCAGTGGATGCGAGAGCGAGCAAGAACTGCGGAATACCTACAAATTGTTCGTAAGGGAGAGAATCGTCGAGGTAATATCCAAATCCGGCCAAATCCACACCGGTTTTATCGGTGTCTCTATGCGGCTTCACTTAGGGTATTATCGGTATCTCTTAAGGTTCACATTTTTTTATTTTTACATAATGTTGTGGGATCTAATGGATTATTCGATCTAATGTTGTAGTTGGTGAACGACAACCACATCTTCAAATTGGTCGATGAAGCTTTCACCGATGAGATTCGACAGTTGCACAACCAAGTTCGAATCTTAGAAGAAGAAGTTCAATTGCTCAAGGCAACAATAAGGAGCGAAGGTCCGACATTAATGCCTAAGATATCAGGAGGTTGTGTCCCTGTTATTGTCGGCATCAGTGTCGTAGCTGTAGTTGTAGCCGGTATTATGATGTACAAGTAACTATGTATTTACTCTTTTATCTCTCGAAAAGTTTCTCCTTAGTTCTGCGAAGTTGGATAAAGTTTCTATTATTTTACGATGTCGGACCAATGAAAAGTGAAACTTTTCTGTTATTGTTATGTTTTTCTAAGTTATGCGAGGTTAGACAACTAAATTCAACTTTGTCTTAAGTTTACAAAGTTGGACAATTGATTAAGTGAAACTATAAAGTTGGAAAATTGAACAATAGAGAAGTTTCACCAACATTAACACATAGTTTTACCGACATGTAAACAAAGTTTCACCGACAATAGAGATAGTTTCACCAACATTAACACATAGTTGTACCGATATTTAAACAAAGGTTCACCGACATTAAACATTTACAGAGACCTTCAACCCCATATTTCTGAACATAAGGGTCGCTGTTTAGTAGAGACTGCCTGAATTCCTCAACCTCGGCAAACGCTGATTGAACCTGAGGTCCATAAATCCACCTTCGGTCTCAAGCCATATATCGGGAGGACCAAAATAATCTGTATAAGTGATTTTAGCAAAAGTTACTCAAAGTTCTACTCAACTATCACATTTAAAACTAGACACGTAAACAACACTTACTCATAGATTCCCGGACTCTCCACATCTTAAGGACCACAATCACTGTCTACGACCCTCGGCACTCATGTGGTCAAGACCATCCCGGAAAGCATAGGTCTGATCGCGGTCACCACACATTTTATCGATGGTCACTATTCAGAATAAAGAAAAAGTGCGTCGATTACAATATATATATATATATAAATTTTGCTTGGATCATATGTTACTTTATACTCACATGTTGTCCCTTATGTAAAACTCCATCCTTGGTCGGTAGGGGCATCGAGATGGGCTTCGTGTTGAAGACCACTCCCATTGTATCTACCATATAAGTGTTACTTAACTAAATCAGTTAGTTTCACTTAGTCTTACTTACATCTACAGAGTTATACAAAGTTCTGAAACAAAGTCATGCGACTGTTGAGATTACCATTCCTAAATTAGTTCGCTTCACTTAGTTTCACTTACAACTACAGAGTTATACAAAGTTCTGAGCGGTACCTATGGGATATCTGAGATCAGCCAGTGCATGTGAGGATTGCATGGATGCTTTTGAAGTCAAAGAAAAGACGATTGTTCAGAGGTTCGATGATCGGACTTAGATACGTAGCGTAGCATTTAGTCTAAGCGGAGAGCTAGTTGGCTGGAAACATGGGGTGGCCCGTTCAACTTCTACCACAAAGATTTCCACCCATCTTCCCTCTTCCCTCTCAAGGCCTCTAAAATTTTCATAATCCCCATAAGTGGTCATCTCCATCTTGTATCCCTACAAAAATAAAGTACAAAGATCATGTTTATTACATGTTGCATGGATCAAGTTTTTATTTCTCACGGTTACATGTTTATTACAAGAGAGATGATGATATAACACTTACATCTTCATCTGCGAGGATATAGTTATAGTAAGGCCCACTGTTGGTAACATACGAATAGAAAGGGTAGATCCTGTGTAGTTTCACTCTGAAATGCCAAGACCTGACCTTGGGGTTATAAGTAACCTCGGAAAGCTTATTGTACTCTGCCATCTTGTTTGTTGAGAGATGAGAGAAGAGATGTAGTATTTGCAGAGATGAGAGAAGAGATGAGAGAGGAGATGGAGTAACGGTGAGTGTAACGGTGAGTGTAACGGTGAGTGTTTAAATGCAGAATTCTCTTAAATGCAAGAGATGTGGCGTATAAATGATACTCGGAAGTGTAAGAGTTTCGAAGTGTAATGATTATTAAAAGAGACTTTTTCACAAGAGAAGTCGTGTTCTTTCAACGAGTCTATCAAAAGTCGTGTTCTTTCCGAGTGTTCTTTCCACGAGTCTATCACGGGTTAAATTTATGAAACTAAGCAAAACGTAACAATTTAGATTGTATGAAAATTTGAAACTATACAAAACTTAACAAAATTTAGATATTATATCGTTTTATTTTTCAAAAGATGGTCAGTTTCCAAAATGGATAATAGTTAGTGAATATATTTAGAGTTCATATATTTAATGATAGCAACTACCAGTGTAGGAGATAATCAATGAAAAGCCTGTAATTTAATGAACTATTAGAATCTATTACCCCGACTTCCATTTTATAGGTCCTCTATTTCTCCTATTTATGAGTGATTTGATACAAAAGATTTAATCTCTGGAGAGTCTCGAGTCAACCAAGTAATAATACTCATCAAATCAACCTTAAATGGACACGTCACTTCAGAATTTAGATACATTTTTAGTTATATCTCCTATTAAATATATCCACTAAGTATAATCAGTTTTGGACACTGATCATTTCTTGCAAAATATAACTAAAAATATATATCTAAATTCTGAAGTTTTTGTAGTTTTATAAACTTAGACAATCGAAATCACTTAGTTTAAACTACGTATGTATAGTTAGATATCTTAATAAATTATAGTTTTACAAAGTTTCAATTCCAATAGATCATTTGTTGACATTCAAAGGCGTGTGACAGTCGTGTCTTCTCGAGGAGTCCATCAAATCACCTTTAAATGGACACGCTTCGCTTGAATTTGGGTGGCGGTCATTAAATAGGGTTTACCACTTCTACAATTACATACAATTTGAATCTCTACAATTTCCCTCATCTCTCTCACACAATAACATTTTTCTTTTATCGAGTTAGACATGGAGAATCTCCCTCCTTCAATGCTTCATAAGATTCTCTACGGTAGCAACGATGAGTCTCGAGATTTTGGTTCTGCAAGGATTGCTTTTCCGGTTCAACGGTTGGAAGAGAAGATCACTTCTACAGATCGGTCAATCTCATTTACGAATGACTGGATACACGAGGTCATTGCTGTTCGAACATTCAGGCTTAAATGCTACCGTTCGGGTAATCCAGAGGCCATATACTTGAGAGGTATGTATGAGTTCTTCATCCTCCATTTACATGACAAAGGAAGGGAAAAATCCATCTTGCTGGTGAGAGGATGCGAGTTGGCGGTTTGTAAATGGAATGCTGAACTTAGCCTTTAGCGTTGATCGTGGGGAATTGTTCACAACCTGCCTTTACTTCGTCAACATGTTTATAAGATGTTTCAAATCATCGTAGTTGGCAACTTTCAGACCATTGGGATTACGATAAACCTGGCATGTTTCTATCGTGGCTGAAAGGATAGATCCTAATGTGCCATGTGATTGCTGGTGCTCCCACATAGACCCTCAGAGTTTGAAGTCTCCCTAAATGGATCAAGATCACGTGGAAATGCGATCATTGTTTCGAATTGTGCAGCTTGGGACTTCTGCTGACGAAATACACTTGATTGTTCAAGCATGGCCAATTGAAGATTAGTTGTGTATTTATGACATAGAAGTTTTATCTACTTTTACTAAGTTGTTATGTAAATTACTCATGACGTTATGCTCTGTTATTTCTCTAGTTTTATCTATAAACTAATCTTTTTTTATTTGAACTTCAATAAATATATCAATAACAACACATGTGGCCGAACAATAACGTAATAATAAATTGCAATCTAAATGTGGAGTACTCAATGTGTGATTTAGTTCAATTTAGCATAACTTTGTAACTGGGACAATATTTATTTGTTCAGGTTTTATTACGCTACGCAGTAACACCAAAGTTTACAATAACACCAAAGTTTACAATTACACCAATTATTACAAAGGTTTCGGAAGTTATGGAGAAAGATATCCGAATTTCATGGATCGGGCCTGGATGGTCAGCGAATTGCATCTGGTTGGGTTGTAATTATCTAACTTTCTCTTGGTTTCGTGGTCTTTTAATAAATTTTCTGATTTAAATAAAGATATATTAAATTTCAAATCCGGTCAATTTCGGGCAGGAGTATCTCAGATCATTTTTTTCGGGTAGAAGCACCTGAGCGTTTAATTCTAGAAGATGAGAGGAGCAGAGATCGAGAGAGAGAGAAAACCCATTTTAAAAAAAAAGCAAATGTTTATGTCCCTTAGATTAAATTCATCAACGGTTAAGATTAAGCAAGAAGTTATCCCCCACTTTCTTGTATAGCCAATAGCAAAAAAGAAGAATAACGTAAAAAGAGGTGAGATTACACGATTCTTTCTTCTCTATTCTTTGTTTGTGTTCGTTGGATGATGTATAATGGACGGCTGTGATCTAATAAACGGTAATCCTTACCCTTCTTTATTGACCAATGAGAAAGAAGTTCACGGATTGACACTTTAGTGTTTCTTTTGTGTTTTTATTATTTTGTTGTTTAGGTTTATTATTAAAGCGCATAATCTATAGAAAGTAGTAAAAATTGCAATTTAAATTTCGAGATTCTGAATTAAAGCTTAGACGTGTTGAATAATTACAAGTTTTAGTGGTTATATTTTGGTTCTTTTGTTATATGAAGATTTTGGTTTTTAAAATTTGTATAGTTATCATTTCAGTAATTATAATCATATTTGGACTAATTATTTTATGTAACAATTAATAAGACTAACAAGATGATTAGATTTCATTTTGTAAACAATTTGAAGTTGGACAAAACTAATGATATAAGATTAACAAAATGATCAGTGAGTTTAGGGTTGGAATATAGTGTTTTCAGGTATGTGGTTTAAGGTATTAGATTTAAGATATAGTCTTTAATGTTTATAATTTAAACTTGAGATTATATTTTTTAAATGATTAAATTTTAGTTTAGATTTAAGATTGAAGTTATAGTATGAAAAATTTGAAGTTTAAAAATTTATGTTTAGGGGTTACGGTTGATACCCTAAAATTTAAACACAACCTTTAAAACTTAAATATTTCTTATTTTGATCTCAATTCTTAAGTTTATATTCAAAATTTAATATTTTATAAATTCAGTTTCAATTATATAAATTAAATTTTAGACATAATCTTTATTTAATTATGAAATATCAGATTGATCGAGCAAGCATAAAAGAATGTTATTTACAAATCAAACTTTTAGAAATATCATTTATCACTCTTTTGTTTATCATCCTCCTTTTTTGGTAAAAATATATTGACTAATCTATAAACTGAAAATTGATTTATAACTAAAATATGTATTTTGCATTAAATTCATATTACATAAAATTTCCAAGTCTTACCCTAACATCAAACAAATCTTATACGAACAACATAAGTCTTAGCCAAGTCTTACACTAACTCTATTTCATGGATTCCTCAAAAGTCAAATAAAATTTAACAAGTTAAAGTAACTCAATACTAGTAAAAAGCTTATCGCTCCTTGGCTTCTCTCCATCTCTGCTCTCAGTCTGTGTATCTGTGGTCAAATCGGTACAAATATCTGCAAACACAGCAACATGTAACCATCATTTACCACTGAAGAATGCCAAATAGAGATCAGTGACTAAATGGTTGATGTGTTGAAGCAACCTTGACCCCAGTCCATGATACTGTAAAGTTAGTATTGATCTCTAGTAATGGAACAGAGTAAGACTAGAGCACGAGAATGCCAAATAGAGATCAGTGACTAAATGCTTGGTGTTTTGAAGCAACCTGGACCCCAGTCCATGATACTGTAAAGTTAGTATTCTCTAGTAATGGAACAGAGTAAGACTAGGTAGAATGCTGACTGAAGCTCCTGTGTCACAAAGGGCACGTGGAAATTCAATTCCTTGTACCAAACAGGGTACTGTGAACTTCCCGGGTCACTATTCTTCTTCTTCAATGTGATCCTCTTCTTCATCTTATCTCTGACCTGGTGGAAAATTCTCCTAATGTCCCCCTCTGTCTTCTTGGTTTCTCCGAAGAACATCCACAACCTGTGGGTAAAGTAGGCTTCCTCAAATGGCTTATCTACTGGGATTCTGAGAACTCTCTTTGTGAAACTACCCATCTCCTTCTCATTAACTCCCCTCTTTAGATGCTTAGAAACCTTTTCCTTCCTTCTCCTACAGTTTCTCCCTTCAGGAGCTTTATCAACTTCTATAGGCTCTGGTGCATCTTTAGGCTAAAAATTGGTGGTGTCTGGTGGGATCTGAAGGTTTTGATGGATGCCTGAGTGCATTGAGTCGTGCTACATCAATCTTTGGTAGCTGCACTCAGTATGTGAGAGGTGCATGTCGATCGATGGGTGCTTGAGGTTGTCGATCAACGTCAATCTCACTCTGTCGATCGATGGCTGGTTCTTGATGCCGATCGATTTTGACATATAAAGGGCTGGGTGGATGTGCGTGTCTTGCTACAAACTCCTCGTGCGTCATAATCCTCACGGCATTGCATGATTCAACAGACTCTGCTGATATCGTCGATCGATGCATGTTGAAGTTTGTTGAACGATTGGGGCTGGAGTCCGTCGATCGATGGTCGGATGTTGGCGTCGATCGACACCAATGTGATCCGCCGATACTCATCGAGCTTTCTACCTCGAAATCCCCTTCTTGCAGCTTCTCATGCTTCACCACTTTCCAGAAATCATCATCTATGATGGCATTCACATGGTGCTTCGTTAATTCTTCACCTATCCCCCTTGATAAGGCTTCCTGCCTCTTAATAGCTTCTCCTGTCTGAACCACCTACATCTCCGGTTTCTTCACATGGGTGCTCAAAGTCTCAAACTTTTTGTTCAGGTTGGTGTAGACAACATCAATCTTCCCATTGAAATCCACTGTTAGCTTCTGCTGACCTTCAAGAACCTGGTCAAGCATTGCTTCTATCTTGCTCTCCTGAGTCTGTTGTGGTGGATTCTGGTAATAGGAGTTTCCATAGCTCTTGTTGTTGTTGATGTAGTTGCTGAATGGTTTCTGTGAACTCTGGTTGAGATTACTCCTTTTTACAAAGAAGTTTCTGTTTCCACTCTGGTTTCCAGACCTTTGAAATCCAGCTCCATTGATGAAGTTCACATCCTCTTCCTCTGCTTCTGCTCTATCCTCTGTATTTACAGATTTTGCATCCTCTGCTAAGCAAACTTGCTTCCTGAGAATCCTGTGAACACTATCCAGTTTTGCTTTCTCACCTCATCCATCTGCTCCTTCCCAAGGGTGGTTGCAGATTTCTTCCTCTCAAAGTCAGCGTTCTTTGTGCTGTTGTTGGATGCCAAGTTCTCTATAAGTCTCACAGACTTTTCTGGATTCCTAGTGTTGAAGTTACCTTCACTAGCTGTGTCCAGAGCCATCTGATGTTGTAGCGCGATGCCTTTGAAGAAAGTGCTCAGCAGCTGCACTTGGTTGAATCCGTGGTGTGGACAATCTCTCTAGTAAGACTTGAATATGATCCAGGAGCTTCTGAAAGATTATGTAGGCTCCTGAGTGAATGTACCAATCTTGCTCCTCGAGTCTTCAGTGCATTCCTCATCATAGAAGTTACGCAGGAATGCGTTCTTGATGTCGACCCAGTGTGGGAACCGAAATTCACACCGTCAATTTCCGACAAATGATTTGTGGAGGAAAACCGAGTTAACCCGATCTTCCTTGAAGGTCCCGGATATCTGCTGGGCCACACACGATACAATCAATGGAGATAAAAAGTTGCACAATAAAAATCGTAAGAGTAGAGCGAAAGTGATCTTATTTCTGAATTCTCGTTTGAGCGTATACAACAAGCAAAGAAAATCGGCTACAAGAGCTGTCGAGAAGTCCGCTAGTCCGGCCGCCGAAGTCTATCCTAGTTGAGTCGCAGCTCGCTAGTGAAAACAGAAAAGAATGCTAAATCGCTCTAAGTGCTAAGTGCTCAGGAAGTTTTGTGATGATTTTCTCCTCGCCCAAAGCTCTCCTTATATACTCCTCTTAAGACGGTCTATCTTCTTGCGGGCTGAGTCGGGCTTATTCCATTTTCGTCCATCTTCGTGTTTATCGGGAAACTTGACATTTATCTTCGGATAACTTGACATTTATCTTCTGGAAACTTGACATTTATCTCTTATGTGAGGATAAGGATAAACCGTCATAGTTATCCTTCCTTTTTGGAAAATCGTAAGTGGGCCGTTTTGGCCACGTCGGGCCGTTTAGACGTTTTTACGGTTTTTCGAAAGAATAATCTTTGAAGGTTTCGGCATTTCCGAAGGAATCCCAATTTCTCGTATAGTCGAGATGTTTGGTGTTTAGAATAATTGTGATGGTACCAAACTCGAAAATTAATCAAACAAGCTAAGATGGGATCGGACCGAGCATGATGGGACGAGACCGGGGCGAGGGCCGTCGACCGCGCCAGGCGAGTGCCGCCGGCGCTAGGCGGCTGCGAACGTGCCGCCCGGCGCCAGGCGGCCAGCGTGGCAGCGATGCCGCCCGGCGCCAGGCGCGTGGCGAGGTGCCGCCCGGCAGGGCGAGTGCTGCCGGCCAGGCGGCCAGCGTGATGTTGCGCGGCATGGGCGAGTGCCACCAAGAGCGGCCCGGCGTGTGGCGATGCCGCCCGGCATGAGGCGGCGCCAAGCCGGCCAGCGTGGGCGATGCCTCGGCCTTGTCGAGGTGCCCGCAGCGCCAGGCCGGCTCGCGTGTGGCGATGCCGCGGCGCGAGCCGTCTTACCGTCCGGTTTTCCGTTGCTCGATCTTCCCCGTTTAGTGGTTAGTGCGGAAATCTTTGAGTTTGGAAGGATCTTTAGCCCGTAGATTTGAGATAACCGTTTTGAAGGTTTTGAGTAATGTGGCTTGAACTTTAGGCGTTTAAAATATGAACTTTTAAACAATGAAGAGACTGCGGAAGAATCATTGTAGTTTCGCGGACAATCGGACATGGGTTTAAGGGACCAAGATGCTGCGTTGCCGAGATCACGAAGGCGATTGCATAGATGGGAACCAGGACCCTTGCGCGGCGTAGGCGGGACGAGGGCAAACCGCCCGATGCCGTGTCCGGCGTCCACGGTCACCTGCTTTCGCCGTTGATCCCGGGGATCACGATCCGTTCATGCCTTCTTGTGAGTTCATCGGTGGCGACCGTTTCTTGGTTTTGATCGTCACTTGGTTTTCTTCGAGGACTTTCGGGTGGCGATTTATTCGTTGACGATTTTGACTAACAGTTAGCCCCAGCTAGCTAGGAACCGTAGTGCCTTCGGGTCCTGGCTTGCGGTATAACCGTATGGGAAGGTGTAGAGACATAATCGTTTGCGAAAATCGGGTAAATAGTGATTTTACCTTCTTTATAAGGAGGAGTAAGAAATCTCATTCATTCTTCCTTCACCATAAAAATTCATCTCTCTCGAGAATCCCTTCTCTCTTTTAAGAATAATGTCTTCAAGATCCTCAAAGAAATTCTTCTTCCCATTCATCCTCGGGTGACTCTCTGCCCATGTGACGGTGAAGCAAGAGGTTAGTCGAGGAGAAGCGAAGAACGTATTACGAGCCCTTGTGGGTTCGCCCCATCACGCCAGGATATCCATGTTCGAAGAGACCTTTGAGGCAGCCTGGTGCTCCTTTCACCGAGCCTGGTTTCGTGTAAATATCTCAGGACTCTTGAGATTTTTACCAGATTCTGGCGAGTCAAATTCAGTTCCGTGTCGGTGGCGAGTCGCGAGGAATCCTCTGGAAGGTTTCTTTACATGTTCGAGGCTTTCCTTACGTATTGCCGCGTGGTTCCCGATCCCGGCACCATTGTTAGATGTAACCGTCGCCGAACTCTCGATCAGCCAGCTCAGCGTTCCTGCCTTAGAGAGTTGGCTTGGTGTACTGATCTCAAGTTATGAGCTCGGGATTGATCTCAGTCCTTGTGATTTCGAAGGCCTTTGGAGCACTCGGCCGACGGGGAGCGATGGTTACTACTCCATGCTGCCCAAGAAGGATATGGCCATAATTCAGGGACCGCCGAACCTAAGTGGGTGGCAGGAGCGTTTCTTCTTTGTCGAATAGATGGTGATTCTGTCGAGGAGAGCTGCCTCCATCTATTTCGCATGCATGGAACTTCAACCGAGGTAATACGATGAAAACTTCGTTGTCTTATTTTGTTATTTGGTCGCGAGTTTTTAATTAAAAGTTTAAACTTTGTAGAGAACGGGGCTGTTGCGCATTTGCATGGCGGTCTTTTCGTCAAGAGGGATCTCCTTCGTCAAAGGCGTTTTCTGGAAGTCCTCCACCCTTGAGCAATTGAGGCGCGGTAAGACTTTACTGGTCGAGATCCTGTCCGACATGCGATGCCGAACCGGTTATCGAAGCTCCTACCGGGCGTAGACAGAGATCTCGTAAAGGGAAAAGAAATGCGATGGTGGGGAAGGTTGGAAGATCCTTCACTGTTGGGGAAAACCTAGTTTTGTTCCAGCGGAAAAAGCGAACCATCGATTTTCCACTCCCCAACAATTTCTTTGTGACCTTCCTCGGAGTTTGTCACTGCGAGTGGCTGGAGGATGAGGAGAAGCAACGGTTTTGCCGAGGGCTCCCAGCATGTCAACGAGGTTTGGCCATTTGAACTTCTTAACCGTGCGTTTGAATCTGTATATGTGCATGCTTGCTGATCTCGAATTTATGCAGGGACTAAGAGTGTTCAGCGAGCGCGCTTGACTCGAAGCTCGCAAGTCCAGGATTGCTAACTTCAAGACCACGAAGCTGAGCGAGAGCTTTTCCAGTTCGACAAGAGGTAAAGGCGCGGAAACGAAACGCTGAGCTTCATGCTCGAGCTCTTGTTCGGGCGAAAGGAGAGGAAGGAGGATGGTCGCAGCTGAGGTGGCAGACGGGCGGAATCATTAGCTGCTGAGTTTCAATGTTTTAAAAGCTCAGGAGTTTGTTAGCGATTTCCGCGAGTGCCGGGGCTCGGTCGTAAACCTTTACAAGTCTCAGAACCCGGATTTCTCCTTCGATTCCGAGATTGCTGAGATGAAGGATTTTATGGCCGAGTGCGCTCATACTGAGTCCTTGGTTCCTCCAGTCGAAGAAAGAGTCCGGAGACTATGGGAACCTATCGAGGTTTCCGAGGATACGGTGGAGGCCGGAGCCGATGAGAACGCCGAGGGTGGTGGGAACGCTGAAGGCGTGAAAGAGGAAGTGGACCAGCCTGCAAGTTCATTCGGGATCTCCGCATCTGGATTTCTCAATGTTGACTTTCTTTTGTGAATCGTATGTTTTGGCCGTGTGTGGCCGTTTTTAGGATTTTTATTCTGCGACCGTCGGAGGTCGTATTCTTGTGTTTTTGGGACTGGCCGTTGGTGGCTTAGAATCCCGCCGTCTTTATGAACTTTATGAATATGAGAATTTGCGAAATTTCGTCTTTTGTTTTGATTTATACTTTCGTCAAGTGTAGAGGAAAGAATGCAGTAGTCGCCATTATCCTAACTCTTTTTTGTCGCTTGGTCCGTATGCTACTTTCTAGCGAGCGTTTTAGGTGTAAGCGATAAGAGACATGTTTTGGGATCTCGTATACGATACTATGTCTGTGAGATGTCAAGATCCAGCAAGACTGGGTTTAGGGCAAGACCTAGGCTTACTCTCAGCTTTAAGGCTGTGCAATGACTGATCGGCTTTCGTTTTGCCTGTTAGTGATTTCTTCCTGATTCTTTTCGTTTAAAGTCCGCGACTAGTCGCCGGCTTATATGACTTGTGTTAAAAATCGAGATATCTTGAATTTATCGAGGCAGCTAAACCAAAATTTTGGTTTCTTGTATAGCGCTATGATATCCTTGTCGGATGTAAGAGGACCTTGTAGGTCTGACTACGAGTTTGTATTTGAGTGAAACGTTTCTGAGTACGTCCGTCGGGGCCAATCGACGGGCATAAGTTGTTTTTTAAGTCGCAGGTGGACTGTTTTAGCGGATGATCTGAGTTTGTTATCTTTGTCGAAGTTGCGGCGTCTCGCGTTTCTTTTCGAAGATATGATTTTCGTTTTCCGTAGTGTTCTGGCGTTTTCCAAATTAAGTGGCGTAGAAATAGATAGAAAGAATTTTATTTGAAAAAAAATCGAAAAAATTTTGAGTACATGTGCGGATATTTCACGTTTTTTGTGGGAGTATATGAGTATACGTACCCAGTCCTCCCCTTTTTTGGTGAGGGGGATAGCTGAACTTCGCGGGTTTCAACAAGCTGCCCTCATTACCTCTTCGAGGATCAAGCCATCTCGTAGTTCTGATAGTTATGCATAGCGTTTTACTCCCGTGCATTGCCGTTCGATTGTGCTGGTCGGATCGGTGGTTTGTGCGGGTCGAGCTGTCTGCTTTTACGGCGGTGGACTCGTGAGGCTTTGTCGCTGTCTTGAATCGCTGCCTGTTTGGATGATTCTGGATCATCTTTTGAGTCTTCAGGAATGTCAGGTGATTCCTTTGCTCGCTTCGGTTTGCCGCAGGGCGCTCCGATCTTTTCGCGGTTTGAACTTCGGCTAGGTAACGAGTCTTGATTGTTTCTGACTACCCCAGATGGCTGCGGTTCCGCTGGAGTCGGAAACTTGATGCCGAGGTGATATGTGGATGGTACTGCCTTCATGGAGTTGATCCAAGGGTTCCCATGATGGCGCTAGATATCGGGTTGTCGACTACTGCAAACTCGACGATCTTTGTGACTTCCTTCGCCATGACCGGAGCTTAATTCTTCCGAGGGTCATGGTAGTGACCAAAACCCAGTCAAAGGTTTTGGCTCAGGGACTTCCCCAAGTGGGATCTTCCTGTATCGATGAGGATGCGCCACCCGGTGATCCTGATTACCAGGTCGACAACCAAAGGATCGCGAGTGAGGTTTGTCGATTCCGCGTTTCTCGCTCCTCGAAGCGCATCGTGGTGGTTTGGAATATCGCTGTCCGGGAACCAGTTGGAACTCGCCTCGCTTTTCTCCGTAGGCTTTTATCGACGACAGAGTCTTGGTAGAACTG
The DNA here is from genome assembly GCA_016771965.1 of Brassica carinata. Lineage (NCBI taxonomy): Eukaryota > Viridiplantae > Streptophyta > Magnoliopsida > Brassicales > Brassicaceae > Brassica > Brassica carinata. The sequence continues at coordinate 28,014,252 of CM028690.1, forward strand.
TGATCCTCCGATGATCATGTTTACCCTCTGGCGACTGCTGTTGTTCCCTTGGTCGTCATGTCTCCTTCAGCGCTTTTCACCCGATTGATTTTCGCGCGGTCCTCGGAGACAGTTTTGTTGGTCTTTGGGCGGTCGGAGTCCAGGAGCAAGTCCTTTATACTCTTGACCTTTGATAGTTTGCCGTGGAGGAGCTTTTATGCAGCCGGGCCAGAACCTTGCAGTTCGCAGTGGAGTGACCTCGGTTTCGCGGAACTCGCAGTAGGAATTATCCTTGTACTGGTTCCTGGTCTAGGTGTTTCCGAGGTTCTGCCTTGTTCGAAGTTGATGGCATAGTTATGCTCGCTTTGGGCGCCTTCCCCTTCGCGGATGGACGCTCTTGTCGCTACGAGGGTTTCTTTTTGAGGACGCTCTGTGGTCCGTGTTTCGCGATAGAAGCTTCATCTCTTCTTCCATGATGATGAAGTCCGCTGTTTTGTGGAGAGTATCCTGATTGTCCGTGGCTTTTCCAGAGTATCCACTTCGAACTTCGACTTGTACCAAAGAGTTTTCCTCGTATGCCGATGCGACATTGTCGCTGATGCCTGTTACTCTGGCCATCACCAGCTTGAACTTCGCATGAAGTCGCGGGCGACTCATCCTCCTTCTGATCTAGACTCCATAGGTCCACGCCGGACGCTTTCTCTGTCCATGAACATGGAGTATTGTTTGAGAAACACCGAGGCCAGTCATGAAGCTTCCGATGGAGTTCCTTTTGAGCCGGAGAACCATTCGAAAGTGCAGCTTTGAGGTGCTCGACGAAGAGAAGACAATGGCCCGCGATCTTGTTTGCGCCCGGAGTTTACATCTACCCATCGCGATCTGGAAGGACTGCAGGTCGCCTTAGGATCCGTCGTGACCGCCATAGACCGATTTTGATTTTCCCTTGGTCTGAGATGCGGTTTCGCGATCCGAAGCGTGAACGGTGTTTTCCGTGCTTCCTCGAAGTCTATCGATCTCGGGCGGAACTGGTCGCCTGATGGATTTGGCGATTTCACCGCTTTCACTTCGCCACGGCCTTTGAGATTCGCTGGAGATCATGGATCTCGCTATTGCTACCGGCGCTCTCGAAGTTTGTCGGCGCTGGTCGCGATGGATCCGGAAGCTGATCTTCCGCGAAGTTCTTCCTGCTTCATCCAGTAGAGTTTCTTCATGGGCCTCGGCGATACCGTCACGAGCGGACTGGCTTCGGTCCTCTAGGGTGTATGTCAGCGTCTTCATCGGAAGGATCCGATTGGTCGCTGATATCCAGATTGATGCGCTCGACGCCGCTTCTTTGTTTCCGAAGCCGTGGAAGGTTATGCAGGTCGCTTGCTGCCCTTTCGAGCCGCTTCCTGAATGGGATCTTTCGAGGCATCTTTTCTTGTGCTTCGAGATCCGTCGAAGTTCTACCGCTGGCGCGTTCTGGTGGATCCGCTGCAACTTGCTCCTCGCAGTTAAGGTGTCGACCTGTTTTGCGAGCGAGGTTATTAGCTTGTCTCGTTGTTCCGCTCGCTTCGGGCGGAGGTAAACAGCCTTCATTTGTCCGAAGCCAGTGTTTTCATCAGCAGTGACTGTGGACGATCTCCGCTGGAGTCTTCAGCGTTGGCGTCGGCGGTGTTCCGTCTAGCGTTGGCTGATCTTTGGTGGCGTCGGTGAACATGATCAGCGTGTCGCGATTCGCGAGATAGATAGATCCGTAACCCCCTCCTTCTAGCGTAAACTGTGGGAACCAAAATTCACACCGTCAATTTCCGACAAATGATTTGTGGAGGAAAACCGAGTTAACCCGATCTTCCTTGAAGGTCCCGGATATCTGCTGGGCCACACACGATACAATCAATGGAGATAAAAAGTTGCACAATAAAAATAGTAAGAGTAGAGCGAAAGTGATCTTATTTCTGAATTCTCGTTTGAGCATATACAACAAGCAAAGAAATGCGGCTACAAGAGCTGTCGAGAAGTCGCTAGTCCGACGCCTAAGTCTATCCTAGTTAGTCGCGGCTTCGCTAGTGAAAACAGAAAAGAATGCTAAATGCGCTCTAAGTGCTAAGTGCTCGGCAAGTTTTGTGATGATTTGCTCCTCGCCCAAAGCTCTCCTTATATACTCTTCTTAAGACGGTCAATCTTCTTGCGGGGTGAATCGGGCTTTTTCCATTTTCGTCCATCTTAAGTATTTATCGGAAACTTGACATTTATCTTGGAAAACTTGACATTTATCTTCTGGAAACTTGACATTTATCTCTTATGTGAGGATAAGGATAAGCCGTCATAGTTATCCTTCCTTTTAGGAAAATGTCGTAAGTGGGCGTTTTGGCCCGCGTCGGGCGTTTAAACGTTTTACGGTTTTGAAGAATAGTCTTTGAAGGTTTGGCATTTCGAATGAATCCCAATTCCTCGTATAGTCGAGATGTTTGGTGTTTAGAATAGCGTGATCGTACCAAACTCACGAAATTGATCCAAACAAGCTAAGATGGGATCAGACCGAGCATGATGGGACCGAGACCAGGGCGAGGCCGTCGACCGGTGCCAGGCGAGTGCCGGCGCCAGGCGACTGCGGAGGCAGCGTGCGCCCGGCCTGGCCAGGAGTGCGCCCGGCGAAGGCCGACCCGCTGGCGTGCGCGGCCAAAGATCTGCCGTTGCCGAGATCGCGAGGCGATTGCATAGATGGGAACAAGGACCCTTGCCGCCGGCGCCAGACGGGACAGGGCAAGCCTGCTGCCCGTGCCGTGTCCTGTGTCCACTGGTGCCTGCTTGCCTTCGTTGATCCCCGTGGCTCACGGTCCGTTCATGCCTTCTTGTGAGTTCATCGGTGGCGACCGTTTCTTGGTTTTGATCGTCACTTGGTTTTCTTCGAGGACTTTCGGTGGCGATTTAAATCGTTGACCGATTTTGACCCCAACACCCAGGATGTAAGAGATCCTGGAGGTAGCTACTTAAGCCATTGCGAAGTTTCTCCATCAAGTGAGTACTTGAGGCGCATGCAAAGAAGATAGTCCTCCGGGACTCCATTGGCTTTGATAACAGATATAAGATCCTTGAACCTCTCCAGGTGGTCCATAAGATGCTCGTGAGATAACCCACAGTAGGGTGTCTGTCCCACGAGTGTGTAGCATTGTGGCTTCAACTCGAAATCGCCTCTCTGGATAGTTGGAGGGCAAATGGCTGATCTATTGGCATATAACTGATCTGGACGGTTGTAATCAGCCAACGCTCTGGGTCGAGCAGCCTCATCTACAGGTTAAGCAGCTCCTGTAACTTCAGTATCAGGCTTAGGGATTACAGTCCCCTGAGCATATATCCTCTGACCTGCTGCATTGCGAAGATGACCTTCTAGATCATGCAGGTTTCCATTCTCATCCAATCTGAGAATAAGTGTCGCAACCATGTCTTGCGGCTGAGTATGAAGTGTGAAGTGATGTATCGATCGATGTCGGTGAAGGAAATCGGTCGATGAAGAGTAGGCTCGGTCGTTTGTGGTATGCGGATATCGGTCGACGAACAGGTGTTGATGTCAATCGATTTGGAACGTTTGTCTTTGCGGATCGAACGTTCCAAGCTAGCCGGATCTTCTAAGAATATCAGTTGATTTTCCTTGTTGCTTCAGGTACTGCTGGGTGTGGGACCCAATTTTGGTACCATTCTTAATTGGCCGAGAATGTGACAAGGTCGAATCAACTTATCATGATCGCCGGCCCATGGCGACCTCGAAGCGGAGATATCGAAGGAAGGAGAGATCGTGGAGTAAGCTAAGAAGATCGCGGAAACAAACTACGAGATGGCATGGTCGAAAACCTACAAAAGGAACTAATAGACGAAGAGAAAGACACATCCAAAACCCTAGAGAGAGCACGCTATTCACATCGAACTCGTTTCGTTCCATCCTAGTTCTTAGATTCATCGATCTCATTCATGTCATCGATCTCATTCCTTTATTGTAATTGATCCCTCTTAATCAATAAAGTCCATTTTTGTCAACTGATATCCGTTTATATCGTTGTGTTCTGAAGATTTCGTTGCCTTCTGAAGATTTCGTTGCCCACTTCGTTTAAATTTCCCAGTTTACATCACAAACACCATCAAATACTTAGGTAGATTTTATGATCTATATTTTGGCATCGACTGTGGGGAAGATAAACAAAAAAAAAAACATCTTTGCTAAGAACCCCATCTACGATTTGTAAGCATGATCATGGATTCCAACCAATCCGGAAATTCTCAACAGAGATCGATCGATGTCGATCCCGTCGGAACCGAACTGAGAAAAGATACACACACTGGAAGCACCGACACCGGCGGAGATGAAGACCAGAACCGAGCACAACAAACTCCATTAGTTAGAGCTTCGAATTCCGATCGAACTGGATCACGGGTTTGGACTCATTCCGGAGAAAGACCGCTTGTCAATAATCCGTCAGATCGGATCCAATCAACAAGGCCGATATCACCTACACCCCGAGCTTAGACTAGAGAACAAGTAACCGAGCTCCGAGGGATGGTCGCAGCCCTCGTAGATAAAGCATGATATACCATGGATTTTACCCGTTTTTACCCATGGTATATGAGTGTTTTTACTAGTATTATCTATGTTTTGGAGTATATTAGGTATGTTTTCAGATTCATAAATATTTTGGAGAAAAGTGATGTTTTAGGTGCCTTTTTGGAGCTTAGAGAAGAGTTCACCCGTGATCAAGACCAGAGGTCGACACCAAGAGTTACACATCGATCGATGCACACTCTATGCAATCAATCGACACACATTAGCCAAAGGATGATACATCGAGACAATAATCGATCGATGTAATAATGTGCTAGATCGATATATTGAGCGTACATCGATCGATACTGAGGCGGCAGAAAGACAAGTTGGACCTGGCCGAACTTGAAGCCCAAGATATCACATTTTACAAGAATGTCTCTGACGAGTCTTTAACCTAATGAACTCATATTTATATGTGCCTAAGTGTTTTGGCAGAAACATAAGTTTTTACAAGTTTTTAATAGTTTCTAAGTTTTAGAGGGTTTTCACCTCCTTCTTCTTCTACTCATTTCTTTTACTGTTTTCATTACTTTGCAAGTTCTCAATAAAGTTCTATTCAGTTCTTTATTTCTTAACAAAGGTTATAGGATTCTAGATCTAGAGGAGAGATCCAAAGATATTTGTGATTGGGACCTAAGTGCTCACCCTCTAATAGATCTATGAATTCCTATTATTACCTTGTTGCTATGAACTACTTAGCCATGTCTGAGTAGATTCATTTGTTAGATTTAGGGTTTAAATAGGATATGAGGGATTAGCCCCAGCCTATAATTGCTATAGTTGTGATATTTATTGTTAGGATTGTTCATTAATGCTTTTTCTAGCTTAGCTACCTAGAACATGAACTTGGATTGCATTGTTTATTACATGCAACTCCTGATAACATCTAAACATGCTATGACCCTCTTGAGATATCGCAGCTGATCTAAGATCATGGTGAGCATTGTATCAACTAACGCATAAAGCTTGCTTAGAGCCGTATCGATCAATACTCTTATAGATTAATCGATCGACGTACCTAGAGGTGTATCGGTCGATATTCCTATCGAACCATCGATCGATACTGTCAGGAAGATAGCTGACCGCAAACACCATTTAGGATCTAAGTAATAGATGGTCTAAATAATGCGAGAGCTGATGGATTCATTTAATAAGTGTTGAGCTCTGACATATCATGCAAGCAACTTGTTAGCCTTTATAGTATTTATAATCCTGAATTTCTGAATACCTACCCTAAATCTAACTACTTTTCTTTATTGCTTTTAAAACCAAATCCTTTCAACTGAGTAATCTTACCATTATTCAGCAAACCTGCAATTTACTTTAAACCATTTTCAACCTAGCATAGTCACTAAGATTGCATCTTATTTGTACACTAGCTCTCTGTGGAATTCGATCCCTAAGTACTACAACTGAACCTCTTATTTGAGAGAGTAAAGTTACTCCTTAGGGTAATTTGATTGATATCAAATTTGGCGCCGTTGCCGGGAGCTTTGATACAATAGGATTTAATCTGATTAGGTCTAGGTTATTTTTATTTTTATTTTAATTTGTTTTCTGACACAAAAATTTTTTCTTGTCTTTTCAGGTACATGCCCATCAGCACCAGAAGATCCTGCTAGCTTGGAACGTTCAATCCACAAGGAAATCCGTTCCGCATCGATCGACACCATCAACTTCCTGCCGACCGATACTGACGCACCCCTGCCGACCGAGACACCGTCTTCGTCGACCGATACTCACACCTTCACGTCGACCGACACTACTTCACCGTCAACCGACACCTTTCATCCGACATCGATCGATACACCTAACTGTATATCGATCGATACTGTTCCGCGAGTCATGGTTGCGCCTATTATTCTCATACGAGATGAGAATGGAGACTTGCGTGACCAAGGAGGTCACCTTCGTAATGAAGCAGGTCAGAAACTCAATGCTCAGAATGAAGTAATCCCTGAGCCAGAAACTGCACCTACAGGAGCTGTTCAACCTGTAGAAGAGGCTGCTCGAACACTAGCTGACTACAACCGTCCAGACCACTTCTACACCAACAGATCAGCCATTCGTCCCCCTGCTATTCAGAGAGGCGATTTCGAGCTCAAGCCGCAGTACTACACCCTTGTGGGACAGACACCTTACTATGGGATGTCCAATGAGCATCCCATGGACCATCTAGAGAGATTCGAGGATCTCATATCTGCTATCAAAGCCAATGGAGTCCCTGTAGACTACCTTCTCTGTAAGCTCTTCAAACACTCTTTATCTGGAGAAGCTTTACAGTGGCTTAAGCAGCTACCACCAGGATCTCTTACATCCTGGAGAGACATCAAAAACGCATTTTTGCGTAACTTCTTTAATGATGCGCGCGGTGAAGACTTAAGGAGGAAAATTGCCACATTCAACCAGGAGCCTGGAGAGTCATTCAAGGACACCTGAATCAGATTCAAGTCTTACCAGCGAGATTGTCCACACCATGGATTCAACAAGGTGCAACTACTTTGCACTTTCTTCAGAGGCATCACACTGAAATATCAGATGGCTCTGGATGCGAGAGAAGGCAACTTCACCAAAAGGAATCCTGAAGATGTTGTGAAGCTAATAGACAACCTAGCATCCAGAAACAGCACGAAGAACATTGTAAGAGCAAGATCTGCAGCGTTCCTTGGAATCTAGTAGTTGCTATGACAAATCGGCTTTCGTTTTGCCTGTTTGCGATTTTAACCTGACTCGTACCGTTTAAAATCCGCGAATTGTTGTCGGCTTATATGATTTGTCTAGGCGGAGTCGAGCTACCTTTACTTAAGAGCTAAACCAAAATTTGATTTCTTGTATAGCGCTATGTTTATCCTTGTCGGATGCAAGAGAGGTTACCCTTGAAGGGCTGCTATTTGTCTGTTTAGGACGCTAGAGTTCGCTTGTTTTGATCAGCAACAACGAAATGATGCCAGTTTAGAGGCATGTTACCGCTAGAGGTGTGTTTGTATGTTTTGAGTTTTAGAGACGAGGATTTCAGATGGAACGCTTTGAGGAAAAGAATGTCCTTCGAAGCGCTAGCGACGCCTCGCAGCTGAAGGTCGAAGTTTTCCTTGTGCCGCATTTCGCGGGTGAAATGTTCGCTGGCTTTGGAGATGTTTTGCTTAATGTTCGCAGCCAGAAACTGTTGTTTCGGTTTGGACGAGGACCAAGGGGTCGCGTAAGTTCGACCCAGGGAGAAGCCGCCTACATTCACAGTGCCTCGCGGAAGTGTTGGCCTTCCCGATTTGTTTGTATATATTAAGGATGACTCAGATAACTCTTGGAGCTTTTGTCACGAAGTTTTCTTTTCATGCCGTGTTTACGGGCGATCGAACTTAATCGATTGACGATAAGTTTAAATCTTCCGCTAACCATATGGTTGTTAGACTGAGTTTTGGTATGAAGTGTTTATCGTGATGATTTCGATTCTGGGTTATACGACAAATTGCTTGCGTAATAGTCATTTGGCGCTCTATGAACAAATCGTGGATTGTTGTTTTAGCCATTAAGTGATTGGAGCGTGGTCGCCAGTAGCTTTAGATTGGCATGGAGGCTAGATTCAGCCGTATCGCCAAGGAAGTTGTTGGTAACGATCAGACCATGACCCTTATTAAGGTCATGTTAGTTTACGCATTGTCCTTAATGGGGATGCCAAATTCAGGTCCGGCTTTACGGAAGGCGTAGTTGGCGAAGGCAAAATAGCGCTTTGCCGAGATGTATGTCAAGCATTGGCGGAGTTTTCTGAGTTATGGCTGATGGCCTTTAGAAACGATCTTCCACTTTAGGTCTCAGCTATAATGATGAATGGTTCATATAAATTTTTTGTTGCACTAAAATCGCTTCATTTTATCCGAGGGGACAAAGTTTAAGGATCGACGAGGACACGCATGGTTCGCCGCGCGATTATTTCCTGCTCGGACGCAACCGCTGGAGTGAAAGCAGGAGCCAGAAACCTTGTGGAGCAAAACTGTCTATGACAGTTACCCGTTGGACCCATTATGTTTATTTTACGAAAGTTGCTTTGTATGAATTATTTCGACCATACAGAGGATTTTTCGTAAAAGTGATGTAAGAGGGGGTTTTTGTAAAGGTAACTGGAGAGTGTTTGTCACAAATTACTTGCAATGTTTCCGACCACGGATTATGTTTTCCTCATTCTCTTTTGCGTACTGCGAAGTCGTTTTGCATGAGACCGATCATGTTTTTCCATAGGCTGTTTTGTTTAAAATATTCTTGTTATAGGAAAGTAATGGATGACCGGTTTCATGGAGATAGAAAATCGCAGATTGTCAAAGTAGCGATGTTTCCGCTGATTACACGGGAGATGTTTCGCTATGATTTCGACCTTTGGACGAAAGCTGCTTCGAACTACTCATGGATTTTTACCGAAGGTTATTTCGTTATTTTTGTAGTTCACCGTCGTGCTATTAGTCTGACGTTGGTACATGTTTCTAGTCGGGAGTTTGCGAGAGACGACGTAGAGTTTTCAGGACTATGTTTGTAACGGTTGGCTATGCCGCTACGCTTTTGACTAATCTTATTGCTGCAGAGTTTGCTTTGTCAAAGCGTTGTCTTGATGCTGAAGCAAAAGTTTTCAAGATGGGATTATATCGGTATAGTATACGCATCTACTTCCTTTTTCTTTTACTTAAAGAAAACGGGTTAGCCGCTCTTTCTCAAGGCTTGTGTAATTTTTTCTTTCTTTAGGAAGCGGGATGAGTATGCTTTAGAACACGTGGTGATCGCTTTCGGTTTTTCAAGAGACTAGATCGGTTTGCATGTTCTGCCTGGACAATCAAGGAACGCTGGAATAAGACTGGAAATTTTGCCTAAGACTTAGCTTGCTAGACTATCCACCTAGATCCTAAGTTCCCTAAATTCTACAGCAGTTTTCAAGACGCTTTTGTTCCTGTCTTACAAAGAATAAAACCTTTACAAAATTTTATAAGTCGGACATACCTTAGTCTCATCGATGATTCGAGATTGCCCCTTCTTCCTCCTTCTTCTTCTTTGTCTTCTGAACTGTGTTTCACCTTCCGTAGTGATAGTTTTCACAGTAATGTGTATCCCATCAAAGGTTTTCTTAGGCGCTTCGAATGGCTAATTTCGATTCTACGCCAAAGGACTTCAAAAGTCTGATACTGAATTTACGTGCAATTGATTTTCGATGAAACTCGATGAGAATATCGGAGCTAACGAGATATCAACGCCTAAGCTCATGTCTCCGTTTCTTCATACTTCCCTAAATTGACAGGTGTACTTTGTATATTGTTGAAAAGTCTATCAAGTGTTGGTGTCAAAATCGGTCACGACGAATCAATGACTGAAAGTCTCTAAAGTATTTTGAAACAAAAGTCTCTGATTATTTGAAAAGAAGTTATACGATTTTCAAATTAGAATATCCACTCTCTGTGAGATCGAAGACTACGGGCATGCGCTGACGAGAGTCCCCGAAAGATCGGTCCGCCACCAAGGACATCAAGATTCGATCACCACAAAACCCTAAACACAAAAGAATCTGCCTCAAACTCAAGAGGTCGCTTCAAACCGTGAGGAACCAGAAAACGATCAAGATATCAAATCAAGCCCTCGCCGAGATCTTCAGCCTGGCTTCGGGCGGCACCCCGGTTCGGGCCGGGCGGCATCGCCCCGCTGGTCGGCTCCATGCCGGGCGGCATTCGCTCATGCCGGGCGGCACCTCAGCCTGGCGCCGGCGCACTTCGGGCTCATGCGGCACTCCCAGCTCTGCGCCATGCACCACGCTGGCCGGCTCATACCGGGCGCACTCGGGTTTGGCCGGCCGACGCCCTCGCCTTCTGGTCTGGCCTCCCATCCTCGTTCGGGTCTGATCCCATCTTGGCTTGTTTGGATCAATCATCGTGAGCTTGGGACGATCATGGCTATTTAAATAAACATCCTTCGACTGATTGAATCGCCCTCGATGTTTTACGACAAAAACTAAAAGGATTGATTTATAGAAGATATCGATAAAACAAGGTCGCATTAACTTGAACATCGATCCTTTAGGCTGCACGGTTTATTTTACGAGAAAAATAGTCTTTCCGAGAAATCGATAAAACGTTAAACGATTTAAGACAAGTCCACGGACTTACTTACGATTTTAAGAATTCAGGCCCAATCAGGCTATGACGGTTTATCCGATTTCCTAACATCGGATAAACATCAAGTCACCAAAACTCGAGGATAATTAATAAGATCGACGAAAATGGAATACTCAAGAGATAAGCTTGGGCCCAAAGGCAGGTCCATCATCTTAAGGCAAACCGACCTAGAGGAGTATATAAGGAGAGCAAGAGCAGAGGAGAGGAAGATCCAAATCCTAGAATCTGACTTAGAGAACTCCCGCTATAGAGAACTTAGAACTTAGGCGGTTAGGCCAGCAGGCAGGACTTAGAACGCCTGGCTTGTTCTAGTTTTATCTTCTCCGAAGACCCTTGTTCCTCGGAAGGATCTAACTATACTTTTACTCAGCCCGCATTAGAAAACCCTGGCATGATCTTTGACATGCCCGCTTTATGACCAACGCCGTTTCAGACCTAACCAGGCCTCTAGAACGCCTGGTCAGCCTCCTGCCGCGAATCTCCTTCTCAAGGATCGACAATTTTACCTCAGAGTTCAAGCATAGAACCCTAGGCATGATCTTCGACATGCCCGCTTTATGACCAACGCCAGATTTCAGACGACCAGGCCATAGAACGCCTGGTCCTCCTACTGCGAATCTCCGCTTCCTCTCGGAAGGATCGGACAATTTTTTACTCCGCGACATAGAAACCCTAGGCATTATCTTCGACATGCCTGTTTCTATGACAACGCCATACTAGATCGAACCTCACCAGACGGTTCGATCTCTTGTTCAATTCTTCTCAACTGAACTACGTCCACTTTGATCCTCGAAGGGTACGTAGGCAGCCTTTCTTAAGGTCCAGTCTCAAATCTTAACAAATCTTTTTCCGAATTTATTCGTCACTTGTCGTTGGCTGTCGCAGAGAACCGACCTTCAAGGAAAGTCGGGTTAACTTGGCTTTCTCCGCAATCTTATTCATTAAAATTAACGGTGAGAATTTCTGTTCACACTGTTTGGCTGAAGGAGGGGGACGGATTACTCTTACTCATATGGGCCGCGAAAGCTGGATCGAACCGATGTCCGAAATATGAAGGAAAAAGTTGCAGTTTGCCAACGATGGTAAACAACTCCAGCAGCGACTGTTCCACGGCCAACGCTATGCAAACGCCACGGTGCTCGAAAGCAAATCAAAACCTAGCCGCTTCCGCCACAGGAAGAGCACTAAAATGAGCTCGCAATTTCTCTATCTAAACAGAAAGGGCAACGATAAAATCTATCAAACCCCAAAAATTCGCCTTTGTTACAAGTTAGAGAAATCGAACAAGCAAGGTTTCTACTAAAAACGCTTTCGAGAACCTCTCGGAAAAATAAAACTTCTTCTCCTCAAACCTTGGGGAAACCCTATATTATTTCAAGGAACAGAAGCACGGCAAATCGGTTCACCGATTCCCACTGCCATACTTCTTACCAACAACTCTCGAGGAACAAACGGAAAACGAAGGAGGTCGGAGCTTGATCTTACTAGGACGACTTGCCATAGGGTAAGATCAGTCTTCCCAGTCCGCCTTAGTAAGAGCCCACTTTGTTCTCCTTTGTTCAGGTCAAAATGGCTCGCTTCATCTCAATCGGAGTTTCCGCTGAGATTTTACGAGGAGAACAAAGTCATTGTCCCGCCACCTCGCCGTAGGCAAGGACAAACATTACCGAGGTCACTCACCTCCAACATGGCTACCTCGCCACAGGGCGAACTCACCTTCATTATCCTTTGATTCTAGATCATAGTGGCTTTCGCTTCGCCCTCAATCGGAGTTTCCGCTGAGATTTTACCTAAGGGAACAAAATCACTCTCCGCCACCTCGCCCGTGGACAAGAACAACCATCACCAAGGTCACCTCGCCCATGGCCACCTCTCCTGTGGAAACCTCACTTCTCTTTAAGTCTAGGTCAAGATGGTTTTCGCTTCGCCTCAATCGAGCTTCCGCTGAGATTTTACTAAGAAAATAATGTCGCTGTCTTGACCAACCTTGCCCATGAGAAGGATCTCTGTCCCGGCCATAGGACGACCGGTCCTGTCTCAGTACCATGCATCTTTGCCTGAGTTTTCGTAACTTGATCTTTGAGTCCGTGGAGCCCTGGGATCGGACGGCGCAGCAACGGCAGCATCGGGCGACGCTGACACGGCATCGGCGGCAAGCCGCCTGGCGCCGGCGCATCGCGACATCTGGCCGCCTGGCGCTGGCGGCACCTCGGCTGGCGCTGGAGCACGCTGGCCGGCCTGGCGCCATGGCACTCGCCTGGCGCGCTGAGCACGCTGACGCTGGTCGCCTGATACGGGCGCAGGCTCGCCCTCTCCCATCTCATGCCGCGGCAGGCCCATCGCTTCCGCCACGCCGGGCGCAAGGGTCCTGTTTCATCCGTGCAGTCGCCTCATGATCTCGGCAACGGCAACATCTTGGTCCCTTAAACCCATGTTCGGATTGTTCAAAACACGACGATTCTTCCGCAAAGCCTCTCGATTTTTTAACAAAGTTCAGATTTTAAAATCTAAGTTCGAGCCTCATTGCTCAAACCTCAAGACGGATAGTCTACTTAATCTAAGTCCATCTCAATCCCGATACCGAGGAGTCTCGCTGGATTAGAAACGATTATCTCGAAATATACGCTAAAGATCCTCCCAAACTCAAAGATTTCCCGCACGGCGACTAACGAGGGAAAGATCAACAACGGAAAACCCACGGACAGCAAGACGGCCTGGCAACGGCGGCATGGCCACGCTGAGCCGCCTGGCACCGCGCACTCGCCTGGGCATCGCGCACGCCAGAAGGCTGTTGCCGGCCGGGCGGCACTGCCTGGTGCCGGGCGCATTCGCCTGATGCCGGGCGCGCCACGCTGGCTGGCCTGGCGCCGGGCGATTCGCCTCCATGCCGCGGCACTCATACGCTGGCCGCCTGGCGCCGGGCGCACCCTCGCCTGGCGCCGGGCGTACCCGCCACGCTGGCCGCCTGGAACCGTGGCACTCCTCGCCTGGTTCGTCCACGGCCCTCGCCCTGGTCTCGGTCCTATCGCATCTGGTCCGATCCCATCTTCGCTTGTTCGATCAATCTTCGTAGTTTGGTAAGATCACTATTCTAAACACCAATCGCCTCGACTATACGAGGAAATGGGGTTCCTTCGAAATGCCTAAACCTTCAAAAGACTATTTTCTAAAAAATTTTGTAAAGGTTTTAATTCTTTGTAGGATAGAAACAAAACGCCTTGAAAACTGCCGTATAGGGACTTGGAATGGATGCAAAACCGGTCCTGGCCTCGAAAACCGAAACGATCACACGCCAGTTTCTAAAAAGCATACTCACCCCGGGCCTCCTAAAAGAAAGAAAAACGCATAATAAGCCTTCTGAAGAACGGCTAACCCGCTTTCTTTCGTGAAAAGAAAAGGGAAGTAGGTACGATACTATACCGTGATAATCCCATCTTCAAACTTTTGCTTCAGCATCAAGACAACGCTTAACAAAGCAAACTCGCAGCAATAAGATTTGTCTAAAACGCCAAGCATAGCCCAACCGCTACAAACATAGTCTTAAAACTTACTGCCTCTCGCCGCGAACTCAAGCGACTAGAACGCGTACCAACGCCAGACTAATAGCACGACGTGAACTACTTAAAATAACAAAATAACCTTTGGTAAAACTCCATAAGTAGTTCAAGCAGCTTCCCAAAGGTCGAAATCATAGCAGAAACATCTCCCTGTAATCCGGCCAAACATCGCTACTTTAACAATCATGCATTTTCTATCTCCATGAAACCGGTCATCCATTACTGTGATAACAAGAACATTTTAAAACAAAACAGCCTATGGAAAAACATGATCGGTCCATGTAAAACGATTTCGCAGACGCAAAAGTGAATGAGGAAAACATAACTGGTCGCTAATATCGCAGTAATTTGTGAAAACGCCTCCGTTACCTTTGTAAAACCTCTTATATCACTTTTTACGAAAAATCCTCTGTATGGTCGAAGTAATTCATACAAAGCAACTTTCGTAAAATAAACATAATGGGTCCAACGGGTAACTGACGACAGTTTTCGCCTCCACAAGGTTTCTGGCTCCTGCTTTCACTCCCGCTGTTACATCCGAAAGCAGGAAATAATCACGCAGGCTAACCCGCGACGGTTCCAGGCCGATCCCTTTAAACTTTGTCCCCTCGATAAAATTAAACGATTTTCATGCAACAAAAAATTTTATAATGTAACCATTCATCGTGATAACTGAAACCTAAAGCGGAAGATCGCTTTAAAAGCCATCAGCCGTAACTCAGAAAACTCCGCTATGCTTGGCATGTCTATTCTAAGAACGCTTATTTGGCCTCGCCAACTAAGCCCTTCCGTGAAAAGCCGGACCTGAATTCGCATCCCCATTAAGGACAATCAGAACTAACATGACCTTAATAAGGGTCATGGTCTGATCGCTATCAACGACTTCCTTGCGATACGGGCAATCTAGCCTCCATGCCAATCCAAAGCTACTGAGCCAATTATCGCCCAATCACTTAACTGCTAAAACAACAATCCACGCATTTGTTCATAGAACGCCAAGTGACTATTACGCAAGCAATTTGTCATATAACCCAGAATCAGAAATCATACGATAAACTCTTCATACCAAAACTCAGTCCTAACAACCATATGGTTAACGGAAGATTTAAACTTATCATTAATCGATAGTTCTATACCTGTAAACACGGCATGAAAAGAAACGCCGGACAAGGCTCCAAGAGTTATATGAGTCATCCTTGCATCCGGACAAGGATAAACATAGCTATACAAGAAATCCAAATTTTGGTTTAGCTCTTCATAAAGGAAGTAGCTCGACTCACCAAACAAATCATATAAGCCGACAACAATTCGCTGGATTTTAAACGGTACGAGTCAGGTTAAAATCGTGAACAGGCAAAACGAAGCCGATTTGTCATCGCAGAAGCCTCAGTCCGAGAGTAAACCTAGGTCTTGCCCTAAACCCAGCCACGCTTGGATCTTGACATCTCACAGACATAGTATGGTATAATGAGATCCAAAAATTTGTCTCTTCACTTAAGCCTATTCGCTTCACCTAACTTTTCACAGAATCAGTAAACCGCTGAAAATCTCGCTTATGCAAACAATAGGTAATGTGATCATCAGGAACTAGGAATGAGACGACAACTCACACCCTCTTTCTCTACTGAAAACTGAAGTTCATAAATAATCAAAAACAAATACATCAACGCATCATGCTCGAAGTCTCTCATGACACATAACCAGACCATATAAGTATCGCCGAAAACAGATCACAAGGGTCTTAAACTCCAAAATCTAACTACGGAAGGCTTGATCCCTACAACAAGGGTAATGTAGGCAGCCTTCAAAAGGCGCAGCCCCAATCTTACCATCTTTCAACGGAGCCTTCAACCATTAATTCCGCCCTATCTTACCTGACATGTCTTATCGCCGCGAAGAACATCATGAAGGTCTAACGAGCTGGGGCTAACTGTTGGTGTCAAAATCGGTCACGACGAATCAATGACTGAAAGTCTCTAAAGTATTTCAAAACAAAAGTCTCGATAATTTGAAAAGAAGTTATACGAGATTTTCTCAAATTAGAATATCCACTCTATGTGAGATCGAAGACTACAGGCGGCGCTGGACGAGAGTCCCTGAAAGATCGGTCCGCCCAAGCGACATCAAGATTCGATCACCACAAAACCCTAAACACAAAAGAATCTGCCTCAAACTTCAAGAGGTCGCTCTCTCAAACCGCGGAGGAACCAGAAAACGATCAAGATATCAAATCGGGCTCTCGCCGAGATCTTCAGCCTGGCGCCAGCGCACCTCGCCTGGCGCCGGGGCACGCGCCACTGGCAGGCCTGGCGCCAGCGCACCTCGCCTGGCGCTGGTCGACGCCCTCGGCCCTGGTCTCGTCCCATCGTTCGGGTCTGATCCCATCTTGGCTTGTTTGGATCAATCATTGTGAGCTTGGGACGATCACGGCTACGGAATAAACATCCTTCGACTAGATTGGAATCGCCCTCATGTTTTACACAAAAACTAGAAGGATTGATTTCGTAAGATATCAGATAAAACAAGGTCGATTAACTTGAACATCGATCCTTTAGGCTATAACGGTTTATTTTACGAAAAATAGTCTTTCCAGAAATCGTGATAAAACGTTAAACGATTCTTAAGACAAGTCCACGGACTTACTTACGATTTTAAGAATTCAGGCCCAATCAGGCTATGACAGTTTATCTGATTTCCTAACATCGGATAAACATCAAGTCACCGAAAACTCGAGGATAATTAATAAGATCGATTTTAAAATGGAATACTTCCAAGAGATAAGCTGGGCCCAGGCGAGGTCCGGCCATCTTAAGGCAAAACACCTAGGAGTGAGTATATAAGGAGAGCAAGAGCAGAGGAGAGGAAGATCCAAATCCTAGAATCTAGACTTAGAGAACTCCTGCTAGCTTAGAGAACTTAGAACTTAGGGCGGTTAGGCCAGCGAGGCAGGACTTAGAACGTCTGGTCTTCTTTGTTCTAGTTTTATCTTCTCCGCAAGACCCTTGTTCCTCTCGGGATCTAACTATACTTTTACTCAGAGCTCCAAGCATTAGAAAACCCTGGCATGATCTTTGACATGCCCGCTTTATGACCAACGCCGCACTGTACTAACCAGGCCCTAGAACGCCTGGTCAGCCTCCTGCTCGCGAAATCTCCGGGCCTCGAAGGATCGGACAATTCTTTTACCTCAGAGTTCAAGCATAGAAACCCTAGGCATGATCTTCGACATGCCCGCTTTATGACCAACGCCGCATTCAGACTAACCAGGCCCTAGAACGCCTGGCTTCCTACTGCAGAAATCTCCGGCCCTCTCAAGGATCGGACAATTCTTTTACTTCAAAGCGCACATAGAAACCCTAGGCATGATCTTCGACATGCCTGTTTCTATGACAACGCCATACTAGATCGAACCCGCCAGACGGTTCGATCTCTTGTTCAATTCTTTCTAAACTGAACTACGTCCGACTTGATCCTCGAAAAGTAATGAGCAGCCTTTCTTAAGGTCCAGTCTCAAATCTTAACAAATCTTTTTCCGCATTTATTCGTCACTTTGCTATTGTCGAGAGAATCCGACCTTCAAGGAAAGTCGGGTTAACTTGGCTTTCCTCCGCAATCTTATTCATTAAAATTGACGGTGAGAATTTCGGTTCCCACTCGTTTAGCTTAGAAGGAGGGGGGACGGATTACTCTTACTCATACGGCCGCAGCGCTGATCGAACCGATGTCCGAAATATGAAAGAAAAAGTTGCAGTTTGCGCCAACGATGGTAAAACAACTCCAGCAGCGACTGTTCCACGGCCAACGCTACGCGAAACGCCACGGTGCTCGAAAGCAAATCAAAACCTAGCCACGCTCCGCCACAGGAAGAGCACGAAAACGAGCTCGCAATTTCTATCTAAACAGAAAGGGCAACGATAAAATCTATCAAACCCCAAAAATTCGCCTTGTTACCAAGTTAGAGAAATCGCGAACAAGCAAGGTTTCTAATGAAAACGCTTTCGAGAACCTCTCGAAAAATAAAACTTATTCTCCTCAAACCTTGGGAATCCCTATATTACTTCAAGGAACAGAAGCACGGCAAATCGGTTCACCGATTCCCACTGCCATACTTACAAACAACTCTCGAGGAACAAACGGAAAACGAAGGAGGTCAGAGCTTGATCTTACTAGGACGACTTGCCATAGGGTAAGATCAGTCTTCCCAGTCCCGCTTTAGTAAGAGCCCACTTTGTTCTCCTTTGTGTCTAGGTCAAATGGCTTTTGTTTCATCTCAATCGGAGTGTCCGCTGAGATTTTACTTAAAGAACAAAGTCATTGTCCCGCCACCTCGCCGTAGGCAAGGACAAACATTACCGAGGTCACCTCACCCTCCGACATGGCTACCTCGCCACAGGGCGAACTCACCTTCATTATCCTTTGAGTCTAGATCATAGTGGCTTTCGCTTCGCCTCAATCGGAGTTTCCGCTGAGATTATAAGGGAACAAAATCACTCTCCCGCCACTCGCCCGTGGACAGAACAACCATCACCAAGGTCACCTCGCCCATGGCCACCTCGCCTGTGGAAACCTCACTTTTCTCCTTTAAGTCTAGGTCAAGATGGTTTTCGCTTCGCCTCAATCGGAGCTTCCGCTGAGATTTTACGAAAAAACAATGTCGCTGTCTCGACCACCTCGCCCATGAGAAGGATCTCTTTGTCCCGCCATAGATCAGACCGGTCCTGTCTCAGTACCATGCATCTTTGCCTGAGTTTTGTAACTTGATCTTTGAGTCCGTGGAGCCCCGGATCGAACGGCGAAGCAACGGCAGCATCGGGCGACGCTGGACACGGCATCGGCGGGCAAGTCGCTTTGCGCCGCTGCACTGCCTGGCGCGCCGGCACCTTCGGCTGGCGCTGGAGCACGCGTCTGGCCTGATACGGCATTCTCGCCTGAGCACGCGACACGCTGCCGCCCCGGCGCCACGCAGGCTCGCCCTTCCTCATTCACGCCGGGCGCAGGCCTATCGCTTCGTCTGGCGCCGGGCGGCACGGGTCCTGGCGCCCATCCGCAGTCGCTCTATGATCTCGGCAACGGCAACATCTTGGTCCCTTAAACCCATGTTCGGATTGTTCAAAACACGACGATTCTTCCGCAAAGCCTTCGATTTTTAACAAAGTTCGATTTTAAAATCTAAGTTCGAGCCTCATTGCTCAAACCTCGAAGACGGAAAGCTACTAATCTAAGTCCATCTCAATCCCGATACCGAGGAGTCTCTGATTAGAAACGATTATCTCAAATCTACGGCTAAAGATCCTCCCAAACTCAAAGATTTCCGCACTTAACGACTAACGAGGGAAAGATCAACAACGGAAACCCCACGGACAGCAAGACGCCTGGCACCGGGCGCACGCTGCCACGCTGGGCTGGCTCGGGCGCAGACTCGCTCTACCGGGCGACTCTCGCTCATACGGGCGCGTACTCGCCTGGTGTCGGCGGCCTCGCTCTGCCGGGCATTGCCTGCTGCTTGTCGGTGGCACCTCGCCGGCGATGGCGCACGCTGCCACGCTGGCTGGCCTTACGCCGGGCGGCATTCGCCCATACGCTATTCTCGCCTGGCGCCGGTATTACTCGCCTACGCCATCTGCCTGATGCCGGGCGGCATCGGCCATGTGGCTGGCCTGGCCTGCACTCGCCTGGCCGGCAGCACTGCCACGCTGGCCGCCTTGAACCGGGCGGCACTCGCCTGGCGCCGTCCACGTTCGCCCTGGTCTCGGTCCTATCGCGGCCCTGTCCGATCCCATCTCGCTTGTTCGATCAATCTTCGTAAGTTTGGTACGATCACGCTATTCTAAACACCAATCGCCTCGACTATAACGAGGAAATGGGATTCCTTCGAAATGCCAAACCTTCAAAAGACTATTTTCTCAAAATTTTTGTAAAGGTTTTAATTCTTTGTAGGACAGGAACAAAAACGCCTTGAAAACTGTAGAATTTAGGGAACTTAGGACTCTGTGGATAGTCTAGCAAGCTTCTTAGGCAAAATTTCCAGTCTTGTTCCATCGCTCTGATTGTCCAGGCAGAACATGCAAACCGATCTAGTCTTTCAAAACCGAGAAACGATCGCCACGCCGCTCTAAAAGCATACTCACCCGCTTCCTAAAAGAAAGAAAACGTACACAAGCCTTCTAAGAACGGCTAACCCGCTTTCTTTCAGAAAAGAAAAGGGAAGTAGGTACGATACTATACCAGATAATCCCATCTTCAAAACTTTTGCTTCAGCATCAAGACAACGCTTTTAACAAAGCAAACTCTCGCGAGAAATAAGATTCGCCTAAAACGCTTAACGCATAGCCCAACCGCTACAAACATAGTCTTGAAAATCTACGTTGCCTCGCCGCGAACTCGCGACTAGAACGGTACCAACGCCAGACTAATAGCACGACGGTGAACTACTTAAAATAACAAAATAACCTTCGTAAAACTCCATAAGTAGTTCAAGCAGCTTTCAAAGGTCGAAATCATAGCGAAACATCTCCGTAATCCGCCAAACATCGCTACTTTAACAATCAGCATTTTCTATCCCCATGAAACCCATCCATTACTGTGATAACAAGAACATTTTAAAACAAAACAGCCTATGGAAAAACATGATCGGTCTCATGCAAAACGACAAGAGTACGCAAAAGTGAATGAGGAAAACATAATCCGTGGTCGCTAATATCGCAAGTAATTTGTGAGAAACGCCTCCGGTTACCTTTGTAAAACCCCTATTATCACTTTTACTTAAAAATCCTCTGTATGGTCGAAGTCAATTCATACAAAGCAACTTTCGTGAAATAAACATAATGTGTCCAACGGTAACCGACAGTTTCGCCCACAAGGTTTCTGGCTCCTGCTTTCACTCCTCGCGTTACATCCGAAAGCAGGAAATAATCACGCAGGCTAACCCGCGACGGTCCCTGCGCCGATCCCTTAAACTTTCCCCTCGATAAAATGAAACGATTTTCATGCAACAAAAAATTTTATACTAACCATTCATCGATAACTGAAACCTAAAGTGGAAGATCGCTTCTAAAAGCCATCAGCCGTAACTCAGAAAACTCCGCTATGCTTGGCATGTCTATCTCGCAACGCTATTTGGCCCTCGCCAACTAAGCCCTTCCAGAAGCCCGGACCTGAATTCGCATCCCCATTAAGGACAATCAGAACTAACATGACCTTAATAAGGGTCATGGTCTGATCGCTACTTAACGACTTCTTGGCGATACGCTAAATCTAGCCTCCATGCCAATCCAAAGCTACTGAGTTTACCATCGCCCAATCACTTAACGGCTAAAAACAACAATCCACGCATTTGTTCATAACGCCAAGTGACTATTACGCAAGCAATTTGTCATATAACCCAGAATCAGAAATCATATGATAAACTCTTCATACCAAAACTCAGTCCTAACAACCATATGGTTAACGGAAGATTTAAACTTATCGCAATCGATTGTTCTATATCCGTAAACACGCATGAAAAGAAACGCCGTGACAAGGCTCCAAGAGTTATATGAGTCATCCTTAATATATACAATCAAATCACTAAGGCCAACACTTCACGGCATCGGAATGTAGACGCTTCTCCCTCAAACTTACGCAACCCTTGGTCCTGGCCCAAACCAAACAATAGTTTCTGGCTGCTAACATTCGCGAAAACATCTCCAAAGCCCCAACATTTCAACCAACGAATGCGCACAAGGGAAACTCGACCTTCAGCACTGTGACGCCGCTAACGCCAAGGACATTCTTTTCTCAAAACGCTCCAGACGCAAATCCTCGCCTCTAGAACTCAAAACATACAAACACACTCTAAACGTAACATGCCTCTAAACTGGCATCATTTCGTTGTTGCTGATCACAACAAACTAACTCTAACGCCCTAAACAGACAATAGTCAGCCTTCAAGGGTAGGCTCTTGCATCCCATAAGGATAAACATAACACGCTATACAAGAAATCCAAATTTTGGTTTAGCTCTTCAGAAGGAAGTAGCTCGACTCACTCCAGCACAATCATATAAGCCGACAAATATTCGCTGGATTTTAAACGGTACGAAGTCAGGTTAAAATCGCAACAGGCAAAACTAAAGCCGATTTGTCATCGCAAAGCCTCAGTCCGAGAGTAAACCTAGGTCTTGCCCTAAACCCAGCCGCGCTGGATCTTGACATCTCAGGACATAGTATGGTATCGAGATCAAAATTTGTCTCTTCACTTAAGCTTATTAGTTTCACGAACTTTTCGTAAATCGGTAAAGCGGAAAATCTGCGCTTTATGCAAACAATAGATGCGGTGATCATCAGGGAACTAGGAATGAGGCGACAACTCACACCCTCTTTCTCATGCCGAAAAACTGAAGTTCATAAATAATCGAAAAACAAATACATCAACAGCATCATGCTCGAAAGTCTCTCATGACACATAACCAGACCATATAAGTCTCGCGGAAAACAGATCACAAGGGTCTTAAACTCCAAAGCGAACTACGGAAGGCTTGATCCCACAACAAAGTGCGTAGGCAGCCTTCAAAGCGCAGCCCCAATCTTTCAGCGAGGCCTTTCAACCATTAATTCCGCCTATCTTACCTGACATGTCTGTAACGCCAAGAACATCCGAAGGTTCTAGCGAGCTGGGGCTAACTGTTGGTGTCAAAATGGTCCGCGGCGGAATCAATGACTGAAAGTCTCTAAAAGTTTTCTTGAAACAAAAGTCTCGGATAATTTGAAAATAAGTTATCTGAGATTTTCTCAAATTAGAATATCCACTCTATGTGAGATGGGAAGACTACAGTCTTGTGGACGAGAGTCCCGGAAGATCGGTCCCTTCGCCCAAGGACATCAAGATTCGATCACCACAAAACCACAACACAAAAGAATCTGCCTCGAAACGGTGGATTCTCTCAAGCCGTGAGGAACCAGAAAGCGATCAAGATATCAAATCGAAGCCCTCGCCGAGATCTTCAGCCTGGCGCCGGCCGCACCCGCCTGGTGACGGCGGCACCAGCCTGGCGCCGGCGGCACCAGCCTGGTGCGAGGGCCGCAGCATGCCCGGGCCAGCCACTGGCGCCCGCACCGGCCTGGCGGCCAGCACCCATCCAGCGGGCGATCCTGGCGCCCGGCCCGGCACCAGAGCCTGGCGCCGGTCGGCGCCCTCGTCCTGGTCTTGGTCCCATCATGTTGGTCTGATCCCATCTTGGCTTGTTTGGATCAATCATCATGAGCTTGGGGCGATCCGCGCTCTGGAATAAACATCCGCCGACGATTGGAATGCGTCCTCGATGTTTTACGACAAAAACTAGAAGGATTGGATTTCGTAGAAGATATCGTATAAAACAAAGTCGATTAACGAACATCGATCCTTTAGGCTATACGGTTTATTTTACGAGAAAAATAGTCTTTCAGAAATGCGTATAAAGCGTTCAGCGACTTAAGACAAGTCCACGGACTTACTACGATTTTAATTCAGGCCCAATCAGGCTATGGCGGTTTATCCGATTTCCCGAACATCGGATAAACATCAAGTCACCGAAAACTTCGAGGATAATTACGAAGATCGGCGAAAATGGAATACTTCCTGAAGAGATAAGCTTGGGCCCAAAGCGAGGTCCATCATCTTAAGGCAAACCGACCTAGGAGTGAGTATATAAGGAGAGCAAGAGCGAGAGAGGAGAGAAGATCAATCCTAGAATCTAGACTTAGAGAACTCCTGCTAGCTTAGAGAACTTAGAACTTAGGCGGTTAGGCCAGCGAGGCAGGACTTAGAGCGTCTGGCGCCTCTTGTTAGTTTATCTTCTCATGAAGACCCTTGTTCCTCTCGGAAGGATCTAACTATACTTTTACTGAGCTCCGCACATAGAAACCCTAGGCATGATCTTGACATGCCCGTTTCTATGACCATTTCATACTAGGCGAACCAGGCCCTAGAGCGTCTGGCGCCTCTGCTCATAAATCTCGCTCCTCCGGAAGGATGGACAATTCTTTACCTCGAGCTCGCGCATAGAAACCCTAGGCATTATCTTGACATGCCGTTTCTATGACCAACTTCATCTAGAGCGAACCAGGCCTAGAGCGTCTGGCGCCTCACTTTCATGAAATCTCCGGCTCCTCTCGGAAGGATGGGACAATTCTTTACTTCAAAGCTCCGCTTATAGAAACCACAGGCATTATCTTGACATGCCTGTTTCTATGACAAGCATCATACTTCGTCGAACCGCCCAGGCGGTTTGATCTCTTCATTCAATTCTTTTCTAAACTGAACTTCGTCCGCTTGATCCTCGAAGAGAGTGCGTAGGCAGCCTTTCTTAAGGTCAGTCTCAAATCTTAACAAATCTTTTTCGCATTTATTCGGTCGCACAGCCGTTGGCTGTGCAGAATCCGGACCTTCAAGGAAGTCGGGTTAATTTGGCTTTCCTCGCAATCTTATTCATTAAAATTGGCGGTGAGAATTTGGTTCCCACTGTTTGGCTAGAAGGAGGGACGGATTACTCTTACTCATCTGACGCAAAGCAGTCGAACCGATGTCGGAAATATGAAGGAAAAGTTGCAGTTTGCGTCAACGATGGTAAAACAACTCCAGCAGCGACTGTTCCTACGTAGCGCTACATAAAGCATACGGTGCTTCGAGCAAATCAAAAACCTAGCAGCGGCTTTCCATACAAGAAGAGCAAAGCAGCTCGCCAATTTCTCTATCTAAACAGAAAGAACGATAAAATCTATCAAACCCCAAAATTAGATCTTGTTACCAAGTTAGAGAAATGCGCAACAAGCAAGGTTTCTCTGACGTTTCTTCGAGAACCTCTCGGAAAAATAAAACTTATTCTCCTCGAAACCTTGGAAACCCTATATTACTCGCGGAACAGAAGCCGCGGCAAATCGGTTCACCGATTCCCACTGCCATACTTCTTACAAACAACTCGAGGAACAAGCGGGAAAAGCGAAAGGAGGTCGGAGCTTGATCTTACTAGGACGACTTGCCATAGGGTAAGATCAGTCTTCCCAGTCCGCCTTAGTAAGAGCCCACTTTGTTCTCCTTTGTGTCTAGTCAAAATGGCTTCGTTTCATCTCAATCGAGTTTCCGTTGAGATTTTCTGAAGAAGAACAAAGTCATGTCCGGCCACCTCGCCGGGACAAACATTACGAGTCACCTCACCCTCCGACATGGCTACCTGCCACAGGGCGAACTCACCTTCATTATCCTTTGAGTCAAGATAATAGTGGCTTCGTTTTAGTCTCAATCAGTTTCGGTTGAGATTTTCTGAAGGAACAAAATCACTCTCCGGCCACCTCGCCCGTGGGCGAGAACAACCATCACCAAGGTCACCTCGCCCATGGCCACCTCGCCTGTGGAAACCTCACTTTTCTCTCCTTTGAGTCTAGGTCAAGATGGTTTCGTTTCGTCTCAATCAGACTTCCGTTGAGATTTCTGAAAAAAACAATGTCGCTGTCGACCACCTCGCCCATGAGAGGATCTCTGTCCCGTCATAGGGCCGAGACCGGTCCTGTCTCAGTACCATGCATCTTTGCCTGAGTTTTAAGTAACGATCTTTGAGTCCGTGGAGCCCGGGGATCGGCGAAAGGTGAGCAACGGCAGCATCGGCGGGCCGCGGAACCGGCGCAGGCGCGAAACGGCCTGGCGCCGGCAACACCAACCGCCCGGCTGACGCGACGGGCGGCCTGGCGCCAGCGGCACCGAGCTGGCGCTGGGAACGCAAGGCGGCCTGGCGCCGGCAGCACCGGCGCGTTTCTGCGAACCCGGCCTGGCGCCGTGACCACGCCAGCGCCCGGCGCCCGGCAGCGAGCTCATCCTCTCCGTCTGGCGCGGCAGGCAATCGTTCCGTCGGCGCCCGGCAAGGGGTCTGGCGCATCCGTGCAGTCGTCTCATGATCTCGGGCAGCGGCAACATCTTGGTCCCTTAACCCCATGTTGGATTGTTGAAAAACCACGGCGATTCTTCCGCCAAAGCTTTCGATTTTTAACAAAGTTAGTATTTTAAAATCTAAGTTGAGCCTCATTGCTCAAACCCTTGAAGCGGAATACGAATCTAAGTCCATCTCGATCCGTGCATACCGTTGGATTAAGCGATTATCTCGAAATCGGTAAAGATCCTCCCAAACTCAAAGATTTCCCGCCGCGAGCGACTAGGGAAAGATCGAACAGCGGAAACCCCGGACAGCAAGGCGGCCTGACCGGCGGCGCAGCGTCCGCAGCGAGCCGCTGGCGCCCGGCGACGCAGCGTCCGCAGCAGGCGACCTGGCGGCCCGGCACCCGCGGTGCGGCGGCACCCGGACCTGGCGCCCGGCGTCACTCGGGCTGGCCTGGCGGCACCCCAGCCACAGCGGTGGCACCCGATCCGCCAGGCGGCTGGCAGCGGCCTTGACCTGGCGCCGGCGGCACACCAAATCCTTGGGCGGCCTGGAACCCGGCGGCACCCGGCTGGCGCCGGTCCATGACCCTCATCTGGTCGGTCCTATCGTGCGGTCGATCCCATCTTGGCTTGTTGGATCAATCTTCCGTAAGTTTGAGTGCGATCGCGGTTATTCTTAACATGTCGTCACTATCACGAGGAAATGGGATTCCTTGCCGATGCGAAACCTTCAAAAGACTATTTTCTCGAAAATTTTTGTAAAGGTTTTAATTCTTTGTAGGACAGGAACAAAAGCGTCTTGAAAAACTGCCGTAGAATTTAGGGAACTTAGGACCTAGGTGGATAGTCTAGCAAGCTAAGTCTTAGGCAAAATTTCAGTCTTGTTCCATCGTTCCTTGATTGTCCAGGCAGAACATGCAAACCGATCTAGTCTCGAAAACCGGCTTGATAATACGCGTTCTAAAGCATACTCACCAGCTTCACAAAGAAAGCATTACAAACCCCGGAGCGGCTAACCGTTTTCTTCGTAAAAGAAAAAGGAAGTAGATGCATTATACTATACCGATATAATCCCATCTTGAAAACTTTTGCTTCAGCATCAAGACAACAACAAACAAAGCAAACTCGCACAATAAGATTAGTCTAAAAAGCGTAGCGGCATAGCCAACCGTTACAAACATAGTCTTGAAAACTCTCGTCGTCTCATTATAGGCTTCGCGACTAAAGCGTGTACCAGCGTCAGACTAATATGACGGTGAACTTCGAAAATAACAAAATAACCGGTAAAACTCCATAAGTAGTTGAAGCAGCTTTAGATCAAAGGTCGAAATCATAAGCGGAAACATCTCCGGTGTAATCCGCGGAAACATCGCTACTTTAACAATCTGCGATTTTCTATCTCCATGAAACCGGTCATCCATTACTTTGGTATAACAAGAACATTTTAAAACAAAACAGCCTATGGAAAAACATGATCGGTCTCATGCAAAAGCGATTTCGCGATGCATAAAAGTGAATGAGAAAACATAATCCGTGGTGAATATCATGAAGTAATTTGTAGCGCTCTCCGGTTACCTTTGCGAAAACCCCTTACATCACTTTTACGAAAAATCCTATGTATGGTCGAGTCAATTCATACAAAGCAACTTTAGTAAAATAAACATAATGGGTCCAGCGGGTAACTGGCGTAGACAGTTTTAAGCTCCACAAGGTTTCTGGCTCCTGCTTTCACTCCCAGCGGTTACATCCGAGCAGGAAATAATCAACGAAGCGAACCCTTGCGTGTCCTGCGTCGATCCCTTAAACTTTGTCCCCTCGGATAAAATGAAGCGATTTTCATGCAACAAAAAATTTTATCTGAACCATTCATCATTATAACTGAAACTAAAGTGGAAGATGGTTTAAAGCCATCAGCCGTAACTCAGAAAACTCTGCTATGCTTGGCATGTCTATCTTGGCAAAGCTATTTGGCCCTCGACCACTAAGCCCTTCCGTAAAGCCGGACCTGAATTGGCATCCCCATTAAGGACAATGCGTAAACTAACATGACCTTAATAAGGGTCATGGTCTGATCGTTTACCAGCGACTTCCTTGGCGATCTGGCTGAATCTAGCCTCCATGCCAATCCAAAGCTACTGGCGACCATCGCTCCAATCATAGCGGCTAAAACAACAATCCACGATTTGTTCATAGAGCGTAAGTGACTATTACATAAGCAATTTGTCATATAACCCAGAATCAGAAATCATACGATAAACTCTTCATACCAAAACTCAGTCCTAACAACCATATGGTTAGCGGAAGATTTAAACTTATCGTCAATCGATTAAGTTCTATCGCCCGTAAACCACGGCATGAAAAGCACTTCGTGACAAGGCTCCAAGAGTTATATGAGTCATCCTTAATATATACAATCAAATCCGGAAGGCCAACACTTCCGAGACTTACGTGAATGTAGGCGCTTCTCCCTGGGTCAAACTACGCGACCCTTGGTCCTGCGTCCAAACCGAAACAATAGTTTCTGGCTGCGAACATTAGCAAAACATCTCAAAGCCATGAACATTTCAACCACGAAATGCGGCACAAGAGGCTTCGACCTTCAGCACTGCGAGGCGTCATTGCCTTTCGAAGGACATTCTTTTCCTCAAAGCGTTCCAGGCGAAATCCTCGTCTCAGAACTCAAAACATACAAACACACCCTAAGCGGTAACATGCCTCTAAACTGGCATCATTTCGTTTTGCTGATCACAACAAGCGAACTCTAGCGTCTAAACAGGACAAATAGCAGCCCTTCAGGGTAGGCTCTCTTGCATCCGACAAGGATAAACATAGCCTATATCTGAGAAATCAAATTTTGGTTTAGCTCTTAAGTAAAGAAGTAGCTTCGACTCCGCCAGACAAATCATATAAGCCGACAACAATTAGCGGTTTTAAGCAGTGCGAGTCAGGTTAAAATCGCAAACAGAGCAAAACTAAAGCCGATTTGTCGCCATGAAACCTCAGTCGAGAGTAAACCTAGGTCTCTTGCCCCAGCCGCCAGCTGGATCTTGACATCTCACAGACATAGTATGGTATCACGAGATCAAAATTTGTCTCTTCACTTAAGCATTAGTTTCCACGAACTTTTGCGTAAATCGGTAAACCGCGGAAAATCTGCGCTTTATGCAAACAATAGATGCGGTGATCATCAGGGAACTAGGAATGAGGCGACAACTCACACCCTCTTTCTCATGCCGAAAAACTGAAGTTCATAAATAATCGAAAAACAAATACATCAACGGCATCATGCTGAAAGTCTCTCATGACATAACCAGACCATATAAGTGTCTGCGGAAAACAGATCACAAGGGTCTTAAACTCCAAAGCGAACTCTGAAGGCTTGATCCACAACAAGAATGCGTAGGCAGCCTTCAAAGGCAGCCCCAATCTTACCACTTTCAGCAGACCTTTCAACCATTAATTCCGCCTATCTTACCTGACATGTCTTATGCATTTCGCCAAGAACATCATGAAGGTTCTAACGAGCTGGGGCTAACTGTTGGTGTCAAAATCGGTCCAGGCGGAATCAATGACTGAAAGTCTCTAGAAAGTATTTCTTGAAACAAAAGTCTCGGATAATTTGAGAAGTTATCTGAGATTTTCTCAAATAGAATATCCACTCTATGTGAGATCCGGAAGACTACAGTCTTGTGGCGAGAGAGTCCCGGAAAGATCGGTCCGCTTCGCCCAAGGACATCGAATTCGATCACCACAAAACCCTAAACACAAAAGAATCTGCCTCGAAACTTGAAGAGTCGTTCTCTCAAACCGTGAGGAACAGAAAGCGATCAAGATATCAAATGAAGCCCTGGCAGATCTTCAGCCTGGCGCCGGCCGCACCCCGGCCTGGACGGCGGCACCGGCCTGGCGCCGGCGGCCTCCCGACCTGGTGCGGGGAACCGCCCAGCACTCGCGGGAGCCAGCATGGCGCCGGCGGCACCGACCTGGCCCGGCAGCACCAGTCCGCAGCGGGCCCGGCCTGGCGCTCGCATTTCCGACCTGGCGCGGTCGGCCAGCCGTCCTGCTCTTGGTCCCATCATGTTGGTCTGATCCCATCTTGGCTTGTTTGGATCAATCGCCATTGAGCTTGGGCCGATCCGCGGCTCTGGAATAAACATCCGCCGATTCGATTGGAATCGTCCTCGATGTTTTCACGACAAAAACTAGAAGGATTGGATTTCGTAGAAGATGTCGTATAAAACAAGGTCGATTAACTTGAACATCGATCCTTTAGGCTATCTGGTTTATTTTCACGAGAAAAATAGTCTTTCAATCGTTATAAAGCGTTAAGCGACTTAAGACAAGTCCACGGACTTACTTACGATTTTAAGAATTCAGGCCCAATCAGGCTATGGCGGTTTATCGATTTCCGAACATCGGATAAACATCAAATCACTGAAACTTCGAGGATAATTACGAAGATCGGAAAATGGAATACTTCCGAAGTGATAAGCTTGGGCCCAAAGCGAGGTCCATCATCTTAAGGCAAACCGACCTAGGAGTGAGTATATAAGGAGCAAGAGGAGAGGAAGATCGAAATCCTAGAATCTAGACTTAGAGAACTCCTGCTTAGAGAACTTAGAACTTGGCGGTTAGACCAGCGAGGCAGGACTTAGAGCGTCTGGCGCCTCTTGTTCTAGTTTTATCTTCTCCGCCAAGACCCTTGTTCCTCTCGGAAGGATCTAACTATACTTTTACTCAGAGCTCCGCGCATAGAAACCCTAGGCATGATCTTTGACATGCCGTTTCTATGACCAGCGCTTCATCTTAGGCGAACCAGGCTAGAGCGTCTGGCGCCTCCTGCTTTCGCAAATCTCGCTCCTCTCGGAAGGATCGGACAATTCTTTACCTCGAGTTCATATAGAAACCCTAGGCATGATCTTGACATGCCGTTTCTATGACCAAGCATTCATGGACGAACCAGGCCTGAGCGTCTGGCGCGCCTGCTTCGCCGAATCTCGCTCCTCCGGAAGGATCGGACAATTCTTTACTTCAAGCTCCGCTTTGCCGAAACCCTAGGCATTATCTTCGACATGCCTGTTTCTATGATAGCGCTCATACTAGATCGAACCGCCCAGGCGGTTCGATCTCTTGTTAATTATTTCAAACTGAACTTCGTCGACTTGATCCTCGAAGGGTATGGCAGCCTTTCTTAAGGTCCAGTCTCAAATCTTAACAAATCTTTTTCCGCATTTATTCGGTCACTTGTCGTTGGCTGTCGCGAAGTCCGGACCTTCAAGGAAAGTCGGGTTAATTTAGCTTTCCTCCATAATCTTATTCATTAAAATTGGCGGTGAGAATTTGGTTCCCACTGTTTGGGGCTAGAAGGAGGGGCGGATTACTCTTACATACGGACATGGCGCTTGATCGAACCGATGTCAGGAAATATGAAGAAAAAAGTTGCAGTTTCGTCAGCGATGGTAAAACAACTCAGTGCGACTGTTCTACGGCCAGCGCTACATAAGCCTAGGTGCTCCGAGCAAATCAAAAACCTAGCCTAGCGACTTTCCGCCAAGAAGAACGCAGCAGGCTCGCAATTTCTCTATCAAACAGAAGAACAGCGATAAAATCTATCAAACCCCAAAATTAGTCTTGTTACCAAGTTAAATGTCGCAACAAGCAAGGTTTCGAAAGCGTTTCTTTTCGAGAACCTCTGGAAAAAAATAAAACTTATTCTCCTCGAAACCTTGGGAAACCATATTACTTTAGCGGAACAGAAATACGGCAAATCGGTTCACCGATTCCCACTGCCATACTTCTTACAAACAACTCTCGAGGAACAAGCGGAAAAGCGAGGAGGTGGGAGCTTGATCTTACTAGGGCGACTTGCCATAGGGTAAGATCAGTCTTCCCAGTCGCCTTAGTAAAACCCACTTTGTTCTCCTTTGTGTCTAGGTCAAAATGGCTTTTCGTTTCATCTGTCCGGTTTCCGTTGAGATTTTCTGAAAGAAGAACAAAGTCATTGTCCGACCTCGCCGTGAGCGGGACAAACATTACGAGGTCACCTCACCCTCCGACATGGCTACCTGCTTTCAGGGCGAACTCACCTTCATTATCCTTTGAGTAGATCATGGTGGCTTTCGTTTAGTCTCAATCGGAGTTTCCGTTGAGATTTTCTGAAAGGAACAAAATCACTCTCCGGCCTTCAAGCCCGTGGGCGAGAACAACCATCACCAAGTCACCTCGCCCATGGCCACCTCGCCTGTGGAAACCTCACTTTTTCTCCTTTGAGTCTAGGTCAAGATGGTTTCGTTTAAGTCTCAATCAGACTTCCGTTGAGATTTTCTGAAAAAAACAATGTCGCTGTCTCGACCACCTCGCCCATGAGAGGATCTCTCTGTCCGTCATAGGGGGGAGACGGTCCTGTCTCAGTACCATGCATCTTTTCCTGAGTTTTAAGTAACTTGATCTTTGAGTCCGTTGAAGCCCGGGGATCGGCGAGAGAAGGTGAGCAACGGCAGCATGTCGGGGGGGCCGGAACCGGCTGGCGGCAAGCCGGCTGGCCAGCGGCACCAACTGGCGCCCGGCATCGACACCTTGAACGACCTGGCGCCAGCGGCACTCGGAGCTGGCTGGGAACGCGCAGCGAGCGACTGGCGCTGGCGCACCGGCCTGGCGCCGAGAACCGCACGCGCGGGCGGCCTGGCGCCGGCGACCCATAGCGCCAGCGCGGCGGCTAACTCATCCTCTCCGTCGGCGCCGGCCCAGCAGGCAATCGTTTCCGTCTGGCGCGGCGGCAAGGGTCCTGGCGCCATCCGTCCATTTTGGTCGTCATGATCTCGAACAGCGGCAACATCTTGGTCCCTTAACCCGCGTTAGGATTGTTGAAAAACAGCGATTCTTCATGAAAGCCTTCGATTTTTAACAAAGTTAAGTATTTTAAAATCTAAGTTGAACCTCATTGCTCAAACCCTTGAAGGCGGAAAGTCACGAATCTAAGTCCATCTCAATCCGATACTCGAGGAGTCGTTGGATTAAGCGATTATCTCGAAATCTACGGCTAAAGATCCTCCCAAACTCAAGATTTCCCGCCGAGCGACTAGCGAGGAAATCGAACAACGGAAACCCACGGACAGCAAGGCGGCCTGACACCGGCGGCAGCGTCCGCCTTGAGCCGCCTGGCGCCGGCGGCAGCGTCCGCAGGGGCGGACCTGGCGCCAGCGGCACCCGCCTGGTGCCGGCACCCGGCCTGGCGGCGGCCACCGTCACTTCGGGCTGGCCTGGCGGCGAGCACCCAGCTGGCGGCGGCGGCGCCATCGCACCAGGCGGCCTGGCGCGGCACCAGGCCTGGCGCGGCTTTTCCGTCATGAGCGCGGCCTGGAACCGCGGCACCGGCCTGCGGTCCGCGGCCTCATCACGGTCTCGGTCCTATCGTGCCGGTCCGATCCATCTTGGCTTTTGGATCAATCTTAAGTAAGTTTAGTGCGATCCGGTTATTCTTAACACCAATCGTCCGACTATCACGAGGAAATGGGATTCGCCGAGAATGCGAAACCTTCAAAGCTATTTTCGAAAATTTTTGTAAAGGTTTTAATTCTTTGTAGGACAGGAACAAAGCGTCTTGAAAAACTGCCGTAAAATTTAGGGAACTTAGGACCTAGGTGGATAGTCTAGCAAGCTAAGTCTTAGGCAAAATTTCCAGTCTTGTTCCATCGTTCCTTGATTGTCCAGGCAGAACATGCAAACCGATCTAGTCTCTCGAAAAACCGGCAGCGCCGCAGCGTTCTAAAGCATACTCACCCTTGCAAAGAAAGAAAAACGTACACAAGCCTTGAAGAGCGGCTAACCCGTTTTCTTTAAGTAAAAGAAAAGGAAGTAGTGCGTATACTATACCGATATAATCCATCATCTTGAAAACTTTTGCTTCAGCATCAAGACAACGCTTTAACAAAGCAAACTCTGCAACAATAAGATTAAATCTAAAAGGCGCATAGCCAACCGTTACAAACATAGTCTTGAAAACTCTCGTCGTCTCTGCAAATGCCATGGCTTCGCGACTAAGCGTGTATCCAGCGTCAGGCCACTAATATTGATTGAACTCTGAAAATAAAAATAACAAAATAACCTTGGTAAAACTCCATAAGTAGTTGAAGCAGCTTTAGATCAAAGGTGAAATCATAAGAAACATCTCCGAGTGTAATCCGCCCGAAACATCATTACTTTAACAATCTGCGATTTTCTATCTCCATGAAACCGGTCATCCATTACTTTAGGTATAACAAGAACATTTTAAAACAAAACAGCCTATGGAAAAACATGATGTCGGTCTCATGCAAAGATTCGCGATGCGCAAAAGTGAATGAGGAAAACATAATCCGTGGTGCGAATATCGCAAGTAATTTGTGAAAGCTCTCCGGTTACCTTTGTGAAAACCTTACATCACTTTTACCAAAAATCCTCTGTATGGTCGGTCGATTCATACAAAGCAACTTTCGTAAAATAAACATAATGGGTCCACGGGTAACTGGCGTAGACAGTTTTAAGCTCCCTAAAGTTTCTGGCTCCTGCTTTCACTCCCGCGGTTACATCCGAGCAGGAAATAATCCGCAAGGCGAACCCGCGTGTCGTCGATCCTAAACTTTGTCCCTCAGATAAAATGAAGCGATTTTCATGCAACAAAAAATTTTATCTGAACCATTCATCGATTAACTGAAACCTAAAGTGGAAGATCGTTTCTAAAAGCCATCAGCGTAACTCAGAAAACTCTGCTATGCTTGGCATGTCTATCTCGTGGCGGCTGTTTGGCCCTCGACCAACTAAGCCTTCCGTAAAGCCGGACCTGAATTGGCATCCCCATTAAGGACAATAAGTAAACTAACATGACCTTAATAAGGGTCATGGTCTGATCGTTTACCAACGACTTCGCAGCGTCTGGCTAAATCTAGCCTCCATGCCAATCAAAGCTACTGGGCGACCATGGCTCCAATCATATGGCTAAAAACAACAATCCACGATTTGTTCATAGAGCGTAAGTGACTATTGCAAAACAATTTGTCATATAACCCGAGAATCAGAAATCATCGATAAACTCTTCATACCAAAACTCACTACGAGAAAAAAGAACTATTGTTCACGATTTTTTGAGACTAGTCTTTAGTCACACATTTGTGACATAACAGACACTAATTTGTGACTAGTCTTTTATGTCAAAAAGAGTAGCTATTTAGTCACAATATTGTGACGGTTTCTTGTAACCAAATTATGTCACATTTAGTGACATAAATATGACAAAAAATGAGACAAAAATGTGACATAAATGTAACTATGTTTATTGTTACCATAGTGACAATTCGTTGACTAAAGGCTATGTCTCTATTAATGACAATATGTAAACTAAATTTTAAGTGACCAATGCATTGACAGGATAACAAATAAAAAGTGGCGTTGCAAAGTTTATTTATTTAGCTCCAGTTTTAACTATGATTTATCCATTTTCTTTATGGTTGGTTGAATCACGAAACATTAATTCTATACCCTAATCCCATTTTTCTTTTGTGGTTGATTGAATCTGAAGCGTTAATTCTATACCCTAATCCTAAACTTAAACCCTACACTTAAACTTACCTACAAAACAATCAATTTGATATTTTCAAATTTAGAAATTAATTCTTAAACTTTAACTTCAAATATATATTTTAAAAGTTTAAACCTATGTTTTCCAAACACTTAATCTCAAATCATATAAGTTAAGTCCAAATCTCAAATATAAACCCTAAACTTCATTAAATACTATATCATAAATCTAACTTTAAATATAATATTTTAAAACTTAAACTTTAAATCTTCAACAAAATCTCAAAACCCATTCTTAAGATCTTTAATCTCAAGTTTTAAAACTTAAACTTTTAACCTTACATATACTTCAAACCATATATTCATACTTAACCTTATATCTTAAGACATTAAGTCATATCACATACTTCAAACTACTTTTAAATATTTTTAAAATTTAAACTTGAACCTATATATATCATAAATTTCATTTCTAAATCTATTTTCATTTCTAGAACTATATACACATGTGCTCTAAGTGAAGTAAACTTATAATTTCAATAAAACTTACAATAAACATAAAAATTAAAGAAAAGATAGAAACCAAAATTCCATCGATGTACTTAAATTAGATTAGAAACCAAAATCTAAAACAACTAACATTAAAGAATAAAATTTATTATGTCAGTTGAAAAAATAAAGTATAACAAGCAAAAATTCCTATTGGCTGATTCAAAAGCACAAGGATCAAGCTTTTCACCGTTGGATGAGACTAGATCCAATGGACCAAAG
Organism: Brassica carinata; assembly: GCA_016771965.1. NCBI lineage: Eukaryota > Viridiplantae > Streptophyta > Magnoliopsida > Brassicales > Brassicaceae > Brassica > Brassica carinata. The sequence goes on from CM028690.1 coordinate 28,050,709, forward strand.
TTATTCTTTTCTTCAGATCTCAATACATATGCTTTCTTCACGGCTGGCCTCCTCATCTCCTCTCCTCTCTTTAGTCAGAAGATCTCTGCTCCATGTCTCTCCACCCTCGCAAGATCTCTGCTTCATCTCTACATCTTTGCTACCACCAAGCATTGTCGCTATTATAAGTTTTACTTCTATCATCTCTCTCTACGTGGCTTTAATTTTGGTGCAGGGATGAAGAATCGAATGAGTGGTATATCTTTCTTTAGACGAATCCTCTTCTCCTCCATTTGATCTCACGCTCGCCGTCTCACCACCACTCCACCATGGTTCGACAAGCCTCCTTCTGTCTCTGTCTCTCTCTCTGTTTTGAATCTGATTTTTGTTTAATTCTGGTAAAGGAAGGAAGGAGGGAGATGCAGAAGAACCTTGATGGTGGAGGTAAAAGACAAGCCGTGGTCACAGTGGTTGTTGTCTTGGCGGAAGCAAGGCCAGGCATGGCGGCTGGAGGAGGCAAGGCGAGGCAGTCATGGCCGCTTATTTTTTTAGGGCTTAAGAGTTTTTTTTCATTATTTGGTTTAGTTATCTAAACCAAATTCTACTGTAAACTAAATTCATTTTGTAAACCGATTTATATTTATTTCGATTTATAGATAGTAAACCAATGGAAACTGAATGTTACTATTACTTTCATACTTTGTGACGTTTAATTGTGACAAATTAATAACATAATGAATGTTACAAAATACAAAAAAAAATTGTTACACATTTATAGTACATAAATATCACTTCTTTAGTCATTGATTATTATGTTTTGTGACTAATTCTTTTTGATTACAGTAGGACACAGAATTAAAATTTTAAATTCGTTATGAATAATGACGATGTGAAACAATGTATAATGTCAGAATTAGTGACTGTAAAAGGACTGTAATGCCGTCAATAATAGTGACATTTTGTGACAATAGATTCGTCACTACAAGTGACATAATTGTCACATTAAACAGTCATAAGTTAAGACAGTTTGAGACAATTTAATCAGTAAAAAATTGCAACAGTTTTGTTACCAATATACGACGTAACTATATGTGACGATTTGTTACAAAAAATTCGGTCACAAAAAATGGTGACATTTTTGTTACTCCAGAACATTTGTGACACACGTATTGCAACCATTAATAATTGGTAACAAAAACGTAACAATGATGATATTGTTACTAATTTTTTGCTATTGTGACGAAATTTTTTGTCACAATACCCTTATTTTCTTGTAGTGTCAGTCCTAACAACCATATGGTTAACGGAAGATTTAAACTTATCGTCAATCGATTAAGTTCTATACGCCCTGTAAACACGGCATGAAAAGAAACGCTCGTGACAAGGCTCCAAGAGTTATATGAGTCATCCTTAATATATACAATCAAACTCGAAGGCCAACACTTCACTGGCGCCATGCAACATCGCGAAAACATCTCCAAAGCGCGAACATTTCAACCACGAAATGCGCACAAGGGAAACTCGACCTTCAACACTGGCGAGAGATCGCCGCTAACGCAAGGACATTCTTTTCCTCAAAACGCTCCAGACCTAAACTCGCCTCTAGAACTCAAAACATACAAACACACCTCTAAACGGTAACATGCCTCTAAACTGGCATCATTTCGTTGTTGCTGATCACAACAAACTAACTCTAACGCCCTAAACAGAGAAATAGCCGCCCTTCGGGTAGGCTCTCTTGCATCCGACAAGGATAAACATAGCACGCTATACAAGAAATCCAAATTTTGGTTTAGCTCTTCAGAAGGAAGTAGCTCGACTCACGCACCGCACAAATCATATATGCCGACAACAATTCAGGATTTTAAACGGTACGAAGTCAGGTTAAAATCGCAAACAGGCAAAACGAAGCCGATTTGTCATCGCAAAGCCTCAGTCCGAGTAAACCTAGGTCTTGCTCTAAACCCAGCCACGCTGGATCTTGACATCTCACAGACATAGTATGGTTAAGATCCAAAATTTGTCTCTTCACTTAAGCCTATTCGCTTACCTAACTTTCGTAGAATCAGTAAACCGCTGAAAATCTCGCTTTATGCAAACAATAGGTACGGTGATCATCAGGAACTAGGAATGAGACGACAACTCACACTCTCTTCTCATACTTCAAAAACTGAAGTTCATAAATAATCGAAAAACAAATACATCAACGGCATCATGCTCGAAAGTCTCTCATGACACAAAACCAGACCATATAAGTATCGCCGAAAACAGATCACAAGGGTCTTAAACTCCAAAGCGAACTACGGAAGGCTTGATCCCTACAACAAGGGTACGTAGGCAGCCTTCAAAAGCAGCCCCAATCTTACCACTTCAACGGAGCCTTTCAACCACTAATTCGCCTATCTTACCTGATTATATTTATCGCAGAAGAACATCATGAAGGTTCTAACGAGCTGGGGGCTAACTGTTGGTGTCAAAATCGGTCGCGATGGAATCAATGACTGAAAGTCTCTAGAAAGTATTTTGAAACAAAAGTCTCGGATAATTTGAAAAGAAGTTATACGAGATTTTCTCAAATTAATATCCACTCTATGTGAGATCAGAAGACTACAGGCGGCGCGACGAGTCCCCGGAAAGATCGGTCCGCCTTCCGACATCAAGATTCGATCACCACAAAACCCTAAACACAAAAGAATCTGCCTCAAACTTCAAGAGGTCGCTTCAAACCGTGAGGAACCAGAAAACGATCAAGATATCAAATCGAAGCCCTCGCCGAGATCTTCAGCCTGGCGCCGAGGCACCCCGCCTGGCGGCGGGGCACGCCACCACGCCGCCCTGGCGTATGCACTCGCCTGGCGCCGCTGCACTCACACGTCGCGGGCGGCCTGGCCGTCGGGTCCTCGCCCTGGTCTCGTCCCATCGTGTTCGGTCTGATCCCATCTTGGCTTGTTTGGATCAATCATCGTGAGCTTGGGACGATCACGGCTACGAATAAACATCATTCGACTCGATTGGAATCGCCCTCGATGTTTTACGACAAAACTAGAAGGATTGGATTTCGTAGAAGATATCGATAAAACAAGGTCGATTAACTTGAGCATCGATCATTTAGGCTATCACGGTTTATTTTACGAAAAAATAGTCTTTCCGAGAAATCGTATAAACGCTCAACGACTAAGACAAGTCCACGGACTTACTTACGATTTTAAGAATTCAGGCCCAATCAGCTATGACGGTTTATCCGATTTCAACATCGGATAAACATCAAGTCACCAAAACTCGAGGATAATTACGAAGATCGAATAAAATGGAATACTTCCTGAAGAGATAAGCTTGGGCCCAAAGGCTAGGTCCATCATCTTAAGGCAAACCGACTCTAGAGTGAGTATATAAGGAGAGCAAGAGCAGGAGAGGAAGATCCGAAATTCTAGAATCTAGACTTAGAGAACTCCTGCTAGCTTAGAGAACTTAGAACTTAGGGCGTTAGGCCAGCAGGCAGGACTTAGAACGCTCCGCCTCTTGTTCTAGTTTTATCTTCTCCAAGACCCCTGTTCCTCTCGAAGGATCGAACTATACTTTTACTCAGATCGCACATAGAAACCCTAGGCATGATCTTCGACATGCCCGCTTCTATGACCAACGCCGTATTAGACCGAACCAGGCCCTAGAACGCCTGGCAGCCTCCTGCCGCGAAATCTCGGCCTTTCCTGAAGGATCGGACAATTCTTTTACCTCGAGCTCCGCACATAGAAACCCTAGGCATGATCTTCGACATGCCCGCTTTATGACCAACGCCGATCAGACCTAACCAGGCCCTAGAACGCCTGTCTTCCCGTCAAGAATCTCCTCTCGAAGGATCGACAATTTTTACTTCAAAGCTTCGCGACATAGAAACCCTAGGCATTATCTTCGACATGCCTATTTCTATGACAACGCCATACTAGATCGAACCCGCCAGACGGTTCGATCTCTTGTTCAATTCTTTCTAAACTGAACTACGCCCGACTTGATCCTCGAAGGGTAACGAGGCAGCCTTTCTTAAGGTCCAGTCTCAAATCTTAACAAATCATTTTCCGCATTTATTCGGTCACTTGTCGTTGGCTGTCGCGAGAGAACTGACCTTCAAGGAAAGTCGGTTAACTTGGCTTTCCTCCGCAATCTTATTCATTAAAATTGATGGTGAGAATTTCGTTCCCACATCAAGCGCCATGAATAGATGTTTCCACTCAAGGTGGCAGAATCAGATGGCGCTTTATGTACCAAAGGGATTTTACTTAAATCGCTGAAACAAAAGAAGGAGAAGCAGGCTAAGAGGGAGCAATGGACAGGATGTCATTCGGTGAGGTTCTTAGTTCGCCAAGCCATGAGCTAACTGGTCAAGTCTCAGACCTTATTGTTTGATATGATTTTTTACTTTACCAATGATGTTTCATAAAATATTGTCGAAGTTTGATCTTACGGAAGTTGTTTCCGTAAGATGTTACCAATTTTAATATCCGACACTCTCGCAGAGAGCTGTAATTTTGTTCTTAAACTTAATCAGAAATTCTCGCTTCTGTAGGATTGATCCAAAGGAGTTTTGAGTTATGAGGCTTCAACTTAGCTTTTAAAATACCTAACTTTGTTAAAAAATCGAAGGCTTTGCAGAAGAATCGCCGCGGTTTCTAACAATCCAACATGGTTTTAAGGGACCAAGATCACGAGACGACTGGACGGATGGGCGCCAGGACTTTGCCGCCGGCGCCAGGCGGAGACGACGGCTCGTCACCGCACCAGACGGAGAGGATCGAAGCCTGCCCCCAGCCAGCGCCGCTGTGGTCGGTCTGCCGCCGCCAGGCTTCTACCGCCGGGCGTGCGGGCGCGGGTCGGTCGCTCTCCGGCGCCAGGCGGCGTGGTCGGTCGCTCTCCGGCGCCAGGCGGCGTGGTCGGTCTGCCGCCGCCGCCAGGCGCCTACCGCCGCCGCGGTCCTCGGCCCGCCGATGCTGCTGTTGCTGCGCCGTCGATCCCGGGCTCACGGTCCGCTTGTGTCTTCCCAGAGTTCGCCGAAAGTGACGACCCGCTGGTTTCGATCGCCACTTAGTTTCTTCCGAGGACTTCGGTGATGATTTGTCGTTGACCGATTTTGACGCCAAATTCAAGAAGTACGGAAGTGGGAATTGGTGACCTGATTTGCCGCGGTTTCTATTCCGCGAGTAATCTAGGGTTTTCCCAAGGTTTCGAGGAGAATAAGTTTTGTTTTTCCGAGAGGTTCTCGAAGAAACGCTTTTTGTAGAAACCTTGCTCGCTATGCGATTTAACTTGGTAACTAGATGAATTTTTGGGGTTTGATAGATTTTATCGCTGTCTCTTCTGCTTAGATAGAGAAATTATGCAGCTCGCTGCGTTTTCCTGTATGAAAGCCGCTAGGTTTTTGATTTGCTCGAGCACCGTGGCGCTGGCGTAAGCGCTACCGTAGGAACAGTCGCTGCTGGAGTTGTTTTACCATCGCTGACGAAACTGCAACTTTTTCTTTCATATTTCCGACATCGGTTCGACTGCTTTGCAGCCGTATGAGTAAGAGTAATCCGCCCTCCTTCTAGCCAAACTGTGGGAACCAAAATTCACACTGTCGATTTTAATGAATAAAACAGAGGAAAGCCAAGTTAACCCGACTTTCCCGAAGGTCCAATTCTCTGCGACAGCCAACGACAAGTGACCGAATAAATGCGGAAAAAGATTTTGTTATGATTTGGGACTGGACCTTAAGAAAGGCTGCCCTCGATACCTCTTCGAGGATCAAGTCGAGCGTAGTTCAGTTAGAAAGAATTGAACAAGAGATCGAACCGTCTGGCGGGTTCATCTAGTATGGCGTTTGTCATAGAAACAGGCATGTCGAAGACAACGCCTAGGGTATCTATGTGTGGAGCTCTTAAGTAATAGAATTGTCCGATCCTTCCGAGAGGAGCGTAGATTTTCGAGCGGGAGGCGGCCAGACGTTCTAGGGCCTGGTTCGTCTAGTATGAGCGTTGGTCATAGAAACAGGCATGTCGAAGATAATGCCTACGGTTTCTATGTACGGAGCTCTTAAGTAAAAGAATTGTCCGATCCTTCCGAGAGGAACAGGGGTCTGCGGAGAAGATAAAACTAGAACAAGAGTCGGCCAGACGTTCTAAGTCCTGCCTCGCTGGCCTAACCGCCTAAGTTCTAAGTTCTCTAAGCTAGCAGGAGTTCTTTAAGTCTAGATTCTAGGATTTTTCAGATCCCCTTCTCCTCTGCTCTTGCTCTCCTTATATACTCACTCCTAGGTCGGTTTGCCTTACGATGATGGACCTCGCCTTTGGGCCCAAGTTTATCTCTTCAGGAAATATTCCATTTTCGTCGAATTTAATAATTATCCTCGAGTTTTCCCCTATTTTCCGGTGACTTGATGTTTATCCGATGTTCGGGAAATTGGATAAACCGTCATAGTCTGATTGGGCCTGAATTCTTAAAATCGTAAGTAAGTCCGTGGACTTGTCTTAAGTCGTTGAACGTTTTATACGATTTCTCGGAAAGATTATCTTTCTCGTAAAATAAACCGTGTAGCCTAAAGGATCGATGTTCGAGTTAATCGATCTTGTTTTACACGATATCCTCTACGAGAAAACCAACCTTTCTAATTTTTGTCGTAAAACATCGAGGATGATTCCAATCGAGATGTTAATTCGTAGCCGTGATCGCATCAAACCCGAGGATTGATCCAAGCAAGCCAAGATGGGATAAGACCGAAAGCATGATGGGACCGAGACCAGGGCGAGGACCGAGACCAGGACGAGGACCGCCGACCGGGCGCAGGGGCATGCCGCCCGGTGCCAGGCGGCTGCGTGACCCTGCAGCCGGCAAACTGCAGCGGCATAGGCGACTTCCGTGGCGCTTGCCGCCGGTGCCAGAACGCACGGCACCAGGCAAAGCGTAACGCTGCTACCAGCCAGGAACTTACCCGCCGTGAGCGGCAATGTGGCGCTTACGCCCGGTGCCAGGGGCTTGCCGCCGGGCGCCAGGTTTGCCGCCGGCGCCAGGTCGCTTCCGCGGACGCTTTGCCGCCGGGCGCCAGGTCGCTTCCGCGGACGCTTTGCCGCCGGGCGCCAGGCCGCTCCATCTCGCTTACGCCCGGCACCAGGGTTCTCTGCGCCCGTGGGTTCTTCGTCGCCCGATCTTTCCCGTTGGCGTTAGATGCGGAAATCTTTGAGTTTGGAAGGATCTATTAGCCGTAGATTTCGAGATAACCGTTTCCGACCTCACCAGAGAGTGGATATTCTAAATTTTGAGAAAATCACGAATAACTTCTTTTCAAATTATCCGAGACTTTTTGTTTCAAGAAATACTTTTCGAAGACTTTCTGTCATTGATTCCGTCGTGACTGATTTTGACCACAACACCGCGGAGCTTGGGTCACCTCGCCCACGGCGTCCCGGCCACCTCGCCCACGGGCGGGGACCGCGGAGCCTGGGTCACCTCGCCCACAGGCGACAACCCGCGGTGTCGGCCACCTATTACGGGCGAGGACCACGAGCCTAGGTAACCTGCATGCGGTGAGGACCACAGCTTCTGGCCACCTCGCCCACGGGCGAGGACAGTGAAACCTTGGTCACCTGCAGCCCGCGGTGAGGACCACAGCTTCTGGCCACCTCGCCCACGGGCGAGGACAGTGGAGCCTTGGTCACCTCGCCCACGGGTGAGGACCACAGCTTCCTGGCCACCTCGCCCATGGGCAAGGACCGTGGAGCCTGGGTCACCTTGTCCACGGGCGAGGACCGCGGCGTCCCGGCGACCTCGCCCACGGGCGTGGAACGCAATGCCAAGGCCACCTCACCCTAGGGCGAGTGCAGTCTTGTTCCAATACCATGCGTCCTTGTATAAGTTTTGATAATTCGATCTTTGAATCTGTGAGTCCAATACTCCTGTTTCGTCTCGATTGAGATTGTCGTGGAAAATTCCGAAAAAAGTCATGAAAGGTTTGATCGACGAATGGATTTCGATCCGTTGTATAAAACGACATTGGTTAGCTTGAATACCAGTTGTTCTGACTATACGAGAGATTAGGATCTTTTCAAGGAGCCAATGTCGCGTCGAGGGTGATTTCGTAGGAAAAACCGTAAAAACGTCGGAGGTCCAAAACGGCCCAGGAGGGTCTGGAACGCGACCAAGCGACCCACTTACTATTTTAAAATTAGATTAAGCCCAAGATGGGTATGACGGTCTATTCTTAGGAAGAGATAAATGTCAAGTTTCCCGAAGATAAATGTCAAGGTTCCTGAAGATAAATGTCAAGTTTCTCGATAGACATAAAGACGGACGGAAATGGAAAAAGCCCGTCACACGGCGAATTCGGCCCAAGGGCAGAAGATGAAGGGCGCAAACCGACCTTAAGGGAGTATATAAGGAGAGCTTAAGGCGAGGAGCAAGAGAGAGAACTTTTCAGAGCAAACTTAGCACTTAAAGACATTTTTCCGTTTTTACTATCGAGCTGCGACTCAACTAGGTTAGAACTTAGGTTGCTAGACTAGCGAACTTGCCGACAGCTCTCGTAGCCAAGGCTCTCACCTGTTGTTCACGCTCAAACGCGGATTCGGAAATAAGATCTTTTTGCTCTCTTTTTGTTCTTTCGATTTACTATTTCATATTTTCCTCATATTGATTTTGTTGTGCGTGGCCCAGCAGATAACCGGAACCTTCAGGGGAAGCTAGGTTTACTTGGCTTTCCTCCGATTAACAAAAACTCGACGGTGTAAATTTCGGTTCCCACAGTTTGGCGCTATAAGGACGGGGGGGGGGGATACGGTTCTATCTTTCTCACAACCACACACGCTCGATCAGCCATGACTACCGACAATGACGGAGATCAGCACTTGCATGACGATAATCCCGTCGATAAAACTCCGGCTGGTCACTGCAGATGCAAACACCGCGATGCTTAACAAGATGAAGGAGATGTTCGCATCTGCCCAAAAAAGGTCGGACGAACAAGAAAAGCTCATAGGTTCACTCTCCAAACAGGTGGAAACCTTAACGGCGAGAACCAAGAGCAGAACCACGCGTGGAGCCCTCAGGCCCCACAGCGGCTGAAGGCTCGATTTCGAGACTCCAGGAAATCGTGCTGCCAGCACTAGAAAGGGTTCGTCAAAAAAGAATACCGACAAAACAGCCCCAGCTGGCGCACAGCCGACCTCAGAGAATCTTCCACCTCCCGTGAGGGACAACGAAGAGGACGACATCGAGCGAATTAACCTGGATATCAGTGACCTGTCTGATCACTCAAACGAAGACGTTGACGTGCACCCACGAAGGACACGAAGTCAGTCCTTCCGGCAGGACGCGTCGTTTGAGAGACCCATGACAGAGGAAGAAGAAAACCTCTACTTGGTCGAACAGGAGGAACTGGACAATGGGAAGAAATCAACGGTGACAATCGAACCAACTTGTCTTCCTACCATTCTTCAGTTGAAACGCATCTGTCGATCCATTACAATATGGACAAGATAATCTCTCAGGTGTAGTCCATCCAGAAAACATCCCATAGGCAGGAAAGTCACTTATGGTCCCAATAAGCATCGCTCGCATCGTAAAATTCGTCTTCGTTGAGCAGTCATACGTCCTCACCCCTATTGACCACAAATCCTTTAACTCTTTTATCAGTGGTTGTAGGAAAACATCCAGAGACCTTTTTGGATGGTTCGGACCAGGTATTAATATGGTCAAGAATAGCAACTCCCGTTGCATGCACATCTCCGGTGGAAGGTTGTATGGCGTAAGAAAGACTGGCCACAATGAATATTGTCTCCCTGACATTTCGAATGGACTAAATCCATCTGTGCATAATCCGAGATACACATTCCGGCTATTGCTAGCGAATTCTGGATGTACTTTGTTAAAATCTTTCATGGATCTTGCATCTGATGGATGAGTCATCTCACCATCCGTCTGAGTATGCTCGGCATGCCATCTCATCCCTCCAGCAGTCTGCTCAGATTGGTACAATCTTTTCAATCTGTCTGTAATTGGTAGGTACTGTTGGGCCCGAATATGGTCCGCTAGCTAAATACTAAAAGACGAGAGCTAACGATGGGTCGCGATAGGCCCACCATGGAGTAAAACCATAGAGGAAGTTAAAACAAGGCCGGAGGCTGAGCACATGGAATATTCACAAAAGAGGCCACGAGAAAGAGGTAGCTCGCGACACAAAGGAAGAAGCGAAGGACCCGGTCAAAGGAAAGCTGGTGCGAATCCCTTAGTTTACGGAAGATATCTCGGAACCAGTTAGCGACGATCAAACGAAGCCTGAGGCTATTTAAAGAAGAAGAACCCTAAGACGCCAAGGGAGCAGACTCTTATCTTTTATAATCACAAGAATATCACCTTTTGTAATCATCTTTTCGTCTGAATCATTAATACAATCACATTCATTCTATAAGTTCTAACGGGATTCAGCCCACGTTATCTTTCCCTTAATATTAACTTGATCTAAAATCTTGGAGTGAGTTTAATCCCTCATAATTGGCGCCGTTTGTGGGGACCAAGATAATCGAATCCCTTACTCTAAAAACTTGAGGATGAATCCAACTGATCGGACGACGAATCCATCTAACTCCGATCTCCTGATCCAGAGCGATAGCTCAACAAACCAAACTACCACTGGGGTAAGTAACCCAATATCCTCCAGGGAGACCCACTCCGGGCTTCCAACCCCCGATAATCCTCAGCATCAACCCGCTCCAAATCGAATGGAGGCTCAACTTTCTGAGATGCGCCAGATGATGATGCAGTTAGTAGACAAAGCTCAAACGAATGAGCAAACAGTGCAACAGCTAGTCGATCGGCAGCAACGGTTCGAAGAGATTACTAGATCTCTGACCGCAACAACCCGACCACCGCCACGTCAGGATCCGGGAGGCACCTTCCGAGATCGGTTAGCTGACCCTTCGTTCCCTCGAGGACGTCTAGATTTCTCCCCTGATAGCACCATTCCAGGAGAACAGGGACCTGTATTCCAAACACCTCGTGCTAGAACAGCTCCCGCATTTAATCCACCTATCACGGGTGCTATGGGAAGAAATGTAGCATCGACTAGCTCCATGCCCGATCAGGCTACCGACCGGAGCACTCGCTTGCCACCTCCACCGCCTATTTCCAGGCCCGGAGAAGGAACATCCATCCCGTCCAAGGGCAGAACATCAGCCTCGGGTTATCAAACCAGAAATTTCACCCAGGACCCGGATGAACACCAAAGGACGGATGCCGATCCCACGGTTCACCCCACTGACCGTGCTCACCAAAATAACCCGAGAACCAGCGAACGACGTAGCCCACCTACTGCCTGGGAAAATGACCGAACCCAGTTTTGCCCGGAACCTACCCATCAGGTATTCGATAGTGACCCGACTGTCCTTCCTTTAGAGGGACCTGAGGCCATTCGCAGATACATCGCGCAGACTAACGCAGCTCTCCAAAAGCTGAATGCTCAAGTCCATAAGGCAACTAGTTCAGCTCCCGAAATCGAGAGTTTGATCGAGGAAACCCGTGGGACTCCATTTACTGACAGAATCGTCAGCTCTTACATAAGAGACACTCAAAAAATTAGGATCTCCGAGTACGATGGGACCTCAGACCCGAAGGCCTATTTGAGTGCTTTCCGATTGGCTATCGTAAAGGCTCATTTCACGAAAGAAGAGTGCGAGGCAGGATACTGCAGGACATTCGCCGAAAACCTGGTCGGAACAGCCCTCGAATGGTTCTCCGGCCTTGAGCCAAATTCGATAGATAATTTCGATCAGTTAACCAATGCCTTCATGAAGCAGTACTCGACCTATATCCTGAAACAAGCATCCGAGGCTGACCTCAGGAAAGTTAAACAAGGAATGGGAGACTTGCTACGAACCTATATCAAAAAATTCAGAGCAGTAAGAACCAAGCTCTCAAACCCCAACTCTGAAGCTGCCATCGAAGCCCTTAGAAGAGGTCTCTGGTATAGATCAGAGTTCTGGTCGGAGTTAACGCTCAATCCTCCTCCAACCATCGATGACACCCTTCATAAAGCCTCTAGATATGTTACCCTGGAAGAGGAAACATCAGCGTTGGATAAACTCCACAAGAAACCCTAGAATCACCCGAAAGGTGAAGCCGCGGAAGCGAAAGGACCTCACAAAAAGGGGAACTTCCGAAGCAATTAGACCCAAGGAGAACATTCTTACGTAGTCGAGGAAGATAAGGAGGAGAAACCTGTCGCCACGACAAATAAAGCCCCCTGGTCAAAAAGCTACGACGAGAGCAAACACTGCTCTTAGCACGATCGGAAAGGGCATTCAACTGAGGAATGCTGGGACCTCCAACGACAAATGGCAGCCAAATTCGCAGCTGGAGAAATAAAAGGCGTGGACCTCAAGAAGCCACAGCCATATCAGAAAAAAGGTCCCAGAGACACCTCTCCGAAACGCGAAAGATCACCCGAGAAGGAGACGGATTCGCCACCCCCAGCTCCCAAGAAAAGAGTCGATATGGTTCTTGGAAAATTCCCTCAAGGAAAAAGCCTACAAATCGAGGCCCTTCTGAGCAAACCACTACCTCCATCGAACCCCAGCTCAAGGGTGGATTATATCCTCGAAGGGTCCAATATGTGTCAGGACTCCGTTAATTCTATTAAAAATCACATACAGAAGGCCGCGTCCAACGCTCAACCTAAGCCTCCTAACCCCGAGTCCAACACTAAGATCTCCTTTTGGGAAAGCGAGACGTCAGACCTCGACAGGCCCCACGACGATGCCCTAGTCGTCACTCTGAATATTGCAGGGTACGAGGTGCCTAAACTTATGATAGACACCGGAAGTTCTGTCGACTTAATTTTCTACAATGCCCTGAAAGGGATGGAGATAGATGACTACGAAATTATCGACCAGAAAGCCAGTCTCATAGGCTTTTCCGGAGAAACAGCTACCTCCTTGGGAACTATCAAACTCCCAATCATAGCTGGCGGAATCATGAAGATGACCAGCTTCGTAGTCATCGACAGACCTTCCCCGTTCCATGCGATCCTGGGAAGACCCTGGATCCATAAGATGAAAGCAGTAGCTTCGACTTATCACCAATGCGTGAAATTCCCGACACCCGAAGGGATAGCTACCTTGCATGGTAGCCAAAAGATCTCCAGGGTCTGTTACCTAGGAGGATTCGAAATTCTCAAAGAATTGCCCCAATAGCAATTACAGATCCAGGAAAGTCGTGAGATGCAGCAAAACGTTCGAGGTCTCCCTAGGAACCTCACCGAACAAGTTAGCATCGACGACTCGAATCCTGAAAAACAGGTACGCATCGGATCCAAGCTACCTCGCGAAACTAAAAAGGAACTCATCGATTTCCTAAAAAGCAACGTTGAAACATTCGCATGGACCACTAGTGACGTGAAAGGCATCGAGGCGAATGTCACCACCCATAAGCTTAACGTAGACCCCACTTTCAAACCGATCAAACAAAAACGTCGCAAGCTGGGCCTAGAAAAGGCTCAAGCTGTTAACGACGAGGTTGACCGACTAACGAAAGCCGGGTCCATTCGAGAAGTACTCTACCCTGACTGGTTGGCTAATCCGGTAGTCGTAAAAAAGAAAAACGGGAAATGGAGGATCTGCGTAGATTTCACTGATCTAAACAAGGCTTGCCCCAAAGATAGTTTCCCGTTACCTCACATCGATCGTCTGGTCGAAGCTACAGCTGGCCATCAACTCTTATCCTTCATGGACACCTTTTCAGGTTATAATCAAATCATGATGGATCCTGAGGATCAAGAAAAAACCGCATTTATAACCGAGCGTGGAACCTATTGCTACAAGGTTATGCCATTCGGTTTGAAGAACGCAGGAGCTACTTATCAGAGGTTAGTGAATAAGATGTTCGCTGGACAACTCGGAAAAACTATGGAGGTCTATATCGACGATCTGTTAGTTAAATCCTCAGCCGGAGAAAACTATATTTCTCACTTAAAGGAATGCTTCGACATCCTTAACAAATACGACATGAAGCTCAACCCCGCTAAATGAACCTTCGGGGTACCTTCGGGCGAGTTCCTCGGTTATCTCGTAACCGAAAGAGGCATCGAAGCCAACCCAAAACAGATAGCAACCTTCCTGGAAATGCCGTCACCTAAAACAACCAGAGAAGTACAAAGATTGACTGGACGAATCGCAGCATTGAACCGATTCATATCCAGGTCCACCGATAAGTGCCTCCCGTTCTATAAACTTCTAAAAAACAACAAGAAGTTCCTATGGGACGAGAAATGCGAGGAAGCCTTCAAGCAATTGAAAGCCTACCTCTCCGAACCCCCAATCCTGTCCAAACCAGTAGTAGGAGAACCACTATACCTGTACCTCGCTGTGTCAACCGCAGCGGTTAGCGGTGTGCTGGTACGAGAAGAACAAAACGAACAGAGACCTGTCTATTACGTCAGCAAAATTCTGATAGACGCCGAAACGAGGTACCCTACTATGGAAAAATTAGCCCTAGCAGTCGTAACAGCTGCAAAGAAACTACGACCCTATTTCCAATCGCACTCAATCATCGTAATGACCTCATATCCATTACGAACGATCTTGCATAGTCCTAGTCAATCAGGACGATTAGCTATATGGGCCATAGAACTCAGTGAATACGACATCGAGTACAGACCTCGAGCTGCAGCAAAGGCTCAGGTCCTCGCCAATTTCGTCATAGAGCTGGCATCCGAGCACCTAGATTTAGAAACTGAAGCTCCAAAGTGGAGCCTATACGTCGACGGAGCCTCATCGAAACAAGGTTCCGGTATCGGCCTAAGGCTGACCTCTTCAGCTGGAGAGACCATCGAACAATCCTACAGGCTCGGATTCAGCGCTTCTAATAACGAGGCCGAGAATGAAGCACTAATCGCAGGGTTAAAACTCGCCCTAAGCCTCGGAATTCGAGAGTTAAATGCCTATAGCGATTCACAGCTTGTAGCTAGCCAATTCCACGGAGAATCTGAGACAAGGGACGAAAGAATGGGGCATACCGGTTGTCCAGAACCTCACTAAGCAGTTCAACAAGTTCGAGCTAACAAGGATCCCACGAGGAGAGAACTCCTCAGCAGACGCGCTGGCCGCTTTAGCCTCCACATCAGACCCCCTCGTAAAACGGATCATACCCGTAGAGGGGATCGAAAAGCCAAGTATCGACATAGCTACTAAATCTGAGATCGACAGCAAACCAAAAGAGCAAACAGAGGTTGACCACCATCAGACGGTAGCAACCCAAGTTTTCACAACATTCTGGTTCCCGAAAACCAAAACGGGCAGCTTCAAAAAACATACCTCCGGGGGCACGATCCTGACTCCGGACTCATATGTCTACGCAGCCAGAACCAGAATTCGTTCCGCCCTTGAAAATACACCCGGGGGCACGACCCAGACTCCGAACAAAGACAAAACTGAAGATATTCCCCGGAATGCGGACCCTCTGGAACCTAATCCAACAAATATCTCCGGGGGCACCATGACATCCAGTCACGATAAAACCCGAGAACATCGCCCCGAACAGGAACAGGAACCCCCCTCGTCTCTTCACGACAAAATCGTTGAGAGAGAAGACTGGAGAATACCAATTATGCAGTACATTTTGGAGGGTGAGACCCCACCCCATAAATGGGAGGCTCGAAAGCTCAAAGCATTAAGCGCAAGATACTACATAATTAATTCTGTCCTCCATAAACGAAGCATTTCCGGACCTTACCTAAAATGCGTCCATGGCCTCGATGCCATCAGACTCATGAAAGAAATGCATGACGGCCCCTGCGGAAACCACGCCAGTGGCAGAGCTCTAGCTATCAGAATCAAAACACATAGCTATCTCATACGCAATGGTCGCCTCTGGGATCAGAGCCATCAGGCGATTGTACTCTTCCTCCGCACTCGCGATCTCATTGTTCAGCATATCCTTCAGAAGTTCGGTTTTAGCCTGAAGCTCCTGAGCATAAACTAGAGAGTCGACCTCGTCTTTCTTCCTATAGAACTTCTCCTTAACGGAGGCTAGGATCTTGTTATAAGCATCGGCAACCTCCTTCTTCCCTCTCCTAACGGCTAGCTTAACCTCAGCCTCCTTATTCTTCTGGCTATCTTGAGATGAAGCGATCAGGTCCCGAACCTGCTGCTCGGCTATCCTCCGGGCAGCCTCAAACTCGTTAATCCTCCTGCTCTTCACCTGGATATCGATCGCTAGACTCTCGATCTTTCCTTGCTGGGTATCGGCTTTAGAACCAAGTCTGCTGACTTCGGCTTGGTGTTCGGAGACTTGGACTCGAGCCTGATCGAGCTCTGCTTTGGTAGCCTTACTAGCTCAGTGACCTGAGCTAACTCCCCAGCACCGGGAGCATTGTGCAAGGCATTCTCAAACTTAAGCTGAGCCCTGTTAACAGCTCCGGCCAACTGCAAAAATATAACAAAATGTTAAATGTCTTTCTAAGAAAAGCAAACCAGGAAAAAATTGAAAATTCAATACCTGACCCAGGTAATGAGCTATCTCGAGATACTCATCTTTGTTGGTCAGGTCGTTGATTGAAGGGAGGGAGCATCCTGTTCTCTTCATGTGCCTCATCATCATCGCCAGGCCCCAAGTATCATCCAAGACCGATCCAGGTTTCGAGTGGGTGAAATTCCAGCCGACAGTTCCTCCTCTGGAAGACGAGGAGGAGGACCTGGAACGCCTGTCGCCCTGATCGGTCCTGGGTCTCTTAGTTCTCGGGAGCTCAACCTCAGGAGTACCCTTGGACACCTGGAAAGCAGCCTCCGGTACTGGAACCTCAGAATGAGGAATAGCGTCCTGAGCTCTTGGGTCGGCGGGGCTGACATCTCTAGCAGGTACAGAAGTTCCGTCGTCAAGGACCTCCTTCACGGAACTGAGGAAGGATCCCCCCTGATTCTTTTCACTCCCACGTGAGGTGCTAACTGCTTTGGCCGGTCTACCCTTAGTACGGAATGACGGTTGAAGAGGCATCTTGTTTGTTTGAGTCCTTTCGGTTTCGGAAGTGCTAGCTCCGGTCAAGATTGATACCACCGAGTTACCTTCAGAAACTAAATAAACAGAAAGTCATCAAGGCTCGCAGATCTTCAAAACCAAACTCGAGTCAGAGGAAAGAGATTACCTTCTAGATCTGCGACAGACACAGGATCTAAAAGGAAGCGCTAGAAGCGATCCGAATCTAGCTGAACCTATTCGCGAGGTAGTATAAGCTCCCTAGGTACAAGGACTTTGCTGCAGTCTCCGGAACAGAGCTCTGGTGAGTTTGCCGGAGAGTTTCGGAGGATCCTCAATAACTGCAAGCAGAGCCAAAGAGTTAATAGATCGCAACAAAAATAATAACGATGAGCACATCCCTAAAAATCCTAACCAGAGGCATCAGACCAAGTAGCTTTGAGGTCCCGACCCACGGGAACCGTCAAAGGATCAATTTTGACATAGAAATACTTCTTCCTCCAATCATCGTCGCTACCAGAGAATTTGAAAATACACAACCTGGGGCGACCAGGAAGATAATAGGTTCCGCTACCACCATCCTTCGAAGAGCTCTCTTTTATCGAAAAGAGGCTCATCAGATCGGTGAGTCCAACGGTAATACCCTCCTCCTTGGACCTGGTGATAAAACCATTTATCACCCGGATAACCGAAGGGCAAAGCTGGGAGAGGGCTAGTTGGAAGTGATCGAGGAGATCCAATAGGTGGGTCGGAAGTGGAAATCTCAGATGACACTTGGAGATGTACTTCTCGTGGACACAGAACCAACCCTTCGGAGCGGTTTCCGGGGTTTCTTCGGGTTTACAGGCCCTGGCAAACTCTTTCCGACCGTGAGCCTGGACCATCAGGTTAACAACCTCCTAACTCAGTAGCAAAGAAGGCGAATGAGATCCAGAAGGGACCCCCCCCCCCTGGAGCCACCGATCTTCTTCGCCCGCTTAGAGACTCTCGTAGCGATCGTCTCCTTGGATTTTTTCTTCTCTCGCTTCATCTTTTCCCCAATTTCTTGCTTAACCTTCAGCAATTTAGCTCCGGAAGGAGTAATTCCGATTTCTCCAGAACCTTCCTTTAGGTGACTCATAATGAGGAGAAGCAAAGAAAATCGAAGGATAGAAAATAAAGAAGAAATCTAACTAGCAGAACGAAATCTTTGAAAGCAAGGATTTTTACAGAGAAGCAATCGAAAACAATTTTTTTTAAAAAAAAAAGAGACGCAGTAAAATAAGGGGGAGAAGGGAAGTTATCTAGGAAACCGAATCGAGACTTGGGGAAGATGTAGAGCGTAGTAGTTAATGCTCGCAGCTTTATATCCCATCAAACCTCGAGATTCGGAGAGAACTTTTCGAATTCTCTCTATCTGAGCCGTTGATCCCGTTAAATACAATTATAGCCGTCCGATTAGGCAAATAATATCTTAAAAAAGAGATAACTGGTAATCATTATCTCAACGAAAATATTGAGTTCAGGCGGCTAGTTTAGCTTCCGAGATGAAGAATCTTCCCTCGAAAGCTGGGGGCAATTGTTGGGCCCGAATATGGCCCGCTAGCTAAATACTAAAAGACGAGAGCTAACGATGGGCCGCGATAGGCCCACCATGGAGTAAAACCATAGAGGAAGTTAAAACAAGGCCGGAGGCTGAGCACAGGGAATATTCACAAAAGAGGCCACGAGAAAGAGGTAGCTCGCGACACAAAGGAAGAAGCGAAGGACCCGGTCAAAGGAAAGCTGGTGCGAATCCCTTAGTTTACGGAAGATATCTCGGAACCAGTTAGCGACGATCAAACGAAGCCTGAGGCTATTTAAAGAAGAAGAACCCTAAGACGCCAAGGGAGCAGACTCTTATCTTTTATAATCACAAGAATATCACCTTTTGTAATCATCTTTTCGTCTGAATCATTGATACAATCACATTCATTCTATAAGTTCTAACGGGATTCAGCCACGTTATATTTCCCTTAATCTTAACTTGATCTAAAATCTTGGAGTGAGTTTAATCCCTCACAGGTACCAGATCCTTTGGTACGGTACCCTATTACGTCCTCGTCCTTGCAGTTTGAATCGTGGCTTCTTGCAGAATCGACATTCTTCTAACTTCTCATCATCTCCCTAGTAGATCATGCAATTGTTGATGCAAACGTCAATCATCTCCGATGGCAACTAAGACTATAAACCAGTTTCTGAATCTCATAATAAGAATCAGCAGACACATTGTCTTCCGGCAAATACTCTTTAAAAAAGTCTGCCCATTCATTCATGCAACTTTCAGGTAGATTGTGATCTGTTTTAATATTCATCATTCTAGCAGCCAACAACAATTTAGAGAGACCTTCTCTACAACCACTATAAAATGGTTGATTCGCATAATCTAACATTTCATAAAACTTTTTTGCATCTATGTTAGGTTCTTCATCTTCATCATGAGCTACAAATGCATCAGCTTCCATATCATGAACCCCATCATAATCTACCACCTGCTCCTCCTGATGGTAACTATGTTCATTATGCAAATGATGATCAACTGGTTCAGCCTGAAAATTGCTATTACTACTACTAGCTTTATTTGGGTATTTTTGTGTACAAGTGATTCGTGCTCAGCACTACGGAATGATAGGAAGAAGGAGACTGGTCGTCGTGGTACTTTCTCCTGCTTCGTCGTGGATCGGTGCTCTGAGGGTAGTCCCATACGGGTATGGGCCGGTGCGTATCGTCAGCGCCTTAGTAGTAATTGGGAAGGTCGGTTGTTAGGCAGGAACTGCCTTTCTGTAGTGGAGATCGCAGGGTCTTCTTGATGATTATCAATGGTCCTTGCTCTAGGGTCGATCCTTGGGTGTCTAAGCGTGTGACCATGGAAAGTGTTTGTTTTTATAGCTGCATCCTTCAGTGGGGATTGCCTACGTACCCTTCAGTGGGGGATCAAGCCGTTCGTAGTTCATGTATTGGCGGAGGCGTGTAGCCTAGATGGAGGCTCGTAGCCTAATGGAGGCGCGTAGCCTGATGGAGGTGCGTGACCTAGTGGAGGCTCGTGGCCTAGTTGGCACTTGGCTTAAGGAGCACGTGGCTCTGTATAGTTGATAGGAGTCATCTGTTATACAAGGCGCATAGCCGGAACAGATTGGTAGTCTTGTCGGTATGCTACAGTGAGCATGGAGTATTCCTGCTGATGAGGAGGAGAACAAGGTCTGAGCCAGTAAGCCGAGTTGTAGATGTGCTGCAGTGAGCATAAGACGTCATCTTGTTGATAGCAATCGCAGGGATTCTTCGGTTGTAAGCACATCGATGAAGGTGTTATTCTAGGTATGGAGTCTTGCCTTAGCGGCTGTAGAACTTGTGAGCTCTGTGGATGAATGTGTTGACTTCCTTTCTTTAGGTTTAGAAACATATATTTATAGTGGAGGTCGTGCCTCCCTCTTAGGATTTGGAAATATTCATTATATCCTTAGATAATAGAATATTTCCAATTTTCTTAAGAAAGGCCATATATATTGGAATACTTCCTCTTTTTCTTTGATTTAAGAGGATCCCTTCGTGTCTAAGCTAATCTTCCTTGTATTAAGGAAGATTTCCATTTTTCTGGAAGAAATGGTAGTTCCCGAGGTAGTTCTTGAGTAGTTCCCGAGGGTAGTTTCGGAGGGTAGTTTAGGAGTTCCTTTTAGCGGGGACCCGGAGGTCTGGATCCTGGAATCCGGAGGAAGGAACCTGGTAGCTGGAGTAATCTCTTCATGGAATATTTTTCCCCAACAGTTTGCCCCTTATTTTCTGGTTTTATGTTTGAAGGGAAATAACATGATATTCTTCATAGGACTTCGTGAGTTTCACCGTGGTATCAAGCTCCTTGCTGAAGTAGGACGTCGGCTCGTAGCTTGGGCCATCAAGCTTCCTTGTCAGCAATGCTCAGATGTACTTGTGCTTCGTCTGGTTGGCATGATATCGTGGTTTGGACCAATGTAGACGGACTTACAGGCATCCTTCAATGGGCATGTGTTTGGTTGGAGTGATGACGGTCACGTGGATGTAGTTGTACCATTGATTCTGATTACCTGGTAGTGGATAACCAGGAAAATCCACCATGTAAGACCTAGTAAATGTTCGAAGGGCGGATGAAACTGTCGCACGGGATCAAACGGAGCCTGTAAGACTTCCTTCCTCTCTTTTGTAAAGATGAGACGTTGCCTCCAGGGTGGGGATTAGTGAGAGTTCGGCCAAAAGCTGGATGGAGAAGCCAGGATCGTCTGCATAAATGGTGATGCTTCTGCTCAAAGCCCAGATGCTTGTGCTACACCTGTAGCTACACTCGGCCTTAGTCCATGCAGGACTTCACTTTCGGTTCCATGAATCATGTGGAGGAGTGTATGGGTCAGGACCCAGGAATTCCGAGAGGGAGAATCTTGGGGAGGTTAAGGATTAAGGGTACGAGAAGGTTTAATAAGACCCATATGTCGAAACTGAGGATCCTCATGCTTGATTCAGCTAGCCTTTCTTGCGCCTCTTAAGTTGATAAAAGCCGTAATGGACTTTCATTCAGGTCTTCGTTGCTGGTCTCCTTGATGCTCCTTGAGGTTCTTATGTTGTAGCTGTAGCTTCTTGCATTGTCTAAGGATTGCGTGTTGATATATGGCTGGGAGGACCTTCGGCATGTGTAGTCTCGATATCAAAAGATAACCTAGTTGATTCTTGGTACCAGAGTAGGACTTTTGGACATGTTGTTTGCGGGGAGCATTAGCGTCCGTGCTTGTGTTGCGTTTTCCTGGAAATTGGCAACTCCTTGCTGAGTCTTCTTTTGCAATCTGGAGGTTGTATGGATTTTTGTCCAGGGACCCATAGGCTGGATGGACTTTCGTCCAGGAACCTGATCGTTGTGTGCACCTTCAAGGGGACCTTCTCGTATATCTTGTTGATTCGAAGTCGCCTCTGTCGGGTAGACTCTCGTTGTTTCCAAAGTAGGCTTTTTGGAGCAGAGTCTTCCTTTATCAAAGCCTGGAGTATAGGGATGCATCGCATTCCACCTTTCGTAGATAGGTTACTCGTGATTTTTCCCAAGAGATAGCAGGTTTCTCCTATGGACCCGGAGATCCAATTGATGGATCCTTGCATCGAACGGAGCCGAGGTATTGCTTCAGGACCCGGAGATGTCGTCGGGATCCGGAGTTATCGCTGGGACCCGGAGGTATTGATATCACTCAAATTACCCTAAGGAGTGACTTTACTCTCTCAAATAAGAGGTTCAGTTGTAGTACTTAGGGATCGAATCCACAGAGAGCTAGTGTACAAATAAGATGCAATCTTAGTGACTATGCTAGGTTGAAAATGGTTTAAAGTAAATTTCAGGTTTGGTGAGTAATGGTAAGATTACTCAATTGAAAGGATTTAGTTTTAAAACAATAAAGAAAAGTAGTTAGATTCAGGGTAGGTATTCAGGAATTCAAGATTATAAATACTATAAAGACTAACAAGTTGCTTGCATGATATGTCAGAGCTCAACACTTATTAAATGAGTCCATCAGCTCTTGCATTATTTAGACCATCTATTACTTAGATGCTAAATGGTGTTTGCGGTCAGCTATCTTGCTGACAGTATCGATCGATGGTTCGATAGGAATATCGACCGATACACCTCTAGCTATGTCGATTGATTACTCTATAGGAGTATCGATCGATACGGCTCTAAGCAAGCTTTATGCACGAGTTGATACAATGCTCACCATGATTTTAGATCAGCTTTCGCATATCTCAAGAGGGTCATAGCATGTTTAGGATGTTATCTGGTATTGCATGTAATAAACAATGCAATCCAAGTTCATGTTCTAGGTAGCTAAGCTAGAAAAAGCATTAGTGAACAATCCTAACAATAAATATCACAACTATAACAATTATAGGCTGGGGCTAATCCCTCATATCCTATTTAAACCCTAAATCTAACAAATGAATCTACTCAGACATGGCTAAGTAGTTCATAGCAACAAGGTAATAATAGGAATTCATAGATCTATTAGAGGGTGAACACTTAGGTCCCAATCACAAATATCTTTGGATCTCTCCTCTAGATCTAGAATCCTATAATCTTTGTTAAGAAGAACAAATAAAGAACTGAATAGAACTTTATTAAGAATTTGCAAAGTAATGAAAACAGTAAAAGAAATGAGTAGAAGAAGAAGGAGGTCTTTGAAAACTTAAACAACTCTTTTAAAAAACCCTCTCTTCTGCCAAAACACTTAGGCACATATAAATATGAGTTCATGATGAAAGAACCTTTCTAAGGTTCTAATCAAATGAAGTAGTATATAAGATTGTCGAACCAGTCCTAAGTGACCATGAAACAGAGGGAATGCAAGTCTATGCTTAATCTAAATGCAATCATTAAAGAGGTTGATGATTAAACTAAGACAATAAGTAAAGTGCAACAAAAAGTAAAACTTTCTTTCTTATGAGGAGAATGAGACCCATGGGTGTAGGGACTTGATATCAAATGATTAAGATTCAATCCAAGATGCTAACTTTATCAATCAATCTAATTCCTTATGCCTAGACAACAAAACTAAGCAAGCTCTATCTCTAGATGGATGCTCTTTTGCAATGAACACCCAAGTACACCAAATCTCTTTGGCTGCAATGATCAAAGCAAACATGGAGAACGAGTCTAATAACAATCCTAGCTTCTTTGACAACTAATCTCTTAGGCAAAGCAAGCTAAAAGCATAGATGAGTTGGTTCAGGCATTTCATAGAACACCTTTCGGGCATGAAATGCCTATGACTCTATCTTTGAGAGGCCAACTCAAATATATCTTTAAGAACACCAAATCAATGCAAGGAAATGATAGATCTAACACTAAACACCTTGGATCTACACTTAATCATTCTCCATCACCCTAACCCATGGATCTAAGATGGATCTACTCACTAATCCACATGCTTACTCTTAAACCCATGAGAGATTCAAGCTTAAACATATAGAGAAAGAAAGGAGATGAAATAAACAATCAAGAACACAAGATGAGATGAGATAATAAATCAAAGATGAAACTTTTCTCAAAAGGTTTTTGTTCTTAGATCATAAATAACATAAGTCCCAAACTTGGGTTAATGAGAGTATTTACAGTAGGCTTAAAAGCCCTAAACACATAAAAGTAAAATGACTAAACAGCCCTTGGAAAATTAATGGTCTAAGCCAACCAAAATGCTCCAAAAGGAAGAAGCTCGATATACTGGTGGGATAGGCTTCCATCAGGCCAGGTATGGCCACCAGCGTATGAGGATTTCGTCGGCTCGTCCGACTGCTCGGGTTGTTCTCCTGGGTGCTCTAGGCAGCGTACTGTCCGTGTCCAGCAGCAAGCAGGCGTCGCAGGTGCTTCAGGCCGCGTCCTTCGGGTGTGCAGGCGTGTGCGGGTGCTTCAGGCGGCGTGTGCCAAGGCCGGTGTCGTCCTGCTCGAATGTACTGGGGTTGAGTGGGTGATGCGGCGAGAAGGAGGTGGTGTGATCGGCGGCGTCCTGATCCTGGCGTTCTCCATTGTCAGAAGCGTCGGGTCGTCTTCCTCGGTGTGGACGCTCGGGTAGGCTTCGCCGCGGCGGGTAGCTTCATTCGGTGCTCCAAGCGTCGTGCTGTCTGTTCCTCGGTCAGGCCGTGCGGGCTATCGAGTCGGCGTACGTCCGTCGGGTGCTTCATCGTTCAGCATCATCCTTCGTTCCGTGCGGGTTGGTCAAGCCGAGTGTGCTGACCCGGTGTACTGACATGCCTTCACTCAAATAATCATAACTCCTCCAATATGGCTTCAAATGGTTTGAAACCACTCCCAATGGAAAGCTAACTCAAAATGCCATGTTCCCACCAAATCTTAGCACAGAAAGACCTTTTTATGGCCATCTTCCATGTCTATCTTTCACCCTTCCTTTTTGTAATAAAGTACCCCCAAACACCTTCAAATTCTCCAAAGTACACTCCAAGACCTGATAAAGACTTATGAATGCAAAATGAACCTATATATGCCTAATGTCTAATCTAGAAGGGATAAAATGCACAAAATGGAAAGCTAAAACAATGAAAATATGCAAGACATCAACTCCCCCACACTAGTCCTTTACTTGTCCACAAGTAAACTAGCAAGGACTAAGGAGGAGAGGTTTGAAGGAGGGGACTCATAGCCAAAAGAATGCTCTTCTTAGTTCTCAACTTAATAACCTTGCATAATCATACCAACTAGCTAGAGCAAAAAAACTCAATCCAACTCTAACTTCTCAAGGCCTATCTCAACTCTTTTGATCCCTACACTTACTCATCATGAATCCACAATCCACTAATCCACTTGCTCTCTTACAATCATTAAGCAAACTCAATAGAAATCTTGCAAATGGTCAAATGGTCCAAGTTATTTGGTTTGGTGGAAGAGGGTTTTATGCAAGTGAAACAAGAGGTTCAAAGGGATCTTTCAAAGGGTGGTTCACTCTCAAAACAAGTAGCCTTGACATTGCACATAATATATCTAAGAAAAGGATCAACTCATGCATACAATGCTCAATCTCCATTGTTCTACCCTTTCCCTAAATACATAAGTTACATCCTTATTCCCAATGCCAAAATACCACTCACATCTCTCACCCAAAGTTTCCCCCCAAATACTCAAGATATTTTCTCATTTGAAACTCTTTCTTAATGAAGTCAACAAGGGATTTTTCACATTTTAAACTCTTTTTAAGCTCTTTCTAAACATTGCTAGCCCCCTTTCCATTATTCTTTTTCACTTCTTTTTCTTTTCTTTTTTTTTTTTTTTTTTATATATGGGGGCCAAGATTTATTTACTAAGTTAGAGCTTACAATCTTTCATTTCTCTTATCCCTTCTAGACTTAATCACTTATAACTTTAGAGTCCCATGAGTCAACCTTTTCTTTCATAAACCTTTCACTTTCCCAAGATCACACCATACAACACTCACCCCCATCCTAGAAGCTAGACATTATGAGTGTCTAATCTAGCTAAAATGGAGACCAAGCATTGTCGTTCCCAATACTCTCAACATTATGCACATGTAAGGCTTTCCAAAGAAGGCCTCACTCAACAAATAATGAAGGCTTGAAAGGAGGTAAGGGTTTTAGGGTGTGGAGTGCCACTTGAGCTTGTCCAAAAAGATAGGCAAAGAATGGGAGGGACAACTCAAGTGTTCTATCCATGACTTAGTACACAAGGGACCATGAGCAAGAGACTTAGAGTCTAAATATGACAGGAGAAAGTTTCAAAGAGAGAGCATCAATCAATCAAATAAGCTTTAGGAAGAGACTTCAAGGCACCAAGTTTACAAGCTATCTTAAGATTGCTCAAGCTACTTGCTATGATTATGAAGGTTATCACTTTAAGAACTTAAACTTGACACCTCCCCCACACTTAATTCACACAGTCTCTGTGTTTGTTAAATGTAGAGAAGGGCCTAAAATAAATAAAAGAAATCAAAATGCAAAGATGAATGGTATATACAATGATCAGGAAATGGAGTACCTCATGGAGCATGGGAAGAGGCTGATGCCTCACCCTCAGAGTCTTCTTCGTCAGCAGTGGTGCTTAGGCTTGGTGAATTATTTCCGGACGCGGATGGGGCGATGTAAGGGTTCCTCAAGCTACGGAGGGCTTGCTTCTCTGTTTGAGGCGCATTGGGGTCAAGAACGGTAGGGGAGGGGCGCAAGGAGAGCATCAAGATCGAATCCTCAGCCTTGCAGCCTGCTACAGCTCCCCTAGTCAGAACATCAGCAACCTTTCTCATGAACTGAGCTGAAGCTTCAGCTTGTCTCTTCACAGTTTTCCTCAACTCCTTGCACTTCTTGGTGAGCTTGTAGATAGTCCTATCTTGAGCTCTGTTCCACCTTTGTAATGTGCTAATCTGGTCATGAGCTTGGCGAATGGGACCAATAGGCAGGGCACTGGTGCATTGCTCAAACTTATAGCGAGGACCAAAAGATGGGCTGTGGCTCTGCTGGAATATCACTGATCAAACTTAGCTGCCTTTCTTTGCTGCTTTCTCTTATGTGCAATACCATAGGGCCTAGAGTCCCATGACTACCTAGGAGGTGCTGCTCACTGATATCAAAACTTATAGTCCCTGGTGTGCTCAATGAAGTGAGCTCATAGTTAGGAGAAGCAGCTCAACTGTGGTGGAACCTCTCAAATGCAGTAAACACACTTCCCATTGTATCTTCCAGAGTAATGAGCTGACTTCAAGTAGGTGAGATCAATGACAGAGGGACGGATGCATCATCTCCCAAGGTAATACCCTGGTGCTCAAGCAAAGGTGTGATCAAGCCGCCTATTCCAATCTGAGCCTCTGGATCCCTGTTTGTCCAAGCATAATCCTTGTAGTACATGAGGCGCCTCACAAAGTATCCAACCATACCAAACTCAGCATAGAAATCAGTGGGGAATTCAGGTAGGTGAGGAGGTAAGGCAAAGTGTTGGATGGCTTGGTGCATGAGGTTCAAGTCTTCTCCATTCACGTTGCTTGCTCTTTCCTTGGGTAGATGGTGTGGACAATCAGCCTATGGAGGTAGCGGACTGATGGATGCCTGATAGAAGCATTCTTGTCTCTGCTGGACACTCTATCCTTGCCGGATAAGAACTTGTAAGTGAAGTGGGGAAGGATCTTTCCTTTAGGAAGCCCTTTCAGCTTAGGCAAAGAAGACTCCTTCAAATCCTTGAGGCCTAGCACCTCTCCAATCTCAGTAAAGGTCATGAAATAAGGCTTCTCATCAATCTTGAAACTGATTCTCCCCACCCTTGTTCCTCATGTAAAGAGGAGTGGAATGTGACCTCCAAGGATGCCATGAATTGGTAAGAGACCTCTTTATATGTTGGGTGAGCCATGGAATAGAAGCTGTCCATGTTCATGAGAGCAAGCAAATCCTTCATGTCTTGGTCAATTTCTAGCTCCCTCATTAGCCTCACATCAGCAAATCTGGTTGGAGGCCAAGATACTCCTTGCCTCATCTGCTCCAATAGTTCAACTTCAGTGGGCTTTTTGTCGATCTCTTTGAGGGTTGAACCCTAACTTTTCGAAGTTTTTGCTCAGCCACACTTCCATTTGGAGAGGATGCTTCTTCAACAGTTGCATCTACTGGCTCCAAGGGTGGAGGTGCCAATGTCTTTGGGTTTGGTGCCTTGATTCTGATCTTGGTGGGAGGAGTGGGTTCTCAGCATCCTTCGTTGTGTTCTTCTCCAAAACAAGAGGTCCCATACTGTGAGATCTTAGAGCTCTAGCTTTCTTCGAAGGAGTGTTCTTATGATCACCAACAGCCACTCTCTTTCCATCCTTCTTGGCCTTCTTGTAAGTATCATCAAGCACTTTCTCATCACTAGTCAACCTCTTGCCATCTTCCTTGGTAGTCTTTTGATCAACATCAACCACTCTTTTTCCATCCCTTTGAGATTGCTTGTGGGCACCAGCAGTTCCTTTCTCATCACCAGCCATCCTTTTTTTCTTCATTCTTGTTGCTTGTTTGCCCCATCAACCATTCTTTTTCCAACCTTCTTGGCTTGTGCTTTCTTTCTCAACATATCCAAAGCTTGTTGCCCACGCTCCTCCTCAGATTCAGGCATGGAGCCTAATTTTTTCCAAACCTAGCAGTCTCTTTCTCAGCAGCCCGGCCTCTCTTGTGCAATCAATTTTCATCTTTCCTTCCCATTTGAACCTGAAAAGTATCAAGACTTTGGACAAGATTAAGCACAAGGAAGAAAGAATTGTTTGGAAAAGATAGGCGCTTGAATGAACACTTGCAAACCTAGTCTAAAACCAGCAACCTAGCAAGACTATTAAAGCAATCAAGCTCCCAAGTTCACAAAATTCAAATTTTTTTTTTTTTTTATGAACAAGGGAACCTAATCTAGCCTATTTCCAAGCAAGAGCATCAAGCAAGTTGAAATTGAATGCTAAACAAGCTTTAGAACATCAATTCCAATCAATCTAGACCATAATCAACCAAAAGTAAGAGCTTTTTCAAAAACCCCCAAATCTCATGAACCCTAATTTGCCAAAGTTCAAATTAATCTCAATTCCACAATGAAATCAACTACCCAGCATGATATATAAGCCTTCCCTAGTCTAATTTACAAGAAACTAGCAAGAAAAAGCTCAAATTTCAAGTTCAAATTTTTAGGGTTCATGAGGGTTAGGAATTTGAACTTAGAGATACCATACCTTGCTTTGGATGAAGGATAAAGATGAAAGGGTTCAAGGAATTAGGTCTAGGGGAAGAAGGTCTTGATGTGGGAAAAAGAAATTTCTGATTTGGTTGAGATTTGGCAAAGTTATGTGAATTTGTGTTCTTGGAGGCTAGAGAGGATTTTGATGTGAGGAAGAAGATGAAATGAGGAAAGAGAGGGTGGCTTAGGGTTTTAAAATGTTTCTGGGTCGGGTAAAAAGGTTTATGGGCGGGTTCAGGTGGGTTTGGGACGGAAAAAGGAGAAAAATACTTACCTGGGTCGGGCGGGTCACGTTCTGGGCTCATACGCGGGTCATTGCCGGTACGCGGGTGCTGGGGCGCTTGGACAACCCGGGTAGGTCCACCCGTGTATATCCTTTCGTCCCGTGCGGGTGCTGTGTCCCGGTAACTCCACCCGGCACGCCGTCCGTCCGTCTAGTTTCGTTCCACCCGTCGCGGGTGTTGCGTCCCGGTAAGTGCACCGGTGTGTCCGTCCGCTCTGATCGATCCAACCGCGGGTGCCTTGTCCCGAGTATCACCACCCGGTGTGTCCGTCCGCTCTGATCAATCTAACCGTAGGGTACCTTTGTCCCGAAAGTAACACCACCCGGTGTGTCCGTCCGCTCTGATCGATCCAACCGCAGCGGGTGCCTTGTCCCGGTATCACCACCGGTGTGTCCGCCCGCTCTGATCAATCCAACCGCAAGGGTACCTTGTGTGGGTACCAAATTCACACCGCCAATTTTAATGAATAAGATTGCGGAGGAAAGCCAAGTTAACCCGACTTTCCTTGAAGGTCCGGATTCTCTGCGACAGCCAACGACAAGTGACCGAATAAATGCGAAAAAGATTTGTTAAGATTTGAGACTGGACCTTAAGAAAGGCTGCCTACGCACTCTTCGAGGATCAAGTCGGACGTAGTTCAGTTAGAAAGAATTGAACAAGAGATCGAACCGCCTGGGCGGGTTCGCCTAGTATGAGCGTTTGTCATAGAAACAGGCATGTCGAAGATAGCGCCTAGGGTTTCTATGTGCGGAGCTCTTAAGTAAAGAATTGTCCGATCCTTCCGAGAGGAGCGGAGATTTGCGAGCAGGAGGCGCCAGACGCTCTAGGGCCTGGTTCGCCTAATATGAGCGCTGGTCATAGAAGCGGCATGTCAAGATAATGCCTAGGGTTTCTATGTGCGGAGCTCTGAGTAAAAGTATAGTTAGATCCTTCCGAGAGGAGCGTGGGTCTCGGAGAAGATAAAACTAGAACAAGAGGCGCCAGACGCTCTGAGTCCTGCCTCGCTGGCCTAACCGCCTAAGTTCTAAGTTCTCTAAGCTAGCAGGATGCTCTAAGTCTCCAATCTAGGATTTTCGATCCTTTTCTTCTGCCCTTGCTCTCCTTATATATCCACTCCAAGGTCGGTTTGCCTTAGGATGATGGACTTCGCTTTGGGCCCAAGCTTATCTCTTCAGGAAGTATTCCATTTTCGCCGATCTTTGTAATTATCCTCGAAGTTTTGGTGACTTGATGTTTATCCGATGTTCGATATCGGACAAACCGCCATAGCCTGATTGGGCCTGAATTCCTAAAATCGTAGTTAGTCCGTGGACTTGTCTTAAGTCGCTAAACGCTTTATACGATTTCTCGGCAAGACTATCTTTCGTAAAATATACCAGATAACCTAAAGGATCGATGTTCAAGTTAATCGACCTTGTTTTATACGATATCTTCTACGAAATCCAATCCTTCTAGTTTTTGTCGTAAAACATCAAGGAGGATTCCAATCGAAGTCGTAGGATGTTTATTCCAGAGCCGCGGATCGCCCCAAACTTATGATGATTGATCCAAACAAGCCAAGATGGGATCAGACCGAACACGATGGGACCGAGACCAGGACGAGGGCCGCCGACCGGCGCCAGGCCGGTGCCGCGGCGCCAGGCCAACCCACGCTGACGGTGCCGCCGGCGCCAGGCTGGTGCCGCCGGCGCCAGGCCAGCCTGCGGCGACGGTGCCGCCGGCGCCAGGCCAGCCCGCGACGGTGCCGCCGGCGCCAGGTCGGTGCCGCCGGCGCCAGGCCAGCCTGCGGCGACGGTGCCGCCGGCGCCAGGCTGGCCCGCTGCCACGGTGCCGCCGGCGCCAGGTCGGTGCCGCCGGGCCAGGCCAACCCACGCTGACGGTGCCGCTGGCGCCAGGCCAGCCCGCTGACGGTGCCGCCGGCGCCAGGCCAACCCACGCGACGGTGCCGCCGCCAGGCCAGCCCGCTGCGGATGGTGCCGCCGGCGCCAGGTTGGTGCCGGCGCCAGGCCAGTCCGCGGCGACGGTGCCGCCGGCGCCAGGTCGCCCGCTGCCACGGAAAGCCGCCGGCGCCAGGTCGGTGCCGCCGGCGCCAGGCCAACCCACGCGACGGTGCCGCCGGCGCCAGGCCGGTGCCGCCGGCGCCAGGCCAGTCCGCGGCGACGGTGCCGCCGGCGCCAGGTCGGTGCCGCCGGCGCCAGGCCAGCCCGCTGCGGATGGTGCCGCCGGCGCCAGGTTGGTGCCGCCGGCGCCAGGCCGGTGCCGGGCGCCAGGCCGGTGCCGCCGGCGCCAGGTCGGTGCCGCTGGCGCCAGGCCAGCCCGCTACGACGGAAAGCCGCCGGCGCCAGGCCGGTGCCGGCGCCAGGCTAAAGATCTCGGCGAGGGCTTCGATTTGATATCTTAATCGCTTTCTGGTTCCTCACGGTTTGAGAGAACGACTCTTCAAGTTTCGAGGCAGATTCTTTTGTGTTTAGGTTTTTGTGGTGATCGAATCTGATGTCCTTGGGCGAAGCGGACCGATCTTTCCGGGACTCTCGTCCACAAGACGCCAGTAGTCTTCCAATCTCTCAGAGAGTGGATATTCTAATTGAGAAAATCTCGTATAACTTCTTTTCAAATTATCCAGACTTTTTGTTTCAAGAAATACTTTCTGAGACTTTTAGTCATTGATTCCGTCGTGACCGATTTTGACACCAACAGTTAGCCCCCAGCTCGTTAGAACCTTTGCGATGTTCTTTGCAGCCATAAGACATGTCAGGTAAGATAGGCGGAATTAATGGTTAAAAGGTCCGCTGAAAGTAGTAAGATTGGGGCTGCGCCAAGGCTGCCTACGCACTTTGTTGTAGGGATCAAGCCTTCCGTAGTTCGCTTTGGAGTTTAAGACCCTTATGATCTGTTTTCCGCAGACTTATATGGTCTGGTTATGTGTCATGAGAGACTTTCGAGCATGATGCTGTTGATGTATTTGTTTTTCGATTATTTATGAACTTCAGTTTTTCAAGTATGAGAAAGAGGTGTGAGTTGTCGCCTCATTCCTAGTTCCCTGATGATCACCGCATCTATTGTTTGCATAAAGCGAGATTTTCCGCGGTTTACCGATTTACGCGGAAAGTTCGTGAAACGAATAGGCTTAAGTGAAGAGACAAATTTTGATCTCGTGATACCATACTATGTCCGTGAGATGTCAAGATCCAGCGTGGCTGGGTTTAGGCAAGACCTAGGTTTACTCGACTGAGGCTTTGGCGATGACAAATCGGCTTTCGCTTTGCCTGTTTGGCGATTTTAACCTGACTCGCACCGCTTAAAAATCCGCTAATTGTTGTCGGCTTATATGATTTGTTCGGCGGAGTCGAGCTACTTCCTTTACTTAAGAGCTAGACCAAAATTTTGATTTCTTGTATAGCGCTATGTTTATCCTTGTCGGATGCAAGAGAGCCTACCTTTTAAAGGTGGCTATTTGTCTGTTTAGGACGTTAGAGTTCGTTTGTTGTGATCAGCAACAACGAAATGATGCCAGTTTAGAGGCATGTTTACCGTTTAGAGGTGTGTTTGTATGTTTTGAGTTCTAGAGACGAAGATTTCATCTGGAACGCTTTGAGGAAAAGAATGTCCTTCGTTAGCTTAATGCCTCGCAGTGCTGAAGGTCGAAGTTTTCCTTGTGCCGCATTTCGTGGTTGAAATGTTATCGGGCTTGAGATGTTTTGCGAATGTTCGCAGCCAGAAACTGTTGTTTCGGTTTGGACGCAGGACCAAGGGGTCGTAAGTTTGACCAGGGAGAAGCGTCTACATTCACAGTGCTTCGTGAAGTGTTGGCCTTCCGATTTGATTGTATATATTAAGGATGACTCGTATAACTCTTGGAGCCTTGTCACGAGTGTTTCTTTTCATGCCGTGTTTACGGGCGATAGAACTTAATCGATTGACGATGAGTTTAAATCTTCCGCTAACCGTATGGTTGTTAGGACTGAGTTTTGGTATGAAGAGTTTATCGTATGATTTCGATTCTGGGTTATGCGACAAATTGCTTGCGTAATAGTCACTTACGCTCTATGAACAAATCGTGGATTGTTGTTTTAGCCGCTATGATTGAGCGGTGCTCGCCAGTAGCTTTGATTGGCATGGAGGCTAGATTCAGCCGATCGCCAAGGAAATTGTTGGTAAACGATCAGACCATGACCCTTATTAAGGTCATGTTAGTTTACGATTGTCCTTAATGGGGATGCCGAATTCAGGTTCGGGCTTTACGGAAGGACGTAGTTGGCCGAGGGCCAAATAGCGTTTGCCGAGATAGACATGCCAAGCATAGCGGAGTTTTCTGAGTTATGGCTGATGGCTTTTAAACGATCTTCCACTTTAGGTCTCAGTTATAATGATGAATGGTTCAGATAAAATTTTTTGTTGTATGAAAATCGCTTCATTTTATCCGAGGGGACAAAGTTTAAGGGATCGACGAGGAAACGCGGGTTCGTCTGCGTGATTATTTCCTGCTCGGACGTAACCGCTGGGAGTGAAAGCAGGAGCCAGAAACCTTGTGGAGCTTAAAACTGTCAATGTCAGTTACCCGTTGGACCCATTATGTTTATTTTACGGGTTGCTTTGTATGAATTGACTCGACCATACAGAGGATTTTTCGTAAAAGTGATGTAAGGGTTTTCGCAAAGGTAACCGGAGAGCTTTCACAGATTACTTGCGATATTAGCGACCACGGATTATGTTTTCCTCATTCACTTTTGCGTACTGCGAAATCGTTTTGCATGAGACCGATCTTGTTTTTTCCCTAGGCTGTTTTGTTTTAAAACGTTCTTGTTATACGGAAGTAATGGATGACCAGTTTCATGGAGATAGAAAATCGCAGATTGTCAAAGTAGCGATGTTTCGCGGATTACACGGAGATGTTTCGCTATGATTTCGACCTTTGATCTAAAGCTGCTTCAACTACTCGTGGAGTTTTACCAAGGTTATTTCCTTATTTTCGTAGTTCACTGTCGCGTTATTAGTCTGACGCCGGTACACGCTTTTAGTTGCGAAGTTTGCGACAAGAGGTGACATAGAGTTTTCAGGACTATGTTTGTAACGGTTGGCTATGCCGCTACGCTCTTAAGATGAATCTTATTGCTGCGAGAGTTTTCTTTGCCAAAAGCGTTGTCTTGATGCTGAAGCAAAAGTTTTCAAGATGGGATTATACGGATATAGTATACGCATCTACTTCCCTTTTCTTTTACTTAAAGAAAACGGTTAGCCGTTCAAGGCTTGTGTAATGCTTTTTCTTTCTTTTAGGAAGCGGGATGAGTATGCTTTTAGAACGCTGCGGGCGATCGTTTGGTTTGAGACTAGATCGGTTTGCATGTTCTGCCTGGACAATCAAGGAGCGATGGAACAAGACTGGAAATTTTGCCTAAGACTTAGCTTGCTAGACTATCCACCTAAATCCTAAGTTCCTAAATTCTCGGCAGTTTTTCAAGGCGATTTTGTTCCTGTCCTACAAAGAATTAAAACCCTTACAAAATTTTGAGAAAATAGTCTTTTGAAGGTTTCGGCATTTCGAAGGAATCCCATTTCCTCGTATAGTCGAGGCGATTGGTGTTTAGAATAACCGTGATCGTACCAAACTTCAAAAGATTGATCTAAACAAGCGAGATGGGATCGGACCGAACACGATGAGACCGAGACCAGGGCGAGGGCGTCGACCGGCGCCAGGCGAGTGCGCCCGGCATCAGGCCAGCCAGCGTCGCGTGCCGCGGCGCCAGGCAGTGCCGCCCGGCGCCAGGCAGTGCCGCCCGGCGCCAGGCCAGCCAGCGTCCAGCGTGCCGCCCGGCGTAGGCCAGCCAGCGTCCAGCGTGCCGCCGGGCGCCAGGTCGGTGCCGCCGGCGCCAGGCGAGTGCCGCCGGCGCCAGGCAGTGCCGCCCGGCGCCAGGCAGTGCCGCCCGGCGCCAGGCAGTGCCGCCCGGCGCCAGGCAGTGCCGCCCGGCGTAGGCCAGCCAGCGTCCAGCGTGCCGCCCGGCGCCAGGGCGAATGCCGCCCGGCATCAGGCGGATACGCCCGGCGCCAGGCGAGTGCCGCCCGGCGTACTGAGCGGCCAGCGTCCGCGAATGCCGCCCGGCGCCAGGCGAGTGCCGCCGGCGCCAGGCGAGGTGCCGCCCGGCGTAGGCCAGCCAGCGTCCAGCGTGCCGCCCGGCGCCAGGCGAGATGCCGCCCGGCGTAGGCCAGCCAGCGTCCAGCGTGCCGCCTCGCCAGGCGAGGTGCCGCCCGGCGCCAGGCCAGCCAGCGTCCAGCGTGCCGCCCGGCGCCAGGCAGTGCCGCCCGGCGTAAGGCCAGCCAGCGTCCAGCGTGCCGCCCGGCGTGAGCGATCTTACCGTCTGTGGGTTTTCGTTGTTCGATCTTTCCCTCGTCGGTCGTTTTGCGGAAATCTTTTGAGTTTTGGGAAGGTCTTTAGCCGTAGATTTGAGATAACCGTTTTGACCCCAATCAAGAGCAAAGTGAGGTTTCCACAGGCGAGGTGACCTTGGTGATAGTTGTTCGTCCACAGGCGAGGTGGCGGAGAGTAATTTTGTTCCCTTCGTAAAATCTCGCGGAAACTCCGATTGAGGCGAAGCGAAAGCCATTTTGACCTAGACACAAGGAGAACAAAGTGGGCTCTTACTCAGGCGAACTGGGAAGACTGATCTTACCTTATGGCAAGTCGTCCTAGTAAGATCAAGCTCCGACCTCCTTTAGTTTTCCGTTTGTTCCTCGAGAGTTGTTTGTAAGTATGGCAGTGGGAATCGGTGAACCGATTTGCCGTGCTTCTGTTCCACAGTAATATAGGGTTTCGCCAAGGTTTGAGGAGAATAAATTTTATTTTCGAGAGGTTCTCGAAAAGCGTTTTTCGTAGAAACCTTGCTCGTTCGCGATTTCTCTAACTTGGTAACAAGGCGAATTTTTGGGGTTTGATAGATTTTATCGTTGCCCTTTCTGTTTAGATAGAGAGTGCGAGCTTCGTTTTGTGCTCTTCCTGTGGCGGAAAGCTGCGGCTAAGTTTTGATTTACGCGAGCACCGTGGCGTTTGCGTGGCGTTGGCCATAGGAACAGTCGCTGCTGGAGTTGTTTTACCATCGTTGACGCAAACTGCAACTTTTTCTTTCATATTTCTGGACATTGGTTCGATCAAGCGCTTTGCGGCCGTATGAGTAAGAGTAATCCGTCCCCCCTCCTTCTAGCGCCAAACTGTGGGAACCGAAATTCACACCGTCAATTTTAATGAATAAGATTGCGGAGGAAAGCCAAGTTAACCCGACTTTCCTTGAAGGTCAGTTCTCTGCGACAATAACGACAAGTGACCGAATAAATGCGGAAAAAGATTTGTTAAGATTTGAGACTGGACCTTAAGAAAGGCTGCCTACGTACCCCTTTCGAGGATCAAGTCGGACGTAGTTCAGTTAGAAAGAATTGAACAAGAGATCGAACCGTCTGGGCGGGTTCGTCTAGTATGAGCGTTTGTCATAGAAACAGGCATGTCGAAGATAACGCCTAGGGTTTCTATGTCGCGGGCTCTTAAGTAAAGAATTGTCCGATCCCCGAGAGAATGATTTCTTGACAGGAGGCGGCCCAGGCGTTCTAGGGCCTGGTTAGCTACAATATGGCGTTGGTCATAGAAGCGGGCATGTCGAAGATAATGCCTGGGGTTTCTGTAATGCGAACTCGAGTAAAAGTATAGTTAGATCCTTAGGAGGAGCGTGGGTGCGGAGAAGATAAAACTAGAACAAGAGGCCAGGCGTTGAGTCCTGCCTGGCTGGTAACCGCCCTAAGTTCTAAGTTCTCTAAGCTAGCAGGGATGCTCTAAGTCTCAATCTAGGATTTTCGGATCCTTTCGCCGGCGCCAGGTCGGTGCCGCCGGCGCCAGGTCGGTGCCGCCGGCGCCAGGCAGTGCCGCCCGGCGCCAGGCGGCCAGCGTCCGCGAGTGCCGCCCGGCGCCAGGTCGGTGCCGCCGGCGCCAGGCAGTGCCGCCCGGCGCCAGGCGGCCAGCGTCCGCGAGTGCCGCCCGGCGCCAGGCAGTGCCGCCGGCGCCAGGCGGCCAGCGTCCGCGAGTGCCGCCCGGCGCCAGGCGAGGTGCCGCCCGGCATCAGGCGGCCAGCGTCCGCGAGTGCCGCCCGGCGCCAGGCAGTGCCGCCCGGCGCCAGGCGGCCAGCGTCCGCGAGTGCCGCCCGGCGTGAGCCGTCTTACCGTCTGTGGGTTTTCGTTGTTCGATCTTTCCCTCGTCGGTCGTTTTGCGGAAATCTTTTGAGTTTTGGGAAGGTCTTTAGCCGTAGATTTGAGATAACCGTTTTGACCCCAATCAAGAGCAAAGTGAGGTTTCCACAGGCGAGGTGACCTTGGTGATAGTTGTTCGTCCACAGGCGAGGTGGCGGAGAGTAATTTTGTTCCCTTCGTAAAATCTCGCGGAAACTCGATTGAGGCGAAGCGAAAGCCATTTTGACCTAGACACAAGGAGAACAAAGTGGGCTCTTACTCAGGCGAACTGGGAAGACTGATCTTACCTTATGGCAAGTCGTCCTAGTAAGATCAAGCTCCGACCTCCTTTAGTTTTCCGTTTGTTCCTCGAGAGTTGTTTGTAGAAGTATGGCAGTGGGAATCGGTGAACCGATTTGCCGTGCTTCTGTTCCACGAGTAATATAGGGTTTCGCCAAGGTTTGAGGAGAATAAATTTTATTTTCGAGAGGTTCTCGAAAAGCGTTTTCGTAGAAACCTTGCTCGTTCGCGATTTCTCTAACTTGGTAACAAGGCGAATTTTTGGGGTTTGATAGATTTTATCGTTGCCCTTTGTTTAGAGAGAGTGCGAGCTTCGTTTTGTGCTCTTCCTGTGGCGGAAAGCTGCGGCTAAGTTTTTGATTTGCTCGAGCACCGTGGCGTTTGCGTAAGCGTTGGCCATAGGAACAGTCGCTGCTGGAGTTGTTTTACCATCGTTGACGCAAACTGCAACTTTTTCTTTCATATTTCTGGACATTGGTTCGATCAAGCGCTTTGCGGCCGTATGAGTAAGAGTAATCCGTCCCCCCCTCCTTGCGGCCAGCGTAGGAACGAAATTCACACCGTCAATTTTAATGAATAAGATTGCGGAGGAAAGCCAAGTTAACCCGACTTTCCTTGAAGGTCCGGATTCTCTGCGACAGCCAACGACAAGTGACCGAATAAATGCGGAAAAAGATTTGTTAAGATTTGAGACTGGACCTTAAGAAAGGCTGCCTACGTACCCCTTTCGAGGATCAAGTCGGACGTAGTTCAGTTAGAAAGAATTGAACAAGAGATCGAACCGTCTGGGCGGGTTCGTCTAGTATGAGCGTTTGTCATAGAAACAGGCATGTCGAAGATAACGCCTATGGTTTCTATGCGCGGAGCTCTTAAGTAAAGAATTGTCGATCCTTAGAGGACGGAGATTCGCGAGCAGGAGGCGACCAGGCGTTCTAGGGCCTGGTTAGTCTAATATGGCGTTGGTCATAAAGCGGGCATGTCGAAGATAATGCCTAGGGTTTCTATGTGCGGAGCTCTGAGTAAAAGTATAGTTAGATCCTTCCGGAGGAGCGTGGGTGCGGAGAAGATAAAACTAGAACAAGAGGCCAGGCGTTCTGAGTCCTGCCTCGCTGGCCTAACCGCCTAAGTTCTAAGTTCTCTAAGCTAGCAGGATGCTCTAAGTCTCAATCTAGGATTTTCGGATCCTTTTCTCTTCTGCCCTTGCTCTCCTTATATATCCACTCCACGGTCGGTTTGCCTTAGGATGATGGACTTCGCCTTTGGGCCCAAGCTTATCTCTTGAGGAAGTATTCCATTTTAAATCGATCTTTGTAATTATCCTCGAGTTTTGGTGACTTGATGTTTATCCGATGTTGGGATATCGGACAAACCGTCATAGCCTGATTGGGCCTGAATTCCTAAAATCGTAAGTTAGTCCGTGGACTTGTCTTAAGTCGTTAAGCGTTTTATCGATTTCTCGGCAAGACTATCTTTCGTAAAATATACCATTATAACCTAAAGGATCGATGTTCAAGTTAATGCGACCTTGTTTTATCGATATCTTCTCGAAATCCAATCCTTCTAGTTTTTGTCGTAAAACATCAAGGAGGATTCCAATGAGTCGTAGGATGTTTATTCGTAGCGTGATCGTCCCAAACTTATGATGATTGATCCAAACAAGCCAAGATGGGATCAGACCGAACCGCGATGGGACCGAGACCAGGGCGGGGCGTCGACCGGCCAGGCGAGTGCATAGCGCCAGGCCAGCCAGCGGCCAGGTCCGCGGCCAGTGAGTGCGTGAACCAGCCGATGCGGCAGGGTGCCGCCCGAGCCAGCCACGTCGCGGCGAGTGCAGCCGGCGCGGGCGAATCTTGCATGCGGCGCCAGGCCAGCCGTCGCGGCAGGTGCCGCGGCGCCGAGCGGGCCAGCGTCCGCGAGTGCGCGGGGCAAGGTCGAGATGTACGGCCTTGATGGCAGCGGCGGGTGCGGTAGAATGCCGCCCGGCATCAGGCCAGTCCGATGCGGCAGGTGCCCCGGCATAGGCGGCCAGCGTCCACGGAGTGCCGCGGCGTCGTCGGGTCGCCCGTATTGACCAGCCAGACGGCCGGCGCCGGGCGAATGTACGGTGAGCCAACCCGTCGCGTGGTGCATGGCGTCAGGCGACCCAGCGTCAGGTGCCGCCCGGTAGTCGGTGCCGCCAATCAGGCCAGCCAGCGTGATGGTGCCGCCCGGCATCAGGCGAACGCCCGGCGTAGGCGATGTCCGCAGTGCGCCCGGCCGAGGCAATGCCGCCGGCGCCAGTCCAGCCCAGCGTGGCGGGTGCGCGGCGCCAGGCAGAGTGCCGCCGCGCCAGGCTAAAGATCTCGGCGAGGGCCGATTTGATATCTTAATCGTTTTCTGGTTCCTCACGGTTTGAAGCGACCTCTTGAAGTTTGAGGCAGATTCTTTGTGTTTAGGGTTTTGTTGTCGAATCTTGATGTCCTTGGGCGGCGGACCGATCTTTCCGGGACTCGTCAGCGCCGCCGTAGTCTTCGATCTCGAGAGTGGATATTCTTAGAAAATCTCGTATAACTTCTTTTCAAATTATCCAGAGACTTTTTGTTTCAAGAAATACTTTCTAGAGACTTTTAGTCATTGATTCCGTCGTGACCGATTTTGACACCAACACCTTGTCCCGAGTAACACCACCCGGGTGTGTCCGTCCATTCTGATCAATCCAACCGATGCGGGTACCTTGTCGAGTAACACCACCGGTGTGTCCGTCCAAACCTCAAGGTCAGATTTTCACCTCTTTTTCTCTTGATCGCTGAACCAACCCACTTCTTTTAGTGTCTCCTCCATCTCATAACCTCAGTTAATTCATTCTCAAGCTCCCAACTGGCCCCATCATCATTCAAAGGACTTGCTGCTTGAAAAATAAAAAAAAATCCTAATGCAATATGTACAAGGATAACCATGGGACTTCCTCCCAAGTGAGCTTGTTTAAAGTCACTAGCTTGACTTTGCCTCCTTTGAAGTTAGGCAAGGGGAGCATCAGAGAGTGGGGTTGATGTCCCATCCTCCTTTGGTACTGTAGCCATGTATTCTTTGAGTCTCTGGCCATTCCTGTGAAGTCATTACCTGCTTATCCCAAAGCACAATGGCTCCATAAGGTCTCACTTCTTTGATCACAAATGGACCGGACCACCTTGACTTTAACTTTCCTGGAAACAACTTCAGTCTAGAATTGTAAAGAAGCACTTGATCTCCTGCCTTGAACTCTCTCTTGAGGATGTGCCTGTCATGGAAAGCCTTAGTCTTTTCCTTGTATATCCTTGAGTTCTCAAAGGCATCCATCCTTATCTCATCCAGTTCATTGAGTTGAAGAAGTCTCTTCTCCTTTGCATCCTTGATGTCGAAGTTTAGAAGCTTCACAGCCCACAATGCCTTGTATTCAAGCTCAACTGGCAGGTGGCAAGACTTTCCATAGACAAGGTTGAAGGGAGTGGTGCCAGAGGAGTCTTGAATGCTGTTCTATATGTCCAAAGAGCATCATCAAGCTTGGCTGACCAATCCTTCCTCTTGGTTCCTACAACCTTCTACAAGATCCCCTTGATTTGCTTGTTGGAGACCTCCACTTGGCCACTTGTTTGAGGGTGATAGGGTGTTGCAACCTTGTGTTTCACTCCATTCCTCTTGAGAAGACTCTCAAATACCTTGTTGATGAAGTGTGAACCTCCATCACTTATGACCACTCTTGGAACTCCAAACCTTGGGAAAATAGTGCTCTTGAACATTTTGACCACTACTCTTGAATCATTTGTAGGACTTGCTATTGCTTCCACCCACTTTGATACATAGTCCACAGCCACCAAGATGTATTTGTTGCCATAAGAAGAAGGAAGGGTCCCATGAAATCAATCCCCAAACATCAAACACTTCCACTTCAAGGATTGGGTTTTGAGGCATCTCATTCCTTTTAGTAATGTTCCCTCCTTTGGCAAGAGTCACATCTTGAAATGAAGTCTTGTGAGTCCCTGAACATGTGTGGCCACCAAAATTCAGCTTGTAGCACCTTTGAGACAGTCTTGAATGGAGCAAAATGGCCTCCATAGGAAGATCCATGGCAATGTGAGAGGATTCCTTCAA
The DNA here is from genome assembly GCA_016771965.1 of Brassica carinata. Taxonomy (NCBI): domain Eukaryota; kingdom Viridiplantae; phylum Streptophyta; class Magnoliopsida; order Brassicales; family Brassicaceae; genus Brassica; species Brassica carinata. The sequence goes on from CM028690.1 coordinate 28,092,775, forward strand.
CTTCTTCTTCAGCCACCACTCTTATAAATCTGATCCTTGCATAGGGTGTAGAGGTATGGTTCATCCCAATAGTATCTCTTCAAATCTTTGTAGAACTTCTTCTTCTCATACCCTGCAAGCCCCGATGGTTCCTTTCAGTGGCTAAGTAGTTAACCAAATCAGCATACCAAGGTCCCTTCTCTTCAGCTGCCTTAACCTCTTCAATCTTTTTCCAGTCTCAATGACTGCTACCACTGACATGATGGCCATGACATGCTCTTCTCTGAGGCCCTCATCAATAGGGATTCCACCTTCAATTCTCAACCTGGACAAGTGATCAGCAACTCCATTCTCAATCCTGGCTTGTCTCTAATCTCCAAGTCAAACTCTTGAAGCAAAGGATCCACCTTAGTAGTCTTGGCTTGGCATCCTTCTTTGCTAGGAGGTGTCTCAAAGCTTCATGATCAGTATACACAATAACCTTGGAACCCACCAGGTAGCTTCTGAATTTTTCAAAAGCAAAGACAATGGCCAGCATCTCTTTCTCTGTTGTGGCATACCTCATATGTGCATCATTCAGGGTTTGGCTAGCATAATAAATCACATGAGTTTTTCCATCCTTCTTCTGCCCCAGGACAGCCCCAACAGAAAAATCACTAGCATCACACATTATCTCAAAGGGGAGGTCCCAATCAGGTGGCTGAACAATGGGAGCACTAACAAGGTCACCCTTTATCTTCTTGAAAGCCTCAAGACAATCTTCATCAAAGCTGAAAGCAGCCTCTTTGCACAGCAACTTGGTCATTGGTCTAGCAATCTTTGAGAAGTCCTTGATGAATCTTCTATAGAACCCAGCATGGCCAAGGAAGCTCCTGATGTCTTTCACTGTCTTTGGTGGTGGCAAGCTGACCATCACCTCAATCTTAGCCTTGTCCACTTCAATGCCCTTTTCTGAAATCTTGTGTCCAAGCACAATCCCTCTTTGACCATGAAATGACACTTCTCCCAATTCAGCACTAGGTTGGTGTCTTCACATCTCTGTAGGACCCTGCACAAGTTGGACAAACAGAAGCGAATCACGTGAGCAGAGAAATCATCCATGAATACCTCCACTATATCCTCAATGAGATCGAGAAGATAGACATCATGCACCTTTGAAGGTTGCTGGAGCATTACATAACCCAAATGGCACCCTTCGATAAGCAAAGGTGCCATAGGGGCATGTGAATGTTGTCTTCTCTTGATCATTGGGATGTATGGGGATTTGGAAGAACCCTGAATACCCATCAAGAAAGCAATAGAAAGGATGGTTTGCAAGTCTCTCAAGCATTTGATCAATGAATGGCAATGGAAAATGATCCTTTCTAGAGACAGAGTTGAGCTTTCTATAATCAATACACATCTTATGGCCAGTTATGGTTCTAGTTGGTATCAATTCATCCTTGTCATTTTTAACCACAGTGATACCACCTTTCTTTGGAACTACATGCACAGGAGATACCCATTTAGAATCTGAAATAGGGTAGATAACACCAGCATCTAAGAGCTTAAGAATCTCCTTCTTTACAACATCCTTCAGGTTAGGATTCAACCTTCTTTGATGCTATATAGAAGTCATTGATTCATCCTCTAGATGTATCGTATGCATGCACAAAAGAAGGTGATATCCCCTTAATATCATCTAGTGAGTATCCAATTGCCTTTCTGAACTTTTTAAGTGCATTTAAAAGTTGAGAAGCTCAAGTTCAGTAAGTTCACTACTCACAATGACAGGATATGACTCATTAGGGCCTAGAAATCGTACCTTACACCATGGGGAAGAGGTTTGAGCTCCACTTTTGGTGCCTTGAGCTCACTCCAATCATCTTGTTGGGTGTCCTCTTGTTGAGTGGCTGAAACAGCTTGGTGCACCTCTTGTTTGAGCTCCTCATACTGGCCTCTATCAACAATCCTCTTTCGAGAATCCAGCATGGCTGCAATAGCATCACTCTCTTTGTTCTCAACCACTTGGACCTCTTTATCCACTGTCAAAGCATGCTGCAAAGGGTCCTCTATTGTCAACTCTCCTAGTGCCAATTCCTCAAGGAGCTCATCAGCAAGAGCTTCCATCTCCTCTATGTAAAACACTTGGCCTTGCACAGTTGACCTCTTCATTACCTCATTGACATCAAAATGGAGAGTGTGCTCTTTCCCAAATGGAGATCAATCTTGCCTTCCTTCACATTGATAAGGGCTCCTGCTGTGGCTAAGAATGGCCTTCCAAGGATCAAGGGGTCTCTAGCTTCTTCATCCATCTAAAGAACAACAAAGTCAGTGGGAATTTCACAATTTCCCACCATTACAGGGAGGTCTTCAAGGATACCAATGGGGAATTTGACTGGCGGTCAGAAAGCACCAAAGAGAGTTTGCACTTCTTGTATTGGCTGAACCCAAGCTTCTTGGAAACAGATAGAGGCATGAGACTGACACTAGCTCCCAAATCACATACACATCTTATGGCCAGTTATGGTTCTAGTTGGTATCAATTCATCCTTGTCATTTTTAACCACAGTGATACCACCTTTCTTTGGAACTACATGCACAGGAGATACCCATTTAGAATCTGAAATAGGGTAGATAACACCAGCATCTAAGAGCTTAAGAATCTCCTTCTTTACAACATCCTTCAGGTTAGGATTCAACCTTCTTTGATGCTATATAGAAGTCATTGATTCATCCTCTAGATGTATCGTATGCATGCACAAAAGAAGGTGATATCCCTTAATATCATCTAGTGAGTATCCAATTGCCTTTCTGAACTTTTAAGTGCATTTAAAAGTTGAGAAAGCTCAAGTTCAGTAAGTTCACTACTCACAATGACAGGATATGACTCATTAGGGCCTAGAAATCGTGCCTTACACCATGGGAAGAGGTTTGAGCTCCACTTTTGGTGCCTTGAGCTCACTCCAATCATCTTGTTGGGTGTCCTCTTGTTGAGTGGCTGAAACAGCTTGGTGCACCTCTTGTTTGAGCTCCTCATACTGGCCTCTATCAACAATCCTCTTTCGAGAATCCAGCATGGCTGCAATAGCATCACTCTCTTTGTTCTCAACCACTTGGACCTCTTTATCCACTGTCAAAGCATGCTGCAAAGGGTCCTCTATTGTCAACTCTCCTAGTGCCAATTCCTCAAGGAGCTCATCAGCAAGAGCTTCCATCTCCTCTATGTAAAACACTTGGCCTTGCACAGTTGACCTCTTCATTACCTCATTGACATCAAAATGGAGAGTGTGCTCTTTCCCCAAATGGAGATCAATCTTGCCTTCCTTCACATTGATAAGGGCTCCTGCTGTGGCTAAGAATGGCCTTCCAAGGATCAAGGGGTCTCTAGCTTCTTCATCCATCTAAAGAACAACAAAGTCAGTGGGAATTTCACAATTTCCCACCATTACAGGGAGGTCTTCAAGGATACCAATGGGGAATTTGACTGAGCGGTCAGAAAGCACCAAAGAGAGTTTGCACTTCTTGTATTGGCTGAACCCAAGCTTCTTGGAAACAGATAGAGGCATGAGACTGACACTAGCTCCCAAATCACATAGACATCTCTCAAACATCAAAGGGCCAATGGCACAAGGTAGGGTAAAGCAGCCTGGATCCTCTAGCTTCTTAGGGATTGTCAATCTCTGGATGATGGCACTGCACTCATGAGTAAGAACCATCATGCCTTCCATTTCCTTCTTCTTGGCAGCCACATCATCCTTCAAGAACTTGCTGTATTGAGGGACAAGCATGAAGGCATCAATGATTGGCATTGTGACTTGAACTTCACTCATTTGCTTCTCAAAGAGTGCTTTGTACTTCTCCAAAAGTTGCTTCTTGAATATTCCAGGATATGGCAGCTTAGGTTCATAGGGAGGAGGAACAAAAGAAGACTCTTTTGTTGGAGTGGCTACTTCACCATGCTTTGGTGTTTTCTTCTCTTCTCCAACCTTTCCTTTATCCTTAGCTTCAACAATCTTTTCTAGAATCTCCTCATCAACTTTCTCATCCACAATCACAACATCATCATCAATGTTGATAGCCACCCCCCCACTTAGTGTCTCACCATCCTTGGGGAGAGTTCTTGGAGGTAGCTCTCTACCACTTCTCAAAGTTATTGCCTTCATTGGTTCTTTGGGGTTTTGCTCAGCCTTTCCTGGTAATGTTCCTTGTTGGCGACTTGGCTGAGAGTTCATAGAAGCAAACTGATTCTCCAAAGCTCTAATCTTGTTGTTTAGCTCAGTGTAGCTGCTGTCAATCTTGGAGTGGACGGTCTTGAACTCATGGCCAATGTCTTTGGCTGCCCTAGCTTGACCTTCCAATAGTTGTTTGAACATAGCTTCCATAGATGAATCTGGAGGTTTATCTTGGGAGGAGCTACCTTGAGCTTGAGTAGATTGATTGCCATGGTTTGTAAAGCTAGGAGGAGGATTCTGCCTAGGCTGGTAGTTTACTTGCTGAGTGTTTTGCTTTGGTTGATAGCCTCCTTGCTGGTTGTTGGGATAAGACCTTTGCTGGTAGTTGTTGTACTGAAAGTTAGGCTCCTTCCTGTACCAAGAACCATTGTTGTTGATGAAGCAAAGCTCTTCTTTCCCTTCTAACCCTTCAACTTCATTAACCTTAGGAGGATTTTCCTGACTTGGACCACCCACAAAGTTGATCTGCTCTTGTTTGGCTTGGTTAGCAATCAGCAAGTCTATCTTCTCTTGCAAGGATTTAATTTCTTTCTTGGTCTGGTTATCATCAACTCTGGTTTTTCTATCAGCTCTGTCATGTTCTCCACTGTAAACTGAATCACTCTTCACCATGTTGTCCACCAGCTCCTCAGCATCTTCTTCAGACCTGCCCAGGAAGAAACCATTGCTTGCTGTATCCAATCTTGCTCTAAACTCAGGAAGGGCACCTCTATAGAATTTGCTCAGCAAACTCTCCTTTGAGAAGCCATGGTGTGGGAACTTAGCTTGATACCCCTTGAACCTTTCCCATGCTTCACTAAAGCTTTCCAAGTTCTTCTACTGGAAACTAGAGATCTCATTCCTCAGCTTGGCTGTCCTTGATGTGGAGAAGAATTTCTCCAAGAAGGCCTTCTTACAATCATCCCAAGTAGTGATGGAGTCACTAGGTAGAGCTTTCTCCCATTGGCGTGCCTTGTCTCCTAGAGAGAATGGAAACAACTTGAGCTTGAAGGCATCTTCTGGCACACCATTGGTCTTGGACAAGCCACAATAACTATCAAACTTGTCCAAGTGATCAAATGGGGCTTCTACAGCCAAGCCATGGTACTTGTTGTTCTCAATCACACTCAACAAGCCTGACTTGATCTCAAAGTTGTTAGCTTCCACAGCTGGTGCGCGGATGCCCGTCCTGTTGCCATGAATGTGAGGGCGGTCATATGTGCCAATGGCTCTAGCTGGCGCTGTGGGTGTTGTTGTTGCTGGCGCTGTGGTCTAAGGTTTTCAGCTCCCTGACCATTTCCATCTTGGGGTTGATGCTAGTGATCATCCATCTCAAACCCCAACCTTTGAATGTGAGCCTGTTGCTCTTCTTCTCTTCTCCTTCTTGCTATTTCCCTCTCAAGTGTAGCTATCTCTTCAACAGTGGGAACCAGGTTAGTTGCACCCCTGCTTCTTGTGTTCATACACCTGAAAATCAAAGGAAGATGCAAAAGTTGAGTCAATAACACAAGAAAAGAAAAATGATTTAGTCTCAAGCAAGTGACTAAATCCAATGTCTAATCAACTTAGAATTTGGCAACGGCCAATTTGATGAAAGAACTTTTCTAAGGTTCTAATCAAATGAAGTAGTATATAAGATTGTCGAACCAGTCCTAAGTGACCATGAAATAGAGGGAATGCAAGTCTATGCTTAATCTAAATGCAATCATTAAAGAGGTTGATGATTAAACTAAGACAATAAGTAAAGTGCAACAAAAAGTAAAACTTTCTTTCTTATGAGGAGAATGAGACCCATGGGTGTAGGGACTTGATATCAAATGATTAAGATTCAATCCAAGATGCTAACTTTGTCAATCAATCTAATTCCTTATGCCTAGACAACAAAACTAAGCAAGCTCTATCTCTAGATGGATGCTCTTTTGCAATGAACACCCAAGTACACCAAATCTCTTTGGCTGCTGATCAAAGCAAACATGGAGAACGAGTCTAATAGCAATCCTAGCTTCTTTGAAAACTAATCTCTTAGCCAAAGCAAGCTAAAAGCATAGATGAGTTGGTTCAGGCATTTCATAGAACACCTTTCGGGCATGAAATGCCTATGACTCTATCTTTGAGAGGCCAACTCAAATATAGCTTTAAGAACACCAAATCAATGCAAGGAAATGATAGATCTAACAATAAACACCTTGGATCTACACTTAATCATTCTCCATCACCCTAACCCATAGATCTAAGATGGATCTACTCACTAATCCACATGCTTACTCTTAAACCCATGAGAGATTCAAGCTTAAACATATAGAGAAAGAAAGGAGATGAAATAAACAATCAAGAACACAAGATGAGATGAGATAATAAATCAAAGATGAAGCTTTTCTCAAAAGGTTTTTGTTCTTAGATCATAAATAACATGTCCCAAACTTGGGTTAATGAGAGTATTTATAGTAGGCTTAAAATCCCTAAACACATAAAAGTAAAATGACTAAACAGCCCTTGACAGATTAATGGTCTAAGCCAATCAAAATGCTCCAAAAGGAAGAAGCTCGGATACCCTGGTCGGATAGGCTTCCATCAGGCCGGGTATTGCCACCCGCGTATGAGGATTCTCGTCCGGCTCGTCCGACTGCTCGGGTTGTCCTCCCCGGGTGCTCTAGGCCGCGTACTGTCCGTGTCCAGCAGCAAGCCGGCCGTGCGGGTGCTTCAGGCAGCGTCCTTCCAGTCGGGTGTGCAGGCGTCGCGGGTGCTTCAGGCAGCGTCCTTCCAGTCGGTGTGTAGGCGTCGCGGGTGCTTCAGGCGGCGTGTGCCAAGGCGGGTGTCGTCCTGCTTTCGAATGTAATGGGGTTGAGTGGAGTGAGTGCGCTGAAGGAGGTCGGTGTGATCGGCGGCGTCCTGATCCTGGCGTTCTCCATTGTTGGAGCGATGCGGTCGTCTTCCCGGTGTGGGCCTTCGGGTAGGCTTCGCCGCGGGTAGCTTCATCCGGTGCTCCAAGACGCGTACGTGCTGTCTGTTCCTGCCGTCAGGCTGTGCGGGCTATCGAGGTCGCAGACGTCCGTCCGGTGCTTCATCGTCCAGCATCATCCCGCCGTTCGTGCGGGTTGGTCAAGCGAGTGTGCTGACCAGGTGTACTGACATGCCTTCACTCAAATAATCATAACTCCTCGAATATGGCTTCAAATGGTTTGAAACCACTCCCAATGGAAATCTAACTCAAAATGCCATGTTCCCACCAAATCTTAGCACAGAAAGACTTCTTAATGGCCATCGTCCATGTCTATCTTCCACCCTTCCTTTTTGTAATAAAGTACCCCCAAACACCTTCAAATTCTCCAAAGTACACTCCAAGACCTGATAAAGACTTATGAATGCAAAATGAACCTATATATGCCTAATGTATAATCTAGAAGGGATAAAATGCACAAAATGGAAAGCTAAAACAATAAAAATATGCAAGACATCAGTTCATTAGGTTAAAAACTCGTCAGGGGCATTCTTGTAAAATGTGATATCTTGGGCTTCAAGTTCGGCCAAGTCCAACTTGTCTTTCTGCCGCCTCGATATCGTCGATAGTACAGTGTATACATCGATCGATTATTCTCGATGTATCGTCCTTGGCTAATGTGTGTGCGATCGGTGGCACGAGTGTGCATCGATCGATGTGTAACTCTTGGTGTCGACCTACGGTCTTGATCCGCGGGTGAACTCTTCTTTAAGCTCCAAAAGGCACCTAAAACATCACTTTTCTCCAAAATGCTTCTGAACCTGAAAACATACCTAATAGACTCCAAAACATAGATAATAGTAGTAAAAACACTAATATACCATGGGTAAAACAGGTAAAATCCATGGTATATCAACTCGGACTTAACCTTTTGCTTGTCCTCGAAGCAAACACAAACGATCTTTATGAAAGAGGTTTTGAAAGCGAGGGACTAAATCAAATTCAGAATCATAACCTCTACTTTGTAGCAAACCACATCTAAGAATCTGTCAATCAAAGTACTGTGGGTGTCAAAATCGATCCGCAGCGAATCAATGGTGAAAGTCTTTAGAAAGTATTTCTTGAAACAAAAAGTCTCGGATAATTTGAAAAGTAGTTATCTGAGATTTTCTAGAATAGAATATCCACTCTCTGTGAGATCCGGAAGACTACAGTCTTGTGGACGAGAGTCCCGGAAAGATCGGTCCTTCAAGGGACATCAAGATTCGATCACCACAAAACCTAAACACAAAAGAATCTGCCTCGAAATTTGAAGAGGTCGTTCTCTCAAACCGTGAGGAACCAGAAAGCGATCAAGATATCAAATCGAAGCCCTGCGCTGAGATCTTCAGCCTGCGCCCGGCACCGGTCTGGCGCCCGGCACCAAATCCGCAGCGGGCTGGACTGGCGCCGGCGGCACCGACCTGGCGCCCGGCAGGACCAGTCTGGCGCCCGGCTTTCCATTGACCCGGGCGGCCTGGCGCCGGCTTTCCGACCTGGCGAAATCAGCGGGCTGGCCTGGCCGGCGACCTGGCGCAGCGTACCTGGCGCCGGCGGCACCGACCTGCCCGGCCGGCGCCCAGTGGCAGACAAGCCTGGCGCCGGCGGCTTTCCATCGCCGCGAACTGGCCTGGCGCCAGCTTTAACTGGCGCCGGCGGCACCGTCGCCGCAGGCTGGCCTGAGCGGCGTACCGGACCTGGCGCCCGGCACACCGTCAGCGGGCTCCTGGGCCCGCGGCACCGTGCGGGCTGGCTGGCGGCGGCCCGGCACCACCTGGCGCCGGTCGGCGGAGCCTCGTCACTGTCTCGGTCCCATCGTGTTGGTCTGATCCCATCTTGGCTTGTTTGGATCAATCATCATGAGTTTGGGGCGATCCGGCTCTGGAATAAACATCCTCGACTTCGATTGGAATCGTCCTCGATGTTTTACGACAAAAACTAGAAGGATTGGATTTCTCGAGAAGATATCAGATAAAACAAGGTCGATTAACTTGAACATCGATCCTTTAGGTTATCTGGTTTATTTTCTGAGAAAGATAGTCTTTCAGAAATCGTATAAAGCGTTTAATGACTTAAGACAAGTCCACGGACTAACTTACAATTTAGAATTCAGGCCCAATCAGGCTATGGCGGTTTGTCCGATATCGAACATCGGATAAACATCAAGTCACCAAACACTCGAGGATAATTACAAAGATCGGCGAAAATGGAATACTTCACGAAGAGATAAGCTTGGGCCCAAAGGCGAGGTCCATCATCCTAAGGCAAACCGACCTTGGAGGATATATAAGGAGAGCAAGGGCAGAAGAGAAGGGGATCCAAAATCCTAGATTGGAGACTTAGAGCATCCTTCTAGCTTAGAGAACTTAGAATTTGGCGGTTAGGCAAGCGAGGCAGGACTCAGAGCGTCTGGCGCCTCTTGTTCTAGTTTTATCTTCTCCATAGACCCGTTCCTCTCGGAAGGATCTAACTATACTTTTACTCAGAGCTCCGCACATAGAAACCCAGGAATTATCTTGACATGCCGCTTCTATGACCAGCGCTCATATTAGGCGAACCAGGCCCTAGAGCGTCTGGCGCCTCCTGCTGAAATCTCGGCTCCTCTGGAAGGATCGGACAATTATTTTACTTAAAGCTCCGCACATAGAAACCCTAGGCGTTATCTTTGACATGCCTGTTTCTATGACAAGCGCTCATACTAGGCGAACCCGCCCAGGCGGTTCGATCTCTTGTTCAATTCTTTCTAACTGAACTACGTCCGACTTGATCCTCGAAAGGGTAATGAGGCAGCCTTTCTTAAGGTCCAGTCTCAAATCTTAAAAATCTTTTCCGCATTTATTCGGTCACTTGTCGTTGGCTGTCGCAGAGAACTGACCTTCAAGGAAAGTCGGGTTAACTTGGCTTTCCTCCGCAATCTTATTCATTAAAATTGGCGGTGTGAATTTCGGTTCCCACAGTTTGGCTAGAAGGAGGGTGGGGCGGATTACTCTTACTCATACGGCCGCAAAGCTGATCGAACCAATGTCAGAAATATGAAAGAAAAGTTGCAGTTCGTCAGCGATGGTAAAACAACTCCAGCAGCGACTGTTCCATGTGGCAGCTTGCATAGCGCCCGCGGTGCTCGAGCAAATCAAAACCTAGCGCGGCTTTCATACAGGAAGAGCACAAAAGCGAGCTCGCAATTTCTCTATCTAAACAGAAAGAACAGCGATAAAATTTATCAAACCCCAAAATTAGTCTTGTTACCAAGTTAAATGCATAGCGAGCAAGGTTTCTGAAAACGTTTCTTTCGAGAACCTCTCGGAAAAATAAAACTTATTCTCCTCAAACCTTGGGGAAACCTTATATTACTCGTGGAACAGAAGCACGGCAAATCGGCTCACGATTCCCACTGCCATATTTCTTACAAACAACTCTCGAGGAACAAGCGGGAAAGCGAAAGGAGGTGGGAGTTTGATCTTACTAGGACGACTTGCCATAAGGTAAGATCAGTCTTCCCAGTTCGCCTTAGTAAGAGCCCACTTTGTTCTCCTTTGTGTCTAGGTCAAAATGGCTTCGTTTAGGTCTCAATCGGAGTTTCCGTTGAGATTTTCTGAATGGAACAAAATCACTCTCCGGCCACCTCGCTGTGGACGAGAACAACTATCACCAAGGTCACCTGCGCCTGTGGAAACCTCACTTTGCTCTTGTTGGGGTCAAAAGCGGTTATCTCGAAATCTGACTAAAGACCTTCCCAAAACTCAAAGATTTCCATAAGCGGTGGCGAGGGAAAGATCGAACAACGAAAAACCCACAGGCGGCAAGGCGGCCTGGCGCCGGCGGCACCGACCTGGCGCCGGCGGCACGCTGGACGCTGGCTGGCCTGGCGCCGGCGGCACCGACCTGGCGTCGGTCGGCGTCCCTCGTCCTGGTCTCGGTCCCATCGTGCTCGGTCCGATCCCATATTGGCTTGTTTAGATCAATCTTTGTGAGTTTGAATGCGATCCGCGGTTATTCTAAACACCAATTGTCTCGACTATACGAGGAAATGGGATTCCTTGAAATGCGAAACCTTCAAAAGACTATTTTCTTGAAAAGTTTTGTAAGGGTTTTAATTCTTTGTAGGACAGGAACAAAAGCGTCTTGAAAAACTGCCACAGAATTTAGGGAACTTAGGATTTAGGTGGATAGTCTAGCAAGCTAAGTCTTAGGCAAAATGTCCAGTCTTGTTCCATCGTTCCTTGATTGTCCAGGCAGAACATGCAAACCGATCTAGTCTCGAAAAGCAGAAGCGATAAGCCCGCAGCGTTCTAAAGCATACTCATCCGGCTTCTAAAGAAAGAAAAAGCGTACACAAGCCTTGAACGGCTAACCGTTTTCTTTAAGTAAAAGAAAAGGGAAGTAGATGCGTATACTATATCCGATATAATCGCATCTTGAAAACTTTTGCTTCAGCATCAAGACAACGCTTTTGACAAAGAAAACTCGCCAGCAATAAGATTCATCTTAAGAGCGTAGCGGCATAGCCAACCGTTACAAACATAGTCCTGAAAACTCTATGTCACCTCGTCGCCAAACTTCGCGACTAAAGCGTGTACCGGCGATCAGACTAATAGCACGACGGTGAACTACGAAAATAACGAAATAACCGGTAAAACTTCATGAGTAGTTGAAGCAGCTTTAGTCAAATGTCAAAATCATAGCGGAAACATCTCCCGTGTAATCCGCGGAAACATCGCTACTTTAACAATCTGCGATTTTCTATCTCCATGAAACCGGTCATCCATTACTTTCATTATAAGAGCGTTTTAAAACAAAACAGCCTATGGAAAAACATGATCGGTCTCATGCAAAACGATTCGCGATGCATAAAAAGTGAATGAGGAAAACATAATCCGTGGTGCGAATATGCAAGTAATTTGTGGCGGCTCTCCGGTTATCTCGAAATCTACGGCTAAAGACCTTCCCAAAACTCAAAAGATTTCCAAAACGACCGACGAGGGAAAGATCGAACAACGAAAACCCACAGACGGCAAGATCGGCTCATACTGGCAAATACTCGCCCGATGCCGGGCGGCACGCTGGACGCTGGCTGGCCTGGCGCCGGCGGCACTCGCCTGGCGCCGGCGGCACGCTGGACGCTGGCTGGCCTGGCGCCGGCGGCACGCTGGACGCTGGCTGGCCTGGCGCCGGCGGCACTCGCCTGGCGCCGGGCGCACGCTGGACGCTGGCTGGCCTGGCGCCGGCGGCACGCTGGACGCTGGCTGGCCTGGCGCCGGCGGCACGCTGGACGCTGGCTGGCCTGGCGCCAGCGGCACCGACCTGGCGCCGGCGGCACGCTGGACGCTGGCTGGCCTGGCGCCAGCGGCACCGACCTGGCGCCGGCGGCACGCTGGACGCTGGCTGGCCTGGCGCCGGCGGCACGCTGGACGCTGGCTGGCCTGGCGCCCGGCGGCATGGCGCCAGCGGCACCGACCTGGCGTCGGTCGGCGTCCCTCGTCCTGGTCTCGGTCCCATCGTGCTCGGTCCGATCCCATATTGGCTTGTTTAGATCAATCTTTGTGAGTTTGGTACGATCACGGTTATTCTAAACACCAATTGTCTCGACTATACGAGGAAATGGGATTCCTTCGAAATGCCAAACCTTCAAAAGACTATTTTCTTGAAAAGTTTTGTAAGGGTTTTAATTCTTTGTAGGACAGGAACAAAACGCCTTGAAAAACTGCCCTAGAATTTAGGGAACTTAGGATTTAGGTGGATAGTCTAGCAAGCTAAGTCTTAGGCAAAATTTCCAGTCTTGTTCCATCGCTCCTTGATTGTCCAGGCAGAACATGCAAACCGATCTAGTCTCGAAAACCGAGAAACGACGCCACGCCGCTCTAAAAGCATACTCATCCCGCCTCCTAAAAGAAAGAAAAAGCGTACACAAGCCTTGAACGGCTAACCGTTTTCTTCGTAAAAGAAAAGGGAAGTAGGTACGATACTATATCCGATATAATCGCATCTTGAAAACTTTTGCTTCAGCATCAAGACAACGCTTTTGACAAAGAAAACTCTCGCAGCAATAAGATTCATCTTAAGAACGCTTAGCGCATAGCCCAACCGCTACAAACATAGTCCTGAAAACTCTATGTCACCTCGCCGCAAACTCGCGAATTAAAACGCGGTACCGACGCCAGACTAATAGCACGACGGTGAACTACTTAAAATAACTAAATAACCTTCGTAAAACTTCATGAGTAGTTCAAGCAGCTTTCATTCAAATGTCAAAATCATAGCGAAACATCTCCCGTGTAATCCGCGGAAACATCGCTACTTTAACAATCTGCGATTTTCTATCTCCATGAAACCGTCATCCATTACTTTCAGATAACAAGAACGCTTTAAAATAAAACAGCCTATGGAAAAACATGATCGGTCTCATGCAAAACGATTTCAAGAGCACGCAAAAGTGAATGAGGAAAACATAATCCGTGGTCGCGAATATCGCAAGTAATTTGTGAAAGCTCTCCGGTTACCTTTGCGAAAACCCCTTACATCACTTTTACGAAAAATCCTCTGTATGGTCGAGTCAATTCATACAAAGCAACTTTAAGTAAAATAAACATAATGGGTCCAGCGGGTAACTGACATAGACAGTTTTCACTCCACAAGGTTTCTGGCTCCTGCTTTCACTCCCAGCGGTTCGTCCGAGCAGGAAATAATCACGCAGATGAACCCGCGTGTCCTCGTCGATCCTTAAACTTTGTCCCCTCGGATAAAATGAAGCGATTTTCATGCAACAAAAAATTTATCACGAACCATTCATCATTATAACTGAGACCTAAAGTGGAAGATCGTTTCTAAAAGCCATCAGCAATAATTCAGAAAACTCCGCTATGCTTGGCATGTCTATCTCGACAAGCGCTATTTGTCCCTCGACCAACTTCGCCCTTCCGTAAAGCCTGGACCTGAATTTGGCATCCGCGTGGGACAATCGTAAACTAACATGACCTTTTAAGGGTCATGGTCTGATCGTTACCAAACAACTTCCTTGGCGATACGGCTGAATCTAGCCTCCATGCCAATCCAAAGCTACTGGCGACCACGCTCCAATCACTTAACGGCTAAAAAACAATCCATGATTTGTTCATAGAGCGCCAAGTGACTATTACGCAAGCAATTTGTCGCATAACCCAGAATCGAAATCATCGATAAACTCTCCATACCAAAACTCAGTCCTAACAACCATATGGTTAGCGGAAGATTCAAACTCATCGTCAATCGATTAAGTTCTATCGCCCGTAAACACTGCATGAAAAGAAACACTTCGTGACAAGGCTCCAAGAGTTATCACGAGTCATCCTTAATATATACAAACAAATCCGGGAAGGCCAACACTTCACGAAGCACTGTGAATGTAGGCGGCTTCTCCTGGGTCGAACTTACGCCGACCTCTTGGTCCTCGCGTCTAAGCGAAACAATAGTTTCTGGCTGCGAACATTAAGCAAAACATCTCCAAAGCCAGCGAACATTTCAACCACAAAATGCGGCCTGAGAAACTTCGACCTTCAGCACTGCGAGGCGTCGCTAGCGCTCTAAGGACATTCTTTTCCTCAAAAGCGTTACAGGCGAAATCCTCGTCTCAGAACTCAAAACATACAAACACACCTCTAGCGGTAACATGCCTCTAAACTGGCATCATTTCGTTGTTGCTGATCACAACAAGCGAACTCGCGTCTAAACAGACAAATAGCAGCCCTTCAGGGTATGCTCTCTTGCATCCGACAAGGATAAACATAGCTATACAAGAAATCCAAAATTTTGGTCTAGCTCTTCGTAAAGGAAGTAGCTTCGACTCCGCATGAACAAATCATATAAGCCGACAACAATTAGCGGATTTTAAGCGGTGCGAGTCAGGTTAAAATCGCCAAACAGGCAAAACGAAGCCGATTTTTCATCGCCAAAGCCTCAGTCCGAGTAAACCTAGGTCTTGCCTAAACCCAGCCACGCTGGATCTTGACATCTCACAGACATAGTATGGTATCACGAAATCCAAAATTTGTCTCTTCACTTAAGCCTATTAGTTTCCACGAACTTTCAGCGTAAATCGGTAAACCGCGGAAAATCTGCTTTATGCAAACAATAGATGCGGTGATCATCAGGGAACTAGGAATGAGGCGACAACTCACACCTCTTTCTCATGCCGAAAAACTGAAGTTCATAAATAATCAAAAACAAATACATCAACAGCATGCTCGAAAGTCTCTCATGACACATAACCAGACCATATAAGTCGCGGAAAGAAAACAGATCACAAGGGTCTTAAACTCCAAAGCGAACTCACGGAAGGCTTGATCCCTACACCAAAGTGCGTAGGCAGCCTTCAAAGGCGCAGCCCCAATCTTACCACTTTCGAACCTTTCAACCATTAATTCCGCCTATCTTACCTGACATGTCTTATAAATGCAAAGAACATCACAAAGGTTCTAACGAGCTGGGGCTAACTGTTGGTGTCAAAATCGGTCACGACGGAATCAATGACTGAAAGTCTTTAGAAAGTATTTCTTGAAACAAAAGTCTCGGATAATTTGAAAAGAAGTTATCACGAGATTTTCCCAAATTAGAATATCCACTCTCTGTGAGATCGGAAGACTACGGGCGTGCGCGGACGAGAGTCCCCGGAAAGATCGGTCCGCTCGCCCAAGGACATCAAGATTCGATCACCACAAAAACCCTAAACACAAAAGAATCTGCCTCGAAACTTCGAAGAGGTCGTTCTCTCAAACCGTGAGGAACCAGAAAACGATCAAGATATCAAATCGAAGCCCTCGCCGAGATCTTCAGCCTGGCGCCGGCGGCACCCCGGCCTGGCGCCGGCGGCACCCCGGCCTGGCGCCGGCGGCACCCGTCACGCGGGCTGGACTGGCGCCGGCGGCACCGGCCTGGCGCCGGCGGCACCTGGCCTGGCGCCGGCGGCACCGGCCTGGCGGCAGCGGCACCCGTGACACGGGCCGACCTGGCGCCGGCGGCACCGGCCTGGCGCCGGCGGCACTGCCTGGCGCCGGCGGCACCTGGCCTGGCGCCGGCGGCACTCGCCTGGCGCCGGCGGCACCGGCCTGGCGCCGGCGGCACCGGCCTGGCGCCGGCGGCACCTGGCCTGGCGCCGGCGGCACCTGGCCTGGCGCCGGCGGCACCGTCGCCGCAGGCTGGCCTGGCGCCGGCGGCACCAGCCTGGCGCCGGCGGCACCTGGCCTGGCGCCGGCGGCACCCGTCACTACTGGCGGGCTGGCCTGGCGCCGGCGGCACCGCCTGGCGCCGGCGGCTTTCCGTCAGCGGGCTGGCCTGGCGCCGGCGGCACCCGACCTGGCGCCGGTCGGCGAACCTCGTCCTGGTCTCGGTCCCATCGTGTTCGGTCTGATCCCATCTTGGCTTGTTTGGATCAATCATCATGAGTTTGGGGCGATCGCACTTCTGGAATAAACATCCTACGACTTCGATTGGAATCGCCCTCGATGTTTTACGACAAAACTAGAAGGATTGGATTTCGTAGAGGATATCGTGATAAAACAAGGTCGATTAACTTGAACATCGATCCTTTAGGTTATCTGGTTTATTTTACGAGAAAGATAGTCTTTCAGAAATCGTATAAAGCGTTTAATGACTTAAGACAAGTCCACGGACTAACTTACTAATTTAGGAATTCAGGCCCAATCAGGGTATGGCGGTTTGTCCGATATCGAACATCGGATAAACATCAAGTCACCAAAACTTCGAGGATAATTACAAAGATCGGCGAAAATGGAATACTTCTGAAGAGATAAGCTTGGGCCCAAAGAGTCCATCATCCTAAGGCAAACCGACCTTGGAGTGGATATATAAGGAGAGCAAGGGCAGAAGAAGGGGATCCAAAATCCTAGATTGGAGACTTAGAGCATCCTGCTAGCTTAGAACTTAGAATTTGGCGGTTAGGCAAGCGAGGACTGAGCGTCTGGCGCCTCTTGTTCTAGTTTTATCTTCTCCAGACCCACGTTCCTCTGGAAGGATCTAACTATACTTTTACTCAGAGCTCCGCACATAGAAACCCTAGGCATTATCTTGACATGCCGCTTCTATGACCAGCGCTCATATTAGGCGAACCAGGCCCTGAGCGTCTGGCGCCTCCGCTCGCAAATCTCGCTCCTCTCGGAAGGATCGGACAATTCTTTTACTTAAGAGCTCCGCGCAAAACCCTAGGCGTTATCTTTGACATGCCTGTTTCTATGACAAACACTCATACTAGACGAACCCGCCCAGGCGGTTCGATCTCTTGTTCAATTCTTTCTAACTGAACTACGTCCGACTTGATCCTCGAAGACTACAGGCGTCTTGTGAGGGCGAAGTCCCGGAAAGATCGGTCCGCTTCGCCAAGGACATCAAGATTCGATCACCACAAAAACCTAAACCAAAAGAATCTGCCTCGAAACCTTGAAGAGGTCGTTCTCTCAAACCGTGAGGAACCAGAAAGCGATCAAGATATCAAATCGAAGCCCTGCCCGAGATCTTCAGCCTGGCCCGGCAGCACCGGCCTGGCGCCGGCACCAGCCTGGCACCCGGCACCAATCGCCTGGGCTGGACTGGCCGGCGGCACCATTAACGTGAACTGACCTGGCAGCAGCCCGGCACCGGCCTGGCGGCAGCGGCACCCGTGACACGGGCCGACCTGGCGCCAGCGGCACGGCCTGGCACGGCGGCACCGATCCGGGCTGGTCTGCGCCGGTTGCGCACCCGGCACAGCCGGCCGGCTTCCGTAGCCGACCGTAGCGCCAGCGGCACCGTGATGACTGGCCACCTGCGCCCGGCGGCAACCGTCGCCGCAGGCTGGCCTGCGCCCGGCGGCACCAGCTGGCGCCCGTGGCCTGGCAGCGGCACCCGTCACTACTGGCGGGCTGGCCTGGCGCCAGCGGCACCGACTGGCGCCAGCGGCTTTCGTCAGCGGGCTGGCCTGGCGGCCCGGCACCCGACCTGGCGCCGGTCGGCGGCCCTTCGTCCTGGTCTCGGTCCCATCGTGTTCGGTCTGATCCCATCTTGGCTTGTTTGGATCAATCATCATGAGTTTGGGGCGATCACGACTCTGGAATAAACATCCTCGACTTCGATTGGAATCGTCCTCGATGTTTCACGACAAAACTAGAAGGATTGGATTTCGTAGAGGATATCGTATAAAACAAAGATCGATTAACTTGAACATCGATCCTTTAGGTTATCTGGTTTATTTTACGAAAGATAGTCTTTCAGAAATCGTATAAAGCGTTTAATGACTTAAGACAAGTCCACGGACTAACTACGAATTTAGAATTCAGGCCCAATCAGGGTATGGCGGTTTGTCGATATCCGAACATCGGATAAACATCAAGTCACCAAAACTTCGAGGATAATTACAAAGATCGTGAAAATGGAATACTTCACGAAGAGATAAGCTTGGGCCCAAAGGCGAGGTCCATCATCTAAGGCAAACCGACCTTGGAGTGGATATATAAGGAGAGCAAGGGCAGAAGAGGGGATCAAAATCCTAGATTGGAGACTTAGAGCATCCTGCTAGCTTAGAGAACTTAGAATTTGGCGGTTAGGCCGAGGCGGGACTTCCGTCTGGCAGCCTCTTGTTAGTTTTATCTTCTC
This sequence comes from Brassica carinata, assembly GCA_016771965.1. Taxonomy (NCBI): domain Eukaryota; kingdom Viridiplantae; phylum Streptophyta; class Magnoliopsida; order Brassicales; family Brassicaceae; genus Brassica; species Brassica carinata. The sequence continues at coordinate 28,111,540 of CM028690.1, forward strand.
CACAGACCGTTCCTCTGGAAGGATCTAACTATACTTTTACTCAGAGCTCCGCACATAGAAACCCTAGGCATTATCTTGACATGCCGCTTCTATGACCAGCTCATATTAGGCGAACCAGGCCTAGAGCGTCTGGCGCCTCCTGCTCGCAAATCTCGGCTCCTCGGAAGGATCGGACAATTCTTTTACTTAAGAGCTCCGCACATAGAAACCCTAAGCGTTATCTTTGACATGCCTGTTTCTATGACAAACACTCATACTAGGCGAACCCGCCCAGGCGGTTCGATCTCTTGTTCAATTCTTTCTAACTGAACTTCGTCCGACTTGATCCTCGAAGAAGTGCGTAGGCAGCCTTTCTTAAGGTCCAGTCTCAAATCTTAAAAGTCTTTTTCCGCATTTATTCGGTCACTTGTCGTTGGCTGTCGCGAGAATCCGGACCTTCAAGGAAAGTCGGGTTAACTTGGCTTTCCTCCGCAATCTTATTCATTAAAATTGACGGTGTGAATTTCGGTTCCCACAAGTACATTAGTCAATATCCTAATCAAACAACCTTGATCATCTAGCCAACAACTTAGAAATCATGTCTGACTAACCCCTCTACTGATTTCATTTCTATACATAAAAATTAAAGTGTAGGCTTTACCTTGGGAGTATCGATCACAGGATGCAAGGTTGCTCAAACAAGTATCTGGACCTGCAGGTAAAAATTAGTTCCTATCCTCTCTCTCTATTATTTCTCTCTAGTCAAGTCGCTTTCATTTGCAAGACATTGACCAAGATTGGACAGGCTTCCATGAATCAAGCCTTAATGGTTGCAGCCACCAAATCCTGTTCACTTCTTTTGACCTATATCCTAGGATTCATTCTTGAAGCAAGTCTTGAAGGGGTAACCACCAAGCCCTGTTGAACCCTTTACCTATAGAACTCTTATGAATCAAGTCTTGAGGGGGGTAACCGCCAAGCCCCGTTCGATTTCCTTCCTAATTAATAACTAACTAGTCCTAGAACATGAATTTAAGCTAATTTTCGAATTTTGTTTTTTTTTTAAACTGAATAAAATTAAATCTAATTTCGAAAATGAGAGAAAGAGGGTGATAAAATTATCTACACAAGGCTTTACCTTCCAGACTTGTTTGAAGCATCCGATCCCATGTATACCAAGCCCCAAGACAAGGAAAGAATGTCAGGTTAGGTTGGAAATCAGCTTTGGTTCCTCCAGACAATCAATGAAAGCGTTGTTATAGCTGATAGGTGATCAAATTTAGCATCTATAGTACATTCTGCATCAACAAATCTAAGAATGGTGCCTAAAAGATTGGTTAGATAAAAAGTGAAAATTTAAATTATCATTATCCCTTTCTTGCTCAATAAAAACCATTTTGAAAACATTTTTAGATGAAATCAAAAGGTAAACAGCATCAGTAATCATCCCCCCAGACTTAAATCATACAATGTCCCCAGTGTAAAATCAGTCCAGTGAAGGCATAGGCAATAATAAAATACACTGATATCGAAAAAGTTAGAGCGATATACCTGACCGTGATGCGTATCGATCGATGTTGAGTCGCCTTCGTCGATCGCTATTGTTTGGTTCATGTCGATCGATATCGACTGTGTCATGTCGGTCAATTTTAGTGGTAATGGTCTAATCGTAACTGCAAAGAAAAACAAATACGAAAAATAAAATCCTAAAGATAAAAATGAAATGAAAAACTACCTAACAGTGGGTTGCCTCCCGCTCAGCGCTTTGATTATAGTCATCTAGCTTGACTTTGGATGGAATGAGCTACTGAGATGAAGTCCAGGTACTTGTTGGGAAACAAGTATCCTCTGTATCTTTCTTCTCACCGAACCATGCGTCAAATAGGCTTCTTGTGGCTTCATATTCTCTGGTTCGTTTCTTCTTTATCTCAATCAACTCATCAGTGATCCCTTGAATCCTTTCTTCATGACCTTCAATGCTGAGCTCGTGACATCCTAATTTCTTGTAGGCATGTTCTGAAAGATCACTGAGCTCCGCTTGCATTGAATCAAGGCGTTGGATCATTTTGTCGTGGATGGAGCTGGTATCGATCGATTCCTTTGTTGGGTTGTCGGTCGATGCGCTGGATCCTCTGTCGATCGATGCTAAGGGTGCGGGTCTGCTCGCAAGCTGCCTCAGAATGGCTTTGATTCCTTTCTGCATCCCTTCTATGCTAGATTCCATGCTTTCAACCTCGTTAATAAGCAGGAAATACGTCTGGTCTAGACGTCTATCTTGTGAATCATCCACGCTTGTGATTGCCGTGTAGACTTCATCAGCTAACTTATCCAAATCAGCTTTGGTGCAGATCTCTGAAGTCTGTATATCGATCGATGCAACATGTTGTTCATCGGTCGATTTTTACTTCTGCAGATTCTCGTGAAGCTTCTCGGCAAAGAGCTTCATCTGGCCGTCGATTTCAGTCAGTCGCCTATCAATCGATGCGAGGTTTAGCTCGTCGATCGATGCAATCGATGCAGCCTGATTATCCAGTTGACGTTGGAACTTCTCAGCCTCCTGCTGCATAGTATCCATGCGTAGTGCGAGTTCCTCTACATCTTTGTCTACTAAGAAGTGTATATCAGCTAGTTTCCTCTCAGCTACTTTCAGACGAGTCAATCCTCCAAAAGGATTGCAAGGTGCTGCGGGGTTCATATCTGCATGTGCCTCATTGATAAGGCGGATATATCTCTTCATCTCTTATGTGCAGATGCTTAGATCCCCTAGGTTGTGGAAGATAGGTTCACACGTTTTGGTGAGTTTTCTGCTGAGAGGAGCTTCTGATTTCTTCAGTTCTTTCCAGATATCTCCAAGAGACTCATCGACCTCATGTTTTGGGTAAGTGGTCGATGGTGCAGGCTTCATATCAATCGATGTGGATGTTACTCCGTCGATCGATATTGAACTTTTCTGGCTATGGTTATGTGCGTTGCAAAGATCTTCAAGTTCCAGCTCAAGACGTTGAACCCTCTTGAGTAATGCCTGGTCTGCACTGAACACCCAGTTCGTCTCACTACGAAGCTTGTCTGTGGCCTCCTCTAAACTCTTTTCCATGGAGAGTTTTTCCCATTTGCGTTCTCCAAGTAGACCAGTGAACATCTCGTTGATCTCGTCTTTGGTGTAGGTTTCTTGCACCAATTCTCTTCTTGTAAATGAACTAGCATGCTCTGGTTGACAGATGTAAGAGCGCTCGTCCATTGAAGTTCTTTGAAGCAGTTTCTTGATGTCGTCTTTAGAAACTCTGATGACGTCACCATCTATTCCTCTAGCAAACCCTTTCACATCTCTGTAGACCCCATACTCATCTCTCTGCTCCCAATAGAATTTTCGAACTCCATATTGAAAGGCTCTCTTTCTGAATCCAGGACGCCTATCGATCGATGTGATACACTCAGTATCGATCGATTTCCGTTGAAAATCTGGATCCTTCGTGTTGAGATGATTATCCTCAGCTTCCTGTGGCTCGGCTGTTGTGTCTGCCTCCTTGTGCTGATGATGGTGGTCTGGTCCGTAGCGTTGTTGCTGGAATAGGTTGTGGCTAACTGTAGGACGCCTGCAATGTCCTCTCTGGATATGTGGAGTGTCCGTCCATCCATTGAGCGTGCAAAACCTTGTGAATCCCTGAAAATACCAAACTCATCCGGAATTAGATTACCAAAATCAAGTACATTTGAATTTTTTACCTGGGATGGTTGGATGTATGTATCGGTCGATGGCACAGGTTCTGAATCGGTCGATGGTTGTTCAGGCCTATCGGTCGATTGTATTGGTGCCATGTCGATCGATGAGACTTCTTCAGGTTGGGTGATGTATGTTGGTGTGGCGGTCTTGACCGCAAAGCTCTCGTACTGGTAATAAACTTGCCCAGCTCGATTGAGTAGTCTCAGTCTAAGCTTGTTGTCGACTGTGTTGTCGAATGATGCGAGGAAAGTAGTATCGATCGATGGGGAGAAGGCCCTGTCGATCGATGTCGTGATTCTGAGGTTGTTGTGGAGAAGTCGATCTTCATCTTCTGGAAGGTTGTGACACTCTATAGCTCTCTCCGCTTCGTAATCATCAGTATACTCCTCAATGTGAGTAGTATTTGCAGCATGTGGTGGGATGTATTAGTCGTTCTCCCACTCGTTTACTTCAAAATCACCTTCTGGAAACTCCTCCTCGATCTGATTGAATAGTGAATCGATCGATGACCATGTAAGTGTGTCGATCGATGTCAGGTCACTAGGGTTGATCGATGAGACAGTGTTACTATCGATCGATTCTGCTGTCTCTGTCTCGTATGCGTCTTGTGAATCGTATTCATCTCCATAATAGCAAACAGCTACAAGGTCTGAGCCGTCTTGAATCTTCTTAGGAACCTTGATGTCTCGTACTGGATCATAGTAGACCGTAGGATTGATCAGGGTTACGCACAGTTTGTTTGTCTGAAGGTTGCAGACTGCTCCAACTGTGGCTAGGAAGGCTCTTCCAAGTAGCAAAGAAGGAGGTAGGGTTACCGTGACGTCCAAGACATGGAAGTCTACTGGAATTAGGGCTTCTCCTATGGTAACCTCAAGGTTTCTCACAATTCCTCCAGAGTTCTGCTGAGAACAATCCACAAAGATGAGCGATTCTTGGTAGGCTCTATCTTCAGACCTAGATGGTCTGCTATCACCTTGGGTAAGATGCTAACTCCAGATCCTGTGTCACATAGGACACGTGGGAAGTTGATCCCATGGACTGAGCAAGGAACAACGAACTTCCCTAGATCACCCTTCTTCTTAAGTTTGATCCTCTTCTTCATACTTTCTCTGACTTGGTTGAACATCCTTCTGATGTCTTCTTCTGTCTCCTTAGTTTCTTTGAAAAACATCCACAATCTGTGTGAAAAGTAGGCTTCTTCAAAGGGTTTCTCTGTAGGTATCCTTAGAACTCTTTTTCTGAAACTTGCCAACTCTTTCTCATTAACTCCTCTTTTAAGGTGTTTAAGAACCTTCTCTTTCCTTTTTCTGAGAACTCTGCCATCTTTTTCCTTTTCTATCTCCATTGGATCAATAATATACGTGGGTTCTTCATTATGGCGATTGGTGGGTTTCTGGAAGGCTTAGATTGCTCCCGGAGTGCATTAAGTCGTGCAACATCTGTCTTGGGAAGTTGCACTCGGCGTGTGATAACTGAATATCGATCGACAGGTTCTGAGTGTGTCGATTGATTTCATTATCCTTCGGTTGATCGATGGGACGTCTGTCCTATCGGTCGATGTTGTACGGGCTTGGCGGATGTGGGTGCTTTGCTGCGAACTCTTCGTGAGTAAGTATCTTCACGGCGTTGCACTCGTGAGTGGATTCTTCAAGATCCATCGATCGATGCTCGTCTGGGTTCATCGATCGATTGGTGTTGGCGTACATCGATCGATGTGGATGTCCTGACATCGGTCGATTCCAGTGGTTGCCGCCAATACTCATGGAACTTTCGATCTGGAAGTCTCCCTCTTGCACCTTCTCTTGCTTAACCACTCTCCAAAAATCATCTTCTATGATAGCACTGACGTTGTGGCCTGTTGTTTCTTCTCCAGTCCATTTTCCTAAAGCTTCCTTCTTCTTAACAGTTTCTCCTGTCTGAATCACCTGAGTCTCTAGTTTCTTCACATGGGTACTCAAAGCATCAAGCTTTGTGTTCAAAGTGGTGTAGACAGCGTCAAACTTTCCATTGAAGTTCACCTCCAACTGCTGCTGCCTTTCAAGAACTTTGCTGAGCATGTCTTCTAGCTTTCCTTCTAGGGTTGGTGTGGGTGGCTTCATGTAAGATGAGTTTCCATAACTCCTGTTGTTGTTGGGGTTGCTGCTGTTGAAGTTGCCTCTCTGTCCTGAGAAGTTTCTGTTTCCTTGGTTTCCAGATCTCTGAAATCCGGTTCCACTGATCCAGTTGACTTCTGCTTCTATGTAGTCATCTTCTTCATCAGCTTCTGCATCTTCCACTGAGCAGATTTGCTTGTTTAGCAACTTCTGACCATTGTCAAGTGTAGCTTGTACCTCATTTATATGTTCCTTCCCAAGGAATGCTGCAGATCTTGCTCTTACAATGTTCTTCGTGCTGTTGCTGGATGCTAGGTTGTCTATTAGCTTCACAGCATCTCCAGGATTCCTTGTGGTGAAGTTGCCTTCACTCACAATGTCCAGAGCCATCTGATATTTCAGTGTGATGCCTCTCAAGAAAGTGCAAAGCAGTTGCACCTTGTTGAATCCATGGTGTGGACAGTCTCGCTGGTAAGACTTGAATCTGATCCAGGTATCCTTGAATGACTCTCCAGGCTCCTGGTTGAATGTGGCAATTTTCCTCCTTAAGTCTTCAGTGCGCGCATCATCAAAGAAGTTACACAAAAATGAGTTTTTGATGTCGCTCTAGGATGTAAGAGATCCTGGTGTTAGCTGCTTAAGCCACTGTAAAGCTTCTCCAGATAAAGAGTGTTTGAAGAGCTTACAGAGAAGGTAGTCCACATGAACTCCATTGGCTTTGATAGCAGATATGAGATCCTAGAACCTCTCCAGATGGTCCATGGGATGCTCATTGGACAGGCCACAGTAGGGTGTCTGTCCCACAAGGGTGTAGTACTGCGGCTTGAGCTCGAAATCGCCTCTCGAATAGCGAGGGGGCGAATGGCTGATCTGTTGGTGTAGAACTGATCTGGGCCGGTTGTAGTCAGCTAGTGTTGAGCAGCCTCTTCTACATGCTGAACGGCTCCTGTAGGTGCAGTTTCTGGCTCAGGGATTACTTCATTCTGAGCATTGAGTTTCTGACCTGCTTCATTACGAAGGTGACCTTCTTGGTCACGCAAGTCTCCATTCTCATTTAGTATGAGAATAATAGGTGCAACCATGACTTCATGGAACAGTATCGATCGATATACAGTTAGGTGTATCGATCGATGTCGAATGAAAGATGTCGATTCGGCGGTGAAGTGGTGTCGGTCGGCGGAAGATGCGAGTGTCGGTCGGCGGTGAAGTGGTGTCGGTCGGCGGGGTTGCGTCGGTATCGGTCGACAGGCAGTTGACGGTGTCGATTGATGCGGAACGGATTTCCTTGCTGATTGAACGTTCCAAGCTAGCAGGGTCTTCTGAGAACAAAAGTTGAGATTCCTTGTTGCTTCTGGTACTGCTGGGCATGTACGTGAAAAGACAAGAAAAAATTTTGTGTCAGAAAACAAATTTAAATAAAAATAAAAATAACCTAGACCTAATCAGATTAAATCCTATTGTATCAAAGCTCCCGACAGCGGCGTAAATTTGATATTACTCAAATTACCCTAAGGGTGACTTTACTCTCTCAAATAAGAGGTTCGGTTGTAGTACTTAGGGATCGAATCCACGAGCTAGTGTACAAATAAGATGCAATCTTAGTGACTAAGCTAGGTTGAAAATGGTTTAAAGTAGCCACCAAGATCCGTTCGAACCCTTTACCTATAGAATTCTTATGAATCAAGCCTTAATGGTTGTAGCCACCAAATCCTGTTCGAATTCTTTTTCTAAGTAAATATCTAACAAATCCTAATTTTTTTTGAAAATAAAAATTTAAATCTAAATTTCGAAATTTGAGAGAGAGAGGGTAATATATCTATCTACACAAGGCTTTACCTTCCAGACTTGTTTGAAGCATCCGACCCCATCTATACCAAGTGATATCACTCAAATTACCCTAAGGAGTGACTTTACTCTCTCAAATAAGAGGTTCAGTTGTAGTACTTAGGGATCGAATCCACAGAGAGCTAGTGTACAAATAAGATGCAATCTTAGTGACTATGCTAGGTTGAAAATGGTTTAAAGTAAATTGCAGGTTTGCTGAGTAATGGTAAGATTACTTAGTTGAAAGGATTTGGTTTTAAAACAATAAAGAAAAATAGTTAGATTCAGGGTAGGTATTCAGGAATTCAAGATTATAAATACTATAAAGACTAACAAGTTGCTTGCATGATATGTCAGAGCTCAACACTTATTAAATGAATCCATCAGCTCTCGCAATATTTAGACCATCTATTACTTAGATGCTAAATGGTGTTTGCGGTCAGCTATCTTGCTGACAGTATCGATCGATGGTTCGATAAGAATATCGACGATACACCTCAGCTCGTCGATCGATTACTCTATATGAGTATCGATCGTCTGACTCTAAGCAAGCTTTATCGCGAGTTGATACAATGCTCACCATGATCTTAGATCAGCTTTCGCATATCTCAAGAGGGTCATAGCATGTTTAGGATGTTATCAGGTATTGCATGTAATAAACAATGCAATCCAAGTTCATGTTCTAAGTAGCTAAGCTAGAAAAAGCATTAGTGAACAATCCTAAAAATAAATATCACAACTATAGCAATTATAGGTTGGGGCTAATCCCTCATATCCTATTTAAACCCTAAATCTAACAAATGAATCTACTCAGACATGGCTAAGTAGTTCATAGCAACAAGGTAATAATAGGAATTCATAGATCTATTAGAGGGTGAACACTTAGGTCCCAATCACAAATATCTTTAGATCTCTCCTCTAGATCTAGAATCCTATAACCTTTGTTAAGAAGAACAAATAAAGAACTGAATAGAACTTTATTAAGAACTTCCAAAGTAATGAAAACAGTAAAAGAAATGAGTAGAAGTAGAAGGAGGTCCTTGAAAACTCAAACAACTCTTTTAAAAAACCCTCTCTTCTGCCAAAACACTTAGGCACATATAAATATGAGTTCATTAGGTTAAAAATCTCGTCAGGGGCATTCTTGTAAAATGTGATATCTTGGGCTTCAAGTTCGGCCATGTCCAACTTGTCTTTCTGCCGCCTCAGTATCGATCGATAGTACAGTGTATACATCGATCGATTATTGTCTCGATGTATCGTCCTTCGGCTAATGTGTGTCGATCGATGGCACGGAGTGTGCATCGATCGATGTGTAACTCTTGGTGTCGACCTCTGGTCTTGATCACGGGTTAACTCTTCTTTAAGCTCCAAAAAGGTACCTAAAACATCATTTTTCTCCAAAATGCTTCTGAACCTGAAAACATACCTAATAGACTCCAAAACATAGATAATAGTAGCAAAAACACTCATATACCATGGGTAAAAACAGATAAAATCCATGGTATATCAGGTGTCGCTGGGAACCGGAGGTACCGCTGGGACCTGGAGGAGTCGCTGGGACCCGGAGTTTTCGCTGGGAATCGAAGGTGTTGCTGGGACCCGGAGGTGTCGCTGGGACCCAGAAGGCATTTCTGGAGCCCGGAGGCTGCCCCAGACCCGGAGGCCGTATTTAGGACCCGGAGGTTGTTTTGAACCCGGAGGTTGCTTCTGGACCTGGAGGTCGTTTGGGAACCCGGAGGTTCCTTCAGACCCTGAGGTCGTATTTAGGACCCGGAGGTCGTCTTGAACCCGGAGGTTGCTTCTGGACCCGGAGGTTGTTTGGGAACCCGGAGGTTCCTTCAGACCCTCAGGTCGTATTTAGGACCCGGAGTTCATTTTAAACCCAGAGGTTGCTTCTGGACCCGGAGGTCGTTTGGGAACCCGGAGGTTCCTTCAGACCCGGAGGCCGTATTTAGGACCCGGAGGTTGTTTGGAACCCGGAGGTTGCTTCTGGACCTGGAGGTTGTTTGGGAACCCGGAGGTTCCTTCAGACCCTGAGGTCGTATATAGGACTCGGAGGTCGTTTGGAGAACTCATAAGTTCGTCTAGGAACTCGGAAGTTCTTTTGGAACTCGGAAGTTTGTTTGGAACCTGGAAGTTCGTCTAGGAACTCGAAAGTCTGTTTTAATAGTCTCCGGCTGAATATCTTTTGATAACTCGGATACTATCTGTTGAGATCGTATTCTGCCCTCCTGGGGTGGGCCACTACCGATTTCATGTTGAGACCACGCATTCTGCCACTCGGAAGTAAGCCACTTTCGAGGTCATATTGCTGCACGCTGCTTCTGCATAAAGTCACTCTCAGCCCTCAGGTATTTCTGCTTTCCACGTCTGGTCAAGCACGAGTTTATGTATTGCTCCCTGCACGTAGCAGTACTTTTGCAATATGCAAATTCCCTGAATTAACCCTGAGGTGTCACAATACTCTTGCTTTGGGGCCCTGATATTTCTCTGGCTCTAGGCATATACCGGGGTTATAGGTAGTTTTGACAAGCATACTCAGGCTGATCAGACCCATTTCTGCCTTAAGTCTCATACCCATTATTATTGTCGCTCCCTGTACAAACTCTGAGTTTGAATACAGTACATTGCGATTGTACTTATTCCTCCTGCGTTATTGCAGGGTTTGGCATGTTTTGTACTATGCTTCCTGCGTAAGAGTTTGAAAAGGTTTTTCATTTCATTTTACCTTGTGTTAAGGATAGAAGCAGGGGTCTGAGCCAGAGCTTCGGAGTCGGAGCCAGAGCTTCAGAGTCGGAACTTCGGAACTTTGCAGTCGGAGTTGGAACTTTGGAACTTTCCAGTCGGAACTTCGGAATTAGAGTCGGAACTTTGGAACTTCGCAGTCGGAGTTAGAACTTCAAAACTTTGCAGTCGGAACTTCGGAGTTAGAGTCGGAAATTTGGAACTTCGCAGTCGGAACTTCTTCATGCGGGAATTTGAAGACTGGGTCTTTCTCGGAAGAATTTGAAGACTGGGTCTTTCTCGGAAGAATCTGAAGACCTGGGTTTTGCTTGGAAGCAGGAGTAATATCTTCCTAAATTATTTACTCCAAATTGGTTGCCCCTTATCTTTCGATTTCATGGGTGAAGTCGGGAGATAACTAGTGCACTTTGGTCAACCGGAGTCATTCTATCTCAGCAGGCTTGTCGTGAGCAGGACCTAGCTTCTCTGATGCCTCTTTTCCTAGGTTCTTCTTAGGCACCAGCCGTGTTGGAACCTGGAGGAGAGTTTATTTTCCAGATGGTAGACTGGGTCTTGATAAGTACTCCCACGTTCTGGACCTGTTCGAAGGTGATCTTGTAGGATTTGGGACCTTGATCTTGTATCTATGTAGACGACAAGATTTGCTTTCAGGTCTTATAACCAATGTAGAACTCCCTCAGTGATGCTGGTTTTGACAGAGACGGACTTGATGACGCTTCAGTGAGAGTTGACATTGTCTGCTGGACGCAGATTCCTTAGATCTGTAGTAAGACTTACGGGGTGGCGAGTTTTGTCTCTTGGTGAAGTAGTACGTTCCCGCTTGTTTTCTTCTCTTTCAGCTTAGTCCTTTAGGGACGTACCCTGACTCTAGGTAGGAAAAGTTCTGAAGGAGATAGTAGTCGAGTGGAGACCATGATTCTTTGTCCTATAACTTGAGGTATTGAAGTATGTCGCATAGTAACTGCTTCTCATCTTTTGGAACCAAGTCTTTGAAGGGCTTCATGTTCTGACCTTGGAAAACCCGTAGATTTATCCTTGAGAATATGGAGGCTCCTTGAAACTAATGCTCTGGCACATGAGGATCTGTAGATATTCTCTTTTTGTCGATGTTGTTTAGTAACTTCTTCTGGCTGCTCTCTGCTCCCACTTGGGTGAGCCACTGTCAGTGCTTCTTGGATGTCACTAAATTACCCGTCGCTTTGTCTTGAATCCTCCCTTTAGTGGGCAAGCAAACGAGATTTGTTGACGCATGTTTGCCCCTTGGGTTGAGTGTTAACTCGTTTGCCCCCTACTTTCCTCTCAGTAATCTCTTTCGTAGAAGTTCAGGAAGGCATTTGCCTTGGACCTACTTCCTTGGAAGCTTGTAGACTGGCGTATTCTTGACTCCTTCAATGGGAATTTCTGTTTCTTAAAACTTGACGAGGGGTGCAGCCTTGGATACTTGGAGAGGCACGTGGCCTTAGCTTCCTCAGAAAATTGGAGAGGCACGTGGCCTCGGAAAATTGTAAAGACACATGTCCGGAGTTTCCTCGGGAGTTTGTAGGGAGTAGAAGGCCTTAGTTTCCTTTAGAGGTATATCAAGGTTTGTTGCCGTGAAAAGCGATAGTAAGGTGGTCGGAGCTTTCTTTCTTGTGGAGCCATTGGATTCACCTCTATGTAAGGTGGGTAGCCGCAGACCCGGGACCTGGAATCTGGGACCTCGAAGATGGAACCCGAAACCCATAGGTGAATAGTATATGGAACGTGTATTCTCCGTCTTCTTTTACTCTCCTTTGCTCTAATTGGACCCAAGAATCTGAAGGCCAGCATTTCTTGACGTAGAGTTTGCGTTTTTCTTCGGCTCCTTTGTAGGATGCAGAGAAGCAGTGTTCCCGGCGCTTGGGCAGGGATCCTCTCGCGGAACAACTCCAATGGAATTTGATGAGTACTAAAAGGCGTTCTATCCACCCAGCTATTAGGCTTCCCTAGGATTCCAATACCACTTATATTCTAAAGCCTAAAGAGAAAGGTGGTTCTCCGGTTACCTCTTAGTGGTTGCCTGATACGCCTGCAGTATTTCCAGGAGCTCTTCTTCTGACTCCTCTTGTCCTTGGACGTCCAAGTTGTAAACCCGGCCGGAAAATGTTGTGTCCCGCTTGAGAACCTTGCATCTTTTTCATTTGAGGCGGAGCTGTGAGTCTAGAAGCATGGATGTCGTCTAGGGCTTGCTTGGTGATGGATGCCCCCATTGGATCCGAAGGTTGTTGAGACTTGATGTGTAGTGAAGACCTATAACTAGCAGGAACCAATAATTGTAGACATCGGTTTTGGGTTGGGGCCTGGAACCGGCGGATCCGAAGACTGCGGGGATCTGATCTGAGGATAGGATCCAGAACCAGCAGAAACCAAGGACTGCAAGAAGTCTGATCTGAGGTTAGGACCCGGAACCAGCAGGAACCAGGGACTGCAGGGAATCTGATCTGAGGTTAGGACCCAGAACCAGCAGGAACCAGTAGGAACCGGTTGGTAATCCCTGTGTTGGACCTTGTTACTTCTGTTTAGCGTTGTGTTATCCTCCCTTGAAGAGGTGTTTCCAGCTGTGTGCGGTTTAGATCTGGTGAGAATACGTCGTTTCTTGACCCTAGATGGCTGGGGTTGAAGTATTCTGAGGGAATGGATGTAATGTCTCTTCCGCCTATCACCATCATCAAGTAGTATATAACTGCCCCTCCTTCTAACGCCAAACTGTTAGGGTATTTTTGTGTACAAGTGATAAGGGAATGATAGGATGAAGGAGACTGGTCGTCCTGGTACTTTCTCCTGCTTCGTCGTGGATAAGTCAGGAGATCCTTCTCTGAGGATAATCCCATACGGGTATGGACCAGTGTGTATCGTCAGCGCCTTAGTATTAATGGGGAAGGTCGGTTGTTAGGCAGAAACTGCCTTTCTGTAGTGGAGATCGCAGGGTCTTCTTGATGATTATCAATGGTCCTAGCTCCAGGGTCGGTCCTTGGGTGTCTAAGTGTGGGACCATGGAAGGTGTTTGGTTTTATAGCTGCAGCCTTCAGTGGGGATTGCCTAAGTACCCTTCAGTAGGGGATCAAGACGTTCGTAGTTCATGTATTGGCGGAGGCGTTTAGCCTAGATGGAGGCTCGTAGCCTAATGGAGGCACGTAGCCTGATGGAGGCGCGTGGCCTAGTTGAGGCTCTTGGCTTAAGGAGCATGTGGCTCTGTATAGTTTATAGGAGTCATCTGTTCTAGAGGGCGCATAGCCGGAACAGATGGTAGTCTTGTCGGTATGCTACAGTGAGCATATAGTATTCCTGCTGATGAGGAGGAGAACAAGGTCTGAGCCAGTAAGCCGAGTTGTAGATGTGCTGCAGTGAGCATAAGACGTCATCTTGTTGATAGCAATCGCAGGGATTCGTCGGTTGTAAGCACATCGATGAAAGTGTTATTCTAGGTATGGAGTCTTGCCTTAGCGGCTGTAGAACTTGTGAGCTCTGTGGATGAATGTGTTGACTTCCTTTCTTTAGGTTTAGAAACCTATATTTATAGTGGAGGTCGTGCCTCCCTCTTAGGATTTGGAAATATTCATTATATCCTTAGATAATAGAATATTTCCAATTTTTTTAAGGAAGGCAATATATATTGGAATACTTCCTCTTTTCCTCTGATTTAAGAGGATCCCTTCGTGTCTAAGATGATTTTCCTTGTATTAAGGAAGATTTCTATTTTCCCGGAAGAAAGGGTAGTTCTTGAGGTAGTTCCCGAGGTAGCTCTCGAGGGTAGTTCCCGAGGATAGTTTCGGAGGGTAGTTTCGGAGTTCCTTTTAACGGGGACCCGAAGGTCTGGGTCCTGGAATCCAGAGGAAGGAACCTGGTAGCTAGAGTAATCTCTTTATGGAATATTTTTCCCCAACAAGCTTCATTCCCATAATTATAACCTTCTCCATGTTGAAACCAAATATAGTAATTTGGTGTGAAACCTCTATTTATTAAATGCTTCCAAACATTTTCACGATTTGCCAATTTTGAATTGTTGCATTTCCGAGAAGGACATAACATCTTACCGCTTTCTTGGGTTAGCGGTGTGGAATATGCTTGATGCATAAATGTCTCCAGCCCTTCGAGATATTCTTTCGTCACTCTCCCGTTAGCATCTCTGTGCATTTATATCCATCTCCGCAACTCGAAAATATTCCCATCACCCGATATTTTTTTTCTTGTTGGTGTGTTTAAAATGATGTTCAAACGTCCATATTTATAGGAAATTTTCGAATCTAGTAGTTCAAATTTTACAAGGAATTTACGACGAAATGTAGTTTGGTAGCCGAAACAAAAAATGTGTTACAATTACAAAGTTGGTGGACTCGATATTTCGTCGTAAAGTAGACGTAAAATATTTCGTCATAAAGTAGACGATATATTTACATCGATTGTACGAGGAAACTATTTTCCTCGTAAAAGCCACGTTAGATTATGTCTTTTTTACGAGGAAAAGGTTTCATCGTTATTTTACAACGAAGTGACGTTGAATTTATTTTTCCTCGTAATATACTCGGAAATGAGACATAATTTTACGAAGATTCTTTTTCCTCGTTAAACTTCGTCGTTAGATTTGTGTTTTCTTGTAGTGAAATGAGAAAAAGAACAAAAGGGGAAGATTGACAGTTTTTATGACTATAGATAGAAAATAAAACTAAAGATACTTTCTGCAGCCTTACCAATTACCCCCATGTTATAACTATCAAATCATAAGAAATGAAAACAAGAATATTTTAAAGAATACACACTAATCATATGGATTATATGTTAATCATTTGATATGATCACCTTTTTAAATGTTTTACAACTAACTTTAAACCAAATAACCAGTTCAATGATTTAAAATAAATTAAGATTATAAATAACTAAATGAATAAAAATGTAATTAATTTATTTGTCTAAAAATAACATAAAATAAATTACAAATTTTTGCGAAAATATGTTTACAAATCTAAGATTGCAAGTTCAACTAAACATATTAATCTTGTTTATATTTAAAACTCAAAAACATTTGCATTCAACTTAAGGTAATAAGAACAACTCAATATTCACTTTTCACTAATCAAAGTGAATAAGTAAGCTGGTCAAATGTTTTATACATAAAATGCTATATATATAGCTAGGATAACGGCCCTGTTTGTATACGTATCGCTGTGATCTGCGATATGCGATATGCGATTTGGGACCAATCGCAGAACGTAATTGTTGTTGTTTTTCTGTTGCGTAATTGAACGTGTGGCCAGACGTAAGTTTTCAAGTCGCTGAGTAACGATTGTAATTAGAATCTTATGTGACCTGCAACTGATCACAAAAATCTGTGAGAATGAAACGAACAGCAGTTGGTCGCATATAGCAAATCACATGAATACTAACAACAAAACAAGATTGTGGGTGTATGTGCACTCATTGTCTGTTTTCATATTTTCAAAGTAAAAAACAAGATTGTCAGGTAAAATGAAAGTTTTTTAACACACGCATCGATTCATTTTCTATAGTTTATATGCTGGAAGTCGCATCAATATGCAAATAAACAAGGCCAACAACATATTATTATATTAAAAAAAGTTTATTTATGTTATGTATACATAGTTATCAAATGAAATAAATTTTATAACAAAGGCAAGCAAAATATTTATTAGTTATAACAATATATCTATTGTGTTAATATTTATACCTGTAGCATAAAAGAATCAGCTAATAATAGTAATAATAATAATAATAATAATAATAATAATAATAATAATAATAATAATAATAATAATAATAAAAGATTCTTGATAGAAAATTGGAAAAAAACTAAATGCATAAATAAAAGGTATTAAGATAAATGTTGGGGTCAAAATCGGTCACGACGGATTAAATGCCCGAAAGCTCCCGGAAAACAATTTCCCGAATTAATCTTTTAAAAATTTAAAGATACCAAACATTCCCGAGAAGTAGTCAGCCAAGCAAAAGATGGTGTATACGGCTTCGAAAGGTATCAAGGATTGGTCCAGCACGGGCAGGGTCTTATCCGGAAGCAGACGGGGGTCAGGCCATCCACCTCGCCCACAGGCGAGGGCCACAGAGCCCCGGCCACCTCGCCCACGGGCGAGGACCACAACGTCTCGGCCACCTCGCCCACGGGCAAAGACTGCGGAGCCTGGGTCTCCTCGCCCACGGCGTCCCGGCCACCTCACTCACGGGCGAGGACCGCGGAGCCTGGGTCACCTCGCCCACGAGCAAAGACCACGGCATCCCGGCCACCTCGCCCACGGGCAAGGACCGCGGTGGGTCACCTCGCCCACGGGCGAGGACCACGGCGTCCCGGCAACCTCGCCCACGGGCGAGGACCACGGCGTCCTGGCCACCTCGACCACAGGCGAGGACTGCAATGCCAAGGCCTACCATGCGTCCTTGCCTAAGTTTTCATAATTCAATTTTTGAATCCGTGAGTCCAATACTCCTGTTTCGTCTCGATTAAGATCGTATGGGTATGACGGTCTATTCTTAGGAAGAGATAAATGTCAAGTTTCCGAAGATAAATGTCAAGTTTCCCGAAGATAAATATCAAGTTTCTCGATAGACATAAAGACGGACGAAAATGGAAAGAGCCCGCCTCACGACGAATTCGGCCCAATGACAAAAGAAGAAGGGCGCAAACCAACCTTAAGGGAGTATATAAGGAGTGCTTAAGGCGAGGAGCAAGAGAGAGAGAACTTTTCAGAGCAAACTTAGCACTTAGAGCAATTTAGACATTTTTTCGTTTTTACTATCGAGCTGCGACTCAACTAGGTTAGAACTTAGGATGCTAGACTAGCAAACTTGCCGACAGCTCTCGTAGCCAAGGCTCTCACCTGTTGTTCACGCTCAAACGCGGAAGCGGAAATAAGATCTTTTGTGGGAACCGAAATTCACACCGTCAATTTCCGATAAATAAGATTGCGGAGGAAAGCCAAGTAAACCCGACTTTCCTTGAAGGTCCGGATTCTCTGTGTTGCCACACGAAGTCGAGAAAGTTTAATAGATAAAAATAAGAATTGTAATATTTGCCCGAATGCGTTTTATTAGATGAAAGATACAAGTACAAAGATTCTCCGAAAGACAAAGAGATTTGCGATTAAAGAAAAAGATAGAGTCGCTAACTCTTCTAACCTAGCAGAATGCTCTTAGTCTAATTTTCGGATCCCCTTCTCCTCTTTTCTTGCTCTCCTTATATACCCACTCCTAGGTCGGTTTGCCTTAGGATGATGGACCTCGCCTTTGGGCCCAAGCTTATCTTTTCAGGAAATATTCCATTTTCGTCGATCTTCGTAATTATCCTCGAGTTTTCCCCTATTTTCCGGTAACTTGATGTTTATCCGACGTTCGGGAAATCGGATAAACCGTCATGGCCTGATTGGGCCTGAATTCTTAAAATCGTAAGTAAGTCCGTGGACTTGTCTTAAGTCGTTGAACGTTTCATACGATTTCTCGAAAAGACTATCTTTCTCGTAAAGTAAACCGTATAGCCTAAAGGATCGATGTTCAAGTTAATCGATCATTTTTTATCTGATATCTTCTACGAAATCAATCCTTCTAGTTTTGTTGTAAAACATCGAGGGCGATTCAAACGAGTCGAATCGAAAGATGTTTATTCCGTAGCCGTGATCGTACCAAACTCACGAGGATTGATACAAACAAACCAAGATGGGATCAGACCGAGCATGATGGGACCGAGACCAGGACGAGGGCCGTCGACCGGCCGGCTTGCGGGGCAGCGTGCATGGCGCCAGGCTGGCTTACGCCCGGTGCCAGGCGGCTTCGCGGAGCATACCGCCCGGCACCAGGCTGGCTTGCCGCCCGGTGCCAGGCGGCTTGCGTAGCAGCGTGCCACCGGCGCCAGGTTAACTGCTGCGGCGCCAGGCGGCTGCGGGGCGTCTGCCGCCCGGCGCCAGCCTGGCTTGCCGCCCGGTGCCAGGGCGGCTTCGCGGAGCATACCGCCCGGCACCAGGCTGGCTTACGCCCGGCGCCAGGCTGGCTTGCCGCCCGGCGCCAGGCTGGCTTACGCCCGGTGCCAGGCGGCTTCGCGGAGCGCCTGCCGCCCGGCGCCAGGCGACTTCGCGGGCATACCGCCCGGCACCAGGCTGGCTTACCGCCCGGCGCCAGCCTGGCTTGCCGCCCGGCGCCAGGCTGGCTTACGCCCGGCGCCAGGGATTCTCTGCCGCCCGTGGGTTTTCCGTTGCCCGATCTTTAAGCCCGTGGGTTTCCCGTTCGTGCGGGAAATCTTTGAGTTTGGAAGGATCTTTAGCCGTAGATTTCGAGATAACCGTTTTTGACCCCAACAGTTAGCCCCTGATAGCTTGCAAATTTACATATTTTTAGCATCCATATCTTATGCATTTTGATCATATAAGTTAGGCATTAGGCATGTTTAGGGCCATTTTGCATTCATTTGTCCTTATCAGGTGTTGGAGTATGCTTTGGTGTGATTTGAGGTGTTTGGAAGCCTTATGGCCCCAAAAGAGATGAAGAATCATGTTTGGCCATGAAAAGAGAAGTCAAATCCATGATCTGGTCAAGACGAGGATGAGCATGGACAGAGGCCTTAGAGATGTCTCCTGCTGCTAAGAGTTTTTAGAGACACAGAAAATTGAGTTAGCTTTCCAACGGAAGTGGTTTCAAGTCATTTGGACATGTATTGGAGAAGCTATGATCAATTCACTTGAAGCATGTCAGGATGGCCGGGTAGAGACGGCCGGGTTCAAGCAGCCGGCCGGGAAAAGAACAGATGAATGGAAGTGGTCCAGTCCGGGAAGACTGAGCCTTGGACAGGTACCCGGTCGTTTGACTTGTGCTGGAGGAGACCAGACCGGGTAGACAAGTCCGGGAAGGGACACCCGGTCGGGAAGAAACCAGCAGGACGGACGGCCGGGGATCATGGTCCGACATCACTCACCCGGGCGATGAAGAGCATACACTGGACCGGGGAGCACAGACCGGTTTGATGACCCCGGTCGTGAGAAGCATCACATGAGTAGGAAGAGAGTGGACCGGGTGGGACGTCCGGCCTGGAGCACCCGGACGGGAAGAGATGGATCAAGGCATCCGGACGGCCGAGGAGGAAGAACCGGGGAGCTGAACCCGGACGGACCGGACAAGGATCAAGACAAGCCTGGACCGGGGTGGCCAGACCGGGTTGGGACAGGCTGAGTCTCCCCTGAACGAATTTCAAGCTTCATTCCCTTTGGTTTAGACCAATTTTGCTTAAGGACTTTTTGGTAATCTTGTTTTATGTTTCTAGGGCTTTCAAGCCACTTATAAATACTCTTGTTATCCTTAGATTGGGACTTATGTTATTTTTCTCTCTAAGAACACAAACCTTAGAGAAAGTTTTATCTTTGAATCTTAGAATCTTAATCTCATCTTGTGTTCTTGATTGTTTAATTTCATCTCTTTTCTTTCTCTACATGTTTAAGCTTAAATCTCTCATGGGTTTAAGAGTAAGCATGTGGATTAGTGAGTAGATCCATTTAACATCCATGGGTTAGGGTGATTGAGAGTGATTAAGTGTAGATCCAAGGTGCTTAGTGTTAGATCTATCCCTTCCTTGCATTGATTTGGTGTTCTTAATGCTATATTTGGGTTGGCCAAACATAGAGCCATAGGCATTTCATGCCCGGAAGGTGTTCTATGAAATGCCTGAACCAACTCATCTATGCTTTTAGCTTGCTTTGCCTAAGGGATTAGTTGTCAAAGAAGCTAGGAATGCTTTTAGACTCATTCTTTATGCTTGCTTTGATCATTACAGCCAAAGGGATTTGGTGTACTTGGGTGATCATTGCAAAAGAGCATTCATCTAGGGATAGAGCTTGCTTAGTTTTGTTGTCTAGGCATAAGGAATTAGATTGATTGAAAAGTTAGCATCTTGGATTGAACTTTAATCATTTGAAATCAAGTCCCTACACCCTTGGGTCTCATTCTCCTCATAAGAAAGAAAGTTTTACTTTTTGTTGCATTTTACTTATTGTCTTAGTTTAATCATCATCCTCTTTAATGATTGCATTTAGATTAAGCATAGGCTAGCATTCCCTCTGTTTCATGGTCACGTAGAACTGGTTCGACAATCTTATATACTACATCATTTGATTAGGACCCTAGAAAAGTTCTTTCATCAAATTGGCGCCGTTGCCAAATTCTAAATTGATTGTGACATTGGGATTTAGTCATTTGCTTGAGACTAAATCATTTTACTTTTATTGTGATATTGTTTCTCCTTGGTCTTTTCCCTTTGCATTTCAGGTGTATGATAACTAGAAGCAGAGGTGCATCAAACTTGACACCCACTGTTGAAGAAATTGCTACACTTGAGAGGGAGATTGCAAGAAAAAGAAGAGAAGAAGAGCAACAGGCTCACTTGCAGAGATTGGGGTTTGATATGGAGAATCAGCATCAAGATGGTGATGCCCTAGGGGGAAATGGTCCAAGAGCTGACAACATAAGACCACAGCGCCAGCCACAACAGCCACAGCGCCAAGCTAGAGCCATTGGAGCCTATGATCAACCACACATTCATGGTCATAGGTTGGGGATAAGGGCACCAGCTGTGGAGAATAACAACTTTGAGATCAAATCAGGGCTGCTGCATTTGATTGAGAACAACAAGTTTCATGGCCTTGCTGTGGAGGATCCCCTTGATCACTTGGAAACATTTGGTAGCTATTGTAGCTTGTCCAAGATTAATGGAGTCTCTGAAGATGCTTTCAAGCTGAGGTTGTTTCCCTTCTCTTTGGGAGACAAGGCACATCTATGGGAGAAGGCTCTTCCAAGTGACTCTATCACAACTTGGAATGAGTGCAAGAGGGCATTCCTAGAGAAATTCTTCTCTACCTCAAGAACAGCCAAGATCAGAAATGAGATCTCTAGCTTTCAGCAGAAGAACCTTGAGAGCTTTAGTGAAGCATGGGAGAGGTTCAAGGGCTATTGGTCTCAATGCCCACATCATGGCTTCACCAAGGAGAGTTTGCTTAGTACCTTCTACAGAGGTTCTCTACCAGAGTTCAGGAGCAGATTGGACACAGCCAGCAATGGGTTCTTCTTGGGCAGAACTGAGCAGGATGCTGAGGAGCTGGTGGAGAACATGGCCAGGAGTGACTCAGTCTACAGTGAGGAGCATGATAGGGCCAACAGAGGCACTGATGAAGATGATCCGCACACAAGAAAGGCCCTGAAATCTCTCAAGAAAAGTTGGACAAGCTTCTTGTAGAAGGCTAAGCAAGAGCAGCTTAACTCCATTGGGAACCAGCAACAGAAACAGCCTGCTAGGACTACTGAAGTTCATGGTGTAGAAGGTCAAGAGGAGCTGTGCTTCATCAATTCTAATGGCACATGGTATAGGAAAGAGCCCAACTTCCAATACCAAAACAACTACCAGCAAAGACCTTACTACAACAATCAACAAGGAGGTTACCAAGCCAACCAGCCTACTCAGCCCCAAGGAGGCTCTTCTCAAGCTCATGTTACAAGTTCAAATTTGGAGTCCATGTTCAAGCAACTCTTAGAAGCTCAAGAGAAGAATGCTAGGAGCATTGGAGATGAGTTCAAGAATATCCATGCCAAGATTGATGGAACTTATTCTGATCTCAACAACAAGTACATGCAACTTGCCTCTCATCTCAAAGCTTTGGAGAGCCAGGTTGCTTCTATGTCTTCATCCTCCAAGAGCCCAATGGGATCTCTACCAGGAAAACCAGAGAAGAACCCTAAGGAGACTTGCAATGTTATCCTCTCCACTTCTTCAAGGATTAAGTTGAGTGATCATAAGAATGATGTTGATGAGATTGAGAGGCTAGTGCTTGGACATCAGATTGACAATGATAAGAGACTGGTTGTGGCCACAGCTGAAGCTAGAGTTGTGAAGAGAGCTGATAAGAAGGTTCAAGGAAAGATTCTGAAGATCGATGAGCCTAAGGTTGAGACACAAGTTGAGAAGAGTGCTAACCTCAAGCTGAAAGAAGTGAAGGAAGAAGACAATGAGGTTGAGCTATCACCTTATGATAAGCTCCCTTTCCCTAAAAGGTTCCTCACCAAAGCTCAGAAAAAAGTGGTCTCCAAATTCAGAAAAGACCTCAGTGATATTGGAGTCAAGCTTCCAGAGATAACCAATATGCATGCTGCTCATGTCCAAATGATGCTCATACAGGACATTCTCACCCACCAAGATAAAGTGGCTGAGCTTTTGGACATCTCAATTCTGAATATTGATCCACCAATCCCTCCCAAGTCCCTCTCTAAGATTGAATCTCAAGGGAAGTTCACCTTGTCTTGCTCTCTTGGTAAACTAACTATGGATGATGCTCTTGTTGATAGTGGTGCTAGTGTGAATGTCATATCCTTGGATATGGTGAAGAGTATTGGGATTGAAAGCATGCAACTTGCCTCTCATCTCAAAGCTTTGGAGAGCCAGGTTGCTTCTATGTCTTCATCCTCCAAGAGCCCAATGGGATCTCTACCAGGAAAACCAGAGAAGAACCCTAAGGAGACTTGCAATGTTATCCTCTCCACTTCTTCAAGGATTAAGTTGAGTGATCATAAGAATGATGTTGATGAGATTGAGAGGCTAGTGCTTGGACATCAGATTGACAATGATAAGAGACTGGTTGTGGCCACAGCTGAAGCTAGAGTTGTGAAGAGAGCTGATAAGAAGGTTCAAGGAAAGATTCTGAAGATCGATGAGCCTAAGGTTGAGACACAAGTTGAGAAGAGTGCTAACCTCAAGCTGAAAGAAGTGAAGGAAGAAGACAATGAGGTTGAGCTATCACCTTATGATAAGCTCCCTTTCCCTAAAAGGTTCCTCACCAAAGCTCAGAAAAAAGTGGTCTCCAAATTCAGAAAAGACCTCAGTGATATTGGAGTCAAGCTTCCAGAGATAACCAATATGCATGCTGCTCATGTCCAAATGATGCTCATACAGGACATTCTCACCCACCAAGATAAAGTGGCTGAGCTTTTGGACATCTCAATTCTGAATATTGATCCACCAATCCCTCCCAAGTCCCTCTCTAAGATTGAATCTCAAGGGAAGTTCACCTTGTCTTGCTCTCTTGGTAAACTAACTATGGATGATGCTCTTGTTGATAGTGGTGCTAGTGTGAATGTCATATCCTTGGATATGGTGAAGAGTATTGGGATTGAAAGCATGGAACCAGACACTCCTCCTCTCACCTTTGGGGATTCTTCTTCTACAACCCCACTTGGCATAATCAAGGACTTTCCCCTGAAGATTGGTTCCTGCATCATACCTATTGACCTCACTGTTTTGGAAATGGCATCTGAAGAGAGATTCCCCTTGATCTTAGGCACTCCTTTTCTCACAACAGTTGGAGCTTGCATTGACTTTCCCAACAAGAAGGTCACCCTAATGCATGTCAACAAAGCTGTCTCCTATCCTCTCCAACCTCCATTGGAATCAGCCTATTGTGTGACAATCACTTGTGATGCACAAGCTGTTGAGAAGCCCCAAGATGAAGAGGTTGTTGGTAAGAACGAAGGTCTTGATGGAGAGTCTTCAAAAGAATTGTGTGATGAGCACTTGGAAAGTGCTAAAACAGGGGGGATGAGTGGATTCTCAAAGGCCACTCATGGCAAGAAGAAGATGGTGAAAGAGCCTCATCCTCCACCTCTTGATTTTCTCTCACACACTCTCACTCTCCATCCAAAGAAGCTGATGGATGGGGTCATTGAGTACAAGATCAAGCACAAGGGCAGGTCCATACCATTCTCAAGTGCTAGAGCCATCATCACTCCTCAGCTCCAGGATGACCAAATCAAGCTTCAAGAGCTTCTCTCTCAGGTCCTCACCATCACACTTGAAGGTGGGAAGGATCCTCCTTCTCACTAGTTCAAGAGACAAGGTAGTCAAGCTAAATGACTCAAAACAAGCTCACTTGGGAGGAAGTCCCATGGTTATCCTTGTACATAGCTTTGCAATTTTAATTTTTCTTTAAGTTTTTAATAAAAGTGGTTGAGGTTTTCAGGTTGAGCCAAGCACTAGAGGAGAGAAGAAAGGTGATTAATCACCTGAGCCCTATGATTGCCATGTAGCAGCCTCCTCTAGTTGCTATGAACCAAGCCAGCTCCTAGCCCCGGCACCAAACACCACACCCAAACACCCTTCTTAGGTATCACTCCAACCTTTCTTGTATATACATTTGTTTTTGTCTTGTTGGGGTATCTCTTTCCCTCTTACTCACACAGAGACTGTGTGATTTAAGTGTGGGGGAGGTACCAAGTATTTGATCCTGTTTGCTTTGTGATTTTGAGTCTCATGCATTGCATTGTTCATTCATATTTGCATATAAAAAAAAAAATTTAAAATTTTTGAATCATGTAGATTGCATCACTTGCATCCTTAAGATTGAGTCTAGAGCATATAAGTTACATTCATTTGCATATGGAGCATTGCCTTGTAAAGAACACTTGTTTGCACTGAATTTGGCACCCTAGTTAAGCATATCAAGTAGCTTAAGCATCTTTTGAAAGGCTTGCATGCTTTGAGCCTTGAGAACTCTTCTTGAAACTTGCTTGCTTGCTTGCTTGATATTGGCATTGTTCTTAAGACCAGCTCTATCCTGAACTTAGACTTGAATGAACTTAATTTCTCTTTCATATGGGCATTTGCATACTTGATCATGGGTCTCATACACATTTGGGTTATCTTTTCCCATTATACCACTCTTTGTTAACCCAAATGGCACTCCCATACCCTTGATCCCTAGCCATTCTTTGAAGCCTACATTGATTTGCTTGAGTGAGGCCTTTTCTGATAGCTTGTCATGTGCAAAATCTTGAGAGTATTGGGAGCGACATGGATTTGTTCTCATCTCTGGCTAGCATAGGGTCCTCATTTGAGCTAGCTTCTAGGATGGTGAGTGGGGTTTTTGTTCCTTAATGGTTTATATCTTGGGTTTGGAATGTAACAATGTTGAGATTGATGAACAAATGATTATCATAAGAAAGAAGATCCCTAGGGACCTAGAATATAAAGATAAGAAGCTCTTGATTGATGTTTTGACCTTCCCCCTTCATGTTAAAAAAAAAAAAAAAAAGTAAAAAAAAAAAGAAAGAAAGAAAGAAAGATTCAATAAGATAGTGGGGAAGGGAAAAACCAAAATAGTTAGAGCTTATAAAAATGAATAGAGGTCCTTAGTGGTTGAATCATGAGAAAGAGAGAGTTGTTCATTGGGTGAGTGATGTGAGAATGTTTTTCATTTTGGGTTATTGGATGAATAAAGGGGAGTAGATCTTGTAATCACTTAGGAATTGGGTAGAATGATGAGGATGGATCCATGTATGCATGAATTGCTCCTAGTCTTAGATAAATTTTGCATAATGGTCAAGCTCCTTGATTTTGAGTGATTGCCACCTTGAAATGATGCATTGAACCCCCATTATCATCCATATTAGACCATTTGATCACCTAACCAAATGATTGAGATCATGTGCCAATATGTGAGACTTCACCTTGTGTGTGTGTGTGTGAATCAATGTGAGGGCTGGTTAAGAGAACTTGTTGGTTGATAAGCATTGCATCTTGTGTAGAGGCATAAGGGTCATTGATAGGCCTTGTGAAGCTAGAGCATAATAAGAAGTTTTGCTCATGCTATTTGCTATGTTTCTTTAGGATGTCAAGTTGAGTGCTATGAGTGTTTCTTTTGGCTTTGCTTCCATCTCTATGTCTCTCCTCCTTGTGTTTTGAAAAGATTACTTGAGGACAAGTAAAGGTCTAGTGTGGGGGAGTTGATAGCTTGCATATTTACATGTTTTTAGCATCCATATCTTATGCATTTTGATCATATAAGTTAGGCATTAGGCATGTTTAGGGCCATTTTGCATTCATTTGTCCTTATCAGGTGTTGGAGTATGCTTTGGTGTGATTTGAGGTGTTTGGAAGCCTTATGGCCCCAAAAGAGATGAAGAATCATGTTTGGCCATGAAAAGAGAAGTCAAATCCATGATCTGGTCAAGACAAAGATGAGTATGGACAGAGGCCTTAGAGATGTTTCCTGCTGCTAAGATTTTGTGGAGACACAGAAAATTGAGTTAACTTTCCAATGGAAGTGGTTTCAAGTCATTTGGACCTGTATTGGAGAAGCTATGATTAATTCACTTGAAGCATGTCAGGATGGCCGGGTAGAGACGGACGGGTTCAAGCAGCCGGCCGGGAAAAGAACAGATGGATGGAAGTGGTCCAGTCCGGGATGACTGAGCCTGGGACAGGTACCCGGTCGTTTGACTTGTGCTGGAGGAGACCAGACCGGGTAGACAAGTCCGGGAAGGGACACCCGGTCGGGAAGAAACCAGCAGGACGGACGGCCGGGGATTATGGTCCGACATCACTCACCCGGGCGATGAAGAGCATACACTGGACCGGGGAGCACAGACCGGTTTGATGACCCCGGTCGTGAGAAGCATCACATGAGCAGGAAGAGAGTGGACCGGGTGGGACGTCCGGCTTGGAGCACCTGGACGGGAAGAGATGGATCAAGGCATCCGGACGGCCGGGGAGGAAGAACCGGGGAGCTGAACCCGGACGGACCGGACAAGGATCAAGACAAGCCTGGACCGGGGTGGCCAGACCGGGTTGGGACAGGCTGAGTCTCCCCTGACCGAATTTCAAGCTTCATTCCCATTGGTTTAGACCAATTTTGCTTAAGGACTTTTTGGTAATCTTGTTTTATGTTTCTAGGGCTTTCAAGCCACTTATAAATACTCTTGTTATCCCTAGATTGGGACTTATGTTATTTTCTCTCTAAGAACACAAACCTTTGAGAAAGTTTTATCTTTGAATCTTAGAATCTTAATCTCATCTTGTGTTCTTGATTGTTTAATTTCATCTCTTTTCTTTCTCTACATGTTTAAGCTTAAATCTCTCATGGGTTTAAGCGTAAGCATGTGGATTAGTGAGTAGATCCATTTAAGATCCATGGGTTAGGGTGATTGAGAATGATTAAGTGTAGGTCCAAGGTGCTTAGTGTTAGATCTATCCCTTCCTTGCATTGATTTGGTGTTCTTAATGCTATATTTGGGTTGGCCTCTCAAACATAGAGCCATAGGCATTTCATGCCCGGAAGGTGTTCAATGAAATGCCTGAACCAACTCATCTATGCTTTTAGCTTGCTTTGCCTAAGGGATTAGTTGTCAAAGAAGCTAGGATTGCTTTTAGACTCATTCTTTATGCTTGCTTTGATCATTACAGCCAAAGGGATTTGGTGTACTTGGGTGACCATTGCAAAAGAGCATTCATCTAGGGATAGAGCTTGCTTAGTTTTGTTGTCTAGGCATAAGGAATTAGATTGATTGAAAAGTTAGCATCTTGGATTGAACCTTAATCATTTGAAATCAAGTCCCTACACCCATGGGTCTCATTCTCCTCATAAGAAAGAAAGTTTTACTTTTTGTTGCATTTTACTTATTGTCTTAGTTTAATCATTGTTGGGGTCAAAAACGGTTATCTCAAAATCTACGGCTAAAGATCCTTCAAACTTCGAAGATTTCCCGCCGAGCGACTAGCGGGGAAAGATCGAGCAACATAAAACCCACCGGACGGCAGACTGACCTGGCGCCAGCGGAACCCGGCCTGGCGCGGGCACCACGGGGCGACGGACCTGGCGCCGGTGGCATGCGGGACGCTGGCCGCCTGGCGCCGGGCGGCACCTCGCCTGGTGCCGGCAGCACCGTCAGCGGGCGACCTGGCGCCGGTGGCATGCGGGACGCTGGCCGCCTGGCGCCAGCGGAACCCGGCCTGGCGCCCAACTTCTGGAGCGGGCGGCCTGGCGCCGGTGGCAGCGGGCGTGGGCGGCCTGGCGCCAGCGGCACCAACCTGGTGCAGCGGCACCGTCAGCGGGCGACCTGGCGCCGGTGGCATGCGGAGACATGAGCCGACCTGTGCAGCGACACCGGCCTGGCGCCAGCGGAACCCGGCCTGGCGCCGGCGGCACCACGACCTGGCACGGCGGCACAGCGGGGCCTTGGTGGCCTGGCGCCCGGCATCCGGCCTGGTGCGGCGGCATCCTGGCCTGGTGCCGGCAGCACCGTCGCAGCGGGCGACCTGGCGCCGTCCACGCCCTCGCCCTGGTCTCGGTCCCATCGTGCTCGGTCTGATCCCATCTTGGCTTGTTCTGATCAATCCTCGTGAGTTTGGTACAATCAAGGCTACGGAATAAACATCTTTCGATTCGGTTGGAATCATCCTCGATGTTTTACGATAGAAACTAGAGGGATTGGATTTCTCGTAGAAGACATCGTATAAAACAAAGATCGATTAACTTGAACATCGATCCTTTAAGCTATACGGTTTATTCTTCGAGAAAGATCGTCTTTCCGAGAAATCGTATAAAACGTTTAACGACTTAAGACAAGTCCACAGACTTACTTACGATTTTTCAGAATTCAGGCCCAATCAGGCTATGACGGTTTATCCGATTTCCCGAAACATCGGATAAACATCAAGTCACCGGAAGATAGCGGAAAACTCGAGGATAATTACGAAGACCGACGAAAATGGAACATTTCCTGAAGAGATAAGCTTGGGCCCAAAGGCGAGGTCCATCATCCTAAGGCAAACCGACCTAGGAGTGGGTATATAAGGAGAACAAGAAGGAGAGAGAGAATCGAAGATTAGACTTAGAGCATCCTGCTAGCTTAGAAGAACTAGGGTTTAGGTGGTTAGACTAGCGGAGCAAGGCTTAGGACGTTTGGCTGCCTGCGACTCTATCTTTTTCTTTAATTGCAAATCTCTCTGTCTTTCGGAGAATCCTTGTACTCGTTTCTTTCATCTAATAAAACGCCTTCAGGCAAATATTACAATTCCCATCTTTGTCTTCGTTTACTTTATCGATTTAGGTGTGGCAGCGAGAGAATCCGGACCTTCAACGAAAGTCGGGTTTATTTGGCTTTCCTCCGCAATCTTATTTATCGGAAATTGACGGTGTGAATTTCGGTTCCCACAGTTTGGCGCTAGAAGGAGGGGGGACGGATTTTCTAACTCGAAAAACCACCAATCGATCGAAGTTCAGTATGGCTACTTCGTCAGTCCGCAACATCGTATCTTTCGAGGATCGAGCAACGGCTAGTATAGCCAAACCTCACAACAATCTCCTCAGAATAGAACTTACGATCCAGGGTATTGACGTAGCAAGGGTATTAGTCGACACCGGGTGCTCGGCTAATATTATCTATAAAAGCACC
Organism: Brassica carinata; assembly: GCA_016771965.1. Classification (NCBI taxonomy): domain Eukaryota; kingdom Viridiplantae; phylum Streptophyta; class Magnoliopsida; order Brassicales; family Brassicaceae; genus Brassica; species Brassica carinata. Next base: position 28,141,138 of record CM028690.1, read on the forward strand.
CTCGAGAGGATGGGCGTCGATCTAAGCATCCTTACAGATGACCCCAGCCCAGTATTCGGACTCTCAGGGGAAGTTATGACCCTCGGTTCGATAACCTCTCAATCAGAGCGGGGCGTCGCTAAAAGCGTGGAATTCGGGTGATCGATGGTCCAACATCATACAACGCGATAGTTGGAACACCTGGCTAAACTCCATGAAGCGATCCCATCGACATTCCACCTATGCCTCAAGTTCCGACACCATTCGGTCGAAACAATACATGGTAGTCGCGAACAGCGCAAATCTACCTCATTACCGAACTAAAACGGAAAAATTCCGAAATCGAGACCTCTCGGAAAAAGCAAACGATTCACGATTCGCCGGAAACTTTCTGGCAGTCCCAAAGAGCTGAGGCCCTGGAAGGGAAGCGTGAACCAACCTGCGAACCGGTGGTCTCAATCTGCCTCGGCGATTCCTTCCGGAGCGGTGCGTCAAAATCGGGAACCTAACGATCGCTGAGCAGATCAAGCAAAAAAGAACCTCGAATGCGTTAAGCGGGCTGCGGAGGACATGCCGAATTGACATTAGCGTAACATTTCACGAGCTTAACATCGGCCCGACTTACAAACCGTAAAAGCAAAAGAGGCGAAAGCTGGGACCTGGCGTGCCACCGCAGTCAACGAGGAAGTCGAAAAACTCCTCAAAGTAGGGTCGATAACAGAAGTCAGGTATCGGACTGGCTTGCCAACCCTGTCGTGGTAAAAAGAAGCGGCAAGTGGCGAGTCTGTGTCGATTTCCGCGGATCTGAATAAAGCCTGTCAAAGGATTGCTTCCGCTCCACACATCGACCGACTGGTCGAAGCAACCGCTGGAAACAAGCTTCTGTCATTCATGGGCGCTTTTCGGATACAATCAGATCATGATGAATCCCGACCCTGAAAAACTGCATTCATCACAGACCGGCGGAGCGATATTGCTACAAGGTAATGCCTTTCGGTCTTAAAAGCGGGTGTAACATATCAGCGACTTCGTCAACAAAATGTTTGCGAGCAACTTCGGAAAAACTATGGAAGTATACATCGATGATATGCTCGTAAAATCTCTTGGCGAACACGATCATATAGCCCACCTAGAGGAATGTTTTGCGACTCAACCAGCATAACATGAAACTCAACCCGCGAAATGTAGATTCGCGGTGGCATCGGAGAATTCTTTGTATACCTCGTAGCGTATCGCGGAATCGAGGCCAACCCTAAACAAATCGGCGCACTGATAGAGATGGCCTCCCGAGAACCAAGCGAAGTCCAGAGGCTAACCGAAGAGTCGCGGCTTTGAACCGTTTCATCTCGCTCCACGGATAAGTGCCTACCGCTTTACGAAACATTGAAGGGAAACAAGAAGTTCGAATGGTCGAGCAATGTGAAAAAGCTTTCCAACAGTTGAAACATTACCTGGCCACTCCACCAGTCCTCGCAAAACCGGTGGAAGGTGAACCTCTTTTCCTCTATATCGCAGTTTCATAGCGGCAGTCAGTGGCGTCTTGATCACGAGAAGAGCGGCGAACAAAGCCAATCTTTTACGTAAGCAAGGCGTTACTGGATCGCGAAGCTTCGATACCGCTAATGGAAAAATTAGCATTCGCGCCATAACCTCGCAAGAAAACTAAGACCATATTTCCAGTCTCATACTATAGTGGTTCTCACCGCGTTCCCTTCGCGGATAATCCTGCATAGTCGAGTCAATCCGGTAGGCTCGCAAAATGGGCAATCGAACTGAGTGAATCTGACGTCGAATATCGCCTAAGGACATGTGCAAAGTCCCAAGTACTTGCGGATTTCTTAGTAGAGTTACCCACTAGAAGCATGACTAACGAGGAACCAAACTCAACTTGGGTTCTCCACGTCGATGGATCTTCATCCAAACAAGGATCCGAATTGAATACGACTCACCTCTCCTAACGGGAAATCCTAGAACAGTCTTTCGATTGGCTTTTCATGCTTCAAACAATGAGGCAGAATCTGACACTTTCGTTGCAGGCTTGCGGCTAGCCCATGGGTTAAAATCCGTAATCTTCAAACACTACGATTCTCAGTTAGTCGCCAATCAATACGGCGGAGAATATGAGGCAAGAGAGCGAAAGGATGGGCGCATATCTAAAACTTCGTCAAGAACTGGCTCGAAATTTTGACCAGTTAAGCCCTGACCAGAATTCCTCGCTCGGAAAAGCGTCCAGGCCGGCCTTGGCTGCCCTCGCCTCAGCTCAGATCCAGGGCTCCAAAGAGTAATTCTGGTGAATTCATCGAGCATCAAGCATCGGACCACCAGTGGTCGTCAATCTAATCGGGGCGAGATTGAAGATCGGAAGAAGTCGAGGATCAACCGAAGCGGATGTGAACCCAACCGAGTATGGCTGCGACAGACCATGGATAGAACCAATCCGAGCCTATATCGTGAATGGAACCTTACCGCCCGAAAAATGGAAATGCGTAATGTGAACCCAAGCGGCGCGATGCGTCCACGATAGAGGAGAAATTTATAAGTGGTGTTTCTCTGGTCCTCTCATGACATGCAGAAGGGGAAAGGGCGAGAAGAATCATGGAAGAGGTCCATTCTGGATCATGCGGAAATCATTCTGGCGGAAGATCTCGGGTCAAAATCAAACGCCACGGTTATTATTGGCCAACCATGGTAAAAGACTGCAGAAATTAGCCCAGAAGTGCGAAATGCCAAAGGCATGCTCCAACAATCCATCAACCCGCTGAGATCCTCTCCTCAATCTCGCCCCTATCCTTTCATGCGATGGTCCATGGACATCGCCGACCTATGCACCCATCAAAACAAAAGCGCTTCCTCCTGGTCCTACGAATTTCTTTTCCAAATGGGTAGAAGCAGAATCCTACGCAAGTATCAAAGACACACAAGTCGAGAACTCGGCCGGAAACATATCATAACTAGACATGGGGTCCCGCATCTAAATCGAACATATAATGGATCTCAATTTATCTCTGCTCGATTCGAAGCATTCTGCTAAAAATGGAAAATAATGACTTACAAAGTCAACTCCCAGATATCCCAATGCAACGGACAGGCAGAAACCATCAACAAAACCGCCCTTGAAGGACTCAAGAAACGCCGACGCCAAGAAGGGGCGGCAAGGAGCTCGAAGGAGTTCTTTGGTCGATCGATAACCCCAAGAAGACGGCTACTGGTTAAACTCCATTCCTCGCTATTGAACGGAATGTATGATCCCCGGAAGTAGAATTCCCGAGTACGGAGAAGATTCTTCCCGAAGAGAGGATTTAAACGACGCTATGATGCAGGACAATCTCGATCTCATCAATGAACGCGACCAGGCACTCATTCAATCCAGAATTACCAGCACCGCCGCAAGGTACTACAACTCAAACGCACGCCATCGCAGGTTCAAAGAAGGCGATTTAGTCTTACGCAAAGTCTTCCAAAACACTGCCGAATCCAAACGCAGGAAAACTGGGAGCAAACTGGGAAGGACCGCACAAAGTCATAATAGTAGTCCCACCAGGCGATACCAAATCGCAAACATGCAAGACATCAAAATCCCGAACTTGAATGCGATGCACCTCAAAAATACTACCACTAAGCGATAAAGCGTGGTACAAAAGAACTACTGAGATGGCTTGATCCCAGACAAAGTGCGTGAGGCAACTTCGCCAACCGGTAGTTCAGCTATCCCCAATTTAAAAAGGGGGTGAATGCGTATGTCATTATACTCCCACAAATTTGAAGACTCTAAAATTTTGAAACTTTTCCGACTTTTCAAAATCAGCGAAGCGGCCACAACAGCGGATCTAGTATCCACTAGCGATTATCACATCCAAAACAAATCGGGATGGCCAACACTTCCGCGAAGCGTGAATGTAGGCGCTTCTCCACAGGTCAAACTTAGCGACCCCTTGGTCCAGCGTCCAAGAAACAACAGTTTTCTGGCTGCGAACATTAGCAAAGACATCCCCAAAGCCATGGCGTTTCAACACGAGATCGCGGCATAAGGAAAAAACCGACCGGCTGCGAGGCGTCATAGCGCTTGAAGGACATTCTTTCCATAAAACATTGCGAGCGAAATCTTAGTCTCTGAAAATCTAAGCGCACCTCAAAGCGGTATCATTTTCGTTGTTGCTGATCACAACAAAGCGAACTCTAGCGTCTAAGCGGACAAATAGCGCCGCCCGAGGGTAGGCTCTCTTACATCCGACAAGGATAAACATAGCGGCGCTATAAAAGAAATCCAAAATTTTGGTCTAGCTCCGTAAAAGAAGTAGCTTCGACTCCGCTTAAACAAATCATATAAGGCGACAACAATTGCGGTTTTAAATGAGTGCAGTCAGGTTAAAATGTAAACAGGCAAAGCAGCCGATTTGTCATCGCCAAAAGCCTCAGTCGAGAGTAAACCTAGGTCTTGCCTAAAGCCAGCAGCTGGATCTTGACATCTCACAAACATAGTATGGTATCACGAGATCAAAATTTGTCTCTTCACTTAAGCCTATTAGTTTCACGGGTTTTCAGTAAATCGGTAAACGCGGAAAATCTAAACTTTATCGCGGAACAATAGATCGGTGATCATCGGGAACTAGGAATGAGGCGACAACTCACACCCTCTTGCTCATACTTCAAAAAGAAGTTCATAAATGTCAGCGTTTCATAGATTGAGACTGCGAAATTCAAACAAAACCCCAAAAAGGGCGAGGATTGAAGCCACCAATGGCCAGTCCGTAAATACATCATGGCCTCTTAGCGGCGAAACACATAAAAGCGAAATCCCGAAGGGATTGATAAACCTAGGCGGCTCGGGGCGTCATCTTCATCCTCACTCCGACATGGATAGCCTCGCCGTCGCCTCCCTCGGTCGCATGTCGCCCTACCGCCTGTCGGCGCCAACCTGCGCAATCTTCTCCCTTGCGCTCCTGATCTTCTGAGTCTTGGGAGGTGGAGCAAGGTACGATTGGCTTGCAGGCGGCAAGGATTGAATCGAAATCTCCCTCGGTGGCGCCCACTCTCCTTTGGGGCGATAATCTGGCTTCCTCCAAGCCCAAAGAAGGGCCTCTCGTTACCTCGAAGCAACTCGAACTCATTCAAACTCCTCGATCCCCGCTAAAGCCAAGTCCTCTTGCGGATGGCTATCAAGGACTCAAACAGGATGGCCATCCTCGTCGAGCGACCAAAAAAGTGCGTCGCGGGCATTGGCATCCTCCGAGGATCTACGGGCATTCATCTCTTGTGATTGAACCTTCTCACGAAGGCGGACTTCAGAGGATTTACTCCTCTTCTCTTTCTTAGCTGAGTAGCGAACTTCGCGGTCTTCCCAGGTCGCTCAAGATCGCGATCGAACCTCAAGCTGGGGCGTCGGGCAGCATGGGTGTCCTCGACGATCGCAATGCAGCCTTAGTGCGCTTCAGCTTCTGCGGCGACTCCGGTTCAGCCGATAGGCGAATGACTTCCGACCCTTTTCGCCAAGCATTCCGTCAATCAGCGACACAAACTGCCGCAAAAGGAAGGAGTAAGTATCATCGTAAAAAGCGGTGCAAAATTGCGGATAAATTAAAATCGAACCTTGGCGATGGCCAGCGCCAGCGGCTCGGGAGTTAAGCTTTCCTCGCTCTTAGCACCCGCTTCTTTTTAGCTCGGGCCCGCGCCAGCCCTTGCCCTTCCTTGGACAGGCGGCACCAGCGCTGGCAGTCCCAAAGGCGAGTTCCCTCTTCGCCGGGGAAGAGGTGCAGATTCTCGCGTCCTCTCTTCGGAGATCCGATCGAACAGTCGAAGAACCCGATGGATGGATCTGAACATCAAGAGTCGTTCGGGAACAATAACCCCTTCAGTAGGCGGGAGGGAATCAGATGGGACCGGGGCTGGGAACCGAAGGAGCAGGCAAAAGAGTTGGAGCGGAAGGAACATCGAGGCGTCTCAGTCCTCGCCGCTTTGAGCCTTCGCACTACCGGGATAAGCTTAGCCTTGAAAGAATCAAACCCATCAATGAGGCCGGGTAGCCTCCTGCGACCTGAGCGGCGGGACTTGGCTGGCGGAACCGGCGAGCTTGGCGGCCTCACCCATCTTAACATCAGAATCATTCTTTTCAACTTGGGATGAAGACATTTTCTTTCTTGAGAGAAGAAGAGAATTTGAAAAGATGTGAAGAATGAAGGAAGGCTGGCTATTTATAAGACAAAGGGGTGATGACACAGGTTTCCTGCGGAAAAATCCTTAGCCGAAAATTTCGATTTTCAAAAATTCAAATCACCGCCCGTAAAATCGTCTCCGATCTTACGAGCTGGGGGCTAACTGTTGGGGTCAAAAGCGGTTATCTCGAAATCTCTGACTAAAGATCGCTAAACTTCGAATATTTCCCGCTGAGCGACTAGCGGGGAAAGATCGAGCAAAAACCACGGACGGAAGGGCGACCGAAGCGCCGGCGCATGCGGGCAGCGGGCGGCCTGGCGCCAGCGGCACCCGGCCTGGCGCGTGACTGGGGGCGGGCGACCTGGCGCGGCGACAGCGGAATTCGACCTGGCGGGTTCCGACTGGCCGGCGGCACGATGCGCCCGGGCCTGGCGCCAGCGGCACCCTGGCCTGGCGCCGGTCCACGGCCTAGTCCTGGTCTCGGTCCCATCGTGCTTCGGTCTGATCCCATCTTGGCTTGTTCGGATCAATCCTCGTGAGTTTGGTACAATCAAGGCTACGGAATAAACATTTTTCGATTCGGTTGGAATCATCCTCGATGTTTTCGATAGAAACTAGAGGATTGGATTTCTCGTAGAAGACATCGTATAAAACAAAGATCGATTAACTTGAACATCGATCCTTTAAGCTATCTGGTTTATTCTTGAGAGATCGTCTTCAGAAATCGTATATAAAGCGTTTAACGACTTAAGACAAGTCCACATACTTACTACGATTTTTCAGAATTCAGGCCCAATCAGGCTATGACGGTTTATCCGATTTCCCGAAACGTCGGATAAACATCAAGTCACCGGAAGATAGCGGAAAACTCGAGGATAATTACGAAGACCGACGAAAATGGAACATTTCCTGAAGAGATAAGCTTGGGCCCAAAGGCGAGGTCCATCATCCTAAGGCAAACCGACCTAGGAGTGGTTATATAAGGAGAACAAGAGCAGAGGAGAAGGGAATCCGAAAATTAGACTTAGAGCATCCTGCTAGCTTAGAAGAACTAGGGTTTAGGTGGTTAGACTAGCGGAGCAAGGCTTAGGGCGTTTGGCTGCCTGCGACTCTATCTTTTTCTTTAATCATAAAATCTCTCGACTTTGGAGAATCCTTGTACTCGTTTCTTTCATCTAATAAAACGCCTTCGGGCAAATATTACAATTCCCATCTTTGTCTTCTGTTTACTTTATCGATTTCGTGTGGAACGCAGAGAATCCGGACCATCAAGGAAAGTCGGGTTTACTTGGCTTTCCTCCGCAATCTTATTTATCGGAAATTGACGGTGTGAATTTCGGTTCCCACAATCATCATCCTCTTTAATGATTGCATTTAGATTAAGCATAGGCTTGCATTCCCTCTGTTTCATGGTCACTTAGAACTGGTTCGACAATCTTATATACTACATCATTTGATTAGGACCCTAGAAAAGTTCTATCATCAGCCCCCCAGCCCGTAAGATCGGAGACGATTTTGCGGGCGAATGGTTAGAATTTTCTGAAAATCAAAATTTTCGGCTAAGGATTCTTTTCCGCGAGAAACCTATGTCATCTCCCCCCCCCTTTTCTTATAAATAGCCAGCCTTCCCTTCTCATTCTTCACATCTTTTCAAATCCTCTCTTCTTCTCTCTCAAGAAAGAAAATGTCCTAATCCCAAGTTGAAAAGAATGATTCTGATGTTGAGATGGGCGAGGCCAGCCAAGCTCCATCGGTTCCGGCCAGCCAAGCTCTGGCAGTTCCGGCCGTTCAGGACGCTACTCCGTCCCTCATTGATGGGTTTGACTCTTTCAAGGCTAAGCTATCCAGGCGCAGTGCTGCGAAAGGCTCAGAGCGGGCGAGGACTGAGACGCCCGATGTTCCTTCCGCGGCTCTAACTCCTTTGCCTTTTCCTCCGATCTCTTTGCCTGCTCCTTCGGCCTCTTTGCCTATTCTTCCGGTTCCTAGCCCCGAAGTCCCACCCGATGCCCTCCTTCCTGCGGAAGGGGCTACTGTTCCTGAACAGATTCTTGATGTTCAGGTCCATCCATCGGGTTCTTCGACTGCTCCGATCGTGATCTCCGGAAGAGAGGATGCGATAGAATCTACACCTCTTCCCCTGGCGAAGAGGGAACTTGTCTTGGGACTGCCAGCGGCTGGTGCCGCGCCGTTGCCCAATGGAAGGGCTGTTGGGGTCAAAATCGGTCAATGACGAAATCGTCACCCGAAAATCCTCGAAAGAAAAGCCAAGCGACGATCAAAGCCAAGAAACGGGTCGTCGCCGATAAAACTCACGGAAGGCTCGTCCACTCCCATCTGGCGCCAGCGGCGGGGTCCTGGCGCCCATCCGTCGCGATCATCTCATGATCTCGGGCAATGGCGGCATCTTGGTCCCTTGAAACCCATGTCGGATCGTCCAGAGATCTACAATGAGTCTTCGTAAAGCCTTCCGATTGTTTAAAAGATTCATCTTTTAACACATCTAAAGCTTCAACCACATTGCTCGCATCCTCGGCGGCGGAAAATCTACAAATCCAAGTCCATCTCAAATCCGATACTCGCGGAATCTCGTTGGATTAAAGCGATTATCTCGAAATCTACTGCTAAAGACCTTCCCAAACTCAAAAGATTTCCATAAGCGACTGGCGGAAAGATCGAACAACAAAACCCATAGGCGGCAAGATGGCCTGGCACGGCGGCGCGTCCGCAGCGAGCGACCTGGCGCCAGCGGCACCGACCTGGCGCCCGGCGACGCAGCGGGGCGGGCTGGCCTGGCGCCGGCGGCACGCTGGACGCTGGCTGGCCTGGCGCCGGCAGCACCGGCCTGGCGCCGGGCGCACGCTGGACGCTGGTCGGCCTGGCGCCAGCGGCACCGACCTGGCGCCGGCGGCACGCTGGACGCTGGTCGGCCTGGCGCCGGGCGCACGCTGGACGCTGGTCGGCCTGGCGCCGGGCGCACGCTGGACGCTGGTCGGCCTGGCGCCGGGCGCACGCTGGACGCTGGTCGCCTGGCGCCGGGCGCACGCTGGACGCTGGTCGGCCTGGCGCCGGGCGCACGCTGGACGCTGGTCGGCCTGGCGCCGGCGGCACGCTGGACGCTGGTCGGCCTGGCGCCGTCGCCACCGGCCTGGCGCACCCGGCCTGGCGCCGGGCGCACGCTGGACGCTGGTCGGCCTGGCGTCGGTCTGTGGCCCTCGTTCGGTCTCGGTCCTATCGTGCCGGTTCGATCCCATCTTAGCTTGTTGGATCAATCTCGCCAAGTTTGAGTGCGATCCGCGGTTATTCGAACACCACTATCTCGACTATGCGAGGTGAGATTCGCCGAACACGAAACCTTCAAAGACCGTCCTTTGAAAAACCGTAAAAGCCTAAATGGCCCAGCGTGGCCAAAGCATTACGTCACGATTTTCGAAAAGGAAGGATAACTATGACGGTTTATCTTTATCCTCACATAGGAGATAAATCTCAAGTTTCAGAAGATAAATGTCAAGTTTCAGAAGATAAATGTCAAGATTTCGAAGATAAATGTCAAGTTTCGATAAACCGCAGTTGGGCGAAAATGGAAAAAGCCGACTCAGCCAGCGAGAAGATAGACCGTCTTAGGAGCAGTATATAAGGAGAGCTTTGAGCAAGAAGCAAACCAGATCACAAAAACTCCCGAGCACTTAGAGCAACTTAGGCATTATTTTCCGTTTTACTAGCTAGCTGCGACTCAACTAGGTTAGAACTTAGGTTGCTAGACTAGCGAACTTGCCGACAGCTCCTGTAGCGAGGCTCTTACCTGTTGTTCAGCAGCAAGCAGCGGATCCGGAAATAAGATCTTTTGCTCCATTCTTTGTTCTTACGATTTTTATTTCGTTTTCATATTTTCTTCGACTGCTCGATCGTGATCTCCGGAAGAGAGGATGCGATAGAATCTACACCTCTTCCCCTACGGAGGGAACTTGTCTTGGGACTGCCAGCTGCTGGTGCAGCGCCGCTGCCCAATGGAAGGGCTGTTGGGGTCAAAATCGGTCAATGACGAAATCGCCACCGAAAATCCTCGAAGAAAAGCCAGCGACGATCAAAGCCAAGAAACGGGTCGCCGCCGATAAAACTCACACGAAGGCTCGTCCACTTCATCTGGCGCCAACGGCGAGGGTCCTGGCGCCCATCCGTATGCATCATCTCATGATCTCGGCAATGGCGCATCTTGGTCCCTTGAAACCCATGTCCCGATCGCCCGAGATCTACAATGAGTCTTCCGTAAAGCCTTCCCGATTGTTTAAAGATTCATCTTTTAACACATCTAAAGCTTCAACCACATTGCTCGCATCCTCGGCGGCGGAAAATCTACAAATCCAAGTCCATCTCAAATCCGATACTCGCGGAATCTCGTTGGATTAAAGCGATTATCTCGAAATCTACCGCTAAAGACCTTCCCAAACTCAAAGATTTCCGCAAACGACTCGACGGGGAAAGATCGAACAACAAAAACCCATAGACGGCAAGATGGTTTGGCACGGGCGGCACGCTGGACGCTGGTCGGCCTGGCGCCGGGCGCACGCTGGACGCTGGTCGGCCTGGCGCCGGGCGCACGCTGGACGCTGGTCGGCCTGGCGCCGGCGGCACGCTGGACGCTGGCTGGCCTGGCGCCGCAGCACTCGCCTGGCGCCGGGCGCACGCTGGACGCTGGTCGGCCTGGCGCCGGGCGCACGCTGGACGCTGGTCGGCCTGGCGCCGGGCGCACGCTGGACGCTGGTCGGCCTGGCGCCGGGCGCACGCTGGACGCTGGTCGGCCTGGCGCCGGGCGCACGCTGGACGCTGGTCGGCCTGGCGCCGTCGCCACCCGGCCTGGCGCACCCGGCCTGGCGCCGGGCGCACGCTGGACGCTGGTCGGCCTGGCGTCGGTCTGTGGCTCGCTCGTCTCGGTCCTATCGTGCCGGTTCGATCCCATCTTAGCTTGTTCGATCAATCCACGAAGTTTGGTACGATCACGCTATTCCGAACACCACTATCTCGACTATGCGAATTGAGATTCCTTCGAAACACCGAAACCTTCAAAGACCGTCCCAAAACCGTAAAAACGCCTAATGGTCTAACGCGGCCAAAACGCCCATGCATTTATTTTCCTCGAAAAGGAAGGATAACTATGACGGTTTATCTTTATCCTCACATAGGAGATAAATCTCAAGTTTCCAGAAGATAAATGTCAAGTTTCCAGAAGATAAATGTCAAGATTTCAAGATAAATGTCAAGTTTCGATAAACCACGAAGTTGGACGAAAATGGAAAAGCCCGACTCAGCCCGCGAAGATAGACCGCCTTAGGAGCAGTATATAAGGAGAGCTTTGAGCAAGAAGCAAACCAGATCACAAAAACTCCCGAGCACTTAGAGCAACTTAGGCATTATTTTCCGCTTTTACTAGCTAGCTGCGACTCAACTAGGTTAGAACTTAGGTTGCTAGACTAGCTTAACTTGCCGACAGCTCCTGTAGCGAGGCTCTTACCTGTTGTTCACGCTTAAACGCTGATTCGAAATAAGATCTTTTGCTCCATTCTTTGTTCTTACGATTTTTATTTCGCTTTCATATTTTCTTTTCGTCGCATTGATTGGTCGTAGCGCCCAGCAGATATCCGAGACCTTCAGGGAAGGCTTGGTTCACTTGGCTTTCCTCCAAATCAACTTAATTTGGCGGTCGCGAATTCGGTTCCCACAAGGGCAAGGGCTGGTGCGGCATCCGGAGCAGAAAGGAAGCGGGGTGCAAAGAGCGAGGAGGGCGAACTTTCAGAGCCGTTGGCGTCATCGTTCAAGGTTCGATTTGTCCGTAATTCTTGCACCGTTTTTCGCGATGATACTTACTCTTCTTTTCCTTTTGCGGACAGTTTGTGTCTCTGATTGTGGAATGCTTGGTGAGTCTTGGGTGGAAGTCATTTGTCTATCGAAGGAACTGGAGTAAATCGCGAAGCTGGCGTACTAAGGCTGCATTGCGGACTGGCGAGGACACCCATGCCGCCCGAGGCGTCCCAGCTTGAGGTTAAGTATCAGCGCGATCTTGGCGTGACCTTGGGAAGACGGCGAGTTCGTTACTCAAGGTGAAGAAGGAGAAGAGCAAATCCTCGGAAGTCCGCCGCCTTCAGCGAAGATCCAGACTCATGAGAGATGAACACCGTAGATCCTCGGAGGTTGCCGATGCCAGCGACTTCTTTTTGGTCGTCGGCGAGGATGGCCACCCTGTTTGAGTCATTGATAGCCATCCGCCAAAGAGGACTTGTCTTTAGCGGGGATGAGAGTTTGAGCGAGCTCGAGTTTCTTCGAGTAGCGAGGCCCGTCTTTGGATTTGGAGGAGGCCAGACTATCGTCCTGCAAAGGAGTGGGCGCCACCGAAGAATTCGATTCAATCCTTGCCGGCCTGCAGGCGGAATACACCCTGCGGCCGACCTCCGAAGACTCAGAAGATCAGGAGCGCGGGAGAGGATGCGAGGCTGGCGTGGGCGAGGCGGGTAGTGGCGATGATCTCGACCAGGGAGGCGGCGGCGAGCTATCCCTATCAGCGGTGAGTTCGAGGATGAAGGTGGCGCTCCAGGGCGTCTATTTATCAATCCCTTCGGGATTTTATATGTGTTCGGCCGTAAAGAGGCCATGATGTATTTAGGGACTGGCGTTGGTGGCTTGAATCCCTGCCCCTTTTCGGGGTTTTGTTTGAACTTTTCGGTCTCAATCTATGAAAGCGTTTTTGATTATTTATGGACTTCAGTTTTTGAAGTATGAGAAAGAGGTGTGAGTTGTTCTCATTCCTAGTTCCTGATGATCACCGTACCTATTGTTTGCATAAAGCGAGATTTTCCAGCGGATTACCGATTCTACGCGAGAAGTTCGTGAAACAAATAGGCTTAAGTGAAGAGACAAATTTTGGATCTCGTACCATACTATGTCGTGAGATGTCAAGATCCAGCGTAGCTGGAGTTTAGGAAAGACCTAGGTTTACTCGGACTGAGGCTTTGCGATGACAAATCGGCTTCGTTTTGCTGTTTCGATTTTAACCTGACTTCGTACCGTTTAAAATCCAGCGAATTGTTTATTGACTTATCACGATTTTTTGGTGAGTCGAGCGCTACTTCCTTCTGAAGAGCTAGACCAAAATTTTGGATTTCTTGTATGGCGCTATGTTTATTCTTGTCGGATGTAAGAGAGCCTACCCTTGAAGGGCGGCTATTTGTGCATTTAGGGCGTTAGAGTTAGTTTGTTGTGATCAGCAACAGCGAAATGATACCTTTTGAGGTGCGTTTGTATGTTGAGAGACTAAGATTTCGTTTGCAATGTTTTGCGGAAAGAATGAATGTCAAGGCGTTAGCGGCGTCTCGCGATGCTGAAGGTCGATTTTTTTATGCCGCATTTCGTGATTGAAAGCTGCGGGCTTTGGGGATGTCTTTGCGAATGTTAGCTGCCAGAAAACTGTTGTTTCCGTTTTGGACCGCGGGACCAAGGGGTGGCGTAAATTTGACCAGGGGCGTCTACATTCACTTTGCTTACGTGAAGTGTTGGCCCTCCGAGTTTGTTTTGGATGTGATAATCGGCAGTGGATACTAGATCCGTTGTTGCCGTTCAGTAACTGGCGAAATCGTTGTTTAGAAAGAGTTTTGAAAGTTTCAGAATCTTTGAAATTTGTGGGAGTATCACGGTATCGCACCCACTCCCCTTTAATCGTGGGGATAGCTGAACCCTCGGTTAGCGAGTTGCCTCATGCCCCTTTTGGGATCAAGCCGTCTCGTAGTTCTTTGTATCCGTCACTGTTAGTGATAGTTTTTAAGATGCATCGCGTTCCAAGTTCTTGGGATTTTTACATTTTGCATGTTTGCGATTTGGTATGAACCTGGTCGGACCACTTTTATGACTTTGTATGGTCCTTCCAAGTTCGCTCCCAGTTTTCCTGCGTTTCGTTCGGCAGTGTTTTGGAAGACTTTGCGTAAGACTAAATAGCCTTCTTTGAACCTCGCGATGGCGTGCGTTCGAGTTGTAGTACCGCGGCAGCGTGCTGGTAATTCTGGATTGAATGAGTGCCTGTGCGGCGTTCATTGATGAGATCGAGATTGTCCAGCATCATAGCGTCGTTTAAATCCTCTCTTTCGGAGCTTCTCCATTACTCGGAATTCTACTTCGGGGATCATGCATTCCGTTCATTAGCGAGGCGAATGGGGTTTCACCGTAGCCGTCTCGAGGGAGTTATCGATCGACCAAAGGACTCCTTCGAGTTTCTCGCCCATCGCCCCTTTTGGCGTCTTGGCGCTTTGAGTCCGTCGGGGCGGTCTTGTTGATGGTTTCTGCCTATCCGTTGCATTGCGGATACCGGGAGTTGACTTTTAAATTCAGTATTTTCCACTTTGCAGAATGCTTGAATCGGCAGAGATAAATTGAGATCCATTGTGCATTACAATTTCAATACGGGACCCATATCAGTTATGATTATTTTCCAGATGAAGTTCTCGACTTGTGTGTCTTTGATACTTGCGTAGGATTCTGCTTCTACCCATTTGGAAAAATCCGTGAGGACTAGGAGGCGTTTTGTTTTGATGGATGCATAGGTCCGACAATGTCCATGGACCATCGCATGAAAGGATAGGGGGCGAGATTGAGGAGAGGATTTCAGCGGGTTGATGGATTGTTGGAGCGTGCCTTTGGCATTTCGCCCGAGGCGAATTTCGCAATCTTTATCATGGTTGGCCAATAATATCTGTGGCGTTTGATTTTGACTGCGAGAGATCTTCCGCTAGAATGATTTCCGCATGATCGAGAATGGACCTCTTCCATGATTCTTCTTGCCCTTTCTCCTTAGCATGTCATAGAGAGGACGGGAAGCCATCTATAAATCTCTCCCTCTATCGTGACATACCGTGCGGCAGGTTTCACTTCACGGGCCGCCCATTTTTCGGTGGGTTCCATTCCGATAATGGCAGATTGGTTCTAACCAAGGGCTGTCGCAGCCATACCGGTTTGGTCCGCATCCGCTTCGGTTGATCCTCGACTTCTTCCGCATCTTCAATCTCTCCTCGGATTAAATTGATGACCACTGGTGGTCCGATGCTCGGATGTTCGATGAATTCGACCGGGATAATACTTTTGAGCCCTGGATCTGAGCGAGGTGAGGGCAGCCAAGGCGTCGGCCTGGGCGTTTTCGGCGAGTCGGAACTGGTCGAAACTACAAGCCAGTTCTTGGGCGAGTTTTAGATATCGTCCATCCTGTCCCTTACTTCATATTCTCCGCTGTATTGGTTTACTAGCGAAATTCGCAGTAAAGCGTGAATATTGCAGTTTTTTAATCCATAGGCTAGCCGCAAGCCTGCGGCGAGTCCCGTATTCTGCCTCATTGTTCAAAGCATGAAAAGCCAATTGGAATGACTGTTCTAGGATTTCCCGTTAGGAGGGTGAGTCAATTCCGACTCGGATCCTTGTTTGGGCGAAGATCCGTCGGCGTGGAGGACCCAAGTTGAATTTGGTTCCTCATTAGTCATGTCTCTAGTGGGTAATTCTACCAAGAAATCCGCAAGTACTTGGGACTTTGCACATGTCCTTGGCGATATTGACGTCGTATTCACTTGGATTCGATTGCCCATTTTGCGAGCCTACCGGATTGGCTCGGTGTGCAGGATTATCCGGGTGGGAACATGGTGAGAACCACTATAGCATGAGACTGGAAATATGGTCTTAGTTTTCTTGCTTGAGGTTATGGCGGAATACTAATTTTCCATTAGCGGATATCGAGTTTCCGCATCCAGCAACGTCTTGCTTACGTAAGATTGGCTTTTGTTGGCGTTCTTCGTGATTGGGCGCGCTGACTGCTGTTGCGGAAACTGCGATATAGGAAAAGAGGTTCTCCTTCCCCGGTTTCGCGGCTGGTGGAGTAACCAGGTAATGTTTCAACTGTTGGAAAGCCTTTTCACATTGCTTTCGGACCATTCGAACTTCTTGTTTCCTTTTAATGTTTAGTAAAGCGGTAGGCACTTATCTGTGGGCTGTGAGATGGTTCAAAGCCGTGACTCTTCGGTTAACCTTTGGACTTCGCTTGGTTCTCCGGGAGGCCATCTCTATCAGTCGCGTTCATTTGTTTAGGGTTGGCCTCGATTCGCGATGCGTTACGAGGAATCAGAGGAATTCTCCGATGCCACTGCGAATCTGCATTTCGCGGGTTGAGTTTCATGTTATGCTGGTTGAGTCGTGCAAAACATTCCTCTAGGTGGGCTACATGATCGGTGTTCGTCAAGAGATTTTACTAGCATATCATCGATGTATACTTCCATAGTTTTTCGAGTTGCTCAGCAAACATTCTGTTGGCGAGTCGTTGATACGTTGCCCAGCGTTTTAAGAGCGAAAGGCATTACCTTGTAGCAATACGTTCCGCGGTCTGTGATGAATGCAGTTTTTGGCGGTCGTCGGGATTCATCATGATCTGATTGTATCGGAAAAAGCGTCCATGAATGGCGAAGCTTGTTTCCGCGGTTGCTCGACCAGTCGATCGATGTGTGGAAGCGAAGCAGTCCTTTGGACAGAGCTTTATTCAGATCCGTGAAATCGACACAGACTCCCGCCGTTCTTCTTTTTACCACGACAGGGTTGGCAAACCAGTCTGGATACCTAACTTATGTTATCGACCCTACTTTGAGAGTCTTCGACTTCCTCGTTGACTCTGTTATGCGCTCAGGTCCCAGCTTCGTCTCTTTTGTTTCACGGGTTTGTGAGTGGTCGATGTTAAGTTAAGTGACATGTTACGCTAATGTCGATTCCGGCATATCCCGCAGCCAACCGAGCGTACTGAGGTTCTTTTGGGGCATGCGATGAGCTCTGCTTTTATTGGTTGTGCGGAGGTTAGCTCCGATTCGGCCTTACCGTTAGGAAGAGGAATCGTCGAGGCAAATTGAGACCACCGGTTCGCAGGTTGGTTCCGCGCTTTCCTTCCAGGGCCTCAGCTCTTTGGGACTGCCAGAAGGTTTCGGGCGAGTGAATCGTTTACTTTTAGAGGTCGATTTGAATTTTCCGTTTTAGTTCGATAGCGAGGTAGATCTGCGCTGCTCCGTGACTTCATGTATTGTTTCGACCCGAAGGTGTTGGGAACTGAGGCATAGGTGGAATGTTGATGGGATGGCTCTCATGGAGTTTAGCGATTGAATTCCAACTATCGCATTGTAGGATGTTGGACCATTGATCACCGAGAATTCCGTGTTTTGGCGATGCTCCGGCTTTGACTAGGAGGTTAGTCGAGCGAGTCATAATTTCTCGAGTCGAATACTGGGCTGGGGTCATCTGTAAGGATGCTTAGATCGGCGCCATCCTCTGAGGGTGCTTTTATGAATAATATTGGCGAGCATCCGTTGTCGACTAATACCGCGCTCGTCAATATCCTGGATCGTGAGTTATTACGAGGAGATTGTTGTGAGTTTGGCCATACTGGCGTTGCTCGATCCTCGAAAGATATGATATTTGGGCTGTGAGAAGAAGCCATACTGAACCCGATCGATTGGTGGTTTCGAGTTAGAAAACCACCAAACAAGAACTGCTTGATTCTCTAACTTCGAAAACCACCAATCGTCGAAGTTCAGTATGACTTCTTCGTCAGCCGCAACATGCATTATCTTTTCGAGGATCGAAAGCAACCCGTGCAGTCCAAACCTCTGCAGATCTCCTCGTAATAGAACTCACGATCCAGGATATTGGCGTAGCAAGGGTATTGAGTGCGACACGGATGCTCGTAATATTATCTAAAAGCACCCTGAGAGAGGATGGGCGTCGATCTAAGCATCCTTACAGATGACCCCAGCCGGTATTGGACTCTGGGATAAATTATGACCCTAAACTCACTAACCTCTATAGGCCAAGGAGATCGCCAAAACCGCAATTCCTGGTGATCAATGGTCAACATCTACAATGCGATAGTTGGAACTCCCAGCTAAACTCCATGAGGCGATCCCATCAACATTCCACCTATACCTCAAGTTCCCAACACCTTTGAGTGAAACAATACATGGAAGTCGCGAACACCATCTACCGGCCCAAGGAGAAAAACTCTGAAATCAAACCTCGGAAAAGGCAAGCGATTCACGACTCGCGGAAACCTTCTGGCAGTCCCAAAGCTGAGGCCTGGAAAGGCGTGAACCAACCTCGCGAACGGTGGTCTCAATCTGTCACCGGCGATTCTTTCGGAGCGGTGTGTAGAATCGGAGCTAACCTCAGCGAACCAATGGCGAGCTCGCCATGCCTCAAAAGAACCTCGATGCGTTGGCGTGGGCTGCGAGGATATGCCGAGAATGCGACATTAGCGTAACGTGTCACGAACTTAACATCGACCCAACTCACAAACCCGTAAAACAAAAGAAACGGCGAGGGATCTGGCGTGCCACCGAGTCAATGAGAAGTCGAAAGACTCCTCAAAGTAGGGTCGATAACAGAAGTCAGGTATCGGACTGGCTTGCCAACTGTCGTGGTAAAAGAAAAAGCGGCAAGTGGCGAGTCTGTCGATTTCACGGATCTGAATAAAGCCTGTCCAAAGGATTGCTTCCGGCTCCCACACATCGACCGACTGGTGAACAACCCGAGGAAACAAGCTTCTGTCATTCATGGGCGCTTTCGGATACAATCAGATCATGATGAATCCGGCGACCGTGAAAAACTGCATTCATCACGACCCTGGAGCGTATTGCTACAAGGTAATGCCTTCGGTCTTAAGCGCAGTGCAACATATCAGCGACTTCGTCAACAAAATGTTTGCCGAGCAACTTCGGAAAAACTATGGAAGTATACATCGATGATATGCTCGTAAAATCTCTTGGCGAACACAGTCATATAGCCCACCTAGAGAATGTTTTGCGACTTCGACCAGCATAACATGAAACTCAGCCGGCAAAATGTGATTACGGTGGCATCGGGAGAATTCTCGGATACCTATGTCGGCGAATCGAGGCCAACCTAAACAAATCGGCGATGAGAATGGCCTCCCGAGAACCAGCGAAGTCAGGAGGCTAGGAAGAGTTGCGACTTTGAACGTTTCATCTAGCTCCATGGATAGGTGCCTACCGTTTTCACGAGACATTGAAGGAAACAAGAAGTTTGAATGGTCGAGCAATGTGAAAAAGCTTTCAACAATTGAAACATTACCTGGCCACTCCACCAGTCCTCATAAAACCGATTGGAAAGGTGAACCTCTTTTCCTCATATCGCGGTTTCATAGCGGTCGGTGAAGCGTCTTGTCACGGGGAAGCGAACAAAACCAATCTTTTGCGTAAGCAAGGCGTTACGGATCGCGAGCTTCGATACCTAATGGAAAATTAGCATTGGCTGTCATACCGGCAAAACTAAGACCATACTTCCAGTCTCACTGCTATAGTAGTTCTCACCACGTTCCGCTGCGGATAATCCTGCATAGTCGAGTCAATCGATAGGCGCAAAATGGGCAATCGAACTATCGGCGTCGAATATATAAGCCGAAGGGCGTGTGCAAGTCCCAAGTACTAGCGGTTTCTTGGTAGAGTTACCCTTAGAAACATGACTAGCGAGGAACCAAACTCAACTTGGGTCCTCCGTCGGCGGATCTTCATCAAACAAGGATCGAGGAATCGAATCAGACTCACCTCTCCTAGCGGAAATCTAGAACAGTCTTTCCGATTGGCTTTTCATGCTTCAAACAATGAGGAAGAATCTGAAGCACTCGCCATGAGCTTGCGGCTGGCCCATGGGTTAAAATCCGTAATATTCCGCACTGCGATTCTCAGTTAATAAGCCAATCAATACAGCGGAGAATATGAGGCAAAGAGCGAAAGGATGGGCGCATATCTGAAACTTCGTCCAGGAACTGGCTTCGAAAACGGTCGCCCTGACCAAATTCCTCGCTTCGAGCGTCCAGGCGGCGCCTTAATGCCCTCGCCTCATCAGATCCAGGGCTCCAAGAGTAATCGGTCAATTCATCGAGCATCAAACATCGGAACACCGGTAGTGTCGTCAATCTAATCGGGGCGAGATTGAATCGCGGAAGAAGTCGAGATCAGCGAGGGCGGATGTGAACCCGACGGTATGGCTCGCGACAGCCCTTGGTTAGAACCAATCGAGCCTATATGTGAATGGAACCTTACCGCGAAAAATGGTTCGTAAAGTAAAACCAGCGACGCGATGCGTCCGCGATAGAGGGAAATTTATAAGTGGTGTTTCTCTGGTCCTCTCATGGCATCGCGAAAGCGAGAGAATCATGAAGGAGGTCCATTCTGGATCATCGCGGAAATCATTCTGGCGGAAGATCTCTGCGGTTAAAATCAAGCATACGGTTATTATTGGCCAACCATGGTAAAGATTGCGAGAAATGCGGAAGTGCGAAAAATGCAAAGGCATGCTCCAACAATCCATCAACCAGCGGAGATCCTCTCCTCAATCTCGTCCCCAATCCTTTCATCACGATGGTCCATGGACATCGTCGGACCTATCACCCATCAAAACAAAAGCTTCCTCTAGTCCTACGGTTTCTTTTCCAAATGAAAGCAGAATCCTACGCAAGTATCAAGGACACACAAATTCGAGAACCGTGCGGAAACATATCATAACTAGACATGGGGTCGTCACGAAATCTAAGATAATGGATCTCAATTTATCTCTACTCGATTCGAAGCATTCTGCGAAAAATGGAAAATCGACTTACAAAGTCAACTCCCAGATATCCGCAATGCAATGGACAGGCAGAAACCATCAACAAAACCGTCCTTGGCGGACTCAAAAGCGCTAAGGCATGAAGAGTGGAGAGGAGATCGAAGAGTTCTTTGGTGCATCATTACAACCCCAAGGCAGACTCACGGTGAAACTCCATTAAGCCCTCGTTTACGGAGCGAATGTATGATCCCGGAAGTAGAATTCCCGAGATGGGAGAAGATTCCTCTGAAAGAGAGTTTAAGCGGCGCTATGATGCTGGACAATCGATCTCATCAATGGCGCCGCTGACCAGGCACTCATTGAATCCAGAATTACCAGCAGCTGCCTAGGTACTACAACAACTCAAGCGTCGCCATCGCGGGTTCAAAGAAGCGATTTAGTCTTCACGAAAGTCTTCCAAAACACTGCGAATAAGCAGCGAAAACGGGAACAAAGCTGGGAAGGACCGTACAAAGTCATAAAGTAGTCCGACCAGGCTCATACCAAATCATAAACATGCAAGGCGTCAAAATCCGAGAACTTGGAATCGATGCACCTCAAAATGCTACCACTAAAAGCGTGGTATAAAGAACTTCTGAGATGGCTTGATCCTAGACAAGAATGCGTAGGCAACTTCATGTCGGCGATTCAGCTATCCCCAATTTAAAAGGGGGTAGTGCGTATACTGCATTATACTCCCACAAATTCGAAGACTCTAAAATTTTGAAACTTTTCGACTTTTCAAAATCAGCGAGAAGCGACCACAACGGATCTAGTATCCACTAGCGATTATCACATCCAAAACAAATCCCGGATGGCCAACACTTCCGCGAAACGCGTGAATGTTGGCCTTCTCCCTGGGTCAAACTTACGCGACCCCTTGGTCAGCGTCCAAAGCGAAAGCGACAGTTTTCTGGCTGCGAACATTAGCAAAGACATCCCAAAGCCATAAGCGTTTCAACCGCGAGATGCGGCATAAGAAAAATCAAGCCTTCAGAGCGATAAGCTAGCGGCGAAGGACATTTTCCGCCAAAACATTACGAGCGAAATCTTAGTCTCTGAACATCTAAGCGCACCTCAAAGCGGTATCATTTTAGTTGTTGCTGATCACAACAAAGCAAACTCTAGCGTCTAAGGACAAATAGCCGCCCTTGAGGGTAGGCTCTCTTACATCCGACAAGGATAAACATAGCTATCAAAGAAATCAAAATTTTGGTCTAGCTCTTAAGTAAAAGGAAGAGCTCACGCTTAAACAAATCATAAGCTGACAACAATTGCGGTTTTAAAGCGGTGCAAATCAGGTTAAAATCGCAAAACGGGCAAAAGCGAACCCGATTTGTCATGGCAAAGCCAGAAGTAAACCTAGGTCTTGCCTAACTAAACCAGCCGGATCTTGACATCTCACAGACATAGTATGGTATCACGAGATCAAAATTTGTCTCTTCCCAAGCCTATTAGTTTCACGAGTTTTTGCATAAATCGGTGGCAGCGGAAAATCTGGCTTTATCACGAACAATAGATGCGGTGATCATCGGGGAACTAGGAATGAGGCGACAACTCCACACCTCTTTCTCATGCCCGAAAAACTGAAGTTCATAAATAAATCAGCGTTTCATAGATTGAGACTCTTGAAATTCAAACAAAACCCCAAAAAGGATTGAAGCCACCAGCGGCCAGTCGGTAAATACATCATGGCCTCTTAAGCGGCGAAACACATAAAAAGCGAAATCGGAAGGTTGATAAACCTAGGCGCTCAGGGCGTCATCTTCATCTTGCGACGGGGACAGCCTGCGCCGTCGCCTCCCTCGAGTCGCATTGTGGGAACCGAAATTCACACCGTCAATTTTAATGAATAAGATGCGGAGGAAAGCCAGAGATTAACTTGACTTTCCTTGAAGGTCGGATTCTGCGACAGCCAACGACAAGTGACGAATAAATCGCGAGAAAAAGTTTTGTTAAGATTTGAGACTGGACCTTAAGAAAGGCTGCCCTCACGTACCCCTTTCGAGGATCAAGTCGGACGTAGTTCAGTTTAGAAAGAATTGAACAAGAATCGAACAGTCTAGGCGGGTTCGATCTAGTATGGCGTCTGTCATAGAAACAGGCATGTCGAAGATAGCGCAGGGTTTCTATGCGAGCTCTTAAGTAAAGAATTGTCCGATCCTTAGAGGAGGCCGAGGAGATTTAAACAGAGGCTGACCAGGCGTTCTAGGCCTGGTTAAATCTAATATGGCGTTGGTCATAGAAGCGGGCATGTCGAAGATAATGCCTAGGTTTCTGTCGCGGAGCTCTGAGTGAAAGTATAGATCCTTCCGAGAGGAGCGTGGGTCTCTTGGAGAAGATAAAACTAGAACAAGAAGTGACCCGGGCGTTCTGAGTCCTGCCTCGCTGGCCTAACCGCCTAAGTTCTAAGTTCTAAGCTAGCAGGATGCTCTAAGTCTCCAATCTAGGATTTTGGATCCCCTTCTCTCCTGCTCTTGCTCTCCTATATACTCTCTAGGTGGTTTGCCTTAGGATGATGGACCTGCGCCTTTGGGCCCAAGTTTATCTCTTGAGAAATATTATTCGTTTTAAATCGATCTTAGTAATTATCCTCGAGTTTTGTGACTTGATGTTTATCGATGTTCAGGAAATGGGATAAACTGTCATAACCTGATTGGGCTTGAATTCTCAAAATCGTAAGTAAGTCCGTGGACTCGTCTTAGAATCGTTGAGCGTTTTATCACGATTTCTCGGAAAGACTATCTTTCTCGTAAAATAAACCGTATAGCCTAAAGGATCGATGTTCAAGTTAATGCGACCTTGTTTTATCGATATCTTATCACGAGAAATCAATCCTTCTAGTTTTTGTCGTAAAACATTGAGGGCGATTCCATTAGAGTCGAAGGATGTTTATTCGTAGCCGTGACCGTCCCAAGCTCATGATGATTGATCCAAACAAGCCAAGATGGGATCAGAGCGAACCGCGATGGGACGAGACCAGGCGGCCGTGTGGCCAGTGCCGGCAGGCGACCGTCGGCCCGGGTGAATGCGCCCGGCGCGAGCCAGCCGTGCGGCGGGTGCGCCCGGCGCCAGGCGAATGCCGCCCGGCGGAGCCAGCCCGTCGCGAGTGCGCGATAGGCGAATGCCGCCCGGCATGAGCCAGCCCGTCGCGGCAGTGCCGCCGGCGCCAGGCAGATGTCGCCCGGCGCCAGGCCAGCCCGTCGCGGCAATTGCCGCCAGCGCCAGGCGAATGCCGCCCGGCAGAGCCAACCCGTCGCGGCAGGTGCCCGCAGCGCCAGGCGAATACCGCCCGGCGCCAGGCCACCCGTGCGGCGAGTGCCGCCGGCGCCAGGCGGCGCCCGCGCCAGAGCCAGCCAGCGTGTCGGGTGCCGCCGGCGCCAGGCGAGATGCGCCCGGCGCCAGGCGGCCAGCGTCCGCATGCCGCCCGGCGTAGGCGAGTGCCGCCGGCGCCAGGCAACCAGCGTCCAGTACGTGCCGCGGCATGCAGGCAGTGCCGCCGGCGCCAGGCGGCCAGCGTCGCAGTGCCGCCGGCGCCAGGCCAGCCGTGTGTCGAGTGCCGCCGGCATAGTCCGGCGCGTGGCGCGTGCGCCGGCGCCAGGCCGGGGTGCCGCCGGCGCCAGGCTGTAGATCTCGGCGAGGGCCGATTTGATATCTTGATCGTTTTCTGGTTCCTCACGGTTTGAAGCGACCTCGAAGTTTGAGGCAGATTCTTTTATGTTTAGGGTTTTGTGGTGATCGAATCTTGATGTCGCTTGGCGGACCCGATCTTTCGGGGACTCTCGTCCGCGCCCGTAGTCTTCGATCTCACAGAGAGTGGATATTCTAATTTGAGAAAATCTCATTATAACTCCTTTTAGAAATTATCCGAGACTTTTGTTTCAAAATACTTTCTAGAGACTTTCAGTCATTGATTCGTCGCGACCGATTTTGACACCAACAGTTAGCCCCAGCTCGTTAGAACCTTGTGATGTTCTTGCGGCGATAAGGTATATATTAGGTAAGATAGGCGGAATCAATGGTTGAAACTCCGTTGAAATGGTAAGATTGGGGCTCGCGCCTTTGAGGCTGCCCTCACGTACCCTTGTTGTAGGGATCAAGCCTTCCGTAGTTGATTTTGGAGTTTAAGACCCTTGTGATCTGTTTTCGAGACTTATATGGTCTGGTTATGTATCATGAGAGACTTTTCGAGCATGATGCTGTTGATGTATTTGTTTTTCGATTATTTATGAACTTCAGTTTTTGAAGTATGAGAAAGAGGTGTGAGTTGTCGTCTCATTCCTAGTTCCCTGATGATCACCGTACCTATTATTGTTTGCATAAAGCGAGATTTTCAGCGGTTTGATTCTGTGAAGGATTAGGTAAAGCGAATAGGCTTAAGTGAAGAGACAAATTTTTGGATCTCGTATACCATACTATAATGCGTGAGATGTCAAGATCCAGCGTGGCTGGGTTTAGGGCAAGACCTAGGTTTACTCTCGGACTGAGGCTTTGCGATGACAAATGCGGCTTCGTTTTGCCTGTTTGCGATTTTAACCTGACTGTGCCGTTTAAAATCCGAATTGTTGTCGGCTTATATGATTTGTGCGAGTGGTCGAGCTACTTCCTTCTGAAGAGCTAGACCAAAATTTTGGATTTCTTGTATAGCTATGTTTATCCTTATCGGATGCAAGAAGCCTACCCTTGAAGCTATTTGTCTGTTTAGGGCGTTAGAGTTAGTTTGTTGTGATCAGCAACAGCGAAATGATACCAATTAGAGGCATGTTACCGTTTAGAGGTGTGTTTGTATGTTTGAGTTCTAGAGGCGAGGATTTAGTCTGCAGGCGTTTTGAGAAAGAATGTCCTTGCGTTAGCGGCGTCTAGTGCTGAAGGTCGAGTTTCCCTTGTGCGCATTTGGTGGTTGAAATGGTGCGGGCTTTGGAGATATTTTGCGAATGTTAGCAGCCAAAACTGTTGTTTCGGTTTAGGCCAGAGACCAAGAGGTCGCGTAAGTTCGACCAGGAGAAGCGTCCACATTCACAGTGCCGTGAAGTGTTGGCCTTCGGGATTTGTTTGTATTTATTAGGATGACTCGTATAACTCTTGGAGCCTTGTCGCAGTGTTTCTTTTCATGCGGTACGGTATAGAACTTAATCGATTGGCGATGAGTTTGAATCTTCCGTTAACCATATGGTTGTTAGGACTGAGTTTTGGTATGGAGAGTTTATCGGATTTCGATTCTGGGTTATCACGACAAATTGCTTGCGTAATAGTCACTGGCGTTCTATGAACAAATGCGTGGATTGTTGTTTTAGCCGTTAAGTGATTGAAGCGGTGATCGCTCAGTAGCTTTGGATTGGCATGGAGGCTAGATTCAGCCGTATCGCCAAGAAGTTGTTTGGTAAGATCAGACCATGACCCTTATTAAGGTCATGTTAGTTCTGATTGTCCTTAATGGGGATGCGAATTTAGGTCCGGGCTTCACGGAAGAGTAGTTGGCGAGGCCAAATAAGCGTTGCCGAGATAGACATGCCAAGCATAGCGGAGTTTTCTGAGTTACGGCTGATGGCTTTTAGAAGCGATCTTCCACTTTAGGTTTCAGTTACACGATGAATGGTTCGTATAAAAATTTTTTGTTATCTGAAAGTAATGGATGACGGTTTCATGGAGATAGAAAATGCGCAGATTATTAAAGTAGCGATGTTTCCGCGGATTACGGGGAGATGTTTCGCTATGATTTCGACCTTTGGACGAAGCTGCTTGAACTACTCGTGGAGTTTTACGAAGGTTATTTAGTTATTTTCGTAATTCACCGTCGTGCTATTAGTCTGGCGTCGGTTTACGTTTTTAGTTCGCGAGTTTGCAGCGAGAGGTGACATAGAGTTTTCAGGACTATGTTTGTAACGGTTGGGCTATGCGTAAGCGTTCTTAAGATGAATCTTATTGCTGCGAGTTTTCTTTGTCAAAAGCGTTGTCTTGATGCTGAAGCAAAAGTTTTCGAAGATGGGATTATCACGGATATAGTATCGTGCTACTTCCCCTTTTTTCTGAGAAAGCGGGTTAGCCGTTCTTCGAAGGCTTATTATGCGTTTTTCTTTCTTTTAGGAAGCGGGATGAGTATGCTTTAAGAAGCGGCGTGGCGATCGTTTGTCGGTTTTGAGAGACTAGATCGGTTTGCATGTTCTGCCTGGACAATCAAGGCGATGGAACAAGACTGGAAATTTTGCCTAAGACTTAGCTTGCTAGACTGTCCACCTAAATCCTGTGTTCCCTAAATTCTCGGCAGTTTCTCAAGGCGTTTTGTCCTACAAAAGAATTAAAACCTTTACAAAATTTTTGAGAAAATAGTCTTTTGAAGGTTTGGCATTTCGAAGGAATCCCATTTCCTGTATAGTTGAGGCGATTGGTATTTAGAATAACGTGATCGTACCAAACTTCACGAAGATTGATCGATCAAGCCAAGATGGAATCGGACCGGGCACGATAGGACCGAGACCAGGGGCGAGGCCGTGGACGGCGCCAGGCGAGTGCCGCCCGTATGAGCGGGATACGCCCGGCGCCAGGCGACCTGCGTCAGCGTGCCGCCGGCATAGGCGCCTGCGTGACTGCCGCGGTGCCAGGCCACCTTGCCGTCTGTGGGTTTCGTTGTTCGACCTTTCCCCGTTAGTCGTTTTCGCGGAAATCTTTGAGTTTGGAAAGATCTTTAGCCGTAGATTATGAGATAATCGTTTCTAATCCAACGAGACTCCTCGGTATCAGGACTGAGATGGACTTGGATTTGTAGACTTTCCGTCTTGAACTTAGATTTTAAATCTGAATTTCGTCAAAAATCGAGAAGGCTTTGCGGAAGAATCGTCATGTTTTGAACAATCGAACATGGGTTTAAGGGACCAAGATGTTGCCGTTGCCGAGATCCGAGGCGACTGCGGATGGGCGCCAGGGCCCCGCCAGCGCCAGGCGACCCCGTGTCGGCGTGCCGCCCGGTGCCAGGCCAAGTGCCGCGGCATAGGCGGCCAGCGTGTCGCGTGCAGCGGCCAGGCCAGGTGCCGCCCGGTAAGGCGGCCAGCGTGTCGCGTGCCCGGCGCCAGGCGGCACCAGCGTGTCGTGTGCCGCCCGGCATGGGACAGGGTCGCCCGGTATGAGCGGCCCAGCGTGTCGCGTGCCGCCGGCGCCAGGCCAGAGGCCGCCGGCGCAAACCGACCAGCGTGTCAGCGTGCCGCCAGCGCCAGGCAGTGCCGCGGCGCCAGGCGACCAGCGTGTCAGCGTGCCGCCCGGCCAGGCGAGTGCCGCCAGCGCCAGGCGCTTACGCCCGTGCGTGTCAGCGTCCGCCGATGCTCTGTTGCTTCGCCAACCATGTCGATCCCGGGGCTCCGGGACTCAAAGACCGAGTTACGAAATACTCAGGCAAAGATGCATGGTACTGAGACAGGACGGTCTGTCTATGGCGGGACAGAGATCCTTCTTATGGGCGGTGGTCGAGACAACGAAATTGTTTTCTTCGTAAAATCTCAGCGGAAGCTCCGATTGAGGCGAAGCGAAAACCATCTTGACCTAGGCTCAAGGAGAGCAAAGTGAGGTTTCCACAGGCGAGGTGGCCATGGGCGAGGTGACCTTGGTGATGGTTGTTCTCGTCCATGGGCGAGGTGGCGGAGAGTGATTTTGTTCCCTTAAGTAAAATCTCAGCGGAAACTCCGATTGAGATGAAGCGAAAACCATTTTGACCTAGACACAAGGAGAACAAATTGGGCTCTCACTAAGGCGAACTGGGAAGATTGATCTTACCCTATGGCATGTCGTCCTAGTAAGATTAAGCTCCGACCTCCTTTCGCTTTCCCGTTTATTCCTCGAGAGTTGTTTGTAAGAAGTATGGCAGTGGGAATCGGTGAACCGATTTGCCGTGCTTCTGTTCTCGCAGTAATATAGGGTTTCCCAAGATTCGAGGAGAATAAGTTTTATTTTTCGAGAGGTTCTCGAAGAAGCGTTTTCGTAGAAACCTTGCTTGTTCGCGATTTCTCTAACCGTAACAAGGCGAATTTTCGGGTTTGATAGATTTTATCGTTGCCCTTTCTGTTTAGATAGAAATTGCGAGCTTCGTTTTCGTGCTCTTCCTGTGTGGAAAGCAGCGGCTAGGTTTTGATTTGCTTTCGAGCACCGTGGCGTTTGCGTGGCGTTGGCGTGGAACAGTCGCTGCTGGAGTTGTTTTACCATCGTTGGCGCAAACTGCAACTTTTTCTTTTATATTTCCGGACATCGGTTAGATCAAGCGCTTTGCGGCCGTATGAGTAAGAGTAATCCGTCCCCCCCTCCTTCTAGCGCCAAACTGTGGGAACCGAAATTCACACCGTCAATTTTAATGAATAAGATTGCGGAGGAAAGCCAAGTTAACCCGACTTTCCTTGAAGGTCAGTTCTCTCGACGACCAACGACAAGTGACGAATAAATCGGGAAAAAGTTTTGTTAAGATTTGAGACTGGACCTTAGAAAGGCTGCCCTCGTACCCCTTCGAGGATCAAGTCGGACGGTTCAGTTTAGAAAGAATTGAACAAGAGATCGAACAGTCTGGGGTTCGATCTAGTATGGCGTCTGTCATAGAAACAGGCATGTCGAAGATAGCCTAGGGTTTTATGTGCGGAGCTCTTAAGTAAAATTGTCCGATCCTTAGAGGAAGCGGAGATTCTGCGGGAGGCGGCCAGGCGTTCTAGGGCCTGGTTAGGTCTAATATGGCGTTGGTCATAGAAGCGGGCATGTCGAAGATAATGCCTAGGGTTTCTATGCGGAGCTCTGAGTGAAAGTATAGCTAGATCCTTCGAGAGAGCGTGGGTCTCGGGAGAAGATAA
Organism: Brassica carinata; assembly: GCA_016771965.1. Taxonomy (NCBI): domain Eukaryota; kingdom Viridiplantae; phylum Streptophyta; class Magnoliopsida; order Brassicales; family Brassicaceae; genus Brassica; species Brassica carinata. The sequence continues at coordinate 28,170,738 of CM028690.1, forward strand.
AACTAGAACAAGAGGCTGACCAGGCGTTACGAGTCCTGCCTGCGCTGGCCTAACCGCCTAAGTTCTAAGTTCTCTAAGCTAGCAGGATGCTCTAAGTCTCCAATCTAGGATTTTCGGATCCCCTTCTCTCCTGCTCTTGCTCTCTCTTATATACTCCTCTAGGTCGGTTTGCCTTAGGATGATGGACCTCGCCTTTGGGCCCAAGTTTATCTCTTGAAATATTCGTTTTAAATCGATCTTACGTAATTATCCTCGAGTTTTCGTGACTTGATGTTTATCCGATGTTCAGAAATCGGATAAACTGTCATAACCTGATTGGGCTTGAATTCTCAAAATCGTAAGTAAGTCCGTGGACTTCGTCTTAAGTCGTTGAGCGTTTTATCACGATTTCTCGGAAAGACTATCTTTCTTAAAATAAACCGTATAGCCTAAAGGATCGATGTTCAAGTTAATCGACCTTGTTTTATCGATATCTTATCACGAGAAATCAATCCTTCAGTTTTGTGTAAAACATTGAGGGCGATTCCATTGAGTCGAAGGATGTTTATTCGTAGGCGTGACCGTCCCAAGCTCATGATGATTGATCCAAACAAGCCAAGATGGGATCAGAGCGAACACGATGGGACGAGACCAGGCCGGCCCGTGTGGCGGGAGCCGCGGCGGGCCAGCCCGTCGCGGCCAGTGCGCGGCCGGCGCCAGGCAACGCCGTGCGGCAATTGCCGCGCCAGGCAGTGCCGCCGGCGCCAGGCCAGCCGTCGGCAGTGCCGCCGTATGGCAGTGCGCGGCGTAAGGCCAACCGTGCGGCAGTGCCGCGCCAGGCGAATTGTCGCCCGGCGCCAGGCCAGCCCGTGCGGCAGGTGCCGCCGGCGCCAGGCGAATACCGCCCGCGCCAGGCCAGCCCGTGCGGCAGTGCCGCCGGCGCCAGGCGAAACACCGCCGGCGCCAGGCCAGCCGTGCGGCGAGGTGCCGCCGGCGCCAGGCCGGTGCCGCCGGCGCCAGGCCAGCCAGCGTGTCAGTCGCCGCGCCCGGCGCCAGGCGAGTGCCGGCCGGCATAGGCCGGCCAGCGTCCGGTGCCGGCATGAGCGGCCAGCGTGGCGAGTGCCTACGGCGTAGGCGAGTGCCGCGGCGCCAGGCCGGCCAGCGTCCGCGAGTGCCGCGGCGCCAGGAGCCAGCCGATGTCGGGTGCGCCGGCGCCAGTCCGGCCCGCGTGGCGCGATGCCGCCGGCGCCAGGCCGAGTGCGCGGCGCCAGGCTGTAGATCTCGGAGAGCCGATTTGATATCTTGATCGTTTTCTGGTTCCTCACGGTTTGAAGAGCGACCTCTTGAGTTTGAGGCAGATTCTTTTATGTTTAGGGTTTTGTGGTGTCGAATCTTGATGTCCTTGAAGCGGACCGATCTTTCGGGGACTCGTCAGCGCCGCCCGTAGTCTTCGATCTCACAGAGAGTGGATATTCTAATTTGAAAATCGTATAACTCCTTTTAGAAATTATCCAGAGACTTTTGTTTGAAATACTTTAGAGACTTTCAGTCATTGATTCCGTCGCGACCGACCGATTTCTAGAGACTTTCAGTCATTGATTCAGTCTAGAGACTTTCGGGGATCTCCTTCTCTTCTGCTGTTGGTTGATTTACCAACAGCGGCGTTCTAGCTGCTCCGCCACTACCGCCTCGTCAGCGCCAACCTGTAATCTTCTCCCGCAGCTCACGGTCTTACGGTTTTGGAGGTGAACTAGGTTGCATTTTTGGCAGGCGGCGAGGATCGAATCGAAATCTCCCTCGGTGGCCGCCCTCTCCTTTGCGGGGCGATAGTCTGGCCTCCTCCAAATCCAAAGACGGGGCCTCGTTACCTCGAAGCAACTCGAGCTCATTCAGACTCCCCTCAATCCCCGCTAAAGCCAAGTCCCTCTTGCGGACGGCTATCAAGGACTCAAACAGGATGGCCATCCTCGTCAGACAACCATAGAAGTCATCGCTGGCATCGGCAACCTCCGAGGATCTGGGCGTTCATCTCCTCATGAGCCTGAACCTTCTCACGAAAGGCGGCGGACTTAGAGGATTTACTCTTCTCTTTCTTCACCTTGAGTAACGAACTTCGCAGTCTTCCCAAGGTCCGCTCAAGATGCTGATCTGAACCTCAAGCTGGGGCGTCTGGGCAGCATGGGTGTCCTCGACATGCTGCAATGCAGCCTTAGATGCAGCTTCAGCTTCCTGCGGCGACTCCAGTTCCTTCGATAGGCGAATGACTTCCGACCCGCGCCATGAAGCATTCCGTCAATCAGAGACACAAACTGTCGCCAAAAGGAAAGAGTAAGTATCATCGCCGCGGTGCAAATTACGGACAAATCGAACCTTAGGCGATGGCCAGCGCGCGGTTCACGAGGTCGGTTTCTCGCTCTTAAGCACCCGCTTCTTTTTCGCTCCGGACGCGCCAGCCAGCCTTGCCCTTCCCTTGGGCAACAGCGGCACCAGCGCTGGCTGTCTATCTGAGTTCCCTCCGCCCGGGGAAGAGGTGCAGATCTCGCGTCCTCTCCGGAGATCACGATCGGGCAGTCGAAGAACCCGATGGATGGATCTGAACATCGAGAGTCTGTTCAGGAACAATAACCCCTTCTGTAGGCGGGAGGGCATCGGATGGGACCCGGGCTGGGAACAAAAGGAGCAGGCAAAGGAGTTGGAGCCTTGAAGGAACATCAGGCGTCTCGGTCGCCGCTTTGAGCCTTCGCAGCACTACGCCCGGATAGCTTAGCCTTGAAAGAATCAAACCCATCAGTCAGGGACGGGTAGCCTCTTGAGCGGCCTGAGCGGCGGGAGGTTGACTGGCCGGACCGGCGGAGCTTGGCGGCCTCACCCATCTCAACATCAGAACCACTCTTTTCAACTTGGGATGAAGACATTTTCTTTCTTGAGAGAGAAGAAGAAGAGATTTGGGAAGATGCAAAGAATGAGAAAGGAAGGTTGGCTACTAAAAAAAAGGAGGAGAAGACACAGGTTTCTCGCGGAAAAATCCTTAGCGAAGATTTGATTTTCAAAAATTCAAATCACTTTCGCCCATAAATCGTCTCGATCTAACAAGCTGGGGGCTAACTGTTGGGGTCAAAAGCGGTTATCTCGAAATCTGACCAAAGATCGCTTCTCAAAAAATTTCCCGCCTGAGCGACTGCGGGGAAAGATCGAACAGCGGAAAACCCAGGCGGAAGATGGCCTGGCACGGCCCGACCTGGCGCCGGCGGCACCGTCCGCGAACCCCACGACCTGGCGCCAGCGGCATGCGGAGACCTGGCTGGCCTGGCGTCAGCGCCAACCTGCAATCTTCTCCCTGGCGCTCACGGTCTTCGAGTTTTCGGAGGTGGGAGCTAGGTTACATTGAAACTGCAGACCCGGCGAGGTCGATCGAAATCTCCCTCGGTGGCCGCCCACTCTCCTTTGCAGGGCCGATAGTCTAGCCTCCTCAAATCAAAGCGGGGCCTCGTTACCTCGAAGCAACTTCGAGCTCATTCAGACTCCCCTCGATCCCGCTAAAGCGGAGTCCTCTTGGGGCCGGTATCGAGGACTCAAGCAGGATGGCCATCCTCGTCAGACAACCATAGAAGTCATCGCTGGCGCCGGCCTCCGAGGATCACGGGCGTTCATCTCCTCATGAGCCTGAACCTTCTCTGAAGGCGGACTTCGAGGATTTACTCCTCTTCTCTCTTCACCTTGAGTAACGAACTTCGCCAGTCTTCCCAAGGTCCGCTCAAGATGTTTGTCTGAGACCTCAAGCTGGGGCGTCACGGGCAGCATGGGTGTCCTCGGCGATCTGCAATGCAGCCAATGCGGCTTCAGCGCTTCCTCGCGGCGACTCCAGTTCGCCGATAGCCGAATGACTTCCGACCCTTTTCGCCCGAAGCATTCCGTCGATCAGAACCTGGCTTAATGCGAAATGTAGTATCATCGCCGCGGTGCAAATTACGGACAAATCGAACCTTAGGCGATGGCCAGCCAAACAGTTCACGAAGGTCGGTTTCTCGCTCTTCGCACCCGCTTCTTTTCGCTCCGGACGCCAGCGCCAGCCCTTGCCTTCGCCCTTGGCGACAGCGGCACCAGCGCTGGCTGTCAATCTGAGTTCCCTCTTAGCCGGAAAGAGGTGCAGGTCTCAGCGTCCTCTCTTCCGGAGATCACGATCGAACGGTCGAAGAACCCGATGGATGGATCCTGAACATCGAGGAGTCTGTTCAGGAACAATAACCCTTCTGTAGGCGGGAGGGCATCGGATGGGACTTGGGAACTGGGAACAAAAGGCAGCAAAAAGGAGTTGGAGCAGCGGAAGGAACATCGAGGCGTCTCAGTCCCAGCCAGCTTTGAGCCTTCGCAGCACGCCCGGGAGATAGCTTAGCCTTGAAAGAATCAAACCCATCAGTCAGGGACGGGTAGCCTCTTGAGCGGCCTGAGCGGCGGGAGGTTGACTGGTGGGAACGGCGGAGCAGCGGCCTCACCCATCTCAACATCAGAACCACTCTTTTCAACTTGGGATGAAGACATTTTCTTTCTTGAGAGAGAAGAAGAGAATTTGGGAAGATGCAAAGAATGAGGAAGGTTGGCTACTTATAAGAAAAAAGGAGGAGAAGACACAGGTTTTCTGCGGAAAAATCCTTAGCCGAAGATTTGATTTTCAAAAATTCAAATCACCGCCCGCAAAATGCGTCTCGATCCTAACAAGCGGGGGCTAACTGTTGGGGTCAAAAGCGGTTATCTGAAATCTCTGACCAAAGATCGCTTCAAACTCAAAATTTCCGCCTGAGAGCGACTGGCGGAAAGATCGACAGCGGAAAACCCACGGACTGCAAGATGGCCTGGCACGGCGACGACCTGGCGGCGGCCTTTCCGTCCGCAGCCGGGCGACCTGGCGCCCGGCGGCATGCGGAGCAGCGAATAAGGCCTGGCGTCGGCCTTTCAAGCCCTGGCGCCCCGGCTACAGCGAGGGCAGCGGGCCTGGCCCTAGCGCCGGCGGCTTTACAGGGCAGCGAGCTGGCTGGCGCCAGCCGGCAACCCTGGCCGGGAGGAAGCGGGGCAGCGAGCTGGCCTGGCGCCCGGCGGCAGCGGGGCAGCGGGCTGGCCTGGCGCCAGCGGCATCGCGGGGCGATGGAGCTGGCCCAAGCGTGACCAGCCTGGCTCAGCGGCACCCGGCCTGGCGCCGGCACGCAGCGGAGCCTGAGCTGGCCTAGCGCCAGCGGCACCCGGCCTGGCGCTAGCCCGGCTTCGCCTCGTCGCAGCGAACCGGCCTGGCGCGTCGGTCAGCGGCCCCTGATCCGGTCACGGTTCTCGTGCCCGTTCGATCCGTCTTAGCTTGTTGGATCAGCCCTGCATTGAGTTTGGTACAATCGAAGGCTACGGAATAAACATCTTCGATTCGGTTGGAATCGCCCTCGATGTTTTACGGTAGAAACCGAGGGATTGATTTCGTGGAAGAAATTGTATAAAACGCTTAATCGACTTAAGACAAGTCCACAGACTTACTTACGATTTTCCAGATTCAGTCCCAATCAGACTGGCGACGGTTCATCCGATTTCCGAAACATCGGATAAACATCAAGTCGCCAAAGGATAGCGAAAACTCGAGGATGATTACGAAGATCGCGAAAATGGAACATTTCGAAGAGATAAGCTTGGGCCCAAAGGCGAGGCCCATCACCCTAAGGCAAACCACCTAGAAGTGGGTATATATGAGAGCAAGAGCAGAAGAGAAGGGCATTCAAAATCCGGTGAACGACTTAGAGCATCCTACTAGCTTAGAAAACTAGGGTTTAGGTGGTTAGACTAGCGAGCAAGGCTTAGACGCTTGGCTGCCTGCGACTCTATCTTTTCTTTAAATCGCAAATCTCTTTGTCTTCGAGAATCCTTGTACTCGCTTTTTATCTAATAAAACGCCGGGCAAATATTTCAATTCCCATTTTTGTCTTCTGTTTACTTTATCGATTTCGGTGGCAACGCAGAGAACTGGATCTTCAAGGAAATTGGGTTTACTTGGCTTTCCTCCGCTAATCAAATCTTTATCGAAATTGACGGTGAATTTCGTTCCCACTTGCTCGCCGGGCGCCAGTCGGCGTTTCATGGACGCTGCCGCGGCGCCAGGGTTCTCTGTCGCCTGGGTTTTCGCTGTCCGATCTTTCCCCTGTTGGCCGCTCTGGGGAAATCTTTGAGTTTGGAAGGATCTTTAGTGAGATTTCGAGATAACCGCTTGACCCCAACATCTTTTTGCTCTCTTTTTGTTCTTTCGATTTACTACTTCATATTTTCGTCATATTGATTGTATTGTGCGTGGCCCAGCAGATAACCGGCACCTTCAGGGGAAGCAATGTTTACTTGGCTTTCCTCTGATTAACAAAAACTCGACAGTGTTAATTTTGGTTCCCACAGTTTGGCGCTAGAAGGAGGGGGGTACGGATCTATCTTTCTCGCAACCACACATGCTCGATCAGCCATGAATACCGACAATGACGGAGATCAGAACTTCCATGATGATAATCCCGTCGATAAAACTCCGGCTGGACAAACATCAATGGTAATGAAGGAGATGTTCGCATCTGTCCAAAAAAGGTCGTACGAACAAGAAAAGCTCATAGGTTCACTCTCCAAACAGGTGGAAACCTTAACGGCGAGAACCAAGCGCAGAACCACGCGTGGAGCCCTCAGGCCCTACTGCGGCCGAATGCTCGATTCGAGACTCCAGGAAATCGTGCTGCCAGCACTTGAAAGGGTTCGTCGGAAAAGAATCCCGACGAAACAGCCCCAGAAGGAACACAGCCGACCTCAAAGAATCTTCCACCTCCCGTGAGGGACAATGAAGAGGACGACATCGAGCAAATTAACCTGGATATCAGCGACCTGTCTGATCACTCAAACAAAGAAGTTGACGTGCACCCAAGGAGGACACAAAGTCAGTCTGCCCGGCAGGACGCGTCGTTTGAGAGACCCATGACAGAGGAAGAATAAAACCTCAACTGGGTCGAGCAGGAGGAGCTGGCTGAAAACCAGGCAGAGATCCACCGCAGCAAACGCCGACAATCTCGGAAAACAGTTGCGGGCGATAATGAGATCAAGGATCTCCACGAGTACATCGCAAAAACCGCAGCAGAGGTCAAAGCAGTGACGTCGCAAATCCATCACGCGACGAAGTGCTGCTCCCAGATCGCATGCATTCTCGAGGAGGCACGAAGACTTCGCTACTGCTCTGATCACAGAAACAAACATCTCAGATCCTGGAAAGATAAAAATTCCCGTCTACGATGGCACCACCGACCCGAAGGCCCATCTGCAATCTTTCCAGATCGCCATGGGAAGGTGTAAATTGAGGGAACGCGAACGAGACGATGGCTACTGCCTCCTCTTTGTCGAAAACCTCAAGAGAGCCGTGCTCGAATGGTTTTCTCGCCTGAAGAGAAGTTCCATGGGAAGTTTCCACCAGCTCGCATCAGAATTCCTCAAGCTGTACTCCATGTTTATGGACAGAGAGACCTCCGACGTCGACCTATGGAGCCTATCTCAAATGGAGGACGAATCGCTCCGCGATTTGATCGACCATGGATTTTACCCATTTTTAGCAATGGTCTATAGGTGTTTTTATATATATTTACTACAATATAGAGTCTATTTAGAGTATTTACAGGTTCAGGTACGTTCTGGAGAAATATGGTGATTTTGGTGTCTTTTGGAGTCTGTTGAGTGCAGAGCTGTGCAGATGCGTCAGATGTTTAGATATGGATGGAGACCTTTCCACGGTGAGATTGAGCCCATATTTTTACACAAGATAGAGATTCGTGTTAGCTTTCCAATGCCACCGGTCGAAGGTCAAACCAACGGTTAGATCAGAAGTTATGCCCGTTTTACTGAAGAGTGGTCAGTCTGCCTCGCAAGAGAAGGCTGTCGAGAAGAGCATTGTATGTCGATCGATGCTACACACATCAAATCGATCGACATGGATGCCAGGACGTGGGCCAAGTGTATTTTATGTCTGATTTAAGCCCAGAAGTAATCACAAATTACCAAGATGCCCCTGGACGACCTAAAATCCTATTTATGTTATTCTAAGCCATTGTTGACGGTTATGCTTCATACTATTCTAGAGAGAGAAAGCTTTGGATTGGAGAGAGAGATTTGAGCACCTTGAGAGAGGGAAGATCTTGAACTCCCTTGTTTCTTTACTTTGTTCTTCTATTATTTATTCTATTGCAGTATTATTCAGACCATCATAATGTTTCTTATGAATATGTTTGAGTAGTCTCATTGTTAGATTTAGGTTTCTCACAAGGTTGACTCATCTATTGCAAATAGACCATTTTTAGGGTGTTTAAAATATAGTTCTTCACCTAGTGTTCTTAATGCTTTGTTTAGGATTAATCATCCTTGACCTAGATCTTAGGATTAATTTGGATAAGTGAGAACTTAACAAATTCCTGAAAACTAAACTAGTTTGTTCTAATCTGACCGAGGAAACACGAGAGTTGTTCCTAGTTAGATTAGAGAACCCATCAAACCCGATCTTAAGGCTCGCTGGAAGCAATATCGTTCGACGCAACTATCGTTGTATCGGTCGATATTGTGAAAGGTGCATCGATCGATATTCTATTGAATAATCGATCGACACTTTCTATGATCATCGATCGATAGTTCATGATCCGAGATCCAGTTCAAGGTAATTAATTCGATTAAACCTAAAGTTTGAGTTCAGAACTATGAATAGTAAAAACCCTAATTAGCTTGCATACTTGTCGAACCTGAGATAATACCTGAATCTAGCTACCTTTCCTTCTGTTAGCAACCTCAAATCAAATCAATCGAGCAACTGACTTGCTCACCATTTAATTTACTGTTTAAAACTTACTTATCTAGATTTATTTCGAAGACTATACAATCTATTGTGTAATCTTAGAGTCTCTGTCGATTCGATCCCTAAGTACTACAACTGAACCTCTTATTTGAGAGAGTAAAGTCACTCCTTAGGGTAATTTGAGTGATATCAAATTTGGCGCCGTTGCCGGGGACTCTTTCTTATTGCCATTAGATTAAGTTTAGAATATAGTCTAGATTTTACTTACTGTTTATTTAAAAGTTTTTCTTCTTTCCTTACTGACACAGGAACTTAAGAAGAGGAACACAAGTTCAGCCGAGCATCGATTGACAAGATGACGAAGACATCGGGCGACGAATTGACGGACAAATCGATCGACACTTCCATACTGGAATCGATCGACGCAGATCAACAAAAATCGATCGACGCCGACCAGCCGGAAGCAGGTAAGTCTGTGTTCACCAATTTCAATTATGGGAAAGTAGTTCTAGGATATCTAGATAATCGAGTATGCAATGCATCACGTCAAATTAATTATAAACCTAGGGCTGAAATTCCTGTTGGAATTGCCGTTGTTTTGAATGCTGGGTCGGAGAACCACCAAACGCTTGGGGATTATAACAGACCTGATCGGTTTTACACTAACAGGTCTGCGATCCCCTCACCAGCAATTCAAAGGAAAGACTTTGAGCTGAAACCTAAATACTTCTCTCTAGTAGGTCAGCATCCCTTTCATGGTTTTCCTCATGAAAATCCCATAGACCATATCGAAGCACTTGAGGACCTTGTGTCTAACATCAAGATGCACGAGGTCTCTGAAGATTACTTATTCTGCAAGTTATTCCCCGCACCTCTCGCTGGATGTGATTCACTGGCTGCAACAACTGCAGCCAGGATCTTTGACTTGCTGGAGTGATATCAAGCGCGTTTTCCTCAACAATTTCTTTGATGATGAACGGACCGAGGAATTTAGGAATAGGATCTATAATTTCTCTCAAGGCACTACAGAAGATTTTAAAGGTTCTTGGTTAAGATTCAAAGCCTACCAGCGAGGCTGCCCACACCATGGTTTTTCCGAGATTCAGCTACTTAATATCTTCTTCAGAGGTCTCGACTGGACATACCAAGCCGTTTTTGGACGCTGTCGGCTTCAACTTCAAAACCAGGACCCCAAGCTACGACTCTTTGAAAATGTGGCTAGCACAGTGCCAAGAAAACTGATCTTAAAAGATGGCCAAGAATCCAAATGAGATCAGATATCTGGGACCTCTGAAGCAGAGCCATGACCAGCCAGAAGCTAGCCTGGAGCATTAAAAGCCAGAGCGGAGGAATCTATGATGGGACAAGTTCTGAAAACCAGCAGGAATGGAATGGATGTACGCCATTTTCATGATAAGTTTGAAACTTTGAACCATCATGTTAAGAAATTAGATAGTCAAATTGCACATGACGCTGGATTTGTCGAAGGGAAGAAGGATATCACCTTGAAAAACTGATACCAACCCCAGCGACGCCACGCTAGTGCTGTACTTTGAGAAGCGGAAGCAACTCGCCTCGAACTAGAGCAAACACTTCTTCGGAAGGAAGCACTGAAACTCGAGAAATAAATAAACCCCTTCCAAACCCTGTGCTACTCTATAATACGAGACCGAAACTTTCTCAGAACAAAGATAGGACCAGAAATTCTCAAGGAACTGAGAAGGATGTAATCGATCTTAAGGAAAAGGAGGAAACCATCGATATCGATCAATCTGAAGATCCAATATCGGTCGATATGAAGATACAAATATCGACGATCTGGAAACGCGAAATATCGACGACGACTCCCGGAGTTCAGACTAAATTCAACACCCTGGACCAACTATAGACGGGTGTATAATATGTTACCCGCCTCCCAGTAAGTCCAACACTAAGCGTGAAATAGACAGAGAAATTTGTAGAAAAGCATTCGAAAGGATCAAAGTGGAGCTGCCACTAATTGATTCCCTTAAAATTTCGCCCACAATAAGGCAATACGTTAAAGGGATGACAACTAAAAGCTTTTCAACAGACAAGGGCAGTGTCATGATGATCTCGGAGGAAATTAGTACTATAATCCAAAGTGAAGCCCCAGTCAAAAGCCCTGATCCCGGTAGTTTCGTTCTAAATTGTACCATTCAAAATAAGTAATTTCCAAGAGCACTTTGCGATCTAGGCTCTAGTGTAAATTTAATGTCGCGATTCGCTATGCAATCCCTGGATATACTGAATTTACACCGCCAATATCCAGTTAGTTCTCGATAGATCTGTTAGGATTCCGGAAGGAGTGCTTGAGGATGTACCTGTGGAAATTGATGGATGCCCCGTACCAACAGATTTTGTCGTACTTCATTACAAGAATGAACCTAGGAATCCGATCCTTTTTGAAAGATCATTCCTTGCTACCGCAAATGCAATTATCGATGTCAAGGAGGGACGATCAATCTTAACATAGGAAATATTCCAATGCGATTTGATATGGAGAAGATTTTGACACGTCCTCTAATAGATAAACAATCCTCTTACGTAGATGAAATCGATGAGATGATTCAAGAGTCTTTTGAAGACTCGCTATCCGATGACAATCTAGAGGATGTACCTATGCTTACCCAAAATGAAGTGTTCAGGATGGACAACAGAACAGATGAATATTATCATCTGATGGATGCAAGCCGTGAGACCACGGATATTGAAAGCAAAGAAGACGACGAGTCAAAAATCGATATCGATCGATATTTGCAAAAATACCATCGATTGACAACCGTCTTCTCTGGGAAATCTAACTAAGGAAAAAGCACCCAATGTGGAACTAAATCCATTACCTGCTGGACTCAAATACGCTTTCCTCTATGATAACTCCTTTCCTGTCATAGTCAATGCAAACCTAACTAGCGAAGAGCTAACTTTGTTGCTTAATAAGCTGCGCAAGTATCGCAAGGCTCTCGGGTATTCTCTCGATGACATTCCTGGAATTTCGCCCGATTTATGCATGCATAGGATACACTTGGAAGACGAGTCGAAATCATCTATTGAGCATCAAAGAAGACTGAATCCAAACCTGAAAGATGTGGTGAAGAAAGAGATAATGAAGCTTTTGGAAGCAGGAATTATCTATCCGATTTCAGACAGCAACTGGGTCAGTCCGGTACATGTGGTTCCCAAGAAAGGAGGAATTACAGTGGTAAAGAATGATAGAAACGAGCTGATCCCCATGAGGACTGTTACTGGGCACAGGATGTGCATAGATTACAGGAAACTCAACGCTGCTACGAGAAAAGATCATTTCCCTCTACCCTTCATAGATCAGATGTTAGAAAGGCTGCACGCCACAAGTATTACTGCTTTCTAGATGGGTATTCAGGATTTTTCCAAATTCCTATCCATCCGGACGACCAAGAAAAGACCACATTCACTTGTCCATATGGTACCTTCAAGATATCGCAGGATGCCCTTTGGGCTTTGTAATGCTCCTGCTACCTTCCAAAGATGTATGATGTCTATCTTTACAGATATGATCGAGGATTTCATGGAAGTCTTTATGGATGATTTCTCGGTGTATGGATCTGATTTTACATCATGCCTTAATAACTTGTGCAAAGTATTAGAAAGATGTGAGGAGAAGAATCTTGTCCTCAATTGGGAGAAGTGTCACTTTATGGTCAATGATGGAATTGTTTTGGGGCACAAGGTCTCGTCAGCCGGTATAGAAGTAGATCGAGCTAAAATCGAAGTAAGGACCAGTCTGCCAACACCTTCCAACGTAAAAGACGTGAGGAGTTTTCTTGGGCACGCTGGTTTTACAGGAGATTCATAAATGACTTTAGCAAAATAGCTAGACCCTAACAACTCTTCAGGCAAAGAAGTAAAATTAAACTTTACCCCAGAATGTTTAAAAGCTTTTGAGGGGATCAAGTCAGCTTTAATAACCGCCTCTATCGCCCAAGCCCCTGATTGATTTTACCCTTCGAATATAATGACGCAGTTTATTTCGCTGTAGGCTAATACTTGGCCAGAGGAAGGATAAGAAATTACATGCCATCTACTATGCTAGTAAAACTCTCGATGATGCACAAAGGAACTATGCAACAACAGAAAAGGAACTGCTAGCAGTTGTCTACGCTTTTGAAAAGTTTCGTCCTTACCTAGTTGGTTCGAAGGTAGTTGTCCACACTGACCTTGCTGCCCTAAAGTACTTGATGCAGAAGAAAGATGCGAAACCAAGACTATTAAGATGGATCCTACTTCTACAAGAATTTGACATAGAGATAAAGGATAAGAAGGGAGTAGAAAATGGAGTAGCTGACCATCTTTCACGGATCAGAATTGAAGATGACGCCCCATCAATGATTTCCTACCCTTAGAAAATGTCTATCGAAATGGACTCAGCATTAATAGGTCATGTGTGTCTTATTAACTGAGGAAGCATCGCTCGATACTCAAAGAAAGTTATCGATCGACACTTTTGACCGACCATCAACTTAAGGCACACAAAGACACAGTGATAGTTGACATAGATATCAAAGTTGCCCACCACCTTATGCAAACTGATATGGGTTCTCCCATTGGTAGAAGTTCAAGTCTGGGGGTGTGTGCGGTGGCTGCAACCAGTTCAGATAGGCCATGGTATGCCGATATTGTGAACTATCTTGCTGCTGATGTGGAGCCAGAAGATTTAAAAGAATACACCAGGAAGAAATTTCTGAGAGAAATCCAAAGATATCACTGGGATGAGCCTTATCTATATAAGCATTGTTCTGATGGTATATACAGACGCTATGCTGCAGACTCGAAGTTCCAGACATCCTATTCCACTGCCATGGATCTGATTATGCCGGGCATTTCGCAAGTTCCAAGACAGTGTCTAAAATCCTTCAAGCAGGTTTCTGGTGGCCAACTATGTTTCGAGATGCTCACGCTTATGTCGCAAAATGCGATAGTTGCCAACGCAGAGGAAAAATAAGCAAAAGACACGAAATGCCACAAAAATTCATACTTGAAGTAGAAGTGTTTGACTGCTGGGGCATCGACTTCATGGGCCCGTTTCCTTTCTCGTACGGAAACAAATATATCCTGCTCGCTGTTGATTATGTATCTAAATGGGTAGAAGCAATAGCATCCCCTACAAATGATGCTGCTGTGGTCGTAAAACTCTTCAAAAGTATAATATTTCCTAGATTTGGAATTACTCGAGTGGTAATAAGTGATGGAGGCTCTCATTTTATCAACAAGGTGTTTGAAAATCTGCTTAAGAAGCATGGAGTCCATCATCGAGTAGCTACACCTTATCACCCTCAGACTGCAAGCAAGTGGAAGTCTTGAACAGACAAATCAAAGAAATCTTGAAAAGACAAGAGGAAAAACTAGGAAAGATTGGTCTGCAAAACTTGATAATGCACTTTGGGCATACAGAACTGCATTTAAAACACCACTCGGAACTACACCATTTAACTTGCTTTATGGGAAAGCATGTCACCTTCCGGTGGAGATAGAACACAAGGCAGCATGGGCCGTAAAAATGTTAAATTTTGACATCAAGCCTGCTAAGGAAAGGAGATTGATACAGCTCAATGAATTAGATGAAATCAGACATCATGCTTATGAGAATTCGAAACTGTACAAGGAAAGAACAAAATCCTATCACGATAAGAAAATCATCTTTAGACATTTCGAACCAAATGACCAGGTGCTTTTGTACAATTCTCGCTTTGGCAATATTTCCGAAAATTATGCCACGCTGGTCCCTTCACTGTTAAAGACGCCCGCCCATATGGAAGCATCGTGCTAGTAAACTCTAAAGGAGAAGAGTTCATGGGAACGCACAGAGAGTAAAACATTATTGGGCTTAACGCAGAGATACTGCATGCAAATTACTTGTCTAGAAATGCCACCTACAGATTGATATGACATGATAGTCAAGCTAATGACTGAAAATAAGCGCTGAGTGGGAGGCAACCCACAATTATTTTCATATATTACTGATTTTTCGTTTTTAGTTATTGCTCGTAAAAAAAAAAAAAACAGATCCAAGTAGATGATTGCTCAGCACATCGACCGATGAGACCTTGTTGATATCGATCGACACGTACCTATCAATGACGATCGACGATGGCGACTCACCATCGATCGATACACACTTTCGTCAGGTATTTCGTTCTCATTTTTCCGATATCAGTATATTTCATTTTTGCCTACGCCTTCACCGGACTGGTTATACACTGAGGACATTGTATGATTTAAGTCTGGGGGGATGATTACTGATGATGTTTACCTTTTGACTTCATTTAAAATGTTTTCAAAAAGTCTTTATTGAGTCAAGAAGGGGATGATGATCTAATTTAATTTATTACTTGTCATCTAACCACTCTTTAGACCAGTCTTAGATTTACTGACTGCAGAAGTATTAGAGATACTAAAGTGGATCAACATTTCAACTATGTTTGCACTTGCTGGGAGTGTTTGAAGAAACCAAAGCTGATCTCCAACCTAATTAAGCTCAACTTTGCTTGTCTTGGGGTTTGGTATACATGGGATCGGATTCTTCAAACAAGAATGGAAGGTAAAGCCTTGTGTAGATTTATCACCTTCTCTCTCTCCATTTCGACCCTAGATATATAAGTAAAAAAAAAAAAAAAAAGAAAAAAAAAAAAGAAAAAGAAAAGAAAAAAAAATATATATATATATATAGGTTTTTAGTTAGGTGGAATCCGAAGAGGACTTGGTGGCTACAACCATTAAGGCTTGCTTCATAAGGATTCCAACAATAAGAATTCGAACGGGACTTGGTGGCGGCAATCATCAAGGTTCGATTCATATGAATTCTTGGATATAGGTCAAAAAGAAGTGAACAGGATTGGGTGGCAACCACCATTAAGTCTTGATTCATGGAAGCCTGTCCAATCTTGGTCAATGATCCTGCAATGAAAGCAAACTTTGACTAAGAGAGAAATGAGTAGAGAGAGAGGATAGGAACTAACTTTTACCTGCAGTTCCAGATACTTGTTTGAGAATCCTTGCATCTTGTGATCGATACTCCAAAGGTAAAGCCTACACTTCTATTTATGTTAAGAAATGAGATCAGTAGAGGGATTGTCAGACAGGATATGTTAAGTTGTTGACTAGGTGAATTTGGTTGCTATACTAGGATATTGTATAATGTGCTTCTATGGTTAGGATGTTTAAGATTTGGCTTGCACTACTAGAGAGATGGTGACTGAGTTTTAAGATCTTTTGAGTCCCTCGCTGTTTTCAAACCTCTTCGTGAGAGACGGTCATGGTTTTGCTTGAGGACAAGCAAAAGGGTAAGTCTGGGGGAGTTGATCGACCATGGATTTTACCCATTTTTAGCCATGGTCTATAGGTGTTTTTATATATATTTAATACAATATAGAGTCTATTTAGAGTATTTACAGGTTCAGGTATGTTCTGGAGAAATATGGTGATTTTGGTGTCTTTTGGAGTCTGTTGAGTGCAGAGCTGTGCAGATTCGTCAGATGTTTAGACATGGATGGAGACCTTCCCACGGTGCGATTGAGCCCATCTTTTGACACAAGATAGCGCTTTGAGTTAGCTTTCCAACGGTTAGATCAGAAGTTATGTCCGTTTTACTGAAGAGTGGTCAGTCTGCCTCGCGAGAGAAGGCTGTCGAGAAGAGCATTGTATGTCGATCGATGCTACACACATCAAATCGATCAACATGGATGCCATGACGTGGGCCAAGTGTATTTTATGTCTGATTTAAGCCCAGAAGTAATCACAAATTACCAAGATGCCCCTTGACGACCTAAAATCCTATTTATGTTATTCTAAGCCATTGTTGACGGATATGCTTCATACTATTCTAGAGAGAGAAAGCTTTGGATTGGAGAGAGAGATTTGAGCACCTTGAGAGAGGGAAGATATTGAACTCCCTTGTTTCTTTACTTTGTTCTTCTATTATTTATTCTATTGCAGTATTATTCAGACCATCATAATGTTTCTTATGAATATGTTTGAGTAGTCTCATTGTTAGATTTAGGTTTCTCACAAGGTTGACTCATATATATCAAATAGACCATTTTTAGGGTGTTTAAAATATAGTTCTTCACCTAGTGTTTGTTGGGGTCAAAATCGGTCAATGACGAAATCGTTACCGAAAGTCCTCGAAGAAAGCCGGCGATCAAAGCCGAAAGCGGGTCGCCGCCGATAAAACTCACGGAAGGCTCGTCCACTCCCATCGGCAGCCAGCGAGTCCTGGCCCATCCGTGCAATCATCTCATGACCTCGGGCAATGGCGGCATCTTGGTCCCTTGGAACCCATGTCCGGATCGTCCGAGATCTACAATGAGTCTTCCGTAAAGCCTTCCCGATTGTTTAAAGAATTCGTCTTTTAACACATCTAAAGCTTCGAAACCTCGTTGCTCACATCCTTGAAGGCGGAAAGTCTACAAATCCAAGTCCATCGCAAAATCCGATACTCGAGGAGTCTTGTTGGATTAGAAGCGATTATCTCGAAATCTACTGCTAACGATCTTCCCAAACTCAAAGATTTCCATAAGCGACCGGGGAAAGATCGAACAACGAAAAACCACAGCGGCAGGATGGCCTGGCGCCCGGCGGCATGGGCCAGCGGGCTAGCCTGGCGCCGGTGGCACCGGCCTGGCACCAGCGGCACCGTCCGCCAGCGGGCGGCTGGCGCCGGCGACGGGGCAGGCTAACAAGCGCCAGCCGGCACCCGGCCTGGCGCCCGGCGGCACCGTCCGCGGGCGGCTGGCGGCTGCACCTGACGCTGGTTGGCCTTCGCCGAGGCACCCGGCCTGGCGCCCGGCGGCACCGTCCACGCGGGCGGCCTGGCGCCCGGCACCGACTGGCGCCAGGCGGCACGCGGGACGCGGGTTGGCCTGGCGCCCGGCGGCACTCGGCCTGGCGCCCGGCGGCATCCGTCCGCTGGTAGGCCTGGCGTCGGTCCACGCCCCTCGTCCTGGTCTCGGTCCTATCATGCCGGTCCGATCCCATCTTAGCTTGTTCGATCAATCTACGAAGTTTGGTACTATCACGGTTATTCTAGAACACCAATATCTCGACTATACAAAGAATTGTTCCTTCGAAACACCAAACCTTCAAAGACCGTTCTTTAGAAAAACCGTGCGCCTAAGCTGAAGCGTGGCCAAAAGCGGCCAGCTTACGATTTTCCAAAAGAAGGATAACTATGACGGTTTATCTTTATCCTCACATAAGAGATAAATGTCAAGTTTCCAGAAGATAAATGTCAAGTTTCCAGAAGATAAATGTCAAGTTTCGAAGATAAATGTCAAGTTTCCGATAAAACGAAAATGGGCGAAAATGGAAAAGCCCGATTCAGCCCACGAGAAGATAGGCCGCGCCAAGAGGAGTATATAAGGAGAGCTTTGAGCAAGAAGCAAACCAGATCACAAACTTTCAGAGCACTTAGCACTTAGAGCGATTTAGCATTCTTTTCTGCTTTCACTAGCGAGCCGCGACTCAACTAGGATAGACTTAGACGACCAGACTAGCGGACTCCTCGACAGCTCTACGGCCGATTTCTTTTCTTGTTGTACACGCCAAACGAATTCAGAAATAAGATCTCTTTCGCCAACTTTTACGATTTCTATTTTCGCAACTTTTATCTCTATTGATTGTTTCGCGGTGCTCCAGCAGATATCCGGACCTTCAAGGAAGATCGGGTTAACTCGGTTTCTCCACAAATCTTTATCGAAATTGACGGTGCGAATTTCGTTCCCACAGTTTGGCGTTAGAAGGAGGTTACGGATCTATCTATCTCGCAACTGCACACGCCGATCATGTCTACCGACGCCACCAAAGATCAACCAGCACTAAACGGAACACCCGTCGACGCCAACGTTGAGAAGACTCCAGCTGGAGATGCGCCCCGCAGTCACTGCTGATGCAAACACTGAGGCACTCAGGCAGATGAAGGAACTGTTTTCTCCGCCCAGGCACGCGGCGGAACAACAGGACAAGCTGATAACCTCGCCGCAAAACAGGTCGACACCTTAACTGCAAGGAGCAACTGCCGCTGATCCACCAAGGTACGCCGCGCGATCCACCAAGGTATGCTGTAGTAGAAGACTCGACTCGATCTCCGGCACGAAAAGATGCCCCAAAGAGCCCACTCTCGAGGAAGCGGCTCGAAAGGACAGCAAACGACCTCAGAACCTTCCACTCGCTACTGGAAACAAGGAAAGCGACGCCGAAGATCGATCTAGAGATCAGCCACCAATCGGATCCTTCCGATGAAGACGCTGACATCCACCTGTGAGGACCAAGCCAGTCCGCCGGCGATCGTATCCTTCGATAGGCCCATGACAGAAGAGGAAGAAGAACTCTACTGGATGGAGCAGAAGAACTCATGGAAGATCAAACTCGATCTATCGCGACCAGCCGACAAACTCGAGGAACGCCGGTAGCAATAGCAGATCCATGATCTCCGCGAATCTCTAAAAAGACCGCGGACCGGTGAAAGCGTGAAATCGCGAATCCATCGTTTACCAGTTCCGCCTCCCAAGATCGATAGACTTCTCGAGGAAGCACGGAAAACACCGTTCACCACCCGATCATGGAAACACGATCTCAGACCAGGGAAAATCAAAATCCGGCCTATGACGGCACGACGGATCCTAAGTCGCGACTCGCAGTCTTTCCAGATCGCAATGGGCAGGTGCAAACTCCCAGAGCGCCAACGACGCTGGTCATTGTCTTCTTTGTCGAAAGCACCTCAAGCGCTGCCGAAAGTGGTTCTCCGCTCAAGAGGAACTCCATCGGAAGTTCCGCTAACTGGCCTCCTGCAAGCCAAACAATACTCCATGTTCATGGACGAGAAACGTCCGACGGGATCTATCGAAGCCCAGCTCAGAAGGAGGACGAAGTCAATTCAACTTCATGCAAAGGTTCGCTGGTGATGGCTACAGTAACAGGCATCAGCGACAATGTCGCAATCGACCGAGGAAAACTTCTGGTACAAGTCGGTTCGAAGTGGATACTACTGGAAAAACCGCGACAATCCAGGATACTTCCACAAGGCAACGGACTTCATCATCATGGAAGAAGAGATGAAGCTTCTATCGCAGAAGCACGGACCACAGAAAACGCCCTCAAAAAGAAAACCTCATAACGCACAAAACGCCCATCACGGCGGGAAGACGCTTCAAATCCAAGAAACGGGTCGCCGCCGATAAAACTCACGGAAGGCTCGCCCACTCCCATCTGGCGCCAGCGGCGGGTCCTGGCGCTTCATCGGTGCGATCATCTCATGATCTCGGCAATGGCAGCATCTTGGTCCCTTGAAACCCATGTCTGATCGTCCGAGATCTAGAATGAGTCTTCCAGAAGTTTTCCGATTGTTTAAAGATTTATCTTTTAAACACATCTAAAGCTCGGTCGCATTGCTCGCATCCTCGACGACGAAAATCTACAAATCCAAGTCCATCTCAAATCCCCGAGCATCGGAATCTCGCTGGATTAGAAACGATTATCTCGAATCTACGGCTAAAGACCTTCCCAAACTCAAAAGATTTCCGCGAAAAGACCGACGAGGGAAAGATCGAACAACGAAAACCCACAGACGGCAAGACGGCCTGGCGCCGGCGGCACGCTGGACGCTGGCTGGCCTGGCGCCGGCGGCACGCTGGACGCTGGCTGGCCTGGCGCCGGCGGCACGCTGGACGCTGGCTGGCCTGGCGCCGGCGGCACGCTGGACGCTGGCTGGCTCTGCCGGGCGGCACGCTGGACGCTGGCTGGCCTGGCGCCGGGCGCACTCGCCTGGCGCCGGCGGCACGCTGGACGCTGGCTGGCTGGCGCCGGGCGCACTCGCCTGGCGCCGGCGGCACGCTGGACGCTGGCTGGCCTGGCGCCGGGCGCACTCGCCTGGCGCCGGCGGCACGCTGGACGCTGGCTGGCCTGGCGCCGGCGGCACCGGCCTGGCTCCTGCGGCACTCGCCACGCTGGCCGCCTGGCGCCGGGCGCACTCGCCTGGCGCCGGCGGCACCGGCCTGGCGCCGGGCGCACTCGCCTGGCGCCGGCGGCACGCTGGACGCTGGCTGGCCTGGCGCCGGGTCCGCCCTCGCCCCGTCTCGGTCCTATCATGCCCGGTTCGATCCCGCCTTAGCTTGTTCGATCAATCTACACAAGTTTGGTAACGATCACGGTTATTCTGGAACACCACTATCTCAACTATACGAGGAATTAAGGTTCGCCGAAACACGAAACCTTCAAAGACCGTCCTTTGAAAACCGTAAAATTCTAACGCCCAACGTGGCCAAAACGCCCAACGACGACATTTTTCCAAAAGGAGGATAACTATGACGATTTATCTTTATCCTCACATAAGAGATAAATGTCAAGTTTCCAGGAGATAAATGTCAAGTTTCCAGAAGATAAATGTCAAGATTTCCGAAGATAAATGTCAAGTTTCCCGATAAACACGAAGATGGACGAAAATGGAAAAAGCCCGACTCAGCCCGCGAGAAGATAGACCGTCTTAGGAGAAGTATATAAGGAGAGCTTTGAGCAAGAAGCAAACCAGATCACAAACTTTCAAGCACTTAGCACTTAGAGCGATTTAGCATTCTTTTCTGTTTTCACTAACGAGCTGCTACTCAACTAGGATAGACTTAGGCGACCAGACTAGCGGACTCCTCGACAGCCCTTATGGCCGGTTTCTTTTCTTGTTGTACACGCTCAAACGAGAATTCAGAAATAAGATCTCTTTCGCTCAACTTTTACAATTTCTATTTTCGCAACTTTATTTGATTGTTTCCTGTGCGGCCCAGCAGATATCCGGGACCTTCAAGGAACATCGGGTTAACTCGGTTTTCCTCCATAAATCTTTATCGGAAATTGACGGTGTGAATTTCGGTTCCCACAACCGCCATAATGAAGAAGCCCACGGACATTATTGATCCAATGGAGATAGAAACGGAAAAAGATGGTAGAGTTCTCAGAAAAAGGAAAGAGAAGGTTCCTAAACACCTTAAAAGAGGAGTTAATGAGAAAGAGTTGGCAAGTTTCAGAAAGAGAGTTCTAAGGATACCTACAGAGAAACCCTTTAAAGAAGCCTACTTTTCACACAGATTGTGGATGTTTTTCAGAGAAACCAAGGAGACAGAAGAAGACATCAAGAGGATGTTCAACCAAGTCAGAGAAAGTATGAAGAAGAGGATCAAACTAGAGAAGAAGGGTGATCCAGGGAAGTTCGTTGTTCCTTGCTCAGTCCATGGGATCAACTTCCCACGTGCCCTATGTGATACAGGATCTGGAGTTAGCATCTTACCCAAGGTGATAGCAGACCATCTAGATCTGAAGATAGAGCCTACTGAAGAATCGTTCATCTTTGTGGATTTTTCTCAGCAGAACTCTGGAGGAATTGTGAGAAACCTTGAAGTCACCGTAGGAGAAGCCCTAATTCCAGTGGACTTCCATGTCTTGGACATCAAGATAACCGTACCTAGTTCTTTGCTACTTGGAAGAGCCTTCATAGCCATAGTTGGAGCAGTCTGCAACCTTCAGACAAACAAACTGTGCCTAACCCTGATCAATCCTACGGTCTACTATGATCCACTACGAGTCATCAAGGTCCCTAAAAAGATACATGACGACTCAGACCTTGTAGCTGTTTGCTATTGTGGAGATGAATACGACTCACAAGGCTTAATGGTGACAGAGACCAAGAATCGATCGATAGCAGGACAGTCTCATCGATCATCTCGATCAACGGACATCGATCGACAGCCACACATGGTCATCGATCGATTCACTATTCAATCAGATCGAGGAGGAGTTTCCATAAGGTGATTTCGAAGTAAACACGTGGGAGAACGACTACTACATCCCACCATATGCTGTAAATACTACTCATATTGAGGAGTATACTGATGATTACGAGGAGGAGAGAGCTATAGAATGTCAAAACCTTCGAGAAGATGAAGATCGACTTCTCCACCACAACCTCAGAATCACGACATCGATCAACAGGGCCTTCTCCCCATCAATCGATACTACTTGCCTCGCATCATTCGACAACACAGTCAACAACACGCGAGAGGGAGACTACTCAATCGGGAGCTAGGCAGTTTACCAACTTGAGCTTCGAGGTCCCGGGACCAGCACACCAACATACATCACCCAACCCGAAGAAGTCTCATCGATCGACACGGCACAAGTACAATCGACCGATAGGCCTGAACAACCATCGACCGATTCAGAACCAGTGCAATCGACCGATTCATACAACCAACCATCCCAGGTAACACATTCAAATATACTTAATTTCGGAAATCTAATCCCGGATGAGTTTGGTATTTTCAGGGATTCACAAGGTTTTGCACGCTCAATGGATGGACGAACACTCCACATATCCAAAGAAGACATTGCAGACGTCCTACAGTTAGCCAATGGATCCCACAACCTATTCCAGCAACAACGCTACGGACCAGACCACCATTACCAGCACCAGGAGGCAGACACAACAACCGAGCCAGAGGAAGCTGAGGATAACCATCTCAACAGGAAGGATCCATATCTTCAACAGAAATTGATCGATACAGATTGCGTCGCATCGATCGATAAGTGTCCCGAATTCGGAAAGAGAGCCTTTCGAAATGGAGTTCAAAAATTCTTTTGGAACCAGAGAGATGAGTATGGGGTCTACAGAGACAAGAATGGTTTTGCTAGAGGAACAGATGATGATGTCATCAGAATTTCTAAAGACGACATCAAGAAACTGCTCCAAAGAACTTCAATGGACGAGCGCTCCTACATCTGTCTACCAGAGCACGCTAGTTCATTTACAAGAAGAGAATTGGTGCAAGAAACCTACACCAAGGACGAGATCAATGAGATGTTCACCGGTTTACTTGGAGAACGCAAATGGGAAAAGCTCTCCATGGAAAAGAGTTTAGAAGAGGCCACAGACAAGCTTCGCAGTGAGATGAACTGGATGTTCAGTACAGACCAAGGATCACTCAAGAAGGTTCAACGTCTTGAGCTGGAACTTGAAGATCTTCGCAACGCACATAACCATAGCCAGAAAAGATCAATATCGATCGACGGAGTAACATCCACATCGATCGATACGGAACCTACACCATCGACCACTTACTCAAAATGTGAGGTTGATGAGTATCTTGGAGATATCTGGAAACAATTGAAGAAAGCAGAAGCTCGTTTCAGCATCAAACAAACCACAACCTGTGAAGGGATCTTGCACAACCTAGCAGATCTTAGAATCTGCACAGAAGAGATGATGAGATATATCCGCCTTATCAATGAAGCACATGCAGATATGAACCCCGCTGCACCTTCCAATCCTTTTGGAGGATTGACCCGTCTGAAAGCAGTTGAGAGGAAAATTGCTGATATACACTTCTTAGTAGACAAAGAAGTGGAGGAACTCGCACTACGGATAGATACTACGCAGCAGGAGGCTGAGAAGTTCCAACGTCAACTTGATTATCAGGCTGCATCGATTGCAACGATCGACGAGCTCAACCTCACATCGATCGATAGACGATTGACTGAAATCAACAGCCAGATGAAGCTCTTTGCAGAGAAGCTTCACGAGAATCTGCAGAAGCGAAAATCGACCGATAAGCAAGCTGTTGCATCGATCGATATACAGACTTCAGAGAACTGTACCAGAGCAGATTTGGATAAATTAGCTGATGATGTATACACAGCAATAACAAGCGTGGATGATTCACAAGATATACGTCTAGACCAAACGTATTTCCCGCTTGTTAACGAGGTTGGAAGCATGGAATCTAGCATAGAAGGGATGCAGAAAGAAATTAAAGCTATTCAGAAACATCTTGCAAGCAGACCTGTGCCCTTAAAATCGATCGACCGAGCAACCAGCGCATCGATCGATGGCCTTCAACAGCCATCGACCAATATTTCAACCGAGGAATCGATCGATACCAGCTCCATCCAAGACAAGATGATCCAACGCCTTGATTCAATGCAAGCAGAGCTTAGTGACCTTTCAGAACATGCCTACAGGAAGATAGGATGGCACACAGTCAGCATTGAAAATCATGAAGAAAGGATTCAAAGCATCACTGATGAGTTGATTGAGTTAAAGAAGAAACGAACCAGAGAATCTGAAGCCACAAGAAGCTTTTTTGACGCATGGTTCGGTGAGAAGAAATATACAGAGGATACTTTTTTCTCAACAAGTACCTGGACTTCATCTCAGTAGCTCATCTCATCCAAAGTCAAGCTAGATGACTATAATCAAAGCGCTGAGTGGGAGGCAACCCACTGTTAGGTAGTTTTTCATTTTATTTTTATCTTTAGGATTTTATTTTTCGTATTTGTTTTTCTTTCCAGTTACAATTAGACGATTGCCACTGAAATCGACCGACATGACACTGTCGATATCGATCGACATAAACCAAACAGAAGCGATCGACGAAGATGACTCAACATCGATTGATACGCAACGCGGTCAGGTATATCGATCTAAACTTTTTGATATCAGTGTACTTTATTATCACCTATGCCATCACTGGACTGGTTATACACTGGGGACAGTGTATGATTTAAGTCTTGGGGGGATGTTACTGATTCTGTTTACCTTTTGATTTCATAAAAAAATGTTTTCAAAAATGGTTTTTATTGAGTCAAGAAAGGGATAATGATCATTTTAATTTTTCACTTTTTATCTAACCAATCTTTTAGGCACCATTCTTAGATTTGTTGATGCAGAATGTACTATAGATGCTAAAGTTGACACCTATCAGCTATGACAACACTTTCATTGATTGTCTGGAGGAACCAAAGCTGATTTCCAACCTAACCTGACAATTCTTTGCTTGTCTTGGGGCTTGGTATACATGGGATCGGATGCTTCAAACAAGTCTGGAAGGTAAAAGCCTTGTGTAGATGATTTTATCACCCTCTCTCTCTCATTTTCGAAATTAGATTTAATTTTTCTTCTAAAAAAAAAAAATTGAAAATTATCTTAAATTTATGTTCTAGGAATAGTTAGATATTAACTAGGAAGGAATTCGAACAGGGCTTGGCGGTTACCCCCCTCAAGACTTGATTCATAAGAATTCTATAGGTAAAGGGTTCGAACAGGGCTTGGTGGTTACCCCCTTCAAGACTTGCTTCACAATGAATCCTAGGATATAGGTCAAAAAGAAGTGAAGAGGACTTGGTGGCTGAAACCATTAAGGCTTGATTCATGGAAGCCTGTCCAATCTTGGTCAATGTTTTGCAAATGAAAGCAGACTTGACTAGGAGAGAAATAGTAGAGAGAGAGGATAGGAACTAATTTTTACCTGCAGGTCCAGATACTTGTTTGAGTAACCTTGCATCCTGTGATCGATACTCCCAAGGTAAAGCCTGCACTTTAATTTTTATGTACAGAAATGAAATCAGTAGAGGGGTTAGTCAGACATGATTGCTAAGTTGTTGGCTAGATGATCAAGGTAGCTTAACTAGGATATTGCATAATGTGCTTCTGTGATTGACAGACTCTTAGATGTGGTTTGCAACAAAGTAGAGGTTATGATTCTAAGTTTGAATTTGATTTAGTCCCTACTTTTCAAAACCTCTTTCATAAAGACTGCATGTGTGTTTGCTTGAGGACAAGCAAAAGGTTAAGTCTGGGGGAGTTGATATACCATGGATTTTACCCGCTTTTACCCCTGGTATATGAGTGTTTTTACTACTATTATCTATGTTTTGGAGTCTATTAGGTATGTTTTCAGGTTCAGAAGTATTTTGGAGAAAAGCGATGTTTTAGGTGCCTTTTTGGAGCTTAAAGAAGAGTTCACCCGAGATCAAGACCAGAGGTCGACGTCAGAGTTACACATCGATCGATGCACACTCTGTGCAATCGATCGAAACATATTAGCCGAAGGACGATACATCGAGACCATAATCGATCGATGTACACCTTGTACTATCGATCGATACTGAGGCGGCTGAAAGACAAGTTGGACCTGGCCGAACTTGAAGCCCAAGATATCACATTTTACAAGAATGCCCCTGACGAGTTTTTTAACCTAATGAACTCATATATTTATATGCCTAAGTGTTTTGGCATTAAAAACAAGCTTTTCTTTTCATTCAAGTCTCTTTCATATACAATCTTTTACAGTAATAGAAGTTTTAAGAGTTTCTTCTACTTCTACTCATTTTCTTTCAGTTCTTTATTTACAAAGGTTATAGGATTCTAGATCTAGAGGAAAGATCCAAAGAGATTTGTGATTGGAACTTAAGTGTTCATTCCTCTAATATATCTATGAACTCCTATTATTACCTTGTTGCTATGAACTACTTAGCCATGTCTGAGTAGATTCACTTGTTAGATTTAGGGTTTAAATAGGATATGAGGGATTAGCCCCAACCTATAATTGCTATAGTTGTGATATTTATTGTTAGGATTGTTCATTAATGCTTTTCTAGCTTAGCTACCTAGAACATGATCTTGGATTGCATTGATTTATTACATGCAATACCTGATAACATCCTAAACATTCTATGACCCTCTTGAGATATGCGAAAGCTGATCTAAGATCATGGTGAGCATTGTATCAACTCGCGCATAAAGCTTGCTTAGAGCTGTATCGATCAATACTCCTATAGAGTAATCGATCGACGTAGCTAGAGGTGTATCGGTCGATATTCCTATCGAACTATCGAGCGATACCAGCGGCAGAAGTAGCCGACCGCAACACCATTTAGCATCTAAGTAATAGATGGTTTAAATAATGCGAGAGCATGATGGATTCATTTAATAAGTGTTGAGCTCTGATATATCATGCAAGCAACTTGTTAGTCTTTATAGTATTTATAATCCATAATCCTGAATTCTTGAATACTTACCCTAAATCTAACTATTTTTCTTTATTGTTTTCAAAACCAAATCCTTTCAACTGAGTAATCTCATTCTTACTCAGCAAACCTGCACTTTACTTTAAACTATTTTCAACCTAGCATAGTCATTAAGATTGCATCTTATTTGTACACTAGCTCTCAGTGGATTCGATCCCTAAGTACTACAACTGAACCTCTTATTTGAGAGAGTAAAGTCACTCCTTAGGGTAATTTGAGTGATATCAGTCTGCCCCTGAATTATCGACATAAAGTTCCAAGGGGCCTTGCAAAATGAGTGAGGAATCGGAGGTCTGGCCGCCGTGAGCCCTCGGCGATCGGCATCGAGTCATCCCATGTTCAGAACTCAGATTAAAACGCCGATGAAATTCTGTAACGCCGCGACATTTAATTGACTGATCGATGGCTCGAAACGATCGAGCGCGCGAACATTGGCTTCGGAGATCGGAAACCACATGCGGCAACGCGTGAGAAAAGCCTTGTAGCATGTGAAGAAGCCCTCCGATGATCTTCTTCTCCCCTGTACCGAATCTGAAAGACACCTCGCCCGGGCGATGACCACGGAGCCTAGGTCACCTCGCCCACGGGCGAGGACCACGGAGCCTAGGTCACCTCGCCCACGGGCGAGGACCACGGAGCCTAGGTCACCTCGCCCACGGGCGAGGACTGCGGAGCCTGGGTCACCTCATCCACGGGCGAGGACCACGGAGCCTAGGTCACCTCGCCCACGGGCGATGACCACGGAGCCTAGGTCACCTCGCCCACGGGCGAGGACCACGGAGCCTAGGTCACCTCGCCCACGGGCGATGACCACGGAGCCTAGGTCACCTCGCCCACGGGCGAGGACCACGGAGCCTAGGTCACCTCGCCCACGGGCGAGGACCACGGAGCCTAGGTCACCTCGCCCACGGGCGAGGACCACGGAGCCTGGGTCACCTCATCCACGGGCGAGGACCACGGAGCCTAGGTCACCTCGCCCACGGGCGATGACCACGGAGCCTAGGTCACCTCGCCCACGGGCGAGGACCACGGAGCCTAGGTCACCTCGCCCACGGGCGAGGACCACGGAGCCTAGGTCACCTCGCCCACGGGCGAGGACCACGGAGCCTAGGTCACCTCGCCCACGGGCGAGGACCACGGAGCCTAGGTCACCTCGCCCACGGGCGAGGACCACGGAGCCTAGGTCACCTCGCCCACGGGCGAGGACCACGGAGCCTAGGTCACCTCGCCCACGGGCGAGGACCACGGAGCCTAGGTCACCTCGCCCACGGGCGATGACCACGGAGCCTAGGTCACCTCGCCCACGGGCGATGACCACGGAGCCTAGGTCACCTCGCCCACGGGCGAGGACCACGGAGCCTAGGTCACCTCGCCCACGGGCGAGGACTGCGGAGCCTGGGTCACCTCATCCACGGGCGAGGACCACGGAGCCTAGGTCACCTCGCCCACGGGCGAGGACCACGGAGCCTAGGTCACCTCGCCCACGGGCGATGACCACGGAGCCTAGGTCACCTCGCCCACGGGCGATGACCACGGAGCCTAGGTCACCTCGCCCACGGGCGAGGACCACGGAGCCTAGGTCACCTCGCCCACGGGCGATGACCACGGAGCCTAGGTCACCTCGCCCACGGGCGAGGACCACGGAGCCTAGGTCACCTCGCCCACGGGCGAGGACCACAGAGCCTGGGTCACCTCGCCCATGAGCGAGGGCCACGGAGCCCCGGACACCTCGCCCACGGGCGATGACCACGGAGCCTAGGTCACCTCGCCCACAGGGGAGGACCACATCGTCCCGGCCACCTCACCCACGGGCGAGGACTGCGGAGCCTGGGTCACCTCATCCACGGGCGAGGACCACGACATCCCGGCCACCTCGCCCACGGGCGAGGACCACGGAGCCTGGGTCACCTCGCCCACGGGCGAGGACCACGGCGTCCCGGCCACCTCGCCCACGGGCGAGGACCGCGGAGCCTAGGTCACTTCGCCCACGGGCGAGGACCACGGCATCCCGGCCACCTCGCCCACGGGCGAGTACCGCGGCGTCCCGGCACATCGCCCACGGGCGAGGACCACGGAGCCTAGGTCACCTCGCCCACGGGTGAGGACCACGGCGTCCGGGCCACCTTGCCCACGAGGACCGCGGAGTCTGGGTCACCTCGCCCACAGGCGAGGACCACGGCGTCCCGGCCACCTCGTCCACGGGCGAGGACCGCAATACGAAGGCCACCTCGCCCTAGGGCGAGGGCGGTCTTGTTCCGATACCGTGCGGCCTTACCTAAGTTTTCGTAATTCAATCTTTGAATCCTTGATTCCAATACTCATGTCTCGTCTCGAATGGACTCCGATCTGTTGTATAAAACGACCATGGTTAGCTTGAACACCAGTTATTCTGACTATATTAGGGATTAGGATCCTTTCAAGGAGCCAACGTCGCATCGAGGGTGATATCTTAGAAAAAACCGTAAAAACGTTGGAGGTCCAAAATGGCCCAGAAGGGTCTGGAACGCAACCAAGCGGCCCACTTACGATTTTAAAATAAGATTAAGCCCAAGATGGGTATGACGGTCTATTCTTAGGAAGAGACAAATGTCAAGTTTCCCGAAGATAAATGTCAAGTTTCTCGATAGACATAAAGACGGATGAAAATGGAAAAAGCCCGCCTCACAACGAATTCAGCCCAAGGGCAGAAGAGGAAGGGCGCAAACCGACCTTAAGGGAGTATGTAAGGAGAGCAAAAGGCGAGGAGCAAGAGAGAACTTTTCAGAACAAACTTAGTACTTAGAGCAATTTAGACATTTTTCCGTTTTTACTATCGAGCTGCGACTCAACTAGGTTAGAACTTAGGTTGCTAGACTAGCGAACTTGCCGACAGCTCTCGTAGCCAAGGCTCTCACCTGTTGTTCAGGCTCAAATGCGGATTCAGAAATAAGATCTTTTTGCTCTCTTTTTGTTCTTTCGATTTACTACTTCATATTTTCGTCATATTGATTGTATTGTGCGTGGCCCAGCAGATAACCGGAACCTTCAAGGGAAGCTAGGTTTACTTGGCTTTCCTCCGATTAACAAAATGTCGATGGTATAAATTTCGGTTCCCACAATAAATACTGTAGATTAGATAAGAAATATCATAATCATTTTCTAGTTAGTATTTAATTTCAGATAGGTTTGTTGTTATCAGCTTAAACCTCAAAGATACTACATATATGTATAAATTTTCTAGCGGACTAGTCGACCAATTAGGCTAGTTGACCGTTTCTATCGTGCCGCTCTAGGGTTAGGGCGATAAGGAAGGCGATTTTGAGATCTGATCCCGCCCTCGTCAACGGCGGTCGATCGATTCATCTCGAAGGCGAAGACTGAAGCAGGAGGCTACGGAACGATGCACTATACATGTGCTTGTATTCTCTTGGATCCAATTCTCACTTTCTTTAAAGAGTGGGCAGCAAGGAACGATATTCCCCTATATAGGGTGTATTTGCGATCGAATTTTGCAATGGATTATGACAGGAAGGCTCGTGGAAGAGAAGACAATCGACGGCGGATGAGAAGACAGACGCAGGAAGAACCAGAGATCATAAAAGTTCCGGACTTTGATTACTCTAATCTGATCGAAAAACATAAACTCTCCCTAGTGGGACGGATGTTCCATAAAGATGGATGAAGCGTCGATGCACTTTTGAAACATATGCCAAGGAATAGGATATGTGATGCTGAAGGGAGAGTGAAAGGTATAAATCTGGGGAACAATAAGTTTCAGTTTGATTTTGAGAGAGAGGAAGATCTCCAGAAGGTTCTCCAACGCAGACCATTCCACTTTAACAAGTGGAGTTTCACATTGGAGCGCTGGACACTGACAATCAGGGAGGACTTCCCAAACACGATGCTCTTATGGGTAACAATAGTTGGGATCCCGACGCACTACAAGAAGGATGAATCATACCGTAGCATCGGAAAGGTACTAGGAGATGTTGACACGGTGGATACTGAAGGAGGTAGGGTAAGAGTGTTTATCAATGTGGATGAACCGCTACAGTTTGAAAGGAATGCTGGATACGCAAATGGCGACGTAGTGCAGGTGACACTGCAGTACGAAGAGATTTATCGTCACTGCTTTACCTGTAAAAGAATCTCACATGAAGAAGGAACCTGTCCTAATCTCACTCCAGAAGAGAGAGAACGGAGACGCCTTGCTTGAATTGTTCAGAGAGAGAAGGATGACTTGGCAACCAAGGAAGCGTTCTCAGTCCCTTCACGAAACACCGGGTTAGCTTCATGGCATAATGGAGAGAAACTCCCTTATTTTAAGGCTGAGGTATCGCGATATAAACCAAAAGAATCAGAGATTTCTAGGAAGCCTGCTTCAAGTGACTTAAGGAATACGATCTCAGAGAGACGGGGAAGTGAGGGAAAGAATGTTTGGAACAGGCTTCAGAAAAGATACGATAATGAATATCCCCGGAATCGGGAGAGAACCCAGACACACAAGAATGATCGCAATGTGCCATCCAAAGGAGGTATGTTGACAAATATCCCCGGAATCGGGCGAGATATCACCCTTATTCAAGTGGACAGAGAGAGTTCAGCTCAGGAAGAGATGAAGAAAGATCAAGACTATGCAATACAGGCTCGTCATCGGAATGGAGAGCAAGAACCAACAGCCCACAGAACCTAGAGTACTCCGGGAATTATGTGAGACCAGAACCATCAGCAAGATCTACAAGGAGATCCCCTGACTCTCAAAGAACAATCACAGAGGACTATCGTGGTAAACATGATTTGGGGAGAAGAAGGAGATCTCCTACTCTAGAGAGAAACACAACTAACTTGAAATGGAAACCCGTCGAGCAAAAACGAAAGGAGGGGACAAAAGAGATGTATCGCCACCATAGATCAAAAGAAAGTTCTGCAGAGACGACGGCTGAAAAAACATCGGAAAAGAGACTCAGTGGCAATCCAAATGACGGAACATCACACGAGGATAGGAAAGAACAAATTGCTGAAGAAACTATAAAATCGCCAGCTGACCCTGGAATGATTGGTACTGTGGAGGGCAGAGAAGGTACCTGTGGAGGAACTGCCTCCCTATACCGATGTGGAAATGAACAAGATTTCTGAGGAGTATGCAGGAATTGACATGGACGAAGATATGCTAGCTAATGATGACCTCCTGGGTGATACTGATAGCGATAATGGTGATACCTTAGCAAAGGAAGCAACGGACAAAAAGACATCAACTACAGAAGGTCAGCGGACCAGAGATGCTAACGGGATCGAGAAACAGAGGATGCTGGCGCAAAGATCAGAACGAGAAGATGGTGCAACGCAAGAAAAAACAATAGCTGAATCCAGCAAAGAGAAGGCTCCAGAGAAACAGGGGAAGAGAAAAGGAGGAAGAACCCCAGATAACAGAGGATCTTTAGCATCAAAGAAGCTTGCTGCCCAAGGTCGAGCCTCCCCGAGGGGTAAAATATCAAAAACTAGTCGTATCCCCTCGATGAAAAACACTACCTCGCGTCGTCTCCCTCTCCATGAGGTGTATCCATCCTCTACGAGGAACAAAAAACCGTCTACTGCATCAGGTCTGGTGGGGTCCCAGAACCCACCCAGTACTCGGATATGAGTGCTCTAGCGTGGAACTGTCAAGGGACGGGAGCCTACTTGACGAAGCAGCACATGTGGGACTTGCATCGATTCTTTCATTCTAATTTTCTTTTTCTTTCAGAAACAAAAAACAATTTTAATTTTTTGCTAGATTTTAAGTTTGAATTTGGTTATGATCATTTGTTCACCGTCGACCCGTGTGGTCGTAGCGGTGGATTGGCTTTTTTTTATATGGATGCTTCTGCTGTTATTATTAAATTCTCTAATGATCGCATGATAGATATTGAAGCACAAGTGGAAGGACATAAGGTACATATTACGTTTGTGTACGGAGACCCGGTGGTGGAGCACCGTGATAACGTTTGGGAACGTCTACTGAGGATCAATGCGGAAAGAACTGGACCATGGCTGCTTATGGGAGACTTTAACGAGATCATGAGTAATGAAGAAAAGAAAGGCGGCAGGAGGCGGCAGGAGGCAGCAGGATACGTCCTTTTTATCTTTCAAGAATATGATGGATGGGTGTGGAATGATTAAATTTCCTTTTGTGGGAAACTAATTTTCTTGGGCAGGAAGAACTCGAGCTCGAAGAGTTCAATGTCGACTGGATAGAGCGGTAGGCAATGAAGAATGGCATGATAAATTTTCCCACACCTTTGTGGAGTATCTACTGCGATGGGGTTCTGATCATCGGCCCATTTTGGCTCGTTTTTTAACTCGAGAGAAACAGAATAAAAAATGTTTTAAGTTTGACAGACGATGGCTAGGGAAAGAGGGCTTTACCGAGGCAGTTCGGTCTGAGTGGGAAGCAGCGAATCAGGATAACCACACGTCATTGTATGATAAGATTAGCTCAACGAGGAGAGCAATATCCCGCTGGAAGAGACTAAACCCGACCAACAAAGCTATTTTGATTGCGGAGCTTAAGGAAAAACTAGATAAGGCGCAGGCTGACGATCTGGTTTCAAGTGAAGAAGAGCTTGAGCTGAAGTGGAAACTCTGTGCTGCCTATAGGGAAGAGGAATTATTTTGGAAGCAGAAGAGCAGGATGCTGTGGTTCAGAGGAGGAGACAGAAATACCAAGTACTTCCATGCCAAAACGAAGCAGAGACGTGCAAGGAACCGGATCACACGGTTGAAGAACTCCATGAACCAATGGGTAGAATCAGAGGAGGAGATAGAAAGTGTAGCAGCAGAGTATTTTCAAAACCTGTTTTCGTCATCGAACCATGCTACAATTGAAGATACTATTCGGTATATTACCGCCGCCGTAAGCGAAGACATGAACAAAAAACTTATTCAAATCCCTCAAGATGAGGAGACCAGAGAGGCGACCTTTGCGATTAATCCTGACAAAGCCCCTAGCCCTGATGGCATGACAAGCCTTTTCTATCAGAGGTTCTGGAAGACCATTGGGAAAGATGTATGCGCGATGGTCAAGGATTTCTTTGCCACAGGAGAGTTGGATGAGAGAATGAATAAGACAAACATTTGCTTGATACCAAAGACGGACCGGCCAACATCTATGACGGAATTCCGACCTATCAGCCTCTGCAACGTCGAGTATAAGATTATCTCAAAGATCTTGTCTTCTATACTGAAGTGCATACTCCCAAAGATCATCTCAGAGACACAGTCGGCCTTTGTGGCTGGCAGCTAATTCTCTTTGTTTCGTCGATGTTAAGGCTCCCCGGTGGCTAGCTCATGAAGCTTGCCTGTATGAACCTTTACAAGTTTAATGAATAAGTTATTTTGATGCCAAAAAAAATGTATAAATTTTCTAAAAACGTCAATATTGATAAATTTCCCTCCAAAAGAACTATTTTCAAAACCTTCTGACTCATGGAAAAGGTTTCCGTCACACTTTTATCGCCATTAATATGAGGCCTTCGTTTTCTGCCATACATCTGAAGATAGAGAGCAAAAAGCCATTAAGAGCTCTCTTTCTTTACCATTTTCCCGCATTACATTGAGAAAACAAGAAAGACATGGCACTGAGAATGTGGGCTTCTTCCACAGCAAACGCTCTCAAGCTCTCCTCTTCTGCTTCCAAATCTCATCTCTTTCCAGCTTTCTCCATCTCCAGATGCTTCTCCTCAGGTAAAACCATCATCGTCCTTTTACACAATTTGTGTGTTGGATTACTCTTGCTTTTTAGGACTCTCTCTGGAAACTCTTGGTGGTTTTTTGGTTCAAAGTGTTGGAAGGACTCAAGTATGCAAATTCACATGAGTGGGTCAAACATGAAGGCTCAGTGGCTACTATTGGCATCAGCGACCATGCCCAGGTAACTAAAACAGAGCTCATCAGAAGTAGTGTAGATCAGATAAATGACTTACAGAGAGGGAGATTATATAAATGTTGATTTGTGCAGGACCATTTAGGAGAAGTTGTGTTTGTGGAGCTGCCGGAAGAGAAAAGTTCAGTGAGCAAAGAAAAAAACTTTGGAGCAGTGGAGAGTGTAAAGGCCACAAGTGAGATTATTTCTCCAATCTCTGGTGAAGTTATTGAGGTTAACGCAAAGCTCGCCGATTCACCTGGTTTGGTAAGTTTTTGCAGTTAACTAAGTGTGTGGCCGGCGTGGTGCGTATCAAAGTTGATATTGTCGTTTTTTTTTTTCATTTGTGTAGATTAACTCAAGCCCTTATGAAGAAGGTTGGATGATAAAGGTGAAACCAAGCAACCCGGCAGAGTTGGAATCCTTGATGGGTCCAAAGGAATACACCAAGTTCTGCGAAGATGAAGACGCTGCTCACTAGAGGATTCAGAGCAAAACAAAAGAAACCATGCTTAATGTTTCTGTCTTTGCACTTGTCAATGTTTCTTTACATCTCTCTCAACTTGTATCAGTGTTGATACTAATGTGATTAAGATCATGGAATGAGAGCAAAAAATATTATGTGGGAGAGGTCTAATAAGCACACAAAGAAGATAAATTTGATTGATTAATTTTCCGACATACATAGTTGAGGAGACACGTTTGCATATCACATTAGTGGTCTACTTTTAGACAATAGCAAAGCAATAAATAAGAAAGACTTGGTGCTGTACATTTACTACTACTATCCACGACAGATGCTGCTGGACGGTGGTGTCGAGGAAATAGGTTCATCCGGTCAGTCGTGGTAGGAGATAGAAATAAGCTCTGATCTGAGCTTTTCCGCAGCTTCCGAGTTTCTTTTGGTGACAACAGGTTTCACATCTGAGGTGGTTAGAGGCTCTTGCTCCTCCGGTGAGGTGTAAGAGATGGCGATGAGAGACTCACGAGCTTGTTCCATCAACCAACAATGCCTTTACACGATTTCTGCATGTATTATCACACAAACCCATCATTATATTGTTTCTATATTTGTCTCTTTATTCTCTTGAAACAGATTTCCCGTTCCCAGAAAATAAAAAAGGATACGAAGGGGAAATCAGAAAACGAAAACGAAAACGATGAATGCGAGGAAGAGAGAAACGTACCTCGGTTGATTCGTAGTACGCTAATGGATAATTGGGTTTTGATTTTTAGTGTTGGCCATTTTTATAATATTCTTAGCCAGCTAGCTAATTCACACGTCGACAAGTCATAAGGAATTAGCGAGTGGGGTTTTTATTAAAAAATTCCAGCACTCTATTTTTCTACAATTTATAGTCTTTTATTTATTTTCACCCCTTTCCTTCCATCAAAAACTATGATGTTTTTTGGGGAGGGTCACCGGTTTTTTTTTTTTTCTCTCCCAGATATACAAGATGACAAGTCCGGTATGATGGTTACAACACAAACCCAAAATGCCTCAAACAAGTGAGGAGACAAAATAGATCAACCAACTTCTAAACTTGACTAATCAAATAGGTACAAGATCATTAACCAAAGTTTTCTTGAGCCAAAAAGGATAACCTCTTGCGACATAAGAGTGTAACCGGCGACCAAAAGAGGCACTTTTAGCAATGAGCAATGCACCTTGATTAGTATTTGGAATCTCTGGTTGAAGTTTCCAACTTGGAATGGTAGATAGCGCTAGATTGATCTCTGAAGCCTGGAAAGCAAAAGAAGGCCAAGCCTTTGGTCTTGTAACAGCTCCAACCAAATCTTTTGCTTCAGTACCAAAGATAACGTTTGAGAACTTTAAGCTGGACATGCTATTAATAGCCCATAATAAGCACTGAAATTTTGCATTATCTAGACTATCAATCTGAGCAAAAGCATGTCGGCTATGTAGAAGAACCTTTCTTTCATGGTTTCTTATCAGCCAAGAAACTCCCACTATCTTTGCTTTCTTGTCCCATGAGTAAGCTAGATTGCATTTAACCCAAGAGGGAGGAGGAGGAATCCAGGTTTGATGAGAAAGGCCATTAGTTGATTGATGACAGATTTCTATTTCAGCTTCTACTCTTTGAGCTAAGAACCAGAGATCTGCATCTTCATTTATCTTTTTAACAGTCTCCAAGGGACAAAAACATTTACCCTCAAATATCATCGAATTTCTTCTTTTCCAAATATGCCAAAGTGTCCAAGGAAACCTTCTAACAATATCTGGAGGCAATGAAGAAGACTTACTTGCTTTGAGGAGATAGTGAAAATTCGAGAAAAGAGACCCCAAGGAGAAGGCTATTCTTGGTTTTGGAAAGTTAGAAAGTGCCCAAATCTGGCGAGCTACATCACAGGTAAAGAGGAGATGATTAACAGTCTCGCCTTCTACTCCACAAGCTTGGCATCTTGAGTCAACTTTCATACCTCTTGATAGGATCCTATCTGCTACAGGAAGTGCTTCTGAGAGAGCTTTCCATAGAAAAGTTTTGATCTTTGGAGTTGTTTTTAAAGACCAAACCTGAGCTTTAAGGATATTAATCGAAGGCATAACTTTGGCTTCAAAATGCAGTTGAGCATTTGTAATCTGATTCTGCATCCAATAACCTGATTTAACTGAATACTCTCCACTTTTATTATATCTCCAGACCCAAAAGTCTTCTTTAGATACCACTGGCCTTGTCTTTAATATTGAAGCTACATCTTTAGGATAAAATAGAGCTTCCAGTTTTTCTTTAACCCAATCTCTTTTAACATAGTCAATCAGATCAGAAACACGAAGATCAATATCAATGACTGGGTTTTTTATCAGAGGTCTTCGCATATACCCATCTTTGATCCATGAATCTGTCCAAACATAAAGAGATGAACCATTCCCGACCATTCTGTCAAGACCTTTAACCAAGAGATCTCGGCCATGAAGTAAACTTCTCCAAGCGAAAGATGGTTTCGAGGTAAGAGGAGCAGACAAGAAGTTTCCATTCTCAAAATATTTGCTTTTCATGACCCGAGAATATAAGCTGTTTGGATTCTGCAGAATAAGCCAAGCTCGCTTAGCTAATAAAGCTTGATTAAAAACTTCTATATCTCTGAAGCCCAACCCCCCATCCTCCTTTGAGAGACACATATGATCCCAATTCACCCAATGTATCTTTCTTTTATCTTCAGAGGAACTCCACCAAAAATTTGCAATTGCAGAAGATAGAGAATCACAAGTGGTTTTAGGAAGTCTAAAGCAAGACATGGCGTGGATAGGCATGGCAAAAGCTACTGTCTTAATCAATATATCTTTACCACCTTGTGATAAAAGTCTAGCAAACCATCCAGAGAATCTAGTTTTTAAAGAATCATGGATATACCTGAGCATATCAACCTTCGAACCTTTAAAAGACTCAGGAAGTCCAAGATAATTCCCCATTCCACCTTCCTTTTCAATCCCTAGACTCTGTTTGATTTCTTCCTTCACTCTATCATTAACCTTGCTTCCAAAAAAAATAGATGACTTACTTGGGTTAACCATTTGCCCTGAAGCTTCCTCATACACTCTCAGAATTCTCTTTAACTCATCTGTTTGTGCAAAATCAGCTTTGCAAATGAATAAACTGTCATCTGCAAATAACATATGATGGAGAGAAGGTCCTGTTACTGCAAACTGAATGCCTGAAATATTATGTTGGGCAGAAGATCTATTCAGTAAATGAATCAAGGCTTCAGTACAAAGGACAAATAAAAGGGAGATAAGGGATCTCCCTGTCTTAACCCTCTCTGTGGAACAATGTAACCATGCGGTTTGTCATTAATCAGTACCGAATAAGTAACAGTTGTCACGCAAACCATGATCCATTGTATCCATTGCTGATGAAAACCCAAAGCATGAAGCAAAGCTTTTAAAAACTTCCATTCGACCCGATCAAAAGCCTTTGACATGTCTGATTTAATTGCCATGTACTGAGATGATAAAGTCGGATGCGTGGAGAGACTATGAACCACCTCATGAGCCATTATGATATTATCAGAAATCAATCTCTCTGTCACAAAAGCAGATTGCGTAGGTGATACAATGAGAGGAAGGAGAGGTTTTAATCTCTGAGCTAATATCTTGGCAATAATCTTATAAAGAACTGAGCATAGGCTGATGGGACGAAGGTCTGACATAAGTGATGAGTTTACCTTCTTAGGGATTAGGCAAAGATGAGTATAGTTCCATTCAGAAGGTAGATAACCCGAGTCAAAGAAATTACAGACTTCCGATGTAACCTGATCTCCAATGACTTCCCAAAATTGCTGAAAAAACAAGCTAGTCATACCATCAGCACCAGGGGCCTTTGAAGGGTTAATAGAGAAAAGGGCTTCTTTAACCTCGATGAAGTAACTTTTTTGATCAATTCCAAATTCATCGAATGAGTTACCCTAGAAGTGAAGTCTTGAAATAACTCACTGAAGTCAGATGGGTTTGAAGAAGAGTATAAAGAGGTGAAAAAATCCACAGCAACCATTCCTTTTGAAGCCTCAGATCGATTCTCTTTTCCATCTCCATCTAAGAGCATCTCAATGCTTTTTTTTGACCTGTTTGCTTTGACTGAAGCATGAAAGAATTTAGTATTTTTATCACCTGATTTTGCCCATCGCTCTTTACATTTTTGGCTCCAAAATGATTCTTCATCTTTATATGCTTTCATTATATCCAACTTGAGAAGATGAAGATAATGAAAATTGGGAAAATCCGAAGATTGCTCCCTTTCAAGCTTCGAGTGCAGATCCATAATTCGAGACTTTGAATTTAAAGAGTTGACCTTCTTTAATTTGCTCAAGGCTCTTCGGCAAAGGCGAATTCTGTGTGATACAGACGCATCAACCAGAGAATGAGGACTGTTCCACGCAAGTGATATAGCTTTCTTAATATTCGGCTGATGAAGAAACCTTCTATCAAACTTAAACTGTCCTCTATAAATATCTTGAGATGCAACTAGACTCACCAACACTGGCCTATGATCAGAGCCTCTTTTATCAAGAAAGGCTTGATTAGATGCAGGAAACGAATGGTTCCATTCTTTATTTCCAAAGCATCGATCAAGTTGACATTGAATCCACATGTTGTTTCTCATACCTCCCCAAGTAAGGGCGTTTCCAGTACTGGATAATTCAGTCATTTGACAAGCTCTAATCATATCACGGAATGGAATAAAAGTAGCTTCCTTCCTCATCGGACCTCCACTTTTCTCATCATTATGTAGTATGTCGTTAAAATCGCCTAGCATACACCAACTCTCTTGGCGATTTACTCCTATCCTCGAAAGACGCTCCCATAATTTAGGACGTTTTACATTCATGGGATCACCATATACACAGGAAATATAAAAACTGAAGGAATCAAACTGGACCCAACAGTCAAAAAGGTTCTTATCCACAAACTTCAACTCCATCTTTACATTTTTCTTACAAAACAGAGCCAAGCCACCACTTCTACCAACAGGTTCTACTGTATAAACCCTGCTGTATCCTAACCACTCCTGTATATCTACTAAAACGTCGCGACTGTGCATAGTTTCCATCAGAAATAAAATCTCAGGGAAATAAGTGGAACGAATTTCCTTGAGACGAGGAATTACCAAGCCTTGAGACCGTCCCAAGCCTTGGCAATTCCAACTCATAAGGTTCATATATCTTTAGGCAGTCCCTCCATAGGGACCGCCTCATTAAGCTTTCGCTTTATCTTAGAACCTTGCTTAACTTCTTGATCAGACTTTCTTTTGACAACTGTGTTCTTGTAACTGATCTGATTAGCATCTAGAGCTCCTTCATTTGATTGCCTTTTACTTTTAGGAGGTCTTCTTCTTGCTCTTCCAGACTTAAAAACATCAACTGAACGTGATGTACCAGCTTCTCCAACAATAGCCGAGTTAACTGAGGAGAATTCCAAATAAGACCTTGAATTATCATAGCTGCTATTCGCTGAACCTTCAGAATAGAAGAATTCTGGAATTGGGAACTCGTTCTTGTTTCGTCCAGCTTGAATGGCAGACTCAAGAAGCTTAGTATGATAACCCGGAACTGAATCAGGAAACTCCGCCGGTGTTGCTTTCTGATATTCAAAAACTGGGCCTTTTCCTTTGTCAATATCAGACGTTATCAAAGGTAATGTTTCCAGACTGAGAAAAGCTTTTTGAGCCATAGGATCATTTCCAATATCCTCCAAAGAAGCCTTGACCCTAAGTTCTCTGATTATCTTTTCAGGACCTGAAGCAGTAAGAAGATACTGTCTCATACCATCAAGAACCTCCTTTGCAATTCTCGGCCTTCCAGTAGCTGGATTAATCCCAACCTGATTTTCTTCTAAAACACCAAAAAGAGGATCAGATTCTTTTAATACCTTATCTTGCGATGTCTTCAATCCTTTATATAAGATATTACTCTGTTCTGAACTCTTTTGCAAATCTCGAAGCTTGAAGGGACAAACCATTTGCTCATGTGTTAAACGTTGACAGTGGTAACATCTTTTATGAATCCTTTCGTACTCATAAGAGATAGTAGTTTGCTCACCGCCTGGAAGATTAACGATCCTTGATTTGTATAGAGGTCTGGAGACATCAAATCGAACCAAGACTCTTTCATAATCATTTATACGAGGTTTAGAAGGATCGAAGGCGACTACCACAACTCGTCCAACCAAATCACCCAGAGCTTCAATCGCTTTAGCCGTATAATGATTGACCGGGATATTACGCAGACGAACCCAGATGTTAATGAAATTGAGATAATCTGGCGGTGGCCTTTCAACCCATCTTTCGATAGCCAAAGTCCAATCATTGAACGAGTGAACTCCCTTCTCATAAACCTCCAACAGATCATGTTCATACTTGAAGATGAATTGAAATCTCTCCGGAGATAACGCTATACCCCGAACACGATCAAACTTTTGCCACTTACGGGGCATATCTCGAATCAGGTTTGATACCTTCTGACAATCAGGATTAAGAATTCTTCCTATCAAACTGATCGAGTTGTTTTGACAAGAGCTGTATTGAGGAAGATCCGGAAGGTCGAAAGGTATTTCTTCTTCTTCTAACGACATGGCCAGAAGAGCTTTATCAAGAGCAGAAGACATGGCCGGTTGAACCGTTGCCTATGTTCTTTGTTTGTTTGTTTTTTTTTTTCTTTTTTTTTTTTTTTCTCCTGGGAAAGATAAGAACGTCAAAGGAAACCCAGAAGAGAAGTAAAGAATTTCAGTGGAATAAGTTAAAAAGGACCTAAAAAACTTTAGATCGGGGAAAGAGGAAAAGTTTATCCTAATCAAAGCTCCAATTCTTTAAGAAGTCAAAGACTCTAAAGGATGGAGAGACTTAAGCTCAAAAGAGAGGATTTTAGAAAGAGAAACTTCTCTCTAAAACTTGGTCACCGGTTAGTAGTACAGTTATTAAAATGAAAATAAAATATGGTTATTGTTAGAAAATGCATAATTTTATTGCAAGCAAATAAGTTTGAATATGTTAGGATATTTAATTATTAAAATATAAGATTGTATGTTTTCGGGTTAGTTCACTATGTACACTAAATATATTTCTCTCGAGGTTGTTTGGATCAGTAGATAGAGTTTATAAAAAAAATATAAGATATGTAAAAAGAAAAAAAGGTTTCCTGGTGTTGATTTGAGAATTTAAATTATTATTAAAAATAGTAAATTTATATCTTAGAAAGGGAAAGTCAATCATATAAATATAGAATATTATCGCAAAAAAGGAGGATCGAATCAACACACAGTCATGCCATTAACATGGCGTTCCAACTATTACTTTGCAATGATGTGCACTCGACCACTTGTGATATGTATCCCTTTTCAGAAGCAACGACGGTGATGTTATAGCAAAGGAAAAGTCAATTTTAAATGGAAATGTACTCGATTTATTTAGTTCAAAATTCATCAATTTTTTTTTTCGTTCTTACCACTATGCACCAGTTAGTAACATGTTAGATTTTTTTTTTTTTAATATCAAAAACACGGTCCAGTATATTTCTATATCATAGTTTAGACCATTCTTCCTTAACTACGCGCGATCATTTAGGTTGGACCTAATTATTAGGTTCTTTAATTGTCGGTTTCTTTTTGTCGGTTAAACCCTCGCCTAATTAACCAAACAAAATTAGTTTGATTTAAGTTTGGAAATCGCTTACCTTGAACTATTAGGTTGATGCGACGAGAAAAAGAAGGATCCACTCCAAATTTAAGATTAGGACTAGGCGGCCAGATGGCGATTGCGAATATTAATTTTTAAAAAATTTTTGTGCTAAATAATGTTTCTATCAAAATTAATTATATTACAATAAGTATTTTTCTGTGCATGTAAACAGTTTATTGTATCACAAATATTTGGTATCATATAAACAAACCCAACATATATATATAAAAAAATTTATGTATACTATATATTGAAAATAAATTTTTATATTAAAGATATATTAGATCTTGAGAAGTAAGAGTTAATATGGTATACCAAAATTAATAAATTAGTTATAACATTTCTAAGAAAAAGATTATTATTCAAATTCTATATATATATAAAATTTGGATTAAAATTTGTAAAATAATAAAATGAAAGTATATTAATTTACATTTATGGGTTTAATTTTGATAGAAGAAGAACGAAAGGTTTGTTGTTTGATCCGCGCATCCGCGCAAGTGTTTGTTTTAATTTTTTATAAGCGATAATATATATATTTTTAAAAAATTTAGCTGTCTAAATTATTTTTAAAAGATATTTTAAACACACTAATTTTATAGTTTATATTGGGTAATTTTATTATATCTTATAAATCATCAATTGTATCATCCTTATTTTTAAAATATGACCCGTATATTTGCACAAATGTATTTT
Organism: Brassica carinata; assembly: GCA_016771965.1. Taxonomy (NCBI): domain Eukaryota; kingdom Viridiplantae; phylum Streptophyta; class Magnoliopsida; order Brassicales; family Brassicaceae; genus Brassica; species Brassica carinata. The sequence goes on from CM028690.1 coordinate 28,215,202, forward strand.
TATTTGTATGGATCAAAATTTTATGAAAATGTATAACTAAATTTTTGTATATACTATTTAAATATATGGTCCTATATATTTTCTACTTTTTAACATTTATTATACTGAATTTACATTGGATATTATTTATATGAAAACATATTTATATATTAATCTATATATTATATAAATGTTTCTTTTTGTGACTTCTGTTTAGTTATTACTTATAAATAATAAAAATATAATTATATGTCTTTGAAAACAATATTAATAACTATTTAAAGATAGGTAGAGAATTAATAAGAAAAAATCCTAAAAGATATGTTAATTAGTATGAAATTAATTATTATGTATATATGGAATTAGTAAAATAATTACCATATAATTTATGTATTTAATTACGAAATATATATATGGAAAAGACAAAGAATATTAAAAGCTAGGCTTATTAATTATTGTTGCCATAATGTTTTAGTTAGAATTAGATTTTGGAAATGCATTAATTAAAGTGAAAAGACAAAGAATCCTATAAGGTAGGTTAATTAATAACTTCAGTGGCATGTCATTGTAAATAAGTTGAAAAACTTTGGGACATTTTATATGTGTACTTCTGAATTAATAAAGTAGATTTAAGCTAACATGTCAAATAAGTAATGACAAAATAATTATTTGTAAGTAATTTGAAGATAACATATCTTTCCAAAATAATTGTAAGTTGGCTTAACCGGAAAAAAGGTCAATTTTCTCTCTGACTCGCTTTCCAATGTCGAATCCTTGGGCCTCAGGCCACCGTGCTTCCGTCTTGTTTCCGCCGTCTCTCGCTGCCGGTAAAGAGCAAAGCCACATCACTCCTGACCCCACTGACCCTAATACACAACTGTCTGTAGCCCAATTCCCACTTCTTTCCCCCAAAATGCCAACTGCTCGGCCCTTAGCTGCTAGCACTAAGGCTCGTTCTATTCTATCTACTCCTACTGTCTCAACTGTGAACTCATCTTCTCCTGATATAGAGATGGTCACGGAAGATCTATCAAGGCAAAGGCCTGAAACTCGTTATGTAAATTCTAGATCTGTAGTTACTGTTGAGAAAAATCCTCAAACTGAAACCTCTACTGTTCTCCCTCCAAAGACCTCATCCCCCTCCACACCAACAAAGCTCTCGCCCCCTCCTCCGCCGCTCTCCCCCCTCCTGTTACTGCTGGTGTCTCTGTTGCAGCTAATCCAGTCGAGATACCATCTCCCCCTACTCAAGTGAATTGTCAGCAAAACCTTCCTTCCAAACCTACTCTAGTAGAGAAGATTCAAAGATTTGAAAGACAAATCACTAATGAGACTAGCTCCAGTTACAATATCTGCTTCGGGTCGACCTTCTGTTCTAATTCCTGATGCTGTTTTTCAAAAAGGTGCTGACCTTCATACAGATTTTATTGTCTGCTGCTTTAATGGAAGGTCTCCTCTCTAAAGTCAAATACATAGCGTTTTAAATCACATGTGGGGTAAAGGGAGGAAACTGAAAATCCACAACAATCCTACTCAAAGAACAGTTTTGGTGAGAATTCATAGTGATTACCTCAAGCAAAAAATCTTGGAGAAGGGTTACTGGTACGTAGGAGACTCTATGTTCTATGCTGTTCAATGGTTGTTCCTCCACTCATCTCAGCCTCCATTGCCAAAGTCCATCCAACTCTGGGAACATCTAACAGGAGTGCCTCTCGACCTGCGACATCAACAAGGATTATGTTTAGTTGCTGGACTTGTTGGTGAGCCTAAAGAGACAGACCACTTCACCAAAATCTAGTGAGCCTTACTCTGTCTCATGTGAAAGTGGAGTTGGATCTTACTAAACCTGCGCCTGATGTAGTGGAGTTTACTCGGGAATCAGGTGAGGTTGTGGAAGTCATTGTCACTTATCTTTGGCTGCCTCCTACTTGTTCATACTGCAAGGAACTCGGTCATATTGCAAAGAACTGTCTCTTGGTCCCTCTCCCCCTTTAGACTCCTCCTCCACCCCCTTTCCCAAAACAGAACTCCATCCCTAAACCCTCTACTAAAACTTATGTACCCAAACAAAAGCCTCCCTCATCTCCTGCCATTCCCACAACTTCCACCTCTACTTTTACCATTCCCACAAATTCCAGCTCTTCTCCACCAGACCTTACTCCCACTTCCTCGACTCTTCCCTTACTGCCTGTTACCACTCTAAATTCCCTTCCTCCAACTATATGATGTCTTGCATATTTACATGTTTTTAGCATCCATATCTTGTGCATTTTGATCATATAAGTTAGGCATTAGGCATTAGGCATCTTTAGGTTTATTTTGCATTCATTTGTCCCTATCAGGTGTTGGAGTATGCTTTGGTGTGATTTGAGGTGTTTGGAAGTCTTATGGCCCTAAAAGAGGTGAAGAATCAAGTTTGGCCATGAAAAGAGAAGTCAATCCATGATCTGGTCAAGACAAAGATGAGCATGGACGGAGGCCTTAGAGATATCTTCTGTTGCTAATATTTTGTGGAGACATAAAAAATGGAGTTATCTTTCCAATGGAAGTGGGTTCAAGTCATTTGGAGCTGTATTGGAGGAGTTATGATCAGTTCACTTGAAGCATATCAAGCTGGCCGGGTAGATAAGTCCGGGTTCGAGCACCCAGACAGAACGCTGGACGACCAGGATGGGGAGGCAGGACCGGGTAGGCTGGTCCGGGATGAGCTACCCGTTCAGGAGAAGCTTGATATGGACAAGGCAGGACCGGATAGGCTGGTCCGAGATGAGCTACCCGGTCGGGACGGCTGGACGGCCAGAACAAGGCTGGTCCGGGTTGGTTGGACCGGGTTGGGTCATTTCCTCCACCCCTGACCGAATTTCAAGCTGGTTTCCTATTGGTTCCCAAACACCTCCGGATCACTCTCCCAAAAACGCTAAACCAAAGAAACCGAAAAACACTCCTTAACACTCGGTTTCTCTCTCTAAACTCACCTCTCTCTCTCTAAGGTAAGCTTTCACGGTTTTGGGATGAATAAAATGAATGGGAGGGGCTGGGTATTTATAGGAAATGGTGGCTGAGGCTGGCTGGACAAGTGGCATTTATGCATGGTAAAAATAAGGACATTTGTCCATTTCGGTAACTTTGCTTGCAAGCTACCGATTTCTAGAAGATTCAGCAGCTTGGTCACCAAGTTTTCATCCCTTGCAAGCCAAGACTCACCTTCTGGAAGCTCACAAACTTGGTCACCAAGTTTCCCTTTGTCCAATGAGAAATCGCCACGTGTAACGCCACATCACTCCTTCGCAGCAAATGGGAGGTCGCCATGTCATCTCTGGTCCACTTTTCTCTTGCCACGTCACCAACTTCTATAAATATTCATTGAGTGTTTTTGAGTAGAAAAACCACTTCAAAATGCTCCCATGACGCTTCGTTTCATCAAAATTGCTTATCGGGACGGTCGGAACCGTTTTACCCGAAAATACAGATTTTCGACCAACTCTTGATTCCTCCTGAACCAACTTGGTTTTGGCATGACCATATGCTCTAATATGACTCCCTTGACCTGCCTAGATAAAGATTCTCCTTATTTACATCTCTTCAAAAAGTTGCTTCTTGACGACCTTCGGTTTAGACGTATCGACCATTACTTCTCGACCATGACCATTTCTTGGCTTAACCAACTCATGGTCAAGGTCTTGACTTTTCTACTTCTGAACAGGGTCATTACAATGACCGTCATACGGGTCAGCTCGCCGACGAGCTCAACCCCGGCACAGGTGTACTCACCGGGCGAGCTCGACCAGGACGCGGGTCAGCTCGCCGGCGAGCTCGACCAGCAGCGGGTCAGCTTCGCCGGCGAGCTCGACCAGCACACGAGTCAGCTTCGCCCGGCGAGCTCAGCCCGGCGTGGGTGAGCTTCGCCGGCGAGCTCGACCAGCAGCGGGTCAGCTTCGCCCGGCGAGCTCAACCCGGCACAGGTGTACTCACGGGCGAGCTCGACCAGCACGCTGGTCATCTCGCCGGCGAGCTCAGCTAACATGGGCATACTGGCGAGGCGAGCTCGACCAGCAGCGGGTCAGCTTCGCCCGGCGAGCTCAACCCGGCACAGGTGTACTCACCGGCGAAGCTCGACCAGACGCTGGTCAGCTCGCCGGGCGAAGCTCGACCAGACGCTGGTCAGCTCGCCGGGCGAAGCTCGACCAGCACACGAAGTCAGCTCGCCGGGCGAAGCTCAGCCCGGCGTGGGTGTGCTTTCGCCCGGCGAGCTCGACCAGCACATCGGTCAGCTCGCCGACGAAGCTCAACCCGGCACAGGTGTACTCACCGGGCGAAGCTCGACCAGACGCTGGTCAGCTCGCTGGCGAAGCTCAACCCGGCACAGGTGTACTCACGGGCGAAGCTCGACCAGCACACGAAGTCAGCTCGCCGGGCGAAGCTCAGCCCGGCGTGGGTGAGCTTCGCCGGCGAGCTCGACCAGCACGCTGGTCAGCTTCGCTGGCGAGCTCAACCCGGCACAGGTGTACTCACGGGCGAAGCTCGACCAGCACGCTGGTCAGCTCGCCGGCGAAGCTCAGCCCCGCATGGGCGTACTCTTCGGCGAGCTCGACCAGCACGGGTCAGCTCGCCGGCGAGCTCAGCCCGGCGTGGGTGAGCTTCGCCGGCGAGCTCGACCAGCACGCTGGTCAGCTCGCCGACGAAGCTCAACCCGGCACAGGTGTACTCACGGGCGAGCTCGACCAGCACGCTGGTCATCTCGCCGGCGAAGCTCGACCAGCACGCTGGTCATCTCGCCGGCGAAGCTCGACCAGACGCTGGTCAGCTCGCCGGCGAGCTCAACCCGGCACAGGTGTACTCACGGGCGAAGCTCGACCAGACGCTGGTCAGCTCGCCGGGCGAGCTCAGCCCCAGCATGGGCGTACTCTTCGGCGAGCTCGACCAGCACGCTGGTCAGCTCGCTGGCGAAGCTCAACCCCGCACAGGTGTACTCACCGGCGAAGCTCGACCAGCACGGGTCAGCTTCGCCCGGCGAAGCTCAGCCCGGCATGGCGTACTTTCGCCGGCGAGCTCGACCAGCACGGGTCAGCTCGCCGGCGAGCTCAACCCGGCACAGGTGTACTCACCGGCGAAGCTCGACCAGCACGCTGGTCAGCTCGCCGGCGAAGCTCGACCAGACGCTGGTCAGCTCGCCGGCGAAGCTCGACCAGCACACGGTCAGCTCGCCGGGCGAAGCTCAGCCACAGCATGGGCGTGCTCACTTTCGCCGTCCTAGGCCGGACTAACCCGGAACGGCCTGGGAGGCGCCACAAGAATAGCTCGCCGGACCGGATCGACCAAGAATTGAGAACAAATCCGAACTCCCGACCAACCCTTCCCGGTTCGCTATGTCTTCGGAGCCCACGGCCTAAGGCTTTGCAACCCGTACCGCGGTCTCCGAGTTGTGTGATATCTCTCGATTTTGAAGAGTTTTAGATTCACATTTTAGCTTATTATGATCATTCTAGGTTGTATTTAGGTGTATATATTGCATTAGATTGTTCATTTGCATAAAGCAGGGTTGGATTGCACACTTGAGAAGTTTGGGGCAAAATTGCATGGTTATACTTGCAAATTACATAGTTTGTGGCAAGTTTGGGAACCATCAAAAGGCGAGGGACCACTCTGCAAATTCAGAACATTCGCCTGGGTTAAATTGTTAAAATCAGAAGTATAGGGTTGATTGGAGAGGACATAAATGCAATTTCTGGAGTTTTGGGGTCACTTTGTGAAAAGCCAAAAGCCAAAATATCAAAAGCGCAATAAAGACAAAATCCACCATTGGAAACAATCAATGCTTTATGGACTTTACTCTAAGATGCCCCACTCACTCCTATCGTTATTCTATCTTACCCCACTAATAAAAAATGTTATATTTTTAATCATATTTTAATGAAAAACGTGGTAAAAAACGAAACTACCCTTAATGAAATCTAATATTTACAGATCCAACCTCTCTCTATTTGACCCAATTCACACGACCCGGATCCATGGGCGTGACCCGCGTATCTCTCTCCCAAATTCGGACCAAACCCTCTCTTTCTCTCCTATGTTTCTCATTTCCCCAAATCGAAAGGAAATCAATCCTCAAAACCCTAGAACCCGACGAACTCGAAGCATTCCCAAAATCGACCCGAAATCCCCCGAAATCCACCGAAACCCACCGAAAACCACCTTGTATTCTCCTATTCATCATCAGAACCACCATATTTTCCGGCGTCAGATTCCTTTCATCCTCTTGTTCTGTTTTCGAAATCGGCGTGTAAAAGGTAATGCCTTTTTCATATCTTCAAATGGCTTTGATGTGTGTTTCCCTATATGATGTGTGCTTGTTCTGCTTAAAGAAATGAAACAATTTTTGTTTCGAATCTGAATTTTTTTAAAGTTATTCTTTTGTTGAATCGATTTGTTATTGGGAGAAATTGTTTTATCTTTGTGTAACTTAATTGAAAGCCTAGTAGTAAATTGTTTTGTTCTGAGATTTTTTTGTGGATATTGAATGGGTTTGTTAGCTTCTGTTGTTGTTGAATATATATTGTTTATGTATATTCAGGGGATTAAGATCATGACAGGCCGTGGTAAGCGGGGAGGGAAAAGGCAGAATAAGAAAAAAAACAATTCCACAAGAGAAAAGGTTCAAGAACACAACCCTGCTCCAATAGCTGAAGAGTTCTCAGGCGGGAATGAGACTCAGACTGATCATCATTCTGCAACATCTCAGGTATGCCTTCTCAACATCTCAGATTCACTGATCATCATTCTGCAATATTTTTTTGGTTTTAGTATTGTTGGTGCATTACTAGTATTACTGGTTTTACTAAGACAAATTAATAAATAAAGTGCTAATATAATTTGATGTGGTTTGCAGGAATGCCAACCATTGCCACCTGATGAGCTATACTTCAAGAACACGGAATTCACCAAGTCGTGTAAGATACAGAGCAAGTGCTCTGTGAGCTCCACGGTGGAGTTCTTGAAGGAGCTTAAGCCTGAGTTGGAGTGGTTCGAAAACCACCCTCAGTTCTGCCACATTTTCCACATGCCCGATGAACCAAACTTGAGGTTGTTGGGTATGTGGACGCTGCTACTGCGCACGATTCCCTTATACGAGGGAGAGGACACAGCTTGGTTTGCGGTTAATGGCGTGCCCATCCGGTATTCAATGAGAGAGCATGCACTCATCTCGGGCTTGGACTGCCGTGACTACCCGGATAAGTATGAGAAGTTGGGGAGCTTTGCTTTTGTAGATAGGCATTTTGACTCGCATAAGGAGATAACAATGGAATCTGTGAAGAAGAAGTTGTTGAGTATGAGTGCATGTGGGGATCGACTCAGGATGGCGGTGCTTTACTTCCTAGGCACAGTTATCAGAGCGAAGGCAAGGTATAATGCCCCATTTGACTCTTTCATTTTAAGAGTCGTCAACAATGTGGAAATTTGCAAAACCTTTCCTTGGGGTCGCTTGACGTTCGATGATGCGATCCGGTCCATCAATCACGTGATGAAGCAACTCAAAGGGAAACCTAAAAGCACTGTCAACTTTCCCGGATTCATAGTTCCTTTAGAGGTAAATTATTGCTTTCTTTAGACAAATTGTTGTTTTTATGAATATTCTGTTTTGACGAGTTCTATTTGTAGATCTTGGCATTTGAGTGTATTCCAGCTCTGAGTGCACAATTCAGAGAAAGAGTAGATGGTTGTCTGAGTAACTGTCCGAGGATGTGCAAGAGGCGTTTCCAAAATAACAGCATGAAGGGTTATCCACTTGAGGATTTGTATGGCGCCATTGGAGAAACCAAGGTATGTTTTTAGTTTTCTGGTTCCTACTGATTTTATTAAGTGAGTTGAATACTATTGCGTTTGTTAAGTGATTGTGTTGGTTTTATTTTCAGGTTATTACAAGTGTTTTGATTCCCACTGTTGATGAAGAATCCCTCTTAGCGCGCATAGTGGAAGGGGAGCCAGATTATGAAAATGAGGAAGGAGTAAGCAATGCGTGGAGCACATGGCTTACTGTTAAGGAGAAGCCTATCTTTTGGCAAGAGTTATATGAGTTAGATGTGGCTGCAAGGGAGTTTACTAAGAAGAAAGACAAAAAGAAAGTGAATGAAGAAGTATCCTCCTCTAGTCATGGTTTGGAGGACCTTCTGAAAGGGTTTGAAGAGAGGTTGATGACTAGTTTGAGTGAAGTGAATTTGAAGGTGGAGACAATGGACAAGAGGCTTGGTGTCATGGAAAAGAGCCAAGTTGTTTTGAAGAGGAGGGCTAAGAGGATGAAGGCAATGGAGAAGAGGCTTGATGGCGTTGAATATTGCCAGAGATATTTAAAAAAGAAGGCCAGTAAGCAGAAGACGATGGAGGAGAAGCTTGATGGCATTGAGAAAGAAATGAAGAGGAATGAGAACCGTGAGGATTTCATGTACCAAAACATGGGTTATGAGAGGTCTTATGATAGAAATGAAGAGGAACAGATGCAGAGTGATAAAGGAGAAGATGGGAAAGAGAGTGAGGAAGCGGCTATGGAGGAAGATAAAGGTTATGAGCAAGAGAAAGAACCTGAGAAAGATGAGAAAGAGAGTGAGGAAGCGGCTATGGAGGAAGATAAAGGTTCTGAGCAAGAGAAAGAGCCTGAGAAAGATGAGAAAAAGAGTGAGGAAACAACTATGGAGGAACAGACAGAATCTCAGCTGAACCACGACAATGAGATTGAAGAAGAGGTTGAAACAGAGAATTCTCCTGAGAAACTAGAGAAGGAGGCTGCGAAGGAACCCAAGGAAACTCCTACACCACCACGTGGTAGGACTAAGGCAGCCGCGAGGAGATCATCGAGAATTGGATACCACGTAAGAGATTTGTTCTTTCGTGGGATGAAGAGGCTGATAAATACACAGAGGAAGAGAAACAACAACACTGGATTCTTTCACTTTGCAAGAGCAATGATGGAGCTCCTGCTGTAGATGAGGGAGCTCCTGCTGTAGATGAGCCGGCTGAGATAGTTTCTGCTGTTGATGAGACGACTGAGGGAGCTCTTGTTGTAGATGAGGAAGCTCCTGCTGTAGATGAGCCGGTTGAGAGAGTTTCAGAGAGTGAGGAAGCGGCTGCTGTTAATGAGACGGATGAGAGAGTTCCTGTTGTAGATGAGGGAGCTCCTGCTGTTGATGAGATGAATGAGGGAGCTCCTGCTCGTATTGGGGTGAAGCATAGGCCTAAGGCAATTGCGGTGAGAAATAGACCGAGAAAGTCTACTGACCCAAAGAAGTTCACAACGCCAGAACAGACAACAAGGACACGTGCACGGTCACGGTGGGTTTCCTCTCCTTTCACTGAAGCCGACACCGACGAGATTGAAGGGCGCAAGAAGAAGCCTAGAACAGAGGCTTAGTGAACTTATGTAGGATGTTATGTTTAATATTTATCTCGGCTTTGTTGTGAACTTATGTAGGATGCTATGTTTTTTTTTGGTTGTTGGTCTGTAAAACTTAGATGCTATTATGTAGGATGCTTTGTGTTGTGTGATTGTCTTGAAGCAGGGTTGGTCTAATTGAAGACAAGGCAATCCATGTTCTAAGAAAGCAAATTTGTACTACTAGGTTTATTATGTATTACTAAGACAAAAACATTGTCAACACTTCATGAAAAAAAAAATAAACCTAAGACACATGTCTAAGCGTGTAACACATTGTCAACACTTTGTAAAAAAATACATATGGCACATGTCTAAAGCGTGTTTGAATATTAAAGTGATATTTATCTTACTCTTAGTAGTACTCAAGGTAGTAGTAATATTTCACTCTTCATAGTAATATTTTTGCAAATTATAACATTTTTTAGTAATACAACGTCATTAAATTAAATTAATTAGTAATACCAATATATTTAGACAGTTTTATACTGTATATAACACATTGGCAGAATAAATTTTCAGAAAATATGTATTTTCTGAAATTCATCTCATGATGGCCTTCCCATTAAGACATTAACTAGGAAGTATAAGGATGTTTTCTATTGAAATGAGAAGTTTTCTACCAACTTGAGATTTTAAGAGTATTTTATGTCTAGTTTGACAAATAAACACATGTGTGGACATATAATCACGTAATATACGAGATACATTTTTTAAAAATAAATAATAAGAAGAAAATTAAGGTTCTTAGAAACATGCATAACAAATAGTAATACGAAGTAGTTTTTGGTAGTTGAGGGTAGTACAAAGTAGTTCCTAGTAGTCCATATTACACATAGTAGTTCTAGCAGTACTAGCAGTTCACGTTACACATAGTAGTTCCATTAGTTCCTAGTAGTTCAGAGTTACCTGCTAGTTCAAAGTACAAGAGTCTCATGCTACTCCGCGGCTGCAGAAGTACTTCCACACTCAAAATACTCATACAAACGTCCGCCTCTCATTTCTCTGCTCCTTCCCCTTCCCCTTCCCCTTCCTCTTCCCCTTCCTCGTCCTCTTCTTCGTCCACGAAATTTTCCGGCTGATGGAAACCTTTGCTTCTGAGTGGGTCCTTTCTTTTTATCATATAATGGAGGAAGAACTTTGAGTGCTCGAATTTCATCTGGTATAACCCATTCAGACTGATGTGGCACAGGATAAATCGTCCTCCAATATGCCAACGCCCAAAGCTCCACCGTATAGTATTTCGAACAAAACTCTTGTAGATGGAGGTCCGTTCCAACACTCAAGAACTTTGCAGCAGCACATGCATGAACACACGGGATTTTGTCTATATCAAAGCACCTGCAGCTGCACATTTTTCTTTGCAAATCAACCGTATAAATCTTTCCGTCTTTACCATCGACATTGTACTCATGGAGAAAGCTGTTTATCTCAACCACATCTAAACACCTCGCTTCCAAACATCTTTTTGACAACATGGTTTCCACTTTAGGCACAAGCTTCTTTGTGGCTGGTATTTGAGCTGCCTTCTTCCTGTGTTTGTTAAACCATTCAGCCATTTTCTTAATGATAACATCAATCATCGGTAGCATGAAGTATTTCCTCGCTTCCCGAAGAACACCATTGATAGATTCTGCTGCATTGGTCGTGTCAACATTGTATCTGTCTCCTTCAAAGTAACATCTTGCCCATTTTCCCACTTCAACACTCTTCTCTAGATACTCGGCAGCAGAAGGATACTTTCTGGAAAAAGCAGCATAGAGAACATCGAACTCAGCCACTGTATAAGCATATGCGCATTCTCTAAACTTGCTTGCACAAACGTCTCTGTTGTTGAATACATGTCCTTTGACATTTTGAGCCAAATGCCAGATACAATACCCATGTGCAGCCGTTGGGAACACCTCACGGATTGACTTGATCAAGCTCATATTTCTATCCGAAAGAAACACCAATCCGTCTACATCTGATATCACTGACCTCAAATTATTCATAAACCACGTCCAGCTTTCATCTTTCTCACCATCAACTACACCAAATGCAATAGGGTAATGGTGACGATCAGGATCTTGAGCCGTCGCAACAAGCAGAACTCCACCATAAACATGCTTAAGATGTGTTCCATCCACAATGATAACTTTCCTCATCGCTACAAACCCTTCTATGGAAGCTCCAAATGCGAAAAATAGATACTTAAATCTTTTCGCCGCATCCACTTCAACATAACTTACCGAGCCAGGATTCTTCAACTTAAGCATGTGCATATAGGAGTGTATCAAAGAATAACTCTCTTCCGGAGTACCTCGCACTTCATTAGCAGCCATCCTTTTTCCTCTCCATGCTGTGGCATATGATACATCAACACCAACCTTGTGTATAACCATACTGATCAGATCAGCTGGTGTTGGTGTGTCATATCTACCGGGATATTCTTCACCCAAAACAGATGCAACAACCTGTGGTGTGCCTCTCCTTCTATTTCTAAGGGTACTTGTAGTTACCACTGAGCATGTATGAGACTTGATGTAAGTTCTTACCGTCCAAAGATCTGAATTCTTAAGCTTTGCTACACGCAAATACCACTTGCAACCTTCTTTCGCTGCTCGACATCTTGCCACAAATCTCCCAGTATCCGACTTCATTGTGTCATACTCAAAACCATTCTTATGCGCACCCCTCTGAACTAGAACTTGCATGGTTGTCTTAGTTCTGAATTCTTGACCCTTAACCAAATCGAGACCATCATCCCATTCTTCTTCTACTACTGTTGTGGCTTCAACTCCCGCTCTTACAGCTTCATCTCCCATACCGACTTCTGTACCTTCATACCCATGCTCTAAATCCTCATGCATCTCAAAGTATTCATGTTGTTCAGCTGTGTAAGGCGTGATCATGCCCCCAATCTCATGATCCTGCTTTGTTCCATCTTGCTCAGCTCCATCTATCTCGGTCTCCTCTTCCTCGGTCCCATCTTCCTCGGTCCCATCTTCCTCGGTTCCATCTTCTTCAGTTATGTATGTATCACTTCCAACACCATCAGAAAGACCAACATAGCTATCATCAGTTTCATCATCAGTTCCATAATCATCTTCTGAAAGCGGCATACCACCATATGTATCATCCATGTCACTGCTGATCTCCACATGTAAAACACTTCTACATTTATCATGATTTACTTGCATGAGATAACCCAAAACGTCTTCATCACACCAAATATATGATGGCTTGTTGGAATACAATACCAATGGAAAGTAACTAATCTTCACCATCCCATCTCCATTTGCCTTAATCTTTCTGCATATACACTCGACCAATTCAGAATATGTAACCTCTTCCACAGATGTTTTCATCACTAGAGTGTGAATTTGATCTTCTCGAGATCCACTTTATCTCAGCCCCATCCTTGATGTAACTTCCTCCATAGTCAAAACATATGATTGTAATAGGAGAAGCCATATAATTCCCTGAAAAGAAATAAAATTATGATTAGTTAACCATTTAAAGAATCTAAGTTGTCCAAGATCTTTGGTACAGAGTCGTTCCAGTAATACAAGTAATACACGTTTCACTTTAGTAGTACCAGTAGTTCCAGTAGTTCTTATAAATTTTGCTTTTGTCTATTTAACACTTTTAACTGACCAAAGGGTGTTATACAACCCACAGTACCGTATACTACTACTGTAATGCATTATTTTGCTTTAAAACAGTGGTAAAAAAGAAGAAATATACAAAATCGTTCTTAAGCATTCTTTTTCATAACAAAATACCTAAAACTTCTATTTTTACCTAAAACTTTAGTTTTTCGTCTTTTTAAGTCTTTTTAATCAACTCATAACGTGTTACATAACTCAGATTATCGTCTAACACAATTTTCATGTTTTTTTCTTTCAAAACCGTGTTAAAAATAGAGAAAAATACATATTTTTTTAAAATCTAATATTTTCATTTTTCTTTAAAACTCTCACGAATTTAACAGCAAAATTTTCATTTTTCGTTACACATAATACATAGAACATAAGTAGTATATTATTATGAAAATTTCGTAAAATAAAAATGCATGATTTTACCTCAAAAAAGCTTCAAAATCGTCAATCTCAAGTGGAAGGGGAAAGAAAAACATGATGGGAGAAAGGAGACACGAGGGACAGCTGTTGGAAGGAGAGAGGTGGGTTGATGTGGGGTCGGCTGTTAGGTTGTTGGATTTAAGGTTGGCTTTATGAGGAGGGAAGCCAGATCGATTTAAAAAAAAACATAAAGCATGTGGGGACCACTGAGAAAGGATAATAATATAATAGTTGAGGGTAATAAGGAGAAGGGAAATATAGGAAAAAAAAGTAGGGTTGATAGAATTTTGGTAGGGTAATGAGAATGAATTTTTTTCAACTAGGTCAAATTAGAATACTTTCCAAGCTTTATCAAGACTACGGCGAAGCTTGATTTCGACGGCGACGAAGACAGAGCACGGCTTGGAGCTCAGGATTGAACGAGCTCTTAATTTCACGAGGGAGATGAACCAGCACGAAGAAGAAGCTCCGCATCGGTGATTGGTGAATCATGACGAAGGAGGTTCTTGACTAGGTGAAGAAGATGACGACGGCGAGCTGGCTTGAAACAGACGGAGCTGAGCACGGCGGAGAGTGACGAAGGTGAAGCAAAGCGGCGGAATTTGGTGGTCATGGATGAGATTCGCGATGAGGATTGGAGCTTGACAAGATTCAACACGACGGAGTGAAACACCACGAATAAGAAGAAGTTAGAGCTCTGGCGGAGGTGAGACTGCGAGCTCAGCCACGGCGGCGGAAAAGGCTGAGCTTGGCTGCGGCGGAGGAGAGAGCACGACCAGAACTGGACGGAGCTGAGCATGACGACCTTGGCAGAGCAAGATGACGAGGCGGAGAAGCTTAGTCCGACCGAGCTCGACGGAGGAAGAAGCGTGGTTTGGAGTAATGAGCATGACGACCTTGACAAAGCACGAGCTGAAGGAATGAGAGAAGAGCTTTGAGCACGGTGGAGGAGCTCGTTTGGGAGATTGATTCCGCAAGGTTTGGTGCAGGTAGAACCCACGGGGTGAAGTACCGGTCGGAAACAAAGCTCAATCCGCGGGTCATGGTCGCGGGGTGCACAACCCTCTCGGGAAAGAAGACCAGAGCAAAAAATTAAATGGTTGACCGGTTTATTTCGGTTTGACTTGGTTTAATTGAATCAAACCAGCTCGTTTTTGCCCTTTCTATATATAGTTGGAGACCTAAAAACCCTAATTTTATTTCATTTTCTCTCAAGATTTTGCCTCTAAAAACTTGAATCTTTTTATCAATTTAAGGAAGTTTTTCATCTCATATTTTGTTTCTCCTTCTCAAAAACATGATTAGCCTTGAATCTCATATAGATTTAAGGTTTTTCATGGAGATTAGTGAGTAGACACACTTTGGATCCATGGGTTAGGGTGATTAGGGTGATTAAGTGAAGATCTAGGGTGTTTTAGTGTAGATCTATCTTGTTCCTTGCTAGTAGAGTGCTTTTAATGCTTTTTTGAGTTGGCCTCTCAAAGGTTGAGTTCTAGACATTTCTCACCCACAAGGTGTTCTATGAAATGTCTGAACCAACTCTACTAAGCTTTTAACATTCTTTACCAAAGACAATTTGTTGTAAAGGTGTTAAGATGGCTAGTAGGCTTGTTCTTAATGATTGCTTGCATGTTATTCAGCCAATGACCATTTGATGTTTATGTGTTAGCAAATGAACATTCTTCTTGACCATAGAGTTTGTTTAGACTTGTGCCTAGGCCTAAGGTTGTTAGATTGATTGAAAGCTGCCACCTTTAGATCGGATCTACTTGTTTCCTTGCTTGTTGAGGGTTCTTAATGCTATTTTGGTCTTGATCATATCAAAATAGATCTATAGGCATTTCCGCCCGGAAGGTGTTCGATGAAATGCCTGGACCATCTCTTCAATGCTTTTAGCTTGCTTTACATAAGGGATTAGTTGTTAAAGGAGCTAAGATTGATATTAGACTCATTCTTAATGTTTGCTTTGATCATTACAGCCAAAGGGATTTGGTGTACTTGGGTGATCATTGCAAAAGAGCATTCATCTAGGGATAGAGCTTGCTTAGTTTTGTTGTTTAGAGGCATAGGGAGAGTGTTTTATTGATGGCTTGCCACCCTTAGATTGGATCTTAATCTCCTAAAGTCAAGTCCCTAGTCCCATGGATCCTACCTTAGCATTTGATTGAGTTCTTGCACTTGTTTCTTGATTGGATTTGAGATCACCTTGTTTATATTTCTAGGATATTAGCTTGTTACCTTCATCCATCTTCTTGTTTGCTTAGATTAAGGAAGCTTGTGTATTCTTAGTGCTATAGATCACTAGTTCTCTGTGGTTCGACAACCTTTCTATACTTTTATTTGACTTGGGAGCCATGAAAACTTCCACTATCACTATACCAGAGAAAACCATTCCAGATAAACATGTCTCCTCCACCATTTCCACTTCCACATGACCTTCCCCTGATCTCTCTGCTTTACACACTGAAAATAGCCCTCCTAACCCTCGTATAAGACAATCCCTCCCAACTCTTCACTCATCCCTCCCCTTACTGTTTCAAATTCCTCAACCTCAAATCGTACTCTTATTGCTCCTCTCCTTTTGACCCTTCCTTTTCCTTCAAAGTGTGGGAACCAAAATTCACACCGTCGATTTTAATGAATAAAATATGGAGGAAAGCAAGAAAAACCCTACTTTCCTTGAGGTCCGAATTCTCTGTGACAGTCAACGACAAGTGACCAAATAAATGCGGAAAAGGGTTTGTTAAGAGTTGGGGCTGGACCTTAAGAAAGGCTGCCTACGTACCCCTTTCGAGGATCAAGTCGGATGTAGTTCAGTTAGAAAGAATTGAACAAGAGATCGAACTGCCTGGGCGAGTTCGTCTAGTACGAGCGTTGGTCATAGAAACAGGCATGTCGAAGATTATGCCTAGGGTTTCTATGAGCGGAGCTCTGAAGTTAAAGAATTGTTAGATCCTTCCGAGAGGAACAGAGGTCTCCGGATAAGATAAAACTAGAACAAGAGGCGGCCAGACGTTCTAGGTCCTGCCTTGCTAGTCTAACCGCCTAAATTCTAAGTTCCCTATGCTAACGGGAGTTCTCTAGGTCTCAAATCTCGGATCCCTTTTTCTTCTGCTCCAGCTCTCCTTATATAATTGCTTTAGGTCGGTGGCCCGTTTATTCCTTTGCCTTCGGGCCCAAGTTTATCTCTTTTTGTGAATATTCCATTTTCCGTCGATCTTCGTAATAATCCTCGAATCTTGACATTTATTTTCGAAAACTTAACATTTATCCTACTTCCGAGAGTTAGGATAAACCGTCATAATTCCTATGGGCTTGGATCCCCTCTGAGATCGTAGGTGAGCCTCTAGACAAGTTTGGATCCTTGCGGACCGTTTTTAGGCCTTTGGGCATTTATACGATTTTTTCAGTTTTAGTCGTAAAACTTCGAGAATAACTTTAATCGAAACGAAGCGAGAAGTATGTTGTCCCGAAGGTCGGACGTCACAGCTATACGGAAGATACGGGAGTTGAAGTAAGTCGGACAGGCCGGGATCAGGTCAGCTCGTCGGTCAAGCCGACCTGCGTGCTGGTCGAGCTCGCCCGGCGAGCTGACCCGCGTGCTGGTCGAGCTCGCCCGGCGAGTACACCCATACCGGGGTTGAGCTCGCCGGGCGAGTACACCCACGCGGTGGCTGGGACAGTGACTTTGTTCTCTTTGTAAAATCTCAACGGAAACTCCGATTGCGACGAAACGAAAACCATTTTGATTTAGACTCAAAGGAGAACAAAGGTGAGCTTGCCCTAGCACGAGGTGGCCATTACAGAGGGCTAGGTGACCCAAGTGATGGTTGTACTCGCCGGGCAAGTACACCCTCGAGGTGGCCGGGACAGTGACTTTGTTCTCTTCATAAAATCTCAACGGAAACTCTGATTGAGATGAAACGAAAGCCATTTTTATCTAGACTCAAAGGAGAAAAAAGGTGAGCTTTCCCTAGGGAGAGGTGGCCATTACAGAGGGCGAGGTGACCCGTGTGATGGTTGTACTCGCCGGGCAAGTACACCGGCGAGGTGGCGGGACAGTGACTTTGTTCTCTTAGTAAAATTTCAGCGGAAACTACGATTGAGGCGAAGCGAAAGCCATTTTGATCTAGACTCAAAGGAGAAAAAGGTGAGCTTTCCCTAGGGAGAGGTGGCCATTACAGAGGGCGAGGTGACCCGTGTGATGGTTGTACTCGCCGGGCAAGTACACCGACGAGGTGGCCGGGACAGTGACTTTGTTCTCTTCGTAAAATTTCAACGGAAACTACGATTGAGACGAAACGAAAGCCATTTTGATCTAGACTCAAAGGAGAACAAAGTGAGCTTGTCCTAGGGCGAGCTGGGAAGACTGAGCCAGCCCTATGGCGAGTTGACCTGGTAAGACCAAGC
Source organism: Brassica carinata (assembly GCA_016771965.1). Classification (NCBI taxonomy): domain Eukaryota; kingdom Viridiplantae; phylum Streptophyta; class Magnoliopsida; order Brassicales; family Brassicaceae; genus Brassica; species Brassica carinata. The sequence continues at coordinate 28,233,076 of CM028690.1, forward strand.
TCCGACCTCCTTTTGTTTTGCCGTTTGTTTCCCGAGAGTTGTTTGTCGGAGAGATTAGATATTCTATTTCGAGAACTTGTCGTAAAACCTCTTTTCGATTTATTTGAGACTTTTTGTTCCGAGAAATACTTTCCGGGGAATTTTAGGCATTGATTCTGTCGTGACCGATTTTGACCCCAACAGTTAGCCCCCAGCTCGTTAGAACTTTCGCGATGTTCTTACGGGCGGTAAGACATGTTAGGTAAAGTAGGCGAAATTAATGGTTGAAACGCTCCGTTGAAAGTGGTAAGATTGGGGCTGCGCCTTTCGAAGGCTGCCTACGTACCCTTGTTGAAAGGATCAAGCCTTTCGTAGTTCGTTTTGGAGTTTAAGACCCCTGTGATCTGTTTTCCAGCGAGACTTGTATGGTCTGGTTATGTGTCGTGCAGAGACTTTCGAGCATGATGCTGTTGATGGTATTTCGCTTTGTTCTGGCCCTTGTGAGGCCATGATGTATTTTTCGGGACTGGCCGTTGGTGGCTCTGAATCCCTGCCTGTTTTAGGGCCTGTTAAAATATTTTGCTCAAATTTATAAAATCGTGGTTTTTATTAGTTGAGAGAACTTTCGTTTTTCGAAGTTAGAGGGACAGGGTGTGAGTTGTCGTCTCATTCCTGTCTCTCAGATGATCACCATACCTGTCGTTGTGTAAGATGAGAATTTCCGAAGTCTTTTGGTTTGCGGAGACTCATAAACGTACAAATATAAATGAAGAGACAAATTTTGGGATCTCGTATCGGGGTGTTGATACTATGTCTTTGAGATGTCAAGATCCAGAATGGCTGGGTTTAGGGCAAGACCTAGGTTTACTCTCGGACTAAGGCTTTGCGATGACAAGTCGGCTTTCGTTTTGCCTGTTTGCGATTTTAACCTGATTCATGCCGATTTAAAGTCCGCGAATTGTTATCGGCTTATATGACTTGTCTTGGCACGAATCGAGCTACTTCCAAAGACCGTTTGGAGGTGCTAACCAAAATTTCATATTTCTTGTATAGCGCGCTATGTTATCCTTGTCGGATGTAAGAGAGCCTATCCTTTCGAGGGCGGCTAATGTCGGTTTAGGACGTTAGAGTTTGTTTGTTGTGATCAGCAACAACGAAATGATACCATTTTAGAGGCATGTTACCGTTTAGAAGCGTGTTTGTATGTTTTGAGTTCCTGAGACGAGCATTTCGTCTGGAATGTTTTGCAGAAAAGAATATCCTTTGAGCGTTAGCGACATCTCTGTTGGGGTCAAAATCGGTCAACGACGAAATCGTCACCCGAAAGTCCTCGAAAGAAAACTAAGTGACGATCAAAACCAAGAAACAGGTCGTCACTCGATGAACACACGGGAAGGCATGAACGGACCGTGAGCCCCGGGGATCAACGAAGCAAGGAAAGCAACAGCAGGCACCAGCGGACGCGGGACACGGCACAGACGGCAGGACGCCTGGCGCCGGCGGCAGGACGCCCGGTGCGGCGGCAGGACGCCCGGCGCCGGCGGCAGGCCGCCCACGCCGTGGCAGGCTCATCCTCTCCCGTCTGGCGCCCGGCGGCAGGCCTGTCGTCTCCGTCCGGCGCCCGGCGGCAAGGGTCCTGGCACCCATCTGTGCAATCATCTAGTGATCTCAGGCATCAGCAGCATCTTGGTCCCGTAAACCCATGTCCGGATTGTCCGAGAACTACAAAGATTCTTCCATAAAGCCTTCTCGATTGTTTAAAAGTTCATATTTTTGAAATCTAAGTTCGAAGCCTCATCACTCAAACCCTTGAAGACGGAAAGTATGCTAATCCATGTCCATCTCGATCCCTATACTCGAGGAATCTAGGAAGATCTTGTTGGGGTCAGAAGCGGTTATCTCGAAATCCGCGGCTAAAGATCCTTCCAACTCAAAAGATTTCCCGCACGAACGGCCAACGGGGTAAGATCGGTAACGGAAAACCCCACGGGCGGCAGGCATCCGCAAGCGGCCTGGAGCGGCGGCAAGCCAGCCTGGCGCCCGGCGGCAGGCGTCCATAAGCTGGCCTGGCGCCCGGCGGCAAGCCAGCCTGGCGCCCGGCGGCAAGGGTCCTGGCACCCATCTGTGCAATCATCTAGTGATCTCAGGCATCAGCAGCATCTTGGTCCCGTAAACCCATGTCCGGATTGTCCGAGAACTACAAAGATTCTTCCGCAGCCTTCTCGATTGTTTAAAAGTTCATATTTTTGAAATCTAAGTTCAAGCCTCATCACTCAAACCCTTGAAGGCGGAAAGTATGCTAATCCATGTCCATCTCGATCCCTATACTCGAGGAATCTAGGAAGATCTTGTTGGGGTCAGAAGCGGTTATCTCGAAATCCACGGCTAAAGATCCTTCCGAACTCAAAAGATTTCCGCACGAACGGCCAACGGGGTAAGATCGGTAACGGAAAACCCCACGGGCGGCAGGCATCCCGCAAGCCGGCCTGGCGCCCGGCGGCAAGCCAGCCTGGCGCCGGGCGTAAGGGTCCTGGCACCCATCTGTGCAATCATCTAGTGATCTCAGGCATCAGCAGCATCTTGGTCCGTAAACCCATGTCCGATTGTCCGAGAACTACAAAGATTCTTCCGCAGCCTTCTCGATTGTTTAAAAGTTCATATTTTTGAAATCTAAGTTCAAGCCTCATCACTCAAACCCTTGAAGGCGGAAAGTATGCTAATCCATGTCCATCTCGATCCCTATACCGAGGAATCTAGGAAGATCTTGTTGGGGTCAAAATCGGTCAACGGCGAAATCGTCACCGAAAGTCCTCGAAGAAAACTAAGTGGCGATCAAAACCAAGAAACAGGTCGCCACTGATGAACACACGGAAGGCATGAACGGACCGTGAGCCCCGGATCAACGGCGAAAGCAACAGCAGGCACCAGCGACGCTGACACGGCACAGACGGCAGGGCGCCTGGCGCCCGGCGGCAAGCCAGCCTGGTGCCGGCGGCAGATGTCCATAAGCGGCCTGGCGCCCGGCGGCAGGCCGCCCACGCCGTGGCAGGCTCATCCTCTCCCGTCTGGCGCCCGGCGGCAAGCCAGCCTGGTGCCGGCGGCAGATGTCCATAAGCGGCCTGGCGCCCGGCGGCAAGCCAGCCTGGTGCCGGCGGCAGATGTCCATAAGCGGCCTGGCGCCCGGCGGCAGATGTCCATAAGCGGCCTGGCGCCCGGCGGCAAGCCAGCCTGGCGCCCGGCGGCAAGCCAGCCTGGCGCCCGGCGGCAAGCCAGCCTGGTGCCGGCGGCAGATGTCCATAAGCGGCCTGGCGCCCGGCGGCAAGCCAGCCTGGCGCCCGGCGGCAAGCCAGCCTGGCGCCCGGCGGCAAGCCAGCCTGGCGCCCGGCGGCAAGCCAGCCTGGTGCCGGCGGCAGATGTCCATAAGCGGCCTGGCGCCCGGCGGCAAGCCAGCCTGGCGCCCGGCGGCAAGCCAGCCTGGTGCCGGCGGCAGATGTCCATAAGCGGCCTGGCGCCCGGCGGCAAGCCAGCCTGGTGCCGGCGGCAGATGTCCATAAGCGGCCTGGCGCCCGGCGGCAAGCCAGCCTGGCGCCCGGCGGCAAGCCAGCCTGGCGCCCGGCGGCAAGCCAGCCTGGCGCCCGGCGGCAAGCCAGCCTGGCGCCGGGCGTAAGCCAGCCTGGCGCCGGTCGACGCCCTCGCCCTGGTCTCGGTCCCATCATGCTCGGTCTGATCCCATCTTGGCTTGTTTGGATCAATCCTCGTGAGTTTGGTACGATCACGGTTATTCTAAACACCAAACATCTCGACTATACGAGGAATTGGGGTTCCTTCGGAAATGCCGAAACCTTCAAAGACTATTCTTTCGAAAAACCGTAAAAATGTCTAAGTGGCCCGACATGGCCAAAACAGCCCACTTACGATTTTCCGAAAAGGAAGGATAACTATGACGGTTTATCCTTATCCTCACATAAGAGATAAATGTTAAGTTTCCAGAAAATAAATGCCAAGTTTTCCGAAGATAAATGTCAAGTTTCCCGATAAACACGAAGATGGACGAAAATGGAAAAATCCCGATTCAGCCCGAAAGAAGATAGACCGTCTTAAGAGGAGTATATAAGGAGAGCTTTGGGCGAGGAGAAAATCATCACAAAATTTCCAGAGAACTTAGCACTTAGAGCGTTTTAGCATTCTTTTATGTTTTCACTAGCGAGCTGCGACTCAACTAGGATAGACTTAGGCGGCCGGACTAGCGGACTTCTCGACAGCTCTTGTAGCCGATTTCTTTGCTTGTTGTACACGCTCAAACGAGAATTCAGAAATAAGATCTCTTTCTCTCTAGTCTTACGATTTTTATTTTTACAACTTTAATCTCCATTGATTGTATCGTGTGTGGCCCAGCAGATATCCGGGACCTTCAAGGAAGATCAGGTTAAATCGGTTTTCCTCCACAAATCGATTATCGGAAATTGACGGTGTGAATTTCGGTTCCCACAGTTTGGCGCTAGAAGGAGGGGGGGGGGGTTACGGATCTATCTATATCGCAACTGCACACGCTCGATCATGTCTACTGACGTCACCAAAGACCAGCCAACGCTAGACGGAACACCCGTCGACGCCAACGTTGAGAAGACTCCAACTGGAGATACATCCACAGTCACTGCTGATGCAAACACTGAGGCGCTCAGACAAATGAAGGAATTGTTTACCTCCGCCCAGGAACGGGCGGAACAACAAGACAAGCTGATAACCTCGCTCGCAAAACAGGTCGACACCTTAACTGCGAGGAGCAAGTTGCCGCGCGGATCCACCAAGGCACGGCGCGGCAGAAGACTCGACTTCGGATCTTACGGAGAATGAGAAAATGATGCCTCGAAAGAGCCCACTCCTGAGGAAACGGCTCCAAAAGGACAGCAAACGACCTCGCAGAACCTTCCACCCCGGCTACGGGAAACAAGGAAAGCGACGTCGACCGCATCAATCTGGATATCAGCGACCAATCGGATCCTTCCGATGAAAACGCTGACATCCACCCTAGGAGGACCCGAAGCCAGTCCGCTCGGCAGACGGTATCCTTCGAGAGGCCCATGACAGAAGAGGAGGAAGAACTCTACTGGATTGAGCAGGAAGAACTCGCGGAGGATCAAACTCGGATCCATCGCGGCCAGCGCCGACAAAATCGGAGGAACGCCGGTAGCAAGAGCGAGATCCATGATCTCCGCGAATCTCTAAAAAAGACCGTGGCCGAAGTGAAAGCGGTGAAATCGCAAATCCACCAGGCAGCCAGTTCCGCCCCGAGATCGATAGACTTCTCGAGGAAGCACGGAAAACGCCATTCACCGCTCGGATCACGGAAACACATATCTCAGACCCGGGCAAAATCAAAATCCCGGTCTATGACGGTACGACGGATCCTAAGTCGCACCTACAGTCCTTCCAGATCGCAATGGGTAGGTGCAAACTCCCGGAGCGCGAACGAGACGCGGGTCATTGTCTTCTCTTCGTCGAGCACCTCAAAGGCGCTGCGCTCGAATGGTTCTCCCGGCTCAAAAGGAACTCCATCGGAAGCTTCCGCCAACTGGCCTCGGCGTTTCTCAAACAATACTCCATGTTCATGGACAGAGAAACGTCCGACGTGGACCTATGGAGCCTAGCTCAGAAGGAAGACGAGCCGCTTCGCGACTTCATGCGAAGGTTCAAACTGGTGATGACCAGGGTAACGGGCATTAGCGACAATGTCGCAATCGACGCCCTGAGGAAAACTCTCTGGTACAAGTCAAAGTTCCGAAAGTGGTTACTACTAGAAAAGCCGCGGACAATCCAGGATACTCTCCACAAAGCAACGGACTTCATCATCATGGAGGAAGAGATGAAACTTCTATCGCAGAAGTACGGACCACAGAATACGTCCTCAAAGAAGAAACCCTCTCGTAACGACAAGAACGTCCATCACGAAGGGGAAGACGCCCAAGGCGAGCATAACTACACCATCAACTCGGAGCAAGGCAAGACCTCCGGAAACACCTGGACCAGGAACCAGTACAAGGATAATTCCTACTGCGAGTTCCACGAAACCAGAGGTCACTCCACTGCGAACTGCAAGGTTCTCGGCGCCCGGCTCGCCGCAAAGCTCCTCACCGGCGAACTATCAAAGGTCAAGAGTATAAAGGACTTGCTCCTGGACTCCGACCGCCCAAAGACCAACAAAACTGTCTCCGAGGACCGCGCGACCGAAAATCAATCGGGTGAAAAACGCGGAAGGAGATAGGACGACCAAGGGAACAACAACAGTCGCCAGAGGGTAACCATGATCATCGGAGGATCGCAGTTCTACCAAGATTCTGTCACCGTCGATAAAAGCCTACGGTGGCGAGACAAGTTCCAACTGGTTTCCGGATAGCGATATTCCTAACCACACGATCACTTTCGAGGAACAGGAAACTGTCGGAATCGACAAACCTCATTGCGATCCTTTGGTTATCGACCTGGTAATCCAGGATCTCGAAGTCGGCCGCATCCTCGTCGATACAGGAAGTACGGTCAACGTTATCTTCCGCGACACCCTCTACAGGATGAAGATCCCACTTGGGGAAGTCGTCCCTGAGCCAAAACCTTTGACTGGGTTTTCGGGCGTCACTTCCATGACCCTCGGGAGAATTAAGCTCCCGGTCATGGCGAAAGAAGTCACAAAGATCGTCGAGTTCGCAGTAGTCGACAACCCGGCCATCTACAATGCCATCATGGGAACCCCTTGGATCAACTCCATGAAGGCAGTACCATCCACATATCACCTCGGCATCAAATTTCCGACTCCCACCGGAACCGCAGTCATCTGGGGTAGTCAGAAACAATCGAGACTCTGTTACCTAGCCGAGTTCAAACTGCGAAAAGATCGGAACGCCCCAGCGGCCAACCCGAAACGAGCAAAGGAATCACACAACATTCTTGAGGACTCGAAAAAAGATGATCCATAATCATCCGAACAGGCAACGATTCAAGACAGCAACAAAGCCTCTGAGTCCACCGCCGTAAAAGCAGACAGCTCAACCCCCGCAAAAATCACCGATCCGACCAGCACGATCGGAACGGCAACGCACGGGGAGTAAAAACGTCTGCGGCAACTATCAGAACTACGATATGGCTTGATCCTCGAAAGAGTGCGTAGGTAGCTTCGTCGAAACCAGCGAGTTCAGCTATCCCCTCACCAAAAGGAGGGGTGGGTACGATACCCTATACTCCCACAAAAACGCCAAATATCCGCGACATGTACCGAATTTTTCAAATTTTTCAATAAAATTCTTTCTATCTATTTTTACGCTCACTTAATTTAAGCGTGTAAACACTTCGAAAACGAAAATCATATCTTGAAAGAAGCGAGGCGTCGCCACTTCTGAAAAGATAACAAAACTTCGTATCATCCGCTAAAACAGTCCCCTGCGACTTAAAAACAACTTATGCCGTCGATTGGCCCCAGCGGGCCTTTTCGAAGCGTTCCTCAATACAAACTTCGTAGTCAGACCTACAAGGTCCTCTTACATCCGACAAGGATATCATAGCGGCTATACAAGACACCCAAAATTTTGGTTTAGCATCTCGGATAAACTCGAAGATAGCTCGATTCTTTAACACAAGTCATATAAGCGGCGACTAGTCGCGGACTTTAAACGAAAAGAATCAGGAAGAAATCACTAACAGGCAAAGCGAAAGCCGATCAGTCATCGCGACAGCCTTAAAGCTGAGAGTAAGCCTAGGTCTTGCCCTAAACCCAGTCTTGCTGGATCTTGACATCTCACAGACATAGTATCGTATACGAGATCCCAAAACATGTCTCTTATCGCTTACACCTAAAACGCTCGCTAAAAAGTAGCATACGGACCAAGCGACAAAAAGAGTTAGGATCTGAAGTGACTACTCGCATTCTTTCCTCTACACTTGGCGAAAGTATAAATCAAAACAAAAGACCTAAATCTCGCAAATTTTCATATTCATAAAGGCGCCAAAAGCGGCAGGATTCTAAGCCACCAGCGGCCAGTCCCAAAACATAAGAATGCAACCTCCGGCGGTCGCAGAATAAAACTCTCAAAAAACGGCCACACACAGCCAAAACATACGATTCACAAAGGAAGTCAACATCGAGAAATCCGGATCACGGAAATCGAATGAACCTGCAGGCTGGTCCACTTCCTCGTTCACGCCTTGAGCGTTCCCACCACCCTCGGCGTTCTCATTGGCTCCGGCCTCCACCGTATCCTCGGAAACCTCGATAGGTTCCCATAGTCTCCGGACTCTTTCTTCGACTGGAGGAACCAATGACTCAGCATGAGCACACTCGGCCATAAAGTCTTTCATCTCAGCAATCTCCGGAATCAAAAGAAATCCGGGTTCTGAGACTTGTAAGGTTCACGACCGAGCCCGGCACTCACGAAATCGCCAACAAACTCCTGAGCTTCTTTAAAACATTGAAACTCAGCAGCAAGCGATTCCGCCGTCTTCGCCACCTCGACGCGACCATCCTCCTTCCTCTCCTTTCGCCCGAACAAGAGCTCGAGCATGAAGCTCAGCTTGCTGCGTTCTCGCCTTTACCTCTTGTCGAATCGGAAGAGCTCTCGCTCAGCTTCTTTGGTCTTGAAATTAGCAATCCTAGACTTACGAGCTTCGAGTCAAGCGCATTGCCAAACACTCTTAGTCCCTGCATAAATTCAAGATCAATAAATATACATATATGCGGATTCAAGAATACGGTTAAGAAGTTCAAAGGACAAAACCTCATTGATCCGCTGGGAACCCTCGGCAAAAACCCATTGCTTCTTCTCGTCCTCCAGCGACTCGTCAGTAACAAACTCCGGAGGAAGGCCGTCAAAGAAATTGTTGGGGAGTGGAAAATCGCTGGCTCAGCCTTTCTCCGTTGAGACAAAACTAGGGTTTTCCCCCAACGGTGAAGGATCTTCCGAACCTTCCCCACCATCAATTTCTTTCCCTTCTGAGATCTCTGTTTACGCCTCGAGTAGGGGCTTGATAACCGGTTGGCGTCACATGGCGGGACAGGGTCTCGACCGTAAAGCCTTACTGCGTCACCGAATCCGTTCAAGAGTGAAGAACTTCCAGAAAAACGGCCTTTGACGAAGGAGATCCCTCTTGACGAAAAGATCACCATGCAAATGCGCAACAGCCCCGTTCTCTACAAAGCGAAACTTTTTCACTAAAAACTCGCACTTCCGGAATAACAAAATAGACAACGAGTTTTCATCTTATTACCTCGGTTGAAGTTGCATGCATGCGGAAATAGATGGAGGCAGCTCTCCTCGACAGAATCGCCATCTATTCGGACATAGAAGAAACGCTCTTGCCACGACTTAGGGTTCGAAGTAGTCCCTTGAATTATGGCGTTATCCTTCTTTGGCACCATGGAGTAGTAGCCGTCGCTCCCCGTTGGCCGAGTGCTCCAATGACCTTCGAAATCGCCGGGACAGAGATCGATCCCGAGTTCATAACTTGCGATCAGTACGCCAAGCCAACTCTCTAAGGCAGGAATGCTGAGCTGGCTGATCGAAAGTTCGGAGTGACGAAGCACACGAACAATGGTACCGGGGATCGGGAACCACATGCGGCAATACGTAAGGAAAGCCTTGTAACATGTAAAAAAACCTTCCCGAGGATTCCTCGCGACTCGGCACGACAGGATCCGAATTTGACTCCATCAGGAATCTGGTAAAAATCTCGAAGAATCCTGAGATATTTACGTGAAACCAGGCTCGGTGTAAAGGGAGCACCAGGCTGCCTCAAAGGTCTCTTCGGAACAGGGACATCTGGCAGAGGTCGAGCCGAGCCCACAAGGGCTCGGTAATACGCATTCTTCACTTCCTCCTCGACTAACTCCTCTTGCTTCACCGTCACATGGGCAGGAGAGTCATCCGAGGATGAATGGGAAGAAGAAAATCTCTTGGAGGATCTTGAATACATTATTCTTAAAGAGAGAGAAAGGATTCTTGAGAGAGATGAATTTTTTATGATGAAGTAAGAATGAATGAGATTTCTTACTCCATCCTTATAAAGGAGGTAAAATCACTATTTACCCCGACTTTCGGCAGTCGAACTGCCTAGGCGAGTTTGTCTAGTACGAGCGTTGGTCATAGAAACAGGCATCTCGAAGATTATGCCTAGGGTTTCTATGAGCGGAGCTCTGAAGTTAAAGAATTGTTAGATCCTTCCGAGAGGAACAGAGATCTGCGGATAAGATAAAACTAGAACAAGAGGCGGCCAGACGTTCTAGGTCCTGCCTTGCTAGTCTAACCGCCTAAATTCCAAGTTCTCTATGCTAACGGGAGTTCTCTAGGTCTCAAATCTCGGATCCCTTTTTCTTCGGCTCCAGCTCTCCTTATATAGTTGCTTTAGGTCGGTGGCCCGTTTATTACTTTGTCTTCGGGCCCAAGTTTATCTCTTTTTGGGAATATTCCATTTTCCGTCGATCTTCGTAATAATCCTCGAATCTTGACATTTATTTTCGGAAACTTAACATTTATCCTACTTCCGAGAGTTAGGATAAACCGTCATAATTCCTATGGGCTTGGATCCCCTCTAAGATCGTAGGTGAGCCTCTAGACAAGTTTGGATCCTTGCAGACCGTTTTTAGGCCTTTGGGTGTTTATACGATTTTCTCAGTTTTAGTCGTAAAACTTCGAGAATAACTTAAATCTCAAACGAAGCGAGGAGTATGTTTTCCCGAAGGTCGGACGTCACAGCTATACGGAAGATACGGGAGTTGAAGTAAGTCGGACAGGCCGGGATCAGGTCAGCTCGTCGGTCAAGCCGACCTGCGTGCTGGTCTAGCTCACCCGGCGAGCACGCCCATGCTGGGGCTGAGCTTCGCCCGGCGAGCTGACCAGCGTGCTGGTCGAGCTTCGCCCGGCGAATGCGCCCATGCTGGGGCTGAGCTTCGCGGCGAGCTGACCAGCGTGCTGGTCGAGCTTCGCGGCGAGCTGACCCGCTGGTCGAGCTCGCCCGGCGAGTACGCCCATGCTGGGGCTGAGATCGCCGGGCGAAGCTGACCCGCGTGCTGGTCGAGCTCGCCCGGCGAGTACGCCCATGCTGGAGCTGAGCTCGCCGGGCGAAGCTGACCCGCTGCTGGTCGAGCTCGCCGGCGAGCACACCATGGTCGGGTTGAGCTCGCCGGGCGAAGCTGACCCGCTGCTGGTCGAGCTCGCCCGGCGAAGCACGCCCATGCTGGGGCTGAGCTTCGCCCGGCGAGCTGACCAGCGTGCTGGTCGAGCTCTCCGCGGAAGTCACGACCATGCTGGGGCTGAGCTTCGCCCGGCGAGCTGACCAGCGTGCTGGTCGAGCTTCGGCCCGATGCGCTATGCTGGGGCTGAGCTTCGCCCGGCGAGCTGACCAGCGTGCTGGTCGAGCTGCGCCAGTGCGCCCATGCTGGAGCTGAGCTTCGCCCGGCAAGCTGACCAGCGTGCTGGTTGAGCTCGCCGGGCGAAAGCACACCATGGTCGGGTTGAGCTCGCCGGCGAGCTGACCAGCGTGCTGGTCGAGCTTCGCCCGGCGAATGCATATGCTGGGGCTGAGCTTCGCCCGGCGAGCTGACCAGCGTGCTGGTCGAGCTTCGCCGGGCGAGCCACCCGCCAGGGTTGAGCTTCGCCCGGCGAGCTGACCAGCGTGCTGGTCAAGCTTCGCCCGAGCGACACCCCATGCTGGAGCTGAGCTTCGCCCGGCGAGCTGACCAGCGTGCTGGTCGAGCTTCGCCCGGCGAAGTACGCCCATGCTGGGGCTGAGCTTCGCCGGCGAGCTGACCAGCGTGCTGGTCGAGCTCGCCCGGCGAAAGTACACCCATACCGGGTTGAGCTCGCCGGGCGAAGCTGACCCGCTGCTGGTTGAGCTCGCCGGGCGAAAGCACACCATGGTCGGGTTGAGCTCGCCGGGCGAAGCTGACCCGCTGCTGGTCGAGCTCGCCCGGCGAAGCACGCCCATGCTGGGGCTGAGCTCACCCGGCGAGCTGACCAGCGTGCTGGTCGAGCTTCGCCGGGCGAGCCACCCGCCAGGGTTGAGCTTCGCCCGGCGAGCTGACCAGCGTGCTGGTCGAGCTCGCCCGGCGAAGCACGCCCATGCTGGGGCTGAGCTCACGGCGAGCTGACCCACGCAGCTGGTCGAGCTCGCCGGCGAGTACACCCATACCGGGGTTGAGCTCGCCGGGCGAGTACACCCACGAGATGGCCAGGACAGTGACTTTGTTCTCTTCGTAAAATCTCAACGGAAACTCCGATTGAGACAAAACGAAAGCCATTTTGATCTAGACTCAAAGGAGAACAAAGGTGAGCTTTCCCTAGGTAGAGGTGGCCATTACTGAGGGCGAGGTGACCCGCGTGATGGTTGTACTCGCCGGGCGAGTACACCCACGAGGTGGCCGGGACAGTGACTTTGTTCTCTTCGTAAAATCTCAACGGAAACTCCGATTGAGACGAAACGAAAGCCATTTTGATCTAGACTCAAAGAAAAACAAAGGTTAGCTTGCCCTAGGGCGAGGTGGCCATTACATAGGGCTACGTGACCCAAGTGATGGTTGTACTCGCCGGGTGAGTACACCCACGAGGTGGCCGGGATAGTGACTTTGTTCTCTTCGTAAAATCTCAACAGAAACTCCGATTGAGACGAAACGAAAGCCATTTTTATCTAGACTAAAAGGAGAACAAAGGTGAGCTTTCCCTAGGGAGAGATGGCCATTACAGAGGGCGAGGTGACCCGTGTGATGGTTGTACTCGCCGGGCGAGTACACCCACGAGGTGCCCGGGACAGTGACTTTGTTCTCTTCATAAAATCTCAACCGAAACTCTGATTGAGACGAAACGAAAGCTATTTTGATCTAGAATCAAAGGAGAACAAAGTGAGCTTGTCCTAGGGTGATCTGGGAAGACTGAGCACGCCCTATGGCGAGTTGACCTGTTAAGACCAAGCTCCGACCTCCTTTTGTTTTGCCGTTTGTTTCCCGAGAATTGTTTGTCGGAGAGATTAGATATTCTATTTCGAGAACTTGTCGTATAATCTCTTTCGATTTATACGAGACTTTTTGTTCCGAGAAATACTTTCCGGGGACTTTCAGGCATTGATTTCGTCGTGACCGATTTTGACCCCAACACAAACACTAACCCTTTCTCTCTTTTGGCTCCTGACTCTTCCTTACCTCAAGGAGAGTCCCCCTTTTTATCTTAATATGTGTACTAAACTATTTTTTTGGAACGCTCGTGGTCTAAATGACTCGGATAAGCATACCCCATTTTGTAACTGGCTAAGAACCCATCAACCTATTTTTGGTACTATCTTAGAATCCCACATAAAAGATCAGAACCTGGCCCAGCTAATGTCGTCCCTTTGTTGTGGCTGGAACTATGCGTCTAACCACTTCTCTGATGAGGATGGTAGAATAATTGTCATTTGTAAGGATCCACTCAAGGTTCAAGTGCTTCAACAGTCAGCTCAGCAGCTTACTTGTCAGGTGCAACTCCCAGCTTCTGCCCCTTTCTATTACACAGCAATCTACGCCTCAAACCAAAGAGTAGATAGGGTGGGCCTTTGGGTTGAACTTCTTCACCTGTATCAACAGCTGAATCTAGCGAACCTTCCCTGGATCTTAGGTGGTGACTTTAACGAGATCATCCATCCCTCTGAACATTCTCTCTTCGAGGTCAACTCTATCTCTCCTCAAATGGCAGAATTCAGAGACACTCTATACAAGATGGGTATGTTTGACCTCCGGTTTCAAGGCCCTCTCAACACGTGGTCCAATCATAGGCCAGAGAGTCCCATTTCTAAGAAACTTGACCGGCTACTTGTTAACTCGAAAACCATTTCCCTCTTCCCAAACAGTGTTGCTACCTTCCTCCCACCTGAAACTTCAGACCACTGTCCCAGCCTCCTAGACCTTTCCCACCAACTTCCCTTAGCTGGAACCAAGCCTTTTAGGTTCTTTAACTATCTCACCAAACATCCACTCTTTCACTAGACGGTTCTTAAGACTTGGAATCAAGCCGGAAGCATGGCATTCACCCTCACAAATCTCTGTTGGAAGCAAAAGAGTGTAAAAGGAGTGTTAAAACAGTAAAATAGAGAGAATTTTTCAAATATTCAAGTGAGGGTGTTGGAAACTAACAATTTGTTACAAGATGTGCAGATACAAGCTCTAAGAACCCCAACTCCCCATCTGTTTGAAGAAGAACGTCAGCTGCATCTGAAGTGGCTGTTCCTGCGCCAAATAGAAGAATGTTACTTTCGAAAAAAATCAAGAGTAAATTGGCTAAATGTAGGAGATCAGAACACTGCTTACTTCTTCAGAATCTTCCAAGCAAGGGCGAGCTACAACACCATTAGATCCTTCATGATATCCTCAGGAGCCTTGCTGACTGATCCACACCTCATGAGCCTTCATGCCATTACTCACTTCCGCAATCTTCTTGGACCAGACCTGTTGCAGCCACTTCTCATTGCCTCTACTCATGACTGGTTTTATCATCTTACGGGTTTCTGTCCATCTACAGCTCAGGTAATAGCAATGACCACGATTCCCTCAGCTGAGGAGATCCAAAAGATGCTATTCAATCTAAATGCGAACAAAGTGCCTGGACCAGATGGTCTCACCTCTGCGTTTTACAAGTCAACTTGGAGCTTTCTCGGGAATTAGGTGATTACATCAATTACTCATTTCTTCCACTACTCCTTCATGCCAGCATCTACAAACTCTACCATCCTTGCCTTAGTCCCAAAGCGCTCTGGAGCTTCTAGCATATCTGACTTTCGCCCAATCAGCGGCCTCAATACACTCTATAAAGTCGTTTCTAGACTACTAGTCAGGAGAATCAAACCGATACTTCCAGAGCTTATTGTCCCTAACCAGACGGCGTTTGTGAAAGGCAGGTTGATTGTGGAGAACACTGTCCTAGCAGAGGAGCTCATGAACGGTTATCATCGAAAGATAGGACCTAAACGGATAACTCTGAAGGTGTATGTGGCAAAGGCTTTCGATACCCTCTCCTGGGAATTCTTGTTTAGCTGTCTAGAAGGTCTCTAACTCCCACCCCTTCTGATTAGCTGGCTCAGAGCATGTGTGTGTACTCTGAACTTCACTATTTGCTACAATGGAAGAGTGCATGGATACTTCAAAGGGAAGAGAGGATTAAGGCAGGGAGATCCCCTTTCTCCCTACCTCTTTGTAATTGCTATGAACATGCTCTCTCAGATGCTGAATAAGGCTGCAGCTGACTCGCGAATAAAATATCATCACAAATGCAGTAGGTCCAAGCTCACCCACTTATGTTTCGCCAATGATCTACTGATCTTCATGGATGGCTCCCTCAGCTCAGTGCAAAATGTCCTTCAAGTACTGAAAGAGTTTGAACAGAGGTCTGGCCTAGCTGTAAGTGTGCAGAAATCATCGTTCTATGCCTCGGGTCTGTCTCAGCAGGAAATTGATGTCATCAAGGTCTCTACGGGAATGCTAAATGGGACTCTACCAGTGCGCTACCTTGGCGTCCCGATCTGCACAAAGAAATTAACAATAGCAAACTGTGAGGTTCTAATTCAGCAAGTCAAACAAAAATTCACTTCGTGGAGTGTAAAGACATTTGTCTTTTGCGGGGAGGCTACTTTTGATTAAAACAGTCATAGCGGGAATAACAAACTTCTGGTGCTCTACCTTCCTACTCGCTAAAGCCTGTGTTAAAAGAATAAACTCTCTTTGTGGTTTATTTCTATGGAAGGGAAGACTAGATACTCATCACTCGGCTAAGGTCTCATGGGACGTAGTGAAAAAGGAAAAATCATGTGGTGGACTCGGGGTGATGGATCTACTGACCTGGAACAAATCGTGCTGTATGAAACTAATATGGTTGTTGTTCTTTCAAGCAGGATCAATCTGGGTGGGAAGGTTTAAGACAGAAGTTCTAAAAGGCTCCCTCTCGAATTTCTGGACTATTAGACCTTCTACAACTAACTCTTGGCTTGTGAATAAGCTCCTGAAGCTTAGAGAGGAAGTGTATACCTGGATAAAGCTAGAAGTGGGTAATGGATAATCATGTCGATTCTGGTCGGAAAATTGGACGCCATTTGGAAAACTTTCGCAGTATCTACTCTCGGGCCAAACTTCAGGGATGAATATCAGCTCAATAGTGACAGTAGCAGACCTTTTTGATGATGGCATTATAATCTCTGATTCCTGAATAGAAACCCTAAGTCTAGCGCTTGTTTAATTAAAGTCTCCACCGCTTCATTCTCTGATAGTAGAGCAACTGCCTTGCTCAATTAGGATTTTATTGCTATTTTACATTTAAAACTGCAACTACCTAGAATTAATAGTCTGATTAGATTTAATTGGTTCCCTAGCTCCTTTTGGATTCGATCCCTAAGTAATACATCTGAACCTCTTATTTGAGAGAGTAATTGGTCAGTCTTTAGGGTAATTTGACACCGTATCAAATTTGGCGCCGTTGCCGGGGAGCTTTGATCGCCATTAGATTTAGTCTTATTAATTTTAGGTTTTTATTTTTATTTTTGTTTTGCTGATACAAACTTTTTCTTGTCTTTCCAGGTGCATGCCCAGCAGTGCCAGAAGCAACAAGGATAAGCAACTGCTATTCTCAGAGGATTATGCTATTCTGAAACGTTCAATCCGCAAGGACATACGCTCAGCATCGATCGATGCTCAAGCTTCCGCGTCGACTGATTCTCGCATACCACAGTCGATCGACACTACACCTCGTACACCGATCGACACGGAAACGCGAAACATGGTTGCGATTGTGATTCTCAAACCAGATGAGAATGGAAACATGTATGACCAGGATGGTCATCTTCGTAATGAAACAGGTCAGAAGCTAGATGCTCATGGGAATGTCATTCGTGAGCCAGATACTGAAGAGGCTGATCAACTGAAGACATTAGCTGACTACAACCGCCCAGATGAATACTACGCCAACAGATCAGCGATTCGTCTTCCAGAGATTCAGAAGCGTAACTTTGAGCTGAAGCCCCAGTACTACTCGCTCGTATCCCAGATACCTTTTGCTGGTCTGCAAAACGAGCATCCTATGGACCATATTGAGAGGTTCGAGGATCTTATAGCTGAAGTCCGTATAGAAGGAGTCCCTAGGGATTACCTACTCTGCAAGCTTTTCAAATACACATTGGTTTGAAAAGCTATGCACTGGCTTAGACAGCTACCACCAGGTTCTCTTACAACCTGGGATGACATCAAGAACGCATTCTTGTGTCACTTTTTCGATGAGACACGCGCATAAGACTGGAGGAGAAAAATCTCTACATTCACTCAGAAACGGAGAATCTTCGTGAGATGTCCGCATAGATTCAGAGATTTCCAGCACGACTGTCCACACCATGGATTCAATGAAGTGCAACTGCTGAGCACTTTCTATAGAGGTCTTTCCTTGAGGTATCAGATGGCTCTTGATACAGCTAGTGAGGGAAACTTCAACACAAGGAATCCAAGAGAGGCTAAAAGACTGATAGAGAATTTGGCTAAGAGTAACAGCACCAAGAACACTGACTTTAAGAGAAAGAAATCTGTAGCACCACTTGAGGAGAGTCAGATGGATGAAGTACAAACGAAGTTGGATAAGGTGCAGGGACTTCTTAAGAGGCAAATTTGCTCAGCTGAAGAAGAAACAGAAGAAGATGTGAACTACATTGGAGGAGCTGGATTTCAGAGGTCTTGAAACCAGAGTGGAAACATGAACTTCTATGGCCAAGGTAAGAGAAACAATTACAACCAGAGTTCACAGTACCAGAAGCCTTTCAGCAACAGCAGAAACTATGGGAATTCATCTTATCAGAATCCACCACCACAGACCCAGGAAAGCAGAATTGAAGCAATGATTGGTCAGGTTCTTGAAGGCCAGCAGAAGCTCACTGTGGATTTCAATGGAAAGATTGATTCTGTCTACACCAATCTGAATTCCAAGATAGATACGTTGGGGACTCAAGTGTGAAAACTTGAGATGCAGATTGTACAGATTGGAGAAGCCTCTAAAAGAAGAGAGGTAGGAGAGGAAAACATGAAGCACCACGTCAATGCCATCATAGATGATGATTTCTCGCAAGTGGTGAAGCATGAGAAGCTGCAGGAAGGAGATTTGAAGTGGAAAGCTCCATGAGTTTCGCGATCTCAGTGGTGTCGATCGATACCGCATGATACACACCGATCAACATGGGACACTACGGGTCTAATCGACAGACCATCACCAACACCGATCGACGCCGACCACCGAGTCGGTGCATCTTGCGGTGCAGACGATACTGACTCACAAAGAATTCATGGAACAACATCCTCACCCACCCACCCCATTCTATCAGTATCGATCGCCTGCATGAGCCAGCCGCCGATCGACACTAGGAGGGCACCAATGATCGACACTCATCTACAAGCATCGATCGACGAGCACCTCTATCCTATCGAGTGAAGTTACCTACCAATGACCCAACCCGAATCAATGCACTCAAACAAGCACCTACATCATCAGAAAACCCATCAGAACCTACAAGCAAACCTTCAGACACTACATCAGATCCTATGGAAGTTGACAAGGCTTCTGAAGGGAGAAATTTGAGGAGGAGAAAGGAGAAGATTCCTAAACATCTGAAGAGGGAAGATAATGAGAAGGAGATGGATGGTTTCACTAAGAGAGTTCTCAGGATTCCAATAGACAAACCTTTTGAGGAGGTTTACTACACACACAGGTTGTGGATGTTCTTCAGAGAGACAAGAACAACTGAGAACGACATTAGTACTATGTTTCATCACATCAGAGACAAGATGAAACAAAGGATTACACTAGAGAAAAAGATTATCCAGGGAAGTTTGCAATGCCATGCTGTGTTAAAGGTATTGAATTTACCAATGCACTCTGCGACACAAGAGCACAGTCAGCATTGTACCAAAGGTTATGGCAGACCAACTAGGTCTGAAAGTGGAGCCTTCATCAGATTCTTTCATCTTTGTGGATTGTACACAAAGGAACTCAGGAGGTATAATCAGAAACCTTGAAGTGCAGATTGGTAATGCCCTTATCCTAGTAGACTTTCATGTCCTGGACATAAAGCTAAATTGGAACTCTTCCCTCTTGCTTGGAAGAGCCTTCTTAGCTACAGTTGGAGCTGTATGCGACATGAAATCAAACAGATTGTGTCTAACACTGATTGATCCTGCCACCTACTATGACCCAGTCAGAATTGTCAAGAGACAGGTCAACCTCGTGGAGATTGATGATCAGAAGTTCATTGGAGCATGCCATTGTGAAGACGAGTATGAGATAGAGTATTCTGCGTCGATCGGCACCATCACTGTGCCATCGATCGATGGAGACGACAGCCAAACGACCGACAGCATACCATGCACGTCGATCGACAGTGAACCTTCACAAGACAACCTACAATTGCCAGAACAATTCTATCCTAACTTCACCTTTCAATCCAACAGCAGTCCAGAAGAATATTCAATTGGAAGTTGGGCAGACAGTGGCTTTCACGAGAGCTTCGCAGTGGACACAGCCATTCCACCAATTGATGAGCAATATAATGAAGACCATGAGGAAGAAAGAGCAACAGAGATACATGCTATCTTAGAGGAAAATAGACCCTTGGCACATTCACGATCACTCGACAAAGCCTTCTCCGCACCGATCGATGAAGAGTCTCATCAGGCAGCACACATAGTGGCGTCGATCGACACGCAATCTTGCACATCGATCGACGGAGGTCAAACCGACTTTGGAACAAAAAAAGGAAATTTCCCATTCCAAAGGTAGGGCAACCCACTACTATAAAAGTAGCCGTCCACCAAGAAGGATTTCTCACCAGAAAGAAGCAGAGGAGATACACGCAGCCAAAGACATACAACCTATTCTTCAAGAAGCAAGAATGAGCAGCAATCACCTCAACAACCCTAATGCAGCACACAAACGTCCAACATCGATCGACATGACATCATCAATGTCGATCGGCATCAACCCTAAACTTCAATCTACTGCTTTCACTAACAAACTTAAGGATTATGGATATCTTACACCAGATGAATATGGTATTTTCAGGGACCCAGAAGGCCAAGCACGAGCTATGGATGGAAGAATCATCAAGATATCCAGAGATGACATAACCGACATTCTTCAGGTGGCCAATAGACCAGAAAACCTATTCATGCAGCAGCGTCATTATTCTGAGCACCAGAATGCATCTAGAGACGAGCATGAAGCACCAGTCAACGTTTTCCGACCATCCTACCAACCAGCCAATCGACCATCGTTCGACGTCAGCATGTCGGAACCGATCGACAGAGTAACACCTACATCGATTGACAGACAACGTGCTGCACCGATCGACAGACCAATCAGATGGGAACAACGAGTTTATGATCCGAATGGAACCTACACAGACGAGTATGGGTATGGAGGAAGAACAGACAAACATGGAGACTCAACAGCAGAGGCCTACCTAGAACCAGAACTCTACACCAAAGATGAGATTAATGAGATGATGTATGGTTTCTCTGGAGTTCAAGAGAAGTCTGAGAAGGAAATCAGGACTGCGATTTCCAACAACTATGATTACTTCAATAGAAGTATCACCACGCTCTACAAGTGGATGGACGAGATGCAGTTACAGGTCAACTTTCTGGAAGAACAAAAGGAGGAGGAAGCTAAACAACCAGCATCGATCGATGCACCAAAGGCGATACCGATCGATGCCGAACAACGAGAGACAAGGCTACCTGCTCAGAACATGACTCTTCCAACTGAAGCGAACCAATGGGAGACAACATACAACAATGAGAAGATTTCAGAGACCTGTCATCCTATCAACAACACCGTCACTTGGTTGGTCAAGAAAATTGATTTGCTTACGACAGATTTGGATATGCTGCGCGAAAATTGCCAACAACAGCCACACCCATCGATCGACAAGGACATGCCAGCATCGATCGAGGACGATTCGCAGCAGTACAGGAAAGACTAGACACTTTTGAGGCTATGCACGATAAGTACAGTTCACCTATCATGAGGTTCTTGACTCACTTATTCAAGCAGATGCACGAGCTCAAGGGAGAGGTCAAGACAATCCAGAAACAAATCGGCTCTAAAGCAGAAGGATCAGTATCGATCGACACACAACAACCCATATCGATCGACACCAAGGAGAAAGAATAGCAGATCACTTCAAAAATTTACTCAGCCTTGAGTACTGTGGAGGACAGACTAAATAGTAAGTGTGACGACATCTATTACTCTCTGGATTTCAAGCTTCAAGAATTGAAAAAAGAAATAGAGGATCTACAAAGGGAATTGAGAGCCCTTAGAAGGAAAGTCCGACATCAACACAGAACAGCAGCTTAATTTACTCGACGACGCACACCACACCGATCGACGCTAACATCCAAACGATCGAACGCGATAAAGCCGCATCGATCGACACAGAATCCGGACAAGACAAAGAAGTGAACGTGATGCAAATATCAAACAAACTTGAAGACTTATCAGAATACACCTTCAACACGTTTGGATGGCACGCACGCAACATGGATTCAATGCAGCAGAAGCTGTCAGATCTCAAAGATGTCACACTGAAGCTGAATGAGAGATGGACCAAAAGTGATGAAGCCACAAGAAGTTTCATGGCAACTTGGTTCAACACCTACAAAGAAGATGTGGATGCTTGTTTTCCAGCAAGCAGCTGCCTCAACAACAACTAGATCATACAACCTCCAAAGTCATGCTAAATGACTATAACAAAGGGTTGCGTGGGAGGCAACCCACTATTAGGTATTTGATTTTAATTTTTTTTAGATTTTCTTATTAATTTTCGTATTTGTTTTTGCAGAATTCTTAAAAAAAAAAGGTCCGAGTAGAAGGATGACATCCACATCGACCGACAAGGAGAAGTCGATATCGATCGACAGTCCAACACATGAATCGATCGACGTACACTTGATCGTATCAATCGATTATCACTCTGGTCAGGTTTATCGTTCTAACTCGTTAAATTATGTACTTTGGATTTATTTTCACCTTATCTCCGACTGTTTGAAACTGGGGACAGTGTAATTTAAATCTAGGGGGATGTTTACTGATATTTATCTATTTATTTTCTTATTAAATTATTTTTCAAAAAAGTTTTTATTGAGTCAAGAAGGGGACAATGAACTTAATTTGATTTTTACTTGATTATCAAACCACTCTTTAGCACCATTCTAGATTTCATTGATTGTAGATAGTACTAAGATGCTAAAGTGGATCAACCTGTCAACTATTCATACTTGCTTAGATTGTTTGAAGTAACCAAAGCCGACCTCCAACACTAAACCTGACGAAATCGCTTGTCTTGGGGCTTGGTATACAGCGGATTGGAATCCTCCTTCAAACCTGAGAGGTAAAAAGTCTTGGTGATTTTGGTTTCCTTCTCTCATTCATTTGGCATCCCATATATAAAGAAAATATTGAGATGATTTTCTGAGAGGCAGAGACATTACCAAGGACCCCACTATTCTAAATCAAAGGAATGATCACACATTGATGGAAGCGAGAGAAAAATTTCAATAAAAATCGCCCACTTTGTCAAAAAGGGAAATCAATAAGATGAACCTAAAAGTTCATTGGGATTGAAAAAAAGAGAAAAGAAAAAAAGATTCAGAGAAGGAAAATAGGCAGAAGAGAAACCAGAATGAGATTGCCTGTTTACTCAGACATCTGTTGGAGTAAGAATCCAAATATCCTGTGATCGATACTCCCAAGTTAAAGCCTGCACTTTTACTTTATGTCAAGAAATAAGGTAGGTAGAGGGGAATGTAAAATAGTATTTGCTAAAAGTTGCTGGATAGATGAATTTGGTTGCTAAACTAGGATATTGCATAATGTACTTCTGTGATTAAGATCATTGGATGTGGATTGGAATATTGTAGGGGTGATGATTTCAATGTTTTAAATCTGTGAGTCCCTGCTGTTTTCAAACCTCTTTCAGAGAGACTACCTGTTTGTTTTGCTTGAGGACAAGCAAAAGGGTAAGTCTGGGGAGTTTGATATACCATGGATTTTACCCATTTTCAGCCATGGTATATATATATGTTTTAAGCTTAATAACTATTATGTTTTAGAGTCTTTCAAGTTATTTATAGGTTCATGAGGGTTTTGGAGTAAAGTGATGATTTTAAAGCATTTTGGAGATAATTGAAGATGACACCCGAGATGGACATCGACCAAGCCTTGAGGTCGACACGGAGCACTCACCGTCGATCGACATGCACCTTGCACCATCGATCGACATGCACCTTGCACCGTCGATCGACATGAAGCCACGCGAAGACCACATTTGACCCAGCCGACTTGAAGCCCAAGACTTCACCAAATTACGGAATTACCCCTGACGAGTTTTAACCTAATACTAAATACTCTGCCAAAGTATTTAGGCAAGAGAGAGAGCTTTATTGTATTCATACTTTTCACAGCAAAGAGGGAGAGATTGAGAGTTGGAGAGAAGATCCAAAGAGATTTGTGATTGAAACTCCATTGATTTTATTCTATCTATTTATGCTTTCTCTTTACCTTTCTTGTGCTATGTGTTACTTGGATATGTCTGAGTAATCTACCTGTTAGATTTAGGGTTCAAATAGGTTGAAGGGATTAGCCCCAACTATAGATTGCTAGTTGTGATATTCATCAACTAGGTTGTTCTTAAAGCTTTATTCTAGATTAGCTAACTAGAATATTGATCTTAGGAGTTTGGTAGATTTAAGCATCCTTAAAGTACTGTCCTGAGCTAACCTGTTGAGCTAAGATTGCTAGAAGAAAACGAGAGTCGATCTAGGAAGATTAGTGGGCATTATCAACTCGTGCCAAGGCTTAGATAGAAGCCGTCGATCGATATCCCAACTGGACAATCGATCGACGCTATGAAGGTGTATCGATCGATATCTCTAAAGGATCATCGATCGACACTTTCTTGTGATCAACATACGACGGTTGAGATCCAAGATCTAGTTAATTAACCAGTGAGACATCACTGTTGTTAAGCGATTGAGCTCTATTTTATCATGCAAGCAACTGTCAAGCATCTATAGCATTATAATCTCTGATTCCTGAATAGAAACCCTAAGTTTAGCGCTTGTTTAATTAAAGTCTCCATCGCTTCATTCTTTGATAGTAGAGTAACTGTCTTGCTCAATTAGGATTTTATTGATATTTCACTTTTAAAACTGCAACTACCTAGAATTAATAGTCTGATTAGATTTAATTGGTTCCCTAGGTCCTTGTGGATTCGATCCCTAAGTACTACATCTGAACCTCTTATTTGAGAGAGTAATTGGTCAGTCTTTAGGATAATTTGACACCGTATCATGTTCGCGTTGATCCCGTTAGTTGCAGGATCGACGTCTTCTACCGGGTTTGTTTCCTCCGGATGGTTGGAAGCGTTTGGCTCTGAAACTGGTAGTTCGTTGGTCGTTGCTCGAGTTGACGATTCCTGACCGTCTTTCTCCGAAGCCTTTTCAGTCAGTGCCTGAGTTAGCTTTACCCATTTGGATTTAACCATTGCAGTGGTCGTCATTTTCCGTAGCTTGTGTTCGGCCAGGAAGCCACGTCTCGACTGTTTCTGGCATCCCCAGATTTTTGTGATTCAGTTATTGGTCGGGAATTTGATGCCCAAATGATAAGTCAACAGGACTGCTCTCATGGCGTTTAGCCAAGGTGGCCAGGTGGTCGACGGCCGCGAAATCGACAATATGGGTGACTTCTTTTGCTGCAACGGGAAGTTTAATTGATCTAAGAGTCATTGACGTCGTTCCTGAGAAGTCAGTCAGAGATTTGGGCGATGGCACGACTTCCCCTAACTTGATGTTCATTCTCCTGAGAGTGTCACGGAAAATGATGTTGACCGTGCTGACCGTATCGATGAGGATCCTGGCGACCTCCAGATCTCTTATGACGAGGTCGATTATGTGCGGATCGCAGTGGGGCTGATCGATTCCGCTGGCCTCTTCTTCGTCGAAGGTGATTGCTTCTCTTGAGAGGTCACCGGGGCTGAATCGGACTGGAGAGTTAGCATTCGCTTCGGCCTTGCGCTGATAGGCTTTGATGGCTGAGACAGTATCGCTGCAGTATTGTGACCCTCCGATGATCATGTTTACTCTACGGCGACTATTGTCGTTGCCTTTCTCGTTGTTCCTCCTCCCGCGCTTCTCTCCTGATTGGGAAGAATTGTCCACCTGAGGAGCCTTCTCATTCCTTGGGGGACGGTCGGACTCGAGGATGAGATATTTTATGCTGGTCACCCCGGCAAGTTCACCTACGAGTAGTCTTGCGGCCAATCTTGCGCCGAGAACTTTGCATTTCACGGTTGAATGGCCGCGTGCTTGGTGAAAGTCGCTGTAGAAATTTTCTCGTCATAACTCATATCCCGGACCCAGGTATTGCCTGTTTTCCGACCTTGCTCTAGTCCGGAGTTAATGGCGTAGTTGTGGGCTCCATGGGTCTCTTCTTCGCCGTGGCGGATGTTCTTGTCGCTGCGGGGGTTCTTCTTTTTCGACTTCATGTCTGTTCCATGATCCTTTGACGATGCCTTGGTCGTCTTCAGCTTCGGCGACAAGACCTTTGTCTCCTCTTCGATGATTATGTAGTCTGTGGCTTTGTGGAGCGCATCCTGGATCGTGCGAGGCTTCTTTAAAGTTATCCACTTCCTGAGTTTCGACTTGTACCAGAGCGTCTTTCGGAGTGCATCGATGGCCACCTTGTTTCTTATTCTGCTGACCCTAGCCATAACGGTTTTGAACCGTTTAATGAAGTCGCGGAGAGATTCGTCTTCTCCCTGTGCTAGGATCCGTAGATCAAAGTTGGAAGTTTCTCGATTAATGAACATCGAGTATTGCTTGAGAAATTCCGAGGCGAGTTGGCGGAAACTCCCAATGGAGTTCCATTTTAGCAAGAGAACCATTCGAGCGCTGCTCCCCGGAGGTTTTCGACGAAGACGCGGCCACTCGCTGGCGGAAACTCCCAATGGAGTTCCATTTTAGCAAGAGAACCATTCGAGCGCTGCTCCCCGGAGGTTTTCGACGAAGACGCGGCCACTCGCTGGAATCTCTTTTCTATCACTGAACTTGGCTCTCCCCGTAGCGATTTGGAAAGCCTGGAAGTGAGCCTTCGGATCGGTCGTACCATTGTAAGATGCCACCTTGACCTTCTGGGGTCCGAAACTCTAGTCTCGGTGATTTGAGAAGTGAAGGGTATTTTCCGAGCCTCCTTGAGTAGTAGATCGATCTCAGGTGCAGTGCTAGTAGCATGATGAATTTGCGATTTCACCGCTTTAACTTCTGCCACCATTTTCATGAGATGATCGTGGAGATAGCGAATCTCGGGGTTTTCACTGGCAGATTTTTGACCTTGTCGTCGTTTGCTGTTTGTCCCAGAAGATCTCCTCTTCTTCTACGGACATCGGGTCGTCGAACTGGGAATCGTCCCGAACCGCAAGGGTCCTTGTACGACGCGGATGCACGTCCGCGTCTTCGTCCGTAGGCTCGGATTGACTGCTAGAATCCAGGTTGACGCGCTCGTCGTTTGCTTCGTTGTCCCCAGTGGTTGGTGGAAGATTCTCCGTGGTTGGTTGCTCGCCTGGAGGGACTGTTCCATCAGGGAGGTTCCCTAATGGATCCTTTTTGGCAATCGCAGACCGACTTCCCAGAGTTGTGAAATCAAGTCTTCTACCGCTGCAGAGTCTTGTAGTCCCACGCGGAGGTCTACTCTTTGTTCTTGCCGTTAAGGTTTCGACTTGTTTGGCGAGAGATCCCATGAGTTTATCATGTTCGTCCTACCTCTTTTAGGTGGAAGCCAACATTTCTTTCATCTGGTCAAACATCGCGGTGTTTGTGTCTGCAGTGACCGTCAAAACGTTTCCAGATGGTGTCTTGTCAGTATTGGCATCGAACGAGGGTTCTGTCGAACGTTGGTTGAATGTTGTCAGTACATCCAGTCATGTCTGATCGTGCGTTGGTGGCTGAGAGTTAGATTGATCCGTACCCCCCCCCTCCTTCTAGCGCCAAACTGTGGGAACCGAAATTCGCACTGTCGATTACCTTCAGGAAAGTTAGGAAAACCCTAACTTCCCAGAGGTCCCGGATATCTGCTAAGCCACACGCCAAGCAATCAAGACATGAAAACATTAGACGAAAAATAAGAGAATCGAAAACAGAGCAAAGTAGGTCCTATTCCGAATCCGCGAAAGAGCGTTACAACGAGGTAAGAGCCTCGGCCGCGAGAGCTGTCGGCGAGTTCCCTAGTTCTAACAACCAAAGACAGAGAAAACCTAGTTGAGTCACAGCTCGATTCTAAAAACGGAAAATTGCCTATTGCTCTAAGTGCTAAGTTTCTTGCTGTGAGTTTGGATTCTTCTGCATCTTCGACCTTGACATCCTTATATACTCCTCTTAAGGCGGTTTTCTCTTTCCCTTTCTGCCCCTGGTCGAGTTTATCGCTTTGCGGAAATATTCCATTTTTCTCCGAACTTTCCGTTTATCTTTGGAAACTTTACATTTATCCTCCGAACTTGACATTTATCTTCCCCTGCATACCAAAAGATAAATCGTCATAACGATTGGGCTTGATCCTGCACAAAATTGAGAGTGGGCTTCTACCCGTGTTCAGGACCTATTCAGGCCGTTTTCCGACTTAAGCGTTTTTTAATTATATCGAAATAGCATGTTTTAAGAAATGACGTCGATTTACGAAAACTCGAATTTATCATATAGTGCAGGCAGTTCAAGGTGTTGGGTTAACCGTTGCCGTTTTACACAATCCATTCGAATTTCATAAGCGGAAACAAGTTCTTATGGTTTTAATCGTAAAGTTCCGATGGTGGCTTCGATTGTGATGGAACAAGAAAGAGCTCGATCTGATTCCAAAAGACAAAGCCATGAAAATAGGATGAAGGCTGATTGGACAACCTAACTCGCCAAAATGACGAGTTGGCCATCACGCTTGGTCCAACTCGCCATTTTGGCGAGTTGGCCATGTTCCTTGGTCCAACTCGTCATCTTGGCGAGTTGGAGGTGTTACAACTCGCCAAGATGGCGAGTTGGCCATACAACATGATCCAACTCGCCAAGATGGCGAGTTGGTCTCTCCTTTCTTCTTTTTGTTTTTTTTACCCAAATCGCCATCTTGGCAGATGGCGAGTTGGCCTTGTTTCCGAGTCCAACTCGTCATCTTGGCGAGTTGGAAGTGCTCTAACTCGCCAAGATGGCGAGTTGGCCTTGGTTCAGGGTCCAACTCGCCAAGATAGCGAGTTGGCCTTGTTTCATGGTCGAACTCGCCATCTCGCCAAGATGGCGAGTTGGCCTTGTTTCAGGATCCAACTCGCCAAGATGGCGAGTTGGAAGTGTTCCAACTCGCCAAGATGGTGATTTGGAAGTGTTCCAACTTGCCAAGATGGTGATTTGGAAGTGTTCCAACTCGCCAAGATGGCGAGTTGGCCTTGTTTCATGGTCCAACTCGCCATCTTGGCGAGTTGGAAGTGCTCTAACTTGTTATTTTGGCGAGTTGATTGTCTTACTTGGCCTGATTCGTTTGTTTGGTGAGTTTGTTTGTAGGTTCGGATAGTCGAACTTTCGTAATCGTCTCGTTGTCTGAGGCTTAGAGTAGTCCCTCTCGAGATTTCTTATTTCCCGATTCCTCTTGGAGGTCGAGTTAAGACTCGACTTAGGTCTCTCGTGCTCTTTTTTCTTTCTTTTTCAAAAGAAAATATTTTTCGATAAGTTTCTGACGTTTGATTTTGCCGTGACTGATTTTGACCCCAACAGCCTAGAAGTGCTCAGAAGCACAGAAGATCAGATTAGGCCCAGTATAGCCCAAGTTATGAAATTAACTTTCCAAATTCCCGACTATGTCCCTGTCGAAAGCCAAAGAAGCATGCAGCGAGAAGAGGCGATCGGAGAGTTGAATCTATAACTACTGATGCGATCCGTGATTTGTCGAGTGATCAGCCGAATGATAGCATCCTGGGAGCGATATTGATTTTTATGAAGCCTCTTGTTTCTCTCCTGCCAGACCCAGTAAATCGTCAATTGCCAACATAACAAAGTAAGTTTCTTCTCAGTTTTGTTTCCATGGAGAGTCTGCATCTGAACCAGAGTTTGATCCAAGTGTTGAATCGGTTGCAGGTTGCACCGTCTGGATATCCCTTCCCAAACAGTCCAGCTATAAGGAGAAAGATAGAACAAGTGGTCTCTCGATTCAGCTGCTTGATTGCAGAGAAAACAAGCCGTATCCTTTTGAAGCCCCCGTGGCAACATATCTCGGTCGCATCGTCGATTCCGACTACCGACCAAGACCAGAAACACAACTAAACATAAAGCTCATTTTTGAAGAAACAAGTGAGACGTCGCCTACATCTTCGAAAAGCATGCTATCAGTCCGTTCGCGACTATAAATCACAAACGCTCGTCGATTGGCCCCGCCGAGCACTTTAACCGTCCTAAACAAACGCAATTAGATCCATCCTAAGGATAGATCCTCTTACATCCGACTAGGTTAAAATAGTGCGCTATAAAAGAAATCCAAAATTTCGGTCAGCACTTTCGGGAGACTTAAAAATTGTCCCCGAAGAGATGCTTGACTCCAACCAGACAAGTAGTATAAGCCAAGAACCTATCGCAGACTTTAAATCGGGACGGAGTCAGGTTAAAATCGCAACAAGCAAAACGAAAGCTGATTAGTCGTCGCAAAGCCTCAAACCGAAAGTAAACCTAGGTCTTACCCTAAACCCAGCACACTGGTCTTTAACGTCTCTGGACATGATATCGAAAAGATACGAGATCCTGAAAGCATGTCTCTTCGTCCACATCTAAACACTCTCAAACTTCTTGAGTAACGAACAGGACGATCTAGAAAAAGGGACGAAGGGCAACTCAAATCCTTCCCCTACTTAACAAAATCCAAATGATTTCCGAAATGCTTTTTATAAAAGCATGATCCATACAAAAGCCGATAAAACGGCAGAGATTCAAAGCCACACGCGGCCAGTCCAACTACATAGAAATATATGTCCACACTAGGCCGGAAACAACGCATAAATCGAAATATATCACAAAGATAAGGGAACACTTTCCCGATGAGTCACGAGGAATCTTGCGGTCAGTCGCCGAGTTCGAAGTACCCTGTAATCGACACTCCAAATGACCGATCGTTTGCATCTCGAGGAGCCGGCTGATCCACTTCGCCCGTCTCATCGGGAACTCCTATCTCGGCTTCCACCGTATCGGGAGAATTAGGGATCGGATCCCACTTCTCCCAAATCCTTTGCTCGATTTGAGGAATCGCGAAGTCCATGTTCCTCTCATTCATGCGTCAAGATTTCCTCGCATACTCAACATCGTACGAATAGTCGTGAGCCGTCGTAAGGTACAAACCGCCTGCAGTACCTCGACGCTCGCGATACTCTCCGAGAGCTTTATGGCTCGCCTGAAGTTACTCGAACTCATGAGAGAACATCTCACGACGAGACCTCACTATTTCAGCCACTTCATTTTTCCCTCGCTTGTAGGCACGACGAATTTCTGCCTCGGACGGTTTTCTCCCACGACAACGAGAACTCTTCAGTTTGCCTTTCAGGCGAGCAATCTCCTTGTCGGCCATCTCAACCTTGAACTGTGGCATGCGAGCTTCCTGTCTGCTCACACTAAGAGCCTGGCTTACGGTGAGAAGGGCCTGAAAAAACCCTCGAGTTCAAAAAACAAACAAGAAAGAGCTTGGCGATAGAAGAAAGAATTAGAATTTACCTCGTTAATCATCCTTGACACCTTAGCAAACTCTGGCACGTCATTGGACCCGTCATCGGCTGGATGATTGAAGTCGAAAAACTAAACAACGATGTTTTTACCCTTGCGTTTTTCTGATTCTGCCTTCTCCTTCTGGTCCTTGCACGGCACTAAACCATCCATACTTGATCCCGACTCTACGCCAGCCGGTAAGCCTGGCTCAAGCCGGTAATGATGAAGGGAAACGGCACGGCGGACCCGTTTTGATGTGAACGAGGCCCAGAAGCATTTCTCTCCACGAAACAAATCTCTGATGTCATTCAGGCCGTCTGCAGTTGGAGGGAAGGGATTGGTCACTGCAAAAGAAAAATCGTAAGATCACACATCGTCAGAAACAAACTGGCGCTCGGTAGGAAGTAACTTTCCGACCCCATGTGGACCGAAGGAAAGGAATACCGCTCGCCTCTACGGACGCGTCATCAACTCGAACGAAGAAAAAATAGTCTTTCCAGCAATGGTAGTTCGAGTAGAAGTCCTTTATGATCGTCATGTTCGTATGAGGTTTTAGCTGAACCATGGTCGAATTTCCGCAAGGTTTCAGCAGGGCTTCAACATGGCTAACATCGAGAGTCACACCTAGTTTGTAACTCAACACCAGAATCCCGACGATGTGCTGTAAGCTGCACGAGTAAATCTGGCTTATCGACAACCTAAAACTGTTGAGAAGCTTCGCAATGACTGCCAGATTGGGAAACCAAAGATGGCATTGCATTAAGTGTGCCTCGAAGCATGTAAAGTAGCCTTCGGGCAGAGATTCAGCAGTGTCTCCGGCTTTGGGAAGGCGAAACTCTACTGACTCAGGAACTCGGTAGAAACTTCGAATGGCAGCAACTCCTCCACGGGTTTGGCACAGAACGAAAGAGGATTCCATATCCCAGGCCTAGGAGTTTTCACCACACCATTCGCCTTCCAGTATGCTTCTTCCTCCTCAGGGTCGACTGAAGGGATCTCGAACTCTACCTTCGGCACGGCATCATTAAAACGCGAGCTAGAACCACCGGGAACAAAGCAATCGCGATGAGACGTGCTAGAAGATTTTCTTCTTGAAGACATGGTCTCAAAAGAAAAATTTCTCTTTATACCAAGGAGAGAGAAGAAAGAAAGGAATTTTCTATCTTAGAAAGAGTTGTGGAAGTAAGCAAGTAAAGAATTTGAAAACTTACGCCACATACTTATAGATAAGAAAATTCACTATTTACTTTCAAAAATTTCTGACCTTAGATTCCGCCTAACTTACCTGGCATACTAACTCGCTCGAGAGAATATCACAATTCTAACGAGCTGTGGGGCTAACTGTTGGGGTCAAAATCCGTCACGGCAAAATCAAAATTCAGGAACTTCTCGAAAAATGTTTTCTTTTGAAAAAGAAAGATAAAAAGAGCACGAGAGACCTAAGTCGAGTATTTAACTCGACCTCCAAGAGGAACCAGGAAATAAGAAATCTCAAGAGGGACTACTCTAAGCCTCGGACAACGAGACGATTACGAAAGTTCGACTATCCGAACATACAAACAAACTCACCAACAAACAAATCAGGCCAAGCAAGACAACCAACTCGCCAAAATAACGAGTTGGAGCACTTCAAACTTGCCATCTTGGCGAGTTGGAACACTTCCAACGCGCCAAGATGGCGAGTTGGACCCTGAAACAAGGCGAACTCGCTAAGATGGCGAGTTGGACCATGAAACAAGGCCAACTCACCATCTTGGCGAGTTGGACCCTGAACCAAGGGCAACTCGCCATCTTGGCGAGTTGGAGCACTTCGAACTCGCAAAAATGGCTAGTTGGACTCGGAAACTGATATACCATAGATTTGACCCAGTTTTACCCATGGTATATAGGTATTTAAGATATAATTATTATGTTTTGGAGTTTATTAGGTATGTTTTCAGGTTCAACAGCATTTTGGAGTAAAGTGATGATTTAAGAGCATTTTGGAGCTTAATAGAGATATCATCCGAGTTGACCATCAAACCAGACCAGAGGTCGATATTCAGAGATCGATGCACACGCTGTGCTATCGATCGATATCAGTAACCAAAGGTCGACGTATCAACATTGCAATTGATCGATGCACATTTGGTGACATCGATTGATACGGAGTCGCGCAGAGACAAAATGGTTCCAGCCGACTTAAAGCCCAAGTCTTCACCAAATTACAAGATCGCTCCTGACAATTTTTTAACCTAATGAACTCATTATATATAGCTTGTCTATTTGCTTAAGGCAAATCATGCTTTTATTGCTTTCTAGTTTAATTGTTTAAGGTTTTTAGAGATTATTAGAGTTGGAGAGAATATCCAAAGAGATTTGTGATTGGAATTCCATTAAGTATTTGTTTCTCTATTTATCTATCTATGAGTTTCTTTCATCTTGTTACTATGAATAGCTTGGCTATGTCTGAGTAGATTCTATTTTTAGATTTAGGGTTCAAATAGGTTGTGAGGGATTAGCCCCAACTATAAATTGCTAAGTTGTGATATTCATTGTTAGGATGTTTTTAATGCTTGTGTTCTAGAGTAGCTGACTAGAATCTTGACCTAGGATTGTTAGTTAACCTGACTTCATCCTGAATACATCCTATTCAAGCTAAGATTACTAGAGAAACGCGAGAGCTTATCTATAGTCTTGGTGAGCTTGATTTCAACTCGCGCATAAAGCTTACTAGAAGCGCGTCGATCAATATTCCTATAGAATAATCGATCGACGGAGCAAAAGGTGCATCGCTCGACACTTTCTAATTGATCATCCCGAGAGGTGAGATCATTAGATCTAGTTATCAGACTAATCTAGAAGGCGAGAGCTGATTGATTTGTTCATAAGTGTTGAGCTCTTTAATATCATGCATGTAACTTGTTAGGGATCTATAGGATTATAATCCTTATCACCTGAATAGAAATCCTTAGTCTAGCTACTTTCTTTAATTGTTTAAAACCCTCAAATCAAACCCACCGAGCAACTGCCTTGCTCAAACTTGCAATTTAAAGTTAATCTAAATCAACCTAGCTTAGTCACTAACGATTATATCTTTTGTGTTCCCTAGCTCCCTGTGGATTCGATCCCTAAGTACTACACAACTGAACCTCTTATTTGAGAGAGTAATTCACTCCTTAGGGTAATTTGAGTGACATAAATTTAACGCTGTTGCCGGGGAGCTTTGATAGCCATTAGATTTAATCTGATTAGGTTTAGGTTATTTATTTTTAATCGTTTTCTTATAAAAAAAATTTATAGTCTTTTCAGGTGCACGCCCAACAAGGATACTCAGCTACTATTCTCATAAGATCCTGCAAGCTTGGAACGTTCGATCCGCAAAGACAAACGCTCCACATTGATCGACATCAACACCAGTTCGTCGACCGATACTCGCACACCAGCCTCGATCGAGACATCCTCTCTGTCGAATC
This sequence comes from Brassica carinata, assembly GCA_016771965.1. NCBI lineage: Eukaryota > Viridiplantae > Streptophyta > Magnoliopsida > Brassicales > Brassicaceae > Brassica > Brassica carinata. The sequence continues at coordinate 28,267,300 of CM028690.1, forward strand.
ACCGTCGACCGACACTCGCTCATCAACGTCAACCGACACAACTCTTCCGTCGACCAACATCGCTCATCCGGCATCGATCGATACCCCAGTTCTTATATCGATTGATACTCAGCCGCGAGAAATAGTTGCAACACTAATTCTCAGACAGGATGGGAATGGGGACCTGCGTGATCAAGAAGGTCACCTGCGTAATGCAGCATGTCAAAAGTTATATGCTCAGGGGACTGTAATCCCTGAAGCTGATGCTAAGGCTACACGACCTTTGGCTGACTACAACCATCCAGATTAATTCTATGCCAACAGATCAGCCATTCGCCCTCCAGCTATTCAGAGAGGCGATTTTGAGTTGAAGCCGCAGTACTACACACTTGTGGGACAGACACCCTACTGTGGGTTATCTCACGAGTAGGGCTGGGCAAAAAATCCGAATCCGAAGAACCGAACCGAACCCGATCCGAAAAAGTAGCACCGAACCCGAACCGAAATTGATTAAATATCGAGCAGTTCAAAATTTTGGTATTTAAAGAACGAACCGAACCCGATCCGAACCAAAGTATTTCGGGTACCCGAATATATCCGAAATAGATTTATATACCTAAATATATTGATTATTTTTAGATATAATGTATATTAAAAACATCCAAAATATATAAGATACTTTTAAGTTTTTCAAAATACTTGAAAAATATATACAAATAGTCAAAAGTAAATGTCTAAAATAGCTAAAGTATACTCAAAACATAAAAAATAAATAAATATCTATTAATTTTCTATCCAAATATTCAAAGAAAACCAATTTAAATGTTAAGCTTAGGTATTTTGACATATGTTATTCAAATTAATATGTAATATATTATTTTGCTTATATATTTAAAAAAATAAAGTATATAATAAATTTTAAAATTTTAAAAATAATTTAAATGGGTTATCGGCCGAACCGAACCATAAAGATCGAACCGAACCGAACGAAATTTAGAAATACCCGAATGGGGCTGAAATCTTTGATCCCGAAAACCCGAAACCCGAATAGACCCGAACCGAATCCGAATGGGTATCCGAACGCCCACCCCTACTCACGAGCATCTTATGGACCATCTGGAGAGGTTCGAGGATCTCATATCTGCTATCAAGGCCAACGGAGTCCCGGAGGACTATCTTCTCTGCAAGCTCTTCAAGTACTCTCTTGCTGGAGAAGCTTGGCAGTGGCTTAAGCAGTTACCACCAGGATCTCTTACATCCTGGGCGACATCAAAGCGCATTTCTGCGTAACTTCTTTGATGGCGTGCAGCTGAAGACGAGGAGCAAAATTGCTACATTCACTCAGGAACCTGGACAGTCATTCAAGAATTCCTGGATCAGATTCAAGTCATACCAGTGAGATTGTCCACACCATGGATTCAACCAAACGCAATTACTCAGCACTTTTTTCAGAGGCATCGCACTGCAATATCAAATGGCTCTGGACACTTCTAGTGAAGGCAACTTCAATACCAGGAATCCACAGGAAGCTGTGAAAGTTATAGAGAACTTAGCATCCAGCAACAGCACCAAGAACACTGACTTTGACAGCAGGATATCTGCAGCATTCCTTGGAAAGGAGCAGATGGATGAAGTAAAAGAAAAGCTGGATAATGTTCATAGGCTGCTAAGGAAGCAAGTTTGCTCAGTAGAAGATGCAGAAGCTGTAGATGCAGAGGATGACAACATAGAAGAGGATGTGAACTTCATCAGTTGAACTGGATTTCAGAGGTCTTGAAACCAGGGAGGAAACAGAAACTACTTTGGACAAAGAAGTAACTTCAACCAGAATTCACAGAAGCCTTTCAGCAACAACTACATCAGCAACTTCACCAACAACATGAGCTACCAAAATTCCTCTTACCAGAATCCACCCCCACCAACTCAGGAGAGCAAGATAGAAGCAATGCTTGACAAGGTTCCTGAAGGTCAGTAGAAGCTAACAGTGGATTTCAATGGGAAGATTGATGCTGTCTACACCAACTTGAACACAAAGTTTGAAGCTTTGAGCACTCATGTGAAGAAGTTAGAGACTCAAGTGGTTCAGATAGGAGAAGCTGTTAAGAAGCAAGAAGCTTTAACAAGGGGGATAGGTGAAGAAGTAGCAAAACACCACATGAATGCCATTATAGATGATGATTTCTGGCAAGTGGTAAAGTATGAGAAGCTGCAAGAAGGAGACATCGAGGTAGAGAGCTCCATGAGTTTCGGCAGGTCGCATTGGTGTCGACCGACGTCGACTAGTGACCATCGATCAACGGACTCTACACCGAGTCGATCGACGAGCTTTGACGAGCATTGATCGACACCATCAGCAGACTTGAGTGCTTCGTGCAATGCCGTGAAGATAATGACTCACGAGGAGTTCGCATCAAGATACCCGCATCCACCAGCCCTTATTGCGTCCAAATTGATCGGCATCAAGAACCAGCCATCGATCAACAGAGAGATGATGACATCGATCGACAACCTTCAGTACCTATCGATCGATGTGCACCTCTCACATACCGAGTGCACATACCAAAGATTGATGCAGAACGACTCAATGCACTCAGACAACAATCCAAACCTTCAGATACACCAACATACACTATCAGCCCTCAACCCAAAGATGCACTAGAGGCTATGGAAGTTGATAAAGCTACAGGAGGGAGAACCTTGAGGAGAAGGAAAGAAAATGTTTCAAGCATATGAAAAGGGGGAGTCAATGAGAAGGAATTGGATAGCCTTACAAAGAGAGTTCTCATAATCCCACTTGAGAAATTTTTTGAAGAGGCTTACTTTACCAACAGGCTGTGGATGTTCTTCAGAGAAACCAAGGAGACTGAAGAAGACATTAGAAGAATGTTCAATCAGGTCAGCGAAAAGATGAAGCAGCAGATCACATTGAAGAAGAAGAGTGATCTTGGGAAGTTTACAGTATCCTCTATAGTGCAAGGTATCACTTTCCCACGTGCCCTCTGCGACACAGGAGCTGCAGTAAGCATCTTACGCAAGGTGATGGCAGACCATCTAGGTCGAAAGAAAAGCCAAGCGGCGATCAAATCCAAGAAACGAATTAGGTATTTCGATAAAACTCACGGAAGGCTCGTCCACTCCCATGGCTGCCAGGCGAGATCCTGGCGCCGTCCATGCGATCGTCTCATGATCTCGGGCAATGACAGCATCTTGATCCCTTGAAACCCATGTCTGGATTGTCGAGATCTACAATGAGTCTTCAGTAAAACCTTCCGATTGTTTAAAAGATTCATCATTTAACATATTAAAACTTCGAACCACATTGCTCTCATCCTCGGCGGCGGAAAATCTGCAGATCTAAGTCCATCTCAAAATCCCGATACTCGCGGAATCTCGTTGGAAGCAATTATCTGAGATCTACGGCTAGAGACCCTCCCAAACTCAAAAGATTTTCCATAAGCGACTAACGAGGGAAAGATTGAACAGACCCACAGGCGGCAAGGCGGCGGCAGCGGGGCCAGCGAGCTGGCCTGGCGCCCGGCGGCACGCTGGACGCTGGCTGGCCTGGCGCCAGCGGCACCGACCTGGCGCCCGGCGGCACGCTGGACGCTGGCTGGCCTGGCGCCAGCGGCACCGACCTGGCGCCCGGCGGCAGCGGGGCGAGCTGATCTGGCGCCAGCGGCACCGACCTGGCGCCCGGCGGCACGCTGGACGCTGGCTGGCCTGGCGCCAGCGGCACCGACCTGGCGCCCGGCGGCACGCTGGACGCTGGCTGGCCTGGCGCCAGCGGCACCGACCTGGCGCCCGGCGGCGCAGAGAGCGGAGCTGATCTGGCGCCAGCGGCACCGACCTGGCGCCCGGCGGCAGCGGGGCCAGCGAGCTGGCCTGGCGCCAGCGGCACCGACCTGGCGCCCGGCGGCACCGACCTGGCGCCCGGCGGCACCGACCTGGCGCCCGGCGGCACCGACCTGGCGCCCGGCGGCTTTCCGTCAGCGGGCGGCGGCACCGTCCGCAGCGGGCGGCCTGGCGCCAGCGGCACCTATCCTGTGAATTGGCCTGGCGTCGGTCCACGGCCCTCGTCGGTCTCGGTCCTATCGTGCCGGTTCGATCCCATCTTAGCTTGTTCGGATCAATCTACGCAAGTTTGGTATGATCCGCGGTTACTCTAGAAGCGCCACTTCTAGACTAAACAAGGAATTGAGGTTCCTTGAGCGCGAAACCTTCAAAGACTGTCCTTCGAAAAAGCGGTAAAAGCCTAAGCGGCCCAGCGTGGCCAAAAGCGTACGTCACGATTTTCGAAAAGGAAGGATAACTATGGCGGTTTATCTTTATCCTCACATAAGAGATAAATGTCAAGTTTCAGAAGATAAATATCAAGTTTCAGAAGATAAATGTAAAGATTTCCGAAGATAAATGTCAAGTTTCCGATAAGCCGCGAAGATGGACAAAAATGGAAAAAGCCCGACTCAGCCAGCGAGAAGATAGACCGTCATAGGAGGAGTATATAAGGAGAGCTTTGAGCAAGAAGCAAACCAGATCACAAATTTTCGAGCACTTAGCACTTAGGCGATTTAGCATTCTTTTCTGTTTTCACTAGCGAGCTGCGACTCAACTAGGATAGACTTAGGCGTCGGACTAGCGGACCTTCGACAGCTCTTATAGCTTACTTCTCACCTGTTGTTCCGCGCTCAAAGCGAATTCAGAAATAAGATCTTTTCGGCTCAACTTTTACGATTTCTATTTTCGCGAACTTCTACTTTATTTGATCGTTTATTAATGCGGCCCAGCAGATATCCGGGACCTTCAAGGAAGATCGGGTTAACTCGGTTTTCCTCCACAAATCTTTATCAGAAATTGACGGTGCTAATTTTGGTTCCCACAGTTTGGCTAGAAGGAGGGTTACGGATCTATCTATCTACATAGCTGCACCGATCATGTCAGCCGGCGCCACCAAGGATCAGCCAGCTAGGCGGAACACCGTCGATGCCAGCGCTGAAGACTCCAGCTGGAGCAGCGTCCGCAGTCACTGCTGATGCAAACACTGGCTCAGGCAGATGAAGGAACTGTTTACCTCCGCCGAGCGAACAACAGGACAAGCTGATAACCTCGCTTCGCAAAACAGGTCAATACCTTAACTGCGAGGAGCAAGTTGCAGCGTATCCACCAAGACGCGCCGCGGCAGAAGACTTCGACCGGATCTCGAAGCACAAGACAAAGCGAAAGAGCCCACTCGAGAAGCGGCTCGAAAGGACAGTAAGCGACCTCGCCAGAACCTTCCACTCCGGCTCCGGAAACAAAGAAGCGGCGTCGGCGCATCGATCTAGATATCAGCGACCGATCGGATCCTTCCGATGAAGGCGCTGACATCCACAGGGGAGAACCGAAGCCAGTCCGCTCGGCGGGCGGTATCGCCGATAGGCCCATGACAGAAGAGGAAGAAGAACTCTACTGGATGGAGCAGGAAGAACTTCGCGGAAGATCAAACTTCGGATCTATCGCGACCAGCGTCGACAGGTTGAGGCGCCCGGCAGCAATAGCGAGATCCATGATCTCGCGAATCTCTAAAAGACCGTGGCTGAAGTGAAAGCGGTGAGATCGCAAATCCATCAGGCAACCAGTTCCGCCCGAGATCGATAGACTTCTCGGAAGCCGCAGCGTCGTTCACCACTTTCGGATCGCGGAAACCGCATCTCAGACCCAGGAAGATCAAAATCCCGGTCTATGGCGGTCACAACGGATCCTAAGTCGCACCTGCAGTCCTTCCAGATCGCAATGGGTAGGTGCAAACTCGGAGCGAAGCGGGGCGCAGTTCATTGTCTTCTCTTCGTCGAGCACCTCAAAGGTGCTGCTTCGAGTGGTTCTCCGGCTCAAAGGAACTCCATCGGAAGCTTCCGCCAACTGGCCTCGGCGTTTCTCAAACAGTACTCCATGTTCATGGAAAGAGAAATGTCCGACGTGGATCTATGGAGTCTAGCTCAGAAGGAAGGCGAGTGCTCCAGCGACTTCATCGCGAAGGTTCAAACTGGTGATGGCGAGTAGCGGGCATCAGCGACAATGTCGCAATCGACACCACGAGGAAAACTCTCGGTACAAGTCGAAGTTCGAAGTGGATACTACTGGAAAAGCGCGGACAATCCAGGTTACTCTCCACAAGGCAACAGACTTCATCATCATGGAAGAAGAGATGAAGCTTATCGCGAAGCGGACCGCAGAAAACCGCGTCGAAGAAACCCTCGTAGCGACAAATACATCCATCACGAAGGGGAAGGCGTCCAAGGCGAGCATAACTTCGCCATCAACTTCGAGCAAGGCAAAACCTCCGGAAACACCTGGACCAGAAACCAGTACAAGGATAACTCCTATTGCGAGTTCCACGAGACGAGAGGACACTCCGCTGCGAACTGCAAGGTTCGGCGGCTTCGCCGCCAAAACTCCTCACCGGCGAACTATCAAAGGTCAAAAGTATAAAGGACTTGCTCCTGGACTCCGACCGCCAAAGACTAACAAAACTGTCTCCGAGGACGCGCGACCGAAAACCAATCGGGGAAAAGCGGAAGAAGACAGGGCGACCAAAGGAACAACAGCGGTCGCGGAGGTAAACATGATCATCGGAGGATCACAGTTCTACCAGGACTCTGTCTCATCGATAAAAGCCTACGAGGCGGCGAGACCAGTTCCAACTGGTTCCCGGACAGCGATGTTCCTAACCACACAATGCGCTTCGAGGAACACGAACCGTCGAATCGACAAACCTCACTGCGATCCTTTGGTAATCGACCTGGTCATCCAGGATCCCAAAGTCGTCCGCATTCTCGTCGATACAGGAAGCACGGTCAACGTCATCTTCCGCGATACCCTCTACAGGATGAAGATCCCACTTGGGGAAGTCGTCCCGAGCCAAAACCTTTGGCCGGGGTTTTGGCGTCACTACCATGACCCTCGGGAAAATTAAACTCCGGTCATGGCAAAGGAAGTTACAAAGATCGCCGAAGTTTGCAGTAGTCGACAACCCGCCATCTACAACGCCATCATGGGAACCCCTTGGATCAACTCCATGAAGGCAGTACCGTCCACATATCACCTCGGTATCAAGTTCCCGACGCCGACCGGAACCGCAGCCATCTGCGGTAGTCAGAAACAGTCGAGACTCTGTTACTTAGCCGAGTTCAAACTGCGAAAAGATCGGAACGCCCCTGCGGCCAACCCAAAACGAGCAAAGGAATCACACAACATTCCCGAAGACTCGAAGAAAGATGATCCAGAATCATCTGAACAGGCAACGATTCAAGACGACGACAAAGCCTCTGAATCCACCGCTGTAGGCGGACAGCTCGACCCGCACAAACCACTGATCCGACCAGCACGATCGAACAGCAACGCACGAGGAGTAAAACGTCGCGGCAACTATCAGAACTCTGAGATGGCTTGATCCTCGAAAAGTGCGCGAGCAGCTTCGTCGAAACCAGCGAGTTCAGCTATCCCCTCACCAAAAGGGGGACTGGAGTCGCGTATACTCTATACTCCCACAAAAGCGAAAAATCCACATATGTACTCTAACTTCTCAAAATTTTTAATAAAATTCTTTCTATCTTTCATGCTCACTTAAAGCATCAACGCTCGAAAACGAAAATCGATCTTCAAAAGAAACGCAGACGCCGCGAACTTCTTAAAGATAACAAAACTCGATATTATCGCAAAAAGACAGTCCACTAGCGACTTAAAATATCCACGCTCGCCGACGATTCCGACGGACGCCATAAGAAACGCTTCACTCAAAATCGTGAGTCAGACCTACAAGGTCCTCTTACATCCGACAAGGATATCATAGCGCGCTATACAAGAAACCCAAAATTTTGGTTTAGCATCTCGGATAAACTCCGAAGATAGCTCGATTCTTTTAACACAAGTCATATAAGCCGTGACTACCGCGGACTTTAAACGAAAAGAATCAGGAAGAAATCACTAACAGGCAAAACGAAAGCCGATCAGTCATCGCACAGCCTCAAAGCTGAGAGTAAACCTAGGTCTTGCCCTAAACCCAGTCTTGCTGGATCTTGACATCTCACAGACATATGCGTATGATATCGAGATCCCAAAACATGTCTCTTATCGCTACACCTAAAACGCTCGCTAAAAAGTAGCATACGGACCAAGCGACAAAAAAAAAGAGTTAGGATACGAAGTGACTACTCGCATCCTTCCCTCTACACTTGACGAAAGTATAAATCAAAACAAAAGACGAAATCTCGCAAATTTTCATATTCATAAAAGCCGCAAAAGACGGCAGGATTCAAAGCCACCAACGGCCAGTCCCAAAACATAAGAATGCAACCTCCAACGGTCGCAGGATAAAATTACTAAAACGCCACACACGGCCAAAAATTCAATTCACAAAGAAAGTCAACATTGAGAAATCGGATGCGGAAATCCCAAATGAACTAGCAGGCTGGTCCACTTCCTCATTCACGCCTCGAGCATTCCCACCATCCTCGGCGTTCTCATCGGCTCCGACCTCCAACGGAAACCTCGATGGGTTCCCATAGTCTCCGGACTCTTTCTTCTACCGGAGGAACCAAGGACTCAGCATGAGCACACTCGGCCATTAAATCCTTCATTTCAGCAATCTCGAATCGAAGAGAAATCCGGTTCGAGACTTGTAAAGGTTTACGGCCGAACCTCGGCACTTCGCGGAAATCACCAACAAACTCCTGAGCTTCTTTAAAACATTGAAACTCAGCAGCAAAGCGATTCGCCCGTCTTGCCACCTCGCTGCGACCATCCTTCTTCCTCTCCTTCCACCAGACGAGCCCGAGCCTGAAGCTCAGCCTGCTTCGTTCTGTGCCTTCACCTCTTGTCGAACCGAAAAGCTCGCCCGCTTCTGTGGTCTTGAAGTTAGCAATCCTGGATTTCGGAAACTCGAGTCCGCTCGCTAAACACTCTTAGTCCCTGCATAAAACTCAAGATCAGCAAGCATGCTTATACACAGATTCGAACGCAAGGTTTAGAAGTTCGAAGGGCCAAACCTCGTTGACACGTTGGGATCCCTCGGCAAAAACCCGTTGTTTCTCCTCATCCTCCAGCGACTTGTCAGTAGTAAACTCCGGAGGAAGGCCATCAAAGAAGTTGTTAGGTAGGGAAACGCTGGCTCCGCCTTTTCCGTTGGAACAAAACTAGGTTTTCTCCCAGCGGTGAAGGACTTTCGAGCCTTCCCCATCATCGACCTCCTTCCCCTTACGAGACCTCTGTCTGCGCCTCGGTAGGAGCCGCGGTGACAGGTTCGGCGTCATACGACGGGACAGGACCTCGGGACCGATAAAGCTTAACCGCGTCTCGGATCCATTCGAGGGTGAAGGATTTCCAGAAAAACGGCCTTTGACGAAGAAGATCTCTCTTGACGAAGACGTCACCAGGCAAATGCGCGGTAGGGTTGTTCCCTACAAAACGAAAATTTTTCACCAAAACTCGCACTTCTGAAAAGGTGAAATAGACAACAGAGTTTTCGTCGTATTACCTCGGTTGAAGTTCCATGCTGGCGGAAATAGATGGAGGCAGCTCTCCTCGACAGACTTCGCCATCTATTTGGGCGAAGAAAGCGCTCCTGCCACAATTTGGGATTAGTAGTCCCCTGAATCACGCCATATCCTTCTTAGGCAGCATGGAATAGTAACCGTCACTCCCGTCGGCCGAGTGCCCCAAAGACCCGAAATCATCGGGACCAAGATCAATCGAGTTAAGTAGCTAGCGATCATGCGTAAACCAACTCTCCAAGGCAGGAACGCTGAGTTGGCTGATCGAAATTGACGGTGAAGCACCGCGAACAATGGCACCAGGAATTGGGAACCACATACGGCAGTACGTAAAGAAAGCTTCGTAACATGTAAAGAAACCTTGCGGAGGATTCCTTGCACTCTCATTACCAACGGGAATCCGGAATTTGACTCCTTCAGGAACCTGGTAAAAATCTCGAAGAACCTTGAGATATTGACGAGAAACCGAGCTCGGTGCAAAAGGAGCACCGGGCTGCCTAAGAGGCCTCCTCGGAACAGGAATCTCTGGCAGTGTTGGGGGCGAACCTACAAGGACTCGGTAATACGCATTCTTCTTTTCCTCCTCGACCGACTCCTCCTGCTTTACCGTTACATGGGCAGGAGAGTCATCCGAGGATGAATGGGAAGAAGAGTTTCTCTTTGAGGATCTTGAAGACATTGTTCTTAATGAGAGAGAAAGGATTCTTGAGAGAGAGAGTAAAAACCTTGTGATGAAGTAAGAATGAGATTTCTTACTCCATATAAAGGAGGTAAAATCACTATTTACCCCGATTTTCGGCAAACGATTACGTCTCAACACCTTCTCACACGGCTATACCACAAGCTAGGATCCGACAGGCTCTACGGTTCCTAGCTAGCTGGGGGGCTAACTGTTGGGATCAAAATCGGTCAATGACGAAATCGTCACCCGAAAATCCTCGAAAGAAAAGCCAGCGGCGATCAAATCCAAGAAACGGTCGCCGCCGATAAAACTCACGGAAGGCTCGTCCACTCCCATCTGGCGTAGCGAAGTCCTGGCGGCCGTCCATGCGATCGTCTCATGATCTCGGGCAATGACAGCATCTTGATCCCTTGAAACCCATGTCTGGATTGTCCGAGATCTACAATGAGTCTTCAGTAAAACCTTCGATTGTTTAAAAGATTCATCTTTTAACATATTAAAACTTCGAACCACATTGCTCTCATCCTCGACGACGGAAAATCTGCAGATCTAAGTCCATCTCAAAATCCGATACTCGCGGAATCTCGTTGGAAGCAATTATCTCGAGATCTACGCTAGAGACCCTCCCAAACTCAAAAGATTTCCATAAGCGACTGGCGAGGAAAGATCGAACAGACCCACAGACAGCACGGCCTGGCGCCCGGCGGCACCGTCCGCAGCGGGCGGCCTGGCGCCAGCGGCACCAACCTGGCGCCCGGCGGCACCAACCTGGCGCCCGGCGGCACCAACCTGGCGCCCGGCGGCACCGTCCGCAGCGGGCGGCCTGGCGCCCGGCGGCACCCGGCCTGGCGCCGGCGGCACCGTCCGCAGCGGGCGGCCTGGCGCCCGGCGGCACCCGGCCTGGCGCCCGGCGGCTTTCCGTCAGCGGGCGGCCTGGCGCCAGCGGCACCAACCTGGCGCCCGGCGGCTTTCCGTCAGCGGAGTCGGCCTGGCGTCGGTCCGGCCCTCGTCGGTCTCGGTCCTATCGTGCCGGTTCGATCCCATCTTAGCTTGTTGGATCAATCTACGCAAGTTTGGTATGATCACGGTTACTCTAGAACGCCACTTCCTCGACTAAACAAGGAATTGAGGTTCCTTGAGCGAAACCTTCAAAGACTGTCGCTTCGAAAAACCGTAAAAGCGCCTTGACCCAGCGTGGCCAGCGCCCGTCACGATTTTCGAAAAGGAAGGATAACTATGACGGTTTATCTTTATCCTCACATAAGAGATAAATGTCAAGTTTCCAGAAGATAAATATCAAGTTTCCAGAAGATAAATGTCAAGATTTTCGAAGATAAATGTCAAGTTTCCCGATAAGCACGAAGATGGACGAAAATGGAAAAAGCCCGACTCAGCCCGCGAGAAGATAGACCGTCATAGGAGGAGTATATAAGGAGAGCTTTGAGCAAGAAGCAAACCAGATCACAAATTTTCGAGCACTTAGCACTTAGAGCGATTTAGCATTCTTTTCTGTTTTCACTAGCGAGCTGCGACTCAACTAGGATAGACTTAGGCGATCGGACTAGCGGACCTTTCGACAGCTCTTATAGCTTACTTCTCACCTGTTGTTCACGCTCAAAACGCGAATTCAGAAATAAGATCTTTTTTCCGCTCAACTTTTACGATTTCTATTTTCGCAACTTCTACTTTATTTGATCGTTTCGTGTGCGGCCCAGCAGATATCCGGGACCTTCAAGGAAGATCGGGTTAACTCGGTTTTCCTCCACAAATCTTTATCAGAAATTGACTGTGCGAATTTCGGTTCCCACAACTTCCATGTCCTGGACATCAAGCTGAACTGGAACACTTCTCTACTACTTGGAATAGCATTCTTAGCTACAGTAGGATCAATCTGCAACTTGCAGACTAACCAGTTATGTTTAACTCTCATCGATCCAAATGTCTATTATGATCCAATCAAGATTGTCAAGGCAAAGAAGCCCAGCATGGAGATTGGGGATGATCCAAGGTTTGTTGGAGTATGTTTCTGTGGAGAAGAGATTGATTCAGAAATTGAGTATGAGACAGAGTACGACGAATCGATCGGCGACAGAATGGACAAATCGATCGATCCTCATCAATCAGAATGGATTGACACATCAGACGAAGCATCGATCGACATGAAGTTCGCTCAATGGAAAGAAGAATTCCCAGATGGTGATTTTTCTGATGACAGTTGGGAAAGTGGCCATTATCACCCAACCCTTGCTATAGATACTACCACATACGCGTCTAGACACGAAGAGTATGATGAAGATTACAGGAAGGAACAAGCTATGGAGTATTATGGTCTTCTTGCAGAAGAAGAAAGACTTCCACATCATTCCTGCAAACAATGGAATATAGCATCGACCGACAGAGGCTACTCAACATCGATCGACAATCATCATCACCAGCCAAACCGACTGCGCACATCGATCGACACAACCTACAATATATCGATTGACACTAAGGCGGCCGACATAAATAAAAATGGAAACTTTTCAATTGGCAGTTGGGATGATTGCTATAAAGAGAGCTTTGCAGTAGAGGAAACATCAGACGCCCTAGAAGCAGACAAGATGAGCAGAGGTTTCACCACAGAAGACTTCAAATTCAATGGCAAAGATGGTATCCAGCCTTCAACATCAATCAACAAGACTGCTGCAACATCGATCGATATCCAACCTTCCACATCGATCAACATGAATCCAAACCCTAGATCCGAGGTATGCAAATAAGACTCTATAGATTATGGAAATCTAACACAGGAAAAGTTTGGTATTTTCAGGTATCAAGATGGCCATGCACGAGCTATAGATGGAAGAATTCTGCAAGTATCCAGAGAAGACATTGCAGACATCCTTCAGGTGGCCAATGGACCAGAAAACCTGTTCACACAACAGCGCAGCAATCTAGAAAATCAGCAGGATGTTACAGACGAGCATAATGATGCAGCTGGCAGATTCGAGCCAACCCCTCGACCACATACTCAACCATCGCTCGACAGAACATGCCTTCCATCGACCGATAGGCGACTACCATCATCGATCGTCAAGACACACACACACCATCGATCGACAGAGCTCAACCAGCATCGATCGACAGGCATCCTGACGACGAGCTTACCGTTATGGAATAAGGAAGTTGTTCTGGGAACTGAAGGACGAGTATGGAGTATACAGAGAAGAGTCTGGGTTTGCAAGAGGATTAGATGGTGATATCATCAATGTATCTAAAGAAGACATCAGGAAACTACTAGAAAGATCTTCAAATGATGAAGAATTCTACATATGCCTTCCAGAACAGGCTAACTCATTCACACTAACCAGGCTAGCTTCAGAGATCTACAACAAAGATGAGATAAATGAGATGCTAACTGGAATTCAAAGAGCCCAACAAAGAGCATAAGACAATTTCAACATGAAGCTGAATGATGTTTTTCAACCATTCCATGACTACATCAACTGGATGGGTACAAGTATGGAAGAGATGAAAGAAGATTCGGGAAGAATCCAGAAAGAGAATGAGGCTGATAAGATAGCATCCACATCGATCGACAGACACAATAACCCATCGATCGATACCAAGCGTCCACCATCAAGACATTCTACAAGGAAGAAAAGCAACAAAGATAACCAATGGGAAGAAGAAGCCCTAGATTTGGGATTTGGTGACATCTACCATACACTCAACAACAACATCATCTGGCTAACCAAGAGGAATGAGTTGATGCAGAAAGAGTAGGCCATGCTTAATGAGAAGAATGAATGTCGACAGAAGGTACCCGCATCGATCGACACCGAAGCGTATCTATCCGCTCAACGATTATATGGATATATTGACCAGCAGACTGATACAATTACAACAAGAAGTCGACACCATTCAGCAGTAACTCGATTTTCAACAAGAAAAATCGAAATCGATCGATGACACCTTTAGACCATCGATCGACGCCAACAAACTACCAGCACCTAATTCTTATACCAGAGCAGAGATTGATCAGATGATAGAAGATATATACAAAACTCTGGGAACGACTGAGGACAGACTTGATAGCAGATGTGATGAGATCTACTTTCCTTTCAACAACAACATTGGTGGACTAAACTCAAGCACAGAAAAGATGCAGAAAGAGCTCAAGGTCATTCAGAGGAAACTCTGCGAGTCGACCTTCACCAACCGTATCGAACAACAGAAGATATATGAGATCGATCGACAAGCATCATCCAGAAGCGATCGACGCAACAATAACAACATCGATCGACGCTGAGCTTCAGCCTGTCTGCGAAAAAAAACTAAAAGACACCGTTGATTCAATGCAAGAAGAGCTGAAGGAACTATCAGACTATGCTTATGACAAGCTTGGAATGCACAAATTCAGAATTGACAACATTGGAGAGAGGCTACAGATCATCTCAGATGCAGCAGCAAAGATGAATGAGAGATGGACCAGAGGGGATGATGCCACAAGAAGCTTCATTGCTACATGGTTCCAGATGAACAGAGATAATGTGGATACTTGTTTTCCAACAAATAGCTTCTTTGCACCTCACTAGCCCAACCACCTCCAAAGTCAAGCTAAAAGACTATAACAAAGCGCTGAGTGGGAGGAACCTACTATTAGGTAATTTTACATAGCTTTATTTATTTTAGTTACTTATTATCGTTTTTAAATTTTTACTTGCAGAAAAAAAAAGAAGAGAGAAAGATGAACCAGAGTAGACGATTTCCTAAGAAATCGACCGACGAAACCATTTCGACATCGATCGACGTAGCCACTTTCAAACCAATCGACGGCTTTCTCTTGCCATCGATCAACACGGACTTCGGTCAGGTATATCGTTCTAACTTTTAAACCTTAGTACTTTTGGTTTATCATATCCCATTAACTCTTACTGGTTGTACACTGAGGAAAGTGTAAAATTTAAGTCTGGGGGGAAGTTGCTGATATTACTCTACCTTTTGATCTCATTATATGTTTTCAAAAGTTTTATTGCGTCAAGAAGGGGACAATGATCTTTTTCAATCTTTACTTGTTATCTAACCAACCTTTAGCACCACTCCTAGATTTGTTGACTGCAGAATGTACTATAGATCCTAAAGTAGATCACCTGTCAACTAGAACCACACTTGCTATGAATGTTTGAAGGAACCAAAGCTGATCTCCAGCCAAACCTGACTACATCTGCTTGTCTTGGGGCTTGGTATACATTGGATCGGGTTCTTCCTACAAGTCTGGAAGGTAAAAGTCTGTGTGTTTCTGCTTCCCTTTTCTCTCTCTCTTCAAGCATCCTAGATATAAAAGATTTAGATGATTTCCGGGAAGATGCAGAGGGGTAAGAGTGTCTCCTATGACCCCAATATTCAAATTCAGAAAGGAATGATCACATATTGTGGAAACGAGGGGTAGGAGGGTCTCCTGTGACCCCATTATTCGCTACACTTTGTCAAAATAAGAGCTACAAAAGTAGAAAAGTCAATAAGATGAACAAGATGGACTGCATCAGAATCAATGTTCATTGGAATTGAAACTATAAGGATTCAAAGAAGAGAGAAAGAGGGAAGAAAGGGATCAGAGAAGACTTCTTGTGTGTTCAGAAACTTGCTTGAGTAAGAACCCATGTGTCCCTTGATCGATACTCCCAAGGTAAAGCCTGCACTTTTATTTTATGCAAAGAAATGAGATCAGTAGCGGGGTGAGTCAGACATGACTTGCTAAGTTGCTGGCTAGATGAATATGGTTGCTAAGCTAGGATATGGTATGAAGTACTTCTGTGGTTAGGAGATATTTGATGTGGCTTGCAACATTGTAGAGGTGATGATTCTAGTTAGAGATTGTTTGAGTCCCTGCTGTTTTAAACCTCTTTCAGAGAGACTGCCTGTTTGTTTTGCTTGAGGACAAGCAAAAGGGTAAGTCTGAGAGAGTTGATATACCATAGATTTGACCCAGTTTTACCCATGGTCAAAAGGGTAAGCAAAAGGGTATGTTTTCAGGTTTAAGAGTATTTTGGAGTAAAGTGATGATTTATGAGCATTTTGGAGCTTAATAGAGATATCATCCGAGTTGACCATCAAACCAGACCAGAGGTCGATATTCAGAGACAACAATCGATCGATGCACACTCTGTGCTATCGATCGACATCAGTAACCAAAGGTCGACGTATCAAGATTGCAATCGCTCGATGCACATCCTATGACATCGATCGATACGGAGTCGCGCAGAGACAAAATGTTTCCGTCCGACTTAAAGCCCAAGTCTTCACCAAATTACAAGTTTGCCCCTGGCGAGTTTTTAACTTAATGAACTCATTATATATAGCTTGCCTATGTGTTTAAACCAAAGCATGCTTTTATAACTTTCTTGTTTTATTGTTTAAGGTTTTTAGAGATTCTTAGAGTTGGAGAGAAGATCCAAAGAGATTTGTGATTGGAACTCCATTATTTGTTTCTCTATTTATCTATCTATGAGTTTCTTTCATCTTGTTGCTATGAATTTCTTGGCTATGTCTGAGTAGATTATATTGTTAGATTGATGTTTGGACTTTTCAAGGGTCCTTAACCAAATGTTATAGTATAAAGGATGTCAAACCAATTCTAAGTGATTCTAAAGCAAAGGGAAAGCAAGACCATGCTTAATCTAAGTGCTATCAATTGGTGAGATGATTTTGAACTAGAATACTACTAAAATGCAATGAATAACAAAGCTTTCTTTCTTAATGAGATGGAAGAACTCATGGGCTAAGGGAATTGACGTTGGGTGATCAAGTTTCAATCTAAAGGTGGCAGCTTTCAATCAATCTATCAACCTTAGCCCTAGACACAATCCTAAACAAACTCAATCTCTAGATGAATGCTCATTCACTAAGATAACTCAAGCATCAAATCTCTTTGGTTGAATATTATCTAAGCAATCATTAATATCAAGTCTAATAGCCATCTTAACACCTTTAACAACAAATCTCTTCGGTAAAGAATGTTAAAATCTTAGGAGAGTTGGTTCAGGCATTTCATCAAACACCTTTTGGGCATGATATTCCTAGAGCTCAACTTTAGAGAGGCCAACTCTAAAATTGCATTAAAAGCACTCTACTATCAAGGAACAAGATAGATCTATACTAAAACACCTTATATCTAGCTTAATCACCCTTAGTCTCTCCCTAACCCATGAATCCAAAAGTGGATTACTCACTAATCACCATGATTACTCTCAAAACCACGAAGAATTTTAGCTTAGTCATGTGAAGAAAGCAAATTAAGAAATCAAGATCAGATAAGAACACAAGAACAAGATGATGATTTGATTCAAGATGAGAACTTTCACCAAAAGGTTAGTGTTTCTTAAGAGATAAAAAAGATAAGTCCCAAATTGGGATTACAAAAGTATTTATACTTAGGCTTAGAAAGCCCTAAAACATCAAGATAAAATGACCAAAACGTCACCTGGATAAAATAGAATCGACCAATAGAAATTTGACCCGGGAAGACGCTCTCTCGACCAACCCGGGTACTCGACCCCGGGTATGAAGCTCGTCCAACATCTCTCGCCCGCCCGAGCGGTGTCTCTACCCCGAGTACATCGAACCGGGTATCTCCTTCCTCGTCCAACTTCGACCATCCCGAGCGGGGTCTTCGGCCTGGGTTGACTGACCCGGGTATTGTCCATCGATCTTTCCTTGGCAAGCACGAGCGGGTATGCCAACCCGGATGGACTTACCTGGGTGTCACTCGACCAACTTCTATTTTTGCTTGTCTTGTCTTGGCCAAACTCCATTCTTCACTTCTTTTTGGATCTTAAATCTCCCAAACACTTCAAATCACAACATAGGATGCTCCAACACCTGATAAGGACAAATGAATGCAAAATGGATCCTAAAGATTTCTAAGTCCTAATCTATATGATCAAAATGCATAAAATGGATAGCTAAAACAATGAAAATATGCAAGACATTAACTCCCCCAAACTAGTACTTTACTTGTACACAAGTAAACTTTCAAAAACTAAGGAGGAGAGGTTTGAAGGAGGGGACTCATTACCAAAAGAAGCTCTTCTTAGTTCTCAACTTGATAACCTTGCATAATCATACCAAGTAGCAAGAGCAAAGACTTTATCTAACTATAACTTATCTTGGTCTATCTTAACTCCTTTGATCTCTACACTCAACATCATGAATCCACAAACTCAAATCAGCCAACTCTCACATTCATTAAGCAAAATACTAAGTGAATTCTTGCAAATGGTCAAATGGTCTAAGTCATTTGGTTTGGCAGGAAAAGGTTCAAGTGCAAAGTGAATCAAGAGGTTGAAGATGCTTTTTCAAGGTGGTTTACTCTCAAAACAAAGTCGCCTTGACATTGCACATAATATATCTAAGAAAGGGATCAACTCATGCATAAAATGCTCAATCTCCATTGTTCTACCATTTTCCCAAATATACAAGTTATATTCTCATTCTCAATGCCAAACCCCACTCACATCTCTCACCCAAAGACTTCCCCAAATCACTTAAAGATACTTTCTCACTTAAAACTCTTTCTTTTTGAAGTCTACAAGGGATTTTAAACTCTTTTCAGCTCATTTTAAACATTGCTAGCCCCCTTTTCATTATTCTTTTTCTCTTTTTTTTTTATATATGGGGCCAAGACTTTCTTTACAAACTAGAGCCTTGGAACTTTTCATTTTTCTTATCCCTTCTAGACTAAATTAATTACAACACTAGAGTTCCTTTAGTTAATCTTTTCTTTCCTTTCTTTTTCACATTTCCAAAACCACACATTACAACACTCACCCCCATCCTAGAAGCTAGACAATATGAGTGTTTAATCTAGCCAAAATGGAGACTATGCATTGTCGTTCCCAATACTCTCAACATTATGCACATGTAAGGCTTTACAAAGAGGCCTCACTCAACAATCAATGAAAGCTTGAAAGGAGGAAAGGGTCAAAGGGAATGGAGTACCACTTGAGTTTGCCAAAAAGATTGGAAAAATAGGAGAGACAACTCAAGTGTGTATAGCCATGACTCAGCACACAAAGGACCATAAGCAAGAAGCATTAAATTCATTCAGTTCAAGTAAGATTGTAGTTGGTATCAAAGAGTGAGTTTCAAGAGGAGTTTTCAAGGCTCGAAGTCTACAAGCTTTCTAAAGGATGCTCAAGCTACTTACCATGATTACAAAGGTTATCAAATTGAGTACTTAGCATGAGATCTTTACAAGGTTGGTATCATCCTAGTCCCCAAATTCATGATGCAATCCTATATGCTCAAGACTTCTAATTTTTTTTTTTGTTTTTCTATGCAAATAAGTGAATGATCTGGACTCAATCATAATGCGACTACATGCTTCTTTTTGTTGTTTTTCAAACTTTCAAAAAATTTTGGATTTTTTAATGCAAATATCTATCTAAAATGCATAATTCATAACAATAAAAGACATAAAAGATCAGCAACTTGGTACCTCCCCCACACCTGAATCACACAGTCTCTGTGTTATCAAGGAGAGGAAGATACCCAAAGAGAAAAACTAAATGCAAACGAGGATGGTATATACAATGGTAAGGTGAAGGAGTACCTCTATGGAGCTTGAGAAGAGGCTGATGCCTCACTCTCGGAGTTGTCTTCCTCATCAGTTGAGGCTAGTGAAGGTGATTTGTTGCCTGAAGTTGATGGTTGAGCTGCTGGGTTTCTCTTGGCGGGAAGAAGCTGCTTTCTAGTGAGAGGAGGAGTAGGCGCCAATGGATCAAGTAAGGGCTGAGGCTGAGGAGAAAATATGTCACCAAAATCTTCAGCAGTACAGCCAGCTACAGCCCCTCTAGTCAAGATATCAGTCACCTTCTTCATGAACTTAGCTGAAGCCTCAGCTTGTCTCTTTACAGTCTTTCTCAGCTCTTTGCACTTGTTTGTGAGCTTGAAAATGGTTCTGTCCTGGGATTTGTTCCACCTCTGAAATGTGCCAATATGGTCATGAGCTTGGCAAAGTGGACCAAGAGGCAAGGCACCGGGGTGCTTATCAAAGTGGTAACGGAGAGGGCCAAAGAGATGCTCAGTGGTCCTGCTAGTGTAACCTTCATCGAATACAGCTGCTTTGTCTGCGCTCTTCTTGGCCGATGGTAAGGTCATGGGGCCAAGAGCTCCATGAGGTCCAAGGAGGTGCCGCTCACAGATATCAAATCTGATTGCACCTGGAGTCGTCAAGCTGGTAAGCGGATAGTTTGGAAGAACCAGTTCAACTGCTTTGGTGCCTCTCAAGTATGAATAGACACACTTGCCATTGAACCTTCTAGAGACGTATTGTGCCAGCTTCAAGTAGTTACCATCCATGAGAGAGGAGCCAGTTGCATCATTGATACGATGCTCAAATTACCCTAGAGCAACCTTACTCTCATCAAAAGAGGTCAAGTTTTAGTACTTAGGGATCGAATTCACAGGGAGCGATGGAACACAATAGATCTTATTATAACAAAGCTAGGTCAAAGATTTCAATGCAGTAAAACTTAAAACTGGTGAGCATGACAATTACTCAAGTGATTGATTTGGGTGTTAACTAATATGGTGAAGGTATTAGATCTAAGATTACTATTCAGGTTATCAGGATTATAATAGTATGAATGCTTATATGAGATGCTTGCATGATATTAAAGAACCCAACGATGCAATAGCCCGACTGTCGTCGCCGACTATCTTACACTAGAATCAATGAGACTCCACGTTGAGAATCACCGAAAGGTATCGATCGACCTGCCATTGCAAGTATCGATCGATGATGCCTCGCGTTTATCGATCAATGACTCTATAAGAGTATCAATCGATACGCTACTAGCGAGCGTTAAGCGTGTGGTTGAATACAGTTCACTAGATAATTTGCCAAGTTACCTGTCGCTTTTTCCCAGCAAATTCTTAGTGCAGAGAAGATGGATCCAAGGATGTTATCTCTGTATTCATGTGTAGGTTAGCTACTCCTACACAAGCATTAAGAACAATCTTCTAAGATGAATATCACATGCTCAAGTATTCATATTTGGGGCTAATCCCTCAACCTATTTGAATCCAAATCCAACAAAGGTGTTTACTCAGACATGGCTGAGTAGAACATCATAACAATAATATAAAACAGCATAGATAGAATAGATAGAAACAAAGGTGTTCAAGAAATCTCTCAATTTGTAACTCTATCTCTCACAAAACAAAGAAATAAGAAAAGGTATACGAAACTATGTAAAAGCTATATGAAAAATTGTGTCTTTGCCAAAACACTTAGGCAAGACTTAAATACTTAGGAATAATTAGGTTAAAACTCGTCAGGGGCATTCTGGTAAATATATGATTGCTTGGGCTTCAAGTCGGCTGTGACCAAAATGGGCTTATGTGGCTCGAATTTCGATCGATTATACAGGATTTGTATCGATCGACGCGTCTCTCTTCGTGTCGACCCTGAGGGGGTCGAAATGGTCTTCTCGGGTGAGATCTCTAAAGTGCTCTGAAATGCTTCTAAAACATCATCTTTCTTCCAAATGCTCCTGAACCTGAAAATGTCCTAAAAAGACTCCAAAACATACTAGATATATCCTAAAACACTCAGATATCAGGGGTAAAATCGGGTCAAATATATGATCTATCAATCATTGCCTAAGCTGATACCCATATGCCGAAGTAAAGGTGTTATCAAGCCACCAATCCCAATCTGAGCATCTGAATCCCTGTTAGTCCAAGCATAATCCTTGTCGAACAGGAGGCGCTTCACAAAGAACCCAACCATACGAAACTCCTTGTAGAAATCAGTGGGGACTTCAGGCAGCTGAGTAGGTGAAGCATAGTGCTGAACAGCCTGATGTAAAAAGAGTAGATCATCTCCATTGACATAACCTGGCTCCTTTCTTGGGAAGATGGTGTGGACAATCAGTCTATGGAGATAGATCACAGAAGGGTGCCTGATAGAAGCATTCTTGTCACGGCTGGAGACTCTTTTCTTGCCAGCCAACATCTTGTAGGTGTAGTGTGCAAGGGTCTTTGCCCGTGGAAGTCCTTGAAGCTTTGGCAAGGAAGGCTCCCTTGAGTCCTTGAGTCCAAGCACTGCTCCAATCTCTTTAAAGGTCATGAAGTAAACCTTCCCATCCATCTTGAACCTGATTCTCCCCCATCCTTGCTTCACATGCTGAGAAGAGTGAAAGGGGGCCTCCAATGTCGCCAAGAATTGACATGAGACCTCCTTGTATGTGGGATAGGCCATGTTGTAGAAGCTTCCCATGTTCATCTGGTCTAGCATGCTTTTGATGTCTTCAACAATGTCCAACTCCTTCATGATAATCACATCAGAAAATCTGGTTGGAGGCCAAGAAATTCCATGCCTCAAGTGCTCTACCAGCTCATCTTCAGTAGGCTTCTTGCTCCTATCTCTTTTAGCTTTGAATTTGGCCTTCTTGAGAGGACCCTGCTCATCTTCACTACTCCTCTCCCTTTCCTCAATGGAAGGAGGCGCCTCACTATCACCATCATCACTCTCTTCAACTATAAGCTTCTTGCCTGCTCTCTTAGTTTGTGCTCCTGCTCTTAGCATGTTCAAAGCTTGCTGCCTACGATCTTCTTCACATTTTGGCATGGAGCCTAATTCTTTCCCAAACTGAGCAGTCATCCTTTGTGCAGCTTCTGCTTTTTCTTCTGCAATCTGTGCTTCACCCTTCTTTCCCATTGGTACCTGAAAGTGCAAGTCTTGGAAAAGAGTAATCACAAGAAAAAAGAAAGTTTTTGAAAGAGAAAAACTTGAAAAAGCAATTTTGATCTCCATCTAAAATCAGCAACCTAAATAAAAGCCAGCACAATGCAATCAAGCTTGCAAACTAGAGAGATAAGAGTTAAGGGTGAAGCTTCTCATGCTAATAATATATATATATATTTTAATGAACATGAGAACTCAAACAAGATAAACTCATGAGCAATCACCAATAAGCACGAAAATACACCCAAATCAAGCTTTACCACAGTCTATCTAACCAATCAAAGCCTCAATCAATCTCAATTAAGTAATTTTTGAAAAACTCCCAAATCTCATGAACCCTAATTTCTCAAAGTTCATATTCAACCCAATACCTCCATGAAATCAACCACCCAGGATGATATGTAAGCCTTCCCTAGTCTATTACACAAAAATCTAGCAAGAAAATGGTCAAATTTCAAGTTCAAATTTTTAGGGTTCATGAGCATTACGAATTTGAACTTAAAGAAACCATACCTTGCTGTGGATGAATGGAAAAGATGAAATGATTCAAGAAAATAGACTAATGGGAGAAAGGTTTTAATCTAGGAAAAAGAATGGAGTGATTTGATGGAGATTTGAGTGAGATATGATGTTTTTGGTTGTGGGAGGCTAGAGAGGTTTTTTGATTTGGGAAGAAGATGCTTGTCTTATCTTGGCCAAACTCCATTCTTCACTTCTTTTTGGATCTTAAAACTCCCAAACACTTCAAATCACACCATATGATGCTCCAACACCTGATAAGGACAAATGAATGAAAAAATGGATCCTAAAGATGTCTAAGTCCTAATCTATATGATCAAAATGAATAAAATGGATAGCTAAAACAATGAAAATATGCAAGACATCATAGACTTAGGGTTCAAATAGGTTGTGAGGGATTAGCCCCAACTATAGATTGTTAAGTTGTGATATTCATTGTTAGGATGTTCTTAATGCTTGTGTTCTAGAGTTGCTAACTAGAATCTTGACCTAGTATTGTTAGTTAACCTGATTTTATCCTGAATACATGCTATTCAAGCTAAGATTACTAGAGAAAGGCGAGAGCTGATCTATAGTCTTGGTGAGCTTGATTTCCACTCGCGCATAAAGCTTACTAGAAGCGCGTTGATAGATATTCCGATAGAATAATCGATCGACAGAGCAAAAGGTGTATCGATCGATACTCCTATAGAGTCATCGATCGACACTTTCTAATTGATCATCCCGGGAGGTGAGATCATTAGATCTAGTTATCAGACGAATCTAAAAGGCGAGAGCTGATCGATTTGTTCATAAGTGTTGAGCTCTTTAATATCATGCATGCAACTTGTTAGGCATCTTTAGGATTATAATCCTGATCACCTTAATAGAAACCCTAAGTCTAGCTACTTTCTTTAATTGTTTAAAACCCTCAAATCAAACCCACTGAGCAGCTGTCTTGCTCAAACCTGCAATTTAAAGTTAATCTAAATCAACCTAGCTTAGTCACTAACGATTATATCTTTTGTGTTCCCTAGCTCCCTGTGAATTCGATCCCTAAGTACTACAACTGAACCTCTTATTTGAGAGAGTAATTCACTCCTTAGGGTATTGAGTGACATCAGAAACAAGGCCAACTCGCCATCTTGGCGAGTTGGGTCAAAAAAAAAAATTTTTTAAAAAAAGAAGAAAGGAGAGACCAACTCGCCATCTTGGCGAGTTGGATCACTTCCAACTCGCCATCTTGGCGAGTTGGATCAAGCAATATAGCCAACTTGCCATCTTGGCGAGTTGGAACACCTCCAACTCGCAAACATGGCGACTTGGACCAAGGAACATGGCGAGTTGGACCAAGCGTGATGGCCAACTCGTCATTTTGGCGAGTTAGGTTGTCCAATCAGCCTTCATCCTATCCTCATGGCTTTGTCTTTCGGAATCGGATCGAGCTCTTTCTTTTTCCATCTCGATCAAAGCCACCATCGGAAATTTACGATAAAAATCGTAAGAACTTGTTTCCGCTTATGGAATTCGAATGGATTGTGTAAACCGGAAACAGTTAACACAACACCTTGAACTTGCCTACACTATACGATAAATTCGAGTTTTCGTAAATCGACGTCATTTCTTAAAACACGCTATTTCGATAAAATCGAAAAAACGCTTAAGTCGTAAAACGGCCTGAATAGGTCCAAAACACGGCTAAAAGCTCACTCTCGATTTTGTGCAGGATCAAGTCCAATCGTTATGACAGTTTATCTTTTGTTATGTAGGAGAAGATAAATCTCAAGTTTGGAGGATAAATGTTAAGTTTCCAATGATAAACGGAAAGATCGGAGAAAAATGAAATATTTCCGCGAAGCGATAAACTCGACCAGGGGAAGAAAGGGAAAGAGCAAACCGCCTTAGAGGAGTATATAAGGATGTCAAGGTCAAAGATGCAGAAGTATCCGAACTCACAGCAAGAAACTTAGCACCTAGAGAAATAGGCAATTTTCCGTTTTTAGAATCGAGCTGCGACTCAACTAGGTTTTCACAGTCTTTGGTTGTTAGAGCTAGGCAACTCGCCGACAGCTCTTGCGGCCAAGGCTCTTACTTCGTTGTAACGCTCTTTCGCAGATTCGGAATAAGACCTACTTTGCTCTCTTTTCGATTCTCTTATTTTTTTGTCTAATATTTTCGTGTCTTGATTGCTTGGTGTGTGGTTTAGCAGATATCCGGGATCTCTGGAAAATTAAGGTTTTCCTAACTTTCCTAAATCGAAGGAAATCGACAGTGCGAATTTTGGTTCCCACATGGGCTTCTCTGGGCCTAATCTGATCTTTTACTATGGGTTCATTATGGGTTCTTTAAAATATGGGGGGACTATAGCCATGAATATATGCATGTGCTTATAAAACATTTGCCTTCTTTATATATAAATATGCAAGCCTTTAGTCAAAAAAAAGTAATTTGAAGATGGAAAATATTATTTATTTATAATGAACGTTGATATAATGATGAAAAATAAGATGTATAAGAATACAATTGAATTTGAGTGTAAAAGAGTATTGTTTTGGTATATGGGACTTAGAGCATCTCCGATGTATTATTCTATTTTTTACTCTAAAATGGTATAACTCCAAAATGAAGTTGGATTTTATTCTAACGTATTATTCTATTTTTTTACTCCGAAAAGAATATTTCCAAATAATTTCCATTCTATTTAGTTAATAACTTTTTGAAATACATTCAACTTATTAAAAGTTAACAATTAATCTAATTATTTATGTTTACAAAACTTCCATAAACATATATTTCATTGAAATTCATACATGATCAAAATGTTAGTGCATATATCAAACTTAACAATTAAAAATGTTATCAAATCGAAATCTTGACCTACAAGATAAAAAATCTTATCTATTCTCTTTTAGCAATATTTCCTGAGTTTGGTAGTTTGAAATCAATTTACCAAATTATTATATCACTTAGTTTATATTCTATCTGTTTAATTTTGTTTTTTGTGTATTTATGATTTTATGTAAAATTATTAAATACTATTTTTGGAATATCATATTTCATTTCATTTTATTGTATTATTTAAAATAATATTTAAATATAAAATAAAAATTCAAGATTAAGAAGACCATTTCATAAATAAAAAACAACTTCAAAATGGAGGGGTTGGAGAAAAGTCTACTCCAAAATGGAGTTTGAAATAAAAGACTGAGTAGGGTTAGAGATGCCCTTAGATCTTCATTCTTCTTCTCTTTAATCCTCTTTTTATAGCTGGTTATGGGGAATTGTAACGTAGCTAGATTCATTGCGTGTATCTGGTGTCTTTAAGTCGCCATTATTACATCAGATATTTTCAACGTTTCGAGTTGACTAGTTCCGCTCGACATTGCCTCTTGTCTGGGCTCATCAAGACCCTTCATTCTTCATGAATTAATTGTCATCGTAATAGGCCTTGAATTTATCGAGATCTTCGAACCGTGTTTGGAGTGGGTGAAAATCTCTCTAACAGTAGCCTCTTCGAGAATCCAGCGTGTTTAAGATATGCTGCCAGGTCGGGTGTTGATTCCCGCCTAGGTGATGTATTTGTGACAAGTGGTTCATGATTTTCAAAACACGATTTGAGATTTCAGTTTTTCGTTTTGGTTGCTGAGTTGGCTCAATATTTTAGCAAGGCAAATGCAAGATTCCTCTCGGGAAGCGAATCAATTCAGCGGAGGTAAAAGGTTTGTTTTCTCTTCTGTATTTCTTTTTATTTGCATCATTTGTGTGTGTGTTAGATTTCTTTTTATTTCTATTTCCTTTAGTTACTTGTGCAATTCTCTCAGACACATATTTGTTTTCGCATTCGTTCCTTATTTCAAAGTTGTTGACATTGCCTACGTTTTTGTATCTTTTTATTTTCTTCTCTTCCTATCTTCTCTTGATTTTTTAAAGTTTTGATGGCGTCTCCGATTGAAGAAGTTATATATGACCTTTTCGCTCCTACGCCGTGGGAACCAAAATTTACACTGTCAATTTAAGTTAATGGGGGGGGGGAAAGCCAAGGTTCTCGACTTTCCCTGGGGATCCGGATTATCTGCGAAATCACACAAAATCGAAAAGAGAAGGATAACAAAATATCGACTGTGAATTTCACGGAATCATTTTACTGATTGATGAGGAAAAAGATACAGAATTTCACCGAAAAGGGATGAATAGAAAATTGCTTACAGAAAGAATCACAGAAACAAAAGCGGAGAAATGTTCTAAGTAACTTCACTAGTCTAGCCACCTAAGACCTAAGTTCTTCTAAGCTAGCAGAAATTCTGTAAGTCTAAAAAATTCGGATCCCAGCACTCCTTGCTTTAGCTCTCATTATATATATCTTCAAGGTTGATTGCCCTTTTCCTCTTTTGACTTTGGGCCCAAGTTTATTTCTTTGCGGAAGTATTCCGTTTTCCCCGACCTTCGTAATTATTCTCGGATACTTGACATTTATCATCTCCTGCGAGTAAAATACAAACTTCCATAGTAATCTTGGGCTCACTCTCGTCTAAAACCGCAAGTGGGCTTTTAGCCGCATCTTAGACCTCTTCGAGCCATTTTTTGACATTAAGCGTTTTTATGATTTTTTTGAGAAATCACCTTTGGTACGACGCCGGTTTTATAGAAGAGTTTAAATCAATCGTCTAGTCCAGGCAGCTGG
This sequence comes from Brassica carinata, assembly GCA_016771965.1. Lineage (NCBI taxonomy): Eukaryota > Viridiplantae > Streptophyta > Magnoliopsida > Brassicales > Brassicaceae > Brassica > Brassica carinata. The sequence continues at coordinate 28,295,397 of CM028690.1, forward strand.
TGTTTCAAGTTATCCGTTGCTGTTTTATACGATCGATTTGAATTTATACGGGAGAACAAGTCTTCGCGGTTTTTATCGTGAAGTTTCAGCGGTAACTCCAATCAGGACGAAACAAGAGACAGTTCAGTCGAGACCCAATGGAGTAGAGCTGTTCGCCATACGGAAATCCGGAGAGAGGTCTCCCAACTCGCCATATATATGGCGAGCTAGAGGGAGGTCGCCCAACTCGCCATATGGCGAGCTGGAGAGAGGTTTCCTAACTCGTCATATGGCAAGCCGGGTTTGTATCGTCCCGCTCGCCATATGGCGAGCCGGGTTCATAGCGTCTGGTTGCCATATGGCGACCGGGTTCATAGCGTCTGGTTGCCATATGGCGACCGGGTTCATAGCGTCTGGTTGCCATATGGCGACCGGGTTCATAGCGTCTGGTTGCCATATGGCGACCCGGGTTCATAGCGTCTGGTTGCCATATGGCGACCCGGGTTCGTAGGGTTGGCGACCCAGGCTCGTTGTGTCCCAGTCACCACATAGCGTATTAGACAAGGGCGAGGTTTCTTTGGTCTCTCGAGGATTTCTACTCCGGTCCTTTTTCCAAAATTATTTCGGGAAAGTTTCCCAAGAGCAGTAATCTTAGACGTTGATTTCAAGATTACTGTTTTTGACCCCAACATACGCCATTGTCTGTCGTAATCCACGATGGTTCTTTGGATGATGATAATCTTCCTCTCTCACTTCGTCTTTCTGCAAGTGTTAATTGGAATCCTAAAAGTTCTTCAGTTAAGGTTTCATCGCTCATGTGCTCTCAAATTACCCTATGAGCAACTTACTACCTCAAATAAAAAGTTCAATGGTAATACTTAAGGTTCAAATCGACATAGACTCTAAGATTACACAATGATTTATTGTTTTCAAAGTAAAGATAGACAGTAATTGTAACACCCCGGAACCGTTCTAGGTATAGGTCGAACCACCAGCCAACAATCAAACAAGAACATGACCGATGGACCAACTTTCTACCAAGGTTCGGGAGCGCTACATGACGGGCTAGGGGCGTTCCGGCCATGGTCACAAAGAGTGCAGTTCGTGACTAGGCCAGTTCGACCACTAACACGTCCCGTCAGATCAAGGCCTAAGACTTCTCAACCCGTACCCCAATCTGACGTTGTGTTAGCTTGGCAAAGCTAATATCAGATACAACAAGGCATTTACATAAAACATCGCTTTATTTATTTTATATCATATTCGGTTCACAACACACAAAATATTATACACGTAATGGCGCCAAGAGAGCAAAAGATACATACTATAGTCTGAAAACGTCGCAAGCAAAAAGATGCAAAATACTACACCAGCCGGCCTAACTTCCCGCGACCTCTACAATCACTACTGGTCACCTGAAAACAACAAAGAGTGAGGAGTGAGTAATCTTGCATTACTCAGTGAGTTACAATCCCCAACTAACAAATACAACCCCTCGCTATCCCACCCCAAACAAATCTAAAGCGAGAGGTTCACCTAATAACCCAAATCAATAATAATGATAATAATAATAAGCAAATCAGAAATGCGCAGCAGAAAATAATAGCGAGCAAATTATCGATACTATAAGATAGTCGCTAAAACTTGCAAATCGATCTCAATTTAAACTAGGGTTTACCAATCCCTTTACACTATATATATAACTAATGCCTTTGTGACATTGTGTTCCTTCTCATCATCCTCGGCAATATCCTATCTCCCTACCACAAAGGCCAGAAGAAGGAACTTTAAACCGAACGCGGCCCAAAGTACGTTCGGGTCACCTCGCGACAGCCCCAGTACGTTCGGGCCACTGCCGGTTGTCACACGAAGATCGCGGCTCACAGTACGTTCGGGTCACCGCGAGACAGCCCACAGTACGTTCGGGTCACTGCCGGTAACTACCTCTTCGTGCAACCACTCAGCCATAGGCCATTACCCCGTCTCTCTGAGTGTTCTCGACCCAGCGAATAAGGGGTTTCCATAAACCCGCCAGGTATGAGGTTAAGGAAACACTAATCACTCCTACACATGCCTATATGGCTAACATATAACTAATACTAAACCCGGTAATATAACCAAGGTTCCAAGCAATAAACACAATCAACACAATCAACCATATTCTAGAATCTACCATAAAGAAAAATTCCAGAATAGCAAACTATACACAACCTGGCGATATCATATAAGCATTCAATGTTCTCTAACTAACCAATCAACCTAACGATTAGTATGCTACTACGATTCTCAAGAAATAACTAAGCATGCTATTAACTAATCAACCTAACCATTACTATAAACTAATCAAAACATTACTCAGTTTAGACCTGGTCTCCTGCCATGATCCAACTTCCAAGTAACGGGATCCTGTATGAAAACAGCTTAGCAAACAATTGATTATAACTCACTGTTTTTGATTGACTGTGGCAATGACCCCATGTCCGTCTTCTGCGATCCGAACCCATTTCTTGACCTTCACAAGTAGACCCACGTCTGGACTGATATTCACTTGAGCAGAACCTTCTTCAGGATGTCGATTCAAATCGGGCAGAGTAACTGTTCTCGAAAACTCTCAAAAACTGCCCAAAAAGGATCGAAAATGATCGAAACTCTAACTTTCTTTCTTTGCTTTCTCTCACGTTTTTAACTGACTTTGAACTGGTATGGATGGTATTAAATTATCTGGGGTCGTGGGGTATTTATAGGAAGCAGCAACCAATCAGAAACAAGCCGTGTGGCAGCTCGTGTGTCGCTTCGCATGGCTCCGGACGCATGCACGGCGGCACCTCGTGCTCCACATGTCTGGCTCCATGACCAGGATGGCATGCATGAAGACACCACGTTCTCCACATGTCTGTAGGCATGGCCTGGTTGCATGCACACTGACACCACATCGGCCACATGTCGATCAGCATGCTTCGATCACAGGTTGAGCGGAACCTCGTGCTTCTGTGCGCCACTCGGCATGCTGTGATCGTTTGGGCTTCAACACCTCGTGCTTCCCTTGCCACCTACCATTCCAGGAAGTAGACACCACGTCCTCCACATGTATGTAGGCATGGCCTGGTTGCATGCACACTGACACCACATCGGCCACATGTCGATAAGCATGCTTCGATCGCAGGTTGAGCAGCACCTCGTGCCTCTGTGTGTCACTCCGCATGCTGTGATCGTTTGGGCTTCAACACCTCGTGCTTCCCTTGCCACCTACCATGCCAGGCAGTTGACACCACGTCCTCCACATGTCTGTAGGCATGGCCTGCCTACATGCACTTTGACACCACATCGGCCACATGTCTGTGGGAACCGAAATTCGCACTGTCGAGTTTTCGTTTGATTTGGAGGAAAGCCAAGTAAACTTAACCTTCCCTGAAGGTCCCGGATATCTACTAGGCCACACACGACACAATCAATGCAAATTTAAGTTGTAAAATAAAAATCGTAAAAATAGAGCAAAAGAGATCTTATTTCCGAATTCGCGTTTGAGCGTGAACAACAGGTAAAGAAATTGGCTACAAGAGCTGTTGAAAAGTCCGTTAGTCCGGCCACCTAAATCTAACCTAGTTGAGTCGCAGCTCGCTAGTGAAAACAGAAAAGAAATGCTGAATTTGCTCTAAGTGCTAAATTGCTCTGGAAATTTTTTGATGATTTGCTCCTCGTCCAAAGCTCTCCTTATATACTCCTCTTAAGACGGTCTATCTTCCTTCGGGCTGAATCGGGCTTTTTCCATTTTCGTCCGTCTTCGTGTTTATCGGGAAACTTGACATTTATCTTCGGAAAACTTGACATTTATCTTCTGGAAACTTGACATTTATCTCTTATGTGAGGATAAGGATAAACCGTCATAGTTATCCTTCCTTTTCGGAAAATCGTAAGTGGTCCGTTTTGGTCATGTCGGGCTTTTTAGGCGTTTTTACGGTTTTTCGAGAAATAGTCTTCGAAGGTTTCGGCATTTCCGAAGGAATCCCAATTCCTCGTATAGTCGAGATGATTGGTGTTTAGAATAACCGTGATCGTTTTATACGATGAATCAAAATCCATTCATCATTCGAACCTTTTATGGTCTTCCGAGATTTCTCGAGTATCGGGATCGAGATGGACTTGGATTCGTAGACTTCCCGTCTTCGAGGGTTTGAGTAATGAGGCTTCGAACTTAGATTTTAAAATATGAACTTTGTTAAACAATCGAGAAGGCTTTGCGGAAGAATCGTCGTGTTTCTCGAACAATCCGAACATGGGTTTAAGGGACCAAGATGTTGCCGTTGCCCGAGATCACGAGACGACTGCACGGATGGGCCAGGACCCTTACGCCCGGTGCCAGATGGGAGACGACGGGCTCTGCCGCCGGTGCCAGATGGGAGGCAGCGGGCCTGCCGCCCGGCACCAGGCGCAGCGTGGTCGGTCTGCCGCCCGGCACCAGGCATAGCGTGGTCGGTCTGCCGCCGGGCGCCAGGCGCTGGCGTGGTTGATATCTTGCATATTTACATGTTTTAGCATCCATATCTTATGCATTTTGATCATATAAGGTAGGCATTAGGTATGTTTAGGTCCATTTTGCATTCATTTGTCCTTATCAGGTGTTGGAGTATGCTTTGGTGTGATTTGAGGTGTTTGGAAGACTTATGGCCCCAAAAGAGATGAAGTATCATGTTTGGCCATGAAAAGAGAAGTCAATCCATGATCTGGTCAATACAAAGATGAGCATGGACAGAGGTCTTAAAATGTCTCCTGCTGCTAAGATTTTGTGGAGACACAGAAAATTGAGTTAGCTTCCAATGGAAGTGGTTTCAAGTCATTTGGCCCTGTATTGGAGAAGTTATGATCAATTCACTTGAAGCATGTCAGGATGGCCGGGTAGAGACAGCCGGGTAGAGACAACCGGCCGGGAAAAGGACAGATGAATGGAAGTGGTCCAGTCCGAGATGACTGAGCCTGGGACAGGTACCCAGTCGTTTGGCTTGTGCTGGAGGTGACCAGACCGGTAGACAAGTCCGGTTGGTGAAGCCGACGGGAAGAGACGGATCAAGGCGTCCGGACGGCCGGGAGGAAGAACCGGGAACAGCACCCGGACGGGCTGGACAGAGGCCAAGAGCTGGACGGCCGGGTAACCAGGACCGGGTTGGATGGCTCTGAGTCTCCCCTGACCGAATTTCAAGCTCCATTCTCATTGGCTGAGACCAATTTGGCTCAAGGACATTTTAGTAATTTTGTTTTATGATTTCAAGGGCTTTCAAGCCTCCTATATATACTCTTGTAATCTCATTAAGAGATCTAACTTCTTTTCTCTCAAAAACATAATAAGATCTTGAAGAAAGTTTGGATCTTTGATCCTTTTATCTCATTTCTTTTGTGTTTAATAGATTATCTTCTTCTCTAATCATGTTTAGCCTTGAATCATCCTTGATTTTGAGGTTTTCCATGGCTATTAGTGAGTAGATCTATCTAGGGTTCATGGGCTTGGGAGACTAAGGGCGATTAAGTGTAGATCCAAGGTTCTTAGTGTTAGATCTATCATCTCCTTGCATTGATTTGGTGTTCTTCTTGCTATATTTGGGTTGGCCTCTCAAACATAGAGCCATAGGCATATCATGCCCGAAAGGTGTTCTATGAAATGCCTGAACCAACTCATCTATCCTTTTTGCTTGCTTTGCCTAAGAGATTAGTTGTCAAAGGAGCTAGGATTGCTATTAGACTAATTCTCCATGCTTGCTTTGATCATTACAGCCAAAGAGATTTGGTGTACTTGAGTGATCATTGCAAAGGAGCATCCATCTAGAGATAGAGCTTGCTTAGTTTTGTTGTCTAGGCATAAGGAATTAGATTGATTGAAAAGTTAGCATCTTGGATTGAACCTTGATCACCCAAACTCAATTCCCTTGTCCCAAGAACCCCCTTGCCTCATTGAGAAAGAAAGTTCAATCTTTTATTGCATTTTTAATATTGTCTTAGTTTCATAATCATCCTCTCATCTTGATTGCACTTAGATTAAGCATGAACTTGCATTCCCTTTGCATTAGAATCTCTTAGAATTGGATTGACATCTTGTATTCTACAACATTTGATTAGGACCCTTGAAAAGTCCTATCATCAAATTGGCGCCGTTGCCAAGTTCTAAGTTGATTTTGACATTGGGATTTAATCATTTGCTTGAGACTAAGTCATTTTTATTTTTTTTATCTTGTGATATTGGTTCTTGCCTCTTATATCTTTGACTTTCAGCTGTATGATCACAAGAAGCAGAGGGGCATCTAACTTGGTTCCTACTGTTGAAGAGATTGCTGCACTTGAGAGGGAGATAGCAAGACAAAGAAGAAAAGTAGAGCAACAGGCTCATCTACAAAGGTTGGGGTTTGAGATGGAGAATCTGCCTCAAGATGGTGATGCCCTAGGGGGCAATGGTCCAAGAGCTGAGAACATAAGACCACAGCACCAGCCACAACAACCACAGCGCCAAGCTAGAGCCATTGGAGCCTATGATCAACCTCACTGTGGGAACCGAAATTCGCACCGTCAATTTCCGATAAAGACTTGTGGAGGAAAACCGAGTTAACCCGATCTTCCTTGAAGGTCCCGGATATCTGCTGGGCGCTGCGAAACAATCGATAAAACAGTTGCGAAAATAGAAATGCGTAAAAGATGGCGGAAGAAAGATCTTATTTCTGAATTCGCGTTTTGGCGTGAACAACAGGTGAAAGTAAACTACAAGAGCTGTCGCTAGTCCGGTTGCCTAAGTCTATCCTAGTTGAGTCGCGGCTTCGCTAGTGAAAACGAAAAAGAATGCTTAAATCGCTCTAAGTGCTAAGTGCTTTCGAAAATTTGTGATCTGGTTTGCTTCTTGCTCAAAGCTCTCCTTATATACTCCTCCTATGACGGTCTATCTCCTCGCGGGCTGAGTCGGCTTTTCCATTTTCGTCCATCTTCGTGTTTATCGGAAACTTGACATTTATCTTGAAATCTTGACATTTATCTTCGGAAACTTGATATTTATCTTCGGAAACTTGACATTTATCTCTTATATGAGGATAAAGATAAACCGCCATAGTTATCCTTTCCTTTCGAAAATCGTGACGTGGGCCGCTGGCCACGCGGCCGCTTAGGCGCTTTTACGGTTTAAAGGACCGCTCTTTGAAGGTCTCTTTGTTCAAGCGAACCTCAATTCCTTGTTTAGTCGAGGAAGTGGTGTTCTAGAGTAACCGTGATCATGCCAAACTTGGCGTAGATTGATCCAACAAGCTAAGATGGGATCGAACCGACACGATAGAACGAGACCGACGAGGGCCGCGGGACCGACACCAGGTCGAATTCGCGGCGACGGTGCCGCCGGCGCCAGGTCGGTGCCGGGCGCCAGTCAATTCACGTGGACGGTGCCGGGCGCCAGGTTGAAGGCCGCCGGCGCCAGGTCGACCTGCGGCGACAGCCGCCGCTTAGGCCAACCTGCCCCGTGCCGCCGCCAGGTCGACTAAGGCCTGCTCCAGGTTAGCCGGGCGCCAGGCCGGTGCCGCCGGCGCCAGGCCAACCCGCGTCCGGTGCCGCTGGCGCCAGTCGATCTGGCCCTGCAGGCCGCGCCAGGTCGGTGTCGCTGGCGCCAGGCCAGCCCGCCCTGGTGCCGCCGCGCCAGGTCGGTGCCGCCAGGCTGGGCCAGCCCGCTGCCCCGCTGCCGCGCCAGGTCGGTGCCGCTGCTTAGGCTGAAGCTCGCTGCCCCGCTGCGGGCCGGGCGCCAGGTCAGGCCGCTGGCGCCAGGCCAGCTCTGCGCCCTGGCGCCGCTTAGCCGGAAGTCGGCCGCCAGGCCAGCCACGTCCCGGGCGCCAGGTCAGGGCTGGCGCCAGGCCAGCCTGCCCAGCTGTACGCCGGGCGCCAGGTTTGGTGCCGCCGCCAGGCCAGCTCGCCCGCTGCGCCGGGCGCCAGGTTGGTGCTGGCGCCAGCCAGCCCGCTATTCCGCCGCCGGCGCCAGACGGGTGCTGGCCGCTGGCGCCAGGCCAGCCTGGCTGCTGCGCTGCCGGCTTAGGTGTGGTGCCGCCGCGCTAGCTCGCCCCGCGGTTGCTGGTGCCAGGCCGCTTTGCCGTCTGTTGTTCGTTCGATCTTTCCTCGCCAGTCGCTTATGGAAATCTCGAAGTTTGGGAGGGTCTCTAGTCGAGATCTCGGTGATAATTGTTCCAACGATTCTCGCGAGTATCGGGATTTTGAGATGGACTTAGATCTTCAGACTTTCCGCCGCCGGGATGAGAGCAATGTGGTTCGAAGTTTTAGATATGTTTAAAGACGAATCTTTAAAACAATCGGAAGGTTTTACGGAAGACTCATTGTAGATCTCGGACAATCCAGACATGGATTTCAAGGGACCAGGATGCTGTCATTGCCGAGATCGCGAGATCGATCGCGATTGATGGGCAGGACCTCGGCCGCTGCCAGATGGGAGTGGACGAGCCTTTCGCGGAGTTTTATCGAGCGACCCGCTTGGATTTAATCGCCGCTGGCTTTTCTTTCGAGGGGATTCGGTGACGATTATTGACCGATTTTGACCCCAACAGTTAGTCCCAGCTAGCTAGGAACCGTAGAGCCTGTCGGTCCTAGCTTGCGGTATAGCCGTGGAAAAGTGTTGAGATGTAATCGTCACGTAAAATCGGGTAAATAGTGATTTTTCCTTTATATGGAGTAAGAAATCTCTTTCTTACTTCATCACAAGGTTTTACTCTCTCTCAAGAATCCTTTTCTCTTTTAAGAACAATGTCTTCAAGATCCTCAAAGAGAAACTTCTTTCATTCATTCTCTCGGATGACTCTCCTGCTCATGTATCCAAAGCAGAGGAGTCGGTCGAGGAGGAAAAGAGGATACGCGATACCGGAGCCCTTGTAGGTTCGCTCCCTATACCGCCAGAGATCCTGTTCGAAGAGGCCTTCGAGGCAGCCTGGTGCTCCTTTATGCCGAAGCTCGGTTTCAGAATATCCAAGGTTCTTCGAGATTTTTACCAGGTTCCTGAAGGAGTCAATTTCGATTCCCGCCGGTAACGAGTGCAAGGAATCCTCCGCAAGATTTCTTTACATGTTACGAAGCTTTTACGCATCGCCGTGATGTGGTTCCCAATTCCTTGTGCCATTGTTCGCGGCGCTTCACCGCCAACTTTCGATCAGCCAACTCAGCGCTCCTGCCTCGAGAGTTGGCTTGGCGACTAATTGCTAGCTACTTAACTCGATTGATCTTAGTCCCGATGATTTCAAGGTCTTTGGGGTACTCGGCCGACGGGAGTGGACGGTTACTATTCCATGCTGCCTAAGAAGGATATGGCCGTGATTCAGGGACTACTTCAATCCCAAATCATGGCAGGAGCGCTTTCTTCAAATAGATGGCGAGTCTGTCGAGGAGAGCTGCCTCCATCTATCGCGGGCATGGAATTTTAACCGAGGTAATATGACGAAAATTCTGTTATCTATCTCACTTTTTCGAAGTGCATGTCTTTGACAAAATTTTCGCTTTTGTAGGAACAACCCTACCGCCGCATTTGCCTGGTAATGTTTTCGCCAAGAGAGATCTTCTTCAAAGGCCGCTTGGAAATCCTTCACCTCGAACGAATCCGATGCGGTTAACCTTTATCGGTCCTGGTTCTGTTCACACGACGACGAACCTGTTACCGCGGGTTCCTTCTCGAGGCGCAGACAGAGGTCTCGTAAGGGGAAGGAAATCGACGATGGGGAAGGCTCGAAAACCCTTCACCGCTGGGAGAAAACCTAGTTTTGTTCCAACGAAAAAGATGGAGCTAGCGGTTTTCCACCTATCAACTTCTTTGATGGCCTTCCTCCGGAGTTTACTACTGATGAGTCGCTGGAGGATGAGGAGAAACAACGGTTTTTGCCGAGGGCTCCCAACGGTCAACGAGGTTTGGCCCTTCAACTTTTTAACCTTGCGTTGAATCCGTGATATGAGCATGCTTGCTGATCTTGAGTTTCGCAGGGACTAAGAGTGTTTAGCAGGCTTTGACTCGAAGTTTCCGCAAATCCAGGATTGCTAACTTCAAGACCACAGAAGCGAGCGGTGAGCTTTTTCCGTTCCGCCAAGAGGTGAAGGCACAGAACGCCAAGCAAGCTGAGCTTCACGCCGGGCTCTCGACGGGCGGAAAGGAGAGGAAGAAGGATGGTCGCAGCCGAGGTGGCAAGACGGGCGGAATCGCTGCCGCTGAGTTTCAATGCTTTAAAGAAGCTCGAGTTTGTTGGTGATTTCCGCGAAAGTGCCGAGGTTCGGTCGAATCTTTACAAGTCTCGAACCCATTTCTTTCGATTCGAGATCGCTGAAATGAAGGATTTCATGGCGGAGTGTGCTCATGCTGAGTCCTTGGTTCCTCCTAGAAGAAAGAGTCCGAGACTATGGGAACCAATCGAGGTTTCCGGGATACGGTGGAGGTCGGAGCTGATGAGAATACCGAGAATGGTGGGAATGCTCGAGGTGTGAATGAAGAAGTGGACCAGCCTGCTAGTTCATTCGGGATTTCTGCATCCGGATTTCTCAACGCTGACTTCCTTTGTGAATTGAATTTTCTGGCCGTATGTGGCGTTTTAGTAATTTTATCCCGCGACCGCTGGAGGTTGCATTCTTATGTTTTCGGACTGGCCGCTGGTGGCTTTGAACTCGCCGCCTTTGGCGGCTTTTATGAATATGAAAATTTGGCGAGATTTCGTCTTTTGTTTCGATTTATACTTTCGCCAAGTGTAGAGGGAAGGATGCGCAGTAGTCACTTCAGATCCTAACTCTTTTGTCGCTGGTCCCATGCTACTTTTAGCGAAGCGCTTAGGTGTGTTTATAAGAGACATGTTTGGGATCTCGTGATACCATACTATGTCTGTGAGATGTCAAGATCCAGCAAGACTGGGTTTAGGGCAAGACCTAGGTTTACTCTCAGCTTTGAGGCTCGCGATGACTGATCGGTTCGCTTTGCCTGTTAGTGATTTCTTCCTGATTCTTTTCGCTAAAGTCCGCGACTACCGGGCTTATATGACTTGTGTTAAAAGAATCGAGCTATCTTCGAATATATCCAGACGCTAAACCAAAATTTTGTTTCTTGTATAGCTATGATATCCTTTGTCGGATGTAAGAGGACCTTTGTAGGTCTGACTACATTTTGTATTGAGTGAAACGCTTATGAGCCGTCCGGCCGGGCCAATCGACGGGCGGAGTTTTATTTTAAGTCGCTGGTGGACTGTCTTTGGCGGATAATAATGAAGTTTAGTTATCTTTTAAGAAGTTGCGACGCCTCGCTTTGAAGATATGATTTTCGCTTTTCCGGCCGCTGATGTATTTAAGTAAGTATAAAAGATAGAAAGAATTTTATTAAAAAATTTCGGAAGTTTAAAGTACATACGCGGATTCTCGCTTTTGTGGGAGTATAGAGTATACGCTTCAGTCCCCCTTTTGGTGAGGGGATAGCTGAACTCGTTGGTTTCGACGAGCTGCCTACGCACTCTCTTCGGAGGATCAAGCCATCTCGTGAAGTTCTGATAGTTGCTGCGGACGCTTTTACTCCTCGCAGGCCGCCGCTCCGATCGTGTTGGTCGGATCAGTGGTGTGTGCGGGGTCGAGCTGTCCGTCCCACGGCGTGGATTCAGAGGCTTTGTCGTCTTCTTGAATCGTTGCCTGTTCGGACGATTTTGGATCATTTTTCCTCGAGTCTTCGGGAATGTTGTGTGATTCCTTTGCTCGTTTCGGGTTGGCCGCAGGGGCGTTCCGATCTTTTCGCAGTTTAAACTCGGCTAGGTAACAGAGTCTCGACTGTTTCCGACTACCCCGATGGCTGCGGTTCCTCGGAGTCGGAACTTGATGCCTAGGTGATATGTGGACGGTACTGCCTTCATGGAGTTGATCCAAGGTTCCCATGATGGCGCTTGTAGATGGTCGGGTTGTCATTACTGCAAACTCGACGATCTTTGTAACTTCCTTTGCCATGACTGGGAGTTTTATTTTTCCGAGGGTCATGGTAGTGACGCCCGAAAACCCCGTCAAAGGTTTTGGCTCAGGGATGACTTCCCCAAGTGGGATCTTCATCCTGTATAGGGTGTCGCGGAAGATGACGCTGACCGCGTTTCCAGTATCGACGAATGCGCCGACTTCGAGATCCTGGATGACCAGGTCGATACCAAAGGGTCGAGTGAGGTTTGTCGATTCGACGGTCTCGTGGTTCCTCTAAAGCGATTGTGTGGTTAGGAACATCGCTGTCCGGGAACCAGTTGGAACTGGTCTGCCGCTCGTAGGCTTTTATCGACAGACAGAGTCCTGGTAGAACTGTGATCCTCCGATGATCATGTTTATTCTCCGCGACTGCTGTTGTTTTGGTCGCTCCTGTCTTCTCCCCGCTTTTCTGATGGTTTTCGGTCGCTACGTCTTCGGAGGTAGTTTTGTTAGTCTTTGGGCGGTCGGAGTCCAGGAGCAAGTCCTTTATACTCTTGACTTTTGATAGCTCACCGGTGAGGAGTTTTGCGGCGAGCGGGCGCCGAACCTTGCAGTTCGCAGGGAGTGGCTCTCTCGGTCTCGTGGAACTCGCAGTAGGAGTTATCCTTGTACTGGTTCCTGGTCCAGGTGTTTCCGGAGGTTTTGCCCTGCCCGAAGTTGATGGCGAAGTTATGCCGCCTTGGACGCCTTCCCTTCGCGATGGACGATTTGTCGCTATTTAGAGGGTTTCTTCGACGCCGTTTTCGCGGTCCGTGCTTCCGCGATAGAAGCTTCATCTCTTCTTCCATGATGATGAAGTCTGTTGCCTTGTGGAGAGTGTCCCGGATTGTCCGCGCTTTTCCAGTAGTATCCACTTTCGAACTTTGACTTGTACCGTAGAGTTTTCTCGCCGTCATGCATTGTCGCTGATGCCCGCTACTCTGGCCATCACCAGTTTGAATCTTCGCATGAAGTCACGGAGTGACTCGCCTTCCTTCCGAGCTAGACTCCATAGATCCACGCCGGACGCTTTCTATCCATGAACATGGAGTACTGTTTGAGAAACGCCGAGGCCAGTTGGAAGTTTCCTGGAGTTCCGCTTGAGCCGAGAACCACTCGAAAGTGCAGCACCTTTGAGATGCTCGACGAAGAGAAGATAATGACCCGCCCCGCTCGCTTAAGGCCCTCGAGTTTGCACCTACCCATTAAGTATCGAAGGACTGCAGGCGACTTAGGATCCGCTGCATCATTATGATCGATTTTGATCTTCCCGGTCTGAGATGCGTTTCGCGATCCGAAAGTGGTGAACGGTGTTTTCCGCGTTTCCCGAGAAGTCTATCGATCTCGGGCGGAACTGGTCGCCGATGGATCTCGCGATTTTACCGCTTTCACTTCAGCCACGGCTTTTGAGATTCACGGAGATCACGGATCTCGCTATTGCCGCCGGGCGCTTCAACCTGTCGACGCTGGTCGCGATAGATCCGAAGTTTGATCTTCCGCGAAGTTCTTCCTGCTCCATCCAGTAGAGTTCTTCTTCCTCTTCTGTCATGGGCCTATCGAAGGATACCGCCCGCCGAAATGACTGGCTTCGGTTCTCCGGGTGGATGTCAGCGCCTTTCATCGGAAGGATCCGATCGATCGCTGACATCTAGATCGGCGCGCCGACGCCGCTTCCTTGTTTCCCGCGAGCCGGGAGTGGAAGGTCCTGCAGGTCGCTTTGCTGTCCTCTTGGAGCCGCTCTCTGAGTGGGCTCTTTTCGGGCATCTTTCTCTCGCGGCTTCGAGATCCGGTCGAAGTCTCCCTGCCGCTGGGCGCGTCTTTAGTGGATCCGCTACGTAACTTGCTCCTCGCAGTTAAGGTATCGACCTGTTTTGGCGAAGCGGTTATCAGCTTGTCTCGTTGTTCTTCCTGGCGTGAAGTAAACAGCCTTCATCCGCTTGAGCCGGTGTTTGCATCAGCAGTGACTGTGGACGCGCCTCCGCTGGAGTCTTCAGCGTTGGCATCGACGGTGTGCCGTCTAAGCCGCTGATCCTTGGCGCCGGCTGACATGATCGAGCGCGGTGCGCTGTAGATAGATAGATCCGTAACCCACCCTCCTTCTAGCCAAACTGTGGGAACCGAAACGCGACCGCCATTTCCGATAAAGACTTGTGGAGGAAAACCGAAGTTAACCCGATCTTCCTGAAGGTCCCGGATATCTGCTGGGCCGCATAACCTAAACAATCGATAAAAACGTGGCTAAAATAGAAATCGTAAAAGATGAGCGGAAGAAAGATCTTATTTCTGAATTCGCTTTGAGCGTGAACAACAGTGAGAAGTCTACAAGAGCTGTCGCTAGTCCGTTGCCTAAGTCTATCCTAGTTGAGTCGCAGCTCGCTAGTGAAAACAGAAAAGAATGCTTAAATCGCTTAAGTGCTAAGTGCTCGAAAATTTGTGATCTGGTTTGCTTCTTGCTCAAAGCTCTCCTTATATACTCCTCCTATGACGGCCTATCTCCTCTGGCTGAGTCGGCTTTTTCCATTTTCGCCCATCTTCGGTTTATCAGGAAACTTGACATTTATCTTCGAAATCTTGACATTTATCTTCTGGAAACTTGATATTTATCTTCGAAACTTGACATTTATCTCTTATATGAGGATAAAGATAAACCGCCAGTTATCCTTTCCTTTCGAAAATCGTGCGGCCGCTTTTGCCACGCTAACGCTAGCGCTTTTACGGTTTTCAAAGGACCGCCTTTGAAGGTCTCGGTGCTTCAAGGAACCTCAATTCCTTGTTTAGTCGAGGAAGTGGTGTTCTAGAGTAACCGCGGATCATGCCAAACTGGCAGATTGATCCGGAACAAGCTAAGATGGGATCGAACCGACACGATAGGAACGACCGACGAGGGCCGTGGACCGACACTCAGGTCGAATTCGCGGCGACGGTGCCGCCGGCGCCAGGTCGGTGCCGCTGGCGCCAGGCCGATTCAAGGTATGGTGCCGGCGGGCGCCAGGCTGGTGCCGCCGCGCCAGGTCAATTCGCGGCGACGGAAGCCGCGGGCGCCAGGCCAACCTGCCTGGTGCCGCTGGCGCCAGGTCGATCTGCCCCTGCGGCCGCCGGGCGCCAGGCCGGTGCCGCCGGGCGCCAGGCCAACCCGCCCCTGGTGCCGCTGGGCGCGTTGGTCAAGGCCCTGCTGCAGCCGGCCGGGCGCCAGGCTTGGTGTCGCCGCCAGGCCAGCCAGCGTCTCTGCCGGGCCGGGCGCCAGGCCGGGTGCCAGCGCCAGGCTCATTCGCCCTGCCGCCAGGTTCCGGAGGCCGCTGGCGCCAGGCCAGCTCGCCCCGCGTGCCGCCGCTGCCGGAAAGGCCGCCTGCCAGGCCAGCCTGCGCCCCGCTGCCGCCGGGCGCCAGGTTTGTGGCTGGCGCCAGGCCAGGCCTGCCCTCGCTGTGCCGCTTGGCTTGGTGCCGCTGGCGCCAGGCCAGCCCGCTGCCCCGTGCCGGCGCCAGGTTGGTGCCGCTGGCGCCAGGCCAGCGCCCGCCCCGCCTGTACGCGCCAGGTCGGTGCCGGGCGCCAGGCCAGCCCGCTGGCCCCGCCGGGCGCCAGACCGGGTGCCGCCTGGCGCTGTGGCCAGGCTCCGCTGGCCCCGCTGTGCCGCCGGGCGCCAGCCGGGGCCAGCTGGGCGCCAGCCCCGCTGTTTGCTGGTGCCAGTCAGCTTTGCCGTCTGTTGTTCGCTCGATCTTTCCCTCGCCGCCGCTTTATGGAAATCTCGAAGTTTTGGGAGGGTCTCTAGTCAGATCTCGAGATAATTGTTCCAACGAACTCGAGTATCGGGATTTTGAGATGGACTTAGATCTTCAGACTTTCCGTGCCGAGATGAGAGCAATGTGGTTCGAAGTTTAGATATGTTTAAAGATCTAATCTTTAAAACAATCGGGAAGGTTTTACGGAAGACTCATTGTAGATCTCGGACAATCCAGACATGGATTTCAAGGGACCGGATGCTGTCATTGCCCGAGATCGCGAGATCGACCGCATTGATGGGCGCCAGGACCCCGCCTATGCCGTGATGGGAGTGGACGAGCCTTTCGTGAGTTTTATCGGCGACGACCCGCTTCTTGGATTTAATCGCCGCTGGCTTTTCTTTCGAGGACTTTCGGGTGACGATTTCGTCATTGACCGATTTTGACCCCAACACTCACATTCATGGTCATAGGTTGGGGATAAGGGCACCAACTGTGGAGAACAACAACTTTGAGATCAAATCAGGGCTGCTGCATTTGATTGAGAACAACAAGTTTCATGGCCTTGCTGTGGAGGATCCCTTGATCACTTGGACACATTTGATAGCTACTGTAGCTTGTCCAAGATTAATGGAGTCTCTGAAGATGCTTTCAAGCTGAGGTTGTTTCCCTTCTCTTTGGGAGACAATGCACATCTATGGGAGAAGGCTCTTCCAAGTGACTCTATCACAACTTGGAATGAGTGCAAGAGGGCATTCCTAGAGAAATTCTTCTCTACCTCAAGAACAGCCAAGATCAGAAATGAGATCTCTAGCTTTCAGCAGAAGAACCTTGAGAGCTTTAGTGAAGCATGGGAGAGGTTCAAGGGCTATTGGTCTCAATGCCCACATCATGGCTTCACCAAGGAGAGTTTGCTTAGTACCTTCTACAGAGGTGCTCTACCAGAGTTCAGGAGCAGATTTGACACAGCCAGCAATGGGTTCTTCTTGGGCCGAACTGAGCAGGATGCTGGGGAGCTGGTGGAGAACATGGCCCGGAGTGACTCAGTCTACAGTGAGGAGCATGATAGGGCCAACAGAGGCACTGATGAAGATGATCCGCACACAAGAAAGGCCTTGAAATCTCTCCAAGAAAAGTTGGACAAGCTTCTTGTAGAGAAGGCTAAGCAAGAGCAGCTTAACTCCATTGGGAATCAGCAACAGAAACAGCCTGCTAGGACTACTGAGGTTCATGGTGTAGAAGGTCAAGAGGAGCTGTGCTTCATCAATGCTAATGGCACATGGTATAGGAAAGAGCCCAACTTCCAATACCAAAACAACTACCAGCAAAGACCTTACTACAACAATCAACAAGGAGGTTACCAAGCAAACCAGCCTACTCAGCCCAAAGGAAGCTCTTCTCCAGCTCAGGTTCCAAGTTCAAATTTGGAGTCCATGTTCAAGCAACTCTTAGAAGCTCAAGAGAAGAATGCTAGGAGCATTGGAGATGAGTTCAAGAACATCCATGCCAAGATTGATGGAACTTATTCTGATCTAAACAACAAGTACATGCAACTTGCCTCTCATCTCAAAGCTTTGGAGAGCCAGGTTGCTTCTATGTCTTCATCCTCCAAGAGCCCAATGGGATCTCTACCAGGAAAACCAGAGAAGAACCCTAAGGAGACTTGCAATGTTATCCTCTCCACTTCTTCAAGGATTGCATTGAGTGATCATAAGAATGATGTTCATGAGATTGAGAGGCTAGTGCTTGGAAATCAGATTGAAAATGATAAGAGACTGGTTGTGGCCACAGCTGAAGCTAGAGTTGTGCAGAGAGCTGATAAGAAGGTTCAAGGAAAGATTCTGAAGATTGATGAGCCTAAGGTTGAGACACAAGTTGAGAAGAGTGCTAACCCCAAGCTGTAAGAAGTGAAGGAAGAAGACAATGAGGTTGAGCTATCACCATATGATAAGCTCCCTTTCCCTCAAAGGTTCCTCACCAAAGCTCAGAAAAAAGTGGTCTCCAAATTCAGAAAAGACCTCAGTAATATTGGAGTCAAGCTTCCAGAGATCACCAATATGCAGGCTGCTCATGTCCAAATGATGCTCATAAAGGACATTCTCACCCACCAAGCTGAAGTGGCTGAACTTTTGGACATCTCACTTCTGAAGATTGATCCACCAATCCCTCCCAAATCCCTCCCTAAGCTTGAGTCTCAAGGGAAGTTCACCTTGTCTTGCTCCCTTGGTAAACTAACTATGGATGATGCCCTTGTTGATAGTGGTGCTAGTGTGAATGTCATTTCCTTTGATATGGTGAAGAGTATTGGGATTGAAAGCATGGAACCAGACACTCCTCCTCTCACCTTTGGGGATTCTTCTTCTACAACCCCCCTTGGCATAATCAAGGACTTCCCCTTGAAGATTGGACCCTGCACCATACCTATTGACCTCACTGTTTTGGAAATGGTATCTGAAGAGAGAGTCCCTTTGATCTTAGGCACTCCTTTTCTCACAACAGTTGGAGCTTGCATTGACTTTCCCAACAAGAAGGTCACCCTAATGCCTATCAACAAGGCTGTCTCCTATCCTCTCCAACCTCCATTGGAATCATCCTATTGCTGGACAATCACTTGTGATGCACAAGCAGTGGAGA
The DNA here is from genome assembly GCA_016771965.1 of Brassica carinata. Taxonomy (NCBI): domain Eukaryota; kingdom Viridiplantae; phylum Streptophyta; class Magnoliopsida; order Brassicales; family Brassicaceae; genus Brassica; species Brassica carinata. The sequence continues at coordinate 28,313,675 of CM028690.1, forward strand.
AACCCCAAGATGAAGTGGCTGTTTGTCAAGAAGAAGGTTTTGATGGGGAGTCCTCTAGAGAGAAGTGTGGTGAGCACTTGGAAAGTGCTAAAAAGGAGGGGATGAGTGGATCCTCAAAGGCCACTCATGGCAAGAAGAAGATAGTGAAAGAGCCTCATCCTCCACCTCTTGATTTGCTCTCACACACTCTCACTCTCCATCCAAAGAAGCTCAGAGATGGTGTCCTTGAGTACAAGATCAAGCATAAGGGCAGGTCCACACCATTCTCAAGTGCTAGAGCCATCATCACTCCTCAGCTCCAAGATGACCCAATCAAGCTTCAAGAGCTTCTCTCTCAGGTCCTCACCATCACACTTGAAGGTGGGAAGGATCCTCCTTCTCACTAGTTCAAGAGACAAGGTAATCAAGCTAAGTGACTCAAAACAAGCTCACTTGGGAGGAAGTCCCATGGTTATCCTTGTACATAGCTTTGTAATTTTAATTTTTCTTTAAGTTTTTAATAAAAGTGGTTGAGGTTTTCAGGTTGAGCCAAGCACTAGAGGAGAGAAGAAAGGTGATTAATCACCTGAGCCCTATGATTGCCATGTAGCAGCCTCCTCTAGTTGCTATGAACCAAGCCAGCTCTTAGCCCCGGCACCAAACACCACACCCAAACACCCTTCTTATGTATCACTCCAACCCTTCTTGTATATACATTTGTTTTTGTCTTGTTGGGGTATCTCTTTCTCTCTTACTCACACAGAGACTGTGTGATTTAAGTGTGGGGGAGGTACCAAGTATTTGATCCTGTTTGCTTTGTGATTTTGAGTCTCATGCATTGCATTGTTCATTCATATTTGCATATAAAAAAAAATTTAAAATTTTTGAATCTTGTAGATTGCATCACTTGCATCCTTAAGATTGAGTCTAGAGCATATAAGTTGCATTCATTTGCATATGGAGCATTGCCTTGTAAAAAACATTTGTTTGCACTGAATTTGACACCCTAGTTAAAAATATCAAGTAGCTTAAGCATCTTTTGAAAGGCATGCATGCTTTGAGCCTTGAAAACTCTTCTTGAAACTTGCTTGCTTGCTTGATATTGGCATTGTTCTTAAGACCAGCTCCATCCTGAACTTAGACTTGAATGAACTTAATTTCTCTTGCATATGGGCATTTGCATACTTGATCATGGATCTCATACACATTTGGGTTATCTTTTCCCCATTGTACCGCTCTTTGTTAAACCAAATGGCACTCCAATACCCTTGAACCCTAGCAATTCTTTGAAGCCTACATTGATTTGCTTGAGTGAGGCCTCTTTTCTGATAGCTTGTCATGTGCAAAATCTTAAGAGTATTGGGAGCGACATGGATTTGTTCTCATCTCTTGCTAGCATAGGGTCCTCATTTGAGCTAGCTTTTAGGATGGTGAGTGAAGTTTTTGTTCTCTATTGGTTTACATTTTGGGTTTGGGATATGATAATGTTGAGATTGATGAACAAAGAAAGTTTTGAAAAAGAAAAACCCTAGGAACCTAGAAATGAAAAAATGAAAAGCTCTTGCGTAATGTTTTGACCTTCCCCCTTCATGTTAAAAAAAAAAAAAATAAAAAAAAAAAGAGAAAAAGAAAAAAAATAAAAAATAAAAATAAAAATAAAGATTCAATAAGATAAGTGGGGAAGGAAAAACTTAAAGAGTTAGAGCTTAGAGAAGTGATTAGAGTCCTTAGTGGTTGAATTTCAAAGGAAAGAAAGTTGTTCATTGGGTGAGTGATGTGAGAATGTTTTCATTTTGGGTTATGGGATGAATAAAGGGGAGTAGATCTTGTAATCACTTAGGAATTGGGTAGAATGATGAGGATGGATCCATGTATGCATGAATTGCTCCTAGTCTTAGATAAATTTTGCATAATGATCAAGCTCCTTGATTTTGAGTGATTGCCACCTTGAAATGATGCATTGAGCCCCCATTATCATCCATATTAGACCATTTGATCACCTAGCCAAATGATTGAGATCATGTGCCCATATGTGAGACTTCACCTTGTGTGTGTGTGTGTGAATTAATGTGAGGGCTGGTTAAGAGAACTTGTTGGTTGATAAGCATTGCATCTTGTGTTGAGGCATAAGAGTAATTGATAGGCCTTGTGAAGCTAGAGCATAATAAGAAAGTTTTGCTCATGCTATTTGCTATGTTTCTTTAGGATGTCAAGTTGAGTGCTATGAGTGTTTCTTTTGGCTTTGCTTCCATCTTTATGTCTCTCCTCCTTGTGTTTTGAAAAGATTACTTGAGGACAAGTAAAGGTCTAGTGTGGAGGAGTTGATATCTTGCATATTTACATGTTTTTAGCATCCATATCTTATGCATTTTGATCATATAAGTTAGGCATTAGGCATGTTTAGGTCCGTTTTGCATTCATTTGTCCTTATCAGGTGTTGGAGTATGCTTTGGTGTGATTTGAGGTGTTTGGAAGACTTATGGCCCCAAAAGAGATGAAGTATCATGTTTGGCCATGAAAAGAGAAGTCAATCCATGATCTGGTCAAGACAAAGATGAGCATGGACAGAGGTCTTAGAAATGTCTCCTGCTGCTAAGATTTTGTGGAGACACAGCGAATTGAGTTAGCTTTCCAATGGAAGTGGTTTCAAGTCATTTGGACCTGTATTTGAGAAGTTATGATCAATTCACTTGAAGCATGTCAGGATGGCCGGGTAGAGACAGCCGGGTAGAGACAGCCGGCCGGGAAAAGGACAGATGGATGGAAGTGGTCCAGTCCGGGATGACTGAGCCTGGGACAGGTACCCGGTCGTTTGGCTTGTGCTGGAGGTGACCAGACCGGGTAGACAAGTCTGGGTTGGTGAAGCCGGACGGGAAGAGACGGATCAAGGCGTCCGGACGGCCGGGGAGGAAGAACCGGGGAACAGCACCCGGACGGGCTGGACAGAGGCCAAGAGCTGGACGGCCGGGTAACCAGGACCGGGTTGGATGGCTCTGAGTCTCTCCTGACCGAATTTCAAGCTCCATTCTCATTGGCTGAGACCAATTTGGCTCAAGGACATTTTAGTAATTCTGTTTTATGATTTCAAGGGCTTTCAAGCCTCCTATATATACTCTTGTAATCTCATTAAGAGACCTAACTTCTTTTCTCTCAAAAACATAATAAGATCTTGAAGAAAGTTTGGATCTTTGATCCTTTTATCTCATTTCTTTTGTGTTTAATAGATTATCTTCTTCTCTAATCATGTTTAGCCTTGAATCATCCTTGATTTTGAGGTTTTCCATGGCTATTAGTGAGTAGATCTATCTAGGGTTCATGGGCTTGGGAGACTAAGGGTGATTAAGTGTAGATCCAAGGTGCTTAGTGTTAGATCTATCATCTCCTTGCATTGATATGGTGTTCTTCTTGCTATATTTGGGTTGGCCTCTCAAACATAGAGCCATAGGCATTTCATGCCCGAAAGGTGTTCTATGAAATGCCTGAACCAACTCATCTATGCTTTTAGCTTGCTTTGCCTAAGAGATTAGTTGTCAAAGGAGCTAGGATTGCTATTAGACTCATTCTCCATGCTTGCTTTGATCATTACAGCCAAAGAGATTTGGTGTACTTGGGTGATCATTGCAAAGGAGCATCCATCTAGAGATAGAGCTTGCTTAGTTTTGTTGTCTAGGCATAAGGAATTAGATTGATTGAAAAGTTAGCATCTTGGATTGAACCTTGATCACCCAAAGGCAATTCCCTTGTCCCAAGAACCCCCTTGCCTCATTGAGAAAGAAAGTTTAATCTTTTATTGCATTTTTAATATTGTCTTAGTTTCATAATCATCCTCTCATCTTGATTGCATTTAGATTAAGCATGAACTTGCATTCCCTTTGCATTAGAATCTCTTAGAATTGGATTGACATCTTGTATTCTACAACATTTGATTAGGACCCTAGAAAAGTCCTATCATCAGTGGTCGGTCTGCCGCCAGCGCCAGGCGCGGCGTGGTCGGTCTACCGCCGGCGCCAGGCGCCCTACCGCCCGTGCCGTGTCAGCGTCTGCGATGCGTTGTTGCTTCGCCGTCGATCCCTGGGGCTCCGCGGTCCGTTCGTGCCTTCCGTAAGTTAATTGGGTGATGATTAGTTCTCGGTTTCAATTGTTACTTAGTTTTTCCGAGTGACGACCCGTTTCTCGGTTTCGATCGTCACTTAGTTTTCTTCTGAGGACTTTTGGTGACGATTTCGTCGTTGACCGATTTTGATCCCAACAATGTCGATCAGCATGCCTCGGTCGCAGGTTAAGCGACACCTCGTGCTTCTGTGTGTCACTCAGCATGCTGTGATCTCCTGAGCTTCAACACCTCGTGCTGCCCTTTCCAGCTACCATGCCAGGCAGTTGACACCACGTCCTTATCTCATAGATCAAGCCACCTCGAGCTTTTCGGTCCATTCGACTGATTCCGGCCCTTCTGGTTAATTTTCGACCCGCGATCAATCTCGAATATTTTTTCTACGCCCGTTCTGATGAGCTGAATATTTTTAATAAACTCCAAAATATATCTGACCTTAATGGAAAATATTTCCCGAGCCTCCGGCTTCCTCAAAAAATCCCAAAATACCGAAATCAAGGTTTTTGTTTGATTTCAGGTTTTCCCGTCGTGCTTCGATTTCCGTCCTGCTTACTTCCCGTCCTGCTGAAATTCCCGTCCTGCTTCTGGCTTCCAAAATCATATTTTTAATGATACGAAATTTTTTCTGGGAATACTTCACGGTGAAGAAACGTCGGGTTTCAAAAACGTCGTGCTTCCTCGAAAAATCCCAAAATACCGAAATCAGGGTTTTTGTTTGATTTCAGGTTTTCCCGTCGTGCTTCTAAAACGTTGTGCTTCCAAAATTTTTATTCTTCCAAAACATCCGTCTTATCAATATAACACCTTCTCTAACAGGGTCGAGCAGCTTAAGGTTCCTTCACGATCAATTCTTCGACCACTCTATTAATAACTTTTTTTTTAAGGGTTCCTACATTCTCCCCCTCTCAACAGAATTCGTCCTCGAATTCGAAGGTGTTGAGAGGTCTCTTTCTTCCAAATAACAACCTTCCTTTTCCAAACTTAATCTGAACTCGGCGACCAATCCTTTCCAAGGATCACCTCATGCCCTTCCAAAGGCACGACTGACGAATCTGCCACAAATTCTCTCCTGAATAACCAATAGAACAGTCTTGATACAATGATCTGCTTCAAGGGTTCGGTATGCAGGGGTCAAGAGTGCCACGTTTATCCTGTCAACCACAAAACAATCCACAAACTGGGCAGCTACGTCAGGAGTCACAAAACTATGTGTTGCTCCCGAGTCGAACAATACATGTGTGGGTTTACCAACAACATGTAATGTTCCTACCACAGTATCTCAGTTACATGCAGTGTATGGGGAATGGTTGTTAAAAGATTGCTGTTGGGATTTTGTGGTTGATAATGCCAAAGGAGCGAGAGTGTTTTTTTTGAGTGAAGGTTCTACGCATGCGGAACTTCTTGCAATGGCTCTAGAAGATTATAACCTGGACATGAGCACAGAATCTGTGGAGATAACCTACTCATTACCAGCAGAAATGATGATGGCTCCAGACACCCTTTCTATTCATGTTACAAGTGATAGATAAGTGTTGGGATCAAAATCGGTCAATGACGAAATCGTCACCCGAAAATCCTCGAAAGAAAAGCCAAGCGACGATCAAAGCCAAGAAACGGTCGCCGCCGATAAAACTCCGCGGAAGGCTCGTCCACTCCCATCTGGCGCCAACGGCGAGGGTCCTGGCGCCCATCCGTGCGATCATCTCATGATCTCCGGCAATGGCGGCATCTTGGTCCCTTGAAACCCATGTCCGGATCGTCCTTGATCTACAATGAGTCTTCCGTAAAGCCTTCCCGATTGTTTAAAAGATTCATCTTTTAACACATCTAAAGCTCGAAGCCACATTGCTCGCATCCTCGACGACGGAAAATCTACAAATCTAAGTCCATCTCAAATCCGATACTCGCGGAATCTCGTTGGATTAAAGCGATTATCTCGAGATCTACGGTAAAGACCTTCCCAAACTCAAAAGATTTCCATAAGCGGCCCGGAAAGATCGAACAACAAAACCCACAGGCGGCAAGATGGCCTGGCACCGGCGGCACACGGACGCTGGCCGCCTGGCGCCGGCGGCACCGGCCTGGCGCCGGCGGCACGCTGGACGCTGGCTGGCCTGGCGCCGGCGGCACCGGCCTGGCGCCGGCGGCACCGGCCTGGCGCCGGCGGCACCGGCCTGGCGCCGGCGGCACCGGACTGGCGCCGGCGGCACCAACCTGGCGCCGGCGGCACCGGCCTGGCGCCGGCGGCACCATCCGCAGCGGGCGGCCTGGCGCCGGCGGCATTCGCCACGCTGGCCGGCCTGGCGCCGGCGGCACCGGCCTGGCGCCGGCGGCATTCGCCACGCTGGCCGCCTGGAGCCGGGCGGCACTCGCCACGCTGGCCGCCTGGCACCGGCGGCACACGGACGCTGGCCGCCTGGCGCCGGCGGCATCGGACGCTGGCCGCCTGGCACCGGCGGCACACGGACGCTGGCCGCCTGGCGCCGGCGGCATTCGCCACGCTGGCCGCCTGGCGCCGGCGGCACGCTGGACACGGGTCGGCCTGGCGTCGGTCCGTGGCCCTCGTCGGTCTCGGTCCTATCGTGCCGGTTCGATCCCATCTTAGCTTGTTCGATCAATCTACGCAAGTTTGAATGCGATCCGCGGTTATTCGGAACACCACTATCTCGACTATACGAGGAATTGAGATTCCTTCGGAAACACCGAAACCTTCAAAGACCGTCCTTTCGAAAAACCGTAAAAACGCCTAAACGGCCCACGTACGATTTTCGGAAAAGGAAGGATAACAATGATGGTTTATCTTTATCATCACATAGGAGATAAATGTCAAGTTTCCAGAAGATAAATGTCAAGTTTCCAGAAGATAAATGTCAAGATTTCCAAAGATAAATGTCAAGTTTCCCGATAAACACGAAGATGGACGAAAATGGAAAAAGCCCGACTCAGCCCGCGAGAAGATAGACCGTCTTAGGAGGAGTATATAAGGAGAGCTTTGAGCAAGAAGCAAACGAGATCACAAAAAAACTCCCAGAGCACTTAGAGCAACTTAGGCATTATTTTCCGTTTTTACTAGCGAGCTGCGACTCAACTAGGTTAGAAATTAGGTTGCTAGACTAGCGAACTTGCCGACAGCTCCTGTAGCCGAGGCTCTTACCTGTTGTTCACGCTTAAACGCGGATTCGGAAATAAGATCTTTTGCTCCATTCTTTATTCTTACGATTTTTATTTCGTTTTCATATTTTCTTTGTCGCATTGATTGTGTCGCAGCGCCCAGCAGATATCCGGGACCTTCAGAGAAGGCTTGGTTCACTTGGCTTTCCTCCAAATCAACTTATTTGACGGTGCGAATTTCGGTTCCCACAGTTTGGCGCTAGAAGGAGGGGGGTTACGGATCTATCTATCTCGCAACTGCACACGCTCGATCATGTCTACCGACATCACCAAAGATCAGCCAGCGCTAAACGGAACACCCGTCGACGCCAACGCTGAGAAGACTCCAGCTGGAGATGCGTCCGCAGTCACTGCTGATGCAAACACTGAGGCGCCAGCAGATGAAGGAACTGTTTACCGCCCAGCGCTGGCGAACAACAGACAAGCTGATAACCTCGCTCGCAAAACAGGTCGACACCTTAACTGCGAGGAGCAAGTTGCCGCGCGGATCCACCAAGGCACGCCGCGGCAGAAGACTTCGACCGGATCTCGAAGCGAGAAAAGATGCCCCGAAAGAGCCCACTCCCGAGGAAACGGCTCCGAAAGGACAGCAAACGACCTCGCAGAACCTTCCACTCCCGGCGACGGGAAACAAGGAAAGCGACGTCGAGCGCATCAATCTAGATATCAGCGACCAATCGGATCCTTCCGATGAAGACGCTGACATCCACCCCAGGAGAACCCGAAGCCAGTCCGCTCGGCAGACGGTATCCTTCGATAGGCCCATGGCGAAGAGGAAGAAGAACTCTACTGGATGGAGCAGGAAGAACTTCGCGGAAGATCAAACTTCGGATCTATCGCGACCAGAACCGACAGGTTGGGAGAACGCCCGGCAATAGCGAATCCATGATCTCCGTGAATCTCTCAAAAGACCGTGGCGAAGTGGCGGTAAAATCGCAAATCCATCAGGCGACCAGTTCGCCCGAGATCGATAGACTTCCGAGGAAGCACGGAAAATGCCATTCACCACTCGGATCGGAAACCGCATCTCAGACCCGAGGAAGATCAAAATCGGTCTATGGCGGTGCAACGGATCTAAGTCGCACCTGCAGTCCTTCCAGATCGCAATGGGTAGGTGCAAACTCCCGGAGCGCGAACGGGACGCAGGTCATTGTCTTCTCTTCGTCGAGCACCTCAAAGGTGCTGCGCTCGAGTGGTTCTCCCGGCTCAAAAGGAACTCCATCGGAAACTTCCGCCAACTGGCCTCGGCGTTTCTCAAACGGTACTCCATGTTCATGGGCAGAGAAACGTCGGCGTGGATCTATGGAGTCTAGCTCAGAAGAGGCGAGTCACTCCAGCGACTTCATCGAAGGTTCAAACTGGTGATGGCCAATAGCGGGCATCAGCGACAATGTCATCGGCATGAGGAAAACTCTCAGTACAAGTCGAAGTTCCCAAAAGTGGATACTACTGGAAAAACAGCGGACAATCCAGGATACTCTCTGAGGCAGCGGACTTCATCATCATGGAAGAAGAGATGAAGCTTCTATCGCCAGAAGCACGGACCGCCCAGAAAATTGCGTCAAGAAGCGGCTCTCGTAGCGGCAAATGCGTCCATCGCGAAGGGAAAGGCGTGGCCGAGCATAACTTCGCCATCAACTTCGGAGCAAGGCAAAACCTCCGGAAACACCTGGACCAGGAACCAGTACATGGATAACTCCTGCGAGTTCCGCGAGACCAGAGTCACTCCACTACTGAACTGCAAGGTTCTCGGCGCGGCTCGCCATAAAACTCCTCACCAGCGAACTATCAAAGGTCAAGAGTATAAAGGACTTGCTCCTGGACTCCGACCGCCAAAGACCAACAAAACTTCTCCGAGGACCCGGCGCGAAAACCAATCGAGGAAAAGCGGAAGAAGAAGACGACCAAGGAACAACGGCGGTCGCCGGAGGGTAAACATGATCATCGGAGGATCCGCGGTTACCAAGACTCACGTCTCATCGATAAAAGCCTACGGCGAAAAGCGAGACAAGTTCAACTGGTTCCCGGACAGCGATGTTCCTAACCACACAATCGCTTTTCGAGAACACGAGACCGTCGAATCGACAAACCTCACTGCGATCCTTTGGTAATCGACCTGGTCATCCGGGATCACCGAAGTCGACGCATTCTCATCGATACAGGGCTGCGGTCCAGCGTCATCTTCCATGACACCCTCTACAGGATGAAGATCCCGCGGGATTTTCGGATCACTACCATGACCACCGGGGAATTAAACTCCGGTCATGGCGGAAGTTACAAAATGCGTCGAGTTTGCGGTGATTACAGACCATCTACTGCGCCATCATGGGAACCCCTTGGATCAACTCCATGAAGGCAGTACCATCCACATATCACCTCGGTTATCAAGTTTCGACTCCGGCCGGAACCGCAGCCATCGGGGTAGTCGAGAAACAATCGAGACTTCGTTACCTAGCGAGTTCAAACTGCGAAAGATCGGAACTCCTGCGGCCACCGAAGCGAGCAAAGGAATCACCACAACATTCCGAAGACTTCGAAGAAAGATAATCCAGAATCATCGAACAGGCAGCGATTCAAGGCGGCGAAAAGCCTACGAGTTCACCGCCGTAGAAGCGGACAGCTCGACCCGCACAAACCACTGATCCGACCAGCACGATCGAACGGCGACGCCGCGGGGAGTAAAATGTCTCGCGGCAACTATCAGAACTACTGAGATGGCTTGATCCTCAGAAGAATGCGTAGGCAGCTCGTCGAAACCAGCGAGTTCAGCTATCCCCTCACCAAAAGGGGGACTGTATACTCCTATACTCCCACAAAAGCGAAAAATCCGCACATGTACTTTCGAACTTCTCGAAATTTTTAATAAAATTCTTTCTATCTTTCATGCTCACTTAAGCGCATCAGCGGAAAAGCGAAAATCATATCTTCAAAGAAGCGAGGCGTCGCAACTTAAAAGATAACAAAACTTCGTATTATCCGCAAAAGACAGTCCACCATCGACTTAAAATAACTCCGCCCGTCGATTGGCCCGACGGACGCTACACAAGCGTTCACTCAATACAAACTTCGTAGTCAGACCTACAAGGTCCTCTTACATCCGACAAAGGATATCATAGCGCTATACAAGAAACCAAAATTTTTGTTTAGCATCTCGGATAAACTCCGAAGATAGCTCGATTCTTTTAACACAAGTCATATAAGCGGCGACTAGTCGCGGACTTTAAGCGAAAAGAATCAGGAAGAAATCACTAACAGGCAAAGCGAAAGCCGATCAGTCATCGCACAGCCTCAAAGCTGAGAGTAAACCTAGGTCTTGCCCTAAACCCAGTCTTGCTGGATCTTGACATCTCACAGACATAGTATGGTATCACGAGATCCCAAAACATGTCTCTTATCGCTTACACCTAAAAGCTTCGCTAAAAGTAGCATATGGACCAGCGACAAAAAAAGTTAGGATCTGAAGTGACTACTCGCATCCTTCCCTCTACACTTGGCGAAAGTATAAATCAAAACAAAAGCGAAATCTGCCAAATTTTCATATTCATAAAAGCCGCCAAAGGCGGCGGGATTCAAAGCCATCAGCGGCCAATCCCAAAACATAAGAATGCAACCTCCAGCGGTCGCAGAATAAAATTACTAAAAGCGGCCACACGGCCAAAAATACGATTCACAAAGGAAGTTGACATTGAAATCGGATCACGGAAATCCCAAATGAACTAGCAGGCTGGTCCACTTCCTCATTCCGCCTTGGCGTTCCCACCACCCTCGGCGTTCTCCGGCTCCGGCCTCCACGGTATCCTCGGAAACCTCGATAGGTTCCCTTAGTCTCGGACTCTTTCTTCTGGAGGAACCAAGGACTCAGCATGGCGCACTTTCGGCCATGAAATCCTTCATTTCAGCAATCACCGAATCGAAGGAGAAATCCGGGTTGAGACTTGTGAAGGTTTACTGACCGAACCAGGCACTGTGAAATCACCAACAAACTCTGAGCTTCTTTAAAATTGAAACTCAGCAGCAAACGATTCGCCCGTCTTGCCACCTCGCTGACCATCCTTCTTCCTCTCCTTTCGCCCGAGCGAGCTCCGGCGTGAAGCTCAACTTGCTTCGTTCGCGACTTTACCTCTTATCCGGTCGGGAAAAGCCCTCGCTCTGCTACGTGGTCTTGAAGTTAGCAATCCTGGATTCGCGAGCTTCGGAAAGCGCCTCGCTAAACACTCTTAGTCCCTGCATAAACTCAAGATCAGCAAGTATGCTTATATATAGATCGAACACAAGGTTAAGAAGTTGAAGGGCCAAACCTCGTTGACCGTTGGGAGCCCTCAGCGAAACCGTTGTTTCTCCTCATCCCAGCGACTCATCAGTAGTAAACTCGGGAGAGCCATCAAAAGTTGTTAGGTGGAAAACGCTGCTCGCCTTTTCCGTTGGAGTAAAACTAGGTTTTCCTCCCAGCGGTGAAGGACTTTCGAGCCTTCCCATCATCGATTTCCTTCCCCTTCTGAGACCTCTGTCTGCGCCTCCGTAGGAGCTGCGGTGACAGGTTGACATCATCTGACGGGACAGGCTTCGGGACCGATAAAGTCTAACCGCATCTCGAATCCGCTCGAGGGTGAAGGATTTCAGAAAAATGGCCTTTGTCGAAGAAAATCTCTCGACAAAGACGCCACCAGGTAAATGCGCAGTAGGGTTGTTCCCTACAAAACGCAAATTTTTCACTAAAACCGCGACCAAAAGGTGAAATAGACAATAGGGTTTTCGCCAGATACCGGTTGAAGTTCCATGCTCGTGGGAATAGATGGAGGCAGCTCTCCTCGACAGACTCGCCATCTATTTGGACGAAGAAGAAACGCCCTGCCACGATTTGAATTCAAGTAGTCCCCTGAATCACGGTCATATCCTTCTTAGGCAGCATGGAGTAGTAACCGCCACTCCCTCGCGGGCCGAAAGTGCCCCAAAGACCTTCAAATCATCTGACCAAGATCAATCCCGAAGTTCAGAAGAAGGGTCAGTACGCCAAGCCAACTCTCCAAGGCAGGAACGCTGAGTTGGTTGATCGAAAGTTCAAGCGTGAAGCATCTAACAAAGGCACCAGGGATCGGGAACCACATACGGCAAGACGAAAGAAAGCTTCATAACATGTAAAGAAACCTTGCGGAGGATTCCTTGCACTCGCTACCAACGGAACTGAATTTGACTCCTTCAGGAACCTGGTAAAAATCTCAAGAACCTTGAGATATTTACGAAACCGAGCTCGGGCGCAAAGGAGCACCGGCTGCCTCCGAGGCCTCCTCGAACAGGGATCTCTGGCAGTGTTAGCTAACCTACAAGGGCTCGGTAATACGATTTTTTCCTCCTCACCAACTCCTCCTGCTGCACCGCCACATGGGCAGGAGAGTCATCCGAGGATGAATGGGAAGAAGAGTTTCTCTTTGAGGATCTTGAAGACATTGTTCTTAAAGAGAGAGAAAGGATTCTTGAGAGAGAGAGTAAAATCTTGTGATGAAGTAAGAATGAGATTTCTTACTCCATCCATATAAAGGAGGTAAAATCACTATTTACCCCGATTTTCGCAAACGACACGCCTCAACACCTTCCCACATCGGTTATACCGCAAGCTAGGATCCGACAGGCACTACGGTTCCTAGCTAGCTGGGGCTAACTGTTGGGTCAAAATCGGTCAATGACCTAAATCGCCACCGAAAAATCCTCGAAAGAAAAGCCAAGCCGACGATCAAAGCCAAGAAACGGGTCGCCGCCGATAAAACTCACGGAAGGCTCGGCCCACTCCCATCTGGCGCCAACGGCGAGGGTCCTGGCGCCCATCCGTGCGATCATCTCATGATCTTGGGCAATGGCGCATCTTGGTCCCTTGAAACCCATGTCCGGATCGTCCGAGATCTACAATGAGTCTTCCGTAAAGCCTTCCGATTGTTTAAAAGATTCATCTTTTAACACATCTAAAGCTCAAGCCACATTGCTCACATCCTCGACGACGAAAATCTACAAATCCAATTCCATCTCAAATCCCGATATCAAGGAATCTCGCTGGATTAGAAACGATTATCTCAAATCTACGGGCAAAGACCTTCCCAAACTCAAAAGATTTCCAAAACGACCGACGGGAAAGATCGAACAACAAAACCCACAGACGGTAAGATGGTTTGGCACCGGCGGCATCGCGCCATGCGAGCCGCCCATGCCGGGCGGCACTCGCCTGGCGCCGGCGCACGCTGGACGCTGGTCGGCTCATGCCGGGCGGCACTCGCCTGGCGCCGGCGGCACTCGCCTGGCGCCGGGCGCACGCTGGACGCTGGCTGGCCTGGCGCCGGCGGCACTGCCTGGCGCCGGCGGCACTCGCCTGGCGCCGGCGCACGCTGGACGCTGGTCGGCTCATGCCGGGCGGCACTCGCCTGGCGCCGGCGGCACTCGCCTGGCGCCGGCGGCACTCGCCTGGCGCCGGCGGCACTCGCCTGGCGCCGGCGGCACTCGCCTGGCGCCGGCGGCACCCGCCGCTGGTCGGCCTGGCGCCGGCGGCACTCGCCTGGCGCCGGCGGCACCCGCCGCTGGTCGGCCTGGCGCCGGCGGCACTCGCCTGGCGCCGGCGGCATTCACACTGGCCGGGTTTCATGCCGGCGGCACTCGCCTGGCGCCGGCGCACGCTGGACGCTGGTCGGCCTGGCGCCGGCGGCACTCGCCTGGCGCCGGCGGCACTCGCCTGGCGCCGGCGGCACCCGCCGCTGGTCGGCCTGGCGTCGGGTCCGCGGTCTCGGCCCCGTCTCGTCCTATCGCCGGTTCGATCCCATCTTAGCTTGTTGGATCAATTTACGCAAGTTTGGTACGATCCGCGGTTATCCGAGAACACCACTATCGACTATCGAGAATTGAGATTCGCTTGGAAACACGAAACCTTCAAAGACCGTCCTTCGAAAAACCGTAAAAGCGCTAGCATTGCGTGGCCAAAGCGGCCACATCACGATTTTCAAAAGGAAGGATAACTATGGCGGTTTATCTTTATCCTCACATAGGAGATAAATGTCAAGTTTCCAGAAGATAAATGTCAAGTTTCGGAAGATAAATGTCAAGATTTCGAAGATAAATGTCAAGTTTCCGATAAACCGAAGATGGGCGAAAATGGAAAAAGCCGACTCAGCCAGCGAGAAGATAGACCGTCTTAGGAGGAGTATATAAGGAGAGCTTTGAGCAAAACAAAGCGAGATCACAAAAACTCCCGAGCACTTAGAGCAACTTAGGCATTATTTTCGTTTTTTACTAGCGCGACTCAACTAGGTTAGAACTTAGGTTGCTAGACTAGCGAACTTGCCGACAGCTCCTGTAGCGAGGCTCTTACCTGTTGTTCAGCTTAAGCGGATTCGGAAATAAGATCTTTTGCTCCATTCTTTATTCTTACGATTTTTATTTTGTTTTCATATTTTCTTTGTCATTACTGATTGTGTGGTAATGCGGCCAGCAGATATCGGGACCTTCAGGAAAGCTTGGTTCACGGCTTTCCTCCAAATCAACTTAATTTGGCGGTCGCGATTCGGTTCCCACAATAAGTTAGAAACTTGCTCGAGATAACCAAAGCGCGTGGTGTACGGCTTTGTGTATCAAGCGTAGCAAGGTGGCGGTTTCAGATGATGATGCTGATGAATGTTTTGAAGAGGATGATGATAATTTGGTTGAAGATGAAAATCATGATGGGGAGGAGGATGATGGGGAGGATGATGGGGAGGAGGAGGAGGATACTGATATCTATTGTTGCTGAAGCGGGCGAGAATGGTGAGGATTACAGTGTTTATGGAAAGGTTGAAGATGAGGATGAAGAAGATGATGATATATGTTTTGAAGAATTAAAACAGATTGAAGGTGGAAGATCGAATGGTAACAATATCTATGTCAACCAGAGTTTTGGTAGCAAGGATGCTGCTGAGCTGCGGTTGACAGCGGTGAGGCTTAAGTTCACCTTCAGAATATACAAGTCAACGAAAACTCTCCTTGTGACAACATGTCGGTTAGTGGTTGTAAATGGAAGGTCGAGCAAGTGTGAAACATAGGACAAAAGCGTTTTGGGTAACAAAGTATGTGGAAAACATACATGCTCGGTGGGAGACGAGCTCAGCGGAACACTGTACTCTAAGTATGTTGGTAGGCTTTTCATTGATCGTGTTGGAATCATTGATGGGTTGAATCCGCAGCATATCACTGTTGCAATGAAGAACATGTTTGGCATGACTCTGGATTACACCACTTCATCTGAGCACTTTTATATACAAACATTGGTGAGAGGAACAGAGAAGATGGGTATTGTCTGCCATCATATCTCGAGCAAATCTCCTTAGCAAATCGATTCTATCGGCTATAGAACTTGATTCTATGAATAGATTTAAGTATCTATTTCTCTCTTTGGAGCTTCTATAAAGGTTTTAGATATCGGAGAAGGGTCATTGTGGTGGATGGGACTCACCTAAGTGGGAAGTATGGAGGTGTTATGCTAGTTGCAGCCGCTGAATGGGAATTTTCAGATATTTCCATTGGCTTTTGGGATCGTAGATGCTGAAGATGCACCTTCTTGGGAATGGTTTTCACAAAATTGGCTAGTTGTGTATCTGATGACCAGCCTCAGTGATAGTCTCCGACCGGCACTTGGCCATTAAAAGTGCATGTGATAAGGTGTTTCCTTGGGCAACCCGAGGAATATATTATTATCACCTTCAAGAAAACATTGTCAAAAATTTAAAGGAAACATCTCTTGTACTTGGTGAAAGGTCTGCTTATGCTCATCACGGTTTCAGATTTTGACGGTACATGGCTGAGATCACGGAGTGCAAATCCGGACCACAACGTATTTGGAGGATGCCGGCGTCAGCCTATGGTCAAGTTTATTATAGGGGACAGGTACAACATAAAACAAGCAACATCGCTGAATCTATTAATTCCGCTGAGCGAAGGGATTTCGATTCATTTCCTGTTGGAGTTCATAAGGGAGAAGCTAGGAAAGTGGTTTTGGAAAAGGAGAAGATGCTTTGAGTCTCACTACTCAACATAGTCGGGTGTTGAATACTTGCTTGCTGTTCGTCGGAGATAGCAGATATGATGGCAATACAACCAATTGGCGGATGGCAATTCTTTGTGAAAGGTGGCAAAATGGACTGTGTGGTTGATTTGGAACATGGAAAGTGTGATTGTGGTGTCTATGCAGTGGAGAAAATACCTTGCTCTCATGCTATAGCTGCTGGAGATTCTGTTGGTTTGCATATCAACACACTTTTATCTCGAGTGTTCTCAAAGGATTTTATGTTTGCAGGATACTCGAGAGAATATATATCATTGTAATGGACAACAAGTTGAGGCATACATGCTTTCCTCCGGACGTAAGCGTGGTCGAGGAAGCAAAATCAAGATGGCAATCCTGGTTGGAGCTATCCAGGATGAGAGGGCGAAACCAGGAAGCAACACAGCTTATAGATGCCTGCGTGTGCAAGGCTGGCCATCTGAAACCACAATGTAAGAATGGCGAGGTTTAGTCTTCGGGCGACCTTCATTTAAGTCGATCGAAGGTCGATCCATTTAGTCGTCCAGAGTTTTTATTCAAGAAGACCTTCAAGTTAGTCGCTTCAGTGTGTAGTCTTCAGGCGACCTTCATTTAGTCGTCGAAGGTCGTCCATTTAGTAGTCGAGTTTTTATTCAAGAAGACCTTTTAATTAGTCCAGTGTTTAGTCTTCAGACGACCTTCATTTAAGTCGTCGAAGGTCGTCCATTTAGTCGTCAGAGTTTTTATTCAAGAAGACCTTCAAGTTAGTCGTCGGTGTTTAGTCTTCGGGCGACCTTCATTTAAGTCGTCGAAGGTCGTCCATTTAGTCGTCGAGTTTTTATTCAAGACCTTCAAGTTAGTCATCCAGTGTTTAGTCTTCGAGGCGACCTTCATTTAAGTCGATCCCGAAGGTCGTCCATTTAGTCAGTCCAGAGTTTTTATTCAAGAAGACCTTCAAGTTAGTCGTCGGTGTTTAGTCTTCGTGGCGACCTTCATTTAAATGCGTCGAAGGTCGTCCATTTAGTCGTCAGAGTTTTTATTCAAGAAGACCTTCATGTAATGAACTTATGTGTCAAAAAGTCTATTATTAGTGTTTTATATTAGTTGAGATGGTTGTCCAAAAAAAAATATTAGTTCAGATGGTTGTGGATTAAACAAGCGAGAAATGAAACAAATGATAACAAAGGGAACTGCACATAAGATTACAAAGGTTACAAATACTACTGCACAAAATATCAAGTTTATATACAAAGGTTACAAATACAAAAGGTTACAGCCTGATCTATCTGTCATCACCATACGCACCATAATTTTCATCCCCATCCCTGTTTTCCCACAGATCAAATATATCCACCGCCATCTTATCCCTAATAGCCTTCCCTTTGCTCTTAGCAAAGTCTTTTTTATTAAATGGCATCCCAAGAGCATGACATTCAATGTACTTTAGAGCGTACACACCACAATCACCAGATCTGGCCTGAGGTATATCCTTTAGTCTCTCATAAGTGAATGGCTCCAGGCTGTATTCGGCACGTACCACATCATTGGGAGCACACTCAACAAGCATATAAGGGATCATGTGGAGAAAAGCTCCATTACCACATCGAAGTGTTTCTGGGAGATACTTGAAATGATGCTGTCAAAGACGACAATGTGCCTCTTAGGGATTTCCACAGCAATCCAATGACTGTCTTTGTGGTTCACTGGCGATAGACATCTGTGATATCAACGCCCCAATCCTGTTTGAACTGCAAAATGATGGTACACTGCCGCTATAATAATCAAACGCCCCAGCAGGTAGTCTTGTTCCTTAACCATTCCTATCGGGCTCGGAATCCTTAAACTCCTTGTAGTTAAAACTCCAATGATGAGAAAAGAGATGATCAGGGAAGCATAACTTGTCTCTCCTGAAATGATGTGGGTTATCCGTGTACCTCTTCCTCAGCATTTATCCAAGCATCAATATGCTGCATATAAGATATCGAGGCGACTTAGTTAGTAACTGTAAGTTAGTAATGAAAGTCATCTACGAACCAACGACTTAAGGGTAAGTTAAGTGCGGACGATCATCACGAACCAGGCGACTTAGGGTAAGTCGTCGGACGATCATCTGAACCAGGCGACTTATCGGGCGACTTATTGGTAAGTCATCTGGTAAGTAAGCCTCGTAAGCGACTGTCCAGAGCGACATACAAGTAATGAGCTAAGTCAGCGAAGACTTACACAGTCTTCCAGCATTCTAAGTCTTTCCGGAGGGTCTGATACAACCAAGTGCGACTATTCTGTGGTTTTTGGTCGTAGGGTGTTTTATATTCACTGCAAACACAAAATGTTTAAAAGCGATCAGTTTTGTAGACTAAATCAAGCTATTATGGGAAAAGCAAACACTTACGGACAGGCTTGCAACCAAGTAGCGAGCTCTTTCAATTTATCCTTGTCATTTGGTGCAAAAGGATTATAGCCTGAATGCTGCCGTGTTTGGAATGATCGCCTTGGCGTGGTGTTGCCCGCATAAGGAGATTGCTGTGAAGCAGCAGGTTTCCTTCTTCGATCACTCTTTGCGGCCCAATGGCCATAGGCGTCCCTCCTTTCTTCGGTCTAGTTTGCCCAATTTATATATCGTCAACACTGGGTTGAGTTTTGTTCAATACAACAACGCTCAGTTCTTTAGCGAGGAACTAGCATCTCGCATCAGGACCTTTCTCCTCGCAAAGAACTACCATCTGGAGGCACATCAGGCCCTTTATCCTCCGGCAAGGAACTAGCATCTGTAGGCACCTCAGGCCCTTTATCCTCGGCAAGGAACCATCTGTAGGCACCTCGGGCCTTTATCCTCCGACAGGAACTACCATCTCCAGGCACATCTGGCGCCTTTGTCCCTCTCCTGTTTTGAGATGGTGTCCTTTTCCGTTTTATGATGAGACCAACCTTCTTCTCCAAAGCTTCCACCTTTTAGAGATGCGAGTCTCCAGGCAGGTCCCAAACCCTTCCCTCATGGAATCAACTATGTCCTTGAACATGGCTTCAATTTTAGCTCTGGTCAACCCATCAAGCAGTGTGAGTCACTTTTGAGCGAGCCTCTGCGAGGTGCCTCTTCATCGCCTCTCAGGTCCGTTTTCACTCGCCTCTTTAACTGCCTCTTCACTAGCCTCTGTAGGTGCCTCTTCACTAGCCTCTGTAGGTGCCTCTAGTCTAGCTTTCTTCCGAGGTCCTGGACTGTCATCCTTCCGGTATCTTTCTTCCTCGCTGGCTGTCTCTTTCCTTAGTATCAGTGACTTCCCAGCAATCCTTGGTCCACTTCCACTTTTTCTTCACAAACATGATTTTAATAATGTTGTCCTGGCGACATCCTCAGCATCAGACTCCCATTTTGGAATCATTTCTTTAACGGTGTCTTTGAGACAAAGTTCATCACCCTGAGCTGCAGTAAATAGAAGATATGAAGTTAGATGGATTAAGAAAGATGTAAAAAAACCAAAAAAATTAGCGAAGACTTATAATTAAATTAGATGCGGAAAGTTCAAACGACTTACTTATAAGTCGTCTATTAGTCGTCCAGCTGGATTACTTTCTAGCGACTTAATTATAAGTTTTTACCTGTCTGAGGATAGCCTCTTTAAACAATCAGCGTCCTTGCCACCCTTGAAAGCCAATGCTCGGTGGAGGCGGATTGTTTGGGAGAGGTTGACCATAAGTAGCACCCATTCGGAGCTGTGTACACCTAAACCTGGAGAGCTGCGGAATGAATTGTGTAACAACCTGAAATATATCTGCCCTTCACAAAGTCCATCAACACCTTAGCGACTCTCCCCATGGATAATTCTCGAACCGTTCTAGGTCCATCACTAGCCTTGCCGACTAACCCGTGTAGGGGTTGAAAACTTTCTCCCTTCAATGTATCCATTGAAGATGGCAAGATGCGTGAGCGCTTGCGATCATCCGGAGACCACCCGCGCATCTCTGAAGTGCTTGTTGGGGTCAAAATGGGTCGATAATGAAATCGTTACCGAAAGTCCTCGAAGAAAAGCCGCGACGATCAAAGCCAAGAAACGGTCGCCGCCGATAAAACTCACGGAAGGCTCGCCCACTCCCATCTGGCGCCAGCGTGAGGTCCTGGGCCCATCCGTGCAATCATCTCATGATCTCGGCAATGGCGCATCTTGGTCCCTTGAAACCCATGTCGGATCGTCCGAGATCTACAATGAGTCTTCCGTAAAGCCTTCCGATTGTTTAAAGGATTTGTCTTTAACACATCTAAAGCTCGAAGCCTCTTTGCTCGAAGCCTCGTTGCTCACATCCTTGAAGGCGGAAAGTCTACAAATCCAAGTCCATCGCCAAAATCCCGATACTCGAGGAGTCTTGTTGGATTAAGCGATTATCTCGAAATCTACTGCGATCTTCCCAAACTCAAAGATTTCCGCAAACGACTAATGGGGAAAGATCGAACAACAAAATCCCACAGACGGCAGGATGGCCTGGCGCCGGCGGCACCTCGCCTGGCGCCGGGCGGCACTCGCCTGGCGCCGGGCGGCACGCTGGACGCTGGCCGCCTGGCGCCGGGCGGCACTCGCCTGGCGCCGGCGGCACCTCGCCTGGCGCCGGGCGGCACTCGCCACGCTGGCCGCCTGGCGCCGGGCGGCACTCGCCTGGCGCCGGGCGGCACTCGCCTGGCGCCGGGCGGCACTCGCCTGGCGCCGGGCGGCACTCGCCTGGCGCCGGGCGGCACTCGCCTGGCGCCGGGCGGCACTCGCCTGGCGCCGGGCGGCACTCGCCTGGCGCCGGGCGGCACTCGCCTGGCGCCGGGCGGCACTCGCCTGGCGCCGGGCGGCACTCGCCTGGCGCCGGGCGGCACTCGCCACGCTGGCCGCCTGGCGCCGGGCGGCACTCGCCTGGCGCCGGGCGGCACTCGCCTGGCGCCGGGCGGCACTCGCCTGGCGCCGGGCGGCACTCGCCTGGCGCCGGCGGCACCATTCACGCTGGCCGCCTGGCGCCGGGCGGCACTGCCACGCTGGCCGCCTGGCGCCGGGCGGCACTCGCCTGGCGCCGGCGGCACCATCCGCAGCGGGCGGCCTGGCGTCGGTCGGCGCGCCCTCGTCTGATCTCGGTCTATCATGCGGTCGATCCCATCTTAGCTTGTTCGGATCAATCTACGCAGTTTGGTACGATCACGGTTATTCTAGAATACCAATATCTCGACTATACAAGGAATTGGGGTTCCTTCGAAACACCAAACCTTCAAAGACCGTTCTTTCAAAAATCCGTAAAAGCGCCTACGCGCTAACATGGCCAGCGGCCGGCTACGATTTTCCAAAAGAAGGATAACTATGACGGTTTATATTTATCCTCACATAAGAGATAAATGTCAAGTTTCCAGAAGATAAATGTCAAGTTTTCGAAGATAAATGTCAAGTTTTCCAAGATAAATTTCAAGTTTCCGATAAACACGAAGATGGACGAAAATGGAAAAGCCCGATTGAGCCCACGAAGATAGACCGCCTTAAGAGGAGGAATTAAGGTTCCTTCGAAACACCAAACCTTCAAAGACCGTTTTTCAAAACTATAAAACGCTTAAACGCCTAACGTGGCCAAAACGCCCACTTACGATTTTCCAAAAGAATGATTAATATGACGGTTTATCTTTATCCTCACATAAGAGATAAATGTCAAGTTTCCAGAAGATAAATGTCAAGTTTCAGAAGATAAATGTCAAGTTTCCGAAGATAAATTTCAAGTTTCCGATAAACACGAAGATGGGCGAAAATGGAAAAGCCCGATTCAGCCCGCGAAGATAGACCGCCTTAAGAGGAGGAATTAAGGTTCCTTCGAAACACCAAACCTTCAAAGACCGTTCTTTCAAAACCGAAAACGCTTAAACGCCTAACGTGGCCAAAACGCCCACTTACGATTTTCCAAAAGAAGGATAACTATGACGGTTTATCCTTATCCTCACATAAGAGATAAATGTCAAGTTTCCAGAAGATAAATGTCAAGTTTCCGAAGATAAATGTCAAGTTTCCGATAAACACGAAGATGGACGAAAATGGAAAAGCCCGATTCAGCCGCGAGAAGATAGACCGCCTTAAGGGGAGTATATAAGGAGAGCTTTGAGCAAGAAGCAAACCAGATCACAAACTTTCAGAGCACTTAGCACTTAGAGCGATTTAGCATTCTTTCTGTTTTCACGAAGCGAAGCCGCGACTAACTAGGATAGACTTAGGCGACCAGACCAGCGGACTCCTCGACAGCTCTTACGGCCGATTTCTTTTCTTGTTGTACACGCCAAACGAATTCAGAAATAAGATCTCTTTCGCCAACTTTTACGATTTCTATTTTCGCAACTTTTATCTCTATTGATTGTTTCGTGCGCCCAGCAGATATCCGGACCTTCAAGGAAGATCTGGTTAACTCGGTTTTCCTCCACAAATCTTTATCGAAATTGACGGTGCGTAATTTCGTTCCCACAGTTTGGCGCTAGAAGGAGGGGGTTACGGATCTATCTATCTCGCGAACTGCACACGCCGATCATGTCTACCGACGCCACCAAAGATCAACCAGCTAGACGGAACACCCGCCGACGCCAACGCTGAGAAGACTCCAGCTGGAGATGCGCCCGCAGTCACCGCTGATGCAAACACCGAGGCCAGGCAGATGAAGGAACTGTTTACCTCCGCCCAACGCGTCGCGGAACAACAGGACAAGCTGATAACCTCGCCGCAAAACAGGTCGACACCTTAACTGCGAGGAGCAAACTGCCAGCGGATCCACCAACGCGCCAGCGGCGAAGACTTCGACCGGATCTCGAAGTACGAGAAAATATGCCGAAAGAGCCCACTCGATGAAGCGACTCGAAGGACAGCAAACGACCTCGCAGAACCTTCCACTCCCGGCGGGGAAACAAAGCGGCGTCGGCGCATCGATCTAGATATCAGCGACCAATCGGATCCTTCCGATGAAGACGCTGACATCCACCCCAGTGAGGACCCGGCCAGTCCGCCGCAGACGGTATCATTCGATAGGCCCATGACGTAAGAGGAAGAAGAACTCTACTGGATGGAGCAGGAAGAACTTCAGCGGAAGATCAAACTTCGGATCTATCGCGACCAGCGCCGACAAACTTCGGAGAGCAGCCGGTAGCAATAGCGAGATCCATGATCTCCGCGAATCTCTAAAAGACCGTGGCCGAAGTGAAAGCGGTGAAATCGCAAATCCATCAGGCGACCAGTTCCGCTCCCGAGATCGATAGACTTCTCGAGGAAGCACGGAAAACACCGTTCACCACCCGGATCACGGAAACACGCATCTCAGACCCAGGGAAAATCAAAATCCCGGTCTATGACGGTACGACGGATCCTAAGTCGCACCTGCAGTCTTTCCAGATCGCAATGGGCAGGTGCAAACTCCCGGAGCGTGAACGAGACGCGGGTCATTGTCTTCTCTTCGTCGAGCACCTCAAAGGCGCTGCGCTCGAGTGGTTCTCCCGACTCAAAAGGAACTCCATCGGAAGCTTCCGCCAACTGGCCTCGGCGTTTCTCAAACAATACTCCATGTTCATGGACAGAGAAACGTCCGACGTGGATCTATGGAGTCTAGCTCAGAAGGAGGACGAGTCACTCCGCGACTTCATGCGAAGGTTCAAGCTGGTGATGGCCAGAGTAACAGGCATCAGCGACAATGTCGCAATCGACGCCCTGAGGAAAACTCTCGTACAAGTCGGTTCGAAGTGGATACTACTGGAAAAGCCGCGGACAATCCAGGATACTCTCCACAAGGCAACGGACTTCATCATCATGGAAGAAGAGATGAAGCTTCTATCGCAGAAGCACGGACCACAGAAAACGTCCTCGAAAAAGAAAACCTCTCGTAACGACAAAAACGTCCATCACGAAGGGGAAGACGCCCAAGGCGAGCATAACTACGCCATCAACTCGGAGCAAGGCAGAACCTCCGGAAACACCTGGACCAGGAACCAGTACAAGGATAATTCCTACTGCGAGTTCCACGAAACCAGAGGTCACTCCACTGCGAACTGCAAGGTTCTCGGCGCCCGACTCGCCGCAAAGCTCCTCACTGGCGAACTATCAAAGGTCAAGAGTATAAAGGACTTGCTCCTGGACTCCGACGCCAAAACCAACAAAACTGTCTCCGAGGACGTAGCGACCGAAAATCAATCGGGAAAACGCTGAAGAAGACAGACGACCAAGGAACAACAGACAAGCTGATAACCTCGCCGCAAAACAGGTCGACACCTTAACTGCGAGGAGCAAACTGCCGCTGATCCACCAAGGCACGCCAGTAGAAGACTCGACTTCGATCTCCGGCACGAAAAATATGCCCCAAAGAGCCCACTCGGCGAAACGGCTCGAAGGACAGCAAACGACTCGCAGAACCTTCCACTCCCGCCACGGAAACAAGGAAAGCGACGCCGAAGATCGATCTAGATATCAGCGACCAATCGGATCCTTCCGATGAAGACGCTGACATCCACCCGTGAGGACCCGGCCAGTCCGCCGCGCATCGGTATCATTCGATAGGCCCATGACGTAAGAGGAAGAAGAACTCTACTGGATGGAGCAGGAAGAACTCGCGGAAGATCAAACTCGATCTATCGCGACCAGCCGACAAACTCGAGGAACGCCGGTAGCAATAGCGAGATCCATGATCTCCGCGAATCTCTAAAAAGACCGTACCGGCGGAAAGCGTGAAATCGCAAATCCATCAGCGACCAGTTCCGCCCCGAGATCGATAGACTTCTCGAGGAAGCACGGAAAACACCGTTCACCACCGGATCACGGAAACACGATCTCAGATCCAGGGAAAATCAAAATCCCGGCCTATGACGGTACGACGGATCCTAAGTCGCGACCTGCAGTCTTTCCAGATCGCAATGGGCAGGTGCAAACTCCCGAGCTTAACGAGACGCTGGTCATTGTCTTCTTCGCCGAAAGCACCTCAAAGGCGCCTGCGCCGAAAGTGGTTCTCCGCTCAAAAGGAACTCCATCGAAGCTTCCGCCAACTGGCCTCGGCGTTTCTCAAACAATACTCCATGTTCATGGACAGAGAAACGTCCGACGTGGATCTATGGAGTCTAGCTCAGATGGAGGACGAAGTCACTCCGCCGACTTCATGGTTCAAGCTGGTGATGGCCAGAGTAACAGGCATCAGCGACAATGTCGCAATCGACTCGAGGAAAACTCTCTGGTACAAGTCGGTTCGAAGTGGATACTACTGGAAAAGCCGCTGACAATCCAGGATACTTCCACAAGGCAACGGACTTCATCATCATGGAAGAAGAGATGAAGCTTCTATCGCAGAAGCACGGACCACGAAAACGCCCTCAAAAGAAAACCTCTCGTAACGACAAAAACGCCCATCACGGCGAAGACGCCCAAGGCGCAGCATAACTACGCCATCAACTCGAGCAAGGCAGAACCTCCGAAACACCTGGACCAGGAACCAGTACAAGGATAATTCCTACCGCGAAGTTCCACGAAACCAGAGGTCACTCCACCGCTAACTGCAAGGTTCGGCGCCCGACTCGCCGCAAAGCTCCTCACCGCTAACTATCAAAGGTCAAGAGTATAAAGGACTTGCTCCTGACTCGATCACCAAAACCAACAAAACTGTCTCCGAGGACCGCTACAATCAAAATCAATCGGGAAAACGCGAAGAAGACAGGACGACCAAGGAACAACAGCAGTCGGCAGAGGGTAAACATGATCATCGGAGGATCACAGTTCTACCAAGACTCTGTCACGCCGATAAAAGCCTACGGGCTAAAAGCCGAGACAAGTTCCAACTGGTTCCCGACAGCCATGTTCCTAACCACACGACGCTGAGGAACAGAGACCGCCGAATCGACAAACCTCACCGCGATCCTTTCGTAATCGACCTGGTAATGCAGGATCTCAAGTCGGCCGCATTCTCATCGATACAGGAATCACGGTCAACGCCATCTTCCGCGACACCTCTACAGGATGAAGATCCCACTTGGGAAGTCGCCCCGAGCCAAAACCTTTGACAGGTTTGAAGCCACTACCATGACCCTCGGAGAATTAAACTCCGGTCATGGCAAAGGAAGTTACAAAGATCGCCGAAGTTTGCAGTAGTCGACAACCCGCCATCTACAACGCCATCATGGGAACCCCTTGGATCAACTCCATGAAGGCAGTACCATCCACATATCACCTCGTATCAAGTTTCCGACTGACCGAACCGCAGCCATCCGGGTAGTCGAAACAATCGAGACTCGTTACCTAGCCGAAGTTCAAACCGCGAAAAGATCGAACGCCTCTGCGCCAACCCAAACGAAAGCAAAGGAATCACACAACATTCCCGAGGACTCAAGAAAGATGATCCAGAATCATCCAACAGGCAACGATTCAAGACAGCGACAAAGCCTCCGAGTCCACCGCCATAAAAGCAGACAGCTCGACTCAAGACAAACCGCCGATCCAACCAGCACGATCGAACGGCAACGCGACGGGAGTAAAACGCTTATGCATAACTATCAGAACTACGAGATGGCTTGATCCTCGAAGAGGTACGAGGGCAGCTCGTCAAACCCGGCGAAGTTCAGCTATCCCACTCACCAAAAGGGGACTGCGCGATACTCTATACTCCCACAAAACACGAAAAATCCGCATTACGTACTTGAACTTCGAAATTTTAATAAAATTCTTTCTATCTTTTATGCTCACTTAAACGCATCAACGCTCGAAAACGAAAATCATATCTTCAAAACGCAAGACGCCGCAACTTCTTAAAAGATAACAAAACTCAGATCATCCGCAAAAGACAGTCCACCTGCGACTTAAAATAACTCACCATCGATTGGCCCCGACGGACGACACAAGAAACGCTTCACTCAATACAAACTCGAGTCAGACCTACAAGGTCCTCTTACATCCGACAAGGATATCATAGCTATACAAGAAACCCAAAATTTTGGTTTAGCGCCTCGATAAACTCCGAAGATAGCTCGATTCTTTTAACACAAGTCATATAAACGGCGACTAGTCGCTGACTTTAAACGAAAAGAATCAGGAAGAAATCACTAACAGGCAAAACGAAGCCGATCAGTCATCGCGACAGCCTTAAAGCTGAGAGTAAGCCTAGGTCTTGCCCTAAACCCAGTCTTGCTGGATCTTGACATCTCACAGACATAGTATCGTGATAATGATCCCAAAACATGTCTCTTATCGCTTACACCTAAAACGCTCGCTAAAAAGTAGCATACGGACCAAGCGACAAAAAAGAGTTGGGATAGGAAGTGACTACTGGCATCCTTCCCTCTACACTTGACCAAAGTATAAATCAAAACAAAAGACGAAAACTCGCAAATTTTCATATTCATAAAAGCCGCAAAGACGGCAGGATTCGAAGCCACCAACAGCCAGTCCCAAAACATAAGAATGCAACCTCCAACGGTCGCAGAATAAAACTCTTAAAAAACGGCCACACACGGCCAAAAAATACGATTCACAAAAGAAAGTCAACATTGAAAAATCCGATGCGGAAATCCCAAATGAACTAGCAGGCTGGTCCACTTCCTCATTCACGCCATGAGCGCTCCCACCACCCTCGGCGTTTCATCGCTCGCCTCCATCAGATCCTCGAAACCTCGATAGTTCCCATAGTCTCCGGACTCTTTCTTCTACCGAAGGAACCAAGGACTCAGCATGAGCACACTCGGCCATGAAATCCTTCATATCAGCAATCTCGGAATCGAAGGAGAAATCCGGGTTCTGAGACTTGTTGAGGTTTATGACCGAACCCCGGCACTCGCGGAAATCACCAACAAACTCCTGAGCTTCTTTAAAACATTGAAACTCAGCAGCAAACGATTCCGCCCGTCTCGCCACCTCAGCTGTGACCATCCTTTTTCCTCTCCTTTCCGCCCGAACGAGAGCTCGAGCATGAAGCTCAGCTTGCTTCGCGTTCTGCGCCTTTACCTCTTGTCGGAACCGGAAAAGCTGTCGCTCCGCTTCTGTGGTCTTGAAGTTAGCAATCCTGGATTTGCGGAAACTCGAGTCAAACGCCTCGCTAAACACTCGTAGTCCCTGCATAAACTCAAGATCAGAAAGCATGCTTATATACAGATTCGAACGTAAGGTTAAGAAGTTCGAAGGGCCAAACCTCGTTGACACGTTGGGAGCCCTCGGCAAAAACCCGTTGTTTTTCCTCATCCTCCAGCGACTCGTCAGTAACAAACTCCGGAGGAAGGCAATCAAAGAAGTTGTTGGGGAGTGGAAAATCGCTGGCTCCGCCTTTTTCTATTGGAGCAAAACTAGGGTTTTCTCCCAACGGTGAAGGATCTTCCGAGCCTTCCCCATCCTCGATTTCCTTCCCCTTGCGAGATCTCTGTCTACGCCTCCGAGTAGGAACTTCGATGACCAGTTAGGCATCATACGACGGGACAGGATCTCGGGACCGATAAAATCTTACCTTGTCTCGAATCCGTTCGAGGGTGAAGGACTTCCAGAAAAACGGCATTTGACGAAGAAGATCTCTCTTGACAAAGAGATCACCGTGCAAATGCGCGATAGGGTTGTTCCCTACTAAGCAAAACTTTTTCACTAAAACTCGCACTTCCGAACAGGTGAAATAGACAACAGGGTTTTCATCGTATTACCTCAGTTGAATTTCCATGCTTGCGGAAATAGATGGAGGCAGCTCTCCTCGACAGACTCACCATCTATTTGGACGAAGAAGAAACGCTCCTGCCACGATTTGGGATTCGAAGTAGTCCCCTGAATCACGCCATATCCTTCTTAGGCAGCATGGAGTAGTAACCGCCGCTCCCCGCCGGCCGAAAGTGCCCCAAAGACCTTCAAATCATCGACCAAGATCAATCCCGAAGTTCATAGCTAGCAACCAGTACGCCAAGCCAACTCTCCAAGGCAGGAACGCTAAGCTGGCTGATCGAAAGTTTGAAGCGGTGAAGCGCACGAACAATGGCACCAGGGATCGGGAACGACATACAGCAGTATGTAAAGAAAGCTTCGTAACATGTAAAGAAACCTTGCGGAGGATTCCTTGCAGTCTCGTTGCCAACGGAACTGAATTTGTCTCCTTCAGAACCTGGTAAAAATCTCAATAACCTTGAGATATTTACGAAACCGGCTTCGGCGAAAGGAGCACCAGGCTGCCTCAGAGGTCTCCTCGAACAGGATCTCTGGCAGTGTTGGGGCGAACCTACAAGGGCTCGGTAACACGATTCTTCGCTTCCTCTTCGACCAACTCCTCCTGCTTCACCGCCACATGGCAGGAGAGTCATCCGAGGATGAATGGGAAGAAGAGTTTCTTTGAGGACCTTGAAGACATTGTTCTTAAAGAGAGAAAGGATTCTTGAAAGAGAGAGTAAATTTCTTATGATGAAGTAAGAATGAGATTTCTTACTCCATCCTTATAAAGGAGGTAAAATCACTATTTACCCAGACTTTCGGCAAACGATTACGTCTCTACACCTTCCCATACGACTATACCGCAAGCTAGGATCCGACAGGCACAACGGTTCCTAGCTAGCTGGGGGGCTAACTGTTGGGGTCAAAATCGGTCAATGACGAAATCGTTACCCGAAAGACGTCGAAAGAAAAGCCAAGCGACGATCAAAGCCAAGAAACGGGTCGTCGCTCGATAAAACTCACGGGAAGGCTCGTCCACTCCCATCTGGCGCCAGCGGCGAGGGTCCTGGTGCCCATCCGTGCAATCATCTCATGATCTCGGCCAATGGCGGCATCTTGGTCCCTTGAAACCCATGTCCGAATCGTTCGAGATCTACAATGAGTCTACCGTAAAGCCTTCCCGATTGTTTAAAGAATTCGTCTTTTAACACATCTAAAGCTCGAAGCCCCGTTGCTCACATCCTTGAAGACGGAAAGTCAACAAATCCAAGTCCATCGCAAAATCCCGATACTCGAGGAGTCTTGTTGGATTAGAAACGATTATCTCGAAATCTATGGCTAACGATCTTCCCAAACTCAAAGATTTCCCGAAAACGACTAACGGGGAAAGATCGAAAAACGAAAAACCCACAGACGGCAGGATGGCCTGGTGCCGGCGGCACCTCGCCTGGCGCCGGTGGCACCATCACGCTGGCCGCCTGGCGCCGGCGGCACCTCGCCTGGCGCCGGCGGCACCATCACGCTGGCCGCCTGGCGCCGGCGGCACTCGCCTGGCGCCGGCGGCACCATCACGCTGGCCGCCTGGCGCCGGCGGCACTCGCCTGGCGCCGGCGGCACTCGCCTGGCGCCGGCGGCACTCGCCTGGCGCCGGCGGCACCATCACGCTGGCCGCCTGGCGCCGGCGGCACCATCACGCTGGCCGCCTGGCGCCGGCGGCACCTCGCCTGGCGCCGGCGGCACCATCACGCTGGCCGCCTGGCGCCGGCGGCACTCGCCTGGCGCCGGCGGCACTCGCCTGGCACCGGCGCATCCGGCCACGCTGGCCGCCTGGCGCCGGCGGCACCATCACGCTGGCCGCCTGGCTCCAGGGCACCTCGCCTGGCGCCGGCGGCACGCTGGACGCTGGTTGGCCTGGCTCCAGGGCACCTCGCCTGGCACCGGCGCATCCGGCCACGCTGGCCGCCTGGCGCCGGTCCACGGCCCTCGCCCTGGTCTCGGTCCTATCATGCCCGGTCCGATCCCATCTTAGCTTGTTCGATCAATCTACGCAAGTTTGGTACGATCACGGTTATTCTAGAACACCAATATCTCGACTATACAAAGAATTGGGTTCCTTCGAAACACCAAACCTTCAAAGACCGTTCTTCAAAACCGTGAAAACGCCTAAACGGCCCAACGTGGCCAAAACGGCCCGCTTACGATTTTCCGAAAAAGAAGGATAACTATGACGGTTTATCTTTATCCTCACATAAGAGATAAATGTCAAGTTTCCAGAAGATAAATGTCAAGTTTCCAGAAGATAAATGTCAAGTTTTCCGAAGATAAATGTCAAGTTTCCCGATAAACACGAAGATGGACGAAAATGGAAAAAGCCCGATTCAGCCCACGAGAAGATAGACCGTCTTAAGAGGAGTATATAAGGAGAGCTTTGAGCAAGAAGCAAACCAGATCACAAACTTTTAGAGCACTTAGCACTTAGAGCGATTTAGCATTCTTTTCTGTTTTCACTAGTGAGCTGCGAGTCAACTAGGATAGACTTAGGCGACCAGACTAGCGGACTCCTCGACAGCTCTTACGGCCGATTTCTTTTCTTGTTGTACACGCTCAAACGATAATTCAGAAATAAGATCTCTTTCGCTCAACTTTTACGATTTCTATTTTCGCAACTTTTATCTCTATTGATTGTTTCGTGTGCGGCCCAGCAGATATCCGGGACCTTCAAGGAAGATCGGGTTAACTCGGTTTTCCTCCACAAATCTTTATCGGAAATTGACGGTACGAATTTCGGTTCCCACAGTGCTTCTATTATTTGTTGAGTAGTTGGCCCAGCTTCGACATGAACTCCCAACAACCCCCAGAAAGAAGTCATCTCCTCTGTAACAACACATTGAGGTCTCTCAAGGTCCTCAATGTACTCGCAGTTTAGCCTAGTGAGGTTTTCAAACTCTAACAGTGAAAACCTCACAGGTTCTGGACCAACGAGACTCCAAAGCTCATACTTCTTCTTTATGTCCAGCTGGAAACTGAGCATGAAGTGAACCAGCCTTGAAGCCCATTCAAATTCCAGCTCTCCAAACCTGATGAAAACTCCCAACTGTGACTCCTTCAGCTCTTCATATTCGTCATTATGAAGAGCAGTAAGCAGAGCAGTATGCAGCTTCCAGGTTGGATGATACGAAATGCTATTCTTTGGGAGGGGCTCTTGACCTAATGTATGTATCCTACGTGGCAGTTCTGGGAAATCCATTTTTTCTGCAAAACAATCAAAGACAACAATGTCAAACACACAAACATCCAACACACAAACATCCAGTAAGTCGTCCGTAAAGTCGTCCAGATGGATTACTTTCCAGACGACTTAATTATAAGTCTTCCCAGACCCTAAATTACAACATTTTATAGCAGACCTGAAAATTCGGAGAAGATATAGTCGCCTTCGACACAGCGGCGGTTATGTATAACTTAACGGCGGCGGAGTTCAACGACACGGCTGAGAATGCGCGGCTAGGGTTTCCTCTCAGAACTTAAATAGAGGAAGCGGCTGTGAGAAAGGTGTTGAGAACGACGGTGATAACGTCGCCTTTGAGAGAAACGACGTTTGGGTTTTTTCTGAATTCCGCCAAAAAGTGAGTAAAAAAAAAGACATTATATACGTCCGGTAAATAATCCGGTTAGGTTAAAAGGACATTGTAAATTTCGAGCTTCGGTCCGGTTTGGACGACTTAAATTTAAGTCGTCTAGCTTAATTATTCAACAGACGACTTATAGTTAAGTCGTCTCGACCCTAAACATAACCCCTAAACTTAATTAACTAACTAGACACTTTAAAAAATCAAATTAAACTTAAAAAGTGTTAACTATACACATAAATAAAGACATATAAGTTAAAAAAAAAATTTAAAAATATCCAAGGTTTCCAAAATCTAACCCTAAGAATACATACAATACTACAACATATGTTTTCAAACCCTCAAAACCAAAGAATATCATGATTAACTACTTTCACTCATCTATGTTGAAAACTATTCATTTTTATTATATGTTAATTTACATCATTTAAAACTGTTTATAATTACATGATTTTTATTTTTCACTTGTCCAAATATTTTCTTTTTAATTTATAAATTATTTTAAGCTCAACAAAACCAGACGACTTAGTATAAAGTCGTCTGTCCAGACGACCTTACCTTCTGTTAAGTCGTCCAGAAGTCCAGACGACCTTCTTCTAAGTCGTCCAGGAGTCCAGACGACCTTCTGTTAAGTCGTCCAGGAGTCCAGACGACCTTCTGTTATGTGTCCTATGAACTTTATGTTATGACTTTATGTATTATGTTATGTTATGTTATGCCAAAAAAATGTTATGTTATGTTTGGTATGAAAACGACAAGCATGAAAAATGCTAGGTTATATTAGGTTACTGCACTACCAAACTAACATTTCCTACACTGTTAGTTTGGTAGGAGGATAGGTTACAAAAAATACTACCTCCTATCCTGACCCTGTTACGTTTCCTTATACAAAAGCATAATTGTTTGGATAGTTGACAAAATACTACATCCTATCCTGAGTCAAGTACATCATCATCCACGAACATCAACAGTGGAAAATGTATTTGTTCTCTGTAGAATGTAAATTAGGAAGCTCCTTAGATATCTCCACCGCCATCTTCTCCCTGATCGGCTTTGAGTTCTTATGACACAACAAATCTGGAAGAAATTGAAACCCAAGAGCATGACATTCAATGTACTTGAGAGTGAACACACCACAATCACCACCTCGGCACTGAGGTACTCCAACGGTTGGTCTCTCATATGTGTATGGCTCCAGAGACAACTTGACACGTTCTTCATCTGAGGCAGCGTACTCAGCAAGCAGATAAGGGATCATGTTGACAAAAGGCTCCACTTACACTGGGAGTTCTCGATCTTTGATATGTCCGACAATGCTGTCCCACACGACTATGTGCCTCTTTGGGATCGATATCCACATAGCAACCCAATGGTTGTTTTTGTAGTTGAGTGGCGCATAAATATCATCCACATCAGTCCCCCAAACCTTCCCAGATTTGCAAAATGATGGTAAGTTGCCTCCATAATAATTCCACGCCCCACCAGGAAGTTTTCTTCCTAAACCATTGACATTGGGCTTGCCTGCCTTAAATTCCGGGTACTTGTAGGTCCAATGCTGAGCAAAGTTATGGTCAAGAAAGCACATTCTGTCACTCCTGAAATGCGATGGATTTTTTTGGTACCGTTGCCTCAGTAAATAAATAAAAGCATCCATATGCTGCATATAAAACAAGACAAGTCAGTGATAGAAGACATTACGGACGACTTATAGGACGACTTATCTTTAAGTCGTCTGTTAGGTCATCTATACAGATGACTTATAGGACGACTTATCTTTAAGTCGTCTGTTAGGTCATCTGTGTAGATGACTTATAGGACGACTTATCTTTAAGTCGTCTGTTAGGTCATCTATACAGATGACTTATAGGACGACTTATCTTTTAGTCGTCTTTAAGTTGTCCATTAGCTCTCTAAAGTAAATAGCAGAAAACTTACTCTGTCGTTCAGCCATGCTAAGGAGGTTCAGAGTTTGAAATAGAACCGAGTTGGACATAGACGTGGTTTCTTATCCATAGGTGTTTTGAAATAACTGCACACACATAATGTAGATAAGCAATCATTTTATACCACAAAGCAAGCTATTATGGGATTTCTCTCACTTACGGATCAAGTTTCAACCAGGCTGTGAGCACCTCCAACATCTTCTTGTTAGCAAGGGCAAAAGGATCATAGGCTTGTCCAACCTTTTTGTTTGGAATGATATGTTTGACAGTGCTTTTTCCCTTAAAAGGAGTTTGCTGTGAAGGAGCAAGTTTCCTCTTTCACTCAATCTTTTCATGGACCTCTGCAATCATTTTATCCTTCTTTGTCTGCCTTCTGAGATCACCCTGCCGTATGTCTGAAGCAGTGGGTACTCGTTTGTCCAATACAAGAACGCTAAGTTGACTCGTTGCTGGAGAATCATGCAGCTGTGGAATCGCATACTTCTGTGGAGCTTTCACCTTTGGAGCCTCAAGACGGGTTGACTCGTTCGCTCCATTCACACTTTCACTCTGAAATTTGGATGTACAAGACGGGTTTAAAAATCATTAACCAAATCCATACATACAAATCAAACAAATCAAACAAATCAAACAAATCAAACAAAATCCATACATACATAAAAAAAGAAACAAATCAACAAAGGTTCAACCAAGCACATACAACAAACAAAGCACATCAGTTCTTATTCCTATCACTTTTCCTAGTGACTCTCTTAGTGACTCTCTTAGTGACTCTCTGCTCTGTGATTTTGGGAGAGGTTATGGTACAAACCCCTTGTTCGTGCACAGGTGGTTTCGGCGAGCCAGAAGTTCGGCTTTTGGTGATTCCCACCTTCTTCTCTACAGCTTCCAACCTATCCCCCAGCAACTTAATCTCCTTAAGGCATCTCTCAAAACCATCTCTCATGGCTGTAGCTAAGGCGTTCTTCATTTTTTCAATATCATCTTTAGGTGCCTCTACAGGAGCCTCCTTGCGAGCCTCCTTGAGACCCCCTTTACGAGCTTTTTTCCGAGGCCTTCCACTATCTTCCTTCAAACCACTCAAAGTCTCCGCTGTAATCGCTTCATTCATCTGATTGATTTCCCATCAATCTATGGTCCACTTCCATTTAGGATTCGAATTAAACATAACTTTGATTATGTTATCCGCGGCCGAGTCCTCTGCATCAAACTCCCAACGTGGATACATTTCACCAAAGTCCTTCTCAATAAATTTGATCACGTTAGTCTGCAAAATGCATAAACTTCAGCCCCTAATATTTCGCAGACGACTTAAAATTAAATCATCTGGAAAGTCGTCCATAAAAGACTTCGCAGACGACTTAAATTTAAGTCGTCTGGAAAGTAGTCCAGAAAAACTTCACGAACGAGACGACTTAATTTTAAGTCGTCTGTGAAGCATTTTCTGGACGACTTTGCAGCCGACTTAAATTTAAGTCGTCTGCAAAGTATTAGGGACTGAAGTTTATATACCTGGCTCACGATGGCCTCTTTAAAACATCCGCGTCCTTTGCCACCCTTGTAAGCCAGCAACGGTGGAGTCGGCCTGTTTGGTTGGGGATTCCCAAAATTTGCACCCAATTCTGGCAGGAAGTTGTACACCCACACCTGAAGAACTTGAATAAAGCCATCAACAGTGTATGAATTTGCTTCCAAATTTGGTGCATTCACAGAATCTATCAGCACCTTGAACGCCACTCTCCCCCAGGGATAATTCTCAAATTTTTCTAAATCCATCACTAGCTTTGCAAGACTAGCACATATAGGGGTTGAGAACTTTCTCCCTTCAATGAATCCAGCTAAGATAGCAAGGTATCCGAGCCGTATGCGATCTTCCCGCGACCACTCTTGGCATCTCTTAAATGCTGCTATTATCTGATCAACATTTGGCCCAGCCTCGATATCAACACCCATCTTCTCCCAGAAAGCAGCCATCTCCTTCGTAACCTCACACCTTGGATTTTCGAGGTCCTTCATGTCCGCGCAGTTCAGACCAGTGAGGTGTTCAAACTCTATCAGTGAAAACCTCATCGGTTGTGGACCAACGAGAGACCAGAGCTCATATTTCTTCTCGATCTTAAGCTGGAAACCGAGTATATAATGCACCAGCCTTGAAGCCCAACTAAAATTCAGCTCCTTGAACTTGATGAACACTCCCAACTTCGACTCCTTCAGCTCCTCGTATTCGTCAGCTGTTAGACCTTCACTTAGAGCAGCAAACAACTTCGAGTTATCAGTATGATACAAAATGCTCTTCGTTGCAGTGGGCTCTTCCCCAAACGTATATATCCTCCGCGGGAATTCTGGTAAATCCATTTTTCCTTGCAAAACAATCAAATACAATCAAATACAAGCATCAGAACAAGCAAACTATTCTAAATACAAATACTGCTTGTAAAATATAGTGAGAAGACTACTCAGACGACTTCGAAGACGTCTTCTACGAAGTCTTAAGTCGTCACGACAATACTGGAAGTCATCCAGAAGACTTCTGGATGACTTCCAGTAAGTCTTCTAAGGACTTTTATTACAAGATGGATGGATGAATGACTTACGGTAGGAGAAGATAACGACACCAGCGGTTACAGATCTGCAAATATCGACGAGAAAAGAAGAAGGGAAGAATCAGAGAAGATGGATTTCGCCTTCGTTGTCGCCTAAGGAGAGAAACGGCGCTAGGGTTTCCAAAATTTGTGAAAAAGGGAAAAAATATACTTATATGTCCGGTATATTATTCGGTTAGGCTTAAATTACTTTGTTAAATTTCGAGCTTCGGTCCGGTTTGGACGACTTAAATTTAAGTCGGCTAGCTTAATTATTCAACAGACGACTAATAATTAAGTCGTCTCTACCCTAAACATAACCCCTAAACTTAATTAACTAACTAGACACTTAAAAAATCAAATTAAACTTAAAAAGTGTTAACTATACACAGAAATAAAGGCATATAAGTAAAAAAAAAATTAAAAAATATCCAAGGTCCAAAATCTAACCCTAAGAATACATACAATACTACCACATATGTTTTCAAACCCTCAAAACCAAAGAATATCATGATTAACTACTTTCACTCATCTATGTTGAAAACTATTCATTTTTATTATATGATAATTTACATCATTTAAAACTGTTTCTAATTACATGATTTTTATTTTTCACTTGTCCAAATATTTTTTTTTTAATTTATAAATTATTTTTATGCTCAACAAAACCAGACGACTTAGTATAAAGTCGTCTGTCCAGACGAAGTCGTCTGTCCAGACGACCTTATGTTAAGTCGTCTGTCCAGACGACTTATGTGGGGGTAGAAGCGTAACAAAAATTCGGTTTTTTTGTTTGTTCACAAGGGGTTGGTTGTAATTTCAATAGCCTTTTAGGTTACTTTTGCATTTGATTCAAATTTGGGTTTACTATTGTATTTGAAATTATGTTTTGAGTCACAATTGGCAATTCTCTCTTCAAATCCTATACAAGAACATTTTGACATTTCTTTTTTTTTTTTTGGTAAACATTAAGATTTAACATTTTGTTTTGCCATTAAAAACCTGTAAAATGAGATCAACATTCAAGATTTGCATCAGTTTGAAAAATGATATAATACTATTTGACTTAGCATAGAGTATTTGATATTTAGATTTTACTATTTGGAGAATATTATAAAACTTATTAAAATTGAAAAATTCACAAAGCCGGACAAACATAATACTATAAAAGGATTTGCTCATTGCCATATACGATGTCAATAATGTAAGTTTATTATTTACTTCCTAAATGTATGCATCATTATATTTTTGGTTGAACCAAAACAATTGTACTAATTTCAACAGAATCTAAGCGATTTAAACTTTTGGGTAAAAATCATGCTTTCAGTTTAATTTATCAAATACTATTTAACTATCTACTGAGGATTGGGCAGCGTTTGCTACACATATGGAGGACTTTTTCCGCAGTAAGACTTTCTTTCCTAATTTCAAGATCATACATATTCCAAGGGCACAAAATACAATGGTGAACAAGCTTGCACGAGGTGCAAGGAGATCTCCTTCAGCTATGTTATATGTTGATTCCTTACCTCCGGTTTGGCTTTCGACTCTGGTGGTCTCTTAGTAGAATAGTTTTCTTTGTTGTCAAAAAAAAAATATCTTTCTTATTATTTATACATATAGCTAGCTTAATATTATTAATATATGCCCTAGCCTAAAGTTAAGGAACTAAAAAACAAACATATTATTTAAAAATAATGAATTCAATTTATATCAACACTAAACTTAAGTAACTAATCAATTATATTTATGTATTAAAATATTAAATAATTATATATACCAACTAATTTGTATATATACAACTGCACTTCAGTTCAAATATACTTTAATCCAAATGCAAGAAATATACTCTTCAACACCAAATTGACAAATACATAATAGTATAATTTTTATAGATTAGATTATTAAAGCTATATATATATTAAACTAAATATTAATAGATAGCTACTATTAATCTGTAATGATATGATGGAACATGTTTTTAATATTTTATGAATATATTTTTACGGGTTATTACAACAAACATATAAAATATTGATCAAATATAAAAATAAATGAATAAATCATAAAACACACTTTAATTTAGGCTTGGACGTTTATGTACCCATTGAGATATGGGTTGGGTATTTTGAATTCTATTTTAATTTATATCACATCCTAGGTCTCATCTTGGTAAATTTGTTAGTACATATCGGTTAATCAAATTTTTTGGTTTTTTATTTTATTTTTCGGGTTATCCATTCAGGTTCGGCTAATAACACTTCAGATTCATATATGTTTTGTACTTTTTTTGTTTGGTTCAGTTTAGACTTCAGGTTATGGATTTTTATGCCCAAAACTACTTTAAATAAATAGAAAATGCGATTATATAAAATTTTCACTGAAAAATTATCCCGCGCTTTTTTGTTTTAAAATTTAAACAGCAATCAAAACTATGTTGTTTTGGAGGTTTGGTAGGTTTAAAAACAAAATTGGATGGATTTAAAACCGATCCAAACCATTACACTACGTGTCAGCCATGTCAATTGTCAACACACATAGATAAATAAATAAAAATCAATTTTGGTTTTGATGTAATTGACCGTATATTAATGGACAATTATCCATAATAGCACTTTTGAAGTTTTTGTCTCCAAAATAGCATCAGAAGGAGAAAATCACAGAAATGACATTCAATAATGGACAAAATGTCCCTACTACCCTCATTTAATAATAAAGCTAAGAAAAAAAATTTAGACTTCCTTCTACGATCTCTAATCTCCTGCGACAACGAAATCTCCAGCGACGACAGAGAACAAATCACTCAGAACAACCTCCTTCTCCGGTGAGATTCTCCCATCCCTGGCTGCAATTTACATTGGGAACAAAGACAGTGAAGCTAGGTTCCTCTGTTTGAAGATCTGGTTTGATTCAATGACCCATTATTCTCCTTCCACTCAAATTTCAAACTCTTCTATCGCATCACACCAAAACCCTTCGAACTCGTCGCCAAATGCCCTAACCCTCTGTTCCTCCATCCCAATACCCGTCGCCACCGCCTCTTCTGCACCGCCGAAGACGAAATCCCGCCGTCATCCAAAGAAGAAAACAACGACGATGAAGAAAATGAAGAAGAAGATGAGGACGCAGATGGGACACGGACTACGCAAGCAAGTAGTATTGAAGAAGGGAGGCTGTACGTTGGGAACTTGCCTTACACAATCACTTCTTCTGAGCTCTCCCAACTCTTTAGAGAAGCTGGTAACGTCGTCGATGTTCAGGTTCGTGAGATTGTTCCAAAAGTTTTGAACTTTATTGCAAGACTGACAGAAGCAGAGGGTTTGGATTCGTAACCATGGGAACCGTTGAAGAAGCTAAAGAAGCGATTCTGATGTTCAACAGCTCTGTAGAGTTTCCATCTTTTAAACGTCTTCTTCCCTTTTTGATAATATAACGTTTTCTTTCTCATCTCTTGTTCGTTTGTATGTAGCAAATCGGTGGTCGGACGGTGAAACTGAACTTCCCGGAGGTGCCTAGAGGCGGAGAGAGAGAAGTGATGAGGACAATCCTTGTTCAGGATAGCTATCCTAAAATGGAACTTAATATTCCAAAAAAAAACATAATAAAAATCTATAAGAAAATTCATTGGCTATAGAAATCACCAAATAGAATTAGTTGTCTACAAATCAGAGAACACATATCAAACCGAGAACATTAAAATAGGATAGTTTGAAGCATTTTCAATAATTTTATCAAGAAAGTGTAAAATGTGGTATCATTATAAAACACATATGTTATATAGTATATCTTTTGGCACTTTGAGGATGGGTTTCGAAAAAAATAAAATGAGTGTGTTTACTTGCATAAGTCTGTTTTCGAAGAGAATCAAAAGCGTGTAAGGAATGTTAGACAATCTTTGTTGAGGATGGCTATCCTAATTTGGAATTTAATCTTTCTTTCTTATGATTTTTTTGAAGTAGGTCAATCTTGTTAAGGCATGTGAGTATGATTTTGGAGAACAGAGTGACATGTTCAAAGCCCCTGTAAAACAATATAACCAACAGCTTTTAATTCAGTTAAAAAAAACATGAGACGTTCGGATTCAGTGGGGAATCGAACGCGGGGGCAAGTGGCTTTCAGGTTTAGTAAAAGTAGTTGTTTAGCCGTTAGGCCGAGGAGAATCATATGTTTTAATCAAACACATAAATTTATTTAAACCTAAATTATATATTATAAAGTTGGAAATTATTTGACGATATCTTGATGGGCTTCCAGAAATAATATATTAGTGTGTTCCTATCTAGAAAATTTTATACTAGACATGAAAAGATATTCAAAAATAAGGATTTCAAATTGTGATGTAGAATTTTTAGAAGAAAAAAAAAGGAAATAATTTACATCACATAGATTTATTTAAATCTAAATTATATATTATAAAGTTGGAAATCATTTAACAATTTTTGGATGAGCTTCCAGAAATAATAGATTAGTGTATTCATATTTAGAAAAGTTTAAACTAGTCATGAATGATATCAAAAACTAAGGATTTCAAATTGTGATGTAGAATTTTGAGAAAAAAAAAGGAAAAAAAAAAACTTAAAGCTCCCACTAGTCAAATCTGGAAACTCTAGGACAGGAAATTATAGTGGGTGGCCACTAGACCAAGGGTGTTATAACTGTTTATTTATGTAAGTAAAACAATATAACCAACAGCTTTTTATTCAATTAAAAAACATGTGACGTTTGGATTCAGTGGGGAATCGAACGCGGGGGGTAAGTGACTTTCAGGTTTAGGAAAAGTAGT
This sequence comes from Brassica carinata, assembly GCA_016771965.1. Taxonomy (NCBI): domain Eukaryota; kingdom Viridiplantae; phylum Streptophyta; class Magnoliopsida; order Brassicales; family Brassicaceae; genus Brassica; species Brassica carinata. Next base: position 28,355,524 of record CM028690.1, read on the forward strand.
GGTTTAGCCGTTAGGCTCAGGAGAATCATATGTTTTAATCAAACACATAAATTTATTTAAATCTAAATTATATATTATAAAGTTGGAAAGAATTTGGCGATATCTGGATGGGCTTCCAGAAATAATATATAAGTGTGTTCCTATAGCAAAGTTTAAACTAGACATGAAATGATATTAAAAAATAAAGATTTCAAATTGTGATGTAGAACTTTTAGAAAGAAGGGAAACAATTTACATTTCCCACTAGTTTTAAATATTTAAGGCAATCTTAAGGCAATCGTTGTTCAGGATGGCATATCCTAAATTAGAACAAAGTCTTCCAAGACCAGCAAAACAAAAAGTCAAATGCAACATAATACGTAAAACTTTATAATTACTAGGCTAAAAAAAATTTGTAATTTTCACTAGCAGCGTGTGGTAAAGCATCGAACAACCGTTGGTGAAATCCCTATATAAATATGAGATAAGTTTTGAATAACATTCAAGTAAGAAGTGAAGTTATATCTATAAGAAGTGAAGTTAAGACACATGTCAGAGACGGGTTCGAGGTTAAACTTGTGTCGGTTGTTATAAACATACATACGCGATAAAGCCGTGTTGAGAAGTAAAATTCAAGGCAGAACTGCAAATCTTTGATTGAGATCACAAACTTAGATGAATACAAACTCTCTTTTGTGCACAGATTGTTAGATGAACACAAACTATGAATCAGAGACATTATCTTTCAAAACAATTCAATAAAACGTGTAAGGAAATCCTAAGGAAATATTTTTTTCTGGAAGGCTATCCAAAATAGAACAAACCTTCCAAAACAATTCAAAACGCATACTAGGAAATCTTAAAACAATCTTTGTTCTTGATGGCTATCCAAAATTTGAAAGAAGTCTTACAAAACAATTCAAAAATGTATGAGTAGTTTGCTAGTTAAAGCTAGCTGAATCAGTAATAACATGCAAAACTCAAATTTTTTTGGAAGGTTTAATAAATAAAATTATAATGGAAAATTTTGAAAAAAAAAATTAGGACAAAAGTTACATCTCCCACAAGTTGAACCCGAAAACTCTAGGAAAGGAGAATATAGTGTGCGACCACTAGGCCAAGTGTATTATATCTAAATTAGTAAATGATGCAGTCATGTTCTTATCCGCATAAAACTTCCACTAGAAAGTTTATTTTGAACTCCATTCTCCACAATCACAAATAATCTCAACCATCTGTCAAAAACCTGTTAAAAAAAGATCAAAACCAAATCTCAAAGAAATCAACCAACTATGCATCAGAGACATTATCTTACAAAACAATTCAATAAAACGTGTAAGGAAATCCTAAGGAAATATTTTTTTTTCTGGATGGCTATCCTAAGAGATAAGATAAAGTTTTAAGAATTTAGCCTCTTCATTGCACAAACCACATACAAAAGAAAAACAGACCTGCAACATCCACGAACACGTCACGTTTGTATCCGTTATGTCTATCCCTGCAGAACAAGAACACCAAGATTCCAGAGAGGAAGACAGTAACTCCGGCAACAACTCCTGCAATAATGCCAGTTTTTGGCTTGCTTGAATCACCTATTCACCACAGACAAGACGCCTTCAGCAGAAATAAATTAAAAAACTTTAATACTTTTGAATCTGTTTGAAGTAAAGAAGATATGGTTCAAGCGATGGCGCACAGTAACGTAGCTACCTGAACGGGCAACCTCAGATACACAAGGGTGAGGTTGACCAACACCACAATTCAAGTTGTTTCCTGTGAAACTAAAGTTGATAAAACCATATCAGATCACTGCTAAAGAAAAACAGATTCAACTTAAAGTAGTGGAACGTACTTGTATTTTGGGATCTGAAATAGAGTTTGAGGAATATGGCCATTGAGATTATTGGAATCAACAAGACTGTAAAAAATAGTTTCAAATTGATTAAGAAAAGAGAAACTTCCAAAAAGGAAGGGGATCACAGATAGAGAGAGCAGTAACTTACAGATTTATCAGGTTTCGAAGACCAGTGAGTGACACAGGAATAGTCCCGTTAAGTTGTTTCCTACTCAAAGTCCTGCTTGGCCAAATACAACAGTTAATAAAGACGCATGCTCGCTCTCTAATAGAACATGTGCAGCATTGGGAGGGACCAAGTGTGTTTCTTGAGATTACCAAGAGTGGATGGTATAAAACAACCTAGCTCATTGTCCTCCAAATCCAAACTAGTCAAAGCTAGTTAGAGAAGTGACAAAGTTTTTATCATCGCAAATGACTTGGGACCAAGTGCAAGAATTCACTTGATTCTGGTTTCAGTCACTAAGCTGATTAGGCAATGCTCGTAAGGACATCCTCAACGCAAATAACGCGTCCCCTGAAATGGAAAACGCAAAAAAGTCAATTACTCCAAGATCTCTCAATGAGAGTAGATAAGTAAAAAGAAAATGGGCATCACCTTGAGCATCTAGTGAGTACGAAGAACAGGATCATTAACAGACAGTCCAGCTGTTTCCTCGTAAACTGATATCACAGAAGGCCACACAAAACGTTCTAAATCCAGATGCAAGTCTTTGACAAGTAAAGAAGCAGAGAGAGAGAATGAACACAAACCTTGAATCGTGGCGGAATCTCCTTCAAGACGAATGATCTCTCCAATCAAATTATCATGTCCAACACGCACTAACTCATAAATAGCAGCACCAGCCATACCATCGGCAACAACGACGGGACCTGAAACCTGCATCGCAAAAACTTATACATAACCAATCTGATCACCAAAAAAAACTGATCCTAACAGAGAAATGTCAAACCACTAAGAAATGACTCTCCCAAGGTATGCTGAAACTGGAAGCTCTGGTGAGAAGATTCGTGGAGCTCCTTCGTGGTGGAATTGGCTGTATGTTTGCTTAACTCCAGTCACCTAAGACAAGCAAAACCATTGATCAAATTTAGTAAATGTTGTAGTTTATCCAATTCTTTGTGAGTTTATAAACATGATCAAGACAATTTGTATAATCTCAGAAAAAGTTAGAGAACATTTCATTTGGGAAGGTATTTCAAAAGACTTCTGCTTATTATTTTCCTTTAAATCGTATTGATTGTTGTTATGCCTTTTACACAGCTATACTGGTACGGTAAATGAGCCCATATCTCTCTCTTTTTAAACGAATCAAACGGAGCATGGTTTTAGTATTGATTGTTTGTGATTGTGAAACTTTGTGGGTTTTTTTTTTATTTTAGGAAGAGTTTTTTAAGTTTCAGGATAGCTTTCTAGAAAATCTGATACTAACAAATTTGAAAAAAGAATTGGCTTGGTTTGCAGGACAGTAACAGGATAACAGGATGCGAGCTTCAGTACCTCATATGACTGTTTGGTACTGTTTGTAGCTGAATAGAAACACCACCTACAAAAAATCTCGTGACCATCTACAAAATTTGGTAAGAAATTTTGAACACCCAATGACACATATAAATTTTGGTAAGATTGTTCATTGTTTTACTTGTTTGGCTTACGCATGTTGATATCTTTGGTAGGCTCGTGAATTTGCTTATAACCTTGCTAATCTATTGCTTGTGCTTGTGCTTGTGCTTGTGCTTGTGAAACTGTGTAGTGTTTTAAAATTTCAGGAAGGATTTATGTAGTTTCAGGAAAGCTTTCCAGAAAATTCGATAACAAATTTGATTATTTTTTTTTGCTTGGTGTCTTCTTGTTTGGCTTAGGCATGTTATATCTTTGGTAGGCTCGTGAATTTTCTAATAACATTGTTAGTCTCTTGCTTGTGCTTGTGCTTGTGAAACTGTGTAGTGTTTTTAAAATTTCAGGAAGAATTTGTGTAGTTTCAGAAAAGCTTTCCAGAAAATTTGATGATAAAAAATTTGTATTTTTTTTTGTTTGTGTCTTCTTGTTTGGATTACGCCTGTTGATATCTTTCGTAGCCTCTTGAATTTGCTTATGACATTGTTAGTCCCTTACTTGTGCTTGTGAAGCTGTGTAGTGTTTTTTAAATTTCAGGAAGGATTTATGTAGTTTCAGGAAGGATTTATGTAGTTTCAGGAAAGCTTTCCAGAAAATTCGATGTTAACAAATTTGATTTTTTTTTTTCGCTTGGTGTCTTCTTGTTTGGCTTAGGCATGTTAAATATTTGGAAGGCTCGTGAATTTGCTTATGACATTTTTAGTCTCTTGCTTGTGCTTGTGCTTGTGCTTGTGCTTGTGAAGCTGTAGTGTTTTAAAATTTCAGGAATGATTTGTGTAGTTTCGAAAAGCTTTCGAGAAAATTCGATGATAACAAATTTGTATTTTTTTGGTTTGTGTCTTCTTGTTTGGATTACGGATGTTGATATATTTGGTAGCCTCTTGAATTTTCTTATGACATTGTTAGTCCCTTACTTGTGCTTGTGAAGCTGTGTAGTGTTTTAAAATTCCGTGAAGGATTTATGTAGTTTCAGAAGGATTTATGTAGTTTCGGAAAGCTTTCGAAAATTCGATGTTAACAAATTTGATTTTTTTTTTTCGCTTGGTGTCTTCTTGTTTGGCTTAGGCATGTTAAATATTTGGAAGGCTCGTGAATTTGCTTATGACATTTTTAGTCTCTTGCTTGTGCTTGTGCTTTTGCTTGTGATTGTGAAACTGTGTAGTGTTTTTAAAATTTCAGGAATGATTTGTGTAGTTTCAGGAAAGCTTTCCAGAAAATTCGATGATAACAAATTTGTATTTTTTTTTTGGTTTGTGTCTTCTTGTTTGGATTACGGATGTTGATATATTTGGTAGCCTCTTGAATTTTCTTATGACATTGTTAGTCCCTTACTTGTGCTTGTGAAGCTGTGTAGTGTTTTTAAAATTCCAGGAAGGATTTATGTAGTTTCAAGAAAGCTTTCCAGAAAATTTGATGTTAACAAATTTGAATTTTTTTTCTTGGCGTCTTCTTTTTTGGCTTAGGCATGTTATATCTTTGGTAGGCACATGAATTTGCTCATGAAATTGTTAATCTCTTGCTTGTGCTTGTGAAACTGTGTAGTATTTTTAAAATTTCGGGAAGGATTTGTGTAGTTTCAGGAAAGCTTTCCAGATATTCGATTATAACAAATTTGAATTTTTTGGTTTGTGTCTTCTTGTTTGGATTACCTGTTGATATCTTTCAGAGCCTCTTGAATTTGCTTATGACATTGTTAGTCCCTTACTTGTGCTTGTGAAGCTGTGTAGTGTTTTTTAAATTTCAGGAAGGATTTATGTAGTTTCAGGAAGGATTTATGTAGTTTCAGGAAAGCTTTCCAGAAAATTCGATGTTAACAAATTTGATTTTTTTTTTTCGCTTGGTGTCTTCTTGTTTGGCTTAGGCATGTTAAATATTTGGAAGGCTCGTGAATTTGCTTATGACATTTTTAGTCTCTTGCTTGTGCTTGTGCTTTTGCTTGTGATTGTGAAACTGTGTAGTGTTTTTAAAATTTCAGGAATGATTTGTGTAGTTTCAGGAAAGCTTTCCAGAAAATTCGATGATAACAAATTTGTATTTTTTTTTTGGTTTGTGTCTTCTTGTTTGGATTACGGATGTTGATATATTTGGTAGCCTCTTGAATTTTCTTATGACATTGTTAGTCCCTTACTTGTGCTTGTGAAGCTGTGTAGTGTTTTTAAAATTCCAGAAGGATTTATGTAGTTTCAAGAAAGCTTTCAGAAAATTCGATGATAACAAATTTGTATTTTTTTTGGTTTGTGTCTTCTTGTTTGGATTACGGATGTTGATATATTTGGTAGCCTCTTGAATTTTCTTATGACATTGTTAGTCCCTTACTTGTGCTTGTGAAGCTGTGTAGTGTTTTTAAAATTCCAGGAAGGATTTATGTAGTTTCAAGAAAGCTTTCCAGAAAATTTGATGTTAACAAATTTGAATTTTTTTTCTTGGCGTCTTCTTTTTTGGCTTAGGCATGTTATATCTTTGGTAGGCACATGAATTTGCTCATGAAATTGTTAATCTCTTGCTTGTGCTTGTGAAACTGTGTAGTATTTTTAAAATTTCGGGAAGGATTTGTGTAGTTTCAGGAAAGCTTTCCAGATATTCGATTATAACAAATTTGAATTTTTTTTTTGGTTTGTGTCTTCTTGTTTGGATTACGCCTGTTGATATCTTTGGTAGTCTCTTGAATTTGCTTATGACATTTCTAGACAATTGCTTGTGCCTGTAAAACTATGTGGTTTTTTTTTTTCAGGAAGGATTTGTATAGTTTCAGGAAAGCTTTCTAGAAGATTTGGTGTTAACAAATTTTGAAGTATTTATTACTTAGTTACGCAGGATAGTAACACGATGGGAGTTCTATTACCTCTCAGACTAACAGTACCTGAGCTGAAGTATCATATTGTTTAGAGTCAAGGCAAAATAGTTGGAGATTTATGTTGATTAAATTGAAAATTTTCAAATTTCTAAATGTAACAAGAAAGCATTGTACATATTCTTGATGACTTTACAAAACCGAAAAATAAAAAACAAAATATTATAGACGTTGGAAATCATTTGGTAATATTTGGATGGATTTCCAGAATAATATATTAGTGTATTTCTATCAAGCAAGGTTTAAACTAAAAACATGAAATGAGATTAAAAAAAAAATAAGGACTTGATTTTTCATGTTTGGTAAGTTTCAAATGGTGATGTAGAATTCTGAAAAACAAAAATAAGGAAAAATTTTACATCTCCCACCAGTCGAACCTGAGAACTCAAAGAAAGAGAATCATATTGTGCGGCCACTAAGCCAATGGTTTAGTACATGATCAGGAAATGTATCCTGAATAGTCTGAAAAGAAGAAAATCATACAAACGCAAACAAAAAATAGAAATGATGTACCTGTTTTTCTCTCTGCACAGTAGAACCAAAAACTGGAATACCATTCAAAGGAGCATGAGAAGCAAAATGTATCAGTTCTTGAATTTCCTGAACAGGTATAGATGGCTAAACTCTGCAGGTATAGATGGCTAAACTCTTTAGGCAGATGAGGTATTCACCTTAATATCACCAGCTTCTCTCATGGTTGGTGAAAATCCAATATGGACAGGACTAAAATCCGGAATAACATTTAGAGGAATTGTAGAAACACCTTCATAAATAAAAGTCTCCAAAAGTCAAGTTTTTTTTGGAAGGTTTAATACATATATAGGAAACATATCCTGAATATTCAAAGAAAGAATAAAATCATACAAACACAAAAAAAGACTTAAAAACGATGTTCTTGTTCAGAATGGCTATCCTGAATTGGAATTTAATCTTCCAAAACAACATAGTCAAAACAACATGCACGATAAGTGCAGAAGAACTGATGGGAAGAAGTGGAGATGCAGCAAATATGTGTTGTCTGGTCAGAAGTATTGTGATAAGCACATGCATAGAGGTAGTATTAAGAAGAAGCATCCAGTGGAAACTACTCACTCACATGAGAATGTTGGTTTTATCCGGGTAACTGTGAGACCAGATGTTACATATGTGCCTTAAAAAGATGGAGATGGCCAGAAGTTCCCTGTTTCAGGTTTGGAAGCTCAACTGTCCCGAATTTCAGTTGAAAAGAACACTAACAGTTGCAGCACCGACACCACAGTCACTGACATAGCTTTAAGGGGTGAAGAAGACAATGAGGAGGTCTTGCAATTGTGTTCTTCAGGTGTTTAAAAGCATAGAAAATTTGTTGTGGTTCTAAAGTTTCGAGTTTCTATCTATGGATCCTTCTTAATATGATGTTTAGAAGTAAGAAGATGACAAACACAGGAAATAAAGACACAAAATTTCATTTAGATTATAATATATTGTGCTGAACTGAGACAACATACATCAAGGAAATGTGCATTCTCTGAACTTCTAAGACTTTCTTCCATAACGTTAGATCACACATAATAAGCCACTTCTAAGCATTAAATAGGCACACACCTTTAGGATCTGCATTCTTGACGATCCAATGGTGTTGCATGATCTTGGTAAGAGAGAGTCTTTTTGAAGGATCCTTAACAAGAAGCTTCAGAGAATTACAAAGCAATATACATTAATGCTCCATAATTAGTCCAGCAAGAGAGTCCTTATGGGTAATGCTTTAGCTTAAGGTCTACGTGAATGATTAGATTCTTAGCTTCTGCTGAGACATTTGGCGTTGCAGGAAAACTCAGGTCAATCTTAACAATTCTGCATATACAATCATTATATATAGAACAACTTCATCAGGAACTGAGGTTTTCAAGTTTAAACAAAAGTCTAGTCTTGGCTTTTACCTCTGGAATGTATCTTTCTGACTCTCAGCTTTAAAAGGAGGGTTGCCATAGAGAAACTCGTAACACAGTATCCCTAAAGTTCAGTTATCTACAGCATGATCGTGATCTTTGTTCTCAACCATCTCAGGAGCTAAGTAATCTAAAGTCCTACACATTGTCTTCCTCTTGTTACACGACTGCACTAACCACCCAAAATCAGCAATTTTCAACCTTCTGTGCAGTGTAATATCACAAAATCAATGATAAAGCTCCACACTCTACAATACAAACACTACAACTAACCAACCAACCATACATACCTCATGATCTAGCAATAGGTTTTCAGGTTTAATATCTCTGTGAATCACAGTCTTTCCGTGACAATAAGCCAGTGCCTGACTCAGACTTGAAATGTACTGAACAATAATAACCAAAGTTAAGGCCATGGATTCAAGGCGAATAAGGTAACATTGAGGAGACTCACAGTGGCGGCTTGTTTCTCAGTGAGATGACCGTTCTCTTTGAGGAGACCATAGAGCTTACCACCATGAGCGTACTCGAGGATCAAGAAGATCCTGTCGTCGTCGTCGAACCAACCGTAGAGACGGAGGATGTTGGGGTGCCTTAGGCTCGTTTGGATCTCCATCTCTCGCCTTAGCTGGTGATGGAGTTTGTACTTCTCGATCTGTTCCTTGAATATCACTTTCAACGCCACCACGAAGTGACTCTAAATCACACACACAGTTGAGATTCCAAAATTAGGTTGAAGCTCAAAATCATCAGATAGTTCTAACCTAAACGATAGAGGATTCAAATGTAATCGATTTGAGTGGAGGTGAAGGAGGCAGTATACCTTGGCTTCGCGAGCGAAGTAGACTCTACCGAATTTGCCTTTGCCTAACTGTCTCCCGATCTCGAAATCTGCGAGTGACCATGGCTTAGAGAGAGAGAGAGAGAGAGAGAGAGAGAGAGAGAGAGAGAGAGAGAGAGAGAGAGAGAGAGAGAGAGAGAGAGAGAGAGAGAGAGAGAGAGAGAGAGAGAGCGAGAGAGAGAGAGAGAGAGAGAGAGAGAGAGAGAGAGAGAGAGAGAGAGAGAGAGAGAGAGAGAGAGAGAGAGAGAGAGAGAGAGAGAGAGAGAGAGAGAGGGCCATAGGAGTAAATGATCCCCTTTAGTGAAACCTATTTCTGTGATTTTTGGGTTTGAATGCTAGTTTGGGAACAAAAACTTGGTTTGATATGAAAAAACAGGGATCAATAAGTCTAGAAATTTGGCTTTTCCCGCACATCATATGCCCACACACATTATTATCTCATATCGTCTCTTACGGTCGAATGATCATTGCATTTCCCTCTAATATGGACCACAAATATGAAATTATGTATTCCTCCACATCCAAAACTGAAGAAGAATACCGTTTGTGGTTAAAAGGTGCTCAATTTTTTTTATAAAACGTTGAATTGCTGGGAAGTTTCTCGGAACATCGTCTGAGTTTATCAAAAGATTTACGAAAGTTGACCACGAGTTTCAGGAAAACAAATATACTTACTTCTAATACTGAAAGTTTGCGACGTTCTATTCTGTTTCTACTCGTCTCCCATTGCGAGTTCAAGGGCGCAATCATCTCTTTCCTGCAGTCATCGATACAAACTCTTAAAATCTCAAATGCCAAAAGGCTAATAGCCTTCTAAATCAATTTTAAGTCTTGATAATAATAAGCTTTGATCTCTTTGACAACATGGATTCCATAATTTAGTAAACGGCCACCAATTATAATACACAACTCCCTGAGTCTCTTAACAGTCTATCTATCAATACATTTCAACATTAGTCTTTTTAGTCGGTTGTTTGTTATGTTTAAGTACGGAGTAACATACTACCTAAGTTTCTTAACGGGTTGCATTCTATGGATTGAGATAGATATACTTCATCATTAGTATTCCTACTCGTTACTTAGATTTAGAAGATTTGTAACAAGAAAAGTGGACCAAGGTTAAATTTTGTTTTCGCTCAGAGAACTTACAATTGGTCCACGAGCAAAGTATCTTCCAAATTGCAGCCAGTAAACCTGTGTGTTCCAATAAGATTTAGAACTGTGTCACTATAATGAAATGAGAGAAGGCAGGTATTGTTACCTCGTCCTCATCTTGTGTTTCTACTTCAAGATCAGATGTAGGGAAACCCACATAAAGAAGTGCATATCCCTGCATTTAAAAGCCTCAGAACTTCAAATTCAAGATAAAGATCTACGAACCAAAATCACTATGCTTTTAGTAAAGGAATTGATGTTCCACCTAAACTACGTTGTACATTCTCTAAAGCGATGAGAATCACTGGTAAAAGCTTCGCATTGTTCTCGCGGACTCAACACACAACAGTGTTGATTTCTCCAATCACCATCACAATTTCTAACCTCCCTAAAGAGATATTACCTAAGACTTGATTTCTGCTGATATTCCTGACGCTTGTGGCTGCCTCAGCTCTCCAGATTTAACACGTACAACACAACTAGTACAGCAACCTGTCAACATAACAAGGGACATTCAATGACTCTAAAACTCAAACTGTAGTAGTGAAGATACATAACACATCACAAGACCATATTCTTCACGCATGTGGCTCTAACATAGTCATTAAACATACACACAGACACACTCACACACTATAGGACTTAGTGAACAGGGGGTGAAGAGAAGAGTACCATGCCTGCAAGCAAAGGGAACAGTAATGTTCTGAGATTCAGCTGAGTGCAATATGTACTGATCCTGCATTTAGAATACATTCTCATCTTTCAACAATACATTCATTTTCATCATCATAATCTCTAACGATGGTGATGAACTGAGCCGAGCATCAGCAAATAACAGCAGAATCAAAGATACATACGGATCGAAAAACAAGGAAAAAGACTCCACCTCTGGAACCTCGAACTCGTGACTACGCCTCTTTGTCGATCGTGTACAGTGACCTTGTGCGTAGGCACAGCTAACGATCCTCTATCTTCTGGACTAGAAATTTCTACAAGAATTCAAAACTCACACGTCGTAACTTGTCGACAGATGCTCAGAGTATACCGGCGACTGGTCGGAGAAGTTTGCCACTAAAGTGGAGTACGAAATATACATGGGAGAACCAGAGCCATCTTTTTGGTGATTTTTTATTCTTTTTGCGGCTTTTGCGTCGTCGAGAGGTTGAAGATAAAGTGAAAGAGCAACCATTCACTAGTAAAAAACAGGGCCACAGCCACGAAAATGCCACGAATTTCGTGGCAAAAACATAAAATCTACGATACACCTACGATATGCTACGAAAACGAAAACGTGGCACTTTACTGGCAAAACGTAGCAAAGATTGCTACGAAATTGCTATGCATATATTCGTGGCAAGGAATTGCTACGTTTTGCTACGTTTTAATCGTGGGTATATATTCGTGGCAAGGCATTGCTACGTTTTGCTACGTTTTAATCGTGGGTATCGACATATATTATTATTTTATCTTAATCGGCCAGAAAAAAACAAAAAAAAAACACGATTGCCACGAACAGAATCGTCGCAAAACCGTGGCTAGTCCACCGAAAAAAATGCCATCAATCCAATCCTGCACATAAGGCAGTGATAAATACAAAAAATTGAAGCCACGAAAATGTTTCGTGTGTAATTTCATGGCAAGTTTTCTCAGTGCAATCACATCCGTCTGATTGGGCGCAGAAAAGATTCTAAAAAGTGCCACGAAAAAAATCGTAGCAAAACCGTAACAATATTCGTGGCTTTTCGTAGCAAAAAGTGTAGCAAATTTCGTGGCAAATCGAGGCAGAAACGTGGGAAGGTTTGTTCTATATAAGCAAGCAAACACCCGAGAGTTCTATCACTTGCAACAACAATCAAAACGTGATATCAAACCATTTTTCCCAAAAAAAAAAAATCAATGTCCTATTAGTTTCAAAATCGAGAGTGGATGGATCGACACATTGATCCAGTTGATAATAATGTTTCGAGAGAGTTTAGCGAAGGTGTTGAAGTTTTTATCGCCTATGCCTCGAGTCAAAATTCTTTCAAGGAGCGAAAAACCATGTTATGTCCTTGTGTGACTTGTGGAAACCGAAAGCAACGTGATGTAAGAACCGTATCTCGTCATCTTTACCGAGTCGGCTTCAAAAGTAATTATTATGTATGGTCAATTCATGGAGAAACTTACTATGACGTTGGAGAATCATCAACAGGAGGTCAATTTATGGGAGATGAAGCAAGATATGCAGACGGGCCATATGAAGAGAACGTTCCTGGAGTAGACTTTGGGTCAAAAGAAATACCAGAGAATTTGATGGAAGAACCCAATGAAGAGCAATATGAAGAAAGGGTGTTTGAAGAGCAATCTGAAGAAAGGGTGTTTGAAGCTTTCGAAGTCACTAATCAACCACTATATGATGGATGTGTTGAAGGTATTTCTCAACTTTACTTGGCATCTCGTTTAATGAAAGTAAAAACTGATCATAATTTGGCGGAGTCATGTATGGATGAGATATCACAAACTTTTGAAGATGTTTTGCCACAACAAAATATAGCTCCTGAGTCATATTATGAGATGAAGAAGTTAACGAAGTCGCTTGGTCTCCCTGTTGTGAAGATCGATATTTGTGAGCATAATTGCATGTTATTTTGGAAAGAATACCGCGAGCTGTTGGCGTGTCGGTTTTGTGGAAAAGATAGATATCATCAGAAGAACCATGGAAAGGGGAAAAGGCGTCCAAAACAGAGAATGTTCTATTTTCCTATTACGGAGAGGTTGAAGCGTCTTTACCAACAAGAGGCTACTGCATCACAAATGCGATGGCACGCAGAACATGAGTCGCCAGAAGGAGAAATGCACCACCCTTCTGATGCAGCAGCGTGGAAGCATTTTAACAAGGTATATCCTGATTTCGCTGCGGAAAGTCGAAATGTTTATCTAGGATTAGCAACAGAGGGATTTAATCCAGTGGGTATGAGCGGTGAATCCCACTCGGTTTGGCCCGTCATCGTAACCTCGTATAACCTACCTCCTGGTATGTGTATGAAAAAAGAATATTTCTTTTTATCACTACTAGTTCCTGGGCCAAGGCATCCAAAGAAGAGCATTGATATCTATCTGCAGCCGCTAATTGAAGAACTAAAAAGTTTGTGGAGCTATGGAGTTGAATAGAGATGGCAATTGGGCTCTCCCGTCCCGTCCCGTCCCGTCCCGGACCGCTGCGGGTTCGGCTTCTGGCGGTACATGGCGGGCCTGTCCCGCGCGGGATGCGGTACTCAAACTAGCTGCCCAATCCCGTACCGCAAAATATACAGGCCTTCGCGGGTCATCCCGCGGGACATCGGATATTGCATTTCCAGCTTCTACCTGCACAAACAAACATAAACAAGAATTACATACAGCCTGAACATGATCGCCAATACTCGTACCAGATCTCAAAACAAATGTTTTATCACATGATTGTTTTATTATATCAGATATTACATGATCGTTTCAGCTTATACATTTTATTAGTTCTAATACTTGTTGCTGAACATATCATGCCCTAGGGATTAAAAACGACCAGACTTTTTGTTACTGTCCAGAGTGGTAAAGCCGTAAGTTTGTTTCACATAATTCGACTGGAAAACAGTTTCTTTCATGCTGTCTTTAACCAAAACACATATGTAATAAAGCAAAACACAAAACACCAAATCATAGCATAGTCTCTTTAGCAAAAAAAACAAATCATAGCATAGTCACTACAAAGAAATAAAGCAAAGAAAACACCTCGTCCAACTGAAACAAATCCAAGAAACTTAAACATGAAATCTCAACTTGTAATAAAACCAAACACCAAATCAAAGAACATATCAAACTTCTGCATCATCATTTTCGGCATTGGCAATGGAGTCAAAAGATGGTAATGTCTCCTCTTCAATTTTAGGATCAATTTCATCATCTGTCAATTTCAAAAATTACAGTTAATTAGTATTAAAGATAATGCAACTAAAAAAAATTTATAATGTGAGTAATTTACCATTTTCATAAGCCTCATATCCCTTGATCCAGTTCCTAGTACATATCAGAGCTTGCACATTTTGAGGGAGTAGACGGCTCCTATATTTGTTAAGAACTCGCGACCCAATACTAAATGAGGACTCTGAAGCCACTGTTGTGATAGGAATGCTAAGCAGGTCACAAGCCATTGCAGCCAAATCACCATAACGATGAGTGTTAGTTTTCCAGAATTGGAGAATGTCCAAGCTCTCTAAACTATCAATGTCCAGAGGAGGTTCATCAAGATAAGCTTCTAGAGCTGTCTTTCCAGTAGCAGCACCGTTGACTTTGCGAAATGCAAAAAATGCCTATGAAGTTTATGAAAAAAAAATAAGCCACGATTTGTTTCTTAAAAAAATACAGAAAGTTGAAAATTTTAAAAAGACTCACATGGTAGTTCCCAAACAGTCCCTTTGGTCCTGCAGAATTGACATTTTGTGGAACCGTCTCACGTGGCTCTGTAGAAGGTGAGTTAGCCTTGGATTTTTTGTCGTAAGACTCGAACAGAATGCTCAGCTTCTGGCGCAATTTCTTTATCTTTGCATCACGTGTACTCATGTCAACCTTCCCTAAGCAACACTCGACAATTGAAAGCTGGAAACGTGGATCAAAGACTGCTGCCATCGCAAAAAGACAACTAACTTCATCCCAATACTTATCAAACTTCTCTTTCATTGGTGGCACCATTTTTCTGACAATCTCATCCTCGCTGTACTCATTTATTTGAAGCCATTCATGGATCGACCAAACCTGATAGAAATACAAGTTCGATGTGGGGTAATTAGAACCTGACATCAGTGATGTGATCTCTGCGAAAGGGCACAGAAATTGGCATATCTTGTCAGCTCGTGTCCATTCCTCAGCTGTAGGCGCCACTTTATAACCTCTCCTATCAAATGTCTCCAACTTAACAAATACTTTACGGTACCTGATGGCTCTTTCAAGCATATAGTACGTCGAGTTCCATCTCGTCGACACATCCAATATCAGACCCGCTTTGTCAGTTATACCTGCAGCATCCACGCATTTTTCAAACAATTCTTCACGCGTTTCCGATGCTAGCACATACTTAATACTCTCTCTTATTTTGTGCAAAGCGCCTCCAATAACCTTCAAACCATCTTGCACTATCAGGTTAAGTATGTGAGCTGCACATCTGACATGGAAAAACTCGCCTCCACACAACAAATCATCAGTCAGATTCATCTGTGATTTCACAATATCTTGCATCGAGTCATTACTTGTAGCATTATCTAATGTAATAGAGAACACCTTTTTATCGACACCCCACTCTTTCAGTGTATCAAGGAGGTGAATCGCAACATTCATACCAGTATGTGGTGGTGGTAGAGCACTGAACGACAGGATCTTGCTGTTCAACTTCCAGTTCCGATCAATGTAATGTGCTGTCAGACACATGTAACCTTCACGTTTCACTGACGTCCACAAGTCAGACGTGAAGGAGACTCGTCCAGGAAGACTCGCTAATTCCTGTTTCAGTGTATCTCCTCGCTTTCATACAATCGATACACATCTGATTTTGCCGTGTTTCGACAGATGAATTGGACATCAACATTCAAATACTTCCATGTCTCTCTCACTCTTTCATACTCCACGTAAGAGTATGGTAGATCATGCTGGACAATTGTCTTAGCTACCAGCTGCCTAAACACAGTATGATCATACTTGCGAGAGACTACTCTTCCCTCAGTATTGAGTTGTTGCTGCATTCCTCCACTCCTTGGATACATTTTACATCTCAGCCGATGCCTTCTCAACCCACTTGTTCCATGCGAGTGAGAATACCAAGCATACTCATTCTTGCAATGATTGCATACAGCTTTCAAATCTCCATTGGGTTTTTCAATCACCTTGAAATCAGTCCACACGTCTGATCTTTGCCTCTTCTCCATCTCTTGCAAATCGATTTCAGCCTCGTCCAACTCATCTTCTTCCAATTCCTCACCAAAATCCGGTATGTCCTCTTGGATCTTCTTCTTCTTCTGCGACTGACTAGAGGACCCCTGGATTTTTCGCGCCTGCCTAGACAAGCCCTGAGTCGATGCCCTTCTCCTCCCTCCACGGATCACAGATTTCAAAGGGACATTCTTCTGACTACAAGCCCGTGCGGACGAGCCACTACCACCATCTAGAGTGGATTGCAACATGGGCTTCCGTGTGGCTGTTCCATATGTGGTTTTCCTGCGAGGCTTGGTCGTTGGGGGAGTGATTTGAACATCAGAATCATCTCCTGAATCGACAAGACTGATGTGCTTTCTTTTGGTTGCTTGCTTCTTTCCATCAGCAACACCATCAGCTCTGAGATCAGCAATCTCTTCTTCTGCAGCAAGTCTGGCTAAGAGTTGTTGAGTCCCCAAGTCACAGGTATCTGGTGGCGAGTAGTCAGTATCGAAGGTGAACTGATCTTCTGAGTTTTCTCTGGATGCCATGGTCTCTCACTTCTCTCACGTTTTGGTAGGGTTTTTTGGTGTGTCGATAATTCTAACTTACGGCTCCGATAAATTGCCGTAGGGTTTTTAAAATATTAACTAATTTTATAAAAAAATTTGTAGTTTAAATTTTAAACTTGCAATGCCAAAAAAATAAATTAAAACTTGCTATCTATTCACAAACGACATGCATCAAACAACAGATCAAGGCAAGACAGCGAATTCTATCAATTCTTAGTAGTTCTAAGCAAGACAGCGAGTTCTCCTATCAGTATGGCCAGTTCTAAGAAAGACATCGAGTTCTAAGCAAGGCAGTGAGTTCTCCTATCAATACAGCGAGCTCTAAGCAAGACAGCCAGTTCTCCTAACTATATACAGAGTTCTCCTATCCATACTACGAGTTGTCCTATCAATTCCTACTTGTTCTACACAAGACATATTTGAGCATGTCGTCCTGCCAAGTTTATGGGACCATATAAATCAATTTGCCGTAAGATATTGCTGATTAAGGTTAATATTCTATTTTACTTACCATGACGTCAGAGAAGACAGTGGGTTGAATGTAGTAACCCTTGGAACCAAGACGGTCACCTCCAGCTTGTAAGGTGGCTCCACTATCAACTCCATGTCTGATGTACTTCAAAATTTTCTCGAATTGCTCTGAGTCCACCTGTTTTGTTTTTACAAACAGTTAGGAATTTCGAAAAGCTCTTTTGTATTTCACTGATAGTATGTTTACGGTTTCATCAAGTAAAGATTCTCTACCTGGGGGCCTTGCTCAATGCCTGACTTGAAGGGATCTCCAACAGCACGGTTGATTGCACGAGCTTTAGCTTTCTATACAAACTCATCATACACGCGTTCATGTACAAATGTACGCGAGCCAGCACAGCAGCATTGTCCCTGCAAGTTAGCCAGAAGAGTTTATTACCAGGAAGGTATTGATTTTTAACAAGTACAGATGTTTGTCTGAGTAAATTTAGTTACCTGGTTAAAGAACAAAGCGAAATGAGCAAGCTCAACGGCCTGATCCACATCAGCATCTTCACATACAATGAAAGGTGACTTGCCTCCAAGCTCAAGAGTCACTGCCTTGAGATTACTTTTCGAAGCCAACTCAAGAATAACCTTTCCAACATCAGTAGACCCGGTGAAAGCAACCTGTATAGTACAGAGGATTTATCTTAGATTCTATATCAATGTCCATTGAATGTTTTAAGCCATTGAATGTTTTCATATCATCGTGACTACAGATTCTCTGCCAAAAATATATATGAGGAGAAAGACAAAGATGTTTTCAAGGTGTTTGTGTTTTAAACCTTATCAATGTCCATATGACTAGCTATGGCTGCACCAGCTGTAGGACCAAATCCAGAAACTATATTTACAACTCCTTCAGGAAGTCCAGCCTGTCAGAAACATCAGATACTTGAGCACAGACATAACAGATAAATGACAAATGTAAGCAAAAACAAAGAGTACATGGTTGGTTACCTCGTGAAGTAGTCTTCCAACAAGAAGAGCAGAGAGAGGAGTTTGCTCAGCCGTCTTGAGGACAACGGTGTTACCGCAAGCTAAAGCTGGTCCAAGTTTCCACGAGAGCATGATAAGAGGGAAGTTCCACGGGATGATCTGTCCAGAGACTCCTATGGGCTCGTGGAGTGTCTGCACATGGTGTGAACCGTCTCCTGGAACCGTCATTCCATGGATCTTGTCTGCCCAACCTGAGAAACTCATCGAAGAAAAACAACAAAACAAAATCCTTTTAAGAGATCAAGAAAAACCATACAACAATATAGATTAGTAATTTTATCTTTGGTTTTTCACTCTCACCAGACACAATTAAAGAAGTCTTGTCTTAACTTCAAACAGGAGTAGAAGATGAACCAGACGTCCCCATGTCCACCATCTCTCCATCACCTCACCACAGAACATTGTTAAAAGACTTGACTCCTTCAACAAACTCACACAGAACCTGTGACAAATCAAAGATCAATCAATTCCATGTGATACACTAGATTGATCAAAACAAGCTCAAGAAGCTATCATAATTTCAAACAATAGATGTACGATCCCTAAAAAAACTCAAAAATGAAAAGACTTTAAGCTACTTGGAGCTCAGATAACTGAAACTCGCAAACTTAAACAGCCATGTATATGTTCAAAAAAAAATTAACTGAAGCTTACAAGTTGTACATGCATGTCGGATTTGTTATAAAAAAAAATAACTGAAGCTTTTGAGACATCAAAGAACAAGAATCGACTTTGTTGGACCTTTCTCTGTTTAGCTTCTCTGCTGCAGATCGAGACTATGTGGTGAGCAGAAGCACCGGCGGACAACAAACGGCAGTCGTCGGAGCTCCATTTCTTCCTGCGGTGGACTACATCTACAAGCTTTCTCTCGGTCTCTTTTTGTTTTTTTTTCAGGTGAAGAGGCGAAATGGAAAATGATAGAGAGATGGAAAGCGGGATCTAGGGCAACCCGCGGATCTCTGTGGGATTTCCCGCTTCAGGCCCGGTACCAAACAAACCCAGCCCGCAAGGCCCGATATTTTGCGGGTTACCAATATCTCGGCCCAAACCCGCCCCACACCAAGCCCTTACAAGCCCAGGCCCGTGGTCCAGTACATCAATTGACATCTCTAGAGTTGAAGCATATGATGTCTCGAAGAAGCAAAATTTTACGATGGGAACCGCACTAATGTGGAAAATTAATGACTTTCCCACTTACGGCATGATGTCTGGATGGATGACTCATGGCCGTTTAGCTTTTCCATTTTGTCTTGATGATACAAAGTCTTTTTGGTTGCAACATGGAAGGAAGCATAGCTGGTTTGACTGCCATAGAATGTTCTTGCCTAATGAGCATCCTTACAGAAGAAATGTCCAAGCTTTTCGAAAGGGGCAGACAGTAACTGATGATCCTCCACCATGGTTGACGGGAGAAGAAATTCTCTGCGAAAGAATCAACAACATCGAAGGACTGAAGAAAACTGTCGATTGTGGAGGAAATGGACACGAGAAACCTGCGAGCACGATAAACGGCTACGGCAAAGACCACAATTGGGTGAAGAAGAGTATCTTTTGGGAGTTGCCGTATTGGGAAAACCTTCTTCTTCGCCACAACCTGGACTTCATGCACGTTGAGAAAAATTTCTTTGGTAATCTTATCAACACGGTGCTTAATGTTCCTGGGAAGACAAAAGATAATGCAAAGTCGAGGATGGATCAACCTGACTTGTGCAGACGGTCTGAGTTACATATGAAGGATGATGGAACGATGCCAGTCCCGATATTCCGATTGTCGAAGGAGGAAAAAAAAGAATTTCTGCGATGGTTGAAAAATGATATAAAATTTCCAGATGGGTGATGTGATCCTGACAAGCAGTGGAACTGAAGAGATGGGACAGCTTGAACCAGAGCTTAAGGAAGTTGCAGAAAGAACCAAAGAACAGCTCAATCCTGAGGAAACAAATGACAAGGACCTAGAAGTGCCAAGCGGTCCAATGACTAGATCAAAGCAAGCAAGATTTCAACAAGCCTTTCATCAACTCCTACACACTATCCAGGGCAGTCTAGAGTGTGTTTATCCAACCACACTGGTTGTGATTCAAGCCACCTAGATCTTTCATCAAGAGAGGTGTTGTGACTTGCACTCTTTTCCTTGGTTTGGTTTTGTCCCAATGGGTTTTCCAAACAAGGTTTTTAATGAGGCTTGGACACAGCATTTATACGAAAGCCTCTTGATGAAACTAAGCCAAACTAGGCCCATTTCTATCTTCAATTTCGTCCAGGAAGCAAGGAAGGAGCCTATTTTCAAATTCAAAACTTGGTCTTTGTTTATGTTTTCATGGGAGCCTTAGTTTTAATTGTTTTGTGTGTTTCCAAGAAGCTGTGCATGTACAGTCTTCTACTCTATATATTATGGACGAAAATCCCTCAATAAAATCATCAAACTCTTTTCTTTTCAAAGCATTCTCTGAATCTTGTTTGATCAAAGCTTGTCTAGTGTACTTTGGATTTTCGATCCTTACATTGCAGGCAAATCTGATAGTCTGAGAGTTAATTCCGCAAGCTCTTAGAAGTATCACTCAACCCACTGCTTATTTGCACCATCACAACCATTGGAGAGCTTCAGGGACGTGATCATCTCAACCAGGATCACAACAAGTTGAACAAGTATCACTCAATCAATAACTTGTCATTCTTGCTGAATTCTTCCTTGTGCTCCTTCACCATGGTACCTGAGACAGGAAAAACAAAACCCAGTAACTAGTTCTAATGGAAACAGACAATCAGAAATAAATACAACACAGATTCATTGTAGGTTGATACTCAGAAACAGATCACTGCAAAACGAAAAATTTCTGATCAAGGATGTGAAGAGACTAAACACAGAAATAAGATAAAAGAACCCTAATTCTTTTTTTTCTGCAATTTCGTGAATCTAGTCAGGTTATTTAGCAATTTCAACACTTGTTCTAGGTAGATTTGACCCTAATAAGCACGTTTCTAACAAGATCTAGACTTTAGAACAGATCTGATAACGAATCTAAAAGTCTACAATTTGCGAACTGGAAAACACATGTGCTCAACTTGTTGTGATCCTGGTTGAGATGATCACGTCCCTGAAGCTCTCCAATGGTTGTGATGGTGCAAATAAGCAGTGGGTTGAGTGATACTTCCAAGAGCTTGCGGAATTAACTCTCGACTATCAGATTTGCTCGCAATGTAAGGATCGAAAATCCAAAGTACACTAGACAAGCTTTGATCAAACAAGATTCAGAGAATGCTTTGAAAAGAAAAGAGTTTGATGATTTTATTGAGGGATTTTCGTCCATAATATATAGAGAAGAAGACTGTACATGCACAGCTTCTTGGAAACACACAAAACAATTAAAACTAAGGCTCCCTTGAAAACATAAACAAAGACCAAGTTTTGAATTTGAAAATAGGCTCCTTCCTTGCTTTCTGGACGAAATTGAAGATAGAAATGGGCCTAGTTTGGCTTAGTTTCATCAAGAGGCTTTTGTATAAGTGCTGTGTCCAAGCCTCATTAAAAACCTTGTTTGGAAAACCCATTGGGACAAAACCAAACCAAGGAAAAGAGTGCAAGTCACAACACCTCTCTTGATGAAAGATCTAGGTGTCTTGAATCACAACCAGTGTGGTTGGATAAACACACTCTAGACTGCCCTGGATAGTGTGTAGGAGTTGATGAAAGGCTTGTTGAAATCTTGCTTGCTTTGATCTAGTCATTGGACCGCTTGGCACTTCTAGGTCCTTGTCATTTGTTTCCTCAGGATTGAGCTGTTCTTTGGTTCTTTCTGCAACTTCCTTAAGCTCTGGTTCAAGCTGTCCCATCTCTTCAGTTCCACTGCTTGTCAGGATCACATCATCCTCTCCCACTTGAGAAGGATTTGACCTCAAATCCGTTTCACCTGCATTATAAAGAACTAAATCAGTAACATTGAAGCTTAAAATCAGATTACGCTTACCTTGCAATCCTCTTTGATAGGCATTGTTGCTGACTGGTTCGGATATGTAGAAGGCATTGATCCATTTGGTTCCTGATTCATTCCTCAGACCTGATACATTGAAACGAAGCAAGTTAGCACATGAAAAGTTATCAAAGAGTAAGAGTCTTATCCCAAATTTGTTTTTGCTCATTTTTTTCATGGATGCTGCATCTGGAGGTTCTTCTTTTATGAGGATGAAGCAAGTGACGTCTTGATTTCTCTCCTGGTTCAAATCAGGTGGCTTGAACTGCTTGTCTTCCTCATGCTTGTTCTTTCTTCTTGTATGCTTCTAAGCTCTCTTATTATCTTCACATGACTCTTTTGACAAAAACAAGTGCATCATATCTGTGTAATCAATAAAAGAACTCTTGAAAACATAACCACTTACCTTAGCATGCTCACCTGGTCGCCATAGATAGGTTTGAGATGTTCTAGACGCAGAAAAATTCAAACAAAGCAAGGACAGGATCACCCGATTTGTAGAACCCATAACTCTTTCACCTGAGACGCTTTGGACATGGTTCCAATTCGACGTGAGACCCTGATGAGTTAACTTTCCATTGCAGTTGAGTTTGTGGCTTAATTCCCTTTGGCTGCTGAGATATGATCCTCGGACTGCTCCTATGTCAAAGCTGGCGGCTAGACAGCTTTCAAGGTTTGCTTGTTGTGACTTCAACTTAGCCAAGGACTCATCATTGCTAGTTTGATCATTATATCCCTTCCTTTCACCTGTAACTTTCTCAGCTTGTTTTGGACAAGTCAAGTGAGTTATCATGTCAAAGAAAGTATTGTAGACCAGAATGTCTCCAAAGCACAAAACAGTATGATTCCTCCATCTATTATGCATATCAAAGAAAATATTGCAGACCCAAATGTCATCAAGAATCAAGTTCACACATTCAGAATCAGTGATCTTTAGTTTCAATTGTGCAGCAGGTTTATCAAAGAAAGTGTTATACAATAGAATATCATCAAAGAACAATCCTATACGTTTAGAATCAATTTCAGCACACAAACAATCAATCTCAAACTCGGAGATATTTGCAGACTTCTCAATTTCAAACCTAGTATCAAAATGTTGCAATTTTTGTTCATGCAGCTTCCTAGGTTCTTTAAAGACATAAGCAGAAGCAAAAGAATTATCAATGTTCACTTCATGCACATGGAAGCTCATAACAAAACTTCTTTCTTCAGATCTAGCAAATGAATCACAAGGTTTAAAACAGAAATCAGAGTGTTTCAAATCAAGCTCTAAAACCTTTTCATAGTGACTAAAACTTTTGCTATGTTTCAGAAAATGATCAAGACTCAAATCATGACCAGAAATGTGGTTATTATCAGTTTGAAAACGTTTTTGATCAATGAGAATTTCTGGTTTAATTTCTTTAAAAGATTTAAACATGTTATCAAAAACAAAATTTGAAACACAAAAGTCTTTTCTTTTTCCAAGACCAAAACGTTTTATGTCTTCAGTACTCACTTTAACAAACATTTCAGGCACAGAAGCAACCATATTAAACCCCTTACAGTGCTTTTGCAGGTCATAAGACAAGGTTTCAGGAATAGTTTCAGACTGCAGGCTGTTCTGCTGTTCCAAGTCTTCTCTTTGTGTTAATTGCTCTGGTTCTTTTTCTGCTGAGTCTTCTTTTGCAACCTGTGACACTGAAACAAGGCTACTCGGTTGCACCGGTTTAAGACAAATTAGTTCATCAAAAGAATTATTGAAATTAAATTCAGACTGAGATAAGAAAAGAGAACACTCTTGTTCTGTCTCAGACTTCTCCTTTGCCTTAGATGTTTCAGTTTGGACTTCTTGAATTGATGCAGCTAAGTCTGATTGTGCAGCTGAGTCTGGTTCTGCAACTTTGACATCTGAGACAGTAGTAACTGGTTCTTGATGCTGTGCTTCAATGGATGGACGTGCTGTGTTGGTCCTTTTGAGCTGGTTCCTCACATTCTGCATCACTTGTAACAACTGCTTTTTATCCTCCTCACTGAACCAAGAATGTTTATCATCCATAGAAGGCTTATGTACTGTTTTCTCCTTTCTGAAACAAGTTGGTGTCTTGCTGGTTGAAGCAACTCCAGTGGATGGACGTGGTTTCTTACTGTCATGTGGTTTCTGAATTGAGATTGAAGGATAGAACTTTGTCTCAAATGGTTGGTTTCGATCTGTGCTCCACTTGTATCTTTCAAACCTTCTTTGTTGTGAAGTTTCTTTGATATCAACATCATGCTTCTGGTTTCTTTCAAACTGATCATACCCTCTTTGCTTGTATTCATCTCTGGATGATCTACTTTCCTCAGCTGCTGTATGTCTTGTCTGAGTTTTCCAAACTTATCGTTGAAGACTTGACTCATTCTGGCCGTGAACTCTTCAATCAATAACTTGTCATTCTTGCTGAATTCTTCCTTGTGCTCCTTCACCATGGTACCTGAGACAGGAAAAACAAAACCCAGTAACTAGTTCTAATGGAAACAGACAATCAGAAATAAATACAACACAGATTCATTGTAGGTTGATACCGAAACAGATCAACGCAAAACGAAAAATTTCTGATCAAGGATGTGAAGAGACTAAACACAGAAATAAGATAAAAGAACCCTAATTCTTTTTTTTCTGCAATTTCGTGAATCTAGTCAGGTTATTTAGCAATTTCAACACTTGTTCTAGGTAGGTTTGACCCTAATAAGCACGTTTCTAACAAGATCTAGACTTTAGAACAGATCTGATAACAGAATACGAAAAGTCTACAATTTGCAGAACTGGAAAAACACAAGTGCTCAACTTGTTGTGATCCTGGTTGAGATGATCACGTCCCTGAAGCTCTCCAATGGTTGTGATGGTGCAAATAAGCAGTGGGTTGAGTGATACTTCTAAGAGCTTGCGGAATTAACTCTCAGACTATCAGATTTTCCTGCAATGTAAGGATCGAAAATCCAAAGTACACTAGACAAGCTTTGATCAAACAAGATTCAGAGAATGCTTTGAAAAGAAAAGAGTTTGATGATTTTATTGAGGGATTTTCGTCCATAATATATAGAGAAGAAGACTGTACATGCACAGCTTCTTGGAAACACACAAAACAATTAAAACTAAGGCTCCCTTGAAAACATAAACAAAGACCAAGTTTTGAAATTGAAAATAGGCTCCTTCCTTGCTTCCTGGACGAAATTGAAGATAGAAATGGGCCTAGTTTGGCTTAGTTTCATCAAGAGGCTCTTGTATAAGTGTTGTGTCCAAGCCTCATTAAAAACCTTGTTTGGAAAACCCATTGGGACAAAACCAAACCAAGGAAAAGAGTGCAAGTCACAACACCTCTCTTGATGAAAGATCTAGGTGGCTTGAATCACAACCAGTGTGGTTGGATAAACACACTCTAGACTGCCCTGGATAGTGTGTAGGAGTTGATGAAAGGCTTGTTGAAATCTTGCTTGCTTTGATCTAGTCATTGGACCGCTTGGCACTTCTAGGTCCTTGTCATTTGTTTCCTCAGGATTGAGCTGTTCTTTGGTTCTTTCTGCAACTTCCTTAAGCTCTGGTTCAAGCTGTCCCATCTCTTCAGTTCCACTGCTTGTCAGGATCACATCAATGGGTACGCTTCAAAGTTTAGTAGGTGTATAGACGAGACGAATAGCAAGATTTCAGGGCTGAAAAGTCATGATTGTCACGTCATTATGCAGCGACTTC
The DNA here is from genome assembly GCA_016771965.1 of Brassica carinata. Classification (NCBI taxonomy): domain Eukaryota; kingdom Viridiplantae; phylum Streptophyta; class Magnoliopsida; order Brassicales; family Brassicaceae; genus Brassica; species Brassica carinata. Next base: position 28,381,428 of record CM028690.1, read on the forward strand.
TCCCATTTGCGTTTAAGGAATTACTTCCCAAAAGTGTTCACATTGCCATTTCAGGTACATAATCTTAATAATTAGTTTGATATGTGTTATTATTGACTAACTCCTATTATTTTTTGTAGAGATTGCACTCTTCTTTCGTGATATCTGTGCGAAGATACTTAAGCATGAAGATGTTGCCATTTTGAAAGAAAACATTGCGGTGAAGCTTTGCAATTTGGAGAAGATTTTTCTGCCGTCTTTCTTCGATGTTATGGAACATCTTGTCGTACATTTAGCAGACGAAGCTGCTTTAGGTGGTCCCGTGCAATATAGATGGATGTATCCTTTCGAGCGATACATGTACCATCTAAAAAAGAAAGTTAAAAATAAGGTACAAATTGGATGTTCCATCGTTTCACAATATGTGAATGAGGAAATATCTACCGCTTCTGCTAACTTCTTTGGTAATCCACAAGTGGTACCTGAGGTTCCACTTCCCGGAGAAGTTCAGTTTACATATCAATATCCAGATGTGCCTAACTTGTTTTATCACGAAGGTCGGGTTAGTGGAAAATCTGAAGAGAAATGGCTAACCGATGATGACTACACCGTCCTCCAGACTTTTCTGATGCTCAATTGTGATACATTCGAACCCTATGAAAGGTACTTCGATTATTTTTTTTTTGTTATTGTTTCAGGATATCTGAAGTTATAATCTCCTTAAAAAATCCACAGGATGTTCAAGGAGTTTATGATGGAGAGAAACCCATATATGTCTAGTAATGACCTACAAATACTGAAAGACCAACAATTTGCCGAATGGGTGAAAAACTATGTGATTTTTTGATATTATTTGATTTATAATTTGAATGAAACTTATCAATTAAAGATATAAATTTAATTAACAGGTTGTGCAAGCGAGTAACACATATGAGTTTCCGATGTGGATGTTGGATTTTGTACAAGGTCCGCAACGTAAGTATAAATCTTGGCCGATTTACCATTCACGTGGCTACTGCTACCACACACATAGGCATGGCCAAGATAAGAAAACCCAATATTACGGCGTCCAAGTTCGTGGAACCACAGATACTGACTATTACGGTTTGATCGAGGAGATAATGATGGTTGAGTATTTTGGTTCTGTTGGACTGAAGGCCATGGTTTTTAAATGTAAGTGGTTTGATACAACTGAAGGTCGGGGAATTCGAAAACATAAATCAGGAATTGTTGATGTGTCTCCGTGCTAGCAGTATGAGGAATATGATCCATTTTATCTTATCTGGTAATTGTGATCAAGTTTGTTTTATTCCTTATCCGCGGGTACGACATACATCAGCCAACGATTGGTGGGCATGTACAAAAGTTATGCCTAGAGGGGTTCGAGAAATGTCTGAGGATGCTCCTGTTGCGTTACAAGATGATACACACAACCAAGTTGTTGCACAGAGCGGGATGTTGCGCATTGAGGCGTATGTTGTCGAAGATGATTCAGATTATGAATCCACACCAGTTGTTCCTCCTAATGACGAATACGTTTCAGAAGATGAATTAGACCATGCTTGTACTGATTCGGATTCGGAATCTGATTCAAGTTCTTAGTAAGTTTGTCGTTTATGAAGTTTTTTTAAATTGTAATATAAATAAGCAATCACTTAGTAATTTGTAGTTTATGAATTTTTAAAAATTTGTAAAATAAATAAGTAGTTTATGAAGTTTTTAAATTTATGAAGTTTTTAAATTTGGAATATATAATAAATTTATAGTTTATGAAGTTTAAAATTTGGAAATATAAAATAACTAGATTTCTTAGTTTTAAAATGTTAATATATTTAAGTTTTTTTTAGTTTCTTATATTCTTAAATTCTAATTAATAGTTTTGACATTTCATCTAAACTCCCATCGTCGCCCCCGCTCTACCGGATTACAGCTCCCAGGTTAGTGAGCCCCTCGTCTCTCTCTCTATTCCTCTTCCATCTAGGGTTCATTGGGTTTTGATTTAGACTTCCTAGGGTTTCGGTCTAGGTTTTTTTTTCGAGTTTCGATTTATGTCTTTAGTTAGGGTTTACATATAAACTGTGGTTTTTTTCAGTTTCGATTTGCATGTTTATCTAGGGTTTACATCTAAAAGTGTGGGTTTTGATTTCAAGTTTTGTTTTCGGTTTTGTCTCCATTTCAAGTTTAAATTTCAAAGGTTGAAAGTTTGTTTTTTTTTTGTTTGTCTGTCTACAGATATGCGGCAAGGGATACCTCAATTGACCTTATCGGAGCCTTCTGCCAGGGCCCCATCTTCAAATCCTCCTGGAGTTGTACCTCCTGGAACTGTACCTCCTGGAGTTGTACCTCATGGAGCTGTTCCTCCTGGACCTGTACCTCATGCTTCTGTCGGTTCTTCAAGTGCAGTGCCTGTGGCTCCTGCCCCTTATGTCAGGAGAAGAGAAGATGCTCTTCTACGTGCGCCATCCAGGCGTAACCAGCCACACCTCCATCCTGACAAGCTCAATGGAGCATTGTGGTAAGTTGAACTTAAAATGTGATTGGAAATTTGATGAACCGTGTATAAGTAGATTAAGTGTAGAGTTTAATATATGATTTTTGTTTGATGTTTGTCATTGTCTTGTCTCAGGTTTGGTATTGATCCTGAAGTCCATGCTTTTATCCGAGCAACATGGCAGGGAAACTACTGTGGGTCGTGGGCATCCTGGAACTTCGTTCCACCTGAGAAGAAGGATCAGTGGTGGCATGTGTTCATTGTAAGTGCTTCTTTACCTCTCCTTTTTCCTTTCTCAACTATAAGTAACGATCAGTGTTTAACTCTAATGACTTATGTTCTTTTGTAGCAACACTACTACTGGGATGACCAATTCCACTGCTGCTTCAAATGCAAAGCGCTATCTTCTCAACCAAGAATACATCAAGGTCATCTCTTCTCTCATCCTCATTTAATTTATTTCAGCTTACTGGTTTAATACTTGGTTATTCAACTGTGATTGGAAATGCTTGTGATTGTCTAATTTAATTATTGGAAATGCTTGTTACTGTCTTAGTTAGTATATGGTGCTTGTGATTGGAATTTCTTGTGACTATCTTAATTAGTAATGGTGCTTGTGATTGGAAATGCTAGCTTATGATTATTTTTTCTTTCTTTTTGCAGAGAGGAAAGACAAATAAGGGTACAGTCTACGGCCTTGGCAGTGTTCAGTACAAGAACAGCAGTGCTTCTGTGCCAATTCCTGTCTCACTGAAGCGCAACCTTGACGTGGATATGCGCATGTCTGGCTTCGAGACCTCCATTACTGAAGTCAAGGAAGACATTGCTGGAGTCAAGGAAGATTTCAGTGCTTTGAAGACAGAGATCAATGCTTTCAAGACTGAAGTCACGGGGGGGGGGGGATGTCAGCAAGCCAAGCAACTCTCAACATGATTCTGCAAACTCTCCAATCTCAAGCTTCCACTCCTGCCTCAACTGCACAACCATTTCAGCCTCAAGCTCAGTCACAACCTCAAGGTCAGCCCCAAGCTCCAGTTCAATCTCAAGCTCAGTCTACGGCTCCACCACCACATCTCACGACCAGTAACCAATCTAACTTAGATAGGTGGTGCCAGGAACTTGGTATGTAAGGTTTGGTCAGTTCATGTATTAAGCTACAATATTTTGTGTACTTTGTTTCCAGTTCATGAATCTTTCATGAATCTTTTGAATGCTGCAACTTTTATGTAATATATTTCGGTTTCAATGATATTTTGGTTTTTTATTCACATATTGCATTTTATATATATTTCAAATTTGTTTTTTATAACTATTTTTTTTAACTGTTTTAAACTAGCCACAAAATTTGTTATTTATAATTATTATTTTTTAATTGTTTTAAACTAGCCACGAAAATCTTCTTGGCCAAAATGTAGCATATGTCACGAAAGAAATTATAGCAAAACCATGCCTGTTGCTACATTACCTTTCGTAACAAACCGTAGCAAATTACTTAAATCGTAGCAAAGTTTGCCACGAAAATTTTCGTAGCAAAACATGGCACTTTGCTACGATTTTTATCTGGCGTTCTTTTGCTACGCCAGATATCGTCACGTTTTCGTTTAAGTAGCATTTCGTGGTTTCTGCTCCGTATAGCCACGAAATCTCGGTCATACCCACGAAAATTCACGTGGCTGTGGCCCTGTTTTTTACTAGTGATTCGCTGCAAATACATAAACCGGAAGTGGGGTTTGGTTTGTATTTTCGGTTTGTTTAAATTCTATCCTCTCGTAGGTTTAGGCTTGGATGATTAGTTAAACCAATGGTTATTTCCGGTTTATAAATTAGATGATTAGTTAAACCAAATGATTTACGACCAAAGTTTTGGCCGGTTGAAATCAAAGGTATGAACCGGGTAAAAGACCGCGTGAGTAGTTCAATATGTAAGCCATGAAGCATCTGTACGTGGCAGCTAATCAGAAGGCTGGGAATCAACCAAGACACGTGGTGAGTTAATGATACGTGGCACATACATAACTCATCTTGGACCGACGAGGCTATCATGCATTTCATTTATATTAAACACACTAGCCATTTTGTAGTAATGAAAAACAAACAAGAAGTTTACCAGAAAAAACAAACAAGAACCCTTTTATACAAATACAAAAATGCAATCGGCAAAACAGAAGCTAAGCGATTTGGCTAGTACAGCCAAAAAGAAGATGGTGATATGTCGAGCAAAAGCTGAAGAGAAGGTTCCAATCAAAGCTATAATCAATGATTTATATTAACATATCATATGCCTAATTATTATTTGTTTGTTTAATTCAGGCGGAGAAGGCAAGGGCACGGACTAGAGAGGAGAAAAAGATAGCACACGAGCGTAGAAAGGCGAAGGAAGCAGAGGCTAAGCTGGATATGCATGTGGCCAAAGAAGCTCATGCCCAAGAGAAGCTTATGGCTAAGCAATCTCATTACCACGTTTCTCAAAGTCATGTGCCTCATCACGCGCCTGTGACGACTCCCCAACCACTCGTGGGACATGGTTACGGGCATAACCATCCTGCGGCTTATCCTCCCACGGCGACGGGGCATCACCATCATCATCACTATGGAAACGTTTAGTGACTTTCTTTTAAAGTTGAATAAGTAATTAGGTGTTAAAGATGATAATCTTTGTAAACGTTTATTGACATATATTTTGAGAACGTCCGGGATAATTACAAGAGGATTGACGTCAATCTTACTTTTGTTTTTTTGTTTATGTATTAAATCAAAAGTCTAAATGGAGTAAGGGTGGCCACCATGATATCTATAAATTTTGTGTTTAATTTTTGTAAAATTTCAGTGATGCCCGTTCATATTTTATACTTTTGCTAGTAATTTTTATTTTTGCCTCGGATAAAAGCAATTTCTAGATCCGCCAACTGAGGGCAGTATAAGCGATTGACCATGTGAGACCTGTATTCTTTTGTGTTACAAGAACATTAATAACTTCATGAAGATAATACATGACAGACACTTACAGAGACGTGTTAGACAAAGAGTATTGCAGTCCTGCTTAGAAACTTTGCAACGGTAGCCCTAACGCCATCATTCATTTTATAAATGAAATATCGTCATCTGCTCAGAATCTCAATAACTGATTTATCCTGATGCATCTGATTTATCTTGCTAAAGCAAATTTTGTTGAACATTAAGGGCATTTAGAGTCGGACTAAATCAAATTTTGTTGTACATGAAGGGCATTTAAGTGATTTTTTTTGTGCCATCAGAGAAGAAAGTCTGTTTTTCACAATTCAAATCCATGCATTTGATGTTTTTGTATCTAAAGCCAGACCTAGAAAAAAAAATCTATCACCGGAGATTATGTATTCAGCTAATGTTCTATTCTGACCAGTGCCGGCTCAAGAGGGAGGGTGAGCAGTGCATTCGGTCTGGGCTCACTCAAAATTTAGTGAATTTAATAATAAAAAGGAGTCAGATTTTTTTTTAAAAAAAAGCTCATAGTATTATATTTAGTTAATTATACATAGATTAGAGATTATTAAGCCGACCTTGATCCTAACAAAAAGTTCTTAGTACCAATAGTTGTTTGGGTGTATGTTATAAAGGTTAGAGATTGCGAGTTCAGTTTTCTTTAGATATGACCTTAAAATAACAGGAGTCGAGATTGGCCAGTGAGATGTTGGCAGATAAGCTTCGTTGTCAAGAGGAAAACAGTTCGATTTTTTTTTTTTGGAAAAAGCTTAATTTCAATTAATATAATTTTATGGTTGCGTTTATGATTAATGCATATTCTAGATAGTATTAGTTTATGATTGCGTTTAATGTGTTAGTTGTTATTTTTGGGATGAATTCTTAGATTTTTTTTTTTTTTTTGAATTCTTAGATTTTTAAAACCTACTTTCACTGAATAATCTCATTATTCACCCATCCATTTTACATGTACATATGAGGATGTGTGCAAGAGTAATAGAGTATGAGTCGTGACTCGTGTGTGACATTGGGAAAAAATGCTGATTTTCCTTTCAAAATTTTTATGAGTTACTAAGATCTTGATTCTCTTCTTTTTTTTTTTTGAAATTAATTTCTGTAGAACATTCGTTGTAGAATAAAAAGTATTGAATCACTACAAGAAAGAGGACCATATACCGACGGTACTATTTCTGGGGATCTCGGCGGAATTGCTTACATCCGAGGCTTTTCCGAGAAACCACAATTCGTCGGAGTTTGTGTCTCAGAAATGAGTAGTTATCGGGTGATTGTCGGAAAGAACCGAGAATATCACTTGTCGGAAATCTTGTCGGAACTGATTGTCGCTAATTTCCTATAAACACACATATAGTAAGTTTCCGAGAAATTATCGACGAGTCCAAAACTTTTAATTAAAAAAAATTGCATCCCAGAAGCCGGACTTAGTTCAACGAAACCATATCAAAATCCCGGTTTAGTTACATTGGCCATGAATAGTTGAATACACGTGTAAACACAAATAGCAATTTAAAATAATATACATTAATGTCTAAATCTTCCCTAACCAGAGATGAGTGGTTTACAGAAAACAAAATTTGATAAAGAAACCGAAACAAACCGGATACACATAAGCCCTAACCACCTCGCCGAAGGATAAGACATCTTCAATCCTTGGAACGCCAGATCTGCCACCAAAACTCCGTGAAGATCTAAGCGCCGCAGGCATCTACCTTGCCGAAAATTAGTTGAGAAGAAGAAATGGTAACGTTGGAGGAGAAGAAAGTGGGCAAGGCAGCCCATCCCTCACCGTAAAAAGACTTTCTGTTGGACCAAAAAACAGAGCCATCCTTCCCTTCCTTCAACAAACAGAGCAAAACCAACAAGATCTGCCAAACGTAAGAAGATATCTAAACCATTACATAATAAGAATATAAACTATAAAGCATCGTAGAATTACAAAGCTTAAGATATTGCTATCTTTGTCGGCTGAAGGGATTAGAGAGGCGTGGTTGAAAAGTTTGTGAGAAGATTAGATGAAAATGGTGAGATGTTTATTGGGAGATTTAAGACATGGAATTAGCTCGAACTCCAACCAAATTATCACATACCGAGAAACTATTGATGCCAGGATCACTTCTCGGAAACTATTGCAATGGTGACGCGTATCCACATCAACTCTTCTGGCGATTTTCCGTCTAATTCTCCGACAAATTTTCTGAGACTTTGTTGTTGTAGATAATCTCCGAGAGAGTACCAACAAATTTCCCAATGAAAAAAATTCTCGGAAATTATTTTTGGTTCTGAAGAGATTCTGATAACCGATTGTAACCATATTCCGATAAATATTGTTCCACGGAAATTTCTAAGAAGTTGCTGATGAATTTGATATATTCTCTGTAATTTCTAGTAACAGTGAAGCAAAGTTTCCGATGACTAACATCCACGGAAACTATTGTCGGAGTGGAGGCTCTTTTCTTGTAGTGAATTGAAAGAGGTTTTTAAGGTTAAGTGTGATTTCGGGGAAAAAAGTTGCGTGTTAATTCTAGGGACGGGTGTTTACCGGTTTGTTAAACTAATCCTTCGTTGTTTGCTGAATCCAATAAAATTGAGTAATTTCAAATTCGCTCAGCCTTGTTTTGTTGGTTTTTAAATTTTAGATTTTGGTTTTTAGTTTTTAGTTTTTAGATTTTGATTTTTGATTTTATATTATATTTTAGGTTTTGAAAAAACTTAAATGGTTGTTTTAGATTTTAGTTTTAGTTTTTGGTGTTCAATTAATAATATAAAAATATTATTAATAGTAAAAAAGTTTATTGTGAAAAAATCTATATATATAAAGTTGTCTTGTGCTCTTCACAGAGACGTCGATGTAACCATAGAGGGTGGGGCGTTTTTGGACACGTGTAGGCTCGGTAATCTATCTGTGTTTTTCACGGGACTTTGTTTATTTGTGCGCGTCCCGGGCTTAGCTTTTCGTTGGATGCTTCCACGCTGAGTTCTGAGTATTGGGCATTTATTTTCTTTAGAAAAGGCCCAAGTGTTAATCTCACAAGAAACCCCGTTCTTTTTCTCAGCCCTCTATATTAAAACTGAAATTTCTTAGAAAAACAAAATGATAGTTTCTGGGAGATTTAACAAGTCGTCATAATGGAATCGATTCACTTTTCCCAACTTTTTGCAGCTTCTCCAATTTCTTTAACCCAAGCTTCACAATCTATCCCTCTGTTCATCTTCTTCACAGTCCCTCCCTACAATCATCTCGATTCATCTCCTTCCAGCCGCAAATTTGGCTTTGATTTTCTTCTATGCCCTAACAAAAATCGGACAAAATATCAAATTTAGTTCTTAAATCTAAACCCGTTACTTTACACTTCATCTCCTGTATATCCATTTCCGGTTTTTCTCACTCAGGTCGACGGTAGGAGGCCAACAGGTACTCTATGGAAAGGGAAGAAGGTGATCGGAAAAAGGCCCTTTTCGTGATCATGGATCTTAAGAGATTGAAAGTAGGCGATGAGAAGCTGAGGAAGTTTATAAAGACTCATGTCTCCAGGATGGCTAGCTATAAAGATTATTTCTCCATTATTCTTCCATCTCAGGTTTTGGGATTTGTTTGGTTTGTTTTGGGAGATTTCAGATTTAGGGAGCACACGTATATGATACCTAACAGTGATATCAGTGACTATGGGAGCTGAGTTAATATAGATGTATAAGGATGAGTTTGATGACCTATAGGATGACGATGACAATATATGAAACAAATGATGATCCTCAGGAAGATGCCTCCGTGTAAACTTTTTGTGGCTAAGAATATGTTTAGTCATATTTGTGCCAAAGGACAATGTCGTGACATTGAACCTGCCACTGTTGAAGTAATACATCATATATGGTCCAATATATAATACAAGCTTACATGGAAGATTTCCATCAGCAAATTTTAAATTTTGTTTTTGTTACTGATTCTGTAGATAAACAAGAACATTGGAGAGAAGTATGGAGTTGAGTATTCGGAAGCTGAACTACTTACTAGATACAGAAAATCTTATCAGAAACCATGAAGTGGATCTCATCTCAGGTATCATCTTATTCCTCTTCGTGTGCTTCTTATACTTCAAGAAAATCACCACTAGCCAAAATGTTTCTTTGTGATTTTTAATTTGTTTGAATTCCTCATTCCATTATGTTTAGTGTTAGTGCATCATGGATCTTGATTAAGACTATTTTCTCAAAACGTGTTTAAAACCAACTCTTTGAAAGATTAGGTTGTTATCTGCTGAAGAAGAAGAGTTACTTGCCGGTGAAAACGTTATGTTATTTTCTTGATTCATTCTTTTTTCCTTGCAGATATGTGAACTGCGTGAGACCTTTCTGGCAAATATATAGTGAGTGTATCAACAAACTGTTCAAATTCTCATTACTTTGAAGAGCTTTACGACTATTTTATTACATAACATATTTGATCTTTGCTACTGTTTTTCAAACGCATGAGGAACGCGTTATAGTGTGTTTCTTTCTCTTGATATTTTCTCCCATTCGCTTTGCCAGGCATTGACGCGGGTTAAAAACCTTGACACTCGATTAAGACTTCTCCTACGACCACTGAGATGTAAAGACTGATTTGATATTGTGGCTGTTTCAGCATAAGTAACATAATCTCTTCTCCTTTTTATTGCTTGGTGATTCTCGGCTTTTCCAATGCTTATATGACGCTAAGAAGTTTCGAGTTATATTTAACTGTTTGATATAATATGATGCCATAAGTCAGTCTTTATGCACTTGGATTAAACTGAAGATTGAAATGTATGGAACTGAAAACATTAGATAGCTTGTCATTTCTGCTCTGGTTTCAGATATTTACATGAAGGGTTTGTGTGTACTTTAGTTCTGGAGTCTTCATGAATTTTGTTTTGGTAACATGCTATTAAGTGTCCATGAGTTCTAGATCTCCCCAAATGATGTGAACTTGAATGTTCTCTCAATATATCTCTTTCAGCATGTGGGATTCTTTTTTATGTCATTTTGATCCAGCTTCTTTGTGCATTAATTGTGTTGTTAGATAACACTTCTATTTGTTTATTGGTATTATGTATGTTTCTTGTGTGATACTTATTTAATCTTTATATGAAAAATCGGCTATATTTGTTGTGAAACCCAACTTTTACAGGCCTGAGACAGAAGAAGAGAAGATGTTAAAGGAAGAGATTGAAGAGCCGATAAAGCAATCTGATCAAGAATCCGGGAGTAATAGTAATCACCATGACTTACCAGAAACTATACGTGGCAAAGAGAAAGATCTTGAACTACTAACCTGTGAGTTGGACGACAAAGTCAGGTTCTGGCAGAAACCAGTTGAAAGACCCGGGTCTGGTGCTGGGAGAACCGGTTCATATTCAGAAAGAAGACATTCCGGGGCTGGATTGGCCAATGATTCCAGGAGCTGAGCCAATAGAAGGACCGAGACCACGTGGTGCAGACGATGCCTGGGTTAGACCGGTAGATCATCAGCCAAGAAACTTCCAAGGAAGCAAAGAGCGTGGATTCTTCAGCAAGCTGTAGTTGAACCTCATATTTGCATCTAGGCTCATTATATATCTTCAAGTTTTACCAGAAAAATGGTGAATGGATATATTAATCTAGGGTCTCCAACAGGCCTTCGTGTAGGGAAGGATGGTAAGAAGGAAACGAAGAACATGGGATATTTAACTGCTACTACAGAGTTCGCAGATTTTGAAGAAGACTTAGAGAAGCGTTAGTTAATATTAATCAAGAAACTCCTAATCTTTTGTCTTTATGTTCAGCAGAGACGTGTGTCACAAGAAATATGTAACCTTTGTTATATTTTAAGACTGAGAATCCTGATTATTATATTTTTGTTGTTTAATCATGTTTCTCATCTCTTTTGTTATGTATTTTCTGCGCACATGTTTGCCAATAACCCAAAAAAATTATTTGTAAACAAACAACAAAGTTTAACATAAACCAAAGAAATACAACAGAAGAAATAGAAAATTCAGTGCTCACACATACTCCCCTCTATACTTAGGTTTAGGATTTTAAAGCTTTTGATATCAGTATGAATCTGGGAAGAATCAGAAGGTTTAATCACAGAGGAATGAATATTACCTTCATCTAACAACTTAAGATGATTCTCCCTAAACTCTAAATGCATTAAACGAGCAGCTTCTTCGATCACTTCACTATAAGGCTCTACTTTCACCATGATTAGCAAAACCCTACTGTACCGTGAGCTCAAGATCTGTTCAGAAACAACGACTAACTTGATACACAAGTGCTCTGGAAACTTAACGACATGCTCAAAGTCCAATTCTTTGGCTCAGACAATCTTTATGTTTAGCATTAATGAATCATTGTGGCTGACTCTGCTGATTCTTTTATATTGTAGGGTATGCCCAAGTATGTATGTTTTGGAGGCTTTATTTAAAGCGAGATTTGAGCAAGCACTTGAATCACAGAAGCCGAACATCAAAAAAACAGAACAGCAGCTACGGAGAATGGGTGTTAACCCCGAAGATCCGGTTGCCATGGCTAGCATCTATAGAATGGCCTCAACGTTCTTCAGCGCAATCGACAAGAGAGAAGGAAGCCCGTATGTCTTCCATAGAGATAACAAATCAGAAGGCGGGACCAGTTTAATCACTAAACTCAAGTTTTGAGAAACAAAATGTCAAATAAATGAATTAATATATAATCAAAATTAAAATTAAAAAATAGTTTGAAATACAAAAATAAAAAATATAACAAATATAACAATAAAATTATTGAAAACGACTATCAACTTTTTATTATACTTTTATTAAATTGTTTAGTAACAACCACTTATGCTATTCTACTTTGAGCTAAACAACTTCAAACAAAGTAATATACTACAGTCGCTAACCACTATCAAAAAGATCAGAAAATATTATTTTCTTTTAACATATTTTCATTTTCATATTTTAACATATTTTCAATACTAAGACCATATAATAAATTATAAATCTATGTAAAAATACAATATACGAACCCGGCGCGTAGCGCCGGAATACCACTAGTAAAAAATGAAATGATATCATCAAAACTTTGTTATGATTTGCATAGATAAAAAATTTTACGTTGGGTTGATCAGTTATATTTTTTTTTGAGAGTTAACTGATATGTGCTCATGGGGTTTTTATTATCAGCAACTAATATGTGTTGATTAGTTGAAAAAACTTACGTAGGCTGGATCATGAATTTTTTCATTTGTATTAAAAATTAATTTAAATTTTCTAAGCACAAAACTAGAAAAAGTTGGATCCTTATATTTGATTTTATATTTGTTTTGTTTCTTAATTCTATTTTTTTTTGTTTTTCGATTTTTATGTTTCTAAAATTTGATTAATGGTTTTTTTTAATTTTATGTTATTTTAAAGAAGTTTTAACTGATGAATTTATGTTTTAAAACAAACTTAAATTACTAAAAGAATATATCAGAAAAATTCAAAATAATACCAATAGATTATTAACAAAACATGTAAACTTTACATAAAACTAAATTTAAATATTTAGTTTTATTTTATTGACATTTTTTATAATATTCTTAGTAGAAATTATTTTTGTATTATATATATTAAACAAATGCTTTTTACTAAATCTAATTTGCTTATAGTTGTTATTTTTTACTTTATTAATACATAAATATAGCAAAACATTAATTAAAAAGAAAATAAAAATAAAAACTGTCGATTTTTAGAAAAACCATAAAAACTTGGATTTTAGTTTTTCTTTAGAAAAGACATTTATTTGAAAGAAAAAAAACTAGTTTTCCTGGATTATAGACAATCTATTTCCCTTAAAACTTGATTGTTTAAAAATTGATTTTTAGTCAAAAGCGTTATTTAACCGGTTGTAAATTTACTTTAACGGTTCTTTCCGAAAATTTACTTTAACCAGGCTGAAAAATTTAGACCATTACTCAACTGGTTTCCATATCTTCCTAAGAGTATGTACAATGATTTCAACACCCATTTCATTATCAACACCTTTATTTTCTCTTTTTAACATGCCACATCATCTTCTCTTTTTTGCACCTAATTTATTCAACACCCACTTCATCTTAACTATCTACAATGGTTTGTTTAAGAAAATTCAATACTCTACCCCACCATTTTTAATTCATATTTTTGCCTTTATAATATAATACAAATATATTAATAATATTTTTGATTCTAATTAACTTAAAACTAAAATAATGTAACTTTTAATAAGAAGAATTTTGAATTTTAAAAAGGTTATTATTAGGATTTATTTAACAAAAAAAATTAAAACACTAAAGAATATTGAAAAAATGACTTTTTCTATATCCAAATGAAATGAGAGTATTCTCTATTTATATACCGTAAAAAGTTATGAATTTTGATATAACTTTTATTATTTAAAAGTAAAAATATTATATAATAAATAAGTTTGCGATATGAGATGAAAATAAAAATAAAATAAATCTGCATAACATTTTTGTCCAATCAATTTGCATCATATGGCAAAACTGACCCACATAAAATTTTATCCACATGTTGAAACTTTACAACCGATATTAAAACCACATAGATTAACACAATTTATCAACACGATTTCAATTGTGAAAACTGTTGTGAATCACTGAGAAAACTTATATTATTCCATAGCCTAAAGGCTCCATATATATACAAGGTTTAGACCGTCATAAATAGACCGTCATAAGATAAATAGAAAACTAACAATTCTTAGTCTAACTAGGAAAAGGTAAATACAAATATGGAAAAGTACAAAGTAGATAAGTAAAAGGAAAACATAGTATGGGCTGTCTCTTCCTTCCTCATGTGGTTATGGGCCGCATGTGGTTATGGGCCGTCCACCATATGATTTATAACACTCCCCCTTGGACGCCATAACCATTCAGTGTTCGTAGTATGCTTAATGTTGCCTCATTAAAACCTTACCAGAAAAACCCAGTGGGACAAAATCATGGTGAAGGAAAAAGAGTACAACACACACTACTCCCCCTGATGAATGCATCAGTGAAGGTCTTTCAGTCAACGCATCCCAAGCTGATGTATGAGCTTCTTCAACGTCGCGGTTGGTAAGGCCTTAGTGAACAGGTCGGCTGAATTGTCACTGGATCGGACCTGTACGACTTGGACTACATCGGCCTTCTGCATCTCGTGTGTAGAAAAGAATTTGGGCAGGATGTGTTTCGTCATGTCCCCTTTGATGTGTCCATCTTTGAGTGGAGCAATACATGATGCATTATCCTCATACATCACGGTTGGACCCTTGTCTTCTGTCATCCCACAATCTGATCGTATATGTTGGGTCATCGACCTCAACCAGACACACTCGCGGCTGGCCTCATGTATTGCCAATATTTCCGAATGATTTGAGGAAGTGGCCACGAGTGTCTGCTTCATTGAACGCCATGAAATGGCCGTTCCACCATGTGTAAACACATAGCCTGTCTGAGATCTTGAATTGTGTGGATCCGAAAGGTATCCAGCATCAGCAAATCCAACTAAACCATCTTTGTTTTTGTTGGTATAAAACAGACTCAAATCTTTCGTTCCTTGTAGGTAACGAAGAACATGTTTTATCCCGTCCCAGTGCCTTTTGGTCGGACAGGAGCTAAACCTAGACAATAAGTTCACGGTAAAGCATATATCAGGCCGTGTGTGAGTTGCTAAATATATCAATTCTCCAATGGCACTGAGAGTGGCACTTCGGGACCAAGGACATCCTCATAGTCCTCCTTGGGACGAAATGGATCCGTGTCCAAGTTCAGAGATCTCACGACCATAGGGCTGGACAAAGGGTGAGACTCGGACATATTAAATCTCTTGAGTACTTTTTCTGTATATGCTATTTGATGCACAAGGATTCCATCATTTATGTACTCAAGTTGTAATCCCAAACAGAATTTTGTTTTGCCTAGGTCTTTCATTTCGAATTCTCTCTTTAGATATTTGACTGTTTGGGAAATCTCTCCAGAGGTTCCAATGATGTTTAAATCATCAACATACACTGCTATAATCACAAAGCCCTTATTTTCGAATTTATTTATGAAAATGCATAGACTGATAGGATCATTTCTGTATCCTTCTTTTACTAGGTACTCACTTAATCTGTTGTACCACATCCGGCCAGATTGTTTCATTCCATAAAGTGATTTATTCAACTTTATGCAGTATTGTTCACGAGAGCTCTCTTTATTTTTCAATTCAATACCCTCTGGGATTTTCATATAGATTTCATTATCCAGTGGGCCATATAGATATGCTGTAACGACATCCATCAATCTCATATCTAGATTTTCTCTTATGGCCAGACTTATCAGGAATCTAAAAGTGGTTGCATCCACTACAGGGGAATATGTTTCCTCATAATCGATTCCTGGTCTCTGTGAGAATCCTTGTGCAACAAGTCGGGCTTTATACCTCGACTTCACCATTCTCATTTCTCTTCCTCACAAAGATCCATTTGTATCCCACTGGTTTTGTATCATTTGGTGTTTGGATTATTGGAACGAAAACACCTCTCTTCTTTAAAGAGTTTAACTCCACGTTTATGGCTTCTTTCCACTGTTACCACCATGGACATACAGTAATCATTAAACGCCTGAGACGTAAATTCACTTGCATTATTAAGACGTATAGTCTTCAAAGGAAAATCTGTAAAGTGAGCTCGTAATCTTATTATCTGAGCTAGCAATCTTGGAAATGCCAAGTTGCGGGTCGATGGGAGACAGACATGCGACCATCTGGTCGATGCATCAATAAGGACCATAAAATATCTGAATGTCCCACAATGTGGGTGTATTGGTTTACAAATGTCTCCTTGTATTCTTTCCAGAAAATTAATAGTTTCCTTTGTCACCTTAATAGGTGATGGCTTTACTATGAGTTTCCCTTGTGAACAAGCAGTACACATTAAGTGTTTAGGGATAACTCGTTTTTCTTTTAGTGAATGGCCGCTGGTATTATCAATCAATTTACGCATCATAGTTGACTCGGGATGACCCAACCAGTCATGCCATAAGGTGAAATTTTCAATGGCTGTTTGATTATATGTGGCATTAGCTTCAATCATACTGACTTTAGCATGAAAAAGACCAGTGGATATTGCGGGTATTGATTCTAAGACCTTCTTTTGACCATGGGCAATTTCAATAATCTGAAGGAATTCTTTATTTCCTTTCGCCCTTAGTCTCAATATGATATCCATTCATTCGTATGTCTTTGAAGCTTAATAAACTTCTTTTAGAGCTGGGAGAATACAAAGCATCCGAAATTTCGAGATGTGTTCCCATAGGCAACAAAATGTTGGCCTGGCCGTGGCCCTCTATGAGACTAGCTATACCCGCAATGGTGGAAATGTTGGCGTTTTTAAGGGTTAGATTTATGAAGTATCTTTTGTCTCTTAAGATCATGTGGCTCGACCCACTATCCACCACGAATACATCCTCTTTCATTTCTAAAAATAAAAATGTAGGATGATACTTAGAGACTTCATATAATTTATATAAGATATTTATTATAAAAGTAATTCTTATAAGATAATTCATAATAATAAAATTCATTCCATCAATAAATTCCAATAAATATAAAATAGAAACACCAAATCAAAGTATCAAAACAAATAAAACAATACAAATGTCGAAATCAGTCTTTTAGAATATCTCAAGTTTCATACTCCATAAGATCATCATTTTCATGATCAAAATCATTCTCATCATCATGGATCACCATGTGGGCTTCAGGATTCTTCCCTTTCATACTTTCTGTGTATAGCTCAACTAGATACTTGGGAGTCCTACAAGTCTTTGCCCAATGGTTGCTCATTCCACACCTATGGCACACTGATTTTGTTGAGTTGGTCGAGTGTTGGGGTTTGAAAGAATTCCCACGACCACGACCATGTCCTCGGCCAAACGAGCCACGGTCTCTACTTTGGTCTCGACCATATTGATTACTTCTCCCGCGGTCATATGAATTGTATTGACCACGGCCACGTCCTCTCCATCCACCACGGTCTCGACCGTGTGGTTTACCATGAAAGACGTGGTTAGCCTCTTTATCAGCCTCAGTGGCCGCATGGGCTTCAGGTAATGGTGTGGATCCTGGAGGTCTTATCTCACTGTTCATCATCAGTAACTCATTATTTTGCTCAGCAAGTAATAAGCATGAAATCAAGCTTGCATAAGTCTTGAATTCTTTTGCACGGTACTGTTGCTGAAGCAACACATTGCTTGTGTGGAAGGTAGAGAAAGTCTTTTAAAGCATATCTTCAACTGTTATATCCTCACCACATAGTTTAAGTTTAGACACGATCTTAAACATGGCTGAGTTGTATTGATCCACAGACTTGAAGTCTTGGATCCTGAGGTTTTTTCATTCGTGTCTAGCCTTTGGTAACAGGATCGTCTTTTGATGATCGTATCTCTGTTTCAATACATTCCAAAGTTCTAGAGGATTCTAAATGGTTAAGTACTGATTTTTGAGACTCTCAATCAGATGATGGCGAATAATTAATATTGCCCCATAACGATCTTTTTAGTTGGCACTTGTTATTCTCGATATCTGATCCACGAGACCCTTGGATTTTAGAATGATCTTTGTATCAAGAGTCCATTGTAAGTAATTGTCTCCAGAGACATTTAGCGCAGCAAAATCCAGGTTATTGATTTTTGACATCTGAAATCAAACATATATATACTTTTAGAAAAAAAAAATTATATCTTTATATCAATACTCTATTATGACACACGCATTAGTAAAAAAAAATTCTAACAATTAATATATGATGCAAACAATATGATCAAGGTTATAATGCATTAGGTCACACGACCATTAGGTCACACGACCATTAGGTCATACGACCATTAGGTCACACGACCATTAGGTCACACGACCATTAGGTCACACGACCATACTGGATGAAGCCACACAGCTATAATGAATCATCAATCCTAACGCTTGCTAGAAGCGCATCGATCGATACTCCTATAGAGTCATCGATCGATAGACGCGAGGCATCATCGATCGACATGTGCAATGGCAGGTCGATCGATATTCGAGACAGAGAAGCCCAAACTTTTAACCTCAATTAAAATCAAGCAATATGAAATTTGATCAAGCAATTTAAGCAATCAATCAAAACACATTTGGTTTAAATTAGGGTTTTGGATTGATGTCATGGCATGCGGATTGCATCATGTGGTTTTAGGGTTTGATGTGTTTAAGGTTTTTGATTTGATCATAGATCAAGGGAGACTTTAAGCACACGATATGATCATTGGATCATGGGTTTTGAGATTCAAAACCATTATTGTTTTGATTTTAATTGTTAGAAAAATCTCAATATAGAATAAGGAATATAGTATGTGCTTCTAGCAACCTAATAACCGTTTGATCTATCAACCTAAACAGAGATTCAATCTAACCAAAATCTAGTTCCATAATTTAGGGTTTCTATTATCCTAGATTAGGGTTCTTCAAATTTTTTAATAGTCTTAAACCTTTAACAATCTACCAAATTCGATGATGGGTGTTTTTAGGGTTTCAGATTTTTTATTACCTTTAGATTTGAAGGGTTGAAAACCGGACCACCAAAGAGAAGGAGATCACGAGCTGGTACCGGCCGCAAGAACAGAAGCTCCTTGGTCCGATTGGAACTGCTCGGATGGATGCAAGTCGGATGGATCTTGATCTATGTCAGTTGAACCAATATCGATCGATGCGCGTGGTGGTACGTCGATCGATCTAGGGTTTATGAGATGATCTCGAACCAGAAAAAAAAATTAGGATTAGGGTTTATGAGAAAGTAGTTGGCGGCTTGATTAGGGTTTAGAGGTGCTCGATTTTTAGCTAGGGTTTTTAAAGAATAACTCGTGCTGATAACGTGTTGTGAATCAGTGAGAAAACTTATATTATTCCATAGCCTAAAGGCTCCATACATATACAAGGTTTAAACCGTCATAAATAGACCGTCATAAGATAAATAGAAAACTAACAATTCCTAGTCTAACTAGGAAAACGTAAATACAAATAAGGAAAAGTACAAAGTAGATAAAGAAAAGGAAAACATAGTATGGACCGTCTCTTTCTTCTTCATATGGTTATGGGCCGTCCACCATCTATATTATTAAAGCTGAAGTACAAAATCAATATGTTTGGATACTTGATTAGTAGATTTAATGAAATGTGTTTGGAAACATAGATATCATTTTAAAGAATAAGTTTGTTTGGAAACTTAGATTGCAGTATATTAATAAAAAAAACAATGGGCTTATGATTAAGAAAAATTAGAAGTTCATTATATTATGATCAACTATCTATATGGGCTATCTTTAAAATTAATGAAAACAGGTCAATCTAATTACCCAAAAACATATTTTGTCTAAAATAATCACAAAACAAAATTTAAAATTTATATACATATATCAAATCAAAATAATAACTTAAAGTTTAATTATATAAAAAACTGATTAACAAAATATATATATATATATATATATTCAAAAATTGATTTTTACTAAAATATTTTCCAATAACCATTATTCAAAAGTTTTGCATTTAAAAAAATATTGTTGCAATTCACAAAATATTATCATTTTGAAGATATGTTGAACATAAAAAATTATGAATTTAAAGTTTCATGTTAATTTGTAATTTACTTGGTCATATATAAATTATTTATTATTAAAAAAAAACTCCTTTTATAATTTTAAGATATTTTCAAACTTGGGTAACAATCAAAATCATTAATACATCATTTGAAATATAAATTAACTCGAGATCTTTAAGATCCACAATTTATGGAGAATAATAAATATACTTACATTTTGATACACAATATCTTTCAAGTTTGGAATATGCTATTCATATGTTCCTAAAGCTAATCTTAATCCTAGCTTCACGTACACGATTTCTCATGAGTATAAATATGGCTTTGTTAAACGATTTTTAGACAAACCACTCATATTGTAAAACTAGGTCGAGATTTTTAATATTTCTGAGAATTTGATTGAGGTGGCTCTAGAGATCCATTGGATCTACGATAGGTTTGAGGTAGATGAATGGTTTTTAAAGAGTTTTACTCATATACTTTCCAGATTATATTGCAGAAAAGATTTTGAGAGACGAGAAACAAATCTGTCGGGAGTAGTGTTTTCTCTTTATGCATTTTGTTTTGAGGTTTTTCTGTTCATTTTTTTTGGCTTATTGGATATGTGTTTGAGGTTCCTTCACTTGATTCACTATGGTTGGTATTTTTTCTTTTATTCTATTAAATGGTTTACTTGTGTTCATGGGGTTTTGGGGATCAAGTTAAGTGGGATGGAGAGTCAAATATAAAAGGAACAAGAGGTCACAAAAAATGCTAAAAGGTCTCATGTTTTTCTGGAGACATAGTATCTCAAAGGAAGTACAAGAAAGGAAATCGGGTGGTCTATCTTGGTATATATTACATGCGTTTTTGATAGATACATGATACACCCTTCATTCAACATGTTTCTCAATGATCAAAGGTCTATGAGGTGCAAGAATTTATGTGAGGTCCTTATTATGGGTTGACGGGTGTTCCTTTATTTTATTCCATACACAGCAAGTTATAAAACCTTTTAAAACATAAGTCTTACATACGTTGAAAGCACTACAACTCTATGTATATTAGAAAACCAACTCTATGTATTTAGTAATCTATTTTTATTTTATAAATAAAGATAATCATTAAAATAAAAAAAAAAATATAAACAATCAACGAAATTATATAACACACTTATATTATAAATAAAGATAAAACCTATGAAAAAATTACATTTTACATATATTTTAAAAAATAAAATTTAAAAAGATATCGATCCCACGTTTTTAAAGCGCAGGTCAAGTACAAAATTGGAGTGTTTGGAAACATGGATTGCGGTTTAAAAAAGAGGTTTGTTTGGAAACATGAATAACAATATTAATTGAGAATTGTTTGGAAACATAGATAGTAGTATATATACTTTCTTTTATTTACATAATTAGTCATTTCATTTATAATAAATTAGGTACTTCCTTTTTGTGTTTTTTTTATTTACAGATTCTACCGCTACATTTAAAATCAGTTTAAACTAAATAATTACAATTCCAAATTTATCTAAACAAATCGATATTCATGTATTAATTTAGCCAAACACATAAAATTTTTTTGTTTACGGAATCATTTAGTCATACATATTCGAATACCCATTTAGGTACGGGTCGTTTCTTTCGGGTATAGATTTTTTGGGTTTTGAAATTTCTTTTTAGGTGCTTTCTTTTTGAATTTATTTTTATTTACAGATTATATCACTATATTTAAAATCAATATAAGTTAATTAATTACAATTCCAAAACTTACCTAAACAAATCGATATTCATATATTGATCATTATTAATATTGTACAAATATTACTAAATAAAAAAAATTAATATTTCGCTTAATCTAGTTAAACACATAAAAATAATAAAAAAATTATTTGTGTATGGAATCAATTATGCATAGACATTCGGGTACCCATTTAGGTACGGATCGTTTCGGGTATACGTTTTTTAGATTTTGAATTTTTTTTCTAGATAATTCCTTTTGTATTTTTTTATTTACAGATTCTATAACTGTATTTAAAATCAGTTTAAATTAATTAATTAAAACTTCAAAACTTATCTAAACAAATCGATATTCATATATCTATCTTATTAATTTATAGACAAACCACTCATACTGTAAAAGTAGGTCGAGATTTTTAATATTTCTGAGAATTCGATTGAGGTGGCTCTAGAGATCCATGGGATCTACGATAGGTTTGAGGTAGATGAATGGTTTTTAAAGATTTTTTCTCATATACTTTCCAGATTATATTGCAGAAAAGATTTTGAGAGACGAGAAACAAATCTGTTGGGAGTAGTGTTTTCTCTTTATGCATTTTGTTTTGAGGTTTTTCTGTTCAGTTTTTTTTTTGGCTTATTGGATATGTGTTTGAGGTTCCTTCACTTGATTCACTATGGTTGGTACTTTTTCTTTTATTTTATTAAATGGATTACTTGTGTTCATGGGGTTTTGGGGATCCAGTTAAGTGGGATGGAGAATCAAATATAAAAGGAACAAGAGGTCACAAAAAAATACTAAAAGGTCTCGTGTTTTTCTGGAGACATAGTATCTCAAAGGAAGTACAAGAAAGGAAATCGGGTGGTCTATCTTGGTATATATTACATGCGTTTTTGATAGATATATGATACACCATTCATTCAACATGTTTCTCAATGATCAAAGGTCTATGAGATGCAAGAATTTATGTGAGGTCTTTATTATGGATTGACGGGTGTTCCTTTATTTTATTTCATACACAGCAAGTTATAAAACCTTTTAAAACATAAGTCTTACATACGTTGAAAGCACTACAACTCTATTTATATTAGAAAACCAAATCTATGTATTTAGTAATCTATTTTTATTTTGTAAATAAAGATAATCATTAAAATAAAATAAAATATAAACAATCAACGAAATTATATAACACATTTATATTATAAATAAAGATAAAACCTATGAAAAAATTACATTTTACAAATATTTTAAAAAATAAAATTTAAAAGGATATCGATCCCGCTCTTTTAAAGCGCAGGTCAAATACAAAATTGGAGTGTTTGGAAACATGGATTGCAGTTTAAAAAAGAGGTTTGTTTGGAAACATGAATAACAATATTAATTGAGAATTGTTTGGAAACATAGATAGTAGTATATATACTTTTTTTTATTTACATAATTAGTCATTTCATTTAAAATAAATTAGGTACTTCCTTTTTGTGTTTTTTTTTATTAATAGATTCTACCGCTACATTTAAAATCAATTTAAACTAAATAATTACAATTCCAAACTTATCTAAACAAATCGATATTCATGTATTAATTTAGCCAAACACATAAATTTTTGTTTTGTTTACGGAATCATTTAGTCATACATATTCGAGTACCCATTTAGGTATGGGTCTTTTCTTTCGGGTATAGATTTTTTGGGTTTTGAAATTTCTTTTTAGGTGCTTTCTTTTTGTATTTGTTTTTATTTACAGATTCTATCACTATATTTAAAATCAATTTAAGTTAATTAATTACAATTCCAAAACTTACCTAAACAAATCCATATTCATATATTGATCATTATTAATATTGTACAAATATTACTAAATAAAAAAATTAATATTTCGCTTAATTTAGTTAAACACATAAAAATAAAAATAAAATTATTTGTGTATAGAATCAATTATGCATAGACATTCGGGTACCCATTTAGGTACGGATCGTTTCGGGTATACGTTTTTTAGGTTTTGAAATTTTTTTCTAGATACTTCCTTTTGTATTATTTTTATTTACAGATTCTATAACTGTATTTAAAATCAATTTAAATTAATTAATTGAAATTTCAAAACTTATATAAACAAATCGATATTCATATATCTATCTTATTAATTTATAGAATCTTTATTTGACTAATTTTTTATATAGCTTATACTGAAATAAATATATTTGAATCGAAACAAAAAATCAGTATAAAAGTATTGTACATTTGGATTCAAAATCGTTTCTTCTAACAACAAACTACACAAATATGTTAATCTGTATAAAAATTTAAATTACAATGTAAATATTTAATTAAAATAGAAATATGTCACATTGTTTAAACAGAATATCAATATAAAAGTATTGTACATTGACGTTCTAAAATCATTTATTTAAACAACAAACCAAATAAATATGTTGATTGGAGAGAGAATAAAACAAAGCCAGAAAAACAAATACTCTACCAGAGAGACTCTATGTTTCAAATTTATTATAAAGAAAGTTTACTAAGATAAAATACATTAAATAATTACAAACAAATAATATATTTCATAAAAGTAAAAAATAATATCCGCCATTTCAAAGACGGGTCAAAACCTAGAAGATCAAACCTTACGGTTTAAATTTAATAAATCCGACAAAGTAATTTAATAAATCCGACAAAAATTCTTAAACTGAAATAAGATCAAACAAATGAAATAGGCAAACCTTTAATTGAATCTTTCGAGTATTCAGAAGATTAGGCTTATATTTCAATTCACATAATAGTAGTATTTCAAACAGATGAACCAAAACTAACCTTAAAAAGTATACTATTTAAACTTTCAGTGTACAAAGGTTGTTACATATGCTCAAAACTAAAAATAAAATTCAAAATCCGTGCGGACGGGTCAAAATCTAGTATGATTTATAACAAAAACTAGTTTAAACACCTCATTGTTGATGGTCTAATAGTAAAGCTACCTTGCCAAACTCTTTTTAGGGTATTGCCGTACGCCGCTTACGTTGTTACACACGAAACAGAACTCAGAATACATTACTGTTGCGATCTTCGTCATCAAAGGTCTTTTCATCGAAAAAGGTATATCCTGTGATCGGTTTCCATTTGTATTTAGTTCAGCGATGCTCTTCCTTCAGTTTTTGAATTTCAGCAAGTTTTTAATCTGCAGTCGAAAATGATGAGGATTTCATTTAGTCTTTTATTCCTACAGATGGAAACAGATCTCAGAGTATCTGGTAATATGTTTTATGCAGATGCTCTCTACTCTCTCTCTCTTGAGAAGTTGCTGAATATTGTTTTATGAGAGTATTATAAGTCACTAGGTTTGGTAATCAACTCTTGCTTTTCCAAACGAAGTGACATATAAAACTCTCATGGATTGATTTTTCAACTCTTGAAGAGAGTAGAGGACGCCTTGATCGTAATTCTTTTGTTTTTTGCCCCTGAGTAGAATGGAGGTTTGTCTCACGGTCCCCTCTTTTCTCGTGTAACTACAAGATAAATCCCAAACATCATCCACCTTATTAGCCTTGGACATCATGAATGGCTTGTAAAATGGATGATGCCTGGGATTTATTTTTTAGTCTCATCCTCTTCTATAAAAGTGTTGCGTGATGTTACAACATAAGACGCAAAGATTTGTGACTTGTCTAGAATAGTAGAATCATGAAAGTCTGATCTTAACCATATATAGAGGACATCCTTTATGTTTCAGTAAACAAGAAGTGGTGATCGTTTTTCATATAGGAATCATATAGGAAGAGAGAAGAACATGTTTTAAGTTATTTTTCATTGTTGCTTACCGTTGTAGATTGATATACTTAGAAAAACCAAGACTGGGTCACTGGGGGGAATATGACTGACCCTATCTTCTTTTCTTCTGAGTTTGAAGTTTTGTCCATTTACTAATCTATATTTATGATAACTGTGGAAGAGTGAATATAATATTGTTAAAAGCCAAACAGAACTATAGAGTAGTGGGAAATCATCATTATCCAAACAAAATGTTATCCATCTCTCTGTACCATTCTTGTTCTAAAGCTCCGTTGTTGCTCTTTAGAACTTCCTCCTCTTTGTACTGGACTTTAGAGAAAATCACTTGCCTCTCTATTGCTTTATCTTCTTTAGAAGATGTTGGGATTTGGTTCGCTTATTAACTCTTTATGGGTATCTTATTTATGTTTTTCCATTCAACCACCTTGTGTCAGGTTTTTGTTCAATTTCTTGACAAAAGATTAGAAATACTTTTCTTTGTCTGAATCTCTAGGTAGATATGTATAAGCATATTGGTCCATACCTTCTTGAAGCAGCAGACATGCATGCAATCACATACTTTCCTTTCTTAATTTTCTTTTCAAGTCTCTTTCTCTCTCTCCCCAGCATGCATGTGTATCACACCTCTATAAAACAGAGAAGAAGTCACCACATCTTTTGGTCAGTGAAAAAAGAATGGAGAACGTCTATCAATTCCAACAGCGACTTGTCTTCTTCATAGGTCCTGGAATGTTGCTATCTCTTGCTTCATTTAAGTCGAGTTTGATATTTATATTCCTCCTGCTTCTGTCGTCTACTTGTCACTACTATAAACCCATTCCACGTTTGAATGTTGTCACTGTTACAGCTGTTGTGAAGTGCAATGCCTTGGAAGGTCCCAGTGGCAGAAGAACCATTACTCGTAATGCAAGAAACTTGATGAAAACCGTATTGCCCTTTCCAGGAACTTCTGTTTTTTTTTTTTTTTTTTTGTCAAAGTTCCAGGAACTTCTGCTATCTCCCGGTAATTATGTTTTATGAAACCATAGAGAGACATATTTACACGATTTCATCACATTTTCTTATAATAGTGTTTTATTCATCTTAGACAGACCACTATCTGTTTTATGTGTTTATAAACTCTAAAGAAACTTTTTATCATAACACACATTCATTAATTCATCATATACATTGTTGGCTTCACATATGAATTAAAAGATTAGTGTCTCTGTTTTTATGTTTTAAGAACCCTCAAGAAACATATTCGGAGACATTTTCAGTTATTGACGACGGGAACAACAGGATCGAACAAGATTGCTCAAAAGACGACATTGTTGTTTTTAAAGAGTCAACGGTTCCACTTCCGATTCCAAACGGGGTTCCTGAATATACAGTTGAGATCTTCAACGCATGTGTCTCTGATTGCAGAATCGCGGAGATCCACGTGAGTTGTGGCTGGTTTAGCTTGGTCAGGCTGGTAAACCCGAGAGTTTTCAGACGAATCTCCTAAGGAAATCTGGTTGGGTTTTCATCGTTTAAGCCAAATTTTTCTGGTTCATGTTTATAATCGGTTTATTAACAAAGACTCAAAGAGTGATTAAGTTCAGTTGGTTCTTTTTCAAAATATCTAGTGGTTCTTTGTTATTGATGTTTGTCTACAAAATCGCTTAGAAGAGACAAAAATAGTTGTTGATTTACTGATAAGCCAAACAGAACTTCATACAAGACCGTAATATAATAATCATCACCATACAAACTAAAGCTTAGCAAAATCACTCTAGCTAAACCTCTCTTTTTCAAACTAGCTTAATCCTTGTTTAATGGATATTCTGTTCTGGAACATCTGAAGATGGAGGGAAAGCCGAGTGGGTGATAGCAATCAAAAACATGAAACTTAGGAGCTAAAAACGTCCTAGGTCTGGATCGAAAAATTCAGGTTGAGACGAAAATGTGAAGTTTGGAGTCAATGGTTGAGGATACTCAACTCTTGATGATTGCAATGAGTAAGCACCGTCCATTTGTTGAGTCGAAACATTGAACCAACGAGAGGGTAAAGAAGTGGTCATGACCGGTTTAAGACCATTGGAATATGACATGGGTTGCATATGAGATTGATTCTCATCAAATGTTTGTTGGAAATTGTCACCATTAGAATCCGATGATTCTTCAAGTAAGCTTTCAATGTACCGCATATGCGATGAGACATGAACCCCTGTGGAATTGAGAGGAACTGGTGAGGTCGGCTCTGGTCTAATCTTCTGAAGATTTAGAAGGTTTTGAGGTAAAAACTCACATGATTGATTACTCGTTAGTTGCTGAACAATTGTTTTGAAGTCTTCTTTGTCAATGATGTACACTTGAGTTTTCGGTTGCGGTTGCCGTGGCTGCTGAGGTATGGCGTTAGCGTTAGTGTGTACTTGATCGAAAATACTCTTTCGACTGTACTTGCCAGTCCTATTCACTCTCAAGTAATTATTTCGTGGTCGCTGATTCATCTTTTAACACGATTGAGTCACTATCGAAGCTATAAAGCCTCAGTAGATGATATAAATCTCAAGTTTGATGTTAAAAAAAAAAAATTATTCACACTCAGCAACACAAATGAAAAAATAGACGTTTATATATACACTGACAAATAATATTTATTTATTGTAGACGTCATAATTTTCATTAAATACTTGATTTTTTACCACTTCAATTCTTGATTTTTTTCAGTAATAAACTGCCTCGAGCTTTAATTTAAAATACGTTTTACGTGGGAAATTGTTTTCTAAATTTTCGGTAATTTTCCTGAAGAGGTTGAAAATATGCAGCATATGTTACCTTGAATGTGTGTGTCATCGTATTTTCTATGTTGTTTCTTTTAAAAATTATATTGAAATATATATATATATTTTCTATTAAAACAGAAGTCATAACTTAATTCATGTATGATTTTTTCATTTGGATCATCTCGTAGAAAGTTGTTTCATTTAATTTTTATATAAATATTTAAACTATTTGAATTATTCAAAAATAAACAAATCAAATAGATATTCTTATATTTACTCTAAAATTATATCAAAATAAAATCTTTTCATATATTTATTTATAATATATATAAATATTTCATTTTTCACTTAAAAAACTTCCCAATATTTACTTGATGTCTTTTTTATTTTAAAATTAAATTTATATTTCATTTTAACTAATTTTTTTTAAATGTCTAATTAATTTTGTAATTATAACTAGACTCATGTACAATTTTGTATTGATTTGCGATATTAATTTAATATAATATTTTCCATATATTATTGATCCTTAACCAATAAGATTTTTTTCAATTTACAATTTTGTATCACATGATTTAAAATATGCTATCACTGAAAATTTAAAACAAATAAATTAAATTAGTGCATGTGAATTATAAAATTGTTGTGTTTTAAAATGTTATATTAAACAATTAATAATATGGTAAATATTGCAATTAATCATGTAAAACAAATAATTATGTATGTAAAAATAAAACAATCGCCGCACGGTTGTGTGGGTCAAGATCTAGTTTTATCTTAGATGTGAAAAGAGGAAAATATTATAGCTAGATGATGAAAGAAATAGTAATTATTTTTATTTTATTTTTCATTTCGATTTTTGTCTGGTTTCTGCTGGTTCTATTTTCTTCTATATATTTATTTCTTTTTGTATATTTTTCACATTTTTCGTACAAAGTAAGTAAATAGAGAGAGAGAGAAACCATATAGTATCTAACTTTATTTCCCACCTGAAACGTATAAATATTTCGGCATGTAATACTTTTTGGCAAAATTAATGTGTATTTTTTTTTTGGAAAAAATCTAATTTTATTCCAAATTTGATACCATTTCAAATTTTTTTTTTTTGAAATTATTTGTGACAACGGAATCTGATTTCCGCTGTCAGAAAACTATCGTAATTTTTATATGAGTATAGTTGTCATACTATTTTAAATATGCTGCCGGGAATTGAGAGAAAATAAAAAATTATTAATTACAGTAGAATAGAGTTTGATCGTTACGATGTTTGTTTTGATTTAATATACATTAATATTGATTTATATGATCGTCATATATTTTTAATACTTACCATAGTAAATAATTTTTAATATGTCGTTTCGGTATAAACGTTTTTTTATGGTTTATAGGTAATAATTTAATTATGGGAAGCACCCTGATCTATTGGTTAAGATTTAAAGGCTTCTACACCTAGGTGTAGGGTTCGAATCCCAGGCGACACAATTTCTACAGGAAGAGGTCTGGGTTTCAATTTCCAGAAAAAGCGGATTATGCAGAAAATTAGAGAAAATGCTTACGAGAGATCTTCGGCATGGCGCAAGGAGTACCATCAAGAATGAATTTCATAGGGTGACTTAGGCTGATGCAGTCAGAGGTGAATCCTCATAAGACAGGTACTATTGTCGGCTGTAATGTCGTCTATGTAATATTTTTCATTATTTGTAATTGCATAATTAACCAGACAAAAAAAGTAATAATTTAATTTATTATTTCAAACTGTATTATATTATTTGTTTTCTGTTATATATTTATTTTATTAGATTTGTATTGAATTATTAATTATATGACAATATGCATGAAATGATATCTTAATATTATTTTATATTTAGTTTAGATATTCTCTAAATTGACTATTGACATGAATATTTTATAATTTTTGGTATTAGAAACAAATATTATTTAATTATTTAGCAGTAAATATCACCTAAGTATCTAGGGCGTGTATTGAATATGAAATTTGAAGTGATTTGATTTTTAATAAGCGTTTATATAAATGTAGGTGAATTTGAGAATTTGGTGTGACTTTGTTAAACAACTTTAGAGTCTCATCTAAAACTTTGGAATTTGAATTTTTTTTTTATAACTAAGAAACTCCTCTAAAACACTCTAGAAACAGTTAAAGCATATTAAAATCACCAATTTAAGACTTTGATTGGTGACATGAGTTACCTTTGATTTAGTTTAAGTTAGAGTTGTAATTCAAAAATGTTTCCAATCATGTATTAAATTTAATTTTTTGAGTTTAGATTTGATTTAAGATGTGTTGTATTTGAGTTACAATTTTGACCAGGGCTGTTCAATATGGTAAAACCGAACCGTACCGAACCAAACCAAAATAGACAATATGGTTTGGTTTTGGTATATACCATATAAACCGAATGGATGTGATTTTATAAAAACCGTAGGATTTGGATATGGTTAGGTTTATAATCGATTAAACCGAATAAACCGAACAAAACCGAACAAAAGTAGAAACATGTAAATATGTATCTATTTTATAACGACACATGAAAATCTGTTTGTTATATAAGTTAATTTTTTGTTAATAATCATAACCATATTTTTATAGTGATAAAGAAGTCCTAATTTGTAAAACACATGAATCATAATTAAATAACAATACATCACAACCGATGCTTCTTATTTTTTTAGTGTATTTTTAATCTTTTTGCTTTATTTTAGCATTGACTATATTGATGTGAATGTTATAAATTTGATGGACAACACTTAGTGGAAATTCTTCATAATTTTTTTCTTATCTATAAACGAAACAAAGTTTCGTGTTCAATCGAAAAAGCATGATTTTGATGAATACTACATATGGAAGAGTGGAAAAACTTTTCTTTCATCCTTTTGTTTTGTTTATTTTTATTTTCAAAATTTCGAGCTTTGAATTTAATTCTAGATTTGATTATTTTACTTGATGGTAGATGCATTTTTAATTTTATGTTCATTTATTTGAACATATATTATGTTTTAATAAATGGCTGGATTGACAATATGACTCTAAAATTCATATAATATGACCTCACACTAAATAATTATGTTCTTTGGTATAAAACCGAAGAAATTGAAAATCGACGGCATATAAACCGAACCGAACAGAAGTAAATGTGGATTTAGAATGGTAGTTATATTTTACTAACCGAAATACGAAAAAACTGAACCGAAACCGAACCGATATCCGGATTGAACACCCCTAATTTTGACTTACACCCTTTATAAAATTGTTAACTCAAATCAAAAACCTACATCAACCAAAGTCCGATGTTTTAGAAGTCGTTACAAATTTGATTGATTTTATTGTTTAAAGAAATTGTGAACAATACTTCAATGTCCCGTAAATACTTCTTTACGTGCACAATTTATTTTCACTGTTTACTTGCGTAGCTCTATATATTGTTTAAAAATAATAGAGTACCTTTTTTATGTTTATTAACTTTTGTTTATTCTCTTTGGATGAAGATGTCTAATAATGAAAATGTTTATGATGTTGGTGCTGGTGCTGAAGACGCCGGTGAACTACAGGACGTAAGGTAAATTTTATAATTGATATGTTAAATCTAAAATTATATGAAGTTATAGTATTTTAATTATTTTAACTAATTTTATGTTCATGTTGATATGTTAAAACTAAAATCAGGCTTCAAAAAAATTCCAGATGCTGATTTTGAAGACATATACAGCAGTGGTCAAGAGAAACAAAGACGACGAATTGTAGAAGAAGAGCTTAATAGGCTTGAAGAACAACAATATTTTGAAAACCGGACATCGATTCGTCATTGTTATTGGGTGACTGGTTGAACCGGTCCAACCGGTGTAACCGGGTTTCTAATACTTCATATATTTTCATTATGTTCATTATATATGTGTGTTTGAAGATATGATAAAAAAGTATTTAAAGATAGTTAGAAAATATTTAGTATTGCATAACGTAAAGAAAAGATATTTAAAAGTTAAAACAATTACTTATTAAAAATTTAAAAGTATACAGGACCATTAATGATTTTTACAAAAGAAAACGTACTTATGTAAAGTTATTCTACAAATTATATATTAACATATAGCAATTGTGAATAATGAAATCTATTAAATGTGAACAAGGAAAAAATGATTTTTGTTTCCAATTACAAATGACTAATGATCTGGAATCAATCAAGAATTGTCATTTATGGTATACTGTATATCTCGCAAGAATCAAAAGTCAAAACTAAGAAACAAAACTAATCGATTATGCTTTGTCCTTGGTTGAACCGGGTTTTGTGATCAACCCGAGTCGCTGGTTTTGCCGGTTTTGCACCGGTTTTGGCGGTTCAATTCAAATCCGAGTTTTAATTCAACCCGAACTCGGTTTACTTAACGGTTTACGGTTGAACCGGTCCGACCAGTCGGTCCGGTCTGGTTTTCAAATCATTGAGAACAAGAAATAACAACTGATGGTCAATACATGAATAACATAAAAGATGAGATTGCAAACATGGTTTGGAATGAACATTTATAAATTTTTGCTATTATTATTTTTTTAATTTAATGTTCATGCTATTATTATTACTTTATTTAATTAAATTATTATTGATATTAGAATAAATAGTATTAGTAGTTATTTTAATACTTAGAAAATCTTGTATTGATAAAATTATTTTTCAAAATTTATATACTTATTAAAAAATTATTTTTATTTATTTAAAAAATAGCTTAATGGTTTATTTGTTTTAATAAAAAATTTCTATTTATATTTTTATATATTCAATTCTTTTATTCAGAACTCATACTGCAATTTATACATCAAAAAGGTTACCAATCATAAGATTTATATTTAATGCAAACTTTTATTTTTACTGCAAATTTACCACATAAACCTAAAGTTTTTACCACATACTTTTTACTGCAAGTTACATTGAACTATAAATCATAATGTAACTCAACTCTAATATTACATGTCATCAGTCAGAGCGTAAATTTTGTTAAATAAAAATAGATTTCAAAGTGTTATATAAAATGACAAGTTAAATAACACTAGATTTAAAAGTGTTTTTTAAAATACACGTTTAAATAATTGTGGATTTGTAATTTAATACAAATCACCACAAACTCCTAGTTGAATACACCCCCAAGTAATCTACTAGCTTTAAATAATTTTATGAAATTCATGTACACTAATATTAAAACGTTGGTTATTAATTTTTAAAATATATGATAAAAGTGAACTTCTAATTACAAAAAAAAACAAAAAAAAATTATCTATGTAATTAATATTTTATATTTTAAGCTAATTGGTAAAACATAATTTTAATGTTTTAATTATTCAATTAATACATCAATTTTCTTATAGTTAACCGTATGTAGTAATTTTCTAAAAATTGGTCAAGGCAAGCGTAGGCATCCACCTAGGCAAAAAATCGGCTATAACACAAATAACTTTCTTAAAATGCAATCTATGCGATTCAAATCGGTTCAAACTGTCTTACATTGATTAAAATATTTTAAATCGATCTAAAATGATATAAATTAATCTGAATGTGTTAAATAAAGCAAAAAAATTAGTGCAAATCTACAAGTTTGTCTTTTTGTATATATAATTTTATATTTACTCCAAATAATTCTATAATTATGCTTTAAAATTAAAATATCTATGCAAATATAATATATACTTATATTAATGAATAATTTGTTATCGTTTAGGCCCCGCCTAAACCCTAATAATTTGACTAACTAGAGTTTTCTACGAAAGAATAAGAATGCCATTAGGATGGAATTTGGATCAAAATGGATCATTTAGTCGAGATATGCCAAAGACTGATGAGAATCAATTGATCCACACCTGAGATCAATTGATCTGGTGCTACTTAGATCGATCGATCTAGGGCATGGATCGACCAATCACACCACATGGATCAATCGATTGGTAACACAGTGAGACAAGTTTCCATATTTGCAAAAGATTCATTTTGAAGACTAAAACCCTTTATATGAATCGTTTGTTTTTTTTGTTTTCTATCATCTGTTTTTGTTCTTAAAGGCTAGAGAGAGATTGAGGTGATTGGTGAGACTTTAGATAATACTGTAGACTCTTGCAAAGACATTTCTCATGTACTCATTTTGGAGAAGATTTTCTTATCCCTTTCTCATTTTCAATGCAAGCATTTCATGTTTTCTCTGGAATCATTTTTTTGTTGTTCTTTGATTATGAGTGAGTAGTCTATTAGTAACTGTTATATTAGAGATTTATGATTTTGGATCTTTATCTATTGATGTTTTTAAGGCTGAGACTTGATTGATCAGCCTCTGATTTATGAAGTCCAATGCACCGAAAATGCTTGTTTGAATTCCCAAAATATAAGTAGATGAGAAAGGTTTCCATAGCCAACTTAAGTTGATGTTACTGTGCCTTGTGAACTGATCAAACCTAAGTAAATGTATGTTTAAAATCTGAGATTCAGAACAGAGGGTGTTAGTGATAGTAGGTTTGCTCCAATTTTGTGATTTAAGTTCAAGATGGTCCTTCATTGATTTTGTCGTGTCCCCGATCTTTGCTTGGATCGTTGAGACATACCATGGGACGAGGGAACATGCAAGCTAGTCGAGAGACACAAGGGCAAGCACTCCATGGTCTGAACAAAGTGTTAAGTCCGAGTTATGATCAAGACTTAGCCAAGAAAAAGGGAAAAGATGCGGAAAATGGAGCTAGACCATACTAAAGAACGAGTGAGAATAGCTTGACCAGCTGAAAATTTCGTAGAGAATTCTTTGGGTTTTTGTCGAGAATTACGACAGATATGTAAAGAATAGTTTTTTTCTCTTAGAATTTCATCGGGAAATTCCCGACCAACTTTTTTTTTTGAAAATCCATCAGAAATTTCAAACTGGTTCTCGACGACTCAATTTTTTTTTGGGAATCCGTGGGGAATTCCAGACGAAATCCACAATTTGTATTTTCAATGGATCTTCATTGGAAATTTCTTGGGAGTTATCTTTTTTTTTTAATGGAAAATTCAGTCGGGAATCACCTTGTATTCTTGTAGTGATAAGACTACATTTAAAATTGAAAAGATTAATTTCAAGCTCTTAAAATAAAATATTATATATCATTTAGTTAGTCGATCTATGTGAATCTTAAATGGTAACATACATATAACTTAAGCATCTACTAGATTTTGATCCGCGCTTTCAGGGTGAGGGGTTAACTTTTTATTCAAAAAAATGATTTACTGAAAGTAATAAAATTATACATATGTATTTTTATAATAAAATTGTTTTTCAAAGTATGAATGATTAATTAAAGCTTATAAAAATATAATTTATTAAAAAAGACAATTAATTTTCCTAGTATTAATTCAACTTCTATTTTTAAGGCCTTAAATTATATATTAGTCAAAAAATGATTTTATTTTAATAAAAATTAACTATAGGTCATTCAACCCATATGATATTAGATAATATATTGAATTTTTTAATTATTCTTATTAAAATATGTAAATTAAAATATAAAAGTATTTTGTTTTAAATATCTTACATTAATAGTTTGTTTTAAGAAGTTGAAGTATGTAATTATTTTAATTTTATAAATTATAAAATAGTTAATAAATAGATTACATTACTTTATATTTTAATTGATGTAGTAATTTTATGAATATGAAGTATGTATATATAAATATTATATAACTGTTATATCTTATTCTACTAATAAAAATGACAATAAAAAATTTATTATTTAAAAGTGAAAAGAGATATATATATTTATATTTTAAATAGAAAGGTTTAAAAGATATTATTAAGATATAATGTTAGAAAAGATAGTTAAAAACATATTTTTAGATATCTTATTTTGAAATATTAAAATAATATTTTAGATAAAGGTATATATTTGATTATAACTAAGTTAGTTGTAGACGGAATTCTAAAGATAGAAGAAACTCGTAGCTGTTCAAGAAACCAGCCAGAGTTGACATTCAGAGACAATCGTCGATCGACAAACATCTCTTGTCGTCAATCGACAGCAAAGCACAAGAAGCCCGACTTGATTCTTGGCCGACTTAAGCCTAAAGATCCACATAATTACAAGACTACCCATGGCCGATTTTAACCTTATATTTAAGTGCTCTGTTATTGTATTAGGCAACACACACTTTCTTTCTTTCATTCACAGCATACAGTTTTAGGGTTTTTAGTAGTTTGGAAAGAAAACCTAAGACTCCTTCAAAGTTTGTATTAGAATTACAGTTTTCCTACCTTATTCTATCTATGCATTCTATTAAGTTATATATGTATCATGTTTTGCTTGATCATGTCTGAGTAGATTCATCTTGTTAGATTTAAGGTTAATCAGGGTTATTAAAAATTAGCCAAAACTATAGGATTGCTAAGCTGATACTTAGATATCCTTCATTATATTTTCTCTTACTACTTGTATTCTAGAGTATTTAACTAGAACTCTGATATTAGGATTGTAGACAACTACGACAGTAGATTTCGCACCAGAATAAATTCTCTTGAGTTAGGATTACTAGAAACACGCAACAGCTGATCTAGTAGGAATAGTGAATCTAATCGATCAGTTCGTTAACGCTTGCATAAGGAAGCATCGATCGACCTAACTCAATAGCATTGACGCTCTATCTGTGTCAACAAGCGAAAGCTGAGATACTAGACTTAGTCAATATATTAGACTCGCAGCTGAAGCTGGACATCTTGTGCATTATATATTGAGTTCTAGGATTGTCATCTACACACCTGAAGCACTCTATATCTCTATAATCCTGATTGCATAAACCCTAGATCTAGCTATTTATTCTTATTGTTTACAAACCAATAAACCAGCTGAACAACTGCCTTGTTCGACATGCTTTACTTTATTTAATGCTTACATATTTATTTACATAGCTTAATCGCGACTGTTTGAGTTTATCGCGGTCCACGCTCCCTGTTGATCTGATCTCTAGTATTACAATTAAACCTCTTATTTGATAGAGTAAAATTGTTCACGGTAATTTAAGTGATATCATTTATAATAAAATAGTGCTGGATTTTAATATTTAGAATAAAGAAGGCTATGTTTTGTCACTATTACATAAAGGAGGTCGATGTAAAAATAAAAATAGAACTCTTTATATAAGATAGTATTAGGAACAAAAAAAAATAGGCAAACCAGAATGAAGTTAAAGATTATGACATAACATAAATAAGATGGCCACTGATAATGGCTTTCAGTATCTTTCCTTTTCTCATTGTACACCCACATCCACTAATTAAATAAAATTAATTTGCAGATAATAGTAACATGAACATCATCATGATCCCATTACACATTGCATAAAATTAATGCCAACTACTTTAACTAGTGACATTTATACACATACAACAAACTTAACTATAAATTCCCACTTATTTTTAAATATTTTTTGTACATATATATCCATTAGTGATAAATATTAGGGAAATTCTATAAAAAGTACATCAACTAAATTTCATTAAGCGCTTTAATACCCATATTTTCACTATCCAGTTTAAAATATACTCATTTTAATACCTAACTGCCTTTATTTTAATCAAAACTATTGATAAGTTTTAAATGAAGTTTAACTTTAAAAAAAAAAATCACAAAACAAATCTTAAAGACTTGTAATTTTATTTTAAGTTTCATACATAAAAGTAACTAAATTTTGGATGATTTAAAATTGTGTAGTAAGAGTTTAATAACTTAAATATCAAATTTAATTTGTTTCTGAAAAAGAAAACAAATTTAGTTTTTTAATTTATTTCAAAATTATTTTTTTCTAAATTTAAAATTTATCAATAATGAAGGTAATTTCTTTCTTAGAATTTTAAAATAAAAGTAGAAATTTATAAGATTTTTTCTTAAATTTTGAAGATTTTAAATTTTTATTTAAAACTTGTTAATACTTTGATTAAAATAAACATAAGTTAGATATTAAATGACCAAAGTTTTAAAGTTTATGTATTAAAATAAATAAAATAATTAGTTAAAGAATTAAACTGAGAAATTAGAGTACTTATATGGATAGTCAGTTTTTTGACGAGGCTTTTCTCAGAGAAGTTTTACTTGTTAATAAAATATTTTTATACTGTATTCAATTTTTGAATATCGAATGATAAATATCAAAATCTATGTCTCAGTATCAACATTTGAATTATCCAATTTCTTAGAAGAATTTTATTAATTTTTTTGTAATATATTATCATCATATTGTGTAAACATATTTGTAAGATAGTCTTTTTAGTTTATTTACACAACAAGTCCGAGAAAAAAAGAAAATGACCAAAAGAAATTCTATTGAAAGGTTAATATACCTTTATACCCCTAGACTTGACTAACTATAGATTTAGGTAGGCCTAGGACTTATTATCCGAAATTCGGATGCGATCTGAGATCCGATCCGGATCTGCTCCGAAAATCTGGATATCCGGAGGGGCCGGATCCAGATCCTAATAGTAAAATGTTGGATCCGTCAAAACCGAATTCGGATCCAGATATCTTGATTTCTTTTATTTATTTTAGTGAT
This sequence comes from Brassica carinata, assembly GCA_016771965.1. Classification (NCBI taxonomy): domain Eukaryota; kingdom Viridiplantae; phylum Streptophyta; class Magnoliopsida; order Brassicales; family Brassicaceae; genus Brassica; species Brassica carinata. The sequence goes on from CM028690.1 coordinate 28,420,299, forward strand.
CCAAATCCGGATCCAGATATCTGTCAGATATTACAATTTTCAGGACGATATCTGACACCCGGATATCCCAGAACGCTGGATCCGGATAAGGATAGTAAAAACATGGATCCGCCGGATAAGGATCTAGATATCTTAAAATATTCCGGATATTCGATCCGTTCCTGGCCTAGAGTTAAGGGGTGGAGTTTTGTGGTGATGATAAAATTTTTAAAAATAAAAATAAATACTAAAGTTTAAAAATAAAATGTAAAATAGTTGCAAATCATAAAAACAAAAATTGAAGAATTTTTTTTTTTAAATCGAAAATATTATAAAAATTTTGAATTTGAAAACATGTAATTCGATGTTATAAAAATATTTCCTTTTTTATTTATTTGTTATTATTTCTTTATTTATGTATATAAATCAAGTGGTAGAAGGATATTTTGCCCTTTTAATAAAATCTCTTTTGGTTATATTCCTCTTTGAAAATTCTTTTTATGATAAAATTTTGAGAAGAGGCTATCTAGGAGAATTGCCCTATAATATTTTTCTATAGATTATTATTTTGATGCATAATCTATAGACATAGACATAGTATTCATTTTTAGTTTTATTTTGCTTATATGATATTATTGATTTTTGTTAGTTATCAAATTCATCATAACATACTCTAATCAACAAAATAAATTAAACCTAACATGATTGTAATACATATATTACCAAACTTATTTAAGAAGTCTACTCTATTTACATAAAGTAGAATTAATTTGCAGTTTATATTTGTAGACTGCCAAGAAAATCTATTATTTACGTTATATTTTTTTTGTACTTACATAATTTGTAAGTTATTTTTTGTATTTGAAAAGGTTATGATTTTACAAGTATGTTAGTTTTGTAATTGGCCAGAATTCACCTAGTACACTTTGTAAATATTTTAAAAGAAATTCTTTTTTTAATTAACCAAGTTTAACTTTCTACGAGTAAATTTCATTCAAAGTCTACAACTGTATAGACTTCATCAGAATCCACTTTCAGACCCGACAAGTGAATTATGTGTTTGACCACCAAAGTCAAAATTAATTAAATAGTAGATTTATGTTGAAATCTGAGTTTTTTAAGATTAGTATACATCACATATCATATGAAGTCTGGTTAATTTTATAACAGCTTAGTCAAACACAAACTAACATATCTTTGTATATAGTAAACTTTATGCGGTGTCTATTAAAAAGCCAATTTTTTAGTCATATGCAAAATTAATCTCCTATACGTAGATTTATCGTAAGTCAACCATAATTTTCTTGTGTTTACAATGGAAAAGAGTAGACTTTTGGTGAAGTTTACAGTGCAAAAAAATTATTTGGTTAATTGTAAAATTAACATTTGCATTGACAAGTAGACTGCCCAATAAATTTATAGATAAACATAAACAAACAAAGAAGTCTGTCGTCGCGATACATTTATGAATAGTGATGCAAAACCATATAAATAGTTATCTTTCTAGTGTAAACTCGTTTCTAAAATTTTCTACTGTCCACACTTCCAATATCAGCAAATAAAAGATGGTTTAACGTTTTTAGTGAAAAATCACTACAATATGAAAGTTGTGTTTTTAAAAATGAAAGATATGAAAAAAAATTAAGATTAAAATGGAGAGAAAATGAATTTTTTTATGAATAGAGTGAAAAGAAAAAATTGAAAACTCAATGTGTTAGCTTTAAAAATGTCAATTGGTTGTTTACGGTGATTGGAGAAACCAAGATAGTAACAGTGTTGCAAGTAAGAAAAAATAATTAGAATGTTCATGGCTTTTGAAATTTTCTAAGAATAAAATTAATTAAACTAAAATTTTAAATATTTGAAACAGTTAAGAATTATTAGGGAGAAAATGTCAAATTATAGTAGACAAAAGGAGATTGTGTTCGTAGTTAACTTCAAATTTTAGATTATTTTTGCGAAATTCCCTTAAAATATAGAGAAATATAATGATTTGAATTTTTAATTTTAGAATACAAATGAAAATTAAAAAAAAATTACTAAAAATTATAAATCATAACTTCTAATTATTTCAAAAATTGATGCTGTTTCTATTTTTAATTAATTAATTAAATTAAAAATGATTAAAAAGAAAATTATGATATTTATCTTTTCGTGATCTGCTTGAAAAAGAAAGATTTAGTTATAAATAAAATATATCCTTAATAAAAATTATTTAAGCTTTGCAAATATCACTTAGGTTTAGTTTTAGCTTCAATTAGCATTAGGGTCTTAGGTCCATTCTATATGTCCGATATCAATTTTTGAAAAATTGTAATAACATTCTGTAAAATAAAGGTTTTATATGGAGAATTTATATTGAGAAACAAAAACAACCTTCTTGGACTACTATGTAATCTATTAATTTAGAGTCCTATTTTTTATCTACTGTTTTAAGTTGTCATTTAAGTTTTGGACCTTTCAAAATTGTTAGAATAATACTACACGCTAAATAAATGCACCAAACAATTTAAACATAACCTAACTGGTCACGTTAAAGTAAACCAACTTCATATTTAATGTCTCTTCGGTTATCTTTTTTTTTTTGACAACATGTCTTTATCTAATCAATTCATATTTGTCCATCTTTCATCATATTAAACATTCTAACAAGAAATATTAGAAATGCTCAAAAGCGTTTGATACACTTTTCCATGATGATCATATTTGATGAACTAACGTGATGTCCAGTTGATACACTTTTTCACACATTAATGTGAAAAAACCACTAATCATTATCATTAGTAATATTTTTATATCTAACTAATATCAATATACTCTTACTAAACCAAAATATTTTTTACATAAATAATGGACGCAAGATTTCTTTTTACATAAACAATGAATGCATGATTCCTCTTGAACAAATAAGAATATATAAAATATTTAAGCTATGTTTAACAATATAACTACAAAATCAAATTCACTTGCATATGATTTTTATGAGTTGGTCATATCTTCATGTTAAAGAAAAATATCATGTCCAATGTTCTCACTTGGTTCGCGTATAATCAAGTCATAAAGATTAATTATAATCAATTCCATTATTTTTTTACAATTTTATAGTACATAACAAAACTATATGTTAATGTAAAGAGAATACTTACAGTTACACAATCTAATGTGTAAACCGAAATTCAGCTAACAATAGTGTTATGGAATATTCATCCTAGATATTCTCAACTTTATAACTTCTTCATTGATATATCTAAAAACCATTTGATAAAATCAGATGAAAAAGAAATATTTAATCAAATCTCGACAATCTTTTTGATAAACCAAAACTTTGTCAATACAAAATTTGAACAATACAGTATCAAATAATGAAACTATGTTTTAAAATATTATATTATCTTGCAATTTGCACATATATTTTGAGATATTTTAGTATATGCAATATATACTGCCATACAAATATTAATAAAAGATTACATTATTAAATTTTTATTCTAGATAAACTATACGACACAATGTGAAAATATAATAGCATAACCTATTTAAAGTCTCAATAAGCACAACATAAAATATTGATATATTGATATATAGATGATTATTTTTCAGAAAAAATATAACTCGAGTTTAGCTTGGATGGTAGGCTAACGTAATAAATTTTGTATAAAGAAATTAAAAGACATGCATTTTAGAAAACAAATATCTCCTTAGGTGTATGAAATAATATGATAGATATTAAAATCAATAGCCAAGTTAAACTACTAAATAATTACATCTATGAACATTTTACATTTAAAATAAACACCATTATGCTAATAAAAACAGACCAATACTATACATGTGAAGAAAATATATTATACCCAAATAAAAGTATTCTTCAAAATATAAACCACAAATTTGATAATCGTATAATATATATTTAAAATTTTCACAAAGATTTAATAAAAAAAAATATCCGCACACAGTGTGGGTTTATATCTAGTTAAACGATAAAATTAGGTTGTTTGAGGTTTTTTACCATTGAGTAAATAACAAATAAATTTACCATTGAGTAAATAAAAAATGATCAGTTCAAACTAATGTTCCAAAAAACAAGATCTTTGATCATAAAGCCATGATATGGATTAACTTTCATGGTATAAATATTTTATCTGAAAGTATGTATTAAATACTTAAACTGAATTTGATTTAAAATTTTCAATCTAAATTTGGTTCAAAATGTAAAAATAAATTATATTTATTTAAATTTAATAATTACTTCTTAGGAAACTAGAATACAAAAAAAAAATCATGGTTTTTACGATTTTTGAGATTTTTGAAATTATTATAAGAGATAATTGGATCTCCTACACCTAAAACGGAGAGTAATTAGACTTGTGCCACCGGAATCCTGCATGCTTTTATGTGACCACTTTTCCCCTATGTTTTATATCCAAACGATTTTTTAGGCCTGTGATCATGTCGGATTTTAGTTCTCGCGAGAAGCTATTCATACTGTGAAAGGGCGTGTGAGGCTGAGTGAAGACGTAATGGTAGGGAAATTTTTCAATGCATACGACGTTTCCTTTTCTATAATGGCACACATTCGTAATTATTTTTACGGTTGAGACATTTTCTCTTTGTTGAAAGCTCTTCTTCCCATTTTCAAAAAGCTATATCCTAAAAATCTCAATTCCTCTCCACAAGCAGAAGATCAATTGCACGAATGTGGACGCCGAATCTTCCTCCAAGGATTTTCGCCGCCGGTGAAGAACCATCGGTTTATATAGTTAACTCTTATCACAAATTAAAACTCACCAAGTCGATTCTCAAAGCTCTCACTGAAGATGAAATCGAATTTTCTAGAAATTCATCGTTCTCCAAGGTACTTGCTTTAGATGATAATCCTCCATTCTCTGGCGCATTTTGTTATTTTATTCTGGCTAGGAGACTGAAGATCAACAAAAAGTATGAGATTCAGGTTCTTTTCGCTGGTACTCATATTCGAATCTCTCTTAGAGAGTTCGCAATTGTCACTAGGGTTAACTGTGGGAAGTTGCCTAATCTGAAGCTCCGGAAAAGGAAAAACCCATGTCATGTCCCCGATCCTGGGTAGGATCGTCTGGATGGACCATTGTGCGTGGAGACACACCAGACAGGTCATATGATCTTAAGACAAGCGTGTCATGATCCAAAAAGGTGGTTAAGGGAATCATACAGCTGAGACTTAACCAAAATATGATGGAGACAAGCTTAAAGGAGTTGGTCGAGTGTTTCTATAGCTGGACAAGGTCTGGGTGAAACTCGATCAGCTAGGTGAAGCTGTGATGTGGTGCATCATCAGAATGGATCATGGGAGAACTAAGTCTAGGTCTGGAAATAGACCAAGTGACTTAGAGGGATTGAATAAGATAAAGATATCAAGCTGTACAAAGTGATTCACAGCTGGGGGATGCGAGCAAGAAGCTCGACCAGCTGGACGGAGCTCACTTGGAGCTCAAGTAGAGTGTGTCAGCTCCCTGAGCTGGATGGACTAGCTCACTCAGCTGGGTCAGCTGGGGATCAGCTCAACTCAGCTTGACTGAGTGTTCGGTCTCGACAGTTGGGCCGGTCCGACAAAGGGTCGGGCCACGCGGGCAACCCATATGTGCCGATGGGCCGGTGGGTTCTCGGGGTTGGGCCAGTGGCTTGGCATTCGGTTTGGGCTTGTATTGGACATGCCCAGGAGTGGTTGTACAAGCCCAGGACATCCAGATAACTGCCATAGGCGAATGGGTGTGATCTGGACCATTGATGAAATCAATGGCCAGAAATGAAACTGAAGGGATGCAATGGTTAGAAGTAACTATTCCTTCTTCTATAAAAAGAGGGCAGGTCCGTGCCTTTACAGGCACGCCAGGAATTCATTTTTCACCCTGAAACACAAAGAAAATCAGAGAAAAACATGGAGATGGTCGGATTCAACAATCTAAGACAGAGATGCAATCAAAGGCAGCAAAGAGGCAGTTTTGGTGGGCAATCATGGGGAGGGTTATGAACGACCTTCTGGTATATTTTGATTGTTGTTTGCCACGCCCTGGGCTTCCTCTACATCCATAGAAGACACGCAAATATCCTGGAGAGAAGATAGGAGGCCGGATCTAACTTCTAAGGGATGAGACAGTCTTGAAGGCAGATGTGTGTAGAAAGGCAGTTTCTTAGACACTGAAGGGGGAAGTGATGCACGACCTTTGGGTGGTGTTTGATCATGGATGAACACATCTAAGGATTCCTCTGTGTCCTGGGAACACACGAAAATGGTCAGAGGAGAAGGGAGAAGGCCAGACTCCACTCCCAAAGGCCAACACAGCCTCAAAGGTGGATGCAGTGCAGAAACTGGTTCCATGGGAGTTCCATGGTATGGAAGAAAGGCACGACCATTGAATGGATCTTATCATTACTGTAAGTATGTGATAAGGGCTTTATGGAGGCATGCTCTGGAGGAGCATGGCCGAACCTAATAAGAGGAGGCACATGATCTAATAAGATCAAGTATAAGGTAACAAATTTGATACTTACTTTCCTGTTTATGTTTATGTCTCTTGTGGTGCTGTTAAGCCAAGGTAAGGCACGTCCCTTGAAGACCATATATTGTGATGTAAACTAAGGATCCAGGACCCTGAGAGGAGGGGCGGATCATTGTTGATCTACTTCATCCATGTGGGATGATAGTTAGATGTTGTTCATTGGATAGTGATCCATGATGGTTCATGGTTTGATGTTGGGTTTGATCATGGTGTGAACCATGGATCCGACCCATTGATGAGACACATGGGGGTCCTAGTATAAGAGGAACCATGTGGAGTGCAAGTTCCAATTCATTTGGATCCAACAGCAAGCAAAGGAGAGGAGTAAGGCTAGTACTTGTTGGTGTGGACAACAAGTATTGTGCTGGTGTGTTTATACAAGGAAGGCCGTGTGTGATCTGATCATGGGTAAAGATGGACGACCTGATCCCTGGATGGTGGATCAAGGTGTCTGATCTGATTGATCAAAGGATGCACCGGTGGTAAGAGCAACACTAATCAGGTTCAGTGGGACATGGTTCCATGGCCGGTTAGGAAGTGTGAAGACTCATCAGTTCTGAGTCATGTGGGGTGGTTGGTTGATTGACTTAGGATCTGATGGGCTTTGTTAGTCCATGAAAGGACTTGGTTACAGGGGAGCACATACCTGAGACATGGTGGTACTAAACCAGGCCTTGGCCGGTTCAGTGGAACTCTCCATGGCCTTGGTTGGGCAGCTAGGTCCGGATCTCATAGTTCTGGATGGAATTGATGGGATCCGACCATGGATTCCTCTTAGTGAGGATTTATCATGATTTATCATGTGATTTGATTGGATTTATCAGGCCGGTTTGATGATGGTCAGTTATGGCCGGTTTAGTGGAATTTGACCAAATTCTATGTGAATTGGACCGGTTCTGATCAATCTGATTGTGGATTCCTCTTAGTGGGGAATTATCAGTATTTGTCATGAATTTTAATTAATTTTTGGAGCATGTTTGCTTGAGGTCGTTTTTGCAGCTGAAGACTTCCCGAAGGTACTTAGTCTGTGGGGATGGTTGGCTGAATGACTAAGTACCAAAGGGAAGAGTTTATGCAGGTATATGGAGAGTTAGACGAGTGGACGGGGAGCTAGGCAACGCTACCTCGCAGCTTTATCAGCTAGAGGAGAGTAGATGGAACCTCAAGTGAAGTGGTTCAGCTTAGCTAGCTAGATGAGCTAGCTAAATAGCTAAGTCAGCTGGGACAATGAGCTAACAAGCTCCGTGGATGTGGCAAAGGTATGATCTATCAATGTTGCATAGATCTAGATAGAATGGTTAGGTGAATGGAACCTCGGATTTTGTATGACTTGGTTTGGGTTCAGCATCGACCTTGGAGCTAGCTGGTAGTTGAGTATACTGACCATTAGCTGAGGTGATATGACCAGACAAGTGTTAGATTGATTTTAGACCAATGGTTATGTAGATATTATTCCGCTGTGCATAAGTTGAAATGATCTAAGCTAGGAAATGACTAAGGTAGTCTTGAGCTAGGATCTGAGTTAGCCCTCGCCTATGGGCGATGTTTTAAATAAAAGGCGAAATTTTTAGAGGTTCGGTCAGGGTATGGACCGAGCGACGTGAGGCATCGACCGCGTACTGAGAACTTGTCATGTCCCCGATCCTGGGTAGGATCGTCCGGATGGACCATTGTGCGTGGAGACGCACCAGACAGGTCATATGATCCAAAAAGGTGGTTAAGGGAATCATACAGCTGAGACTTAACCAAAATAGGATGGAGACAAGCTTAAAGGAGTTGGTAGAGTGTTTCTATAGCTGGACGAGGTCTGGGTGAAACTCGATCAGCTAGGTGAAGCTGTGATGTGGTGCATGATCAGAATGGATCATGGGAGAACTAAGTCTAGGTCTGGAAATAGACCAAGGGACTTAGAGGGATTGAATAAGATAAAGATATCAAGCTGTACAAAGTGATTCACAGCTGGGGGATGCGAGCAAGAAGCTCGACCAGCTAGACGGAGCTCACTTGGAGCTCAAGTAGAGTGTGTCAGCTCCCTGAGCTGGATGGACTAGCTCACTCAGCTGGGTCAGCTGGGGATCAGCTCAACTCAGCTTGACTGAGTGTTCGGTCTCGACAGTTGGGCCGGTCCGACAAGGGTCGGGCCACGCGGGCAACCCATATGTGGCGATGGGCCGGTGGGCTTTCGGGGTTGGGCCAGTGGCTTGGCATTCGGTTTGGGCTTGTATTGGACATGCCCAGGAGTGGTTGTACAAGCCCAGGACGTCCAGATAACTGCCATAGGTGAATGGGTGTGATCTGGACCATTGATGAAATCAATGGTCGAAATGAAACGAAGGGATGCAATGGTTAGAAGTAACCATTCCTTCTTCTATCAAAAGAGGGCAGGTCTGTGCCTTTACAGGCACGCCAGGCATTCATTTTCCACCCTGAAACACAAAGAAAATCAGAGAAAAACATGGAGATGGTCGGATTCAGCAATCCAAGACAGAGATGCAATCAACGGCAGAAAAGAAGCAGTTTTGGTGGGCAATCATGGGGAGGGTTATGAACGACCTTTTGGTATGTTTTGATTGCTGTTTGCCACGCCCTGGGCTTCCTCTACATCCATAAAAGACACGCAAATATCCTGGAGAGAAGATAGGAGGCCGGATCTAACTTCTAAGGGCTGAGACAGCCTTGAAGGCAGATAAGTGTAGAAAGGCAGTTTCTTAGACACTGAAGGGGAAGTGATGCACGACCTTTGGGTGGTGTTTGATCATGGATGAACACATCTAAGGCTTCCTCTGTGTCCTGGGAACACACGCAAATGGTCAGAGGAGAAGGGAGAAGGCCAGACTCCACTCCCAAAGGCCAACACAGCCTCAAAGGTGGATGCAGTGCAGAAACTGGTTCCATGGGAGTTCCATGGTATGGAAGAGAGGCACGACCATTGAATGGATCTTATCATTACTGTAAGTATGTGATAAGGGTTTTATGGAGGCATGCTCTGGAGGAGCATGGCGAACCTAATAAGAGGAGGCACATGATCTAATAAGATCAAGTATAAGGTAACAAATTTGACACTTACTTTCCGTTTATGTTTATGTCTCTTGTGGTGCTGTTAAGCCAAGGTAAGGCACGCCCCTTGAAGACCATATATTGTGATGTAAACTAAGGATCCAGGACCCTGAGAGGAGGGGCGGATCATTGTTGATCTACTTCATCCATGTGGGGTGATAGTTAGATGTTGTTCATTGGATAGTGATCCATGATGGTTCATGGTTTGATGTTGGGTTTGATCATGGTGTGAACCATGGATCCGACCCATTGATGAGACACATGGGGTCCTAGTATAAGAGGAACCATGTGGAGTGCAAGTTCCAATTCGTTTGGATCCAACAGCAAGCAAAGGAGAGGAGTAAGGCTAGTACTTGTTGGTGTGGACAACAAGTATTGTGCTGGTGTGTTTATACAAGGAAGGCCGTGTGTGATCTGATCATGGGTAAGGATGGACGACCTGATCCCTAGATGGTGGATCAAGGTGTCTGATCTGATTGATCAAAGGATGCACCGGTGGTAAGAGCAACACTAATCAGGTTCAGTGGGACATGGTTCCATGGCCGGTTAGGAAGTGTGAAGACTCATCAGTTCTGAGTCATGTGGGGTGGTTGGTTGATTGACTTAGGATCTGATGGGCTTTGTTAGTCCATGAAAGGACTTGGTTACAGGAGAGCACACACCTGAGACATGGTGGTACTAAACCAGGCCTTGGCCGGTTCAGTGGAACTCTCCATGGCCTTGGTTGGGCAGCTAGGTCCGGATCTCATAGTTCTGGATGGAATTGATGGGATCCGACCATGGATTCATCTTAGTGAGGATTTATCATGATTTATCATGTGATTTGATTGGATTTATCAGGCCGGTTTGATGATGGTCAGTTATGGCCGGTTTAGTGGAATTTGACCGAATTCTATGTGAATTAGGACGTTTCTGATCAATCTGATTGTGGATTCCTCTTAGTGGGGAATTATCAGTATTTTTCATGAATTTTAATTAATTTTTGGAGCATGTTTGCTTGAAGTCGCTTTTGTAATGAAGACTTCCGAAGGTACTTTACCGTGGGGATGGTTGGCTGAATGACTAAGTACCAAAGGGAAGAGTTTATGCAGGTATATGGAGAGTTGGAACGAGTGGACGGGAGCTAGGCAACGCTACCTCGCAGCTTTATCAGCTAGAGGAGAGTAGATGGAACCTCAAGTGAAGTGGTTCAGCTCAGCTAGCTGGATGAGCTAGCTAAACAGCTAAGTCAGCTGGGACAATGAGCTAACAAGCTCCGTGGATGTGGCAAAGGTATGATCTATCAATGTTGCATAGATCTAGATAGAATGGTTAGGTGAATGGAACCTCGGATTTTGTATGACTTGGTTTGGGTTCAGCATCGACCTTGGAGCTAGCTGGTAGTTGAGTATATTGACCATTAGCTGAGGTGATGTGACCAGACAAGTGTTAGATTGGTTTTAGACCAATGGTTATGTAGATATTATTCCGCTGTGCATAAGTTGAAATGATCTAAGCTAGGAAATGACTAAGGTAGTCTTGAGCTAGGATCTGAGTTAGCCCTCGCCTATGGGCGATGTTTTAAATAAAGGGCGAAATTTTTAGAGGTTCGGTCAGGGTATGGACCGAGCGACGTGAGGCATCGACCGCGTACTGAGAACTTGTCATGTCCCCGATCCTGGTAGGATCGTCCGATGGACCATTGTGCGTGGAGCGCGCAGACAGGTCATATGATCTAAAGACAAGCGTGTCATGATCCAAAAAGGTGGTTAAGGGAATCATACAGCTGAGACTTAACCAAAATAGGATGGAGACAAGCTTAAAGGAGTTGGTCGAGTGTATCTATAGCTGGACGAGGTCTGGGTGAAACTCGATCAGCTAGGTGAAGTTGTGATGTGGTGCATGATCAGAATGGATCATGGGAGAACTAAGTCTAGGTCTGGAAATATACCAAGGGACATAGAGGGATTGAATAAGATAAAGATATCAAGCTGTACAAAGTGATTCACAACGGGGATGCGCAGCAAGAAGCTCGACCAGCTGGACGGAGCTCACTGGAGCTCAAGTAGAGTGTGTCAGCTCCCTGAGCTGGATGGACTAGCTCACTCAGCTGGGTCAGCTGGATCAGCTCAACTCAGCTTGACTGAGTGTTCGGTCTCGACAGTTGGGCCGGTCCTGACAGTTGGCCTACCCATGGCAACCCATATGTGGCGATGGGCGGTGGGCTCTCGGGTTGGGCCAGTGGCTTGGCATTTGGTTTGGGCTTATATTGGATATGTCCAGGAGTGGTTTTACAAGCCCAGGACGTCCAGATAACTGCCATAGACGAATGAGTGTGACCTGGACCATTGATGAAATCAATGGCCGAAATAAAACCGAAGGGATGCAATGGTTGAAGTAACCATTCCTTCTACAAAAGAGGGCAGGTCCGTGCCTTTACAGGCACGCCAGTCATTCATTTTCCACCCTGAAACACAAAGAAAATCAGAGAAAAACATGGAGATGGTCGGATTCAACAATCCAAGACAAAGATGCAATCAAAGGCAGCAAAGAGATAGTTTTGGTGGGCAATCATGGGGAGGGTTATGAACGACCTTCTGGTATGTTTTGATTGCTGTTTGCCACGCCCTGGGCTTCCTCTACATCCATAGAAGACACGCAAATATCTTGGAGAGAAGATAGAAGGCCGGATCTAACTTCTAAGGTCTGAGACAGCCTTGAAGGCAGATAAGTGTAGAAAGGCAGTTTCTTAGACACTGAAGGGGGAAGTGATGCACGACCTTTGGGTGGTGTTTGATCATGGATGAACACATCTAAGGCTTACTCTGTGTCCTGGGAACACACGCAAATGGTCAGAGGAGAAGGGAGAAGGCCAGACTCCACTCCCAAAGGCCAACACAGCCTCAAAGGTGGATGCAGCAGAAACTGGTTCCATGGGAGTTCCATGGTATGGAAGAGAGGCACGACCATTGAATGGATCTTATCATTACTGTAAGTATGTGATAAGGGCTTTATGGAGGCATGCTCTGGAGGAGCATGGCCGAACCTAATAAGAGGAGGCACATGATCTAATAAGATCAAGTATAAGGTAACAAATTTGATACTTACTTTCCTGTTTATGTTTATGTCTCTTGTGGTGCTGTTAAGCCAAGGTAAGGCACGCCCCTTGAATACCATATATTGTGATGTAAACTAAGGATCCAGGACCCTGAGAGGAGGGGCGGATCATTGTTGATCTACTTCATCCATGTGGGGTGATAGTTAGATGCTGTTCATTGGATAGTGATCCATGATGGTTCATGGTTTGATGTTGGGTTTGATCATGGTGTGAACCATGGATCCGACCCATTGATGAGACACATGGGGGTCCTAGTATAAGAGGAACCATGTGGAGTGCAAGTTCCAATTCGTTTGGATCCAACAGCAAGCAAAGGAGAGGAGTAAGGCTAGTACTTGTTGGTGTGGACAACAAGTATTGTGCTGGTGTGTTTATACAAGGAAGGCCGTGTGTGATCTGATCATGGGTAAGGATGGACGAACTGATCCCTGGATGATGGATCAAGGTGTCTGATCTGATTGATCAAAGGATGCACCGGTGGTAAGAGCAACACTAATCAGGTTCAGTGGGACATGGTTCCATGGCCGGTTAGGAAGTGTGAAGACTCATCAGTTCTGAGTCATGTGGGGTGGTTGGTTGATTGACTTAGGATCTGATGGGATTTGTTAGTCCATGAAAGGACTTGGTTACAGGGGAGCACACACCTGAGACATGGTGGTACTAAACCAGGCCTTGGCCGGTTCAGTGGAACTCTCCATGGCCTTGGTTGGGCAGCTAGGTCCGGATCTCATAGTTCTGGATGGAATTGATGGGATCCGACCATGGATTCCTCTTAGTGAGGATTTATCATGATTTATCATGTGATTTGATTGGATTTATCAGGCCGGTTTGATGATGGTCGGCTAGGTTTGTGGAATTTGACCGAATTCTATGTGAATTAGGCGGTTCTGATCAATCTGATTGTGGATTCCTCTTAGTGGGGAATTATCAGTATTTTCATGAATTTTAATTAATTTTTGGAGCATGTTTGCTTGAAGTCGCTTTTTGTAAATGAAGACTTCCAAGGTACTTACCGTGGGGATGGTTGAATGACTAAGTACCAAAGGGAAGAATTTATGCAGGTATATGGAGAGTTGGACGAAGTGGACGGGAGCTAGCAACGCTACCGCGAGCTTTATCAGCTAGAGGAGAGTAGATGGAACCTCAGTGAAGTGGTTCATTTCACTACCGGATGAGCTAGCTAAGCAACTAAGTCAGCTGGGACAATGAGCTAACAAGCTCCGTGGATGTGGCAAAGGTATGATCTATCAATGTTTCATAGATCTAGATAGAATGGTTAGGTGAATGGAACTCGGATTTTGTATGACTTGGTTTGGGTTCAGATCGACCTTGAGCTAGCTGGTAGTTGAGTATCTTGACCATTAGCTGAGGTGATGTGACCAGACAAGTGTTAGATTGGTTTTAGACCAATGGTTATGTAGATATTATTCCGCTGTGCATAAGTTGAAATGATCTAAGCTAGGAAATGACTAAGGTAGTCTTGAGCTAGGATCTGAGTTAGCTCCCGCCATGGGCTTATGTTTTAAATAAAGGGCTAAATTTTTAGAGGTTCGGTCGTATGGACCGGCGACGCGGAGGCATCGAATCGCAGCATCGAGAACTTGTCATGTCCCCGATCCTGGGTAGGATCGTCCGGATGGACCATTGCGCGGAGACGCACAGACAGGTCATATGATTCAAAGACAAGCTGTCATGATCCAAAAGGTGGTTAAGGGAATCATACAGCTGAGACTTAACCAAAATAGGATGGAGACAAGCTTAAAGGAGTTGGTCGAGGTATCTATAGCTGGACGAGGTCTGGGTGAAACCTCGATCAGCTAGGTGAAGTTGTGATGTGGTGCATGATCAGAATGGATCATGGGAGAACTAAGTCTAGGTCTGGAAATATACCAAGGGACATAGAGGGATTGAATAAGATAAAGATATCAAGTGTACAAAGTGATTCACACCGGGATGCGAGCAAGAAGCTGACCAGCTGGACGGAGCTCTCACTGGAGCTCAAGTAGAGTGTGTCAGCTCCCTGAGCTGGATGGACTAGCTCACTCAGCTGGGTCAGCTGGATCAGCTCAACTCAGCTTGACTGAGTGTTCGGGTCTCGACAGTTGGGCCGGTCCGGACAGCCGGGCCACGGGGCAACCCATATGTGGCGCATGGGCCTGGGCTCTCGGGTTGGGCCAGTGGCTTGGCATTTGGTTTGGGCTTATATTGGATATGTCCAGGAGTGGTTTACAAGCCCAGGACGTCCAGATAACTGCCATAGACGAATGAGTGGACTGGACCATTGATGAAATCAATGGCAGAAATAAAACCGAAGGGATGCAATGGTTAAGTAACCATTCCTTCTTCTACAAAAGAGGGCAGGTCCGTGCCTTTACAGGCACGCCAGTCATTCATTTTCCACCCTGAAACACAAAGAAAATCAGAGAAAACATGGAGATGGTCGGATTCAACAATCCAAGACAAAGATGCAATCAAAGGCAGCAAAGAGATAGTTTTGGTGGGCAATCATGGGGAGGGTTATGAACGACCTTCTGGTATGTTTTGATTGCTGTTTGCCACCCTGGGCTTCCTCTACATCCATAGAAGACACGCAAATATCTTGGAGAGAAGATAGAAGGCCGGATCTAACTTCTAAGGTCTGAGACAGCCTTGAAGGCAGATAAGTGTGAAAGGCAGTTTCTGACACTGAAGGGGAAGTGATGCACGACCTTTGGGTGGTGTTTGATCATGGATGAACACATCTAAGGCTTACTCTGTGTCCTGGGAACACACGCAAATGGTCAGAGGAGAAGGGAGAAGGCCAGACTCCACTCCCAAAGGCCAACACAGCCTCAAAGGTGGATGCAGTGCAAACTGGTTCCATGGGAGTTCCATGGTATGGAAGAGAGGCACGACCATTGAATGGATCTTATCATTACTGTAAGTATGTGATAAGGGCTTTATGGAGGCATGCTCTGGAGGAGCATGGCCGAACCTAATAAGAGGAGGCACATGATCTAATAAGATCAAGTATAAGGTAACAAATTTGATACTTACTTTCCGCTTATGTTTATGTCTCTTGTGGTGCTGTTAAGCCAAGGTAAGGCACGCCCCTTGAATACCATATATTGTGATGTAAACTAAGGATCCAGGACCCTGAGAGGAGGGCGGATCATTGTTGATCTACTTCATCCATGTGGGGTGATAGTTAGATGCTGTTCATTGGATAGTGATCCATGATGGTTCATGGTTTGATGTTGGGTTTGATCATGGTGTGAACCATGGATCCGACCATTGATGAGACACATGGGGGTCCTAGTATAAGAGGAACCATGTGGAGTGCAAGTTCCAATTGTTTGGATCCAACAGCAAGCAAAGGAGAGGAGTAGGCTAGTACTTGTTGGTGTGGACAACAAGTATTGCTGGTGTGTTTATACAAGGAAGGCCGGTGTGATCTGATCATGGGTAAGGATGGACGAACTGATCCCTGGATGATGGATCAAGGTGTCTGATCTGATTGATCAAAGGATGCACCGTGGTAAGAGCAACACTAATCAGGTTCAAGTGGGACATGGTTCCATGGCCTGTTAGAAGTGTGAAGACTCATCACTGAGTCATGTGGGGTGGTTGGTTGATTGACTTAGGATCTGATGGGATTTGTTAGTCCATGAAAGGACTTGGTTACAGGGGAGCACACACCGAGACATGGTGGTACTAAACCAGGCCTTGGCCGGTTCAAGGGAACTCCATGGCCTTGGTGGGCAGCTAGGTCCGGATCTCATACTGGATGGAATTGATGGGATCCGACCATGGATTCCTCTTAGTGAGGATTTATCATGATTTATCATGTGATTTGATTGGATTTATCAGGCGGTTTGATGATGGTCAGCTATGGCCTGCTTAGTGGAATTTGACCAATTCTATGTGAATTAGCCGGTTCTGATCAATCTGATTGTGATTCCTCTTAGTGGGGAATTATCAGTATTTTTCATGAATTTTAATTAATTTTGGAGCATGTTTGCTTGAGGTCGCTTTTTGTAATGAAGACTTCCTAAGGTACTTAGTCGTGGGGATGGTTGGCGGAATGACTAAGTACCAAAGGGAAGAATTTATGCAGGTATATGGAGAGTTAGACGAGTGGACGGGAGCTAGGCAACGCTACCTCGCAGCTTTATCAGCTAGAGGAGAGTAGATGGAACCTCGCGAAGTGGAATCATTTCACTAATGGATGAGCTAGCTAAACAGCCTAAGTCAGCTGGGACAATGAGCTAACAAGCTCCGTGGATGTGGCAAAGGTATGATCTATCAATGTTTCATAGATCTAGATAGAATGGTTAGGTGAATGGAACCTCGATTTTGTATGACTTGGTTTGGGTTCAGATCGACCTCGAGCTAGCCGTAGTTGAGTATACGACCATTAGCTGAGGTGATGTGACCAGACAAGTGTTAGATTGGTTTTAGATCAATGGTTATGTAGATATTATTCCGTTGTGCATAAGTTGAAATGATCTAAGCTAGGAAATGACTAAGGTAGTCTTGAGCTAGGATCTGAGTTAGCCCTCGCCATGGGCGATGTTTTAAATAAAGGGCTTAAATTTTAGAGGTTCGGTCAGGGTATGGACGGCGGCGTGAGGCATCGACAGCGTACTGAGAACTTGTCATGTCCCCGATCCTGGGTAGGATCGTCCGGATGGACCATTGTGCGTGGAGACGCACCAGACAGGTCATATGATCTAAAGACAAGCGTGTCATGATCCAAAAAGGTGGTTAAGGAATCATACAGCTGAGACTTAACCAAAATAGGATGGAGACAAGCTTAAAGGAGTTGGTCGAGGTATCTATAGCTGGACGAGGTCTGGGTGAAACTCGATCAGCTAGGTGAAGTTGTGATGTGGTGCATGATCAGAATGGATCATGGGAGAACTAAGTCTAGGTCTGGAAATATACCAAGGGACATAGAGGGATTGAATAAGATAAAGATATCAAGCTGTACAAAGTGATTCACAGCTGGGGGATGCGAGCAAGAAGCTCGACCAGCTGGACGGAGCTCACTTGGAGCTCAAGTAGAGTGTGTCAGCTCCCTGAGCTGGATGGACTAGCTCACTCAGCTGGGTCAGCTGGATCAGCTCAACTCAGCTTGACTGAGTGTTCGGGTCTCGGACAGTTGGGCCGGGTCCAGACAGTGGCCGGGCCATGCGGGCAACCCATATGTGGCGATGGGCCGGTGGGCTCTCGGGGTTGGGCCAGTGGCTTGGCATTTGGTTTGGGCTTATATTGGATATGTCCAGGAGTGGTTTTACAAGCCCAGGACGTCCAGATAACTGCCATAGACGAATGAGTGTGACCTGGACCATTGATGAAATCAATGGCCAGAAATAAAACCGAAGGGATGCAATGGTTAGAAGTAACCATTCCTTCTTCTACAAAAAGAGGGCAGGTCCGTGCCTTTACAGGCACGCCAGTCATTCATTTTCCACCCTGAAACACAAAGAAAATCAGAGAAAAACATGGAGATGGTCGGATTCAACAATCCAAGACAAAGATGCAATCAAAGGCAGCAAAGAGATAGTTTTGGTGGGCAATCATGGGGAGGGTTATGAACGACCTTCTGGTATGTTTTGATTGCTGTTTGCCACGCCCTGGGCTTCCTCTACATCCATAGAAGACACGCAAATATCTTGGAGAGAAGATAGAAGGCCGGATCTAACTTCTAAGGTCTGAGACAGCCTTGAAGGCAGATAAGTGTAGAAAGGCAGTTTCTTAGACACTGAAGGGGGAAGTGATGCACGACCTTTGGGTGGTGTTTGATCATGGATGAACACATCTAAGGCTTACTCTGTGTCCTGGGAACACACGCAAATGGTCAGAGGAGAAGGGAGAAGGCCAGACTCCACTCCCAAAGGCCAACACAGCCTCAAAGGTGGATGCAGTGCAGAAACTGGTTCCATGGGAGTTCCATGGTATGGAAGAGAGGCACGACCATTGAATGGATCTTATCATTACTGTAAGTATGTGATAAGGGCTTTATGGAGGCATGCTCTGGAGGAGCATGGCCGAACCTAATAAGAGGAGGCACATGATCTAATAAGATCAAGTATAAGGTAACAAATTTGATACTTACTTTCCTGTTTATGTTTATGTCTCTTGTGGTGCTGTTAAGCCAAGGTAAGGCACGCCCCTTGAATACCATATATTGTGATGTAAACTAAGGATCCAGGACCCTGAGAGGAGGGGCGGATCATTGTTGATCTACTTCATCCATGTGGGGTGATAGTTAGATGCTGTTCATTGGATAGTGATCCATGATGGTTCATGGTTTGATGTTGGGTTTGATCATGGTGTGAACCATGGATCCGACCCATTGATGAGACACATGGGGGTCCTAGTATAAGAGGAACCATGTGGAGTGCAAGTTCCAATTCGTTTGGATCCAACAGCAAGCAAAGGAGAGGAGTAAGGCTAGTACTTGTTGGTGTGGACAACAAGTATTGTGCTGGTGTGTTTATACAAGGAAGGCCGGTGTGATCTGATCATGGGTAAGGATGGACGAACTGATCCCTGGATGATGGATCAAGGTGTCTGATCTGATTGATCAAAGGATGCACCGGTAAGAGCAACACTAATCAGGTTCGTGGGACATGGTTCCATGGCCTGGTTAGAAGTGTGAAGACTCACAGTTCTGAGTCATGTGGGGTGGTTGGTTGATTGACTTAGGATCTGATGGGATTTGTTAGTCCATGAAAGGACTTGGTTACAGGGAGCACACACCTGAGACATGGTGGTACTAAACCAGGCCTTGGCCTTCCTGGAACTCTCCATGGCCTTGGTTGGGCAGCCAGGTCCGATCTCATAGTTCTGGATGGAATTGATGGGATCCGACCATGGATTCCTCTTAGTGAGGATTTATCATGATTTATCATGTGATTTGATTGGATTTATCAGGCGGTTTGATGATGGTCGGTTATGGCGGTTTAGTGGAATTTGACGAATTCTATGTGAATTAGGCGGTTCTGATCAATCTGATTGTGGATTCCTCTTAGTGGGGAATTATCAGTATTTTCATGAATTTTAATTTTTTGGAGCATGTTTGCTTGAGGTCGCTTTTGTTGAAGACTGAAGGTACTTAGTCCGTGGGGATGGTTGGCGGAATGACTAAGTACCAAAGGGAAGAATTTATGCAGGTATATGGAGAGTTAGGCGAGTGGGCGGGAGCTAGGCAGCACCTACCTCGCAGCTTTATCAGCTAGGAGAGTAGATGGAACCTCAAGTGAAGTGGTTCATTTCAGCTAACTGGATGAGCTAGCTAATGACTAAGTCAGCTGGGACAATGAGCTAACAAGCTCGTGGATGTGGCAAAGGTATGATCTATCAATGTTTCATAGATCTAGATAGAATGGTTAGGTGAATGGAACCTCAGTTTTGTATGACTTGGTTTGGTTCAGCATCGACCTTGAGCTAAGGTAGTTGAGTATCGACCATTAGAGGTGATGTGACCAGACAAGTGTTAGATTGGTTTTAGACCAATGGTTATGTAGATATTATTCCGCTGTGCATAAGTTGAAATGATCTAAGCTAGGAAATGACTAAGGTAGTCTTGAGCTAGATCTGAGTTAGCCCTCGCCTATGGGCTTATGTTTTAAATAAAGGGCTTAAATTTTTAGAGGTTCGGTCAGGGTATGGACCGGCGGCGTGAGGCATCGACCGCGTACTGAGAGGCCGGTCGGGTCTTACAAGTTGGTATCAGAGCATGCTTGATCCTGTTAAGGACAGTGCTCAAAGATGTTGTGTTCCAAACCGAAATTATTTCTGAAAACTGAGATGACTTGGAACCTTAGCTGTGGTGAGCCAAGTGGGAGTTGAGGTTAGGTTGGGTTTCATGCTTGTGAACGGGGAAGTTCCAAGATGAGCTGGCTTAGCCAAGATGCACTCTCCAAGGGCAAGACCCTGGAAATAGAAAGGTTAGTTATCTAGTTATTTGGAAGTAATAGACGGATTGGATGATGGACGCAATGCAAGATCTTTGTATTGACGACCTGGACCAGGGAAGTAACATGGACCAGAGAGTAGCTTAGGTTGAAAGAAACGTGCAGCACTCTTGTAGGGGTTAGTGATATTCCTTGGTGGCCGTTCAAAACAAGTGAGCATATGCAGTGTTCATGTTGGTCTAAGGGTTGTTCAAGATGGGAACGGTGGGTTGTCCTTGCATAGTGAACGCGGCCGTGGGCAGAGAATGAGTTCACTAGGTTTGGTGAAGACATCCTGTATTGATCACAGTCGGGGTAATGCCTGCGGATCTGAGTATTGATCACGCCGGTAATGCCCGCGGATCTGAGTATTGATCACAGCCGTAATGCCTCGCGATCTGAGTATTGATCCTGGACAGGGTAATGCCTGTGGATCTAGTTGTTGTCCGCCTAAAGAATCACGAGGTGATATTAGGTATGGACTGGCTTGAAAGTATCGGCCACTCGACTGTCACCGGGCTGCAGTTCGAGAGTTGGTGTGAATTCCGATCAGGTTCCAAGGTATCGTCCGATCTCGGATGCTTAGTGGTGTCAGCAATCCATGTGGATTGGATGCTGAGGAAGGATTGTGAAGCTTATTTGGCCACAAACGCCACTAAGGAGGTCGTAGGGGGTGATGACCCGGATGGGATTCCGCTGGTTCGAGAGTCCATGATGTGTTTCGGGTGCTACAGGGCATTCCCCGGTAGGGCTGACCCGTTCATAGTAGATCTGGACCAGGGCGGCCCCAAAGATCCAAAAGTTCCTTGTGTATAGCTCTGAGAGATGGCCGAAGCTGAAGTCGACCCCGTCGCAAGGGACCTGGTCGCATTACAACCAAGTCTGAGATTGACCTAGGGTTGGGATATAGTCGATCAAGTCCAGTGATGGATGAGGGTCGCAGTACAACCAAGTCGGAGATTGACCTATGGTTGGGGTAAGACAGTTGAGTTCTGGAGTGGACCAGAACCGCAATATGATCAAGTCCGGTAAGGGACAAGGATCAGGGAATGACCTATTCGGAGATGGACCTATGGTCGGGATACACGGTTGAGTTCCTGAGTGGACCAGGGCCGGGATATGATCACGTCCTAAAAGGACCTGATCAATTATGACAGTGTCCGGTGATGGACAGGTGTCAAGTTAAGGTGGTTTAGTCTAGTATGGACTAAGATCACAATATGGCCAAGCCGGTATAGGCTGTGGTCGGTTAAGGGATGATCGGTATGATGTGGCTGGGATCATGAACCCTTGGTGTCTCAGAAGGACAACTTGGTTCGGATTCAAGAGTGTTCCGTCCAAGTGGGGGAGACATGTTGATATGCTGATCAAAAATGTGATCAGTGAGAAGGAACAAGGAAGAGATGCTACAAATTGGTTAGAAAGAACCAATCGAGCATGCTCCATGTTCCGGATGCAAAGAGATCGGTTGGAACATTTTGTCAACGAGACAAGATGTCAGAACCACTGGATTCGAGGACGAATCCTTATCAAGTGGGGGAGACTTGTCATGTCCCCGATCCTGGGTAGGATCGTCCGGATGGACCATTGTGCGTGGAGACGCACCAGACAGGTCTTATGATCTAAAGACAAGCGTGTCATGATCCAAAAAGGTGGTTAAGGGAATCATACAGCTGAGACTTAACCAAAATAGGATGGAGACAAGCTTAAAGGAGTTGGTCGAGTGTTTCTATAGCTGGACGAGGTCTGGGTGAAACTCGATCAGCTAGGTGAAGCTGTGATGTGGTGCATGATCAGAATGGATCATGGGAGAACTAAGTCTAGGTCTGGAAATAGACCAAGGGACTTAGAGGGATTGAATAAGATAAAGATATCAAGCTGTACAAAGTGATTCACAGCTGGGGGATGCGAGCAAGAAGCTCGACCAGCTGGACGGAGCTCACTTGGAGCTCAAGTAGAGTGTGTCAGCTCCCTGAGCTGGATGGACTAGCTTACTCAGCTGGGTCAGCTGGGGATCAGCTCAACTCAGCTTGACTGAGTGTTCGGGTCTCGGCAGTTGGGCCGGTCCGGAGCTGGTCGGGCCACGCGCCAACCCATATGTGGCGATGGGCCGGTGGGCTCTCGGGGTTGGGCCAGTGGCTTGGCATTCGGTTTGGGCTTGTACTGGACATGCCCAGGAGTGGTTGTACAAACTCAGGACGTCCAGATAACTCCCATAGGCGAATGGGTGTGATCTGGACCGAAATAAAACCGAAGGGATGCAATGGTTAGAAGTAACCATTCCTTCTTCTATAAAAAGAGGTCAGGTCTGTGCCTTTACAGACACTCCAGGCATTCATTTTCCACCCTGAAACACAAAGAAAATCAGAGAAAAACATGGAGATGGTCGGATTCAACAATCCAAGACAGAGATGCAATCAAAGGCAGCAAAGAGGCAGTTTTGGTGGGCAATCATGGGGAGGGTTATGAACGACCTTCTGGTATGTTTTGATTACTGTTTGCCACGCCCTGGGATTCCTCTACATCCATAGAAGACACGCAAATATCCTGGAGAGAAGATAGGAGGCCGGATCTAACTTCTAAGGGCTGAGACAGCCTTGAAGGCAGATAAGTGTAGAAAGGCAGTTTCTTAGACACCGAAGGGGGAAGTGATGCACGACCTTTGGGTGGTGTTTGATCATGGATGAACACATCTAAGGCTTCCTCTGTGTCCTGGGAACACACGCAAATGGTCAGAGGAGAAGGGAGAAGGCCAGACTCCACTCCCAAAGGCCAACACAGCCTCAAAGGTGGATGCAGTGCAGAAACTGGTTCCATGGGAGTTCCATGGTATGGAAGAAAGGCACGACCATTGAATGGATCTTATCATTACTGTAAGTATGTTATAAGGGCTTTATGGAGGCATGCTCTGGAGGAGCATGGCCGAACCTAATAAGAGGAGGCACATGATCTAATAAGATCAAGTATAAGGTAACAAATTTGATACTTACTTTCCTGTTTATGTTTATGTCTCTTGTGGTGCTGTTAAGCCAAGGTAAGGCACGCCCCTTGAAGACCATATATTGTGATGTAAACTAAGGATCCAGGACCCTGAGAGGAGGGGCGGATCATTGTTGATCTACTTCATCCATGTGGGGTGATAGTTAGATGTTGTTCATTGGATAGTGATCCATGATGGTTCATGGTTTGATGTTGGGTTTGATCATGGTGTGAACCATGGATCCGACCCATTGATGAGACACATGGGGGTCCTAGTATAAGAGGAACCATGTGGAGTGCAAGTTCCAATTCGTTTGGATCCAACAGCAAGCAAAGGAGAGGAGTAAGGCTAGTACTTGTTGGTGTGGACAACAAGTATTGTGCTGGTGTGTTTATACAAGGAAGGCCGTGTGTGATCTGATCATGGGTAAGGATGGACGACCTGATCCCTGGATGGTGGATCAAGGTGTCTGATCTGATTGATCAAAGGATGCACCGGTGGTAAGAGCAACACTAATCAGGTTCAGTCGGACATGGTTCCATGGCCGGTTAGGAAGTGTGAAGACTCATCAGTTCTGAGTCATGTGGGGTGGTTGGTTGATTGACTTAGGATCTGATGGGCTTTGTTAGTCCATGAAAGGACTTGGTTACAGGGAGCACACACCTGAGATATGGTGGTACTAAACCAGGCCTTGGCGGTTCAGTGGAACTCTATGGCCTTGGTTGGGCAGCTAGGTCGGATCTCATAGTTCTGGATGGAATTGATGGGATCCGACCATGGATTCCTCTTAGTGAGGATTTATCATGATTTATCATGTGATTTGATTGGATTTATCAGGCGGTTTGATGATGGTCAATTATGGCGGTTTAGTAGAATTTGACCAAATTCTATATGAATTAGGCGGTTCTGATCAATCTGATTGTGGATTCCTCTTAGTGGGGAATTGTCAGTATTTGTCACTTAATTTTAATTAATTTTTGGAGCATGTTTGCTTGAGGTCGCTTTTTGTAATGAAGACTTCCGAAGGTACTTAGTATGTGGGGATGGTTGGCTGAATGACTAAGTACCAAAGGGAAGAGTTTATGCAGGTATATGGAGAGTTAGACGAGTGGACGGGGAGCTAGGCAACGCTACCTCGCAGCTTTATCAGCTAGAGGAGAGTAGATGGAACCTCAAGTGAAGTGGTTCAGCTCAGCTAGCTGGATGAGCTAGCTAAACAGCTAAGTCAGCTGGGACAATGAGCTAACAAGCTCCGTGGATGTGGAAAAGGTATGATCTATCAATGTTGCATAGATCTAGATAGAATGGTTAGGTGAATGGAACCTCGGATTTTGTATGACTTGGTTTGGGTTCAGCATCGACCTTGGAGCTAGCTGGTAGTTGAGTATACTGACCATTAGCTGAGGTGATGTGACCAGACAAGTGTTAGATTGGTTTTAGACCAATGGTTATGTAGATATTATTCCGCTGTGCATAAGTTGAAATGATCTAAGCTAGGAAATGACTAAGGTAGTCTTGAGCTAGGATCTGAGTTAGCCCTCGCCTATGGGCGATGTTTTAAATAAAGAGCGAAATTTTTTGAGGTTCGGTCAGGGTATGGACCGAGCGACGTGAGGCATCGACCGCGTACTGAGAGGCCGGGTCGGGGTCTTACAACCCCCTTATAGAGAAACCCTATTGGAGCGAACTATTTGGGTCGCTTATTTCATGCACAGTAGGGATTATTGTGGACATGTTGAAGACCAAGAAGGTGAAGGACAGAGATACCCGAATCAAGTTTGCATGCCTCGCTATTGTTTCTTTGGTTCTGTTACCATCTTCTCACACACCGAAGGTCAACCCTGAGCATGTTGAGTTGATTCGTGACCTAAATGAATTCATGGCATATCCTTGGGGGCGAGTGTCTTTCCAGGAGTTAATGTCTTCCATGCTGAAGAAAGATGAGATTGCACTAGTGCAGGACTCATTTGCGCTAAGAGGTTTTGTAGATGCTATTCAATTAGTAATGATTGCAGCGGTTCCTGCCCTGAAGGAAGAAGTGACTCCGAATGCTCCAGTTGTAGTCCAAGAATCAGACAGTGAAGGCGAGGAGAATGTGGAGGAGAATGAGGTAGATGTCTCTGATCAAACAGTCGGCGAAAAACCACCAGAGAATGCCAAATATGTCCTAATACCTGCGCACGCGAAGGCCATGGACCTTGAATGCAAGGTAACCGTGAGTTCAATTTTTACTTGCTAAGTGTTCAGATTATTGATAAATTTTAATATATCCGCTAAATTGTTGAATATTTTACCCGGAATATTTTGTCGCGGCTTACAAAGACCTGTTATTGTGTAGGTGCGTGGTAGGTCAGTAGGTACTTGATGCACCCCACGAGGAGTGGGCTCTTGAGGTTGACCTGGGATGCCCAGATTAACTTGAAGATCCGCTGGTCGATTCATTGGTGGAACTGGTGGCTAGTTGTTTTCGTTTCAAGGAGAAGATGTTTAAGGGAGGCTTGACCGCTTCAGACATAGCTCGTATGAGGAGCCAGAAGCAGAAGGAAAAAGTGTCGAAGGAGAAGAACGACATGGATAACTCGGGTGACTCCACCGAGGTTGACACTCTTGACCAAAACGCCAGCAATACCATTGCTAACATGGTGTCAACGCAATTGAAAGATGAGATCAGCAGCATTGTGGATAGGGTGTCTTCAGTGGTTGATTTTCAGGTCAAGGATGCGATTTTGGGGCTGAACCTGGACCAGAGGATAAATCGTTTGGAGACAGAAATGAACCCCATTTTAGGGATGGAGACGAGGATTTTCAGCCTTGTTTCTGATAAGATCTCTAAAATGCAGGATGCCGTCATCAATTCTGTTTGTGATCGCCTTCACAATTCTGTACCGGCTAACCAACATGATCTCAACCAACATGATACTGGGAAAGTGACAAAGCAGCAAGACAGGACTGATTTTCACAGATCTACTGTGGCGGATAGTAGTCCGATTCAGGGTATCACGAACAACGTTGATCCTGGTGCTGCTATTAGAAAGGTTATCAGTGATATACAGAAGTCGCATGTCAATTCAGAGGTAACTATTAAATGTTTTTTTTAATCTTAGTATACTGTCATGGCTCGCTCTAAATCAAGTCTAATGGCAGGCGTTGGGACCTATCACTTCCGCCCCCTCCCTCTACCATCAGTGGTTAATATAGAATGCCCCGCCGTCGCTGCAAATCCCATACAGGTTCGGAGGACGGGAGTCTCGGAGTCTGGTTCGACCGAAGATGCTCAGTTAACCCATCGAATGCAGGTAATACTAGTGGTGATGTTGTTCTAAATGGGGATTGTATGGTAGTGTAGATTATTGAATGCTTCTGAAGGTGTGGTTGATATGTTTAAGTTGTTATTTTAGTTGGTGTGGATTAGGTGAATGAACCGTCCTTTTTCCCTTGGTGTTGGAGTTTCCCATGCAGCACCGAATACAGTACTTCTCAATGCAAAGCCACTGGAGTATGTTCTCCCAGTGTCCAAGACAGCTGCGCCACCAATAAAGCCTCGTAAAAGCAAAAGTCCTCGTGTTACTCCTGCAGGGTTGGATGATTTTAAATGTGACCCCACTGTTGTTGGTGGTCTGATCTTTATGACTGATTTGGAACGACACTACTTGGAGGTTCTTGAGAAGGTCACTGGGATGACGTAAGTTTCAAATTTAGTTTCATGATAATGATATCGGTAGCTGATAATATTCTGTATAACAACCACAAATTTTCCTATCTCTCTTCAAATCCGCAGGTCCATCAATATAGGGAGGGATCACTCAGTTAGCACGTTCGATTTCCTAGATATTGCGCTTAGATCAACCCAAATGACTCCGAAGGTAATTTTCGAAGCATTCCACTATATTTTCGACCGTTGTGTATGACATTGTATCCTCTCCTGCTAGGTTATGGACTCTTTAATGGCATTCATTAACAGCCAAACCTCCAAGACGGAAAACATGCTACTCGTCTCAGATACCAACCTTCCCGCCACTCTTATGTCCCATCATTCCAGGTTTGTGAGGACGGCGGTAAAAGACCGAACAAAGTTTAAGTTCACCGGAGATGCGCTTAGCTGCATTACCGCTGGTTTTAAAGGAAGGCTGTATTTTCTGTTTAACATTGACCAACAGCACTGGGTTTGTGCATGCGTGGATTTTAAGGCGGGTGTGCTTCATGTGATCGACTGCAACAGAGCACTGATGAGCGATAGCCTTATGAGGAAAGAGTTGACCCCTGTCGCAAACATGTTGCCTTACCTCTCATATGGAGGCAGCAAGGGCAAGACAAGCGCACCGGTGAAGGCTTTCACGTTTACCAGGTGTAAAGGAATCCCACAGACTTCAGGCCCTATAGACGCAGCCGTGATAAACGTTCTTCTTATCGGGGCCCACAAGGAAGGACGTCTTGATGCGTGCAAAACAATAACTCCCAGAGTGCTGCCAGGTGATGCGAAGCAGCTAGTAGTCAAGTTCTTCAGATACCTCATGCACGGTGACCCCAACGAGAGTGGCAAGTGTAGCCTTCACAAATTTAGCAGGAATAAACTTATGTGGGAACTAATTCCTGTCTTGGATGATAAACTTTATTCTACAATTTATGGCAACACATGTTTAAGATTAAATTAAACCTATGCTCTTCAAGCCAAGACCAAAGATAAAGATTCTTATTTCCTTAACCATATTAGTGTTCATTACAATACCTTATCCGTTTGTTCGATAACAACTTTGGTATTTTGTAACAAAATACTTAACAGCCAACTAATTTATTTTTTTCTTTGAATTTTATGATCTGTTTGTATCAATGTATTTCATAATATAGCCATTACTGGAGTGCTATCATTTTCATCACTAGTTACTTTGAATACCTAATTTTGATTTGAGATAAGGATCATAGTATATGATACATACATATTTAACAGCCAACATTTCATGGAAATGCTATCATTTTTATTCAACACATCCACATTTTAGGTTCAAGTCTTATAATGGAGTGCAACATTATTCCACTCTCTAGTCGTACTTACATATTTGTCAACTAGAGAACAGCTTAGGGGAACAAGTTTAACATATTACATAGAAAGACAAGGCCGCCCTCGATCTGACCTTCAAAAGACCATCCGACCATCCGTTGCGAATCGTACTAACTTAGAGATAAGTGATCAGATAGGCATTTTACAGGTGGCGTGGTTGTGATCATAATCCCCGCACCTGCTACAAGCCCTTCCCCTCTTGAAAACTCCTGTGTTCTGTGACACTAATTTAATTATAAGTTAAAACATCTATTACCAGGTATATATAATTTCGTTAGCAGAAACATGTTATACCCTGATTTCGCCGGCTGATGGGATTCGTGCCTTTCTTGGTCTCCCTGCTGGCCTACGGGTGCTTGGAGGTAGAAGCCTCATTCCTGGTTGCACGTCTGTGACAATTGATGGGTTCACCGGGTTTATGCTCCATGCGTAAGCCAACCCCCAGTAGGCAGTTGTGTACTCCCTAGCAAATAGCGCCTAAACATCATGCTTCCCGTTTCATCTGCGGCAACAGCGTGCGTGCAAGGAATTGCTAACATGTCAAATTCCCTGCAAGAACACTTCTTTCTCTCGAGATCCACTCTATGGAAGATCCCCCCATCATCACGCACTTCATACTCCGCGTTAATGATGTGTCGGATAGCATATCCGGTAGACACTGTGAAGTTCCTAGACATGATGGCAGCTACTTTAGGAGTTAACGCACTACCATTAGTGGTAGCAGCAGAGCGCCTGCTTGAAAACCAACCCATAAGCATTGTTCTGATGTACTCGATCAGAACAACTATGGGGTACTCCCTTGCTGTTGAGAGGGCATTATTGAGAGACTCGGCTAAGTTGTTGTCATGATGTTGTACCTCGACACCTCGAAGTGAGATCTCGCCCAGTGCTCGAAGCCTATCCTTAAGAGGTAGTCGGCGCATGCAATGTCAATCACTTTAATCTCGTTGAAGTATGTGTAGAAGTCCTCCACACGGAATGCTCTTGCTGCTCTGGCTGTAAGGTACAGAAGGTGCTTCTTCTTGAAGATGGTTTGAACATTTCACTGGAGATGCATGAGGCAAGCGCAGTGCTGCGCCTGGGGGTAAATCTGAAAATAAAATATTCAAATGTCAGCAACCATCAGGAAAGCCGTCATGCAAACATTCTAACTCCTGACGTTATTTTTATTTATAAAATTTTATGTAGCTGTTATATATATAAAAAGATTTATTTTCTATTCATATACAAGAAATGAAGAATGCAGTTGTACTGGATGACAACTATAGACAATGAATAATAATTGATTAAATTTTAAATTCCGAAGTTAATTTATAGGCATAAATAACACGTACTATAATACCAGGTAATAACGCTAGTGGTTGCCAATTGATAAGGTTACTCGTAATTTCCTATTTTAACGGTTATCTCTCCTATTATACTCTAACTTGTTTCCACAATAATGGCTCACAACGAAGAATGTTTACCCGCCGTATGGCTGAGTAGATGGATGTGTGGCGGTCAGATACGAAAACCAAATTGTAGGAGTCAGGGACCACGGTTTGAAGCTTGCTGAAGAACCAACCCCATGACCGATCGTTCTCGGAGTCGACAATCGCAAACCCGATGGGGAATATTTGAAAATTCCCGTCCTGAGCACTGGCTGTGAGTAGACACCCAGAGTATTTCCCCTTTAGGTGTGTGCCGGCGATAATCACCACCTTCCTCATGTAGGGAAAGACTTGGACGCTTGCGACGAAGGAGAGAAATTGAACCTGGCTTTTCAGTTGCAACTTGCTCCAAGTATGATGTCAAAGATAGATAAGCAGACTCGGAGCTTCCTGAACCTTGATCAATAGCAGAATCTCTGGAATTCCATGCCTTCCAGTAAGTGATGGGGACCCTATGATCTGTACGCATTAGTTCCTTTAGTGCACCTGGGCGTGGACCAGTCCCACTCCCACCCCCGTAGTGTTGCCTCATTATTCCTCCAATCACGGACGCTGTGGCATGATTCCGGAAGGCCCAGTGGTCAGCGACAGAACATGAGTGCTGTGACTCGAGGGTCCTTATCTCGAACCTAGGACACCCACCCATTTTTGTTGCGTAACTCGCCACACACATTTTTCTCCAACACACTAAAGCAGTATTTTACCCGTTCGGATCTTTTTACCAGGTATCTGAATTTGTTAGCGATTGCGTATAGAGTCATATGGAGCTTGAACGCCTCCTTATTCACTAATACCTGCCCAACCCTTAGATGGTCCTTTGATGCCAAGTCTGATCCTTCTGCCAATTAAAGGTATTACAATTTATTATCATATTTATCAGTCAATTGTAATCGTATCGTTGAAGACATCGTTTTCAACTAAATAACTCATTATATGCCAAAAACGATTGTACAATAATGTCAATTGCCTTACCAATTCTCTGGCAGTCGTCAGTGTCTCCATTAAATGGACCCCCTCTCACAAGCAGTAGGATATTCATTTGCGTTGGTTCCTCGAACTCCTTGGCGAGATTCCTGATAATGCTAAAATTACACTCTGTTTCTGTTGCTTTTCCCTTAAACATGAGACTGTTATGGTCACTATTATTCCCTGTGCTACCTGCGGTTTTAAATTTTAGCTTTTATTTTTGAACTTATAGAACTTATTTAAGCGTGAAAATATATAACCTCAATACTCTTAATATTCACCCATCAATAACGCCAATGTCCCCGAGTTCGGTCCAAGGCCGCTCCTAAAAGAGTTTCCCTCTCCTGGTCCTATTATTTTTCTCAAGACCTCATCACTGTCTTGGGTCATGATCGACTTTCCCTTTTCCAACATTGCACCTTCTCCTTTGTCAAAAGTCTCGGTCAGGTCTTCAAGTCTTATCACACCCCCTGTAGCTGGTGGATCATCTTCCGTGTCAGGTGGACGAGAGGAGTCTGTTGAAGACCCCGAATCACTCCCAATGATGAACTCATCATCCTCCTCCAGCTCTCGAGTTAGAGCCTTTGAATGCCTTCTTATTTTCATAAGCTCCTCCGTCGTGCATATCTCCATCAACACGTCCTCGCTAGCTAATAAATAACCCCTTTCTGTTGCACCTGTTAAATGTAGTATGTTCGTCATTAGATTGGCTGCTAACATAACTATTAATAAGTATTAGAAGTTTTAACCGATACTAAAATACATATAAGCTACTAATATTCTTATTAGTGTACCTCTCCAACGTGTTAATGGCTGACGAGCTGGTATAGGGTTCGCAGTAAGTATCAGGCCCTCTTCCAAAGCTCTTAAACGATGGTATCAGGTGACGTCAGCATCTCCGTAAGTCACATAAAGCTCTAGCCACACACAGTCAACTCTAACGGCCATGAAAACCTCCACGTCCCTGTCGTCTTTGATCTCCAAAGGCCCTGCGGTGTACTCCCCCGGTTCTTTCATTCAGTTGGGTAACTCGTAAGTGAGAAGAAGAGGCTCGGTGGGTAAGAGGAACTCATCTAGCCTATACTTTTCTTTAACGGTAGCGACAAAAGAACTGTAGCTTTCGTTCTCTTTGAGTTGGACATCGTATTTGGTCTCAATGTAGTTTTTGTTGAACCTCCACCTACCCTGGGCTCCCCTTTCCCAGTCACTAACAACCAACCTCACCAGCTGAACCATTTCTACTAAGTTTTCCCCTGAATGGAAAATATATATATTAGGGTTTGTATATGTTGTATCTATTTACTTTCAAAATATTTATGTATCTGAAAGCTTTAAGGTTAAGACGTCAGATATCAAAGATTTAAAGCTTACCTGAGTTTAAAGAGAAAAAAATCTCTGTAAATTGAACTCAGTTCTTCGAATCTTCAAATCACAGCTCTCGTTCTCTCCCCTTTTTTCTGCTAATGAACCCAAACTGATAAATTCTGATTTTCTCTCTACCTATATATTTAAGAGATATCACACAACGTGTGTTCTCCTTTTACCTTTCCGAGGTAACTCCGTAGATAGCATCCACTTTGTCGCACAATCCCCTGTGTAAACATGTGGTTGAGATCAAAATAGCTGGAGACCTAATATCAAGAACAAGAGTCTAAGAAATCTGAGAGCATATCTTCGCCTGTCAGAGCAGTCTGCATACCGCCGTTTATCGTGCCAAGGCTGGGGACTTTTGGGTTTAAATAAAACCCAAATTGTGGATATTGGGTTACTTATGTCAATTCGTTAGCACATCTCTAATTTGGGCTCCAAATAGGTATATAACTCTAATTCACCCAAAAAATGTATTATTATTATAACTTAAATATTAAATTTTTTTATTAGTGAAAAATAAAAAAATAATCAATGTTGTCTATTTATTATATTTAAAGTGTAAAATATGTACAACTTTAATGTTAGTATGTGATTATATACGCAAATTAATTAATTAAAGTATTAAATTAAAAATCTTTATTTAAAAATGTGTAAGATTATACAACTTGAACGATACTAGTGAACAAGATCATTTTAGTTGGGCTATGACTTATTATCCGAGATCCGGATCGATCCGAGATCCGATCCGGGTCGATCCGAAATCCGATCCGGATCGATTCGAGATCCGATCCGGATCGATTCGAGATCCAATCCGGATCGATTCGAGATCCAATCAGGATACGCTCCAAAAATAGGATATTCGGGGTCTCTGGATCCGCATAGTAAAATATGGGATCCGTCAAATCCGGATCCGGATATCTGGATTTTTAGGTCGGTTATCCGGATCCGGATCTGATTTTTTAAAATATATTAAATTTACAATTTTGTTAATAAGTATAGTTGATTTATTAATATTTATACATAAAATTAGTTTTTTATTACATTTTATTTTTGATAATATTATATGCATAAATGCATTCATAAATTATGTAAAAATATTTAATTTATGTAATATTTTTAGATTTTTTGTATTTTAAAAAATATTTTTATTTTTTAAATTATTTTTACGGGGATATCCGAAATCCAACTATCCGGAAAGTACGGATCCAAATCTGAATATTAAAAATCACGGATCCGGATATCCCAAATATTCTGGATATCCAAATCCGTCTCAGGCCTACTCTTTAGTGGAAATATGTAACAATAATAAGAATGTGATTGGTTGGTTGTTTTATAGTAATATTTTACTTCATATTTAGTTTTACTCCAAGTCCAGCTACAATTCTACCAATCAGATAAAATACTATAACTTTATTGTTACTCTAATTACTGTGCAAGAAGAAAGGAAAATACACTAATTTTTGCTCTCGATATTGCTGGAGTAATTTAGGGGTGAGACGGATCGGGTATCCGGAGCATTTTGAGGTATCTTGATTCTTATCCGCAGATTCATGATTTTATTATCCTTATCCGGATCCGGAGTTCTCAGATATCCGGGTGTCGGATATCCTTCTAAAAATTGTAATATCCGGCAGATATCCGGATTTGGAACCTTAAAATAAATAAAAAAACAATATTAAAATATATAAAATATTAACAAAAATTTAAAAATAAAATTGTACATAATGTTTTTAATTATTTTTATGTATGCCATTAAAAAATTTATATAAAAGTTATATGTACTATTATAAAAATGAAAATATAATAAATAAAATTAGTTTTCATATATAGATATTACTATTTTAAAAATAATTATTAATAAAAATTACGGATCCAGATATCCGGACTAAAAAATTTAGATATCCGGATCCGGTTTTGACGAATCCAACATTTTACTATCCGGATCCGGATTCGGCCCGGATATCCGAATTTTCGGAACGGATCCGGATCGGATTTTGAATCGAATCCGGAACTCGGATACTAAGTCCCAGGTCTAGAGTAACAGATGTTAGGCTGCTTTTCTTTTTCTTTCTACTTTTCCACCACTTTTAATTTCCACTGTTTCACTTTTATATTTACTCTAATTTTACTACATTGTTTATCAATCAAACCCTAAATGTAAAAAGAAGAAGAAAGATGGAAAGTGGGAGGGTGGGTTCGGATCATTGAACCCTCCATATTAAAAGCAATATTTCAGCTTCGGGTTTTAGGTTCGGTAATAGTCGACTTTTGTGCGGATAAGAACGCCTCTTCGTTCTTGTTTCTACTCGCGCATCTCTCTCTCTCCTCTGCTCTGTTTCTACAACTCTCTCTCTCTTTCAGTTTCTCACACTAAAAATTGGCGATCGAAGAGAATCATCAACAAGCTAGAGTCAGAGAAATCATGGTAACAATAATAGTCATAAATAGAAAGGTTTCAGTTTATTTCCTCAAATGGGTTCTCTTCATGTGGTTTTAAATGCCCTGTTTCATCTTTACTTCAGAAATCGTTTTAGATTCCACCAAGAACTCTCATTTTATCAGCTCTGATAATCTTCTTCAAATGGGTTCTTTCTAATAAGTTCGAATCTTTTCACCCAAATTGATTATGTATTTGTTCTCTGTTCCAGTAAGATTATTTTCTGGTATGTTTGATTCTGATCCTCTTGAAATTATTTTTGATTACAGGGAGCTGAAGAAGAAAACAACAAGAGTTGGCCTCCATGGATTAAACCTCTGCTTCAAGAGAAGTTCTTTGTACAATGCAAATTACACACAGATTCACACAAGAGTGAGTGTAATATGTACTGTTTAGACTGTACCAATGGTCCTCTCTGTTCTCGCTGCCTCTCTTTCCACAAGGATCATCACGCCATTCAGGTTCCTATTTATTTTACTTTCTTTGAAACCATAAAGTTTATATGTTACATTACTGAGGAGAGAGAGAAAAAAACAGATCATTTTTGGTGATTCTGACCTTTGTTTGTTGATTAAACTTACAGATAAGGAGATCATCGTATCACGATGTGATAAGAGTATCGGAGATTCAGAAATTTCTGGACATAACAGGAGTTCAGACATATGTGATTAACAGTGCTAAGGTTGTCTTCTTGAACGAGAGACCTCAGCCTCGATCAGGGAAAGGTGTTGTCAACACCTGCCAAGTCTGTTATCGCAGCCTCGTTGATTCCTTCAGATTCTGCTCTCTTGGTTGCAAGGTAAAACGAAAAAAAAAAAGTTTTATGTTTATTTCCTCGAGAAAGGGAACAAAATACAGTGACAATGGGTGAAAACAATCAAAAGAAAGAGAAATTGTATTCAAACTGAAATTTGAAATCATTTGTATTTATAATCCAAAATGACTTGAGGATAAATTCAATGTTAATTATATATATTTAAAATTTATTGAAATATTTTATTTAGTGATTTTTAAAATATATTATTATTTCTCATAAAAATGAGAAAAACAAAAGAGTTAATTACTTTGATATTAAGAAGTATAAACTTGTGGTTGAATAGGTAAGCTAAATACTATTCAATAGTTTCTTTATTTATATTGTTTTTGTATTTAGACCGTCTTTTATTTAATTTTTTTGATGGGAATTGAGAAAAAGGATTTTTCTTGTTGGGTGGGCGAGAAAATGCGGGGGCAATCATAGCAACTCCAAGAAAATGCGGTTTTGTATTTAGACCGTCTTTCATAGCAATCATAACAATTTTATTTCAAAAAATTGAAATAAAAGCACTTGGGTAGAATATTCCAAGTCAGTCAAAAGCTTCGACCTTAAGCAACCTCTCATTTGAAAGGTCTTTTCATTTTCATACGTTGTTTTCATGGCTTTCAATATCTTTACCTTTGTTGTTTATAGAAGATATTTTATAAGATAATCCTCGTATTTACATCGTCGATAATTTATATTCTGTTTTTCTTTTTACTAGATCTCTGGAACTTCGAAGAATTTCGACAAAAAAGAAAGGATTGGACAAATAATATTTCAGATTCTGATGATTCGTATAGCAGTACTACTACTAGTATCGGGAGGCTCAAGAAGAACAATGACATTATTAATAACAATAGTTTCACGCCATCAACACCACCTCTATCGGCCGTAAATGGCAGAATTGTGAAACGAAGGAAGGGAATTCCGCATCGTGCTCCTTTTGGAGGACTAATCATAGCAGGGCCGGCCCTGGGCTAAAGCCCATAAAGCCAGGGCTTTAGGTGCCAAAATTAAATATTTTCTAGGGGTGCTAAATGGTAAAAGCTCTCTTCAGCGTAGTGGTCTGCGCATAGTGTTTCACTTACATTAAGTGACGGGTTCGAATCTCTCCATCATAAATATATTTTTGTTTTTGATAATGGTAACAAATAAAAATATTTATTAATCAAAGATTTTATTACCTTTTCTAACAACTTTAATTTCTTTTTATCTATAGATTATAGTGAATGATATTAAGTTATAAATTAAACAAAGTAAAAACAGCCTAACTATGCTTGTTTCCTTTTTGCTAATAATAATAATAATAACTAAAAGATTTGATCATAAATATTTTGATCTCTTCCAAAAAATTTACGTTTCTTTTAGATATGTATTAAATTATATGATATAAATTGTAAAGTTATAAAAGTAAAGAATAACTAAATTTCGTTTTTGATAATGATTATAGCAAGAAAAAATTGATTACTTTTAGCAAATTTATTTCTTTATAAATGTATTATATTAGATGATATTACAGATATAAAAATAAAAAAGGGAATAAAAAAACTAATTATTTTATTTATCTTAGCAATTGACAGTTATTTTCATTGAAAATGATAGTTATTTTCATTTTTTGTTAATCTTTACTACAAAAACTGTATATTTTCATTCTGCTCTTCTAATTTTCTATGTCAATTTATTTTTCATTCTTAACTATTTTTCTATCTTTTGCAAGTTTTCTATTTTTTTTTAAAAGTCAAAAATATGAAATTAGCTTAAAGTGACTACATTAAAACTTTACAAAGATACACAACTAAAATTACTGTTGTTGCTGTATTTTATTTTTCTATAATTTATATTTTTCTTCTTTTGGTTGTAGAATGGTTAATGTTTTATGTCTTATGATCAAAGTTGTAGGATGTTTTCAATTTTTAAAGATAAATATAATAAAAAATTACAGTTAGGGGCAGTATTTTTTTAGTTCGTTTTAGGCGTCGTATTAGTACGGACCGGCACTGAATCATAGAATACTAAGAAGATGGTAATGTATAGTCGAAATGCTAATAACAATCACCAGTAGTTTGTGGGGTATGTGTGTGTGTATATATATACTTATAGTGGTCTAAAGCAATGTATAAAGAGAAGCTTAACATGATAGTGTGAGATAGTAGATACGATAGGGTAAAAAGGGGGAAACATAATAGAATAAAGATGGAAAGAAATACCTTTGCCTGAATATTTTGGGCTCAAAGGGTAATATGTAAATATAGAAAACTGTTTGTGGATCAAAATAGTAGTATGTGATACAATGCAAATGTGAATGAAATAAATGCATTTTTAACATTCGGTGTACCTGTTTCTTGTCTTTTTTTTTGTTCATAATATCTCATTTATTAGTTTCTTAAATTATGATATTAATTGGTATCTTCTTAAAAGTGTATGCATAGCTAAATGATTCATTGAAGAGACCTAAGAATAAAAAGAAACTTCATTGATCATCTATTTGTTTTTTTTTTACTATGGAATCATCCACCCAGTCTTTAAAATTGCCATTATTAAAAATATCTGATTTTTAGTGATAGAATTCTCTATATATTAATTGGGAATCATTAAAAAAAACTGTAACATATATTTTGTACGATGGAATCATCCTCCCAGTCTTTAAAATTGTCATTGTTAAAAATATCTGATTTTTAGTGATATAATTCTCTATATATTAATTGGGAATCATTTAAAAAATTGTAACATATATTTTGTATTAATTACAAAAGAGATTATAATTATGATATCATTTTAGTTTATATGGCAGTATAAGAATCAATTGAATAATTTGTAAATCTAAAATCTAATTGCTAAAGAACGTTATATAATGCCCTTTTACAAAAAAAAAAAAAAAAAAATAAGAAAAAAAAAAAACGCTTTATTAACCCAAAATATAAAATATAAGAAGCGTCTATTTAGGTATAAAAAACACGGAGTGAAATCACGATGACATTGTCTTTCATTTATGATGAAGACAAAAAAAATTTCACAGAGACAGTTTTGTGTAAGCGACAATCATATAGTAAGAACTATATGGGATTTTGTATGTCTACGTGATTGTTTTACTCACGACAAATGGTTGCTCATACAAGTTACATATAATATGAGGGATACGGGCTGCATTGTCGTAAACTTATGCTTGCCAAAAGTTGTTTTGTTTAGTATACTGTAACAGCTATAATACAAATGGTGTGCGACGATGTTTGTTTATTGCATAAGTTTCGATTTACTTCTCAGCTAAAGTTTCAACATAAAACCTCGGTAGCCATTTCATTTAGGGCATTAGTGTTCTGTACATTTTTTATTGGAAAACATAAGAAGGTGTCCGGTTTTGTATTGTTGATGTTAGTTTTATGAGGAAGTTATCTTTTAATTGAACCGAACAACATTCAAAGAAAACTTTGGTCGGATAGCATATTAATCTTCGCAAACCAGTATACATACATCGAAGAAGTGTAATTTAGGTACGTATAAATAATGTTTTCCTTATTAGATCAACCAATTAAATACTATTACTTAATACTCTTATGCTTGAATATCGAATATAATTGTGTTGATACACTATTCAGTATGAGGTAAATATGGAAAATTTATATTTAAGATACAAAAAATTTGGCACCAAGGCAAGAATTGATAATATGTTGTGAATAAAGAGAGTTGTGTGTAAATCTTATTCATCTTATTCCATTCGACCATAAGTCTATATATATACATGAGATAAATCATAATTCTAATGGTAATAGGAAATAGTACATATATATTCCTTATACAATATGTAAAAGGATAAACATTAACATATAGATAAATATGGAAATATCCCAATCTTCTAAGGCATTAGAGATTGGGCCTGCTGAATGGATGAGCGGGCTTTGATGACTTGGGCTTGTTCATGAGTCGATCACCAAGTGATCCTTAACACTCCCCTTGATCGACACATCCAGGCTCAAGGTTCATTCATGCTTTGATGTTGCCTCATTAAAACCTCTTCTGAAAACCCAAAACCCAATGTGGTAAAAGGAAACCAAGGACAGGAAAAAGAGTACAACACATGAACTCCCCGATGACTACATCTTGAAGATCTTTCTATTTGGTGCACTCCATTCTTGTAGATGATCTTCTTGCTTGTTGATGTTAGTTTTATGAGGAAGTTATCTTTTAATTGAACCGAACAACATTCAAAGAAAACTTTGGTCGGATAGCATATTAATCTTCGCAAACCAGTATACATACATCGAAGAAGTGTAATTTAGGTACGTATAAATAATGTTTTCCTTATTAGATCAACCAATTAAATACTATTACTTAATACTCTTATGCTTGAATATCGAATATAATTGTGTTGATACACTATTCAGTATGAGGTAAATATGGAAAATTTATATTTAAGATACAAAAAATTTGGCACCAAGGCAAGAATTGATAATATGTTGTGAATAAAGAGAGTTGTGTGTAAATCTTATTCATCTTATTCCATTCGACCATAAGTCTATATATATACATGAGATAAATCATAATTCTAATGGTAATAGGAAATAGTACATATATATTCCTTATACAATATGTAAAAGGATAAACATTAACATATAGATAAATATGGAAATATCCCAATCTTCTAAGGCATTAGAGATTGGGCCTGCTGGATGGATGAACGGGCTTTGATGACTTGGGCTTGTTCATGAGTCGATCACCAAGTGATCCTTAACACTCCCCCTTGATCGACACATCCAGGCTCAAGGTTCATTCATGCTTTGATGTTGCCTCATTAAAACCTCTTCTGAAAAACCCAAAACCCAATGTGGTAAAAGGGAAACCAAGGACAGGAAAAAGAGTACAACACATGAACTCCCCCTGATGACTACATCTTCGAAGATCTTTCTATTTGGTGCACTCCATTCTTGTAGATGATCTTCTTGCTTGTTGATGTAGCAATAGTTCCTATGTCGGATTGTAACATGTCTCCCATATCTTCTGGAACTCCATTGAGACATGGTCAAGACGTGTAGCCCTTATAGCTAATCACTCTGTGAACTGGTCTCTCTATAGCTGGTCACTCCATGTGATGGTCGGACGGCTAATGACTTGTACTTGGATAGATTTTCAATCCTTGATCAAACTGTACCTGCAGTTTCTCTTATGTCCCACGGACATATGTATATATATAGGTCATATGGCTTAGCCATACTGTTGACACTTTAATATATACTTGCTCATCAAACTATGGATTTATTTAGCTTTAACTAAATATGTTTTCTGGTTAGACTCTTGTACCATTGTGGATTTCTTTTATCCATTGATAAATATAAGGGTTCCTTTATAATCCCACACAATAATCTTTGTTTAAAACAAAGTGATCCAAAGTTTTCCTTTGATGGCTTCCCATGAACTTCTTTATTTTAGATCAAACCACGTGTATATGCATGAGGGTCAGGTTATGGACTTAGTCCATTCATGCCTGCATCTCGCCAATCAATGGTCGATGTATTCATTGCTCAATGTTGCTGTAACAACATGGCTTATACGTGGTGATTATATAAGTGAGGTTTGCATACAACCTATGCTTCCTTTAGAACCTTATTTCTATCACTTATACTTCAGATTATCTATACTGATAGTTAGTACCTTAAGTCCATTCCATGACCTAAGCTCATATCCTTTTGCCATATAAATATTTGAGCTGAAAACTAAGTCGGACATGGTCATGGTCGGCAAG
This sequence comes from Brassica carinata, assembly GCA_016771965.1. Taxonomy (NCBI): domain Eukaryota; kingdom Viridiplantae; phylum Streptophyta; class Magnoliopsida; order Brassicales; family Brassicaceae; genus Brassica; species Brassica carinata. The sequence continues at coordinate 28,461,684 of CM028690.1, forward strand.
GACTTAATGGCGTGGACCAGATGACTTTCTTTGCCTTCCCTTGTGGTCATCTTCCACCTCATTATATGGTTTAGGACGTGGTTATCACTTATAAACACGCCTATGGTTTGCTGCAATTTTATTGCAGTCATAACACATATAAATATGGTCTGTTTATCCAATGGTTTGAACCATTCAAACTTTCTATGGATTTGTCCAGTATATACACAAGGATTTTCCTTCATAATTTATGGACTGGTTGTTCTTGATAGAACTTATTTACTAAGTATAACTTAGTCCTTTATATACAGCTGTTTCTATTACAGTCCATGAACAGCTCGGGAACGACACTGTTTTATGAGAATTCCTTTTCTCATCCTTTAAGATCTCTTGGATCATAAGTTATATAGGTACCTCTATATCCTTTATCCAGTGAATATCATAGTGCTTACTACTTCATTATTTCTTTCCAGACCTTATCCAATTTCAGATTGTAGTAGCATCCACCACATAGGAATTTATTTCCTTGTAACATTAGTCTTTTTGGATAACCTTGTGTATTAAGCCATTCATTGAATGCTTTAGGTATGGACATGGACGACCCTTTGCCTATCCGGTTATGTCCTACATCTCACGGTATCACAAGACTCTTATGTCACTGGTCAGATGGCGTTTCCATATTATATATGTCCCATACGCCCATCTCCTTTATTTAACTTTAAAAACCTCACGTTCCCTTTATGATTTTATGAGTACTCTAACGTGGGTTAATGATCCTCTCTTTACTCAAGTGCTTTCTTTCTCATGAGCTTTATGTATATATACATCATTGGTGTTAACACTCTTATGTTGTTCCATTATGTTCCAGACATGATCTTGATCAATTTGAGATTCTTATCAAGGACCTTTGTTTACCTTTATAGCTTGGCCCCAAGACTATATGGTTTGGTACCTTAGATGTTTAGTTGCGCAGCCTTTTCTCAATGTCGTTCGGTTTCCTTAGTGAACCGGATCCTTTATTATGAGCACCTTTTTCTTTCTATCCGAGGTTCCTTTTCTTATGGAACATACTCGTCTATCCTTTAGACTTTATAGCACTTGATTATGTCTCTACCAGGACATTTATTTCGTGGTGCTAAGCTGGAATGACTTAGTCATTGGGTCTAATCTGTCGGCTATCATCTAATATGATTTTTCTTAGTATGGACGTCCATGATTTATAATCTATGGTCCGAGGATCTTGCCAAGACAGGGATGGTTCATACCAATCCGTTTCATATATTATTTACCAGCTTATAGCTTTCTCCATTTAATGTTGGATAGACGGATATACAATCCGTGTCCTTTAACCATAATCTAATCACCCATGTTAGGTTCATGGTTCCTTTGGATTCGTGGGAGAAAGATATTTTCCTTATCCAACATATATTCCCATTCTATCTCATTTTCTTATGAGGTTCCATCCTAGACGGCACATATATTTGTGGTGGTCTATATATATAATCTCTTAGGATGGTGTCTGGATTATGACCCTTTATCATACTTTAGATGGGAATATCTATGCTTTACTTTAATGGTCTGATGCATCATTCCTTTCATACATGTAAATACTTTGATGTCTCCAAGCATATAGACTTTTAGTCTTTAAGATTAATATGTCCTTAATCAAATATCTTTGTGACCTCTGTATGGAGAGTCAGAGAACTAGAAGTTCATATATCTGATTGTCTTTAAAGGACAATATGTCTGAGTTTAACTTGGCCGCTAGATTATGGTGTGTTCATGTATCATAGGGTTATCCTCTCTCCCCCTCATGAACATACTGTGATCTGCTGATGCTCATGACTTTTCTCATGACTTTTATAGTCTAAACCTCATAGGTTATGGCTCTATAGGCCAAGTTATCACGTTTTGGCTATCATGTTCATGGTTTTATAGTATGGTCATGTGCCACACGGAGTGTCTATTCTCCCCCTCATGAACATGCTATAAAATTGTTTGTCCCTTACACAAAGATAATATGCCATTTCGTGATGCTTTGTGACAATCAAACCTTATGAATTTCCCTTGTGTACATGTTTCACAATGTGAGATTTATGGGATAATTCTTTTGTGCCTTTAAACTTTGCATCAAGTTTATTTTTCGATCGTAATGACTAATTGCCGTACCATTAAGTATAATTTCGTGGTCAACCTTTCAGGTTACCTTAAAACCACTTGTTCCTTATCATACTGATCCCTTGCATAGTCTAGATCAATATGGAGAGTAAAATCTTGACCCCTTTGGCGATTTTCCTTAAAAAAAATCTGTAGGATTTTTCTTCCCTTAATCCATGAAAAATCTGTAGGATTTTTCTTCCCTTAGTCCATGGAAACCATTTTTCTCTTGAGTTGATCATACTGATCCCAATACTCAATAGGACTTATATGTGTGGGTAAAAAAAATCTTTGGTCAAGAAACTGATCCCATGTTTTCATTTGTCATAAGAAAAAAAATTTCCATCAAGCAAATAAATAAAAACCTTTTATTAATGCTTTGTAAATGACAAGTTAAAATGAAAACAACACCAAATCATAAAATAAAATTCAGAACATCGAAATCCCTTTATTCGATGAATAAATCAAGATCACTATCCACGTGAGTCCACTCGGATTCTTCCTACTCAGCTTCATCAGCTTCAGGAAATATCTGATCAAATTCTTGTCTCAGCCTGTGTATGTACATGATCTCATCAAATTCCTTGATGTTCTTTGCTCTTATCTGCTCCTTCTTCTCAACCGCCAATAGGATGTTGAGTAAGTCGAAGTAAGTGGTGCACATACTGGCGTGATATGATAACCTCACATCCTGCGGATGGATCGTTTCACGAGTCGTAACGAGCTTGTCCTCGTTGGTTATCAATTCACCACACAGATTAAGAGTATAAGAGATTCATATAAGGTCAGAATGATAGTCTCCCACGGACTCATAATCCTGGAACCTGAGCTCACGCCATTCTCTTTCAGCTTCATGTACTACTGATTCTGAGTATTTGTTATTCAATGAATACCAGAGATCATGAGGATCCTTAATGTACTTGTACATCGTTCTCAGTTCCTCACAGAGATGATTCTTCATGATTCTGAGGGCCCATTGCCTCTCACACACAATGGTATCATTGTTGAATTTGACACACTCCCACAGTCCCCTAGACTTTAATGTGCCAGAAGTGTTCATGGTCCATACAACATAGTTGTCTCCGGAGAGATTTAGGACACTGTATTCCGAGTTGTCTGATCTCGACATCTGAATCATATTAAACAATGATCAGTTAGTTTCTCATGCCATATGGCTATGTAAGGAAACTTAGGCTCCCACGGCCATATAGACAATAAATGTCGTTTGATTATAAAGCCATTATATAATCAAGGCTCCCATGGCCACTCATCAATATGAGATTTCAAGCAAGTGATTTAAACAATCTAGAACTAAATAATAGATTTATAAATCAAATACACAATGATGCAATTCAGAGTTCAATCATGATCTAGGTGATTCGACAATATGATCAAACAATCAAGAAAAATTGATTTTAGTTAAGCAACCTTAGCAAAACAGTTTCTAGGTGATTTATGCAATCAAGATATTGAAAAAAAAATAAACAATACTAGATGCAAATCAAGGAGAAAATTCGAACCATATTAAAAACTCTTTTAGGGTTTTCGAAAATTTGGTTTAATTTCAGGACTAGCATATTGCAATTTAACAAAATCTAGCAATTTCAGAAATTTAACAATTTCACATAATCTCAATATGGAAAAAAATAAAATACCATATTTCCAAATTTTAATCAGTTCGAAATTTTAATATGAAACAAGAACCTCAGATTTGACAAATTTCTATTTTTAGTCAATCAGCAAAACAATATGGAAATTGTGCTAAAAAAATAGAAAATCGGATTAAAAAAAAGGAAAATTTCGATTTTAATCAACTTTGTCAAATTTTAAACTTCCAATTCGATTTAAACAGTTCCAAATTACTCAATTAACAATTCTAAAAATCAAATCAAGCAATCAGGAAAGTAAAAAACGAAATCAAGTTTAAATAAATTAGGGTTCTTGAAGAATTCGATCAAAATTTATGTTTTAAGGGTTTGATCGATTTCTTTTGGTTTCAGGTTTGGGGTTTGATTGAGTTTTCTCAAATCAATTGTTTTTCGAGATTCAGAAGCAAATATTGCTTTGATTTTAATTGGTTTCCCAATCTCTAATCGAACTTATGGTTAATGAGCTCCGATTTACTCATGGAAGGGATTGGACTTATTAAAACTAGGGTTTTTATGGGGTTTTGCAAAGTTTTAGAAGTCATATCCTTTAATCAATCAATCTCAAATTCGATTATGGTTCTCTGTAGAGTTTCAGATTTTATTTACCTTAACTTTGAAGAATCTGAACTGGACCACCGAGATAGAGAAGAGATGGAATTGAATTTGTCCTAGTTCCTTGCGCAGGTACAAGTTGATGGCGCTTCAAAGAACAGGCGCTAGAGGTCGCGTCCGAGATCGTATGGAGTCGAGGTCGGCAGTGTTGGATTCCTCTCTTCAAGGGCTTTGATTCGGTAGGTCGTTCGTCTACTGGTTCTTTGTGGTTGAGGAGAACGAGTAGATCGAAGGTGGCGGCCGAACTAGGGTTTTAGAGATTTTTAGGTTAGCTCGAGTTTTGGAGGCTCGTGCTGATAACGTGTTGTGAATAAAGAGAGTTGTGTGTAAATCTTATTCATCTTATTCCATTCGACCAGAGGTCTATATATATACATGAGATAAATCCTAGTCCTAATGGTAATAGGAAATAGTACATATATATTCCTTATACAATATGTAAAATGATAAACATTAACATATAGATAAATATGGAAATATCTCAATCTTCTAAGGCATTAGAGATTGGGTCTGCTGGATGGATGAACGGGCTTTGATGACTTGGACTTGTTCATGGGTCGATCACCAAGTGATCCTTAACATAATATATTTTTGGGAGTGATATAAGACTCTTGGCACCAAGGCAAGAATTGATAATATATTTTGGGGAGTGATATAAGACTCGGATGGAGTCTTTGGAAGGTGGTGGAGATGGATTCTCAAGCTGGCTTTAATGCACTTTCTTGAGAACAATAGATGGTCGATGGTAATGGCACTTAATCGGATAGATAAAGTGTTATGGGATCTAACAAGCTGGCTATAACGCACTCTCTTATTGGACCGGTTGATGAGGTTGATGATGGATCGAAGAACACCACAAGGAGGATGATAAATCCTTGATAAAGTTCAAACTCTTGCTGCTTGAATCACACAAGGAGGGAGAGAGAGATGGCGGCTTGCTTTAGGGGGCAAACTGACTAATATATTGATCTAGGTAAAAAGTTGTGTGTTACAAAGCTGCATATGGGACGTTATTAATAGTCCTTTAGTCAACGACCTAACGGTCGACTCAAAGCAAAAGAAAAGACTCAAAACGACAGGACTTAAGGTTCAAAGAAATAAAAACGAGAAACAAACTAACATTTCCCCGGTTTAAGAAATAAAAACGAGAAACAAACTAACATTTCCCCGGTTTAAGACCAAAAAGGAAAGATCTATAAAGTAAATAAAAATAAGGCCTAAACTAGTGTCCTGGCCTCGAACTCTGGTTGTCTCTGAGATGGGCGAGCTCTAGGAACCACTAGACTGACCCATCTTACCTGCACAGATTGTAAACAATGAAAAAACTTCCCTTGGTTCATGGCTGGTCCTCTTTGGTATGAAGTTGATGAAACTTGGACCGGCTTTAGTTGAAGTCTTGTCTTGTTCTTCAGTGCTTGAGTCTTCAAGGTCTTCCTCTTCACTTGGTAAGGCCTCCTCTTCAGCTTCACTTCCTACCAAGAAAACACTTTCAGTTCCATCCAAATAAGCTTGCTTACCTTGAGTGATATTGAGTTGCACCAAGGCATTTCTCAAGTCATCACTTGGCTTGTTGATATGTTCTACTTTGGTTGGTTGAGCTATTGGCATTGGTGGTTCATCTAGGTTGTCTATGATGGCTTGAACTGCAAGTGTGAACCCTTTGTTAAGTCTTCTCTCCTTGGAACGTGTCATTGGTCCTTCTGTGACCTTAGGGATGATTATGGGATCATGGTTCTGGTCGATGGCCTCATTATTCCCTCCCCCTTCAGAAGGTTTTGACCTCAAAACTGGATCATCTGCAAGATAAGGAGACAAGTCAGCAACATTGAATGTATTAAACTCACCTGGCAGCTCCAGACGGTAAGCACTGTCATTGATCTTCTCCAAGACTCGGAAAGGACCATCTCCTCTAGGAGCCAGTTTGGAACTCCTCTTTTGTGGGAACCTTTCAGGTCCCATATGTATCCAGACCCACTCTCCCGGTTGAAATATCATCTTCTTGCGCTACTTATCAGCTGTTTTCTTGTAGTCCTCAGTTTTCTTGATGACATTCTCCCGGGCTTGTTGGTGTAGCTTATTGATTGCCTCGCCTTCTTTAAGCCGTCCTGATTAACTTGCTCAACTTGTGGAATTGGCTTAAGATCCAAAGGGGTTAGTGGATTAAATCCATAAACAACTTCAAAAGGAGACATCTTAGTAGCATGGTTATAAGCAAATTCAATCAATGGTAAGCAATCTAACTAAGTGTTTAAATTACGACCAAGAGTAACTCTAAGCAGGGTAGATAGAGTACGATTTACCACTTCAGTTTTTCCATCTGTCTGAGGATGACAAGTTGTTGAGAAAAGTAGTTTGGTACCTAGATTTCTCCATAGTGTCCTCCAGAAGTTGTTTAAGAACTTGGTGTCTCTATCAGAGACAATGGTCCTTGGTATACCATGTAAATGTACCACCTCCTTAAAGAACAAGTCGACGGTTTGAGTAGCATCATTGGACTTGTCACATGGTATGAAGTGAGCCATATTGGAGAACCGGTCCACCACTACAACGATTGAGTCCTTGTGCCTTATCTTGGGTAGACCTAAAACAAAATCCATAGAAATATCCTCCCAAGGGACGTTAGGAATTGGTAAAGGTAAGTAGAGACCATGAGGATGGGACCTGGACTTGGCTTTGTGGCAAGGTACACATCTAGCACAATGCCACTCAACATCTCTTTTGAGGTACGGCCAATAGAAGTGTTCAACAACAACCGCCAAGGTCTTTTCTATACCAAAGTGACCCATCAGACCTCCACCATGCGCTTCTTGGAGTATGAGGTCTCTCATTGAGCACTGAGGGACACAAAGGTGCTTGTCCCGAAATAGAAATCCCTCATGCACATGATAAGAATGAAAAGCTCCCTTTCCACAAGACTGGAATGCCTCTTTCAGCTCCAGGTCCTCTTTGTACAACTCCTTGATGTGCTCAAATCCTAGCACCTTTGCATCCATGGTAGTGATCAACGCGTGTCTCCTTGATAAGGCATCAGCTACCACATTCTCCGTTCACTTCTTGTACTTGATTACATATGGAAACACCTCAATGAACTCCAGCCACTTAGCATGTCTTTTCTTAACTGATGTCTGACCCCTCAAATGCTTGAGAGTCTCATGATCGGTGTGGATGATGAACTCCTTAGACAGCAGGTAATGTTGCCATGTCTCCAAAGCCCTAACCAAGGCGTACAGCTCTTTTTCATATGTAAGGTAGTTGAGAGTTGCTCCACTTAGTTTCTCATTGAAGAAAGCTACTGGTTTCTTTCTCTGGTGCAAGACAGCTCCTATGCCCACTCTTGTAGCATCACGCTCTAATTCAAACATCACCTCAAAATCTGGTAGAGCTAGAATTGGTGCTTGAGTTAACTTGGCCTTCAAGGTGTTGAATGCAAACTCTCGCGGATCTCCCCATTTGAATGGCACATTCTTCTTGATCACAGAAGTTAAATGGGCAGCTATGGTGCTGAAATCTCTCACAAGGCACCTGTAGAAGCTGGCCAAACCATGAAAGCTTCTAACATGTGCAATGGTGGTTGGAGTTGGCCACTCCTAAATGGCTTTAATCTTCTCCTCATCAACTTCTAGTCCCTGTTTACTCACTACAAAGCCTAAGAAAACAAGCTGGTCAGTACAAAATATGCACTTCTTTAGGTTGGCATATAGACCTTCCTTCCAAAGTGTAAGCAAAACAAGTTCTAAGTGTCTAATGTGATCATCTAAGCTCTTGCTGTAAATAAGTATATCATCAAAATAGACTACAACAAATTTACTTATAAATGATCTAAGAACCTGGTTCATGAGTCTCATGAAGGTGCTTAGAGCATTTGTTAGCCCAAAGGGCATGACCAACCACTCATATAGACCTTGCTTGGTTTGAAGGCAGTCCTCCACTCATCTCCTTCACGTATTCTTACTTGATGGTACCCACTCCTCAAGTCAACCTTAGAGAATATGGTTGCTCCACTTAGTTCATCAAGCATGTCATGAAGGCGTGGGATTGGGTGCCTGTATTTGATGGTGATGTTGTTGATAGCTCGACAGTCCACACATCCTCCATGATCCATCTTTCTTGGGGACTAAGAGAACTGGCACAGCACATGGACTTAGACTCTCTCGGATGTATCCTTTATCCATTAGGTCTTGTACTTGCTTTTCTAACTCCTTGGTCTCTTCCGGATTCATTCTGTAGGCTGGTTTGTTTGGTAGATCAAAACCTGGAACAAGGTCAATCTGGTGCTCTATTTCTCGGATTGGAGGTTACCCAGCTGGTATCTCATCCGGGAACACATCTTGAAACTTGTCTAGCACGGCTTGAGCTTGTTTTGGGAGCTGTAGATCTGAGCTTCCTATACTTAGACAATATTTTAAAACCATTAGCAGCACAGTGCTCTTGGCACTCAAGGTTTTAATAATTGAACCAGGAAGGTTAGTATTACTTACCTGGTCCACCTTGTTCATTCTAGCTTGTAGTTCATGTACTTCCTAAGAGGAGTTAGGTTGAACTTGCAGTCTTTGAACTTGAAAGAATAGTAGTTGGTGCGCCCATTTGGGAACGTAGCTCTATCAAACTGCCAGGGCCTCCCCAATAGAAGGTGTCCGGATTGCATTGTAGCCACATCACATAAGACTTTTCCTGGTACTTACCAACACTAAAAGATATCTTGACTTGTTCAGTGACCTTCAGCTCAGTCTTGTTGTCTAACCATTGCAACCTATAGGGCCGAGGATGCTTGGTTGTCTCAAGACCTAGCCTGTCCACCATGATGACAGGCCTTTTCAAAGTCCTAATCAAATGTTGTAGAATACAAGATGTCAATCCAATTCTAAGAGATTCTAATGCAAAGGGAATGCAAGTTCATGCTTAATCTAAGTCTATCAAGATGAGAGGATGATTGTGAAACTAAGACAATATTAAAAATGCAATAAAAGATTGAACTTTCTTTCTTATGAGGAGAGTGAGACCCATGGGTATAGGGACTTGATATCAAATGATTAAGCTTCAATCCAAGATGCTAACTTTTCAATCAATCTAATCCTTATGCCTAGACAACAAAACTAAGCAAGCTCTATCCCTAGATGAATGCTCTTTTGCAATGATCACCCAAGTACACCAAATCCCTTTGGCTGTAATGATCAAAGCAAACATGGAGAATGAGTCTAATAGCAATCCTAGCTCCTTTGACAACTAATCCCTTAGGCAAAGCAAGCTAAAAGCATAGATGAGTTGGTTCAGGCATTTCATAGAACACCTTCCGGGCATGAAATGCCTATAGCTCTATGCTTGAGAGGCCAACTCAAATATAGCTTTAAAACACCAAATCTATGCAAGGAAATGATAGATTTAACAATGACACCTTGGATCTAACTTAATCACTCTCTATCACCCTAACCCATGGATCTTAGAAGGATCTACTCACTAATCCACATGCTTGCTCTTAAATCCATGATAGATTCAAGCTCAAACATATAGAGAAAGAAAGGATATGAAATCAAACAATCAAAACACAAGATGAGATGAGATTAAGAATCAAGATGAAACTTTACTCAAGAGGTTTAATGTGTTCTTTGATAGATAATGAGATAAGTCCCTCAAAGGGGATACAAGAGTATTTATATGGGGCTTGGAAACCCTTAAAAACATAAAATAAAAATTACTAAAAGGTCCTTGGCCAACTTGATTTTCAACCAATGAGAAGCAAGGAGAAAGGAAGAAACTGAGCCACCCGGGTCAGCTAGTGCCTGTCCAGCCCGGGTATGCCCAGGCCGGGTATGTCCTGCTCGTCCGGCGTCCAGGCCGTCGCGGCCTCTCTAGGCCGGGTGTGTTCGGCCACAGGGCCCAGCTGGTGGCAGGGCGTGCGGGTGTGTGTGGCGGGTGATACTAGTGGTGTGCAGGCTGGTACGCTGGTAGAGGAACTGTGGGACGTCCGAGTGTCCTGGTCCGGGTGGTGCTGGACGCGTCCGGAGCTCGTATAGCATCAGAACGTGCGGGTCGTCCAGGTCGGGCAGGTGCTGTCGGGTGTCTTCTGGTGCGCGGGTGAGGCAAGGTCGGGTGCGTCCTTGGTCGTCCAGTCCGTCTGTCCCGTGCGGGTCCTTGTGCTCGGGTGGTATGGACCGCGTCCGTTCTAGGCGTTCAGCACAATCAGGACGTGCAGGTGCTTGTCCCCGGGTCGTCCTGGCCGCGTCCTGAGCTTGTCCAGGCGAGGTTTGATGGTTGGCCTCGGGTGTGCTCACCCGGGTTGCTTGACATGCTTCCACTCAATTGATCATAACTCCTCCAATATGGCTCCAAATGTTTTGAAACCACTTCCATTGGAAAGCTAACTCAGAATGCCATGTCTCCACCAAATATTAGAATCATAAGGTATTCCTAAGGCCTCTGTCCATGTTCATCTTTAAACCCTTCTTTTTCATCACAAAACTCCCAAACAACTTCAATATCTCCAAAGTGTGCTCCAACACCTAATAGGGACTTATGAATGCAAAATGAGCCTAAATATGCCTAATGCCTAATCTAAATAAGCAAAAAATGCATAAGATATGATGGCTAAAAACATGTAAATATGCAAGACATCAACTCCCCCACACTAGACCTTTGCTTGTCCTCAAGTAAAATTTTCAACACAAGGAGGGTGGATGCAAGGATGGGAACAAAGCCACAGGAAACACTCATAGCACTCAACCTGACATCCTAAAGAAACATAGCAAATAGCATGAGCAAAACTTTCTTATTATGCTCTAGCTTCACAAGGCCTATCAATGACTCTTATGCCTCTACACAAGATGCAATGCCTATCAACCAACATGTTCTCTTATCCAGCCCTCACATTGATTCACACACACACACACAAGGTGAAGTCTCACAAATGGGCACATGATCTCAATCATTTGGCTAGGTGATCAAATGGTCTAATATGGATGAAAAGGAGGGTTCAATGCATCATTTCAAGGTGGCAATCACTCAAAAATCAAGGAGCTTGATCATTATGCAAAATTTATCTAAGACTAGGAGCAATTCATGCATACATGGATCATCCTCATCATTCTACCCAAATCCTAAGTGATTACAAGTTCTACACCCCTCTTAATTCATCCCATAACCCAAAATGAAAACATACTCACATCACTCACCCAATGAACATTTTCTTTCTCATGATGCTACCTCTAAGGACCTCTATTCACATTCTAAACTCTAACTCTTAAATCTTTCCTTCCCCACTATCTTATTGAATCTCTTTTTTTTTTTTCTTTTTCTTTTCTTTTCTTTTCTTTTTCTTCTTCTTTTTTTTTTTTTTATATATGCATGAGGGGGAAGGTCAAAGACTTCAACTAAGAGCTTTTCATTTTTTTTTTTTATTATTTCTAGGTCCCTAGGGCTTTTCTTTATCAAAACTTTTTGTTCATCAATCTCAACTTTGTCACATCCCCAAACCCAAAATGTAAACAATTAGGCAACAAGCACTTCACTCACCATCCTAGAAGCTAGCTCAAATGATGACCCTATGCTAGCAAGAGATGAGAACAAATCCATGTCGCTCCCAATACTCTCAAGATTTTGCACATGACAAGCTATCAAAAGAGGCCTCACTCAAGCAAATCAATGTAGGCTTCAAAGAATTGATAGGGTTCAAGGGTAAGGGAGTACCATTTGGGTTAACAAAGGGTGGTACAATGGAAAAAGATAACCCAAATGTGTATGAGATCCATGATCAAGTATGCAAATGCCCATATGCAAGAGAGATTAAGTTCATTCAAGTCTAAGTTCAGGATGGAGCTGGTCTTAAGAACAATGCCAATATCAAGCAAGCAAGCAAGTTTCAAGAAGAGTTTTCAAGGCTCAAAGCATGCAAGCTTTTCAAAAGATGCTTAAGCTACTTGATATGTTTAACTAGGGTGTCAAATTCAGTGCAAACGAGTGTTCTTTACAAGGCAATGCTCCATATGCAAATGAATGCAACCTATATGCTCTAGACTCAATCCTAAGGATGCAAGTGATGCAATCTTACATGATTCAAAAATTTAAAATTTTTTAGATTTTCTATGCACTTATGAATGTACAATGCAATGCATGAGACTCAAGATCACAAAGCAAACATGATCAAATATCCGGTACCTCCCCCACATTTAAATCACACAGTCTCTGTGTGAGTAAGAGAGTAAGAGGTACCTCAACAAGGCAAAATCAAATGTATATACAAAAGGGTTGGAGTAATACCACACAAGGAGAGTTGGGCATGGTGCTTGTGGCATGACTAGAAGCTGGCTTGGTTCATAGCAACTAGAGGAGGCTGCTACATGGATCATGGGGCTCAAGTGGTTCACCACCATTCTTCTCTCCTCTAGTGGTTGGCTCAACCTGAAAACCTTGACCACTTTTATTAAAAACTTAAAAGAGAATTGAAATTTCAAAACTATGTACAAGGATAACCATGGGACTTCCTCCCAAGTGAGCTTGTTTTGAGTCACGTAGCTTGACTACCTTGTCTCTTGAACTAGTGAGAAGGAGGATCCTTCCCACCTTCAAGTGTGATGGTGAGGACCTGAGAGAGAAGCTCTTGAAGCTTGATTGGGTCATCTTGGAGCTGAGGAGTGATGATGGCTCTAGCATTTGAGAATGGTGTGGACCTGCCCTTATGCTTGATCTTGTACTCAATGGCTCCATCCTTGAGCTTCTTTGGATGGAGAGTGAGAGTGTGTGAGAGCAAATCAAGAGGTGGAGGATGAGGCTCTTTCACTATCTTCTTCTTGCCATGAGTGGCCTTTGAGGTTCCACCCATCCCCTCTCTTTTAGCACTTTCCAAGTGCTCAACACACAACTCCTTAGAACACTCTCCATCAAGACCCTCTTTCTTACCAACAACCTCTTCATCTTGGGGCTTCTCAACAGCTTGTGCAGCACGAGTTATTGTCCCACAATAGTCTGATTCGAGTGGGGGCTGGAGAGGATAAGAGACAGCTTTGTTGACATGCATGAGAGTGACCTTCTTGTTGGGAAAGTCAATGCAAGCTCCAACTGTTGTGAGGAAAGGAGTGCCAAGGATCAAAGGGACTCTTTCTGCAGATGCCATATTCAAAACAGTGAGGTCAATAGGTATGGTGCAGGATCCAATCTTCAAGGGAAAGTCCTTGATTATGCCAAGTGGGGTTGTAGAAGAGGAATCCCCAAAGGTGAGAGGAGGAGTATCTGTTTCCATGCTTTCAATCCCAATATGCTGCACCATATCCAAGGAGATGACATTCACACTAGCTCCACTATCAACAAGAGCATCATCCATAGTTAGTTTACCAAGAGAGCAAGACAATGTGAACTTCCCTTGAGACTCAAGCTTAGGGAGGGACTTGGGAGGGATTGGTGGATCAATCTTCAGAAGTGAGATGTCCAAAAGTTCAGCCACTTCAGCTTGGTGGGTGAGAATGTCCTTTATGAGCATCATTTGGACATGAGCAGCATGCATATTGCTGATCTCTGGAAGCTTGACTCCAATATCACTGAGGTCTTTTCTGAATTTGGAGACCACTTTTTTCTGAGCTTTGGTGAGGAACCTTTGAGGGTAAGGGAGCTTATCATATGGTGATAGCTCAACCTCATTGTCTTCTTCCTTCACTTCTTTCAGCTTGGGGTTAGCACTCTTCTCAACTTGTGTCTCAACCTTAGGCTCATCAATCCTTCCTTGAACCTTCTTATCAGCTCTCTTCACAACTCTAGCTTCAGCTGTGGCCACAACCAGTCTCTTATCATTTTCAATCTGATTTCCAAGCACTAGCCTCTCAATCTCATCAACATCATTCTTATGATCACTCAATGCAATCCCTGAAGAAGTGGAGATGATAACATTGCAAGTGTCCTTAGGGTTCTTCTCTGGTTTCCCTGGTAGAGATCCCATTGGATTCTTGGAGGATGAAGACATGGATGCAACTTGGCTCTCCAAAGCTTTGAGGTGAGAGGCAAGTTGCATGTACTTGTTGTTGAGGTCAGAATAGGTTCCATCAATCTTAGCATGGATGTTCTTGAACTCATCACCAATGGTCTTAGCATTTCTTTCTTGAGCTTCTAAGAGTTGCTTGAACATGGACTCCAAATTTGAACTTGGAGCCTGAGCTGGAGAAGAGCTTCCTTGGGGCTGAGTAGGCTGGTTTGCTTGGTAACCACCTTGGTGATTGTTGTAGTAAGGTCTTTGCTGGTAGTTGTTTTGGTATTGGAAGTTGGGCTCTTTCCTATACCATGTGCCATTAGCATTGATGAAGCACAGCTCCTCTTGACCTTCTACACCATGAACTTCAGTAGTCCTAGCAGGCAGTTTCTGTTGCTGGTTTCCAATGGAGTTAAGCTGCTCTTGCTTAGCCTTCTACAAGAAGCTTGTCCAACTTTTCTTGGAGACTTCAGGGTCTTTCTTGTGTGCTGATCATCTTCATCAGTGCCTCTGTTGGCCCTATCATGCTCCTCACTGTAGACTGAGTCACTCCTGGCCATGTTCTCCACCAGCTCCTCAGCATCCTGCTCAGTTCTGCCCAAGAAGAACCCATTGCTGGCTGTGTCCAATCTGCTCCTGAACTCTGGTAGAGCACCTCTGTAGAAGGTACTAAGCAAACTCTCCTTGGTGAAGCCATGATGTGGGCATTGAGACCAATAGCCCTTGAACCTCTCCCATGCTTCACTAAAGCTCTCAAGGTTCTTCTGCTGAAAGCTAGAGATCTCATTTCTGATCTTGGCTGTTCGTGAGGTAGAGAAGAATTTCTCTAGGAATGCTCTCTTGCACTCATTCCAAGTAGTGATAGAGTCACTTGGAACAGCCTTCTCCCATAGATGTGCCTTGTCTCCCAAAGAGAATGGAAACAACCTCAGCTTGAAAGCATCTTCAGAGACTCCATTAATCTTGGACAAGCTACAGTAGCTATCAAATGTGTCCAAGTGATCAAAGGGATCCTCCACAGCAAGGCCATGGAACTTGTTGTTCTCAATCAAATGCAGCAGGCCTGCTTTGATCTCAAAGTTGTTGTTCTCCACAGCTGGTGCTCTGATTCCCAACCTATGACCATGAATGTGAGGTTGGTCATAGGCTCCAATGGCTCTTGCTTGGCGTGGTTGGTGATGTGGCTGGCGTGGTGGTCTAGGATTGTCAGCTCTTGGACCATTGTCCCCTTGGACATTACCATCTTGAGGCAGATTCTCCATCTCAAACCCCAACCTTTGAAGATGAGCCTGTTGCTCTACTTCTCTTCTTTGTCTAGCTATCTCCCTCTCAAGTGCAGCAATCTCTTCAACAGTAGGAACCAAGTTGGATGCCCTCTGCTTCTTGTGATCATACACCTGAAAGTCAAAGATAGAAGAGGCAAGAACCAATATCACAAGATACAATAAAAATAAAAATGACTTAGTCTCAAGCAAATAACTAAATCCCAATGTCAAATTCAACTTAGAACTTGGCAACGGCGCCAATTTGATGACAGGCCTTTTCAAAGTCCTAATCAAATGTTGTAGAATACAAGATGTCAATCCAATTCTAAGAGATTCTAATGCAAAGGGAATGCAAGTTCATGCTTAATCTAAGTCTATCAAGATGAGAGGATGATTGTGAAACTAAGACAATATTAAAAATGCAATAAAAGATTGAACTTTCTTTCTTATGAGGAGAGTGAGACCCATGGGTATAGGGACTTGATATCAAATGATTAAGCTTCAATCCAAGATGCTAACTTTTCAATCAATCTAATCCTTATGCCTAGACAACAAAACTAAGCAAGCTCTATCCCTAGATGAATGCTATTTTGCAATGATCACCCAAGTACACCAAATCCCTTTGGCTGTAATGATCAAAGCAAACATGGAGAATGAGTCTAATAGCAATCCTAGCTCCTTTGACAACTAATCCCTTAGGCAAAGCAAGCTAAAAGCATAGATGAGTTGGTTCAGGCATTTCATAGAACACCTTCCGGGCATGAAATGCCTATAGCTCTATGCTTGAGAGGCCAACTCAAATATAGCTTTAAAAACACCAAATCTATGCAAGGAAATGATAGATTTAACAATAGACACCTTGGATCTAACTTAATCACTCTCTATCACCCTAACCCATGGATCTTAGAAGGATCTACTCACTAATCCACATGCTTGCTCTTAAATCCATGATAGATTCAAGCTCAAACATATAGAGAAAGAAAGGATATGAAATCAAACAATCAAAAACACAAGATGAGATGAGATTAAGAATCAAGATGAAACTTTACTCAAGAGGTTTAATGTGTTCTTTGATAGATAATGAGATAAGTCCCTCAAAGGGGATACAAGAGTATTTATATGGGGCTTGAAACCCTTAAAACATAAAATAAAAATTACTAAAAGGTCCTTGGCCAACTTGATTTTCAACCAATGAGAAGCAAGGAGAAAGGAAGAAACTGAGCCACCCAGGTCAGCTAGTGCCTGTCCAGCCCGGGTATGCCCAGGCCGGGTATGTCCTGCTCGTCCGGCGTCCAGGCGTCGCGGCCTCTCTAGGCCGGTGTGTTGACGGCGTGGTGGGCGTCCAGCTGGTGGCAGGACGTGCGGGTGTGTGTGGCCGGGTGATACTAGTCGGGTGTGCAGGCTGGTACGCGGGTAGGAGGAACTGTGGGACGTCCGAGTGTCCTGGTCCGGGTGGTGCTGGACGCGTCCGGAGCTCGTCTAGCATCAGAACGTGCGGGTCGTCCAGGTCGGGCAGGTGCTGTCGGGTGTCTTCTGGTGCTCGGGTGAGGCAAGGTCGGGTGCGTCCTTGGTCGTCCAGTCCGTCCGTCCCGTCGCGGGTCCTTGTGCTCGGGTGGTATGGACCGCGTCCGTTCTAGGCGTTCAGCACAATCAGGGCGTGCGGGTGCTTGTCCCCGGGTCGTCCTGGCCGCGTCCTGAGCTTGTCCAGGCGAGGTTTGATGGTTGGCCTCGGGTGTGCTCACCCGGGTTGCTTGACATGCTTCCACTCAATTGATCATAACTCCTCCAATATGGCTCCAAATGTCTTGAAACCACTTCCATTGGAAAGCTAACTCAGAATGCCATGTCTCCACCAAATATTAGCATCAGAAGGTATTCCTAAGGCCTCTGTCCATGTTCATCTTTAAACCCTTCTTTTTCATCACAAAACTCCCAAACAACTTCAATATCTCCAAAGTGTGCTCCAACACCTAATAGGGACTTATGAATGCAAAATGAGCCTAAATATGCCTAATGCCTAATCTAAATGAGCAAAAAATGCATAAGATATGATGGCTAAAAACATGTAAATATGCAAGACATCACACCATATACTTGCTAGCCACGTTAGTACAAGATCCTCCATCTATAACCAAGTTACATACCTCAGCTTTGATGGTGCAGTGAGTGTGGAAGAGATTCTCTCTTTGAGATTTCTCCTCAGGATTGATCATTACACTCAACACTCTTCTAGTAACCAGCATCTCTCTAGTGTCAGGAAACTCTACTTCTTCTCCGGACTCAATGGCCTCCATGTCAGACTCATCTTGAGACTCATAGTCTCCATTGGTTGTGATGGCCATGACCCTCTTGTTTGGGCATTCCTTGGCAGTCCTAATCTCTTCCCTCATAGCAGCCATGATTTGTTCCATGGTCGGAGGGTTAGCTCCATTGTTTCCAATATCTCCCATGGTCAGTTGTGAGCTTGCTAAGACTTAATAAAAAACAACAATTGGTTAAATACCAACGGTAACTAAAGTTTGAAAGCAAATAAACCTATTCTTTTAAATCTTGAAAGACTTCATCAAATAAAATAAAAAATAAAAATAAAAGAGGTAAAATCTTTATGGGGTTTTCGAAAATTTCTTTTAAAAGAAACAAATAGTTGGCCGCAAGCAAAGGTCGAACCAAATAAGGCAACTCGACCAAATCACAATATGCGTGAGCGAGGAAAAAGGAAACAACACAAATCTTTTTGGTTTTCAATTGTTTTCAAAGATCTAACAAGCCAACACGATTTCTTTTAGGGTTTTCAAAGTTGTAAGAACTAAGCAACAGGCAGATGCAAGCAAGAAACAAAAGACAATTTTTATGGTTTTTCTTTTATAAATCAAAACAACTAACAACCTAGCAATGGAACTAGATGCAAACAAGATAACTTTTTATGGTTTTTATGATTGATATCAAAAGATCTAGATGCAAGAACAGAAGTAAATATTTATGGGCTTTTCTATTTATAAACTGAAACAACAAAGCAATGAACGGATCTAAAGATAGAGGGT
Organism: Brassica carinata; assembly: GCA_016771965.1. NCBI lineage: Eukaryota > Viridiplantae > Streptophyta > Magnoliopsida > Brassicales > Brassicaceae > Brassica > Brassica carinata. The sequence goes on from CM028690.1 coordinate 28,480,333, forward strand.
AAGAAAAACCAAAGGTTGGGACCTTTGGCTCTGATACCAAAATGATATAAGAATCGGATGGAGTCTTTGGAAGGTGGTGGAGATGGATTCTCAAGCTGGCTTTAAGGCACTCTCTTGAGAAAAATAGATGGTTGATGGTGATGGCCCTTAATCGGATAGATCAAGTGTTATGGGATCTAACAAGCTAGCTATAACGCACTCTCTTGTTGGATCGGTTGATGATGGATCGAAGAACACCACAAGGAGGATGATAAATCCTTGATAAAGTTCAAACTCTTGCTGCATGAATCACACAAGGAGGAAGAGAGAGATGGCGGCTTGCTTTAGGGGGCAAACTGACTAATATATTGATCTAGGTAAAAAGTTGTGTGTTACAAAGCTGCATATGGGACTTTATTAATAGTCCTTCAGCCAATGACCTAACAGTCGACTCAAAGCAAAAGAAAAGACTCAAAACGACAGGACTTAAGGTTCAAAGAAATAAAAACAAGAAACAAACTAACATTGCCCCGGTTTAAGACCAAAAAGGAAAGATCTATAAAGTAAATAAAAATAAGGCCTAAACTAGTGTCTTGGCCTCGAACTCTGGTTGTATCTGAGATGGGCGAGCTCTAGGAACCACTAGACTGACCCATCTTACCTGCACAGATTGTAAATAATGAAAACACTTCCCTTGGTTCATGGTTGGTCGTCTTTGGTATGAAGTTGATGAAACTTGGACCGGCCTTAGTTGAAGTCTTGTCTTGTTCTTCAGTGCTTGAGTCTTCAAGGTCTTCCTCTTCACTTGGTAAGGCTGCTCTTCAGCTTCACTTCCTACCAAGAAAACACTTTCATCAGTTCCATCCAAATATGCTTGGTTACCTTGAGTGATATTGAGTTGCACCAAGGCATTGCTCAAGTCATCACTTGGCTTGTTGATATGCTCTACTTTGGTTGGTTGAGCTATTGGCATTGGTGGTTCGTCTAGGTTGTCTAGGATGGCTTGAACTGCAAGTGTGAATCCTTTGTTAAGTCTTCTCTTCTTGGAACGTGTCATTGGTCCTTCTCTGACCTTAGGGATGATTATGGATCATGGTTCTGGTCGATGGACTCATCAGGGAGTTAAGGAATTATTATAATTGGCTTTCATATTTACAGTCATCTTTACAACAAGCAAATCTTGCCTTGGCATTCACAAGGTTTGAATAAGGTAAGCTTTTAATATGTATTTTATGAGTATTTTCCATATAACTATTTGCTTGATGGTGGCTACATTTCTAAATATGTTCATTAACTTTAGCAGATTATTTCAATCATTGTGCTCTAAATTAGGATAGTGAAAATGTTCGTCTGTACTATATTACATGCCAATTATGTGACAACTATTTTACCTATTTAGTTTCCATAATTCATAAGTCGAATAACTTTGACTCAAAAAGTTGAGATTCAATATGCACATTAATTAGTCTATATTCTGTCATTAATACCAAACTATATTATTTTTAACAATATGCCTGGATTAAGACCGTTGGTTGTGGGGATTCTATTCGTTGACGTTGTCTTTGCAGAGATTTCAATTTTGATTTATGTTGTTTTTCTCAGAAGTTTAACATATCAAAAGAGAGTTAATGTCATAACATAAAGATTCTTTGTAAGTTGAACCCCAACAAGAGGCTTCTTTGTAAGTTGAACCATTTTCAATTGTTATAGCATGTATAATTTGAAAGAAGAAACTCACCGTATAAAAATATCCAATCTTGTGAAAATGCCATATATTGTAAGCTTTCAATTATTGCTCAAAATTCTAAGAAAATTAGCATAGGTTCACTTGATAGTGTGACTTTGAAAGATGTAGCGGAGATAAGTGGTGACATGCTTAGTGTCTAACATGTTGGTGTTGGCCGAGAGATTCATACTGTAATGTCGTTTACTAAGGTGAAGTCCATTTGTTTTCATGTGAACCTTGATTCACATAAAATATGAAATTTCACATGTATCTTAACTGAGAATTGTTAGGCCAAATTAATAAATACTCTATCAACTAATCATTGTTGTTCTTTGTAACAATATATCATCAATATTGATCATCAAGTCGACGGTTTCTGAATTTTATAGGTTGCTCATTGCAAAACGAGAGGAAATTTTGGGATCAATTATTTCTCCTATAAAGTTTGGACCGGCTCCATCAGTAAACAAAATATTTATTAACCACAAACTCAAAAACTAAACCAATTAGGTAGGGCCAATTAGTAGTTTATTTTTTGATACAATCTCCTTTAATATTATTCACATAAACTCTTCCTGCGTACGGCGCATGTTTCATCCTAGTATCTGATTATTTGACATTATGAAGAAAAGAAATACAGTACACATTGACTAAATGATCCGTTGAGATTATATATATACTTTCAACACCTGTACAAAAAATATTACACTTCAAAATTTGCATCAACAAGGTAAAAATCCCTCCGGGCAATGACATTACAAATACTAAACAACAAAAAGAGCGATAATGAGAAAAGCACAAAGCGGTTAATTCTTTGATTTACACTTCATCATCAACCGATCCAGGAGAAGCTTGGTTGATCAAATCGTCGGAAACCTGCGGTAGATCGAGGTCGCGGATGGAGAAGTCAGACACTGCGGCCAGGCCATACTCAATGTCGAACTCACATTCCTTCTCTCAAAGGCGTTTCAGCTCGTCATCGACCATGAAGCCACCTTCTTTAGATTCCGTCAGAAGCCCGATATTTGCGGTCACTTCCTGCAAGAGAATCTCTGCCTTCTTCATCACGAACTTGTCCTTCACCCGGCCCAAGATAACTTTATACTTCTTGGCAAGGTTGCGACAAGCCCTGCAAATTTCTCGGTTGCGACCAGAAAACGATCTTTGGCACTTCTTTTCCATAGCATCCTTCCGACTTCAGCAGCTTCCAGCTTCGACTTCAACACCACTGTGGGAACCGAAATTCGCACTATCGATTTCCTTCGATTTAGGAAAGTTAGGAAAACCCTAATTTCACAGAAGTCCCGGATATCTGCTAAACCACACACCAGACAATCAAGACATGAAAATAATGGACGAAACAAATATGAGTCGAAAAGAGAGCAAAGTAGGTCTTATTCTGAATCCGTGAGAAAGCGTTACAACAAGGTAAGAGCCTTGGCTGCGAGAGCTGCCGGCGAGTTCCCTAGTTCTAACAACCTAAGACTACAAAAACCTAATTAAGTCGCAGCTTGATGAAAAAAACGGAAAATAGCCTATTGCTCTAGATGCTAAGCTTTTGCTGTGAGTTCGAATCCATTTGCATCTTCAACTTTGATATCCTTATATACTCCTCCAAAGGCGGTTTGCTCTTTTCCTTTCTGCCCTCGATCAAGCTTATCGCTCTGCGGAAATATTCCATTTCTCTCCGATCTTCCCGTTTATCTCTGGAAACCTCACATTTATCCTCCAAACTTGACATTTATCTTCTCCTGCGTAACAAAAGATAAACCGTCATAACGATTGAACTTGATTTCGCACAAAATCGAGTGGGCTTTTAGCGTGTTGGACCCATTCGGTCCGTTTTCCGACAAAAGCGTTTTATTTGATTTTATCGAAATAAGGTGTTTTAAGAGATGGCGTCGATTCTGAAAACTTCGAATTCATCATACAGTGGAAGCGGTTCAAGGTCTTTAGTCAATCGTTGCCGTTTTATACAATCAATTGAATTCCATAAGCGGAAACAAGTTCTTGCGGTTTTATCGTAAGGTTCGATGGTGGCCGATTGAGATGGAACAAGAAAGAGCTCGATCGATTTGAAGACAAAGCCATGAGGATAGGATGAAGGCTGATTGGGCAATCAACTTGCCAAAATGGCGAGTTGGAGGTGACTAACTTCGCCATTTTGGCGAGTTGGAGGTGACTAACTTCGCCATTTTGGCGAGTTGAAGGTGACAACTTCGCCAAAATGGCAAGTTGGCCATGTCTCGATCCAACTTCGACAAAATGGCCTGATTCATTCGTTTTGTGAGTCTGTGGGTATGTTGGGACAATCGAACCTTTGTAATCGTTTTGTCGTCCGAGGCTTAGAGTAGTTTCTCTCGAGATTTTTACTTTCTGATTCCTCTTGAAATCGATTGAAACTTCGATTTAGGTTTCTCGCTCTCTTCAGTATCTCTTTTTCAAAGGAGAATAATTTTCGAAGTTTCGGCGTTTGATTTTTCGTGACGATTTTGACCCCAATAGTTAGCCCCCAACTCATTAGAATTATGATATTCTTTCTAGCGAGTTAAGCATGTCGGGTAAGTTAAGCACAAAGCGGTTAATTCTTTGATTTACACTTCATCATCAACCGATCCAGGAGAAGCTTGGTTGATCAAATCGCCGGAAACCTGCGCGTAGATCGAGGTCGGATGGAGAAGTCAGACACCGCGCCAGGCCATACTCAATGTCGAACTCACATTCTTCTCAAAGGCGCTTCAGCTCACATCGACCATGAAGCCACCTTCTTTAGATTCCGGCCGAAGCCCGATATTTGCGGTCACTTCCTGCAAGAGAATCTCTGCCTTCTTCATCACTTAACTTGTCCTTCACCCGCCCAAGATAACTTTATACTTCTTGGCAAGGTTGCGACAAGCCCTGCAAATTTCTCGTTGCACCAGAAAACGATCTTTGGCACTTCTTTTCCATAGCATCCTTCCGACTTCAGCAGCTTCCAGCTTCGACTTCAACACCACTGTGGGAACCGAATTCGCACTATCGATTTCCTTCGATTTAGGAAAGTTAGGAAAACCCTAATTTCACGAAGTCCCTGATATCCGCTAAACCACACACCAGACAATCAAGACATGAAAATAATGGACGAAACAAATATGAGTCGAAAAGAGAGCAAAGTAGGTCTTATTCTGAATCCGTGAGAAAGCGTTACAACAAGGTAAGAGCCTTGGCTGCGAGAGCTGCCGGCGAGTTCCCTAGTTCTAACAACCTAAGACTACAAAAACCTAATTAAGTCGCAGCTTGATGAAAAAAACGGAAAATAGCCTATTGCTCTAGATGCTAAGCTTTTGCTGTGAGTTCGAATCCATTTGCATCTTCAACTTTGATATCCTTATATACTCCTCCAAAGGCGGTTTGCTCTTTTCCTTTCTGCCCTCGATCAAGCTTATCGCTCTGCGGAAATATTCCATTTCTCTCCGATCTTCCCGTTTATCTCTGGAAACCTCACATTTATCCTCCAAACTTGACATTTATCTTCTCCTGCGTAACAAAAGATAAACCGTCATAACGATTGAACTTGATTTCGCACAAAATCGAGAGTGGGCTTTTAGCCGTGTTCTGGACCCATTCGGTCCGTTTTCCGACTTAAGCGTTTTATTTCGATTTTATCGAAATAAGGTGTTTTAAGAGATGACGTCGATTTACGAAAACTCGAATTCATCATACAGTGGAGACGGTTCAAGGTCTTTAGTCAATCGTTGCCGTTTTATACAATCAATTCGAATTCCATAAACGGAAACAAGTTCTTGCGGTTTTTATCGTAAGGTTCTGATGGTGGCTTCGATTGAGATGGAACAAGAAAGAGCTCGATCCGATTTCGAAGACAAAGCCATGAGGATAGGATGAAGGCTGATTGGGCAATCCAACTTGCCAAAATGGCGAGTTGGAGGTGACCCAACTCGCCATTTTGGCGAGTTGGAGGTGACCCAACTCGCCATTTTGGCGAGTTGAAGGTGACCCAACTCGCCAAAAATGGCAAGTTGGCCATGTCTCTCGATCCAACTCGACAAAATGGCCTGATTCATTCGTTTTGTGAGTCTGTCGGTATGTTCGGACAATCGAACCTTTGTAATCGTTTTGTCGTCCGAGGCTTAGAGTAGTTTCTCTCGAGATTTTTTACTTTCTGATTCCTCTTCGAAATCGATTCGAAACTCGATTTAGGTTTCTCGCTCTCTTCGTATCTCTTTTTTCAAAGGAGAATAATTTTCGAGAAGTTTCTGACGTTTGATTTTTTCGTGACCGATTTTGACCCCAATAGTTAGCCCCCCAACTCATTAGAATTATGATATTCTTTCTAGCGAGTTAAGCATGTCGGGTAAGTTAGGCGGAATCCGATGTCAGAAATTCAAAAAGCGAATAGTGAATTTTCTTGTCTATAAGTATGTGGAGTAAGTCTTCAGATTCTTTACTTGCTTACTTCCACAAATCTTTCTAAGACAGAAAAATTCCCTTCTTTATTCTGTCTCCTTGGTATAAAGAGAAATTATCCGTTTGATATCATGTCTTCAAAAAGAAAATCTTCTTGCAAGTCTCGTCGCGATTGCTTTGTTTCCGACGGTTCTAGCTCGCAATTTAACGATGTTGTGCCGAAGGTAGAGTTTGAGATCCCTTTGGTCAATCCCGAGGATAGAGAGGCGTACTGGAAGGCGAATGGTGGAGTGAAACCTCCTAGGCCAGGGATTTGGAATCCTCTTCTGTTCCGTGCCAATCCTGTGAAGGGTTGCCCGAGTAAGAGTTATCCTAACGGTCTTGCTGCCATTTGGAGTTTCTGCCGAGTTCCGGAGTCGGTAGAGTTTTTCCTTCCTAAAGCCGGAGAAGTTACCGGGTCTCCGCCCGAAGGCTACTTTACTTGCTTCGAGGCATACTTAATGCAATGTCATCTGTGGTTTCCCATCCCGGAAGTTATTGCAAAGCTTCTCAACCGTTTAGGCTGTCACTTGGCCAGATTTACCCGTGTGGCTTACAGCACATCGTTGGAATTTTAGTGCTGAGTTACGAATTAGGTGTGACTCTGGACGTTAGCCATCTTGAATCCATGCTGAGGCCTTGTGGGAATTCGACCATGGTTCAGTTAAGAACTCAACCGAACATGACGATCGTAACGGAGTTCTACTCGAACTACTATGGCTGGAATCGAGTTGATGACGCGTCCGTGGAGGTGAGTGGTATTCCCTTCTTTCGGACCATGTGGGGTCAGAAAGGTACTTCCAACCGAGCACCAATTTGGTTTTGATGATGCTCGACCTTACGATCAATTTTTTTTTCACTGAGAAACCCATTCCTCCAATTCCAGACGGTCTGATTGCCCAAGAGATTTGTTCCGTGGAGAGAAACGCTTCTGGGACATGTTTACCCCAAAGCATGTCCGCCACGCCTTTGCCCTTTACCGTTCCCGACTCGAGCCGGGTTTACCGAGACGAAGAGTCTGGGTCAAGTATGGATGGTTTCATGCCGTGTAAGGACAGGAAGGAGAAGGGAAGATCAAAACCCACAAAGACAAAAACAGTGCTGTTGACAGCATTGCGATCGATGGGCAAGATTTCCCCGATGACGTGCTCAGGGACTATCTTAACAGTGGCGAGCCAGTTGATCTTGACGAGTTGTTTGACTTCGAATCTCCAGCCGACGACGGGTCCAATGAGGTGCCAGAGTTCGCCGAGGCATCGAGGACGGTCAATGGGGTAAATTCTAAACTTTGAGCATTTTTTTGTATCGCCAAACTCTTTGTTGTTTTTGTTTTTTGAACTCGAGGGTTTTTTCAGGCCCTCCTCACCGTAAGCCGGGCTCTTGGCGCGAGCAGACAGGTGGCTCGCATGGCTCAGTTCAAGGCTGAGATGGTCGACCAGGAGATTGCTCGCCTGGAAGGCGAATTGGAGCGTTCCTGTTGTCACGAGAGGGAATCGTCCGAGGCGGATATTCATCGTGCCTATAGGCGAGGAAGAAATGAAGTGGCTGAAATGGTGAGGACTCGTCTTGAGAGGTTCTCGCATGAGTTCGGGGAACTTCAGGCGAGCCACAAAGCTCTCGGAGAGTATCGCGAGTGTCGCGGTACTACGGGCGGTATGTACCTTACGACGGCTCACGACTATTCGTATGATGTCGAGTATGCGAGGCAATCTCGACGTATGAACGAGAGGAACATGGACTTCGTTATTCCTCAAATCAAGCAGAGGATTTGGGAGCAGTGGGATCCGATCCCTATTTCTCATGACACGATGGAAGTCGAGACGGGAGTTCCCGATGAGGCCGGCGAAGTGGATCAACCGGCTCTTCCAGATGGAAATGATCAGTCGTTCGGAGTGTCGATGACAGGGTACTTTGACCTTGGCGACTGACCGTATGATTTTTCGTGACTTGTTGGGAGAATGTTCTGTTGGGGTCAAAATCGGTCAATGACGAAATCGTCACCCGAAAATTCTCGAAAGAAAAGCCAAGCGACGATCAAATCCAAGAAACGGGTCGTCGCTCGATAAAACTCACGGAAGGCTCGTCCACTCCCATCTGGCGCCAACAGCGAGGGTCCTGGCGCCCGTCCATGCGATAGTCTCATGATCTCGGGCAATGACAGCATCTTGATCCCTTGAAACCCATGTCTGGATTGTCTGAGATCTACAATGAGTCTTCCGTAAAACCTTCCCGATTGTTTAAAAGATTCATCTTTTAACATATTTAAAACTCGGAGCCACATTCCTCTCATCCTCGACAACGGAAAATCTGCAGATCTAAGTCCATCTCAAAATCCCGATACTCGCGGAATCTCGTTGGAAGCAATTATCTCGAGATCTACGGCTAGAGACCCTCCCAAACTCAAAAGATTTCCCGCAAACGACTGACGAGGGAAAGATCGAACAGACCCACAGACGGCAAGACGGTCTGGCACCGGCGCACGCTGGACGCTGGCTGGCCTGGCGCCGGCGCACTCGCCTGGCGCCGGCGGCACGCTGGACGCTGGCTGGCCTGGCGCCGGCGGCACGCTGGACGCTGGCTGGCCTGGCGCCGGCGGCACCGGCCTGGCGCCGGCGGCACGCTGGACGCTGGCTGGCCTGGCGCCGGCGGCACTCGCCTGGCGCCGGCGCACTCGCCTGGCGCCGGCGGCACTCGCCTGGCGCCGGCGGCACGCTGGACGCTGGCTGGCCTGGCGCCGGCGCACTCGCCTGGCGCCGGCGGCACGCTGACGCTGGCTGGTTTGGCGCCGGCGGCACTCGCCTGGCGCCGGCGGCACTCGCCTGGCGCCGGCGGCACTCGCCTGGCGCCGGCGGCACGCTGGACGCTGGCTGGTTTGGCGCCGCGGCACTCGCCTGGCGCCGGCGGCACGCTGACGGGCTGGCCTGGCGCCGGCGGCACCCGCCTGGCGCCGGCGCACGCTGGACGCTGGCTGGCCTGGCGCCGGCGGCACTCGCCTGGCGCCGGCGCACGCTGGACGCTGGCTGGCCTGGCGCCGGCGGCACCCGGCCTGGCGCCGGCGGCACTCGCCTGGCGCCGGCGGCACTCGCCTGGCGCCGGCGCACGCTGGACGCTGGCTGGCCTGGCGCCAGCGGCACCCGGCCTGGCGCCGGCGGCACCGGCCTGGCGTCGGTCCACGGCCCTCGTCCGTCTCGGTCCTATCGTGCCGGTTCGATCCCATCTTAGCTTGTTCGATCAATCTACGCAAGTTTGGTATGATCACGGTTACTCTGAACGCCACTTCCTCGACTAAACAAGGAATTGAGGTTCCTTCGAAACGCCGAAACCTTCAAAGACTGTCCTTCAAAACCGTAAAACGCTTAACGCCTAACGTGGCCAAAACGCCCACGCACGATTTACCGAAAAGGAAGGATAACTATGACGGTTTATCTTTATCCTCACATAAGAGATAAATGTCAAGTTTCCAGAAGATAAATGTCAAGATTTCCAAGATAAATGTCAAGATTTCCAAGATAAATGTCAAGTTTCCGATAAGCACGAAGATGGACGAAAATGGAAAAGCCCGACTCAGCCCGCGAAGATAGACCGCCATAGGAGGAGTATATAAGGAGAGCTTTGAGCAAGAAGCAAACCAGATCACAAATTTTCGAAAGCACTTAGCATTTAGAGCGATTTAGCATTCTTTTCTGTTTTCACAAGCGAGCTGCGACTCAACTAGGATAGACTTAGGCGATCGGACTAGCGGACCTTTCGACAGCTCTTATAGCTTACTTCTCACCTGTTGTTCACGCTCAAAACGCCAATTCAGAAATAAGATCTTTTTCCGCCAACTTTTACGATTTCTATTTTCGCAACTTCTACTTTATTTGATCGCTTTGTGTGCGCCCAGCAGATATCCGGACCTTCAAGGAAGATCGGGTTAACTCGGTTTTCTCCACAAATCTTTATCAGAAATTGACGGTGCGAATTTCGGTTCCCACAGTTTGGCTAGAAGGAGGGGGTTACGGATCTATCTATCTCGCAACTGCACACGCCGATCATGTCAGCCGACGCCACCAAGGATCAGCCAGCCAGACGGAACACCCGCCGATGCCAACGCTGAGAAGACTCCAGCTGGAGACGCTGGCCCGCAGTCACTGCTGATGCAAACACCGAGGCGCCAGGCAGATGAAGGAACTGTTTACCGCCGGCGCTGGCGAACAACAGGACAAGCTGATAACCTCGCCGCAAAACAGGTCAATACCTTAACCGAGGGAGCCGTGCAGCTGGATCCACCAAGGCACGCCATGCGAAGACTCGACTTCGGATCTCCGGCACGACAAAGACGCCCGAAGAGCCCACTCGAGGAAACGGCTCGAAAGGACAGCAAACGACCTCGCAGAACCTTCCACTCCGCCCGAAACAAGGAAAGCGACGCCGAAGATCGATCTAGATATCAGCGACCGATCGGATCCTTCCGATGAAGACGCTGACATCCACCAGAGAACCGAAGCCAGTCCGCCGGCAGACGGTATCCTTCGATAGGCCCATGACGAAGAGGAAGAAGAACTCTACTGGATGGAGCAGGAAGAACTCGCGGAAGATCAAACTTCGATCTATCGCGACCAGCGCCGACAGGTTCGAGAAACGCCGGCAGCAATAGCGAGATCCATGATCTCCGTGAATCTCTAAAAGACCGTGGGCAAGTGAAAGCGGTGAGATCGCAAATCCATCAGCGACCAGTTCCGCTCGAGATCGATAGACTTCGAGGAAGCACGGAAAACGCCGTTCACCACTCGGATCACGGAAACACGATCTCAGACCCGTGGAAGATCAAAATCCCGCCTATGACGGTACGACGGATCCTAAGTCGCACCTGCAGTCCTTCCAGATCGCAATGGGTAGGTGCAAACTCGAGCGTGAACGGACGCTGGTCATTGTCTTCTTCGCCGAAAGCACCTCAAAGGTGCTGCCGAAGTGGTTCTCCGCTCAAAAGGAACTCCATCGAAGCTTCCGCCAACTAGCCTCTGCCAAACAGTACTCTATGTTCATGGACGAGAAACATCCGACGGGATCTATGGAGTCTAGCTCGAAGGAAGACGAAGTCGCCCGCGACTTCATGCGAAGAGTTCAAACTGGTGATGGCCAGAGTAACGGGCATCAGCGACAATGTCGCAATCGACGCTGAGGAAAACTTCTAGTACAAGTCGAAGTTCCGAAGTGGATACTACTGGAAAAGCCGGACAATCCAGGATACTTCCACAAGGCAACGGACTTCATCATCATGGAAGAAGAGATGAAGCTTCTATCGCAGAAGCACGGACCGCAGAAAGCGCCCAAGAAGAAACCTCTCGTGAACGACAAATATGTCCATCACGGGGAAGACGCCCAAGGCGCAGCATAACTACGCCATCAACTCGAGCAAGGCAAAACCTCCGAAACACCTGGACCAGGAACCAGTACAAGGATAACTCCTATTGCGAAGTTCCACGAGACCGTGAGGACACTCCACCGCGAACTGCAAGGTTCTCGGCGCCGCTCGCCGCAAAACTCCTAACCGCTAACTATCAAAGGTCAAAAGTATAAAGGACTTGCTCCGGACTCCGACCGCCAAAGACTAACAAAACTGTCTCCGAGGACCGCGCGACCGAAACCAATCGGGAAAAGAGCGAAGAAGACAGACGACCAAGGGAACAACAGCAGCCGCCAAAGGGGAAACATGATCATCGGAGGATCACAGTTCTACCAGGACTCGTCTCATCGATAAAAGCCTACGGGCTTAAAAGGCGAGACCAGTTCCAATTGGTTCCCGGACAGCGATATTCCTAACCACACAATGGCTTCGAGGAACGAGACCGTCGGAATCGACAAACCTCACTGCGATCCTTTGGTATCGACCTGGTCATCCAGGATCACCGAAGTCGGCGCATTCACCGTCGATCAGAGAAGCACGGTCAGCGTCATCTTCAGCGATACCTCACAGGATGAAGATCCCGGGGAAGTCGTCCCGAGCCAAAACCTTTGGCGGGGTTTTCGTCACTACCATGACCCTCGGGAGAATTAAACTCCGGTCATGGCAAGGAAGTTACAAAGATCGTCGAGTTTGCAGTAGTCGACAACCCGGCCATCTAGCGCCATCATAGGAACCCTTGGATCAACTCCATGAAGGCAGTACCGTCCACATATCACCTCGGTATCAAGTTCCGACTCCGGCCGGACCGCAGCCATCACGGGGTAGTCGAGAAGCAGTCGAGACTCTGTTACCTAGCGAGTTCAAACTGCGAAAAGATCGGACGCCCTGCGGCCAGCGAAGCGAGCAAAGGAATCACACAACATTCAAGACTTCGAAGAAAGATGATCTAGAATCATCTGAACGAGCAGCGATTCAAGGCGGCGACAAAGCCTCTGAATCCACGCCGTAGGCGGACAGCTCGACCCGATACAAACCACTGATCCGACCAGCACGGTCGAACAGCAGCGCCGAGGAGTAAAAGCGTCGCGGCAACTATCAGAACTTCTGAGATAGCTTGATCCTCGAAAAGAATGCGTAGGCCTTCGTCAAAACCGGCGAGTTCAGCCATCCCCTCACCAAAAGGGGACGATCGCGTATCTCTATACTCCCACAAAAGCATAAAAATCCGCATATGTACTCTAACTTCTCGAAATTTTTAATAAAATTCTTTCTATCTTTCATGCTCACTTAAGCATCAGCAGCGGAAGCGAAAATCGTATCTTCAAAAACGCGAGGCGTCGCAGCTTCTTAAAAGATAACAAAACTTCATTATTATCCATAAACAGTCCACCAGCGACTTAAAATAACTCCGCCCGTCGATTGGCCCCGGCGGACGGCTTCATAAGCGTTCACTCAAAATCGTTAGTCAGACCTACAAGGTCCTCTTACATCCGACAAGGATATCATAGCGCTATACAAGAAACCAAAATTTTGTTTAGCATCTCGGATAAACTCGAAGATAGCTTCGATTCTTTTAACACAAGTCATATAAGCGGCGACTAGTCATGGACTTTAAGAAAATCAGGAAGAAATCACTAACAGGCAAAGCGAAAGCCGATCAGTCATCGCACAGCCTCAAAGCTGAGAGTAAACCTAGGTCTTGTCCTAAACCAGTCTTGCTGGATCTTGACATCACAGACATAGTATCATTATCTGAGATCCCAAAACATGTCTCTTATAAACTTACACCTAAAGCGGCTTCGCTAAAAGTAGCATACGGACCAGCGACAAAAAAGTTAGGATCTGAAGTGACTACTCGCATCCTTCCCTCTACACTTGGCGAGTATAAATCAAAACAAAAACGAAATCTAAATTTTCATTATTCATAAAAGCCGCAAAAGGCGGCAGGATTCAAAGCCACCAACGGCCAGTCCCAAAACATAAGAATGCAACCTCCAGCGATCGAGGGATAAAATTACTAAAAGCGACACACGGCCAAAAATTCAATTCACAAAGGAAGTCAACATTGAGAAATCGGATGCGGAAATCCCAAATGAACTACCAGGCTGGTCCACTCCTCATTCACGCCTCGAGCATTCCCACCATCCTCGGCGTTCTCATCGGCTCCGACCTCCACCGTATCCTCGAAACCTCGATGGGTTCCCATAGTCTCCGGACTCTTTCTTACCGGAGGAACCAAGGACTCAGCATGAGCACACTTCGGCCATGAAATCCTTCATTTCAGCAATCTCGAATCGAAGAAGAAATCGGGTTCTGAGACTTGTAAAGGTTCACGACCGAACCTCGGCACTCGCGAAATCACCAACAAACTCCTGAGCTTCTTTAAAACATTGAAACTCAGCAGCGATTCCGCTCTTGCCACCTCGCTGCGACCATCCTTCTTCCTCTCCTTTCGCCCGTCACGAGAGCCCGGCGTGAAGCTCAGCCTGCTTAGCGTTACGTGCCTTCACCTCTTGTCGAACCGGAAAAGCTCGCTCGCTTCTGTGGTCTTGAAGTTAGCAATCCTGGATTTAGCGGAAACTTCGAGTCAGCGTCTCCTAAACACTCTTAGTCCCTGCATAAAACTCAAGATCAGCAAGCATGCTTATACACAGATTGAGCGCAAGGTTTAGAAGTTGAAGGGCAAACCTCGTTGACCGTTGGGAGCCCTGGCAAAAACCCGTTGTTTCTCCTCATCCTCCAGCGACTTCGTCCGTGGTAAACTCGGAGGAAGGCCATCAAAGAAGTTGTTAGGTGGAAACCGCTGGCTCCGCTTTTTCCGCTGGAACAAAACTAGGTTTTCTCCCAACGGTGAAGGATTTTCCGAGCCTTCCCCATCATCGACCTCCTTCCCCTTACGAGACCTCTGTCTGCGCCCGTAGGAGCAGCGGTGACAGGTTCAAGCGCCATACGACGGGACAGGACCTCGACCGATAAAGCTTAACCGCCTCTGGATCCGCTCGAGGGTGAAGGATTTTAAAACGGCTTTGACGAAGAAGATCTCTTGACGAAGACGCCACCAGGCAAATGCGCCAGGGTTGTTCCTACAAAACGAAAATTTTCACCAAAACCGCGACTTCTGAAAAGGTGAAATAGACAACAGAGTTTTCGGCCGATTACCTCGGTTGAAGTTCCATGCTCGCGAAATAGATGGAGGCAGCTCTCTACAGACTCGCCATCTATTTGGACTAAGAAGAAACGCCTCCTGCCACGATTTGGGATTCAAGTAGTCCCCGAATCACGGCCATATCCTTCTTAGGCAGCATGGAATAGTAACCGTCACTCCTCGCCGGCCGAGTGCCCCAAAGACCTTCAAATCATCGACCAAGATCAATCCCGAAGTTCAGAAGCTAGCGATCAGTACGCCAAGCCAACTCTCCAAGGCAGGAACGCTGAGTTGGTTGATCGAAGTTCAAGCGTGAAGCGCACGAACAATGGCACCGGAATTGGGAACCACATACGGCGATGCGAAGAAAGCTTCAGAACATGTAAAGAAACCTATGGAGGATTCCTTGCACTCTCATTACCAACGGAACTGAATTTGACCTTCAGAACCTGGTAAAAATCTCAAGAACCTTGAGATATTGACGAAACCGAGCTCGGCGCAAAGAGCACCGCTGCTGCAAGAGGCCTCCTCGAACAGGGATCTCTGGCAGTGTTGGGGCGAACCTACAAGGGCTCGTAATACGATTCTTCTTTTCCTCGACCGAATTCTCCTCGCTTTACCGTTACATGGCAGGAGATTCATCCGAGGATGAATGGGAAGAAGAGTTTTCTTTGAGGATCTTGAAGACATTGTTCTTAAAGAGAAAGAAAGGATTCTGAGAGAGAGAGTAAAAACCTTGTGATGAAGTAAGAATGAGATTTTTACTCCATATAAAGGAGGTAAAATCACTATTTACCCGATTTTCGCAAACGACACGCCTCAACACCTTCTCACACGGCTATACCACAAGCAAGGATCCGACAGTTTCTACGGTTCCTAGCTAGCTGGGGGCTAATTGGGGTCAAAATCGGTCAATGACCGAAATCGCCACCGAAAATCCTCGAAAGAAAAGCCGCGACGATCAAATCCAAGAAACGGTCGCCGCCGATAAAACTCACACGGAAGGCTCGCCCACTCCCATCGGCGCCAACGGCGAGGTCCTGGCGCCGGCCCATGCGATCGCCTCATGATCTCGGCAATGACAGCATCTTGATCCTTGAAACCCATGTCGGATTGTCCGAGATCTACTAGTCTTCGTAAAACCTTCCCGATTGTTTAAAAGATTCATCTTTTAACATATTTAAAACTTCGAACCACATTGCTCTCATCCTCGGCGGACGGAAAATCTGCAGATCTAAGTCCATCTCAAAATCCGATACTCGCGAATCGTTGGAAGCAATTATCTCGAGATCGGCTAGAGACCCTCCCAAACTCAAAGATTTCCATAAGCGACTGGCGAGGAAAAGATCGAACAGACCCACAGGCGGCAAAGACGGCACGGCACCGGCGGCAGCGGGGCGCAGGCTGGCGCCGGCGGCACCAACCTGGCGCCCGGACACCGGCCTGGCGCCGGCGAGACGCGGAGCTGGCCTGGCAGCGGCACCCCGACCTGGCCCGGCGGCGACGCAGCGGGCGGCTGGCCTAGCGCCACCGGCCTGGCGCCCGGCGGCAGCGGGGAGCGAGGCTGGCCTAGCGCCGGCGGCACCCGGCCTGGCGCCCGGCGGCCTGCCAGCGAACTGGCCTAGCCCGGCCCGGCTTCCATCGCGGGCGGCCTGGCGCCCGGCGGCCACCTATCCGCAGGCGGCCTGGCGCCAGCGGCGGCACCGGCCTGGCCCGGCGGCACCGTCAGCGAATTAAGCCTGGCGTCGGTCCGGCCCTCGTCCGGTCTGGTCTATCGTGCCCGTTCGATCCCATCTTAGCTTGTTCGGATCAATCTCGCAAGTTTGGTATGATCACGGTTACTTAGACGCCACTTCCTCGACTAAACAAGGAATTGAGGTTCCTTGAGCTTGCCGAAACCTTCAAAACGTCCTTTAAAAACCGTAAAATGCCTAACTGACCCAGCGTGGCCAAAAGCGGCCGATCACGATTTTCGAAAGAAAGGATAACTATGACGGTTTATCTTTATCCTCACATAAGAGATAAATGTCAAGTTTCAGAAGATAAATATCAAGTTTCGAAGAAAATGTCAAGATTCCGAAGATAAATGTCAAGTTTCCGATAAGCGAAGATGGACGAAAATGGAAAAAGCCGACTCAGCCAGAAGATGAGACCGTCATAGGAGGAGTATATAAGGAGAGCTTTGAGCAAGAAGCAAACCAGATCACAAATTTCGACTTAGCACTTAGGCGATTTAGCATTCTTTTCGTTTTCTAGCGAGCTGCGACTCAACTAGGATAGACTTAGCGTCGGACTAGCGGACCTTCGACAGCTCTTATAGCTTACTTCTCACCTGTTGTTCGCTCAAAGCGAATTCAGAAATAAGATCTTTTTCGGCTCAACTTTACGATTTCTATTTTCGCCTTCTACTTTATTTGATCGTTTGGTATGCGGTAGCAGATATCCGGGACCTTCAAGGAAGATCGGGTTAACTCGGTTTTCCTCCACAAATCTTTATCAGAAATTGACGGTGCGAATTTCGGTTCCCACATGTTCCCTTATCTTTGTGATATATTTCGGCTTATGTGTTGGTTTCTGGCCAGGTGTGGCCATATATTTTTTATGTAGTGGGACTGGCCGTGTGTGGCCTTGAATCCCTGCCTTTATCGGCTTTTGTATGGATCATGCTTTTATGAAAAATAAATTTCGAAAAACGTTTGGATTTTGTTAAGTAGGGGAAGGATTTGAGTTGTCATCTCGGCTTTCGTCCCTATTTGTGGATTGTCATGTTCGTTACTCGAAATATTTGAGAATGTTTAGATGTGGACTAAGAGATATGCTTTCAGGATCTCGTATCTTTTCGATATCATGCCTTGAGACATTAGAGACCAGTGTGCTGGGTTTAGGGTAAGACCTAAGTTTACTTTCGGTTTGAGGCTTTGCGATGACTAATCGGCTTTCGTTTTTCCTGTTGCGACTTTAACCTGAATCCATCCCTATTTAAAGTCCGTGATAGGTTCTCGACTTATACAACTTGTCTGGGTGGAGTCGAGCATCTCTTTGGGGATAATTTTTAAGTCTCCCGAAAATGCTGACCAAAATTTCAGATTTCTTTTATAGCACGCTATTGTATCCTAGTTGGATGTAAGAGGATCTATCTTTATGATGGATCTAAATGTGTTTGTTTAGGACGGCTTGAGTACTCGGCCGGGCCAATCGACGAGCATGTTTTCGAAGATCTGGGCAACGTCTCACTTGTTTCTTTGAAAATGAGCTTTATGTTAGTGGTGTTTTGGTTTTGGCCGGGAGTCGGAATCAACAATGCGACCGAGATATGTTGGCGAGGAAACTTTTACGGTGGAGTTGATCCGCTCGAGATAAGATGATTATTCGCGAAGCTCGCCAATCGTTCGTATGATGATTGTTTTACTTGTTGGTGGATGTTTTCCGAAAGTATAAAGAGGAATTTTGCGAGATTCGAATGAAATCTTTATTGCCGAAAAAAGTTCTTAAAATATCGAGTACAAGGCATACACTTAAAATGCGGGAGTGTACGAGTATTCGTATACGTCCCCACTCCCCCCCTTTTTGAGTGGGAGGATAGCTGAACTCGTCGTTAGACGAGCTGCTCACGATACCCTTTCGGGATCAAGACATCTCGTAGTTTTGTTGGTTTGCGTGAGTATATTTACTCGACTGTTGTGTTTGCGTCGATCGCGTTAGTTGCAGGATTGATGTCTTATCGGGTTTATTTCCTCCGGCTGGTTGGAAGCGTTTGGCTCGGCTGGAAGTTCTTTGGCTGTTGCTTGAGTTGACGATTTCTGATCGCCTTTCTTTGAAAATGAGCTTTATGTTAGTGGTGTTTTGGTTTTGGCCGGGAGTCGGAATCAACAATGCGACCGAGATATGTTGGCGAGGAAACTTTTACGGTGGAGTTGATCCGTTCGGAGATAAGATGATTATTCGCGAGTTTCCGTTCACCGGTTCGTATGATGATTGTTTTACTTGTTGGTGGATGTTTTCCGAAAGTATAAAGAGGAATTTTGCGAGATTCGAATGAAATCTTTATTGCGGAAAAAAGTTCTTAAAATATCGGTACAAGGCATACACTTAAAATGCGGAGTGTACGAGTATTCGTATACGTCCCCACTCCCCCCCTTTTTGAGTGGGAGGATAGCTGAACTCGTCGTTAGACGAGCTGCCTACGTACCCCTTTCGGGGATCAAGACATCTCGTAGTTTTGTTGGTTTGCGTGAGTATATTTACTCGACTGTTGTGTTTGCGTCGATCGCGTTAGTTGCAGGATTGATGTCTTCTATCGGGTTTATTTCCTCCGGCTGGTTGGAAGCGTTTGGCTCGGCTGGAAGTTCTTTGGCTGTTGCTTGAGTTGGCGATTTCTGATCGCCTTTCTTTGAAAATGAGCTTTATGTTAGTGGTGTTTTGGTTTTGGCGAGTCGGAATCAACAATGCGACGAGATATGTTGGCGAGGAAACTTTTACGGTGGAGTTGATCCGCTCGAGATAAGATGATTATTCGCGAGTTTCCGTTCACGGTTAGTATGATGATTGTTTTACTTGTTGGTGGATGTTTTCCAAAGTATAAAGAGGAATTTTGCGAGATTCGAATGAAATCTTTATTGCGAAAAAGTTCTTAAAATATCGAGTACAAGGCATACACTTAAAATGCGGGAGTGTACGAGTATTCGTATACGTCCCCACTCCCCCCCTTTTTGAGTGGGAGGATAGCTGAACTTCGTCGTTAGGCGAGCTGCCTACGATACCCTTTCGGGATCAAGACATCTCGTAGTTTTGTTGGTTTGCGTGAGTATATTTACTTTCGACTGTTGTGTTTGCGTCGATCGCGTTAGTTGCAGGATTGATGTCTTCTATCGGGTTTATTTCCTCCGGCTGGTTGGAAGCGTTTGGCTCCGAAACTGGAAGTTCTTTGGCTGTTGCTTGAGTTGACGATTTCTGATCGTCTTTCTTTGAAGCGTTTTCAGTCGGTGCCTAAGTTAGCTTCACTCGTTTGGGTTTTACCCTTGCAATGGTCGTCATTTGCCGTAGCTTGTGTTCGGCCAGGAAGCAATATCTCGACTATTTTTGGCATCCCCAGATTGCGGGGATTCCGTTATTGGTCGGGAATTTGATGCCCAAATGATAAGTTGACAGAAATGCTTTCAATGCGTTTAGCCAAGGTGTGCCCATGATGACATTTTAAATGGCCAGGTGGTCGACAACCTCGAAATCGATGATCTTGGTGACTTTTTTTTGCTACAACGGGAAGCTTGATTGATCCGAGAGTCATTGACGTCGTGCTCGAGAAGTCGTCAGAGGCTTGGGCGATGGTATGACTTCCCCTAACTCGATGATCATTCTCTTGAGAGTGTCGCGGAAAATGACATTGACCGTGCTACCCGTATCGATGAGGATCCTGGCTACCTCCAGATCTCTTATGACGAAGTCGATTACGAGCGGGTCACAGTGGGGCTTATCGATTCCGCTGGCCTCTTCTTCGTCAAAGGTGATTGCTTCTTTTGGGATGTCGCCGGAGTTGAGTCGGACTGGAGAATCTGCGCTTGCTTCGGCCTTGCATTGGTAGGCTTTGATGGCCAAGACAGTATCGCTGCAGTATTGTGACCCTCCAATGACTCGTCGTGCCTTCTCCCGCGCTTCTCTCCTGCTTGGGAAGAGTTCTCCACTTGGGGGAATGTCGGATTCGAGGAGGAGATCTTTTACGCTGGTCACCCCGGCGAGTTCTCCCGCGAACAGTCTTGCAGCCAACCTTGCGCCGAGAACTTTGCAGTTTACGGTCGCGTGGCCGAGTGCTTGGTGAAAGTCACAGAAGACATTCTCGTCGTAACTTGTATTCCGGACCCACGTGTTGCCCGTCGTCCGACCTTGCTCTGGTCCGGAGTTGACGGCGTAGTTGTGGGCCTCTTCTTCCCCGTGATGGACGTTCTTGTCGTTGCGGGTGTTTTTCCTTTTCGACTTCTGATCTGTCCCATGATCCTTTGGCGACGCCTTAGTCGTCTTCAGCTTCTGCGACAAGACCTTTGTCTCCTCTTCGATGATTATGTAGTCCGTGGCTTTGTGGAGCGCTGCCCTGGATCTTGTGAGGCTTCTCCAAAGTTATCCACTTCCTGAGTTTCCACTTGTACCCGTAGCCGGAGCGCATCAATGGCCACCTTGTCGCGTAGTTGTGGACTCCATGGGTCTCTTCTTCCCGTGATGGGCGTTCTTGTCGTTGCGGGTGTTTTTCCTTTTCGACTTCTGATCTGTCCCATGATCCTTTGGCGATGCCTTGGTCGTCTTCAGCTTCTGCGACAAGACCTTTGTCTCCTCTTCGATGATTATGTAGTCCGTGGCTTTGTGGGAGCGTCCTGGATCTTGTGAGGCTTCTCCAAAATTATCCACTTCCTGAGTTTCGACTTGTACCGAGGCGCTTTTCGAGCATCAATGGCCACCTTGTCGCGTAGTTGTGGGCCTCTTCTTCCCGTGATGGGCGTTCTTGTCGTTGCGGGTGTTTTTCCTTTTCGACTTCTGATCTGTCCCATGATCCTTTGGCGACGCCTTAGTCGTCTTCAGCTTCTGCGACAAGACCATCGTCTCTTCTTCGATGATTATGTAGTCCGCTGTTTGAGCTGGCCCTGGATCTTGTGAGGCTTCTCCAAAGTTATCCACTTCCTGAGTATCGACTTGTACCGGAGCGTCATTTGGAGCGCGTCGATGGCCATTTTGACGCTTACTCCGCTGACCCTAGCTATAACGGTCTTGAACCATTTGATGAAGTCGAGGAGAGATTCGTCTTTTCCCTGGGCTAGACTCCATAGATCGATGTCGAAGGTTTCTCGATCAATGAACATCGAGTACTGCTTGAGAAATTCCGAGGCGAGTTGGCGGAAACTCCCAATGGAATTCCGTTTTAGACAAGAGAACCACTCGAGCGCTGCTCCTCGGAGGTTTTCGACGAAGAGGCGGCATTCGCCGGCATCTCTTTCGCTATTCCTGAACTTGGCTCTCCCCATCGCGATTTGGAAAGCCTGCAAGTGTGCCTTCGGATTGGTCGTACCATCGTAAGATGCCACTTTGACCTTTCCGGGGTCCAAAACTCTAGTTTCGGTGATTTCACCTCTTTAACTTCTGCCAACGTTTTCATGAGATGATCGTGGAGATAGCGAATCTCTGGGTTTTCGCTGGCAGATTTCCGACCTTGCTCATCAGCCGGTTCTTCCAGTTTGTCCCAGAAGATTGCTTCTTATTCCACGGACATTGGATCGTCGAACTAGGAATCATCCCGAGCCGCACGGCTCCTTGTGCCACGCGGATGTACGTCTTTGTCCGTAGGCTCGGATTGACTGCTAGAGTCCAGGTTGGCACGCTCGACATTGTTTGCTTCGTTGTCCCCAGCTGGAGATGGAAGATTCTCCGTGGTTGGCTGCGCGTCTGGAGGGATTGTTTCGTCGGGGATGTTCCCTGACGGATCCTTTCCGGCATTCGCAGCCCGATTTCCTGGAGTTGTGAAATCGAGTCTTCTACTGCTGTGGACCCTGGTAGTTCCGCGTGGAGGTATACTCTTGGTTCTTGCCGTTAAGGTTTCTACCTGTTTGGCGAGAGATCCCATGAGTTTTTCCTGTTCGTCGACCTTTTTTGGGCGGGAACGAACATCTCTTTCATCTGGTCGAACATCACGGTGTTTGTGTCTGCAGTGACCGTCGAAACGTTTCCAGATGGTGTTCTATCAGCGTTAGCATCGACGAAGGTTCCGTCGTGCATTGGTTGATTGTTGTCAGTGTCTCCGGTTATGTCTGATCGAGGGTTGGTGGCTGAGAGTTAAATTGATCCGTACCCCCCGTCTCCTTCCAGCGTCAAACTGTGGGAACCGAAATTTGCACTGTCGATGTCCTTCCATTTTAGATAGTTAGGAAAACCCTAATTTCCTAGAGGTCCCGGATATCTGCTAAACCACACGCCAAGCAATCAAGACACGAAAATAATGGACGAAAAAAATATAAGAGTCGAAAAGAGAGCAAAGTAGGTCTTATTCCGAATCTGTGAGAAAGCGATAAAACAAGGTAAGAGCCTTGGCTGCGAGAGCTACCGGCGAGTTCCCTAGTTCTTACAACCTAAGACTACAAAAACCTAATTGAGTCGCAGCTCGATGACAAAAACGGAAAATAGTCTGTTGCTCTAGATGCTAAGCTTTTGCTGTGATTTCGAATCCAATTGCATCTTCAACTTTGATATCCTTATATACTCCTCTTAAGGCGGTTTGCTCTTTCCCTTTCTGCCCTCGATCGAGCTTATCGCTCTGCGGAAATATTTCATTTCTCTCCCATCTTCCAGTTTATCTTTGGAAACTTCACATTTATCCTCCAAATTTGACATTTATTTTTTGCTTGATTTAACACAAAATCGAGAGTGGGCTTTTAGCCGTGTTCTGGATCGGTTCATTTTTCGACTTAAACGTTTTATTTCCGACTTAAGCATTTTAAGAGATGACGTTGATTTACGAAAATTCGAATTCATCGTACAGTGGAGGCGGTTCAAGGTATTTAGTCAATTGTTGCCGTTTTATACAATCAATTTGAATTCCATAAATGGAACAAGTTCTTGCGGTTTTTATCGAAAAGTTCCGATGGTGGCTTCGATTGAGATGGAACAAGAAAGAGCTCAATCCGATTGCGAAGGACAAAACCATGAGGATAGGATGAAGGCTGATTGGGCAATCCAACTCGCCAAAATGGCGAGTTGGCCATCATGCTTGGTCCAAATCGCCAAAATGGCAAGTTGGTTGTCTTGCTTGGCTGGATTCGTTCGTTTTGTGAGTCTGTCGGCATGTTCGGACAATCAAACCTTTGTAATCGTTTCGTCGTCCGAGGCTTAGAGTAGTTTCTCTCGATATTTTTAATTTATGATTCCTCTTCGAAATCGATTTGAAACTCGATTTAGGTTTCTTGCGGTCTTCTTATCTCTCTTTTTCAAAGGAGGATATTTTTCGAGAAGTTTCTGACGTTTGATTTTGCCGTGACCGATTTTGACCCCAACAGCCACTATCTCGGCAATCCTCCCTTGATCCTTTTCTGTCACAGCATCCAAATCAGAGCGGAGCTTCTGGATGGTCAGTTTGTGGGTAGAAACCTATTTTCTTACGGGAGGCCCGCAACATGTTGCTTCATCGCTGCAGCGGAGTCGTTACTCGCCTCCATAGCCTGCAGAGGGAGAATGAATAAGAATGAAAAAACTAAAAGAAGAAAGCAAAGAGGGGCAAGAAAATAACATTCGCCAAAGCCATCTTCACATGTCTCCCGATCCAACATATTATCAAGCATTGGAAGGACACAGCTCCAAGGCCTCATCTACCTCGCCAAAAGAACCAAAATCTTTGGATCTTCACTTATCAGATGCTTTTATCATATGCAAACTTCCAGATGGAAGAATCGACAGCATCTGGAACGTCTCACTACAACTCCGCCGCAAAAGAACCCTCGTTGCGCCTCAAAGACAGAGGTTCTAGGTCGCTCGGAGAGACTGAGCTAGAGCTCACTGAGAGGAGGTTTCCCAGTGTTCTTCATGTTCGCACCTTCTGCAAAGAAAGCCTGACATCGTTTGGTTAGCCTTAGGGAGATCATCCACGGGATGGGCCATAGCCACAGGTTGATCCATGATCCCGTGGCTCCCCGGCTGCACTATGGACCTAAAATTTTGTCTCTTGGGCACCTTTCAAACTACCTCCTTTAGAGATGACTCCAAATCTGCTAAAACCTCATCTCGGGCCCTAGTACCTACAAAGGGAAACGCGTCATAACAAACACACGATCGATACGGTCGTGCACTAAAAAAAGAGGGGAGACTAACTCTTAGACAAACAACCTGCTGACCCGAAGTTCACAGGCGCCACCAACTGAACAACTGGAGTGAGGGCTCGACCTGGAGGGAGACCATAATCAGCCTTGTTCGTTCACAGTTAAAATTAAGCCAGCGAGGTCGTCCTCGACGAAGAACCTCAATTATGCCTCGTAACTCACCAGTCATCGGAGAACTTTCGAAGGGAGCTACATGAAGAACCTGGAAGATAAACCACCACAAACAAATGAAATAGATATTTTTTTGAAAACATTGATGTACCTATCTCTTCCGCCCATTCTCGAGGGATTCTCCAAAGTCTAAGTCCCTAACGAACGCATGGTTGACTTTGAAAACAAAAACCTTCTCTTGCCACCAGTAGTTCCTCTTTAGGATACCATCAACAATCGTGAGACCTAGACTAGGAAATAACATCATCGTTCTCGGGAAGCCATTGTTGCATTTAAGAATGCAAAACTGCCGCGTCATCTCCAGGCCAAACTCCAGCCCCTCTTCTTTGGCTCGAACCGACAACATCAGGAAGTACCTGACAAAATTCGGGCATATCTGGGCGAAGGCCATCCCAAACTCGGCAAGGGATTTGAGGATATACTAGGGAATAGGAAAGGACAGGCCGCAGTCCTCGAAGTACGTAAGGTATGCCCCACGATACCCAGGCCTTACGGTCTCGGGAGTCTCGCCGTCGAGTGGAGCAACATTTCTACTCCGTACCCGACTCCCAGAGATCGTAATGCTCATCCATGTGTGATCCTTCAAGGATGAACTTGAGATGGGGGCCAGAAATTCTCTGTAGACATGGAAGCTAATAACAAATTTAAAGGCAGCACGAGGGAAGGAGATCTATTCGAAGAAATATAATAGAGAGAGAAAGTTAAAGTAAAGAAGATAAAGTCGAGACCTGTTTATATAATGGGGAAACGGCTTGAAAAACTTCCGAAGGAAACATAATCATAATCCTCCCACGTCCGGTTAATCTCAACCTCATGATCATAACGTGGCAGTTAAATCACATCAAACCTAAACGACAAACAAGGCATGTGTAAGCCTTTATCTTTCAGCTGCTTACGGCATTGATTGACTTCCCCAAGAAATATTAAATAGATTATTTAAGAGGAAAGATCCAAATTTTTGCCCTTTTAGATCTCACAATATCACTAAAAGGGCTAAGGACAATTTTTAGACCCAATAATTAAGCTATAGGAACCAATGGGCCGAAACCATCAGGTCCTAGTCAAGCTCGACCTGAGGAAATATATGTCAAAGGAGAATGAGTTAAGAGGAATCCCAATAACTACGGGATTTGGGGAACTAGCAGATAGAGAAGAAAAGCTATAAAAGAAGATAGAAGTCGAGGAAGAAGGCACGTACATTAAACTCCAGACACACCATACACTCTGTTGGGGAAAAATATTCCGTGAAGAGATTACTTCAGCTACCAGGTTTCTTCCTCCGGGTTTCAGGACCCAGACCTCCGAGTCGCCGTTAAAAGGACCTTAAGAACTACCCTCGGGAACTACCCTCAAAAATTACCTTCGGGAATTACCCTCGGGAACTACTCTTTGTTCTAGGCAAAGAGGAAAACTTCCATTAAGAGTACAAACCGTCATATATCTCAGGATATGGACGGCTCCCTTTTGATTCCAAGGAAGACGGAAATATACTAATATTTATGCTCTCCTCGAAGATAAATGAAAATATTCTATTACCGATGGAGAAGGTAAATATTTCCAAATCCTAAGAACAAGGCACGACCTCGGCTATAAATATGGGGTTGATAAACCCTAAAGAGGAAGTCAACACGTTCATCCACAGAGCTCACAAGTTCTACAGCCGCCAAGGCAAGACTCCATACCTAGAAGACCACCTTCATCGATGTGCTTACAACCGACGAATCCCTACGATTACTACCAACAAGATGAGGTCTTATGCTCACTGCAGCACGTCTACAACTTGGCTTACTGGCTCAGGCCACGTTCTCCTCCTCATCATCAGGAATACTCCATGCCCATTGAAGCATACCGAAGGTCCATGCTCACCGTAGCATACCGACAAGACTACCATCTGTTCCGGCCATGTGTCTTCTAGAACAGATGACTCCTATATACCATACAGAACCACATACTCCTTAGGCCAAGTGCCCACTAGGCCACGCACCTCCATCAGGCTATGCGTCTCCATTAGGCTACAAGCCTTCATATAGGCTCAGCGCCTCCAATGCATGAACTACGAATGGCTTGTTTCCCTTCTGAGGGGTACGTAGGCAATCCCCACTGTAGGATACAGCTATAAAACCAAACACCTTCCATGGTCCTATGCAAAAACCTTCCATGGTCCTACGCTTAGATCCCCAAGGACCGACCATCGGGCTAGGACCATTGACTATAGACCATGAAGACCCTGCGATCTCCACTACAGATAGGCAGTTTCTGCCTAACAACCGACCTTCCCTACTGCTACTAAGGCGTTGACGATACGCATCGTCCCATACCCGTATGGCACTACCCTCAGAGCAGGATCTCCTGGCTTATCCACAACCGAAGCAGGAGAAAGTACCATGACGACCAGTCTCCTTCTTCCTATCTTTCTGTAGAACTGAGCACGAGTCACCTGTACACAAAAATACCCTAACAGTTTGGCGTTAGAGGGAGGGGCAATCATATACTGTGTGATGATGGTGATAGGCGGAAGAGACATTACATCCATTCCCTCAGAATACTTCAACCCCAGCCATCTAGGGGCAAGAAACGACGTATTCTCACCAGTTCTAAACCGCACACAGCTGGAAACACCTCTTCAAGGGAGGATAACACAATGCTAAACAAAAGTAACAAGGTCCAACAAAGGGATTACCAACCGGTTCCTACTAGTTCCTGCTGGTTCCGGGTCCTAACCTCAGATCGGGCTCCCTGCAGTCCCTGGTTCCTGCTGGTTCCAGGTCCTATCCTCATATCGGACACCCTGCAGTCCCTGGTTCCTGCTGGTTCCGGGTCCTATCCTCAGATCAGACTCCTTGCAGTCCCTGGTTCCTGCTGGTTCCGGGTCCTATCCTCAGATCAGACTTCCTGCAGTCCCTAGTTCCTGCTGGTTCTGGGTACTATCCTCATATCAGACTTCCTGCAGTCCCTGGTTCCGGGTCCTATCCTCAGATCTGATCCCCGCAGTCTTTGGATCCGCCGGTTCCGGGTCCTATCCTCAGATCTGATCCCCGCAGTCTTTGGATCCGCCGGTTCCGGGTCCCAACCTAAAACCTTTGTCTACAATTATTGATTCATGCTAGCTCTGGGTCTTCACTACACATCAAGTCTCAACAACCTTTGGATCCAATGGGGACAGCCATCACCAAGCAAGCCCTAGACGACATCCATGCTTCCAGACTCACAACTCTGCCTCATATGAGAAAGATGCAAGGTTCTCAAGCTGGACACGACATTCACCGGCCGGGTTTACAACTTGGACATCCAAAGCAAAGAGAAGTCAGAAGAAGAGCTCTTGGAAATACTGCTGGCGTACCAGGCAACTTTTCAAGCCTCAAGTAAACTTTTCAAAACACAAAGAGGAGAGATATAAAGATGGGAGCAAAGCCAAAAAGAAACACTTAAAGCACTCAATTTGACATCCTAAAGAAACATAGCAAATAGCACGAGAAAAACTCTCTTATTATGCTCTAGCTCTCAAGGCCTATCAATACTCTTATGCCTCTACACAAGATGCAATGCCTATCAACTAACATGTTCTCTTAAACAACCCTCACATTGATTCACACACACACACAGGGTGAATTCTCACAAATGGGCACAAGATCTCAATCATTTGGCTAGGTGGTCAAAAGGTCTAATATGGATGGAAAGGAGGGTTTCAATGCATCATTTCAAGGTGGCAATCACTCAAAAATCAAGGAGCTTGATCATTATGCAAAATTTATCTAAGACTAGGAGCAATTCATGCATACATGGATTCATCCTCATCATTCTACCCAATTCCTAAGTGATTACAAGTTCTACACCCTTTTATTCACCCCATAACCCAAAATGAAAAACACTCACATCACTCACCCAATGAATAACTTTCTTTCTTATGATACAACCACTAAGGACCCCTCATTCACTTTTCTAAGCTCTAACTCTTTTTTGTTTTCCCTTCCCCACTATCTTATTGAATCTTTCTTTTTATTTTTCTTTTTTTTTCTTTTTTTTTCTTTTTTTTTTCTTTTTTTTATAAAGGGGGAAGGTCTCAAACATTACAATCAAGAGCTATCTTTTTTTTTCTAGGTCCCTAGGGCTTTTCTTTCTCATGACACTCTTTTGTTCATCAATCTCAACTTTATCACTTCCCAAATCCACGATATAAACCCTTAAGGAACAAAGACCCCACTCACCATCCTAGAAGCTAGCTCAAATGATGACCCTATGCTAGCAAGAGATGAGAACAAATCCATGTCGCTCCCACTACTCTCAAGATTTTGCACATGACAAACTATCAAAAGAGGCCTCACTCATGCAAATAATGTAGGCTTCAAAGAATGGCTAGGGCTCAAGGGTAAGGAAGTGTCATTTGGGTTAACAAAGAGTGGTACAATGGGAAAAGATAACCCAAATGTGTATGAGATCCATGATCAAGTATGCAAATGCCCATATGCAAGATAAATTAAGTTCATTCAAGTCTAAGTTAAGGTTGGAGCTGGTTTCAAGAACAATGCCAATATCAAGCAAGAAAACAAGTTTCAAGAAGAGTTTTCAAGGCTCAAAGCATGTCAGCCTTTCAAAAGATGCTTAAGCTACTTGATATGTTTAACTAGGGTGCCAAATTCAGTGAAAACAAGTGTTCTTTACAAGGAAATGCTCCATGTGCAAGTGAATGCAACCTATATGATCTAGACTCAATCTTAAGAATGCAAGTGATGCAACTACATGATTCAAAAATTTCAATTTTTTTTTTTGGTTTCTCTATGCATATATGAATGTACAATGCAATGCATGAGACTCACAATTCACAAGGCAAACATGATCAAATACCTGGTACAATGCAATGCATGAGACTCACAATCCACAAGGCAAACATGATCAAATACCCGGTATCTCGCCCAAACTTAAATCACACAGTCTCTGTGTGAGTAAGAGAGAAAGAGATACCCCAACAAAGGCAAAATCAAATGTATATACAAGAAGGGTTGTAGTGATACCTCATAAGAAGATTTGGGCGTGGTGTTTGGTGTTTGGGGCTAGGAGTTGGTTTGATTCAAAGCAACTAGAGGAGGCTGCTACATGGCAATCATAAGGCTCAAGTGTTTCACCACCTTTCTTCTCTCCTCTAGTGCTAGGCTCAACCTGAAAACCTCAACCACTTTTATTAAAGACTTAAAAAAAATCGAAATTGCAAAGCTATGTACAAGGATAACCATGGTACTTCCTCCCAAGTGAGCTTGTTTTGAGTCACTAGTTTTACTACCTTTTCTCTTGGACTAGTGAGAAGGAGGATCCATCCCACTTCAAGAGTGATGGTGAGGACCTGAGAGAGAAGCTCTTGAGGCTTGATTGGGTCATCTTGGAGCTGAGGAGTGATGATGGCTCTAGCACTTGAGAATGGTGTGGATTGTCCCTTATGCTTGATCTTGTACTCAATGACACCATCCTTGAGCTTCTTTGGATGGAGAGTGAGAGTGTGTGGGAGCAGATCAAGAGGTGGAGGATGAGGTTGTTTCACCATCTTCTTCTTGACATGAGTGGCCTTTGAGGCCCCACTCATCCCCTCTCTTTTAGCACTTTCCAAGTGCTCAACACACAACTCTATAGAAGAGTCTCCATCAAGATCTTCTTTCTTACAAACAACCACTTCATCTTGGGGTTTCTCAACAGATTTTTCACCACAAGTGATTGTCCCACAATAGCCAACATCCAATGGAGATTGGAGAGGATAGGAGACAGTTTTTTTCACATGCATGAGGGTGACCTTCTTGTTGGGAAAGTCAATGCAAGCTCCAACTGTTGTGAGGAAAGGAGTGCCAAGGAACAAAGGAACTCTCTTTGCAGTTGCCATCTTCAAAACAGTGAAGTCAAAAGGTATGGTGCATGATCCAATCTTCAAGGGGAAGTCCTTGATGATACCAATTGGAGGTTGTAGAAGAAGAGTCCCCAAAAGTGAGAGAAGAAGTATCTGGTTCCATACTTTCAATCCCAAAACTCTTCACCATATCCATGGAAATCACATTTATACTTGCACCACTATCAACCAAAGCATCATTCATAGTGATCTTGCCAAGGGAGCAAGACAAGGTGAACTTTCCTTGAGATTCAAGCTTAGGGAGGGACTTTGGAGGGATTGGTGGATCAATCTTCGGAATCGAGATGTCCAAAAGCTCGGCCACTGCAGCTTGGTGGTCTAGAATGTCCTTGATGAGCATCATCTGTACATGAGCTTCACGCATACCCGAGATCTCTGGAAGCTTGACTCCAACATCACTAAGATCTTTCCTGAACTTTGAGATCACCTTCTTCTGAGCTTTGGTGAGACCTCTTTGGGGAAAAGGGAGCTTATCATAGGGTGATAGCTCAGCCTCAGTGTCTTCTTTCTTCACCTCTTTCAGCTTGTGGTCAGCACTCTTCTCAGCTGGTGTCTCAGCCGTAGGCTCATCCCTTTGCAGAATCCTTACTTGAACCTTCTTGGCAGCTTGCTTCACAACCTTAGCCTCAACTGTGGCCACAACCAATCTCTGAACATTTTTAATCTCAGTCCCAAGAACTAGCCTTTCAATCTCATCCACCTCTGTCTCATGATCACTCAGTTCAATCTCTGAAGAAGTAGTAGAGATGACAACATTGCAAGACTGCTTGGGATTCTTCTCTGGTTTTCCTGGTAGTGTTCCCATTGGACTCTTGGAGGTTGAAGGCATAGAGGCAAACTGAGTCTCCAAAGCCTTGAAGTGAGAGGAAAGTTGTAGGAGCTTGTTGTTGAGGTCAGTGTAGTTGCCATCAATCTTTGTGTGGATATACTTCAACTCATCTCCAATGTTCTTAGCATTTCTCTCTTGAGCTTCTAAGATTTGCTTGAACATGGACTCCATATTTGAACTTGGAGCTTGAGCTTGAGAAGAGCTTCCTTGAGTCTGAGGAGACTGATTGGCTTGAGGATAGTTCTGCTTGGCTTGGTAAGCTCCTTGCTGATTGTTGTAGTAAATCATTTGCTGATAGTTGTTTTGGTACTGAAAATTTGGCTCCTTCCTGTACCATGTGCCATTAGCATTGATGAAGCACAGCTCCTCTTGGCCTTCTAAACCATCAACCTCATTGACCTTAGGAGGAACATCCTGACTAGGACCACCCACAAAGTTCATCTGCTCCTGTTTAGCTTGGTTGGAAAGAAGAAAATCCATCTTCTCTTGCAAGGAATTGATCTCTTTCTTTGTCTACTGATCATCACTTCTTTTGACCCTATCATGCTCCTCACTGTAGACTGAGTCACTCTTAGCCATGTTCTCCACCAGCTCCTCTGCATCCTCTTCAGTTCTGCCCAAGAAGAAACCATTGCTAGCAGTATCAAGTCTGTTTATGCACTGTGGTAGAGCTCCTCTATAGAAGGTTATAACCAAACTTTCCTTGCTAAAACCATGATGAGGGCATTGAGTCCAGTAGCCCTTGAACCTCTCCCATGCTTCATTGAAGCTCTCAAGATTCTTCTGTTGAAACCCAGAGATTTCATTCCTGATCTTAGCTGTCCTTGAGGTAGAGAAGAACTTCTCTAGGAATGCCCTCTTGCACTCATTCCAAGTTGTGATAGAGTCACTTGGAAGAGCCTTCTCCCATTGATGTGCTTTGTCTCCCAAAGAGAAAGGGAACAACTTTAGCTTGAATGCATCTTCAGAAACACCATTGGTCCTGGACAAGCCACAATACTTATCAAACTTGTCTAAGTGATCAAATGGATCTTCAGCAGAAGGGCCATAATACTTGTTGTTCTCTATGGTGTTGAGCAGTCCTGACTTGATCTCAAAGTTGTTGTTTTCAACAGCTGGTGGTGCTCTGATTTCCAACCTATGACCATGAATGTGAGGTTGATCATAGGCTCCAATGGCTCTAGCTTGGCGCTGTGGATGTTGTGGTTGGCGCTGTGGTCTAAGGTTGTCAGCTCTTAGACCATTGCCCCCTAGGTCATCACCTTCTTGAGGCTGATTCTCCATATCAAACCCCAACCTTTGCAAGTGAGCCTGTTACTCTTCTTCTCTTCTCTTTCTTGCTATCTCCCTCTCAAGTGCAGCAATTTCTTCAATAGTGGGAATCAAGTTTGATACACCTCTGCTTCTTGTTATCATACACCTGAAATGCAAAGGGAGAAGAACAAGGAGAAGCAATAACACAATAAAAGAAAAATGACTTAGTCTCAAGCAAGTGACTAAATCCCAATGTCAAAATCAACTTAGAACTTGGCAACGGCACCAATTTGATGTTTGGATTTTTCAAGGCTCTTAATCAAATGTTGTAGTATAAAAGATTGTCGAACCAATCCTAAGTGAGTCTAATGCAAAGGTAATGAAAATCCATGCTTAAGCTAAGTGCAATCAAGATAGTGAAGATGATTATGAACTAAGACAAAACTAATAATGCAATAAAGGAGTGAACTTTTTTTCTTTATGAGGCAAGGGGACTCATGGGACAAGGGAATTGACCTTGGGTGATCAAGTTTCAATCTAAGATGGCAGCAATACAATCAATCTATCAACCTTAGGCCTAGAACACAATACTAAACAAGCTCTATCTCTAGATGAATGTTCATTCACAAAGATAACTCAAGCATCAAATCTCTTTGGTTGAATATTATCTAAGCAATCATTAAGAACAAGTCTAATAGCCATCCTAACACCTTTAACAATAAATCTCTTTGGTAAAGAATGTTAAAAGCATTGGAGAGTTGGTTCGGGCATTTCATCGAACACCTTTCGGGCATGAAATGCCTATAGCTCTATTATGAAGAGGCCAACTCCAAAATAGCAATAAGAACACTCTACAAGCAAGGATCAAGAAGGATCTACCCTATAACATCTTAGATCTACACCTAATCACCCTTAGTCTCCCAAGCCCATGAATCCAAGATAGATCTACTCACTAATAGACATGGATAACCTTAAAACCATGGATGATTCAAGGCTAAACATGATAGTGAGCAAGATAATCCAATAAACACAAGAGAATAAGATGAAAAAGAATTCAAGATTCAAACTTTCTTCAATATCCAAATGTGTTCTTAAGAGAAAAAGAGTTATATCCCTCAAAGGAGATTACAAAAATATTTATACTTAGGCTTAGAAAGCCCTAAAACATAAAGATAAAATGTCTAAAAGGTCCTTGAGGTCATTAAGTGTTCAACCAATCAGATGGCTAGAAAAAGAAGAAGCTTTGAGACCACCCGGGTCAGGTGATGCTGGTCCAGGCCACGTCCGTCCACCCACGTACAAGGCTCTCGTCCAGGCCGTCTAGCCGTGCAGGTGCTTCAGGCCGCGTGCTTCAGGCCGGGTATGTCAACCGTGATTCTCTCGTCCACCAGCCCGTGCGGGTGGCTTACCCCGAGTACATCAGGCCGGGTATGCCCTGGCTGTGTCCAGCCGTGCGGGTTCTTCTGGCCGGGTACATCAAGTCGGGTGCATCTTTCTTTGTCCTGATCTCGTCCAAGCCCCGGGTAGCCATACCATACACCCAAGGTAAGGTCTTGATCATGTTTTGGCTTGTCCTGAACTTGGCCAAACTCCATTCTTCATCTTTTTGGACCACAAAGCTCCCAAACACCTCCAATCACTCTTTAGCACATTCCAACACCTGATATAGACTTATGAATGCAATATGGACCCAAAGATGCCTAATGTGTAATCTATATGATCAAAATGAACAAGATATGATAGCTAAAAACATGTAAATATACAAGATATCACAAGGAAAGCAAGTCAACAAACAGAGGGGCTTTTTTCATTGTTCAATTGTTACTAAAGGTGGATATTCTCAATCTTATGTTGCAGCAGGGCCACCGTTATGGCTCAAGAAAACCTTCGAAAACGTTGATCGCTAGGGTTGAAAGATAGTCTAATATTTTGGGGCTTTATACTAGTTTTGTTTCTGGTAACTCAGGGAATCTTGTTGTTTGTAAGGGGTTGACTTTTAGGGCTGTCTGTTTGGCTGGTGTTAGGGGACTAACGATTGTGGGGTTAGTCTGCGGAATTATGCATGTATCAAACATTTCAAATATCGTTATTCTAACAGCTGACAAAAAAAATAGTTCACAAAACAAGCAAGTAGACCCCAGTTCAATAAAACAAACAAACAGAGGCTAGTAGTGGTAAGTCCACTATATAGGCTGTAAAAAAAAGTAAAATCATGGTTTTAAGAATACAGCATGAATTCGAGTTTAGCATACGCGGTCTTATAGGCCACGCGGCTATGCTGTCATTGGTAGATGAGAATGGCTCGTGAGAGGCTAAACTTGGATGCCCATGTCTAACGATTCGTAAACCAAAAAATATGTTAACTGATTTGAATTTTTGTTACCATTACTAAAGAAAAGAAAGAACTGAATATATAGATATTTCTGAAATGAATGATGATTGCCTAGATGCCTAGGCAGCCTATTTTAAGAACAGTACTTGTTATCAGGCATATTCAAAAAGGTAGGAACGTATGTGTAATCAATGACAATAACAAAAATGGATCTAAAGAAAGCTTTTCAAAATAGTTCAAATCAGTATTCTCAGACCATTGAAAGGCTGATGAAGTTAGAATGGTGAAGGTTGATAAAGGAAAGCAAGTCAACAAACGAAGGGCTTTCCTCATTGTTCAATTGTTACTAAAGGTGGATATTCTCAATCTTATGTTGCAGCAGGGCCACCGTTATGGCCCAAGACAACCTTTGAAAGCGTTAATCGCTAGGGTTGAAAGATAGTCTTTTTGGGGCTTTATGCTAGTTTTGTTTCTGGTAACCCAGGAATCTTCTTGTTTGTAAGGGGTTGACGTTTAGAGCTGTCTGTTTGGCTGGTCTTAGGTGACTAACGATTGTTTGGGGTTAGTCCAGGAATTATGCATGTATCAAACGCTTCAAATATCGTTATTCTAACAGCTGACAAAAAAATAGTTCACAAAACAAGCAAGTAGACCCCAGTTCAATAAAACAAACAAACAGAGGCTAGTAGTGGTAAGTCCACTATATAGGCTGTAAAAAAGTAAAATCATGGTTTTAAGAATACAGCATGAATTCTGAGTTTAGCATACGCGGTCTTATTGGCCACGTGTTATGCTGTCATTGGTAGATGAGAATGGCTCGTGAGAGGCTAAACTTGGATGCCTATGTCTAACTGATTCTCTAAACCAAAGAAAAATAATATGTTAACTGATTTGAATTTTTGTTACCATTACCAAACAAAAAGAAAGAACTGAATATAGAGATATTTCTGAAATGAATGATGATTGCCTAGATGCCTAGGCAACCTATTTTATGAACAGTACTTGTTATCATGCATATACAAAAGAGGTAGGAACGATGTGTAATCAATGATAATAATAAAATGGATCTAAAGAAAACTTTTAAAAATAGTTCAAATCAGATCGATCTCGACCATTGAAAGGCTGATGAAGTTAGAATGGTGAAGGTTGATAAAGGAAGGCAAGTCAATTAACAAAGGGGCTTTCCTCATTGTTCAATTGTTAATAAAGGTGGATATTCTCAATCTTATGTTGCAGCAGGCCACCGTTATGGCTCAAGAAAACTTTCAAAACGTTGATCGCTAGGGTTGAAAGATAGTCTAATATTTTGGGGCTTTATACTAGTTTTGTTTCGGTAACTCGGGGAATCTTGTTGTTTGTAAGGGGTTGACTTTTAGGGCTGTCTGTTTGGCTGGTGTTAGGGGACTAACGATTGTGGGGTTAGTCTCGGAATTATGCATGTATCAAACATTTCAAATATCGTTATTCTAACAGCTGACAAAAAAATAGTTCACAAAACAAGCAAGTAGACCCCAGTTCAATAAAACAAACAAACAGAGGCTAGTAGTGGTAAGTCCACTATATAGGCTGTAAAAAAAAGTAAAATCATGGTTTTAAGAATACAGCATGAATTCTGAGTTTAGCACATCGGTCTTATAGGCCACGCGGCTATGCTGTCATTGGTAGATGAGAATGGCTCGTGAGAGGCTAAACTTGGATGCCCATGTCTAACGATTCGTAAACCAAAAAATATGTTAACTGATTTGAATTTTTGTTACCATTACTAAAGAAAAGAAAGAACTGAATATATAGATATTTCTGAAATGAATGATGATTGCCTAGATGCCTAGGCAGCCTATTTTAAGAACAGTACTTGTTATCAGGCATATTCAAAAAAGGTAGGAACGTATGTGTAATCAATGACAATAACAAAAATGGATCTAAAGAAAGCTTTTCAAAATAGTTCAAATCAGTATTCTCAGACCATTGAAAGGCTGATGAAGTTAGAATGGTGAAGGTTGATAAAGGAAAGCAAGTCAACAAACGAAGGGCTTTCCTCATTGTTCAATTGTTACTAAAGGTGGATATTCTCAATCTTATGTTGCAGCAGGGCCACCGTTATGGCCCAAGACAACCTTTGAAAACGTTAATCGCTAGGGTTGAAAGATAGTCTTTTTTGGGGCTTTATGCTAGTTTTGTTTCTGGTAACCCAGGGAATCTTCTTGTTTGTAAGGGGTTGACGTTTAGAGCTGTCTGTTTGGCTGGTCTTAGGTGACTAACGATTGTTTGGGGTTAGTCTGCGGAATTATGCATGTATCAAACGTTTCAAATATCGTTATTCTAACAGCTGACAAAAAAAATAGTTCACAAAACAAGCAAGTAGACCCCAGTTCAATAAAACAAACAAACAGAGGCTAGTAGTGGTAAGTCCACTATATAGGCTGTAAAAAAAAGTAAAATCATGGTTTTAAGAATACAGCATGAATTCTGAGTTTTGCACATGCGGTCTTATTGGCCACGTGTTATGCTGTCATTGGTAGATGAGAATGGCTCGTGAGAGGCGAAACTTGGATGCCTATGTCTAACTGATTCTCTAAACCAAAGAAAAAATAATATGTTAACTGATTTGAATTTTTGTTACCATTACCAAACAAAAAGAAAGAACTGAATATAGAGATATTTCTGAAATGAATGATGATTGCCTAGATGCCTAGGCAACCTATTTTATGAACAGTACTTGTTATCATGCATATACAAAAGAGGTAGGAACGTATGTGTAATCAATGATAATAATAAAAATGGATCTAAAGAAAACTTTTAAAAATAGTTCAAATCAGTACTCGATCTCGGACCATTGAAAGGCTGATGAAGTTAGAATGGTGAAGGTTGATAAAGGAAGGCAAGTCAATTAACAAAGGGGCTTTCCTCATTGTTCAATTGTTAATAAAGGTGGATATTCTCAATCTTCTGTTGCAGCAGGGCCACCGTTATGGCTCAAGAAAACTTTCGAAAACGTTGATCGCTAGAGTTGAAAGATAGTCTAAATTTTTGGGGCTTTATACTAGTCTAAATTTTTGGGCCTTTATACTAGTTTTGTTTCTGGTAACCCAAGGAATCTTCTTGTTTGTAAGGGGTTGACGTTTAGAGCTGTCTGTTTGGCTGGTGTTAGGGGACTAACGATTGTTTGGGGTTAGTCTGCGGAATTATGCATGTATCAAACGTTTCAAAGTTCGTTATTCTAACA
The DNA here is from genome assembly GCA_016771965.1 of Brassica carinata. Classification (NCBI taxonomy): domain Eukaryota; kingdom Viridiplantae; phylum Streptophyta; class Magnoliopsida; order Brassicales; family Brassicaceae; genus Brassica; species Brassica carinata. The sequence goes on from CM028690.1 coordinate 28,518,553, forward strand.
GCTGACAAAAAAAAATAGTTCACGAAACAAGCAAACAGACCCCAGTTCAAAAAAACAAACAAACAGAGGCTAGTAGTTGTAAGTCCACTATATAGGCTGTAAAAAAAAAAGTAAAATCATGGTTTTAAGAATACAGCATGAATTCTGAGTTTAGCACATGCGGTCTTATAGGCCACGTGCTATGCTGTCATTGGTAGATGAGAATGGTTCGCGAGAGGCGAAACTTGGATGCCCATGTCTAACTGATTCTGTAAACCAAAAAAAAAAATATGTTAACTGATTTGAATTTTTGTTACCATTACTAAAGAAAAAGAAAGAACTGAATATAGAGATATTTCTGAAATGAATGATGATTGCCTAGATGCCTAGGCAGCCTATTTTAAGAACAGTACTTGTTATCAGGCATATTCAAAAAAGGTAGGAACGTATGTGTAATCAATGACAATAACAAAAATGGATCTAAAGAAAGCTTTTCAAAATAGTTCAAATCAGTATTCTCAGACCATTGAAAGGCTGATGAAGTTAGAATGGTGAAGGTTGATAAAGGAAAGCAAGTCAACAAACAGAAGGGCTTTCCTCATTGTTCAATTGTTACTAAAGGTGGATATTCTCAATCTTATGTTGCAGCAGGGCCACCGTTCTGGCCCAAGACAACCTTTGAAAACGTTAATCGCTAGGGTTGAAAGATAGTCTTTTGGGGGCTTTATGCTAGTTTTGTTTCTGGTAACCCAGGAATCTTGTTGTTTGTAAGGGGTTGACGCTAGAGCTGTCTGTTTGGCTGGTCTTAGGTGACTAACGATTGTTTGGGGTTAGTCTCGGAATTATGCATGTATCAAACGTTTCAAATATCGTTATTCTAACAGCTGACAAAAAAAATAGTTCACAAAACAAGCAAGTAGACCCCAGTTCAATAAAACAAACAAACAGAGGCTAGTAGTGGTAAGTCCACTATATAGGCTGTAAAAAAAAGTAAAATCATGGTTTTAAGAATACAGCATGAATTCTGAGTTTTGCACATGCGGTCTTATTGGCCACGTGTTATGCTGTCATTGGTAGATGAGAATGGCTCGTGAGAGGCGAAACTTGGATGCCTATGTCTAACTGATTCTCTAAACCAAAGAAAAAATAATATGTTAACTGATTTGAATTTTTGTTACCATTACCAAACAAAAAGAAAGAACTGAATATAGAGATATTTCTGAAATGAATGATGATTGCCTAGATGCCTAGGCAACCTATTTTATGAACAGTACTTGTTATCATGCATATACAAAAGAGGTAGGAGCATTATGTGTAATCAATGATAATAATAAAATGGATCTAAAGAAAACTTTTAAAAATAGTTCAAATCAGTACTCGATCTCGGACCATTGAAAGGCTGATGAAGTTAGAATGGTGAAGGTTGATAAAGGAAGGCAAGTCAATTAACAAAGGGGCTTTCCTCATTGTTCAATTGTTAATAAAGGTGGATATTCTCAATCTTCTGTTGCAGCAGGGCCACCGTTATGGCTCAAGAAAACTTTCAGCGTTGATCGCTAGAGTTGAAAGATAGTCTAAATTTTGGGGGCTTTATACTAGTCTAAATTTTTGGGCCTTTATACTAGTTTTGTTTCTGGTAACCCAAGGAATCTTCTTGTTTGTAAGGGGTTGGCGTTTAGAGCTGTCTGTTTGGCTGGTGTTAGGGGACTAACGATTGTTTGGGGTTAGTCTCATGGAATTATGCATGTATCAAACGTTTCAAAGTTCGTTATTCTAACAGCTGACAAAAAAATAGTTCACTGAAACAAGCAAACAGACCCCAGTTCAAAAACAAACAAACAGAGGCTAGTAGTTGTAAGTCCACTATATAGGCTGTAAAAAAGTAAAATCATGGTTTTAAGAATACAGCATGAATTCTGAGTTTAGCACATCGGTCTTATAGGCCACGTGCTATGCTGTCATTGGTAGATGAGAATGGCTCGTGAGAGGCTAAACTTGGATGCCCATGTCTAACTGATTCGTAAACCAAAAAAAATATGTTAACTGATTTGAATTTTTGTTACCATTACTAAAGAAAAAGAAAGAACTGAATATAGAGATATTTCTGAAATGAATGATGATTGCCTAGATGCCTAGGCAGCCTATTTTAAGAACAGTACTTGTTATCAGGCATATTCAAAAAGGTAGGAGCGTATGTGTAATCAATGACAATAACAAAATGGATCTAAAGAAAGCTTTTCAAAATAGTTCAAATCAGTATTCTCAGACCATTGAAAGGCTGATGAAGTTAGAATGGTGAAGGTTGATAAAGGAAAGCAAGTCAACAAACAGAAGGGCTTTCCTCATTGTTCAATTGTTACTAAAGGTGGATATTCTCAATCTTATGTTGCAGCAGGGCCACCGTTCTGGCCAAGACAACCTTTGAAAACGTTAATCGCTAGGGTTGAAAGATAGTCTTTTGGGGGCTTTATGCTAGTTTTGTTTCTGGTAACCCAGGGAATCTTGTTGTTTGTAAGGGGTTGGCGTTTAGAGCTGTCTGTTTGGCTGGTCTTAGGTGACTAACGATTGTTTGGGGTTAGTCTGCGGAATTATGCATGTATCAAAGCGTTTCAAATATCGTTATTCTAACAGCTGACAAAAAAATAGTTCACAAAACAAGCAAGTAGACCCCAGTTCAATAAAACAAACAAACAGAGGCTAGTAGTGGTAAGTCCACTATATAGGCTGTAAAAAGTAAAATCATGGTTTTAAGAATACAGCATGAATTCTGAGTTTTGCACATCGCGGTCTTATTGGCCACGTGTTATGCTGTCATTGGTAGATGAGAATGGCTCGTGAGAGGCAAACTTGGATGCCTATGTCTAACTGATTCTCTAAACCAAAGAAAAATAATATGTTAACTGATTTGAATTTTTGTTACCATTACCAAACAAAAAGAAAGAACTGAATATAGAGATATTTCTGAAATGAATGATGATTGCCTAGATGCCTAGGCAACCTATTTTATGAACAGTACTTGTTATCATGCATATACAAAAGAGGTAGGAGCATATGTGTAATCAATGATAATAATAAAAATGGATCTAAAGAAAACTTTTAAAATAGTTCAAATCAGTACTCGATCTCGGACCATTGAAAGGCTGATGAAGTTAGAATGGTGAAGGTTGATAAAGGAAGGCAAGTCAATTAACAAAGGGCTTTCCTCATTGTTCAATTGTTACTAAAGGTGGATATTCTCAATCTTCTGTTGCAGCAGGGCCACCGTTATGGCTCAAGAAAACTTTCAAAGCGTTGATCGCTAGAGTTGAAAGATAGTCTAAATTTTGGGGGCTTTATACTAGTCTAAATTTTTGGGCCTTTATACTAGTTTTGTTTCTGGTAACCCAAGGAATCTTCTTGTTTGTAAGGGGTTGGCGTTTAGAGCTGTCTGTTTGGCTGGTGTTAGGGGACTAACGATTGTTTGGGGTTAGTCCAGGAATTATGCATGTATCAAAGCGTTTCAAAGTTCGTTATTCTAACAGCTGACAAAAAAATAGTTCACAAAACAAACAAACAGACCCCAGTTCAAAAACAAACAAAAGAGGCTAGTAGTGGTAAGTCCACTATATAGGCTGTAAAAAAATATCATGGTTTTAAGAATACAACATGAATTCTGAGTTTTGCACATGCGGTCTTATAGGCCACGTGTTATGCTGTCATTGGTAGATGAGAATGGTTCGCGAGAGGCTAAACTTGGATGCCCATGTCTAACTGATTCGTAAACCAAAAAAAATATGTTAACTGATTTGAATTTTTGTTACCATTACTAAAGAAAAAGAAAGAACTGAATATAGAGATATTTCTGAAATGAATGATGATTGCCTAGATGCCTAGGCAGCCTATTTTAAGAACAGTACTTGTTATCAGGCATATTCAAAAAAGGTAGGAACGTATGTGTAATCAATGACAATAACAAAAATGGATCTAAAGAAAGCTTTTCAAAATAGTTCAAATCAGTATTCTCAGACCATTGAAAGGCTGATGAAGTTAGAATGGTGAAGGTTGATAAAGGAAAGCAAGTCAACAAACAGAAGGGCTTTCCTCATTGTTCAATTGTTACTAAAGGTGGATATTCTCAATCTTATGTTGCAGCAGGGCCACCGTTCTGGCCCAAGACAACCTTTGAAAACGTTAATCGCTAGGGTTGAAAGATAGTCTTTTTGGGGGCTTTATGCTAGTTTTGTTTCTGGTAACCCAGGGAATCTTGTTGTTTGTAAGGGGTTGACGTTTAGAGCTGTCTGTTTGGCTGGTCTTAGGTGACTAACGATTGTTTGGGGTTAGTCTGCGGAATTATGCATGTATCAAACGTTTCAAATATCGTTATTCTAACAGCTGACAAAAAAAATAGTTCACAAAACAAGCAAGTAGACCCCAGTTCAATAAAACAAACAAACAGAGGCTAGTAGTGGTAAGTCCACTATATAGGCTGTAAAAAAAAGTAAAATCATGGTTTTAAGAATACAGCATGAATTCTGAGTTTAGCATACGCGGTCTTATAGGCCACGTGTTATGCTGTCATTGGTAGATGAGAATGGCTCGTGAGAGGCTAAACTTGGATGCCTATGTCTAACTGATTCTCTAAACCAAAGAAAAAATAATATGTTAACTGATTTGAATTTTTGTTACCATTACCAAACAAAAAGAAAGAACTGAATATAGAGATATTTCTGAAATGAATGATGATTGCCTAGATGCCTAGGCAACCTATTTTATGAACAGTACTTGTTATCATGCATATACAAAAGAGGTAGGAACGTATGTGTAATCAATGATAATAATAAAAATGGATCTAAAGAAAACTTTTAAAATAGTTCAAATCAGTACTCGATCTCGGACCATTGAAAGGCTGATGAAGTTAGAATGGTGAAGGTTGATAAAGGAAGGCAAGTCAATTAACAAAGGGCTTTCCTCATTGTTCAATTGTTACTAAAGGTGGATATTCTCAATCTTCTGTTGCAGCAGGCCACCGTTATGGCTCAAGAAAACTTTCAAAACGTTGATCGCTAGAGTTGAAAGATAGTCTAAATTTTGGGGGCTTTATACTAGTCTAAATTTTTGGGCCTTTATACTAGTTTTGTTTCTGGTAACCCAAGGAATCTTCTTGTTTGTAAGGGGTTGACGTTTAGAGCTGTCTGTTTGGCTGGTGTTAGGGGACTAACGATTGTTTGGGGTTAGTCTCATGAATTATGCATGTATCAAACGTTTCAAAGTTCGTTATTCTAACAGCTGACAAAAAAATAGTTCACAAAACAAACAAACAGACCCCAGTTCAAAAACAAACAAAAGAGGCTAGTAGTGGTAAGTCCACTATATAGGCTGTAAAAAAATATCATGGTTTTAAGAATACAACATGAATTCTGAGTTTAGCATACGCGGTCTTATAGGCCACGGTTATGCTGTCATTGGTAGATGAGAATGGCTCGTGAGAGGCTAAACTTGGATGCCTATGTCTAACTGATTCTCTAAACCAAAGAAAAAATAATATGTTAACTGATTTGAATTTTTGTTACCATTACCAAACAAAAAGAAAGAACTGAATATAGAGATATTTCTGAAATGAATGATGATTGCCTAGATGCCTAGGCAACCTATTTTATGAACAGTACTTGTTATCATGCATATACAAAAGAGGTAGGAACGTATGTGTAATCAATGATAATAATAAAAATGGATCTAAAGAAAACTTTTAAAAATAGTTCAAATCAGTACTCGATCTCGGACCATTGAAAGGCTGATGAAGTTAGAATGGTGAAGGTTGATAAAGGAAGGCAAGTCAATTAACAAAGGGCTTTCCTCATTGTTCAATTGTTACTAAAGGTGGATATTCTCAATCTTCTGTTGCAGCAGGCCACCGTTATGGCTCAAGAAAACTTTCAAAACGTTGATCGCTAGAGTTGAAAGATAGTCTAAATTTTGGGGCTTTATACTAGTCTAAATTTTTGGGCCTTTATACTAGTTTTGTTTCTGGTAACCCAAGGAATCTTCTTGTTTGTAAGGGGTTGACGTTTAGAGCTGTCTGTTTGGCTGGTGTTAGGGGACTAACGATTGTTTGGGGTTAGTCTCATGAATTATGCATGTATCAAACGTTTCAAAGTTCGTTATTCTAACAGCTGACAAAAAAATAGTTCACAAAACAAACAAACAGACCCCAGTTCAAAAACAAACAAAAGAGGCTAGTAGTGGTAAGTCCACTATATAGGCTGTAAAAAATATCATGGTTTTAAGAATACAACATGAATTCTGAGTTTTGCACATGCGGTCTTATAGGCCACGGTTATGCTGTCATTGGTAGATGAGAATGGCTCGTGAGAGGCTAAACTTGGATGCCTATGTCTAACTGATTCTCTAAACCAAAGAAAATAATATGTTAACTGATTTGAATTTTGTTACCATTACCAAACAAAAAGAAAGAACTGAATATAGAGATATTTCTGAAATGAATGATGATTGCCTAGATGCCTAGGCAACCTATTTTATGAACAGTACTTGTTATCATGCATATACAAAAGAGGTAGGAACGTATGTGTAATCAATGATAATAATAAAAATGGATCTAAAGAAAACTTTTAAAAATAGTTCAAATCAGTACTCGATCTCGGACCATTGAAAGGCTGATGAAGTTAGAATGGTGAAGGTTGATAAAGGAAGGCAAGTCAATTAACAAAGGGGCTTTCCTCATTGTTCAATTGTTACTAAAGGTGGATATTCTCAATCTTCTGTTGCAGCAGGGCCACCGTTATGGCTCAAGAAAACTTTCGAAAACGTTGATCGCTAGAGTTGAAAGATAGTCTAAATTTTTGGGGCTTTATACTAGTCTAAATTTTTGGGCCTTTATACTAGTTTTGTTTCTGGTAACCCAAGGAATCTTCTTGTTTGTAAGGGGTTGACGTTTAGAGCTGTCTGTTTGGCTGGTGTTAGGGGACTAACGATTGTTTGGGGTTAGTCTGCGGAATTATGCATGTATCAAACGTTTCAAAGTTCGTTATTCTAACAGCTGACAAAAAAAATAGTTCACAAAACAAACAAACAGACCCCAGTTCAAAAAAACAAACAAAAAGAGGCTAGTAGTGGTAAGTCCACTATATAGGCTGTAAAAAAAATATCATGGTTTTAAGAATACAACATGAATTCTGAGTTTTGCACATGCGGTCTTATAGGCCACGTGTTATGCTGTCATTGGTAGATGAGAATGGTTCGCGAGAGGCGAAACTTGGATGCCCATATCTAACTGATTCTGTAAACCAAAGAAAATAATAATAAGTTAACTGATTTGAATTTTTGTTACTATTAAATCAACTCATTCAAACCTGTAAAAAATATTATGGTTAACACATAAAAACAATTATTATAATAAATACAGTTAATGAAGTAGTCAAGAAGAGTGAAAAAGATATAATAAAATATTTAAAAATAAGTATGTTATGTTTTATATTTTGTAATAAGTATTATCGAATTAATTAAAAGGATCTTATTATATAAAGCTTGATTTTTCAAAGTTTCTAAAAAACATGATCGCGATACATGGAAATTATATATTTAAGATTGTGACATGTGTTAATCTATCTCATAATTAAATAGATATATATATATAGTAGGATAATAAAAAAAACAAATTTTCTTAAAAAGTAATTATAAATACTATTAATAGTAATTTTTCCATTCTTAAAATCCTAAACAAAAGATAATTGCAAAATATTTTTTATAGTAATTTTTATTCTAATATTGTTACATGTGTTTAAATATATAACTATTAAAAATAGATATACTTAGAAAATAAAAACAGTTTTGGAAAACTAATTTTAAAAATTATTTAATAGTAATTTTGTTTAGAAATTTTCCTTTTTCAAAATCCTAAACAACACAATATTTGAAAAATAATTTATTCAATAATAATTTTTATTTTTAATTATCTCAATCAAAATTGCTAATTAACATGATTATGACACATGACAATTATATATTTAAAACTGTATGTGTTAAACTGTCTCATAACTAAAAGTATTTATACTACGATAATAATAAATGATTTTGGTTAAAATTAACTATAAATATAATTTAATAGTAATTTTCTATTTTTAAAATCTTAAACAAAATATAATGCAAAATATTAGCTGATAGTAATTTTTCTTTTAATATTGTGACAAGTGATAGAATATCTCATGATTAAAAATATATATACTGAGAAAATTAAAAACAAATTACTGAAAAATATTTTCAAAACTATAGAATAGTAAAAATAAATTTGAAAAATTATTTAATAGTAATTTTCTAGAAAATTTCTAACTAAAAAATCCTAAAGAAAAAATATTTGTAAATAACCTTTTTAGTATTAATTTTCCTTTTCTAAAATCCTAAAAAAAAAAGATATTGTAAAAGATTATTTGATAGTAATTGTCCTTTTCTATAATCTTAAACATAAGAAAATTGTAAAAGAGTGTTTAGTAGTAGTTTTCGTTTCTTCTAATCCTAATGAAAAAAGTTTTATAGAATAATTATTTCAAATTTTGTTTTTATAAATAATCAACTTTCCTATTTAAATAGTTAATTTTGTTTGAAAAATCATAAACCAAAAGGAACTACAACTATATATGTATATACTTATAGTTATCACTTCTCATATTTTGATACCAAACATAATAAGAGATACAAGAAAAATATTATGTGAGCATTTATGCATGTTTTTCACATTTTCACATGTTTTTTTTTGGTGTCACATGTTGAAGAAATAACTCGATATATATATATATATAAATAAATAATTTTCATGCTGCCGTACGTTTTTTATGGCCACAATATTATTATATTTATGTGTATTTGTTCTTACCAACATATAAAATTGGTTATGCTATTGTAGATCATGCTATTAAGGAATTTGTAATGGAACAAGGCTACCAATCACTGAAGTAAAAATCCTAACCCAAAGTTATGTAAAAAAAAAAGATTTCTCCATGCTACTAAGAAAATTAGTTATGATGTTGTATGTCATGCTACAAAGAAATTTAAATCAAAGAGAAGACCTAGACAACATGATTATTGAAGCAGAATTCATAATCGAAAGTTATGTGGGAAAATGAATTTTATTCCTGTAGTAAGTCTCATACCAACAGATGCAAGATCTTGATTCCCTATACGAGTTTGCTTGCTAACTAATGACTATTAAGAAGAGTTAAGGTCAAAACTTATAAAAGTTGGTCTACATTTGTCAAGTCCAATTTTACAATTAAAGCCGCACTATCAAAAATCATTATAGCTACAGAGCTTCAGATTTTTAAAACAGAACGACAATAGTGTTCTATAAAATATTATATATCAAGAAGTTTTCAATAATATATGATATATAGAAAAAGAGGTTAAAGTCACACCATAGATGCTAAAGTAATCAAATTTGATGTTTTATCTAGCAATATATTTGATATTTAACTAACTATCAATAACACATATTGATTGGTGTTGTGTAACATTAATATTTTGAATTATGTTATTTTTTTATTTATCTTAAACAATATAGAGAACTCACAGTTCTATATGTTTCATTTAACTACAACTAATATAATTTTTAAAAATAGTTAAAAGTGAAGTATATTTTTTTTTAAAAAAACTAATATACCATTGAAAACACCGTGATTATTAAAATAGAAATATTAATTAAAATTTATGGAAGAAAGTAGATTATTATTATTAAAATAAATCATCAATATATACTGAAAATCCAAGAACTAATGTAAAAAAAAGTTTTTATTCTATTTATGTATTCGTCAAATTAAAACTTTAAATAAAACCAGTGCAATGGGTTTATATCTAGTAATAAATAAAGTAGTTAGAATTAATTAAAATGTGAATTGAAAATTTGTACTTTCTTTTTAATAGATCATATGGTTTTTTTATCATTAAGGTGGGCCCATTATCGTCATCTTCTTCTTTGCCCATCCGATCGCTCAAACGGCATTATTCCGCCGATGATGTAATCTCGGCCGTTGGATTCTACCGAACTTGTTAGAAACGTGACACTTTTTTTTCCATCAAGTTTTGTTTTATAAAAGGAAGGGGCCAAACCCAACAGCCGAAGCCCAGGTTCATAACGAACCAAACAAAAGGCCCAACATACTAACGGGCTGCAAAGAAAACAATGGCCGAAGCCCAAATAAACTTAAAGGCCAAAGGCCCAAAACGCAAGCCCAGCACCGACAGGCTCGGCTACACGTACGTCGAGGAGGCTGGAGAAAAACACGTGTTGGAGATCTTCACCGTAAGTGCGCCACGCGTCTCTCCGCCTCGACCCAACCGTCTCCGCCTCATTAAGCCGCCGTACCCTATCACCGAAACCCTCGTTCCGCCGGAGTTCGTAATCCTTCTGAGCCTTCACCGCAGCCATTTATCTTCTTCACCTTCCTGAAACATTGTCGGAGAATTTCATCACTCTGTAGAGATCTCATCCGGCGGTGAAGCTTCATAACCTAAGAGATCTATGGCTGAGAAGCTCTCCCGAACCATGAACATAACCCATACTCACAAAGAACCAACAATACCTAGAACCTGAAACCGGCGACGTAAGGCTGGCGGAACCTTCACTTCCCGGAAGCTTGAGCCGACGACGGCGAAGTTGAAGAAACTTCCGCCTCTCAGCAACTAAAACCGGCGGCGGCGGATCTGACGTAGCTTCCACCTCCCAGAAAACCTAAAACTATCGTCTTCACCTTTCCAACCCTTCCAACCTCTGCGTCTTCACTCCAAGATCAGAAACACCATCGGTGGTGGCTGGCCAGAGCTCAGACAAGGCGGAAACCGTAGGATACAAAAAGGGAAAAACACGTGGATGCTTTATACTTAAAGACGACGGTCTCAGGCGACAACACGCACGCTCACGCGCCGGCCGTACGCCGGAGATCTCCTTTTTCTCTTTTCTCTCTAATGTCACCTTATTTCTCCGAAACGTGACACTTTAAAATCTATAAATTATTTTATTATTATTATTAGTTCTATGATATTACTATCTTAAGTACTTTAAAATAAGAAAGAACTATTCTGGAACAAGCATGTGTCATGATGCTGCCAAACCCACTCACACCACGTAAATTGTTTCGTCCGTTGTCCAACAATAATTAATTGTAATAAAATATTAGAAAATGTGATTATTTGACCGATTCTGGTGTTAAGAAGAAAAGATCAATTCTTAGCTTATAGTGTTCATTGTAAGTGGAACGTGAGATATGATTTTAAATCGACAGAAAGATAGTTTGTGTTTGATTTTATGAACTGGTGACCAGCATTCACCAACCTTTTTCTTACCCTCGGTTGATTAATAAATATTACAAATCGATTCAAACTGCTGTCTAAAGGGGATTATTGACCACGAAACTTGTAAAACTGATCATTGAAAAATAAACTTTATCATCCACTACAAGAGGATATAACAGACAAATTTCCAAAGATAATTTTGTTGGTAATTTTTAGAAAAAAGCATTTCTCAACAAATTCTCGACGAAACAAGTCGGTCACTTCAGATTCGTAAGACACCCATACCGACATATTCCTGACGGATTCTGACAAATATATTTGTTGTTACGAATGTGAGAAGATATAGATTAACAGATAGATGAACAGAAGAGAAAGACACAGAGATTTAACATGGTTCATCCCTAGGATTACGTCCACGGATAAAGAGAGTACTTTTTTGATGGAAGCAGGTTTTTCAGAGTATAATCCGTGCTACATAATAGGATAAAACCCTAAGGATATATATATATATATATATATATATATATGAAAACATTTAATGAAACTTTTCATATTTCTCGATTGGTGCAGTATCGATCGATACCGGTGTAATGCGTCGATCGATACTACGGTATGGGCGTCGATCGATCCATGACCCCTAGATCGCCCGATTTATGCCAACTCACAGATTCAAGGCATATTTCAACAAATCCCCACCTTGAATTGAATCTTCCATAATTAGATGTAACAGAATGCACTTCTTTGTGCTCAGAATACAGATATACCAAACTCTCTCTTTGCCTCAGATGTTCCGTCGAACTCAGATGTCAGATGTCCCGTCGTACCAGATGCTCCTCATAGCCAGATGCCCTCACTTTGGCCAGGTGCTCTCTTCGAGCCAGATGCCTCTTAGGGCCAGACGCCCATCAGGGCCAGAATTAATAGCTTGAGATATTCAGCAAAGACAATGCTTGAACTTGCTGTGAGGAACCAGTTTAGTGAACATATCCGCATGATTATCAGATTTTCCTACCTTCTTCACTTCAATCCTCTTCTCATCTCTCAGAAAATGGTATCTTACATCAATATGCTTGGTTCTCTCATGATGAACCTGATCCTTGGCTAAACAGATAGCACTCAAGCTATCACAAAACACAGTAGCCTGATCATGATGAAGACCAAGATCACTGACCAATCCTCTCAACCATATCGCCTCCTTAGCAGCTTCCGTCAATGCCTTATACTCTGCCTCAGTTGTAGACAGATTCACTGTCGACTATAAAGTCGCCTTCCAGCTCACAATAGAACCACCTAGAGTAAATACATAACCAGTCATAGATCTCCTACTGTCCACATCTCCTGCATAATCCGAATCAAAATACCCAGTAACCAGTCTTGGATCCTTGTCTCCATAAACAAGACCAACATCAGATGTACCTTTAAGGTACTGGAAAATCCTCTTCACAGCCATCCAATGCTCCTTTCATGGCTGAACCATGAACCTACTCACAACAATGGCTGCAGGTGCAAGATCTTGTCTTGTACAGACCATAGCATACATAAGACTTCCTACAGCGCTAGCATAAGGAACTCGTGACATATAATCGATTTCCCCTTCAGACATTTCATCACTCATTGTAGGATGAAAATTTACAGCACATGGAGTATCGATAGGCTTCGCATTAAGCATCTCGAATCTCGTCAAGAACTTCTCAATGTAGGACTTTTGTGACAAGAACAGCTTCTTCTTCGTCCTATCCCTGAAGATCTCCATTCCTAGAATCTTCCTCGCAGCACCCAAATCCTTCATCTCAAACTCAGAACTCAGTAGCTCTTTTGGCTTCTGAATATCACACTTCTTCTTAGCAGCTATCAGCATGTCATCTACATACAGCAACAAGTAGATATACAACCCATCCTCCACCTTACTCATGTAGACACAACAATCATAAGGACTCATGTCGTAGCCCAACTTGACCATATAGCTGTCAAATCTCTTGGACCACTGTCTAGGAGACTGCTTAAGTCCATACAAGGACTTCCTCAACTTGCACATGTGGTCTTCTTTACCAGGAACCAGAAAACCCTCAGGCTGAGTCATATAGATCTCCTCCTCAAGCTCTCCATGAAGAAAAGCAGTCTTCACATCAAGTTGCTCCAACTCCAGATCCTGACGCGCTACTATCGCCAATAGCACTCTGTAGAAGTGTGTCTGACCACAGGTGAGAATATCTCATTGTAGTCCACGCCTTCTCTTTGACTGAAACCTCTAGCAACAACTCGAGATTTATGCTTAACTCCCTCTTCTGGTGATTGACCATCTTTTATCTTATAAATCCACTTGCAAGTCACAACCTTTCTCCCAGGTGGTAGTGTGACCAGATCCCATGTGTGATTCTTTTCATGAGATTCCATCTCATCTCCCATTGAAGCAAACCACTTCTCAGATGCATAACTTTAAATAGCTTCTCTGTAAGTAGACGGCTCGTAAGTGTCCACTTCCTCTGCAACCTGTAGTGCATAACCCACCATATCATCAAACTGATATCTCTCTGGTGGCCTGACATCAACTTTCCTTGGCCTGTCTCTAGCAATACTGCGTTTTTCAGATCCAACATGTTGATTTCCATAATTAGAAGACTCTGGCTGCTCGTCAGTCACCGATCGCTCGATCTCTTCTTCCGACGTTGATCGACACTGTTTATCCGAAATCGATCGACACTGTTGATCCAAAATCGATCGATACTGATCATACGTCGTCGATCGATAGTGTTTGTCCGACTGCACATCCTGCAGCTCCACCTGCTTGTCAAAATCCTCCTGTTGAAATGGACTCAGCTGAAGCTCTGAGCATAGAACTCTCATCAAGCACAACATTCCTGCTCATGACCACTCGCTTCTCAGAAGGAGACCAGACTCTGTATCCCTTGACACCATCTCCATAGCCCATAAACACTCCCTTCTTTGCTCTTGGTTCCAGTTTTCCTTCATTAACATGATAGTAAACCGTGCAACTAAAGACTCTCAGAATAGAGTAATCAGCAGACCTGCCTGACCACACCTCATTGGGAATTCGACACTCAATCCCTGTATGCGGTCCCAAGTTGACTAAATAACAAGCTGTATTAACTGCTTCAGCCCAAAACCTCTTCTCTAAACCAGCATTAGACAGCATGCACTTCGCTCTCTCCAGCAATGTCTGGTTCATTCTCTATACTACACCATTCTGCTTTGGTGTATACATGATTGTATGATGCCTAGCAATCCTTGCATGCTTACAAAACTGATTGAACTCTGATGAACAGAATTCCAGACCATTATCAGTACGAATCCTCTTAATCTTCTTCTCAGTTTAATTTTCCACCAGTATCTTCCACTCCTTAAAACTATTGAAAGCTTCACTTTTGTGCTTCATGAATATTATCCAAGTCCTCCTCGAATAGTCATCAATCATAGACACAAAATACCTGTGACCCTTCAGTGACTCCACCTTGGAGGGACCCCAACAATCTGAGTGGATGTAATCCAGCGTGCTTTTTGCCTTGTGAACAACCTTAGGTAACTTCTTTATATGTAGCTTCCTAAACACACAGTGCTCACAGAACTCAAGACTCTTGGTCTTATGACCACAAAGAAGATTTTTCTTCGACAGAATCTGCATCCCACGCTCACCCATATGTCCAAGTCTCATATGCCACAACTTGTCCATATCTTCCTTGCGAACCTCTAGAAATGCAATATTTGCTGAACCTGAAACCGTAGAACCATCCAGGAAATACAAAGTACCATTAATGAAGCCTTTGAGAATCACATCTGAACCTCTGTAGACACTCAGAACTCCATCTCCACCTGAATACTTAAAACCTCTGCTATCCAAAAGACTAACTAAGATCAAGTTCTTGGACATATATGGAACATGTCTAACTCCAGTCAACGTGCAGACTCTACCATCATGTGTCCTGAGCTTAATAGAACTGATTCCTGCAATATCGCAAGCAAAGTCATTCGTCATCTTGATCTTGCCATCAGTCACTGCCTCATACTCTGAGAACCATTCCCTCCTTGGACACATATGATAAGACGCTCCCGTGTCTAGAACCCACACATCTCTAGAATATGTTTTTCCATGAGCAACTAGAGTAATATCGTCATCAGACTTAGCTTCATTCTCGGCTACAGAAGTGGAACCAGCTTGCTTCTTCTTCTTAGGACAATCCAATTTCCAATGCCCTTTCTCTTTGCAGTAATTGAAAATATCAGTTGGTTTAGGACCCCCTTGAAACGACTTTTTGTCTTTCGACCTTTTGCCTTTTCCAAAGTTCTTTCCACCACCTACAAACAACCCAGAAGCTTGATCGTCTGTACCAGAACCTGATGCTTTGTGTCGCAACTCCCTGCTGTGAAGTGCCGACCTGACTTCCTCCAAACTCACTGTATCCTTACTCCCTATGAATGACTGAACAAAGTTCTCATAGGAGTTTGGTAGTGATACCAACAAAATCAGCGCAGCATCCTCATCCTCCACCTTAACATCAATATTCCTCGATCCAACATGATGGAATTTAGACTGCCAAGGTGATCCCGGTTGTGTACCTTCCTCGCATCCTCAGAGCGAAGAGACGTTGTTTTAGAAGTAGCTTCTTAGTCAGAGACTTCGTCATGTATAGACTCTCTAACTTCAACCACAAATCAGCTGCAGTATCAACACCGAAAACCTCAATGATGATCTCATCTGTCAGACACAACAAAATCGTTGAATACGCCTTTTCTTCAGTAACCTTCATCTCAGCTGTAACAGGTTCAACCTTCTTCCCTGACAACAGTACCCAAAGACCTTGTTGCTTCAGCAACGTCTTCATCTTGGTTTGCCAGAGACTGGAACTGTTCCTTCCAGTAAACTTGTCGATCTTCATGTTCATCCCAGACATCTTCTCACCAGATTCAACCTGAAGCTCTGATACCAGTTTGTTGTTACGGATGTGAGAAGATATAGATTAACAGATAAATGAGCAGAAGAGAAAGACACAGAGATTTAACGTGGTTCACCCCTAGGGTTACGTCTACGGGCAAAGAGAGTACTTTATTGATGGAGGCAAGTTATTCAGAGTACAATTCGTGCTACAGAATAAGGTAAAATCCTAAGGATATATATATATATATGAAAATATTTAATGAAACTTTCCATATTTCTCGGATTGGTCTGAATATCGATCGATACTTCGGTATGTGCGTCGATCGATACTACGGTATTGGCGTCGATCGATCCATCCATGACGCCTGGATCGCTCGATTTATGCCAACTCACAGATTCAAGGCATATTTCAACAATTTTTCGACAAAATATCAATGAAATTAATCATAGGAAAAACATCAGTAATTCGTCGGGATAAATTTTCAACAATTGACATAGTTGAGAAAATATTTTCGATGAACCACGTTTTTTTCGGGATAATTTTCGGTGAATATTGTGTTATCGAGATTTTATCCAGATGATTTTAACAATGAAACACTTTCATCGTAAAAAATTCTTTTTGATGACATTAGTTCACCGGAATAAATTTTCTGAATAAATTAGCAACAAAAAAGTTCATCAGAATAAAGTACCAACAAACAAATTCACCAGTGACTACCATGTATTGTATTTGTTGGGAATTTTTAAAATTGGTTCTTTAAATAATTATATTTAAAATGTAATATTTAAATTAATTAAATTTTTGAAAAATCTAAATTTAAAATTATAAATTAAATGTGAAATAAAACATATTTTTTATAAAATAAAAACAATATTTAAAAGGTTTAAATCTATTAAAACTAAAACTCATTGGAAAACAACTGTTCCATCTTGTTCATCATGATCTGGTTCATCCTCTGGGTTTCCGCTACCTGGGCCTGATTTTCTATCATCTAAGTAAGGATTACTGCATTTTGGGTTTTCAAAGCTGCAATCCGATCATCTTTGTTAACTGCTCCATAGTAAACATTGTAAAAAAGCAGAGTTAGATGGACGAGCTCACCCCACTAAAGATCTTTCTTCATTAGAGCCGTTTGAAAAAGGAAAGAAAGATAATTAAACCTAGACGAAATTAATAAACTAAAATTAAACCTAGACGAAATTAATAAACTAAAATTTAAAATTACCCCAAGCACAAGGTTGTTTATTTTCTCCCGGGTCAAACTGTTGGAAGCCAAAAAACCATCTTTACACAAAGGTTAGGAAGCAGGGACTTTTTCCGCATGGGTTTCCACAAATTGGATGACCTCCCTCATTAAAAGATCTTAAATTTAACCACGTTTTTGTTGGTGTATGAAGTGTCAAACTTGATTTTAACCCGTGCTATGAAACCGTGGGTATATTTTCAGACCAAACCAAATTTATTGATATTAACTTTTATTTTTGATTGTATAACTACATTTAAATGTTACAAAATAAACATTATATTTGTGCAAAATATTATATTTTTAGTGTTCTAATGAAAGGATTTTTGATTATGGAATATGTAATCAGGTTTTAAAATGATAAGCAAATATAAGTGATAGAGTTATAAAACATGTAATCAAGTTTTAATAAAATCAGAGTATATTTTCTTGCATATATTAGCCTTTTGAATTATTAGTGCAATCAGTGAATAGTATATGCATCCTAAAAACAGATCCAGAACCGAGCCGGAAATCAGGGTCTCGACACATGTTAGACATGTCTTATATACTCGAACAGATCTTAAATTGCTATATCCAAAAATGAAAATTGAACATGACCCGAACTGATATATATATACATACATATAAAGTATAAATACTAGTTATACTTATATTTATAAGAATAGTAATACCTAAAATAGATGCTTTCGATACAAAATACCCAAATCAAATTGTATCTATGATAAAGTTCATATAGAAATAGCCGATTTGAACTATATCTAATATGTATGTTTTAGTAAATTTGAGTATTTTGGATATAAAATATCCGAACTGAATCAGTTAGTTTTGCTATTCCACTTGAAGTATACAAACCAAACCAGATATAACGGGTATCAATTAATTTTCCAGTTCTTTTATATGAGAACCGTACCCACCCAAATCCAGGAGGATCTGGCCTGATTTCTTATAATACCTGGATAAATCTTTTTCAAAACTAAAAAGACGATAACTGACACAATCGACCCATAATACCGAGGCTTAATATTAATTAAATCACATCATAATAATTACTAAAAATTACATGTTTCTATTTAAGAACCAAATATCTTTTAATTTGAATATCTAATATTTTTTAAGATCATTTATTTTAATTATTATTTTAAAATTACATTTTGATTTTTTAAAGAAAACTTAATCACTATTTTGAGTAGATATTTTATATAAATATTTAAGAACAAATAACAGAAATTTATTTTCTTGATATCAAAGTTAATTATACTGTAATAGTTGGTGAAAATAATATGTATTTTGTTTCGTGATATCAGGAATGAGAATAAAAAGCGAAACTACTACATATAAGTATTTTATGTTGTACTATTTCTTAACAAATATAAAGTGATTATAATTTAATATTCACATTTTATACTTTTTATCTGATACTATAAAATATATTTAACATATCATTATAGAACAAATATTTTAATAATGTAAATGTATACATAAATCAATTATATAAAGTAACGTATTATATTAATCATATAAAATATAAAATTTTCATAAAAAGGGTTGAGATTATTGAATAACATAAAGAAACAATTTGGATGGAATATAGACAAAAGAAGCAAAAGTAACAGAATGACATGCTAATATCATAGTGACAATTCATGTATATAATGTAACATATTTCCCCATAATTTTAGTTTAAAATTTTCATTTGATATAAACTCAAAAAGAAGGAATATTTGTAATTACATATAACTTTGTATTAGAAAGTAGTGGGTACCGAGAATTTTGGGTTGCAAGTTACAAATTATGTGATGATTAATAAAAGGTAATTATGTTTGTATAATTTGTTTAATTTTCCTTTTTTATATAGGTCCAATGGCAAAATAAGTAATATTTTAAGTAGTTATATGGCTAAATGTTAACAATGTTCCTCTTTTAATAATATTGATATAATGTTGGTGTAAAAGGATCTTCAATTTCACCCCTTCATCAGAAAGAGATCATCAATGTAATTACTATTGTTTGATGTGATCTAAATACAAAAAATAATTGATTAAAAAACAAATTTAAGTTGAAAATATTTAAATTACTTATGAGTTGATCTTTGAGGGAGACAAACTAGTTCTACCCAGGTTATGGAGGTAAGCACCTTTCCACCACTTTCATAGCGACGGTTCCCATAGTTCATTTCTGACTTATCTTTAGTCTATTTAGCCCAATACCACTTATGAGTTAAAAATATTTAAATTACTTATGAGTTGATCTTTGAGGGAGACAAACTAGTTCTACCCAGGTTATGGAGGTAAGCACCTTTCCACCACTTTCATAGCGACGGTTCCCATAGTTCATTTCTGACTTATCTTTAGTCTATTTAGCCCAATACCACTGAGAGTCGGTCAAGACCGTATCGTTAATCATTTTTGGCATCTTTCCTTTAAGCCACGTCTGCTTCCACCCATAAATCTGCTTGACCTAGTGGCTAATGGTGTAGTTGTGGAAAGCAGTACAGATCGTTTTCGTCAAACAAGATCGTCAAGTAAAATGAGAACTGGAGGGAGTGCTCCCACCATGTGGTCTTGAACATCGTTGCCTTGTCGGGTGGCCCTAGCAAACCTACTAGAAGTTTTTTTGTTAATGATAATAATAAAATAGTAATAATAATATATTTGTATAAAAAGAAAAAAAAAATTTTAAAAAAGGATTATATTAAATAAAAATTTATATTGTTATAATAGTAACATATTAGGTAATAAAAAAATTTAGTAAATAAAATTTTAAAAATGTTTACACAATTTGTATATTACATAAAATATTTTATACTTCTTACATATTACATAATAATGTTTTAGTAAATAAAAATTTGAAACCGTTATATATGTATATTTAATAGAAATTAAAACTTGCAAACACTTTATATAATTTAATTATTTTTAAAAACGTTTATATATTTTTTAAAAACAACAAAAACATTTTATAAATTTTAAACATATTATTTAAAAGTGAAAACTTTTAATAATTTGTAAAACGTTTTTAAAAATTTGTAAAACGTTTTTAAAAATTTGTAATACAACAAAAATAATTAATAAACCTACAAAAAATCAACTTCATATCAAAATCCTAAATCTACCATAATTCTAACACATATCTAACAACCTAACAAACAAATATAAGAATCCTAAAACATTCCACACCCAAAAACAATGTAATCTAACATCCTAAATCATATAAATGAAACATATAACAAAACTGGAGAGGGTTAGAGAGGATTTACATGGCTTTGGAGAGATATGAATCAGGTGTTCTATGCCATCAGAGAGAGAGAGAGAGAGAGAGAGAGAGAGAGAGAGAGAGAGAGAGAGAGAGAGAGAGAGAGAGAGAGAGAGAGAGAGAGAGAGAGAGAGAGAGAGAGAGAGAGAGAGAGAGAGAGAGAGAGAGAGAGAGAGAGAGAGAGAGAGAGAGAGAGAGAGTCACCGCAAATGGTTTGTTTAAGTATATAAGTCGTACTGAGAAAGTTTTAGAATCCATTTATATATTATAGTGACTATGTATAACATTCATAAAATTGAGCGATTGTTATCACATCATATTTGGCACTTAATATATGATGTGGTGCTCTTGATTTAACTTTTATTTTGAATATTTCATTCTCAAAACCACAATTCCTCAAAAATTAGAAATAGAATGCATCTCAAGAAAAAGGAATTTACATGTTTTATTTAGAAAACCATTTTCGAAAACTATTTACACAAATCGTCAATTTAATAAAATGCATTTTTACCATAAATGAAATGTATTACATAGGGGTTTTAAATGCATAGATAGTAGTGTTACAATTTTCTGAATACATCAATCTACTCAGAACCCGATAAATAATCAGACAAACATGAGTCAGAATCTTCGCAAAGCTCTTCAACCTCAGCCTCTGAGTCCGAATGAAAAAATCATCTTCTCCAAACTCGGTTAAATCGACAACGAGTTGGGCATTTGCTGAATCTTCAATTGGACTTATGTTGATGCTAGAGTTTGGTTGCAATGGTTCTTATCAGAAACTCTATGTATTCGTCCACATGGATTAATTGACGTGACAGGATCGTCTCTTTGCCTAACTCGAGTATTACAAATGTAGCAAACATAATGTACTGTAATACGTTATATAAATAATAATAATAATAATATTTCTGAAGCATGAATAATTTACATATGTGATCAGATTAGGAAGCAAGAATAAAAGGATCGTTAAATTGCAAAAGCCTTCGTCAATAGATCCATCCACCTTGCTTAAATTTGTGACTTTTTCTTAAGAGGAACATGTACTGCTCATATGGATACATTCATTTGACAACCAACTGCCGCTTATCTCGTGAGTTGAATATGAAGATGTTCCATAACTTTAGAAAATTAAATGATGGAAGAAATATTTTCTCAAGGTTGCAAAAGATCACATGTATGTTTTCCTCCAAATTGTAAATATCATATGTTGATCTCGTGCATAAATCATGGAAGAAAACACTTATCTTTACATATATAAGGTAAAAAAGTTTCATAACTACGTATATATATGTAAATCATAATTAATTAAAATAAATTAAATTAATTCAATTGGTTAAAATAAAAGATATATGCAATTGTGACTCAACAGAAGGAGTTGTTGCATCATAACATGACAATTGTGACTCTTCATACCAATAGATTTTTTTCACTTTTGTTGACACATTTATGAAAGTTTGATGAATAACTGTCCGGAAACTTAATGTTGTTTGTAATCTAGTCAAAGAAATCGTCTTTCGAAGCTGCATCTAATCGGTATATTGAAACATGATATTGACCATGCTCATCAACATGAAGTTCGGAACTAGCACAAATATCAACCAAATCCAATCTTGAATTCAAATTATCATTCATTTTGCTTGGACATTGAAAATTGTGTTCATCAGATTTTCGAAAAACTTCTTCTTAATATGCATGACATCTAAATTATGCGGCAACAAATAATCTTCCCAATATGGCAAATGCTTTTTTTATGCAAATTGTGCAGTCCTCCAACACCGTCAACTGGATTATGTATGTTTCCACCTACTTCTGGTGTCCTCTCAATACTGAAATATCTTAATTGTTACACCAAATCACTGCCACTTACTACAGGAGGTTGGCTGTCAAACACCTTCTTATTCTTCCTAAACAATGTCATACTCCTATGATTTGGATGATCGAGTAGTAGAAATCTCATGTGACAGTCAAACCAAAACGTTTTTCTTTCGTGTTTGAGTTGGAAAGCATATGTTTTAACTTGGCGACAAGGACATGATAGCCTCCCATGAGTTATCCATTAAGATAACAAACCTTATGCCGAAAATAACTTATTGTCCACATAAGTGCTGCTCACATCTGAAATTTTCCTCACACGAAACATCGTATGTAAGACACATCAAGTGATCTCATAGGATGCTTGGCTCGGTGACAAGAATGGAGAGGAACAAAACTCCCATCGCATGCATAATTCTGGGAATAAGTTGTAAGGTATCACACTTACTCACCACATGGAATATTGTCTTCCATGCTTTCTAAATGGGTTGAAATCATCAGTAATCCAAGGTAGACATTTCTTCTCTCATACAAAAATTATGGACATTTTGATTTGAAATGCTCCCATGCTTCGGCATCAGAAGATGTGAAATCTCATCATATGTTGAGTGCTTTGCTTGCCATTTCATTAGGCCGGTTGTACGTTTGACTGATACAGCCTCTTCAACCTTCCGCTAGTATTCTGATAACGAGGTTTCTGATAAAATTTATATTTCTCTTGGTTCTCATCCCCTCTCCGGTAAATCATGCAGTTATCGTACAAAAGTCTATCATCTGATACAGTTGACCAAGACCAGCTACAAGTTTTTGAACTCGTAGTACAAACCAGGTATTAGATTATCCTCAATAGATTATTTCTCACAAAATCAGCAATTGCGTCCACTTCTCTTCAATCAAATTATAATTCGTTTTATGATCATTAATCTACTTGCAGATGATAAAAGTGAATGACCATCTCTACATTATTTGTACAATGGTTTGTTTTCTTCATCTAACATTTTAAAAAATCTCTTTGCTTCTACATTAGGTTCTTCCCATCTATCTTCTTCCTCGACCATTGAACGTAAAATTTTTATATATTCATCATTTACCATAGGAACAATACCTACACCATAATCTACATCCATGTTAGGTTCTTCTAAACTATCCGCAGTCTGAGATTTCATAGTACTACCATAGCTAGTTTCGTCATAAAGATACAAATTTTATAACCCGGCGTAAACTATTTATATATAAACGCTTCCAAACATCAGTCTTCTTAATATTCTCATTCCTTTTACAAGAAAAGCATGGACATATTAACTTACGGATTTGTATAGCTTCCAGATGTCGTTGAGCCATTGACATGAAATCACTAATACCATTTACATATTCTTCTGTAAGTAAATTTATCGGGGGATCCATAGTAGGTTTATCCATCCACAAACAAAAATAATCAGGGGGAGCCATGATATTTTTGCTTTGTTGTGAATGAGGGGTGAATTATATTTTTAAAATAAAATTACCGGCATTTTGACGAATTTGTAACGAACATGTTAAATTGGTTAAAAATTTGATATTTTTAAAGAGTTATAAAACTATCATATTTTCTAAGGAATTCGTCGGAAATTTTTTGATAGATTCCCAGCAAAATGAACTATTCTCTTGACAATTACATTGATTATTTAACATATTAATTTTGTTCTTTGGGAATCCGTCGAAATTTGTCACCAAAAAATGTATGTGTCACTAGTTCATCAATTATTTACGATGAATGTAATTCCACTAGGATTTTATCGAAAATTTCACAATAATTTTGGACAAGACTACCCTCCATTGAATATTCAGTCAGAAAATACCTTTGTAGTGATCATTACAAACCTAATATGTATTTTTTATATAATTAAGATCCTTTTAAGTTTTGCTACAATTACTAGAAAACTATAAATATCTACAAATCAGGCTATAGTTTTCTAGTCATTAGTGCCATAAAACATCTACAATTTTTTAATTTTCTAGATTTGTGTCATTATATGGTTTTGTGGTTGATTTACCGCTATTCGAAAAAACTACATTTAGTTACAAAATTTGGTGCCATACAGATCCTTAAATTCTAATCACTTCAAACATTAAACTATAAAAGTACAATTACTCCAATTTATCACATTAATCGTTTACCATATATAGTAACATGTTAAGACCATAGTATCACAATAAAGGTTACTTGGGCCAGCACATTTGTTTTAACCGAACTGAACAAGAGAAACGCGTACAGGTCTGTCAATCACGCCACGTATACTCAACCGCTATGACGCAGCAACATCAAACTTCAGTATTAAAACTTTGCTTTCAATACAAAAACAATGTTGAACACAAAACTCCCCACAGAGGCAAGCTGATCAGAGATGTCGTCCGCGCAAATGGACCCACACGACAAGATGAGATCACGTGACCTAAGTAAAGTCGCGAGAGGCCAGCAAGCGCCAAGACCAGCGCACGCTCCCGGCACGGTGTCGCCTCCACCCCAGAACGAGGCCACGTTTCGAGCTAAGAGAGGAGAAGATGGTGGAGGAGAGACTGATTTGGTGAAGGATGAACTGTTTCCGGTGACTAATGAAACGCGACATTGCTTCAATCGGTATATGCAATACCATAGGTAAGTTTTAAAATTATCTGTAACAATATTAAATGACTTAAGATTAGTGTTTTTAAAATATTTTAACTTTAAATACATAGATGTCTTGAGGGTAAGGGAAGAGATGCGAATGATTGTAACAGTTTGAGAGACTACGTACGTACGATGTGCCCTGAAACACTGGTGAGCAAATATCTTTGGTTCTAGTTTCTTAAACTATACTTTTGTTTTGTTATATTATTTTCTTTCTTCTTAAATATGGAAGGTTGAGAGATGGGAAGAACAGAGAAAGTCTGGGACAAGCCATCGTCAATTTGAAGATTAGGTTACAACATGCAAGAATAATGTTTAGTTCGGTTTTTGTGTGGGCTGTTGACAGTACTGATGTTACACCAATAATAAATCAGATTTTTCTCAGAAAAATAGTAATAAATAATATTAATAAGTAAATGAAATCATAATCTAATAATCATTTGTAATAGGTGTGGGATCACTTTATATGGTTAGTGTCAATCTAGATTTTTTTAATGAATCACATATATATATATATATATATAATATTTTTAGTTTTAAAATTTTATAAAAGTTTTTATTAATTGGTTAATTACAGCGGTATTTTTAATAAATTAAATAAATCTAGTTACCATTATTAAAAAATAATTTAATAAATAAAAAACTGATATTTCAAATAATATCATAGAGACTAATGGTTATCGGAGAGCAATGAATCAGAATTAGCTATGATTAATGAAAATATCGTAGAATGAAGAGTAATAACTTTATCAAGAGTAAAACTATTAACAAAACAGAAACTAACAAATCAGAAAACAAAACTAGCAAACAAACAATATCTAAATTTTAAAATCTCAATTGCGTCGCGTTATACAAGAAGCGCCCTCTTCCAACAGCCACATAAAACGAAAGAGATTAACAAATCAGACAAAATAGAGAGGATAAGAAGAAAGTTTCTTCTAACAAGAGACATCGACTGACACCAATTACTCGACTCCGTATTTTTAAATCACTTCCTATGGTATCTCAATCTTCTTCTTGGAATCCACGTGGTATGTCTCTACTGCATCGATCGTTGATACATTGAAAGCTGCAAGATTACGGGCGTCTTGTTAACACCAAGAATCTGCAAAAAAAAAAAAAAAAAAAAATCTGCAGCATGCATAGAACATAATTGATGTTCTACGAATCTAATAAAATATATAAATGAAGATAAATGTTTTGCTTAAGATTTTTTTTGTTGGTAAAATGTTTTGCTTAAGATTTTAATCACAGGAGACTCACTTTACGTTCATAGAATCATGACACTCCAACATTCCCTGAATAAAAATCCATCTAGAGATACAATAAAAGAACAATAAGTTTAGAATGATGAACCTACAAAAGATTCCTATTAGAATGAAAGTATAGTGGAATATGCACCAAAATCCGGTAATAATCTGAAAATAAATCTAAATACATTTTCCTTTTTCTTTTATTCGGCCAATTTACTTCAACATTAAAGCTTTAATCTAGTGCTAACATTTGGTATCAGAGCTTCACTCGAAGCTTTGGTTCCAAATGTTAATCCAGATCAAAGTTTCAAAGTAGAAGTTAATTGGCAGAAAGAGCTACTATTTTTGTCGATCAATATGAACATTTTTATATACACAATGAAGGTCCAACTGTATCCACTAAACGATCTTACAAAAAGGAATTCAAAGATATTTTCAAATAAATCTAGTAGTACTAGAAAAGGACCGATTCTTACTCGTTAAATCATGAAAAAGAGTAACCGAAGTTGCAACTAATTTTTAGAAAATACTCTAAACGTGAACGAGAATCATCCATGTATGTTTAGCATATCTATTCCTAATAAACGAAATTTTAAGGAAAAGATAAACGAAAACGCAACAAACATTCAAGACCATGTAAAAGATAATCTTCCGTTTATGTTGTTAACCATGCTTTCATTGAGACCTTTATCACTGAATGTGCTTTTTATAGATTTATCGCGAATATGGACCAAAAGGATACATATTGAGAGTAAGATGACTTTGGGTTTCTACTCTGAGTCGGGGAAGAGGTAAATAGAGACGACGTGAAGGTAAAGCCACCGTATCGGAGGCGCCATGAAGGATACTCTCGACTAAACAAAGATTAGCAAATTTATGTCTCAATTAACTCCAAATTTACTAATTAGTAAATAAGAAAATAATAATTAACAAAAGGACCATTCTCGATGAAAACAAAGTATTATACACAACATTAACACATCATCTTTCAAAGTTCTATTTAATACCACAATCATCAATTTAGTGAAACCCTCAAAATTTTACAAACAACAATAAAAAAAAAAACAATTTTCTTTTTACTTACTTGACTTTTACACAGACAGCACATGACAATGTTTCTTTCTTTCTTTTTTTCATACAAATCATTAGCTAAAGCTAGAATCCCACTTTTTTGGGCATAAAAGAGGAATGACTAACTTAAAACACCCTCTCTCTCTCTCTCTCTCTCTCTCTCTCTCTCTCATTCAGTGGGATCTATCTATCAATACCTTCCTCTGCTTCTGCTAACTGATCTCCATAATCATCTAACAAGTAATCACAAATCTCCAGCAACTGATCTGCCAAAGGCGGTATCCCTGGGTTACGCCCGTTGTTGTTATAAAGATGAGCATTGAGCTGGATCTGCCAGACATCGTGTCTAAACTGCTCGCGGTTTCTGTACTCTATCTTCCGTACCTTATCCCGGATTGTCGACAGATCCATCGGGCGTTTCACTATATCAAAATAGTCTGGAGCATCCTTCTTTGAAACTGGTTTCAAGAAGAGGCCTGACACTTCTTCTTTGAGTCTTAGTGTGTCCACTATAGTTTCCAAGATGTTTGCTAGCCCAACCTGTTTGTACAGACGATAGAACATACAAAGATGAGTTGAATCTTAATATGTGAGCACTGGTTAGGATATGTAATGTAACGCAGCATGAACGAAAAGAGAATTCTTACCTCTCCCTTTTTGCGTCGTTTTGGTTGAGGTGCATAATCCGCACCATTCATTTCAAAGTCGGAAACATATCGGCTTCTAACGTTCCGGCCTCTTTCTGACAATCTTCTATCGTTGTTGTTTCTTCGAGGAGGATAATCTTCTAGATACCCTTCTACTAATTCGGGTTGCAGCTTCTTTTTCTTCTTTTTATTCTTCGCTTTTTGCCGTTCCTCTTCCTCCCTCTCACTCCGTAGTACCTCTTCGTATCTCCTGATCTCAGCTATCTCGTTGGGTTCTTCTGTTACATTCATATCATCATAATCTCTTCTCCTACTTATCTCCTCTTCTTCCCACCATACTCTGTCTTCTTTTGGTCTCCGCTCTAGAGAGTTCTCTGGTACTCTGAAGCTCTGCTGCCTCTGAAAACCCGTCAGTTCTGCCATTCTTTTTGTTTTCCGGGACTCAAACCTTGGACTCTCTTCAAGACTACTCATGTCATGATCAGTTATCTCTTTCGAACGTTTTATTACAAGTTTCTTCTGAGGTTGTTCTCTTTCTGTAGGCGGTCGTATCACCAGGTGAGGCCTACGAGATTCAGCTTGATCTCTATCCATACTTAATGATGGCTGCAGAATAGATATAGTGTGCCTGCTTGAGGCAGCTTGATTTCCAGAAACACAGGGCTTGTGAGATTCGCTCTCCCCTCTCTCTCTGCTATATGTAGGCAAAGCTCTGTCAGATTCAACCTTTGATTCTTTAGGTTTTGCCTTACTTGAAATCTTGAGTTTGCTGATCTTAGATGTGGTCTTGGTCCCAGTGTCTATGTCAGACACTGCTGCTTGTTCAGAACTTCCTGGAGCTTCCGAACCAGGTGTATCTGACATCGCTCCATTAGGGATACCATATCTAAACTTCAGAGGGAAACCCCCAGTTTTACTAGTTGAATTATCTCCCTTCGGAGTTGCATCTACGGTGACTTTTATTGCACTTTTTGGCGTAGCCTTGCTGCTCTTGATAGGTTTAAGCTTGGCCTGACCTGATACTTCTGAAGTACTCGTTTTTCCCACGGACTTCTCCGTATCTACACCTTCGGGTAGTGAATCTGTATTTTCTCTGTATCTTGGGCAGTGTTTATTGGTTCTCATGTGTCCATACTGACCAAGAAAATAATAATCAAACTCTCCACTCAAACAAGCAAGTTTAGAGAATCTAATTTACTAAAAAAACGCAGATATACCTGACCACAGGCTCCACAAACAAAGTTCTCTCTTGCCGATTTCTTTTCCTTGAATACCTAATTTAGACCACGAGAACAGGCAAAACTTCAGAATTGACCATAAAAATATTAGAATAAATTAGCTATAGATTGTTGTACTGATTTATTTGTACCTTTAGGTTTTCGTTAAGTATTTTGACCTTCTTAAGCGGGCCCAAAGGAATGCCAATCTCTTTTACCTGTTTAGCCTTTGGAGTCTTAATAATAGGGCTATCAACCTGCCACTGGAGGGGGGAAATACAAAATACATGTTTGTCAACACATGCAAGCCCTCAAGCACTAATCAGAAAAAAGGCAAGAGACAAACTTGTACTGACATTTCTGGTGTCTTTGACGGTACTCTCATTTACTAAGAAAGATGCATCAGGTTGGGTGGCGATAGGACTCTTTTCAATGAAAGTGGCCTTTCTTACAGGCTCCGCAATTTGAAAACCTATACTGGGCCGTGGAGGAGGAAAGGATCCCATTCCTTCTCCCACAGCTTTGATCTTCTTCTTTTTCTTTTTCTGCTCCTCATCTAAATAAAGCATCAATGTCAGTGATACGCTGACAAAAAGTTCTTTAGCTAAAAGCACAAAATGCCTTAGTTGAAAACACAAGTACCTTGCATCAGCAATCGGCATAACTCCGCATATTCAGTAGCTTCATCTTCAATTTCTTCGTCAGTCTCAACTTGAGATGGCCGTCGTCTCATCTTGAGACCCTTAACTCCGTCCAACTTATCGTTCTTAGACATATTAGATTCTTCCCCCTCCCCACCTTCCTCAGCATCAAGCAGATTTTCTAGATCTCCGGCAAAGGAGTCCAAGTCACTGTTGGCCTCATTTTCACTTTCATTCTCATCACCATCATAAGCAGAAAGGGAAGAAAGTTGCCTATCCCAAATCTCCTGACACTTTTCTCGAGCCTGCTGTTGCATCTGCAGGAAGGACATTCTCTGGCCACGGGCATACTTGCCTATGGTTGTAGGGTCAACCTTAACACCAGATGCCGCCTGCTCACTTGATAGCTTCCGTATCATAGCTATACGGTGCCATCGAGTTTGCTTAGCAATTATCTCATCAGGAACATTGAATTTGATAAGAACCTATAAAGAGATCATCCAAACCATATCTTAATTAAAATTTTCGATGGATTTACTTTAGAGGAAATGTCAACTTGTAAGAAAGATGTAACTTTAGGTTCCTAGACATCTGAAATAAAGAAGTATACCTCTCGAGCTGCTTCCATGCTTAATCTGCGAAGATCAGCATCTGTACCAGTGACTGTTGGGGCTCCACGACCAGCTGTTGCCTTTTTCTTCATATGCCCGGCTGCAGCAGGTGCTTTTGGTGCAGCTTTGACATAGCTGAATCCTAGACCCCGTCCAGATGGATCGCCAACCCCAGTAATTTCCAAACGCTCTATATTTGCTCTATCCTACTCAAACCCACAAATGAAAACCAGATATGAGCGAGGACTGATCAGAAGCATCAAATCCAATTCCACAGATAAGATTCGGAAACACTTTTAACAAAACTCTGTACATAGAGCTGAAATAGGTTCTAGTGTTGATATGAAGGTACTAATAATGTCTCAGCCCTGGCGTATCTATAATAACCAGCCTTTCACGGATTAGGGATGACTCAATCCTAATCTCCTAACATCACATATATATATAAGAACTCACTGGCTATGTAACTCCTCAACAAAAATAAGTGATGCTTACCTGATTTGTACATGCAACAAAATTACTGCTCAGATTCCATGGAGTTATCTGCAACTCCCTCTCAATATGTGATGCAGCGGCGAGAGCAATAGCTTCGTCTGGGAGTTGAGTCAGTGCAGCTGATATGCTGGCAGGTAATGTAAACCGGGTGATCCCTAAATGTTTGAGCCGGTATACCCCAGCTAGCATACTCTCGTAGGAACACACCTATGCACACAAAATATAGAAAACCACGCATCTTAAGAGAATATTTCCAGTAATAGCAATCAAAAGCTCACTAACTGCAACTATGAACAGTAGAAAGCAGACGGCGCATATTTCAACCATGAAATGAACTCAAAGGGAAAACTAACATGCTCTGGTGCCACCAGCTTTTTAAGCTCATTCTCAGGTGGAACCTGAAAATCAGGTCTCTTGAACCAACAAGGCTGGCCATTTTTATCCCTCTGCATTTTGTACGTTTATGTAAGGGGTAAGTATAATATAATTCAGAAGCATGATGATGCAAAAAAGGTAAAAAATAAAAAATAAAATAAAAGAAAGAGAGAAAGCGTAGGCGTGCAACTCTAAATGCTGCTAATGCAGAAGTGAGAATTTGATAAGATACCTTCAAACCAGCACAAAGTTTCATGTTCCTTCTGACAACTGCGTCTGTTAAGTTAGAAAATAAAAAAGACAGCTCATCTGCCGCAATTGAGTGGCTCTTCATAAACTCCCGGTACACATAAATCAACATCCTGTTCACCAAATAAGTCTGTAGACTCTTTGATCCAGGAGACATTACCTCCATGCGAGGTTCCTGGGAAAAAAATAATCTGAGCATGCCGACTTTATGAAACTAATGAAACATAAGCTGCAGAATGTATTATAATACGGGTGGAACTCATAACCAGACTAAAATGGGCATTTCAAAATTTTTTTTTTTCAATATTGTGTATATATACATCGATTGCGACCTTCCTTGGACAGAATTTCTAAAAGAAAAATCTTGCGGAAGACAAACCTGTTGTCCGACAACAGCTATCTTGTCAATACGCCTTAGAGAGAGCTTCCCTTTGGGAGACCGGACCAGCAAATAATCTGTTGACTGCAACCTATGCGGAAAAACAGGTGCTTTATACATGTTTGTTTCAACAGATGACTGACTGCAACCAGCCTGTATCTCCCCAAGGAAAGGTGATTTGTCTCCAGGTTCCAGAATCATCACATTCCCTAAGGTGTCACTTTGATTGCGCAACAAGTTCCCAACTTGATCCTCTGAGGATGACTTCTGATAATATGTACACAAATTTGCACCCATTCCTGCATTGCTGAGCATCAACGGCCTCTCCTCGCAATACCTACACAGATCAATGAAAAGAAACGGTGACTTCCAATAAGAGTCTTTTCCTGCTGACAGACAGGTGAAATTAACTACAAGAGCAACAAATTTCCCAAATTGACAGGGTAAGTCTCATTAAACTTTCTTACTCCAACAAGAAAACATGGCCATCTTTAGTAGACAAGTCAGATTTCCTCTTGAATGCCCCAGGAGGTCTCAAAGCTTTATTTTCGCCAGGCAGCTTTTGTGCCCATGGCCACAGATGTACTTTGGTACGTACAAGATGTACCAAAGAATTTGGTTGAACATTTTGAACAGCAAGAGACTTTTCATCCTCGAGTTCCTTTCCCATATAAAACATCTTCACTGCTTCAGTTTCCTTAAAATCTGCAAAACAATTGTAGCAAGTGAGCACCAAGACTTGTCACTGAAACCAATAGAATATTGTGTTCTGCAATTAGAATTCACGCTATTATGTGGCAGACGAAAAACAACCTAGCTTTTTAGAAGCCTTCGCTTTTAAAGAAGAGACAGATTCCTCTATTCCAACGTGTAGCTTGCTTCCTTTACCCCCCAGGCTTTTAATTACAATTTTCATGGATCCTCCTCGGGAAGGTAACTTTCCTTGCTGCTTGATGGCTAGCTCATTGTCATGTGGATACCACACAGCTTTGGGCCGGTGAAAATTTGCTATGTCTTTACTGCAATGAGTTAACACAAAACATTTTAACAGACACTAAAAGTAGATGTAGAAACTTTTAAGAATCCAAAAAGAATGCAAATACAAAATGATTTCAAAATTTGGATGACCACTTACTTGCTCAATTTATTCTTCATCGTCTGCAATTTAATTGCTGGTGCTGAATGAAAAACTCTCAAACTATGAACGCCGGATTTATTAGTGTTTGCTTGCAGTTGCTGAGAGCTTTTCCCGTTCATATAGAATTTGTCATTAGAAATATTAAATTGCCAGCCAGAGTTTGATTCACATCCTTCCTGAAAGCTTTCATCCTTGGATTTTGAAGACCGGGAAACAATCATAGCTCCAGCATGAAGTTGAAGATTTTTGGTTTCCTCGTTATCCAAAATTTCGAAGACCATTTGCTCATCTTGAAGATCAAAAATTAGTTGAGACCTGCTCAACTCTTTATCTGATTCCCATATTATACGATCTAACCATGCCTCATCCCCCATATCCCTCTCTTGCAAAGCAAGATTGCTAAAGCGAGATTTGCTTTCAAGTCGCTTCATATTCTCCAATCCAGTAATGTCGTTTTCACTAAGATGATCCTCATCCGACTGGGATTCTAGCCTTAGCAGTTGTGGATGATGTCGACGACTCTTAGTGGACTCGTTTCCACAATGGGAACCTCTTGAACCGAAAGACTCCAATAGATTGGCAGAAAAAGACACAAGCATATTCTTTTCAGCTTGAGCTTGCTCTCTAGAGTTCATCACGTTCAAGCTTTCTTGTTCAGTCTCTGAATGTGTTCCTTGAACCAGCATACCTACTGTATCAAGTCTAGCTTTGAAGCTATCACCAGAATTACCACTACTTTCAGGAGAATTTTCCCAAAGAATTTGATGTTCCCACTCATGCTGGTCAAGAGGAAAAACTTCCATTGATAACTGAGACTGGCACAGAGATGAATCATCTTCTATTACGTCCTGCTTCAACAGTTCACCCATGGTACATGTATCCCTTCCTAGGTTGGAAAATTCACTTGATTCAGGCGTGATACCTCCAACTGTGCCAGCTTTTACCAGCTTTAACCCCTCGCTAATTGGAAAGGGAACATCCAGCTGAATCAAATCAGCTTGCTTAGCATCAGCGTCGATCCTACCATGACTCTTCAGGAGTATCTCCTCATCATCTTCAACAAGCTCAGAGATATCCATAGATTTGTATTTATCTGTACGGAAGAAAGCTATGATGTATTAGTTCCACTTTCAAATGAAGAAATGAATTACTAAGAAAAAAAAAAGTCAAAGGAGGAATGCAGGAGACAGCAGAAACGATAAGGTTGCCAATAAAAAAGAGAGAAAAAGATGTAGAACATATTTTCAGTGGCATCAACTACATAGATCTAGTACATTCTCGCTAAGAAGACTGAGACACATAAGGATAAAAGTGATTGAAAGGTAAATACTACTAACATCCCGAGAATTTTATTTGATGTTGCAAATTTAAACTTAGTAAGGTTTGAGAAGAAACTAAATACGAAGAACATTTCAGATCATATACCTCTATACGACGCATATCTATTTTCTCTCTTGTCTCGTTTCTGTGGTGGCTCATGAATAGCAAATATCTCGGAGAATTGTAATATGACCATACCATCTTCCACATACAAAGTAGGCAATGGGGTGGCGGCTTTTTCATCCAATGTACCTTCCAATAACTCATCAACCTCCTCCTGAATGTTTTGATCAGATCACTAACAGAACAAAATCATCCCACAGAAGAAAATAGATGCGTTGTTTAAGAACCAATTTTCCTTTTTGGGGTGTGGGGGAGACTGACCTCCTGGGCATCGGTTGTGTCCATATGATCCTCGCTTTCTAAGATTCTAGCCTCCTTTTCATACTCCAAGGTTTTGTCTTCCTTAGCGACAACTGCAAAGCAATACCTTTATGTCTCATAACCAGTAGCTCAAGAGGCATCGAAGGAAAATTCCAAATATTCTGATCTCAGAAACATAAAGACGCAGTTGCCTAACCGATACGAGAGTTAATGAGTTATGAAATGACACAACATAAGTACATTGTAGAATGTAGAATGTATTTTGTTCGAGAAACAGAAGATTTCTTATTGCAAACCTGGTTCCCTTTCTTCAGTCTCGAGAGCTTTTTCAACTGGCGCATGCTCCTCCACTTGTTCTTCTTCCTCATCATAATCATCATCATCAAACACAGATGCTCTAGAATTTAGACTACCCAAGGCAACTGCAGTGGAAAAATATTCCTTTTTGGGCAGTAGATGATCTTCCTCACTAACTACTTGAACTTCAGGCCCATCATACTGTTCATCAATATCCTCATAATCAACGGCATCCTCAGCTTTTCTATCATAATCTACACAACATATCATCACAGTCAGTGAAGCTGATGACCAGGACTTGGTAGCAGATAGTGTCAGTATGTAACAGCTATGGGCAGGGCTCGTAGCATATTTAAAGATCTCAAAACATAGGCCGGCCGTTAAATAATTACATATGATTTATGCATCACCTTGCTCAGCTGGATCACTTGTACGATCAGATTTTGCCAATAACTGTTGAGTTTAGAATCACCATTTTTTGGCATCCCAGTCCAACAAAAAGGTGATTAAAAATCACATAAAAAGATTCACTTCAAGAAACAAAATATTAAAGAGTGCGTAGAATGTTACATTAATATCTGGTAGAGATGAACCCAGTTTATCTGCCAATGCAGAAAGATGTTCTTTGGCGTCCTGTAAAAAAATTGAAATGTTTCATCACTGCCACCAGCTAATAAAGTAGATATCTTAAATTCGAGAAAGCAGAGAGATAACCTCATCAAGGTAATCAGCATCCAAGTCGCCAGAGTTATCAACATTTCCAAAGATAAAGCCCAGGTTAAAACCCCTGTTGCTGTCCTCATATTCCTCCTCGTCATCTGCAAAGGACAACACATAGATGAACCCAGCTTAGCTGCCAAGGTAACCTTATGACCCGCTTCTTCTCTCTATCATCTAAATAAGGATGCCACTATCTAATAAAGCTATAATTTCCATCGATTCATCAATTAGAATCCCACAAACCCTCTTCCAATTGAACACAAAAAGAATCCAAAATATGTCCAGGATCACAAAAGGCTACTCCTTTCCACTTGAAGAAGCTAAACCCATAATAAAAAAAACCTAAAAACCGTCATGAACCCGACCTAACAAGCACTAAACTTGCATGTTCCACAACCTAGAGAGAGGACATGTCTTAGTTTGAGATATTGTACTAATCCAAAATCGGACGAGTAAGAAACAAACTTCGATAAGAAACAGACCCTCTTATAGAAAAAGGATCACTAAAGGCTACTCCTTTGCACTTGAAAAAGCTAAGATTGAAAACCCTAAGCGTCATGAGGCGATTTGAAAGGTCTCCGTCTAAATATTGAGAAATCAAAAGCTAGAGGACAAAGGAGATTACCCGATGAAGTCTCGTTATGGGACCCGTTGGATTCAGCCATTTTAAAGCTTCAATTTTGCAATGGTAGAGAAATCGGGGGAGAGAGACGGCAAGGCAATAAGCTTCCTTCCCAGATCCGTCCGTAACCATTATAAAAAAAATGCTGAAATATCCTTCCTCTTATAAATTTTCTTTTTCTTTTTTTTTTTGGAACACTAAAATTCTTTTTTTTCTTCTATTTTTCTTGTTTATAACCAAAATATCTGTAAAATACAATTTTTACCCTTTATAAAACTTTTTTTTTTTTGGGCAAATCCCTAATAAAACTTAATTTTTATTCAATTATTCACTCACCCAAATAAAATCTGGATCAACCTGATTTTTAACCTTAAAAATTTTTATTTCCGTTCTTACCACTACCACTAGTGGTAGATAATTAACACCGCCATAGTGAATAGAAGACCGAAAATCATTGATACTCTCACGCCGATAACGTTAAGAACATGATTACTAGAACTGCACAAATGGACAGAGGTATGATAATATTCCTTTTATCAAATTCAGTTAAATCGAACTAATTAAATTAAATAAAATAGAAAACCTTATTTGGATTTGGTAAAATACCGTATAAACCGAATGTTATTTTTAAGAAATCGCAGAATATTGTGGATCTTAAAATCGACACTAGGTTTTTGGTAGTATTTGTAAATAAATTACAGTAGAAGAGCTATATAGGCAACAATATCCTCATAATACAATGATATAATAAGATTCAAGTTGAAAAACCTGGACTTTGTTATATAGATCTTTAAAGGTTTTACAAAAGAATATGGATTACAATCAAACTAGGCTAGACTAAGAACAAAGTAGAAGGTGAGGTCGAAATGATGAGTAGAGAGCTTATGATCGATAGGTTTTAGAAATGTGTGTGCGTTAAGATGTGTGTGTCTCTAGTTGTTCCTCGTCTCCTTTTATAATCATTCTCTTCCTTCTGTGTTCCGATTTGTCTTCTTCTTGTTGATAATGTGATGTCGAAGATCTTGGAACCTCTCTTGATCCAGTCAAAATTATAGATTTCTTCTATTCTCTCCTTGGATCAAATCGAGCGTGCGCTAGTGGACCCAAAAATTGTCCCTCGCCCTTTTTACTTATAGTGGAGAATCTAGAGGATTAATATTCGGGTTCATCAACTAGCAAATCAATTTGTCGATCTCGAGAAGATCGAAAGATGTTGTGGATGGCTCGAAAGAACGGTTCG
Organism: Brassica carinata; assembly: GCA_016771965.1. Taxonomy (NCBI): domain Eukaryota; kingdom Viridiplantae; phylum Streptophyta; class Magnoliopsida; order Brassicales; family Brassicaceae; genus Brassica; species Brassica carinata. The sequence continues at coordinate 28,556,317 of CM028690.1, forward strand.
TGCGGATTGACATGTGTCACATTAGCCGTCCTGACTTGACATTACATGATTGTTGCTTCAATATCGTATGGCCATGATTAAATAGGGAATAAAGGAGATCATGATTACTTTCTCAAAAACCGCTGTCGAACTGTTACCCCAATCCTTTATGAATTTGCTAACTCTCTCCTTCTCTCTTCTAATCCTTCTTCTTTTGTTTTGGTTTCATCTTTGTTTCTCTGTCTTTTGTGTATTCTGAAAGCTTCTTATGTTTCATCTCTCTAGATTTATATTCTGATTTGATGGCTAGAGAGAAGTTCGGCCCTCACCTTGGATCTATTGTCAATGGTGAGCATCTTGATGATATTTACAATCAACGGGGAGCTGAATATTCGTGCTCGTGGAAGAAGATTTTGTTATACAGAGGGGTCATTACTGTCGGTTGTGCTATTCTCTTGATCAGCTCTCATAGATTCCCGCCTGGGACGTTGGGATCACGTCATCTTGGAATTCTTTGGACAAAATCGACATGCTTAATTGGACAATTGAAATGGGATCCTCCATGTAGTCACTTCGTTGGCTTCCGAGATGTGGTTCGTTGGTGATGTCCCTTTAGAAGCCGGTTTGGCATAGATCCTGTATAACAGATCCATTTTCTTGTTTTCGAATCTTAGATCAGATTCTTAGCTTGAATGATTTTCGTTTTTCAACTCCCAACAGACGGCACAAAATGTGGATCCTAAAATCCACACTAAGTAGTCGGTAGTAATTGTAAACAAATTAGGAAAGAAGAACTTTGTGGGCAACGATGTCTAAGAACACAACGATGTAATCAGACTCAAGTTGACAAAAATGGAATTTTATATAAATCTTTTTTAGGTTTTACAATGAATATGGATTACAATCAAACGAGGCTAGACTAAGAACAAAGTAGAAGGTGAGGTCGAAATGATGAGTAGAAAGCTCATGATCTATAGGTTTAAGAAAAATGTGTGTATTAAGATGTGTGTTCCTCCAGTTGTTCCTCATCTCCTTTTTATAATCGTTCTCTTACTTCTCTGTTCTGATGTGTCCTCTTTGTGCTGACATTGTGATGCCGTAGATCTCAGAATCTCTCTTGGCCCAGTCGAAGTCATAGATTCTTCCTCCTATCAGCTGAACTCAATCTCCTCAACTCATTCTTTCTCTTTCCAGCCCATTCTCTCCATGGATCAAATTGAGCTTGCGGTTAATGGGCCCAACATATATGGATATGGTTTGGTCTAAACCAACGAACTAAATAGATTGATTATATAAAATATAGTAGTATATTTATATTTAAATTATATAATATAATTACTAATATATATATGTATTATTGATACGATTTTGGTATTTAAACCGTAAATTTTGATAATTTGTTAATTTTTTTAAGTTCAAAACTTTCATTGACAGTTTATGGTAAAATTTGGTTATTTAATAATATTACGATATTAATAATTTACTATTCTCAAGTTGCTATTCTTATATTGGTACTTTAAATGATTGTAATTTTGTTATATTATAAATCTGAAAACGAACTTATAAACATTATATGATTAAAACTTAATTTACTGATTTTGGATTAAAATACAAAGTTTGATGTAAGAATACAAAAGTAGATTTTTAAAACTGTAAAATTTTGAAATTTGTTGGAGAATTTTACAGAGAATATCAGAGGGTGAATTTATTGTGTTTCTCTTCATTGATAGTCAGGGTATTTTTAGCATAAGATGCTTGATATGTGTCTTTGCCTGAACGGTGCCGACACTTGCCTTGGTACGTGCCATCTCCTGAGTTGTGCCGACATTTGAGTGGTTGGTTGATGGAAAAATTTATTATTTTGTTGCGGAAGTCTTCGTGTGGGTCCCATCTGTCGGCCATCACGATTTCTGAGTAGTGTCTTCGTACTTATACAGATATAGAATGTATATTATTTTATAGATACAAACAGTAATACACAATAGTAATAAAATACATAAATATGTACATAATAAGATACAGAGCCTACTAAAATATACATTGAAAAACAGAAAAAAAAAAATTTCAGTCAATACTATTAACTCTTTTTTTATATAATTCAAAAGAAAAAGTTGGTAGCAAAATTGACATGACCAGAAAACCAATTTGCACCCTTAAATATCCAAAATATAAGTACATATCTAAATATATTAGTTTTAAAACTATTTGTAATAATCTAAAAACTTAAATTCACAATTAAAAACTTGATCATATATTAGGGGTAAATTTGGATAGTTTGTAATAAATATTTTTTATTGAAATGCATATATGGTTATAACAGAAGTGTTCTTTGGGTAAATTATAGTGCGTAGTAAAACTTTAGGAATGTGTAGAATCATTTCTTGAGAAACTATAGATCTGGAGAAGACAGCAAACAATTTTTCATCGCGAAGCAGCCGAAACACATCGTTTATCTTCTCAAATGGAAGTTCATTGGCAGAGTCGATCCTAAGTTCATTGACAGAGCCGGTCATGAGAATTTTTATATTAGAAGCGAAAAAATTTTGTTGGCCCCATAAATAAAAATATGAAAATCAAACTAATATTAAAAGGCACAAATGAAGCATCCTAAGGACAGCCACATCAGATTGGAAATTTGGCCAATTAGAACATTTCCTTCATCCACGTCATTAATGATGATGGGTTGGGCTTGCGACAAATTTTTTGAGGGCTTTGAAAATTGACTGAGAAATAAACATTCATCCTCTTCACCTTCTCATACGAGCTTTTCTACCGATACCCCTCGCCTCTCTCTCTTTATCTTTCCAGTCGAAACCCAGATATAAATGTATTTGCTCTATTTAGTCCATATCCCTTCAAGGAACGAATTCAATCGTTTGATTACCTATAAAATTTTACCAAACTGACAGATTTTCCAGCGTCAAGCCCCGAAGAAAAGTTGAAGAGAAAGATACAATTTGATTAACGAATTTTTTTTGGGTTTACAAAATATACTAGAACTGAATTGTAGTTTTCCGATATTTTTCTCAAATTAAATCCCCGCAACTGTGTGAGGTATGAGACACTGAAATCCATTCTCCAACAATACAGCTAGACTCAAAGGATTCATTACTATCTTTGAGTTTAAGGTAATTTTGTTATTTGGAGATTTGGAAATCTATCTATGGCTCCACATTTTGTGATATTTGTTTAACTTTATGTGTGTTGTGATTGACCTTTTTAGATCGGAGACGAGAGATAGATTTTAATCCTACAATTTCAAAAAAAAAAAAATTCATCTCCCACGGTAGCTACGCTCATGTAAGCCAATCTTCCCCTGAAAATATATAATGTTTCTTGGAGTTTCATCTGCGGTGACAATAAAAAAATTTGGGTTTATCTTTTGGACAAAGGATTTCACTAGCCTAATACATATTTTTTACATTCCAAGATGTATATCATAGATCTTTTATCTTGGTTTGGTGATTTTTATTTCATGGGCTCTGTCAGATTGATGATGTATACCATTCAACATCCTTATGTTTGAGTTTGAATAATTGTCCTTCAAATAAGTTGGTGCTTTTAATTGTTGCTTTCCATCTCACACATCAAAGTCTCTAAACTTTGATGTCACTATTGTTTCCGCCGCAAAAGCCCCTGCGTGCGGCGGCACAGCTTCTCTTTCTCCTGTCACCACGAAGATAAGTGACTGACGGACAATCTCGCTCTTTGGATTAGAACAAGAACGAAAGGATAAAACTGGGAATATAGGACCTGAGAAGCATTGGCATAGTTAACATCTTCAGTTAAGGAGAAGAGAAAAGGTAAACAACTAATCATTTGTTATATTTTGGATATTTAAGGTTTTACCAGCATGGTAATGTGAAGTTATGAATCAGCTGTTTCAAGAAAAGTGGCGTTCCAGAGTTAAATTCGTGCAGGTGTTTGGCCAGCGTGACAAAGTACCGCCATAAGAAACCAGGACAAGGTGAACGTTATAAAATTATTATGGTATGGTATTTCATAGTAATTGCCAGCAAGTCAAACATATCAATGGTAACCATTCACCAAGTTATTATTATGGTCGAAGCTATAGGACTAATTAATTGCTTTTAACGTATCTTGATTAAGTCAGAGTTTCTAATTAGTTTCCCAATATATGGTTAAACTACTCACAGGAAATTACGCACCACTCACAGGAAATTACACATGTAGCCGAAGTAATCCTCTGGAATCCATGGCAAACCAAGCATCTACATCAAAGGGTTTAAGTTTACAGCACAAAGATGCTTAGTGCCACTGGCTCTGGATCTCAAAATCATGGATTAGATTCGGGTGATCACTGGAGGAGTCATGCAAGGGCACGCTGGAGGTAATATTATGAGCTATTAGGTCACCAGTGTCCATTTTCAAAGCCTGTCAGTGTCCTCTTATCAACTAATTTGTTTAACTTCTGACTGTAAGATATTTTACAGTGACATGAGCAATAAATAGATTACAGGATATTGACAAGCTATGTTTCTGTGGTTGGATTGATCAGTCATTTCTCCACAATTAATCAATTTTTCTACATGATCATATTGGAACGAACGAGGATTTATGATCAAAGTAAGTATGCAGACATCGTGATGGAGTTTGCAGATTGGCAACGCGTTTAAACTTTCAGAAAAAGAGACACATTCGGTTATAATTACACACGCCACTACGCCAGCTATGTCGACATTTTTGTGCAATTTACTTTTTTTTGTAATTTTTCTTCTTTTGATTATATTTTTCGTTGACTCTAATTTTTTTGTGTTCACAACTATGTGCTTAATAATTTGTAGCACTGGAGTAAAAAGGAACTAATTATTGTTTTAAAAATGATGTATTGGCTGATTGCACTAGAGTAAAAATGATTCACAGAAAAAATGATTTACAAAACTATTTTTTGTGTTCACAACTATTACCAAACTTTATTTTGAGAAATATTATTTTAGAAATACTTAAAATCAAATTAATATTTTATCCAGCAAATTATTATTCTTATTGCAGATTTTGTAAAAGCAAATATTAAGATCAAATTAATATTTATTTTGAAATTATTACTTTTATTAATTTAGCCAAACTTTAATATACTTTAAATCCGCGCGTAGCGCGGAAAAGTCTCTAGTATATATAAAGTTCTAAAGTGTTCTAATTAAATGAAAACATAAACAAAAACTTAAATGTTGAGAAAATCGAAGGAAAATGAGGTTAAAGTAATAGAAAAATAGGAAAAAAACTTTTAGGTTAGAAAGATGAAAAAACAAAAAGGCATGATTTTGTTAATTATAAACTAAGAAGATAATAAAAAAGTAGGGATGATATATTAGGTTTTATTAATTGATTGTCATTAATTTTTGTTTTGATTATTCGATAATTAAAAATAACTGCTGCCAATGTTACTTTTACAACATCACTAGGATTGTGGCCTATGCTATACATGGACATAGTAATGTTTAATAATATTCCATTCTAAATTCAAAAATGTTTGTACAACTCTGAATCAAATTTTGCTTAGAACAGTATTAACGTTGCACAAAATAAATATAAGTAGTTGTGAATGAGAATAAAAATAGTGAATTTTGGACATATCTGTCTTAGTCTCGATAAGAAAATAGGAATTCAACTTCTTATTAAGATATAACAAATCCATACAAAAATGTGAATTTTTTTATTTAGATAATGACTAATAATCTTGCATAGAAAAATGGAATATGCAGTAATTTAAATTTGTTGTAAAATACAAACAAAATGATTAATTTCATAAATTGGTGATACACCAATTTTAATCATATGATATTTTCTCCTTGTTTTGTTTCTTTGGAATGAAACATAATCAAATACACATAATCGATTCTAGTTACCTTCTATGTACATGTTATTGAACTAAATAATCTCATTTTCACACTGATAAACTTCTACCAAAACCACATATAGAAATTTTTATTTTCTTGCTTCTACTAATGCGTTGACCTCTTCACTCAAACTATCGAACAATGAAATGTAAATATACGGAGAGACTCAAGTACCACGAAATGTGCTTGGAATGGATTAAAGATCAAGAAGACATAACAACAATTAAAAAACCTGACTCGAAAACAATGTCTAGGCTCGGAAAGTTGTCGATGTACTGTTTTTGATACTCATCATAACGTTCATCTATTTTATCTGCAAACTTTGTGAGAGTCAAACTGATAAATATTAAAATATGTAAATAACAAAAATCCAAAAGATGAGAGTAACAGTCAATACTTACCGAAGCGTATTAATTTGCTTCTTCCCAATTAACTTTAATATCATTATCAAATTGACACAATGATCTATCAAGCAAACCCAATAAGTTTGACAACCATTTTCTGGTCCGTGATCCGAGTTTTGGTTTTCAAAGAGTTTAATGCTACGTTAACTTATATAGTTAGATCGGCAAGATATAGGGTTAATGGAAGCAGTTATGAAGATAGTGGGAAGTAGAAGTTGTAAAGATAATTCACTTTTGATCTTTTTACAGGTTTTATCTTCGAAAAAGCAATATATATTTAAAAAAAAAATTAGATGACGCATGTCATGCACAACCTAAAGAAGGACCTTCTTTGATAACATGCCCGATGTTAAACACAAAAACTATACAGTTTGGGCTATTCGAATGAAGATTCTGCTTAAGGTACGAGTGTGGGAGATCATAGAGGTTGAAACAAACGAAAGCGACAGAAACGACATGGCCACAGCTCTTATCTGTCAATCCATTCTGGAGGCACTTATCTTGCAGGTCGGAGAAGTAGATACATCAAAGAAAGTTTGGGGTGCCATAAAAGCACGACATCTAGGGGCAGACGGAGTTTGAAAAGCGAGATTACAAATCCTAATGGCGGAATTTGATCGCTTGAAGATGAAGGAAATGGAAGCTATCGACGACTTCGTCGGAAAGCTATCTGAAATTTCATCAAAATCTGCAGCCTTAGGAGAAAACATTGAAGAATCAAAGCTAGTGAAATTTTTTCTTAAAAGTCTTCCCCGGAAAAAAATACATACATATAGTGGCATCGCTCGAGCAAGTTCTTTACCTCAAGGTAACGAGTTTTGAAGATATCATTGGTCGGTTGAAAGCATATGAGGAACGGATAAAAGAAGATGAAGACGAAAGTCATGAAGATCAAAACAAACTGATGTATGCAACCTCGTAGAATCACCAGACTCAGTCGAATCAAGAATAAAGGAGACTACATAAACATAGGTCGAGGTGGTAGGTTCTATGGTAGAGGACGTGGTCGTGGAAGATCATCATACCGCGAGTTTGATATATCAAAGATAACATGTTTTCGCTGCGACAAGAAGGGACACTTTGCGTCCAGGTGTCCGTATAGACTGGTCAAGTTTCAGGAAGTGTATGAAAACAAAACCAACGACACACAAGAGGCAGATGGTTTACTAATGCACGAAGTAGTCTATCTCAATGAAAGAATGTGAAACCTAAAGAGTTTGAAACTAGTTCCAATAATGACAGAGTGTGGTATCTGGATAATGGGGCAAGTATTCATATGACGGGTAGATGTGACTACTTCAAGACGGTGGATGAGACAATAACAGGGAAGATAAGATTTGGAGATGATTCAAGAATAGACATCAAGGGAAAGGGCTCAATAGTCTTTGTAAATCAAAGTGGAGATAAGAAAGTATTGGCCGGCGTCTATTACATACCAGATCTTAAAAGTAACATCATTAGTCTTGGACAAGCTATGGAGGCTGGCTGTGAAGTAAGGATGAAGGAAGAACATCTCACACTTCAAGACAAGGAAGGGAAACTTACAGTACAAGCAAAGAGATCAAAGAATAGGCTCTATAAAGTTCTCATGAATATCGTTGAGCTCAAGTTCTTTCAGTCAGCTACACAAATAGAAGCAACTATATGGCATGCTCATTTGGGCCATATCAGAAATAAGTCCATTCGAGTTATGGTGAAAGATTAACTGGTGATAGGGTTACCAAACCTAAAATCGAGAATGATACGTGTGCTTCCTGTTTGTTTGTTAAACAAGCCAGACATCCATTCCCTGATTCAACTTCATACCGAGCCACACAAGCATTAGAGCTGATACACTGCAATTTTTGCTGACCCATCACACCTCCCATAGCCGGTAAGAACAAATATATATTTGTCCTTATAGATGATTACTCAAGATATATGTGGTCAATACTTTTGAAAGAGAAGAGTGAAGCTCTGGATAAGTTTGAGATCTTCAAGAGAGTGGTTTGAAGGGGAAAAAAGCAAGCATAAAGACCCTAAGAACTGATAGGGGAGGTGAATTCACATCAAACAAGTTCAGAATATTTTGCGGGGAGTCGGACATAAATAGACAACTTAACTGCTCCATATTCCCTACAGTAAAACGAAGTGGTTGAACGTCACAACATAAGCCTAATGGAGATGACGAGAAGTATTCTCAGACACATGACCGTATCATATTATTGATATACAATGGATTTTACCCATTTTAGCCATGATATATAAGTGTTTTTAGATATATTTAATCCATATAGGAGTCTATTTAATCTAATTACAGGTTCATGTACGTTTTGGAGGAAAGTGGTGATTTTGGTGCTTTTTGGAGCCATTTGAATGCAGAACTGCACAGACGCGTCAGATGTTTAGCTATGGATGGAGACTCTCCCATGGGACGATTAAGCTGATAATTTTACACAAGATATATATTTGAGTTCGCTTTCCAATACCGCTGGTTTCAGGCCAATCCAACGGTTAGATCTAAAGTTATTCCTGTTTTACTGAAGAGTGGTATGTATGCCTCGCGAGAGAATTCGAGAAGACGAACGTATGTCGATCGATGCAGCAACCTTAATATCGATCGACATCGATGCCAGAACGTCGGCCTGATATATTTTATGACTTAACTAGGCCTATAAGTCACCAAAAATTACCAGAATATCCCTTGACGAATGTAAATTTTATGTTTTCTAAGCCATTGTTGACGGCTATGCATTATACTATTCTAGAGAGAGAAAGCTTAGGATTGCAGAGAGAGATTTGGGCACCTTGAGAGAGGGAAGATCTTGAACTCCCTTTGTTTCTTTACTTTATTCTGTTCTTCTATTATTTATTCTATTGCAGTATTATTCAGACCATCATAATGTTTCTTATGAATATGTCTGAGTAGTTCTCTTGTTAGGTTTAGGTTTTCAAAGGTTGAATTATGGTTTGCTAATTGAATATGTTGTTAGGGTGATTTAATTGGTTCTTCACCCAGTTGTTCTTACTGCTAACCTTAGGATTGAAAACCCTAAACTTAGATCTTCGGTTTTATTGGTGTAAGTGAGAGCTTAGTCTATTGCCTGAACTGAAACTAGTTGATCTTATTGTCTAGATACATATGAGAGTTTGTCTAGGTGGTTAGAGAACATATCAAACCTGTTCGTAAATCATTCTGGAAAGAACATCGATCGACGCAACGATAGTTGTATCGATCGACATTCCGAAAGGTGTATCAATCGATGTTCATATAGAACCATCGATCGACACTTTCTCATGACCAATAAACGAGAAGTTGAGATCAGAGATCCAGTCATAAGATAATCTATACAACGAAAATTGATAGATTATATTTAAGTTTGAGTTCGAGAACAATTAATATTGTTAAATCCATGATAATCGAATTAGTTTGCATACTTTTCATACCTGAGAATTTACCTGAATCTAGCCATTTTCTAAATTGCTTACAACCTCAAATCAATCAACTGAACAACTATCTTGTTCACTCTGCTATTTACTGTTTAAATCAAATCTGTCTAGCTTTAATTCGGAAACTACAAATCTATTGTGTAATCCTAGAGTCTCTGTGGATTCGATCCCTAAGTTGAACAACTACCTTGTTCCTCTACAACTGAACCTCTTATTTGAGAGAGTAAGTTGCTGCTCTAGGGTTAATTTGAGCATATCAAATTTGGCGCCGTTGCCGGGGACTCTTTCTTATTACCATTAGATTAAGTTTATAATATAGTCTAGATTTTACTTTTTGTTTGCTTAAAAGTTTTTCTTCTTTCCCTGCTGACACATGTACTTTAGGAGAGGAACACAAGTTTCGGCCAAGCGTCGATCGACAAGATGACGAAAAAATCGGGCGACGCATCGACGTGTTGGGGAAAAATACTCAGGTATTAGATTTCTCCAGGCCCCGGGCAAGGCCCCGGCCTCCAGGTTCCTGCTAAAGATGGCACCCGCGTCCGACCCCTGCATCGGTTCCTTCCCTCGGGGAAAATAGAAAACATCCGATTGGAAGAACCTTCCCTATTTCCGAATATGGAAGATTTTCACCTATTCCAAACCGACTCCCAGCAGTCAACGAAGACTATATAAAGGGAACCTAAACCCTAAAGCCGGAGATCGACACTTCGAGACTAGGAGAATAGCGCTAAGCGGCTAGAACTAGGGTTTTATACACCAAACATTGTAGTCCCTGCTCAATTCTCTAATAAAACGTCTCTTTACGTTTAAATTCTTGTAACTCTCAACAAATATCTCAAACAACTCTGGCTTGTCTGCTGTTCCGTAGTACTCTAGAAGATCCTACACAAAAATACCCTAACAGTTTCGCGCTAGAAGGAGGGGACTAATCTAAACTACGTGACAATGGCGGTGGATGAGCATGACGAGTTACCGGAATCCACCCCGAGAGAAGCCGAGCTTCAGAGGCAGCTAGACAGCCTGCATAGCCAAGTAACCGAGCTACACCAGAGCTCGGGAAGACGCCGCGGAGGACCCCGAGATCCTCTTGGAAGTCCAAGGCTTGAAGAACAAACTGGATGAGCACTCCAAGCGACTGGAGCAAAGCATGGAAAAGCTCAATCAGCTCGAGGCCGAGAATATCTCTCTCCTAGATGAGAACCAAATTCTCAATATGGTCAGCAACAAGAAACGTCGTTTCCGAACTCGAATCCGGTCTATGCCCACTCTGGAGACCCCTAATTCCGGAGGAGACGCAACTCATCCGCAAACGGCGCTCAATGAGAACGAGGCAAACCAGGACGAGGCCAGGAATACTCATATCCATAACCTGGAAAGCGACTCCGAGTCAGAAACCGACAGGGATACATCCGAAGGGACAGCCGCAGCAAGGTCCTCCATGACATCCTACATGGAGTAGATGTTCTCCAAGAAGTTCGACGCCATCCAGTCTATGGTAGAGAGACTTCCAGGAGTGGCTCCCCCGATCCGGAAGAGCGGTCCTAACTCCTACGCGGATACTCCCTTCGCGGATGAGATCACACTAAGAGAGATGCCAAGGAAATTATCCTTCCCCAACATCAAGATGTATGACGGCATGGGCGATCCAGACGACCACATCGCGCAGTACAAGCAGAGGATGCTTGCTGTAGCACTCCCTAGGGAGTCGTGCAAAGCCACGATACGCAAAGGATTTGGTTCGACCCTTGTCGGACCCGCCTTGCAATGGTACATCAGCCTACCCACCAGGTCCATATCCTCTTTCACAACCCTCAGCGATCAGTTCGTGGAGCACTTCGCAGTAGCAGGAACCTGGAGAAAACCTCGGATTGCCTCTACGAGATTCATCAGCGCCGGACTGAATCGTTGCAAAGCTACATCGCACGTTTCAACCAGGAGAAGGTGACGATCCTCGGGTGCAACATCCCTACTGCGATATCCGCCTTCAAGAGAGGCCTACTCCCAGACGGGAACCTCTACAATGAACTGATTAATATCAGTGCAAGACAATAGAGGACGTGCTATCCCGAGCCTGGGCTCAGGTTAAATGGAAAGAAGACGTCGCGAGCCGCGTTGAGGCATTGCTAAAATAGGGCCAGAAGGTGACCAGGCAAGACAGGCACGAGCGAGACGAGAGACCTTCTCAAAGACCAGCCAAGGACTCCCGGACCAGGAATCGGGGCAAGTATCAGTTCCGCCCAACTGATAAAGCAAAAGGAATGGCAGTGTCCACGTGGCCCGATATCTCCCACCTCTCCATATCGATGCCGGAACTGATTAACGCTCTGAGGCAGATGGGCCAACAGGTCAAGTGGCCTCATAAGATGAAGGCGCTCGACTCCTTCCGGAATCCCGACCTTTGGTGCGACTTACACAGTGATCACAGTCCTAAAACGGAGGATTGCATTGCACTAAAGATCGAGGTCAACGAGTTACTCAAGAAGGGACATCTCCGGGAATACCTCTCAGATAAGGCCAAGAGTCATTTGAGCAAGGGAACCTTCGGAAAGCCCACTGAAGCGGTCCCGACCTCACCACCGAGGCAGGACCGAACGATCCACGTCATATCTGGAGGCTCGGAGATAACCGGCATAAGCCATGCAGCCGCCAAGAAGAGCACCCGTAACGACAAGCACGGCCTGGAAACCGCTAAGCCTAAGCGTCTGCTCCTGGGAACCGATGAAATCAGTTTCACGGCCAAGGAACAGGAGAGGGTCCTAGCCCCGCATCACGATGCTCTAGTCATATCTCTCACTGTAGCGAATTACCTAGTGAAGAGGATACTAGTGGACAACGGGAGCTCTAGCAACATCATATTCCAGGCCGCTTACCAGGACCTGGGATTGGAAGAAAGCGCACCAACGCATAAAGTAACTCCACTCGTGGGGTTCAGCGGAGAGGTCAAGCAGACCGCGGGAGACGTCACTCTCTAGTGTACGCTGAAGGAGACAATATGTCGACCAAATTCCTGGTAATCGACTGCCTATCCTCCTACAACATGATCCTCGGGCGACCCTGGATCCACGACATGGGAGCTGTCCCATCAACACTACACCAGATGGTGAAGTTACCCACCCCGTGGGGCATAAGATCGATCAGGGATGACCAAGAGAACTCCCGGTCCTGCTATCAGACTATCATGAAGGGGAAGACCAAGGTCTTATAACAATTACAGAGTCAGCCTCCGGCTCAGCATACTTAAGAGCCCGAGGTTGAAGAAATGGACGAGGTGCCATTGGCTGAGGGGGACAAGACCCGACGCCTTAAGGTAGGCTCTAAGCTACCCGAAGGGCTCAGAAGGAGGTTAATAGATTTTCTCAGGTCCAACTCTGACTGCTTCGCCTGGTCCCACGACGATATGCCTAGGATTGACCCAGAATTCATCATGCACAAGTTGCAGGTGGACCCTCAACACCAGCCAATCAGGCAGAAGAGAAGGAAGTTTGCTCCTGAAAGGGATGCGATCATCAACGAGGAAGTCAAGAACTTGCTTGACGTAGGATTCATCTGCGAGGTTGAGTACCCGGAGTGGTTAGCCAACGTGGTGGTGGTCAAGAAAAAGAACGGCAAATGGAGAGTCTGTATAGACTTCACAGATGTTGGGGTCAAAATCAGTCAAAGACGCAATCAATACCCAAAAGTCCTTGGAAACAATCAAGCGTCGATTAAAACCAAGGAAAAAACTAGTTATTCGGCGAAAACGTCGGAAGGGATGACCGCATCGTAGCCCGGACACCAGCAAGAGCTGCCACGCCTAGCCCCCGGGCGCCGGGCGCCAGCTCGCCGTGCTGGCACCGGCACCGGCGCCGGCTTCGCCGTGCTGGCACCGGCGCCGCTCGCCCGCAGGCACCGGCACCGACTTCGCCGATGCTGGCACCGGCACCGGCGCCGGCTTCGCCGTGCTGGCACCGGCACCGGCGCCGGCTTCGCCGTGCTGGCACGGGCACCGGCGCCGCTCGCCTGCTGGCACCGGCGCCGCTCGCCTGCTGGCACCGGCGCCGGCTTCGCCGTGCTGGCGCCGGGCGCCAGCTCGCCGTGCTGGCGCCGGGCGCCAGCCCGCTCGCTTCTGACACGGACGCCGGCGCCAGCTTCGCTTCGTGCTGGTCACGGGCACCGGCGCCGGCTTCGCCGTGCTGGCGCCGGGCGCCAGCACCCATGTCCAAATCCCAGCGCCAGCGCCAGCACCCATGTCCAAATCCCGGCGCCTGGCACGGACCACTCAACAAGTCGCGATCTTCTTCCCGCAAAACCGTCTCAACAAACTAGTCCAACTATGCACTTTGTATCCTTGCTCAAGACTCACCGATCAACTCCTTGGAGACAAGAAACCCAAGAACCCCGCTTTCGCCTTGGTCGAAATAAATCGAAAACTTCGAGACCACCAAAGGTTCAAGAATGGATCTCGATTCATCGATAAAACGATCACGGTTATTCTAAAACACCAGTCATCTAGACTATAAGGCTAATTGAGATTCCTTCGCAAAACAAGTATCATGACAGGCTGGTTTCTCCGAAAAATCGTGGAAACGCCCGCGATCGAAACCGACACCAGCAAGAGCTGGCTCGCCTGCGTTGCTGGCGCCGCTCGCCCGCAGGCACCGGCACCGACTTCGCCGATGCTGGCACCGGCACCGGCGCCGCTCGCCTGCTGGCACCGGCACCGGCGCCGCTCGCCTGCTGGCACCGGCACCGGCGCCGGCTTCGCCGTGCTGGCACCGGCGCCGCTCGCCTGCTGGCACCGGCACCGGCGCCGGCTTCGCCGTGCTGGCGCCGGCTTCGCCGATGCTGGCGCCGGGCGCCAGCCCGCTTCGACACGGACGCCGGCGCCAGCTTCGCTTCGTGCTGGTCACGGGCACCGGCGCCGGCTTCGCCGTGCTGGCGCCGGGCGCCAGCACCCATGTCCAAATCCCAGCGCCAGCGCCAGCACCCATGTCCAAATCCCGGCGCCTGGCACGGACCACTCAACAAGTGCGATCTTCTTCCCGCAAAACCGTCTCAACAAACTAGTCCAACTATGCACTTTGTATCCTTGCTCGAAGACTCACCGATCAACTCCTTGGAGACAAGAAACCCAAGAACCCCGTTTCGTCTTGGTCGAAATAAATCGGGAAAACTTCGGGAGACCACCAAAGGTTCAAGAATGGATCTCGATTCATCGTATAAAACGATCACGGTTATTCTAAAAACACCAGTCATCTAGACTATAAGGCGAATTGAGATTCCTTCGGCAAAACAAGTATCATGACAGGCTGGTTTCTCCGAAAAATCGTGAAACGTCCGCGATCGAAACAACGGCCCCCGAAGGTCCGAACGCGACCGAATCAGCCCACTTGCGATTTTCCAGGAAACCAAGTCAAGATGGACATGACGCCTCATGTTTATCTTAACATAAGATAAATGTTAAGTTTCCCGAAGATAAATGTGAAATTTCTTGAAGATAAATGTCAAGTTTCCCGATAAACATGAAGACCGGCAGAAATGGAAAGAAGCCCGATTCACGATAGATTCGGCCCAAAGGAAGAATAGACCGTCTTAAAGAGGAGTATGTAAGGAGAGCTTGGGGCGAGGAGCAAAGGGAGAACTTTTTCAGAGCAACATAGCACTTAGAGCAACTTAGGCATTATTTTCCGTTTTTACTAGCGAGCTGCGACTCAACGAGGTTAGAACTTAGGTTGCTAGACTAGCGAACTTGCCGACAGCTCTTGTAGCCGACGCTGTTACCTGTTGTTCACGCTCAAACGCGGATTCGGAAATAAGATCTTTTGCTCTGTTCTTTTTTCTTACGATTTTCATTCCGTTTTTCTTATTCTCTTTGTCGTACTGATTGTGTCTTGTGTGGCCCAGCAGATAACCGGGACCTTCAGGGAAGGCTTTGTTCACCTGGCTTTCCTCCAAATTAACTTAACTTGACAGTGTGAATTTCGTTCCCACGCTTTAGCGCATTCGGAGGGGGTACGGATCTATCTCACTCGCAACCACGCACGTTCGGTCTGATATGGCGACCAACACTGACAACCCGCAAACGCACGACGGAGCTCCCGTCGATGCCAACGCGACCAATACTCCAGCTGGAAACTTATCAACAGTCACCACTGACACCACGATACTCGACCAAATGAAAGAGATGCTCGCCTCCGCTCAGAAACAGGCGGACGAACAAGGAAAACTCGTGGCCTCTCTCGCAAAACAGGTGGAAACCTTAACTGCGAAGGCCAAGAGCGGGCCGCGAGGGATCACAAGAGCCGCAGCGGCAGAAGACTCGATTTCGAGACTCCGGGCGATCGAGCTGCATCGCGGCGACAAGACTTCTTCAGGCCAAAACCCCGACGAAGTCACTCCAACCAGGTGCGAACCGACTCACGGAAAATCTTCCACCTCCTCCGGGACAAAGAAGAAAACGACGTCGAACGAATCAACCTGGACGTTAGCGACCAATCCGATCATTCGGACGATAACACTGACGTTCATCATAGAAGGACCCGAAGTCAGTCTGCCCGACAAACGGTGTCCTTCGAAAAACCCATGACAGAAGAGGAAGAAGACCTCTACTGGATGGAACAGGAAGAATTGGCGGAGGATCAAACTCGAATCCATCGTAACCACCGCCGACAAGCTCGGAAAAATGCAGGTAGCGATAGCGAGATCCACGATCTCCGCGAGTCTCTCGCAAAAACAGTAGCCGAGGTAAAAGCGGTGAAATCACAAATTCACCAGGCAACTAGTGCCGCTCCCGAGATCGATAGACTTCTCGAGGAAGCACGAAAAACACCGTTCACCGCTTGGATCACAGAGACACGCATCTCAGACCCTGGGAAGATCAGGATTCCCGTTTACGATGGGACCACAGTCCTTCCAGGTCGCGATGGGAAGATGCAAATTCCCAGAACGTGAACGAGACGCCGGTCACTGCCTTCTCTTTGTGGAAAATCTCAGGGCGAGCCGAATGGTTCTCGGCTCAAAAGAAACTCCATCGAAGTTTCCGCCAACTAGCCTTGGCATTTCAAGCAGTACTCCTTGTTCATGGACAGAGAAACTTCCGACGTGGACTTGTGGAGTCTGGCTCAAAAGGAAGACGAATCACTTCGCGACTTTATGAGAAGGTTCAAGCTAGTGATGGCCGAGTGACGGTATCAGCGACAAAGTCGCAATCGACTCGAGGAAAACTCTCGGTACAAGTCAAAGTTCGAAGTGGATATTGCTGGAGAAACCACGGACGATCCAGGATATCCTCCACAAGGCAACAGACTTCATCGTCATGGAAGAAGAGATGAGAGTCCTATCGCAAAAGCATGGGCCGCAGAAAACGTCCTCAAAGAAGAAACCCTCTCGTAGCGACAAGCACGCCCATCACGGCGAAGACGCCAAGGCGCAGCATAACTGCGCCATCAATTCGAGCAAGGTAAAACCTCCGAAACACCTGACCAGGAACCAGTACAAGGATAATTCCTACCGCGAAGTTCCACAAAACCAGAGGTCACTCCACCGCTAACTGCAGAGTTTCGGCGCCAGGCTCGCCGAAAGCTCCTCGCCGCTTAACTGTCAAGGTCAAGAGTATAAAGGACTTGCTCCTGGAGTCCGACCGCCCAAAAACCAACAAGACTGTCCCCGAGGACCGCGCGCCTGAAAGTCAATCGGGTGAGAAGCGCGGAAGGAGACAAGACGAGCAGGGGAACAGAAGCAGTCGCCAGAGGGTAAATATGATTATCGGAGGGTCGCAGTTCTATCAAGAATCGGTCTCGTCGATCAAAGCCTACGGGCGAAAAGCCGAGACAAGTTCCAACTGGCTTCCGGATAGCGATATTCCCAACCACTCGATCGTTTTCGAGGAACAAGAAACTGTCGGAATCGACAAACCTCATTACGATCCTCTAGTCATCGACCTGGTGATCCAGGATCTCGAAGTTGGCCGCATCCTTGTCGATACAGGAAGTACGGTCAACGTCATCCCTGAGCCAAAACCCTTGACTGGGTTTGCGGGCGTCACCTCCATGACCCTCGGGAGCATTAAGCTCCCGGTCATCGCTAAGGAAGTCACAAAGATTGTCGAGTTCGCAGTAGTCGACAACCCGGCCATCTACAATGCCATCATGGGAACCCCTTGGATCAACTCCATGAAGGCAGTACCGCCCACATATCACCTCGCATCAAATTTCCGACTCCAACCGAACCGCAGTATCTGGGGTAGTCGAAACAGCGAGACTCGCTACATAGTCGAAGTTCAAACTGCGAAAAATCGAACGCTTCTGCGGCCAACCCGAAACGAAAGCAAAGGAATCACACAACATTCCTGAAAACTCAAAAAGATGATCCGTAATCATCCAACAGGCAACGATTCAAGACAGAAAAGTCTCGAATCCATCGCCGTAAAGTAGACAACTCGATCCCCGCACAAACCACCGATCCAACTAGTACGATTGGAACGGCGACACACGGGGAGTAAAAACGTCTGCAGCAACAATCAGAACTACGAGATGGCTTGATCCTCGAAAGAGGTACGTAGGCAGCTCGTCGAAACCCGGCAAGTTCAGCTATCCCCCTCACCAAAAAGGGGGGGGGGGTGGGTACATATACTTCTATACTCCCACAAAAATGCGAAATATCCGCACATGTATTCGAAATTTTCGGAACTTTTCAATACAACTCTTTCTATCAAACTTTCAAAGCATAGTTAACACAGTAACGCATCAAAACCTCGGAAAAACGAAAATCATATCTTCGGGGAAACGCGAGACGTCGGAATTTCCCAAAGGTATCGCATCATCCATAGAAACAGTCCACCTGCGACTTAAAAAACAAACGCCCGTCTATTGGCCCCGACGGACCTTTTCAAGGTCCTCTTACATCCGACAAGGATATCATAGCGCGCTATACAAGAAATCCAAAATTTTGGTTAGCTCTTCCAAGCGGAAGTAGCTCGATTCGCACCCAAACAAATCTTATAAGCCGATAACAATTCGCGGATTTTAAAACGGTGCTAGTCTGGACGAAATCACTAACAGGCAAAACGAAAGCCGATCAGTCATCGCATAGCCTTAAAGCTGAGAGTAAGCCTAGGTCTTGCCCTAAACCCAGTCTTGCTGGATCTTGACATCTCACAGACATAGTATCGACACCAGATACGAGATCCAAAAATATGTCTCTCATCGCTAACACCTAAAACACTCGCTACAAAGTAGTACACGGACCTAGCGACAAAATAAGAGTTAGAATACGAAGTGACTACTCGGATTCTACCCTCTACACTTGACGAAAGTATAAATCGAAACACAAAGCAAATTTCTGCAAAATCCACATGATATATATTCAAGCCGCAGAAACGGCAGGGATTCGAAGCCACCAACGGCCAGTCCCGAAATATACAAAGGTTACACGACCTCCTACGGTCGCGGCATATACAAATAAACAGGTCTCACACGGCCACGCAAACAGCTATCAAGATAAAGGGATATAATCCCGACAACAATCCTCAGTAATCGACATCAAGAAATCCGGACAGGGAGATCCCGAACGAAGTGACAGGCTGGTCAACTTCTTCATTCACACCTTCCGCGTTTCCGCCTGCTTCGGCCTCCACCGTGTCCTCAGAAACCTCGATGGGTCCCAAAGCTTCCTGACCCTTCCTTCGATCGGAGGAACTAAGGATTCAGCGTGAGCGCATTCACTCATAAAACCTTCCATCTCAGCAATCTCGGAGGGGAAGGAAAAACCCGGTTTCTGCGACTTGTGAAGGTTAGCGACCGATCCCCGGCACTCGCGGAAATCACCCACAAACTCTTGAGCTTCCTTCAAGCTCTCGAACTCAGTGGCGAACGATTCAGCCCTCCGCACCATCTCGGCAGCGATCGCTCTCCTCCCTCTCCTTTCCGCACGAACAAGAGCCCGGGAATGAAGTTCGGCCTGCTTCTGACTTTGTTCCTTAGCTTCTTTCCGGAAACGGAAGAGTTCGCGTTCGGCTTCCTCGGCTTTGAAGCGAGAGATCCTCGATCTTCGAAAGTTTTCATCGAGTGCCGATCCAAACACCCTCATCCCCTGTGTAAACTTAGGATCAGAAAAATATATCCAACAATGGTAGTATATATGATCAAAGTTCAAAAGATAAACCTCGTTGATTCATTGAGTACCCTCGGCAAAAGCTCTCTTCTTTACGTCATCCTCGAGCGACTCATCAGTAGTAAACGCTGGAGGGAGACCATCGAAAAAATTGTTAGGCAGGAGAAACTCGCTGGTTCCACCCCCTTCTCCCGGAGCAAGGCCAGAGTCTCTTCCTAATGGCGAACGATCTTCCGAGGCCGTCTCACATTCGACCTCTTTGCCTTTCCGAGACCTATGTCTCCGTCTCCGAACAGGCAAAACAGCAGTCAGCTCGACGTCGCACGGAACGTCGGAAGGCAGAGAGGTGACTCGGGATCGATGGAGTTCCACCGCATTTCGGATCCGCTCGACGGAAAAAGTACTCCAGAAGAATGGCCTTTCCCGGAGAAGGTCTCGTTTGACGAAAATATCGGCATGAGTATGCGTGACAATCTTGTTAACTGCACGATAAACAAAATCTTTATCTTCACGCACGTTCAAAGTACGAAAACAAAAAAAAAGGAGAGAAGAGAATTAGTCGTGTTACCGCGATCGAAGTTCCACTCCTGAGGGAATAA
Organism: Brassica carinata; assembly: GCA_016771965.1. Classification (NCBI taxonomy): domain Eukaryota; kingdom Viridiplantae; phylum Streptophyta; class Magnoliopsida; order Brassicales; family Brassicaceae; genus Brassica; species Brassica carinata. The sequence continues at coordinate 28,576,678 of CM028690.1, forward strand.
GTGAAGGCAGCTTTCCTCCACGGATTCCCCATCTATTCGTACAAAGAAGAAGCGATCGAACCATGACTTGGGATTCGGCAGTCCCTTGATTATGGCCATGTCCTTCCGCTGAATTGAATACCTAACCTTCAATCGACGCTTGATTGGTATACCAAAGTCCCTCGAAATCACTAGGAGTAAGGTCCGTACCTAACTCGTGAATCCTCGAGACTGCAGCCAACCTCCAAAGACGGACAGTGAGCTGGCTGATTGAAAGTTCGAAGAATGAAGCCATGACAATGGTACCAGGGATCGGAACCACATGCGGCTGTACGAAAAGAAAAGCTTCATAGCAAGTAAAGAAGCCATGCGGAGGATCCTCGCTTCGCCAGCCAGCGTCGGGATCCAGAACGGACCCCACTCGAACTTGTAAAAGTTTTGAAGAGTTGTGAGGTACTCGGGTGAGACCTCGCCAGGAGAAAGGCGCGGCCACTCTCCGAGGCCTCCTTGAATGGGGATGTCTCATGGAGGCGACACGAGCCACATACAGCTTTGTAGTATGCTTCCTCAGATCCTCGCCAACTTCTTCTTCGTATTTCAAGAACCACTTCATCGACGGGAGAATCGCCCAAGATGAGTGAGAAGAAGAATTTTAGAGGATCTTGATCTTGAAGACATTTTCGAGACAGAAACTTTAGAAGGTAAAATCCTTGTGATGAAGTAAGAATGACTGAAAATTCTTACTCCATCTTTATAAGGAAAGAAGAGTTACTATTTACTCCGACTTTCGCAAACGACATGCCTCTACACATTCCTATCTAGCTATACAGCGAGCTAGGACCTGTTATAAAACCACGGTCCTAGCTAGTGGGGGCTAACTTGTTGGTCAAAATCGGTCAAAGACGCAATCAATACCGAAAGTCCTTGAAACAATCAAGCGTCGAATAAAACCAAGGAAAACTAGTTATTCGGCAAAACGCCGGAAGGGATGACCGCGCGTAGCCGGACACCAGCAAGACCGCCACGCCTATTGGCGTCGAGCACCGGCTTCGCCGATGCTGGCACCGGGGCGGCGCCGCTCACCGATGCTGGCGCCGGCTCACCATGCTGGCGCCCGGCGCCGTATACTGGCACGGGCACGGCGCCAACTTCGCCCGTGCTGGCGCCGAGGCCCGGCTTCGCCGATGCTGGCGCCGCCGGCTTCGCCGATGCTGGCACCAAGCGCCGGCTTCGCCGATGCTGGCTCAGAGCGGGCACCGACTTCGCCGATGCTGGCGCCGCCGGCTTCGCCGATGCTGGCGCCCGGCGCTGAAGCGCCAACTTCGCCGTGCGGTCCGCGAGCGCTGAGCTAACCGCCCGTGCTGAACCGCGAGCGGCGCCAACTTCGCTTCGTGCTGGTCATAGGCGTAGCTCTCCCTCGTGCTGGTTAGGCGTCGGGCAGCAACATATGTCCAAATCCAGCGCCCGGCAACCATGTTTAAATCCCGCGAAATGCGGACCACTTTCGACAAGTCGATCTTCTTCCCTTAAATCGTCTCAACAAACTAGTCCAACTATGCACTTTGTATCCTTGCTCGAAGACTCACCGATCAACTGCTTGGAGACAAGAAACCCAAGAACCCCGCTGCCTTGGTCGAAATAAATCGAAAACTTCGAGACCACCAAAGGTTCACGAATGGATCTCGATTCATCGTATAAAACGATCACGATTATTCTAAAAACACCAGTCTTCTAGACTATACGGCGAATTGAGATTCCTTCGGCAAAACAAGTATCATGACAGACTGGTTTCTCCGAAAAATCGTGGAACATCCGCGATCGAAACAACGGCCCCGAAGCCGAGCGCGACGAATCGACCCACTTGCGACTTTCCAGGAAACCAAGTCAAGATGGACATGACGCCTCATGTTTATCTTAACATAAGATAAATGTTAAGTTTTCCGAAGATAAATGTGAAATTTCTTGAAGATAAATGTCAAGTTTCCCGATAAACATGAAGACCGGCGGAAATGGAAAGAAGCTCGATTCACGATAGATTCGGCCCAAAGGAAGAATAGACCGTCTTAAAGAGGAGTATATAAGGAGAGCTTGGGGCGAGGAGTAAAGGGAGAACTTTTTTAGAGCAACATAGCACTTAGAGCAACTTAGGCATTATTTTCCGTTTTTACTAGCGAGCTGCGACTCAAATAGGTTAGAACTTAGGTTGCTAGACTAGCGAACTTGCCGACAGCTCTTGTAGCCGAGGCTCTTACCTGTTGTTCACGCTCAAACGCGGATTCGGAAATAAGATTTTTTTGCTCTGTTCTGTTTTCTTACGATTTTCATTCCGTTTTTCTTATTCTCTTTGTTGTACTGATTGTGTCGTGTGTGGCCCAGCAGATAACCGGGACCTTCAGGGAAGGCTTGCTTCACCTGGCTTTCCTCCAAATCAACTTAATTTGACAGTGTGAATTTCGGTTCCCATAACAGACCTCAACAAGTCCTGTCCAAAGGACCCCTTTCCTCTACCTCATATCGACAAACTCGTCGACGCCACAGCGGGGCACAAGCTAATGAGCATCATGGATGCGTTCTCCGGCTACAACCAGATACTCATGCATCCAGACGACCATGAGAAAAAATCTTTCATGACCTCCCGGGACATCTATTGCTACAAGGTCATGCCTTTAGGCTTAAAAAACGCAGGATCTACCTACGAAAGGCTGGTGAATATGATGTTTGCGGATCAGATCGGGCAGACTGTGGGAACCGAAATTCACACCGTCAATTTCCGATAAACGATTTGTGGAGGAAAACCGAGTTAACCCGATCTTCCTCGAAGGTCCCGGATATCTGCTACACACGATACAATCAATGGAGATAAAAGTTGTAAAATGAAAATCGTAAGAGTTGAGCGAAGAGATCTTATTTCTGAATTCTCGTTTGAGCGTGTACAACGAGTAAAGAAATTGGCTACAAGAGCTGTCGAAAAGTCCGCTAGTCCGGCTGCCTAAGTCTATCCTAGTTGAGTCGCAGCTCGCTAGTGAAAACAGAAAAGAATGCTAAATCGCTCTAAGTGCTAAGTGCTCGAAATTTTGTGATGATTTGCTCCTCGCCCAAAGCTCTCCTTATATACTCTTCTTTGCGACGGTCTATCTTCGCTGGCTGACTGGTGCCGCCAGCCAGGCCGCCCGCGGACGCTGCGGCCGCCGGCGCCAGGTCGGGTGCTGCCGGCGCCAGGTCGCCCGCTGCGGACGCTGCCGCCGGGCGCCAGGTCGCCTGTGTGGACGCTGCCGCCGGGCGCCAGACCGCCCGCTGGACGCTGCGGACGCTGCCGCCGGCGCCAGGTCGCCCGCTGACGCTGCGGACGCTGCGGCCGCCGGCGCCAGGTCGCCCGCTGGACGCTGCCGCCGGGCGCCAGGTCGCCCACGCGGACGCTGCCGCCGGGCGCCAGGTCGCCCACGCGGACGCTGCCGCCGGCGCCAGGTCGGGTGCTGCCGGCGCCAGGCCGCTTATGCGGACGCTGCCGCCGCGCCAGGCCGCCTTTGCCGTCCGTGGGTTTTCCGCTGTTTGATCTTTCCGCTAGTCGCTCGTGGCGGGAAATCTTTAAGTTTGGAAGGATCTTCAGCCGTAGATTTCAGATAACCGCTTTCAATGGTTTGAGTAATGTGGTTGGTCTTTAGATGTTTAAAAGATGAACTTTTAAACAATCGGAAGGCTTTCATGGAAGAATCATTGTAGTTTGCGACAATCCGACATGGGTTTAAGGGACCAAGATGCTGCCGCTCCCCGAGATCATGAGACGATTGTATAGATGGGCACCAGGACCCTGCCGCCGGGCGCCAGACGAAGATCTAGGTTCGCGCCGCCGGGCGCCAGACGGACAGGGCGAAGCCTGCCGTCCGGCGCTCGTATGCCGGTCGCCGGCTGCCGCTGCCCCGCTGGTGCCTGCTGTTGCCTGCCTTCGCTGATCCCTCGGGCCTATGGTCCGCCCATGCCTTCTTGTGAGTTCATCGAGTGATCTAATTCGCTTTTGGTTTCGATCGTCACTTGATTTTCTTCGAGGACTTTCGGTGACGATTTCGCCGCTGACCTTTTTGACCCCAATAGTTAGCCCCCAGCTAGCTAGGAATCGTAATGTCTTTCGGTCCTGGCTTGCGGTATAGCCGATGGGAAGGTATAGAGACGCATCGCTGTCGAAAAGTCGGGTAAATAGTGATTTTACCTCCTTTATAAGGAGGGAGTAAGAAATCTCATTCACTCTTACCTCACCATAAAAATTCATCTCTCTCAAGAATCCTTTCTCTCTCTTTTAAAATAATGTCTTCAAGATCCTCAAAGAGAAATTCTTCTTCCCATTCATCCTCGGTGACTCTCCTGCCCATGTGATGGTGAAGCAACAGGAGTTAATCGAGGAGGAAACGAAGAATGCGATATCGAAGCCCTTGTGGGTTCGCCCCATCACTGCCAGATATCCCTGTTCAAGAGACCTTTGAGGCAGCCTGGTGCTCCTTTACGCCGAAGCCTGGTTTCGCAGAATATCTCAGGACTCTTCGAGATTTTTACCAGATTCGATGGAGTCAATTCGATTCCCGCCGGTAACGAGTGCAGGAGTCCTCCGGAAGGTTTATTTACATGTTACGCAGGCTTTCCATACGTATTGCATGTGGTTCCCCATCCCCGCACCATTGTTCGTGGCGCTTCATCACCGAACTCTCGATCAGCCAGCTCAGCTGCTCCTGCCTTAGAGAGTTGGCTTGGCGCATTGATCTCGTTATGAGCTCGGATCGATCTCAGTCCTGGTGATTTCGGCCTTTGAGCACTCGGCCGACGGGAGCGACGGTTACTACTCCATGCTGCCCAAGAAGGATATGGCCATAATTCAGGGGACTACTTCGAACCCTAAGTCGTGGCAGGAACGTTTCTTCTTTGTCCGAATAGATGGTGATTCCGTCGAGGAGAGCTGCCTCCATCTATTTCCGCATGCATGGAACTTCAATCGAGGTAATACGATGAAAACTCGTTGTCTTATTTTGTTATTTCGGAAGTGCGAGTTTTTAATGAAAAAGTTTCACTTTGTAGAGAACGGGGCTGTTGCGCATTTGCATGGCGATCTTTTCGTCAAGAGGGATCTCCTTCGTCAAAGGCCGTTCTTTTGGAAGTCTTTCACTCTTGAACGAATTCGAGACGCAGTAAGGCTTTACTGGTCCCGAGACTCTGTCCCGACATATGATGCCGAACCGGTTATCGAAGCCCCGACTCGGAGGTGTAAACAGAGATCCCGTAAAGGGAAGGAAATCGATGGTGGGGAAGGTTCGGAAGATCCTTCACCGTTGGGGGAAGACCCTAGTTTTGTTCCAACGGAAAAAGGTGGAGCCAGTGATTTTCCACTTCCCAGCAATTTCTTTGATGGCCTTCTTCCGGAGTTTGTTACTGACGAGTCGCTGGAGGAAGAGAAGAGGCAATGGATTTTTGCCGAGGGTTCCCAGTGGATCAATGAGGTTTTGTTCTTTGAACTTCTTAACAGTATTCTTGATTCCGCATATATGTATGTTTATTGATCTTGAATTTGTGCAGGGACTAAGATTGTTTGGCAATGCGCTCGACTCAAGTTTCTGCAAGTCTAGGATTGCCAACTTCAAGACCAAGGAAGCTGAGCGAGAGCTCTTCCGATTCCGACAAGAGGTTAAGGCGCAGAACGAAAAGCAAGCTGAGCTTCATGCTCGAGCTCTTGTTTGGGCGGAAAGGAGAGGAAGAAGGATGGTCGCGGCCGAGGTGGCGAGACGGGCAGAATCGCTCGCTGCTGAGTTTCAATGTTTTAAGAGGCTCGGTTTGTTGGCGATTTCCGCGAGTGCCGGGGCTCGGTCGTAAACCTTTACAAGTCTCAGAACCCGGATTTCTCCTTTGATTCCGAGATTGCTGAGATGAAGGACTTCATGGCCGAGTGTGCTCATGCTGAGTCCTTGGTTCCTCCAGTCGAGGAAAGAGTCCGGAGACTATGGGAACCTATCGAGGTTTCCGAGGATACGGTGGAGGCCGGAGCCGGCGAGAACGCCGAGGGTGGTGGGAATGCTCAAGGTGTGAACGAGGAAGTGGACCAGCCTGCAGGTTCATTCGGGATTTCCACATATGGATTTCTCGACGCTGACTTTCTTTGTGAATCGTGATGTTTTGGCCGTATGGCTGTTTTTAGAGTTGTATTTTGCGACCGTTGGAGGTTGCACTCTTTGTTTTGGGACTGGCCGCTGGTGGCTTAGAATCCGTTGTCTTTGCAGACTTTATAAATATAAAAATTTGTAAATTTCGCCTTTTGTTTTGATTTATACTTTCGCCAAGTGTAGAGGAAAGAATGCGAGTAGTCACTTCAGATCCTAACTCTTTTGTCGCTTGGTCCGTATGCTACTTTCTAGCGAAGCCGCTTTAGAAGTAAGTTTATAAGAGACATGTTTTGGGATCTCAGATAATGATACTATGTCCGTGAGATGTCAAGATCCAGCAAGACTGGTTTAGGGCAAGACCTAGGCTTACTCTCAGCTTTAAGGCTGTGCGATGACTGATCGGCTTTCGCTTTGCCTGTTAGTGATTTCTTCCTGATTCTTTCGCTTAAAGTCCGCGACTAGTCACGGGCTTATATGACTTGTGTTAAAAGATTCGAGCTATCTTCGAGTTTATCCGAGACGCTAAACCAAAATTTTGGTTTCTTTGTATAGCGCTATGATATCCTTGTCGGATGTAAGAGGACCTTGTAGGTCTGACTACGAGTTTGTATTGAGTGAAAGCGTTTCTGAGTCGTCCGTCGGGGCCAATCGACGGCATAAGTTGTTTTAAGTCGCAGGTGGACTGTTTCAGCGGATGATACGAAGTTTTGCTATCTTTTTCAGAAGTTGGCGACGCCTCGCTTCTTTTCAAGATATGATTTTCGCTTTTCCGGCGTTTACGCTGCTTAAATTAAGTGAGCGATAAAATAGATAGAAAGAATTTTATTTGAAAAATTTCGAAAAAAATTTGAGTACACGTGCGGATATTTTGTGTTTTTTGTGGGAGTATAGGAGTATACGTACCCACCCCTCCTTCTAGCGCCAAACTGTGGGAACCAAAATTCACACCGTCAATTTCCGATAAACGATTTGTGGAGGAAAACCGAGTTAACCCGATCTTCCTTGAAGGTCCCGGATATCTGCTGGGCCACACACGATACAATCAATGGAGATAAAAGTTGTAAAAATGAAAATCGTAAGAGTTGAGCGAAAGAGATCTTATTTCTGAATTCTCGTTTGAGCGTGTACAACGAGTAAAGAAATTGGCTAAAAGAGCTGTCGAAAAGTCCGCTAGTCCGGCTGCCTAAGTCTATCCTAGTTGAGTCGCAGCTCGCTAGTGAAAACAGAAAAGAATGCTAAACCGCTCTAAGTGCTAAGTGCTCTGGAATTTTTGTGATGATTTGCTCCTCGCCCAAAGTTCTCCTTATATACTCTTCTTAAGACGGTCTATCTTCTCGCGGGCTGAATCGGGATTTTTCCATTTTCGTCCATCTTCGTGTTTATCGGGAAACTTGACATTTATCTTCGGAAAACTTGACATTTATCTTCTGGAAACATGACATTTATCTCTCATGTGAGGATAAGGATAAACCGTCATAGTTATCCTTCATTTTCAGAAAATCGCAGGGCCGCTTTGGCCATGTCGGGCCGCTAGACGCTTTTACGGTTTTTCAAAGAATAGTTATTGAAGGTTTCGTATTCAAGGAAACCCACCTCGCTTAGTCGAGATGTTTGGTGTTTAGAATAACCGGATCGCATTCAAACTCACGAAAATTGATCCAAACAAGCTAAGATGGGATCAGACCGAGCATGATGGGACCGAGACCAGGACGAGGGCCGCCGACCGGCGCCAGGCCGGGTGCCACCGCGCCAGGCCGCTTATGGACGCTGCCGCCGGGCGCCAGGCCGGGTGCTGCCGGTGCCAGGCCGGCCAGCGTGGCGATGCCGCCCGGCGCCAGGCGAGTGCCGCCGGTGCCAGGCCGGGTGCTGCCGGTGCCAGGCCGGGTGCTGCCGGTGCCAGGCCGGCCAGCGTGGCGATGCCGCCCGGCGCCAGGCCGGGTGCCGCCGCGCCAGGCCGCTTATGGACGCTGCCGCCGGGCGCCAGGCCGCCCGCTGCGGACGCTGCCGCCGGCGCCAGGCGAGTGCCGCCGGTGCCAGGCGAGTGCCGCCGGTGCCAGGCGAGTGCCGCCCGGCGCCAGGCCGGGTGCCACCGGCGCCAGGCCGCCCGCTGCGGACGCTGCGCCGGCGCCAGGCCGCCTTTGCCGCCCGTGGATTTTCCGTTGTTTGATCTTTCCCGCTAGTCGCTCGCGGCGGAAATCTTTAAGTTTGGAAGGATCTTCAGCCGTAGATTTCGAGATAACCGTTTTCACTGGTTTGAGTAATGTGGCTTGAACTTTAGATGTTTAAAAGATGAACTTTTAAACAATCGAGAAAACTTCTTGGAAGAATCATTGTAGTTTGCGGACAATCCGACATGGGTTTAAGGGACCAAGATGCTGCCGTTGCCCGAGATCATGAGACGATTGCATAGATGGGCACCAGGACCCTAGCCGCCGGCGCCAGACGGGAGACGACAGGCCTGCCGCGGCGCCTGAGACAGAGCCTGCGCGCCGGAAGCGCCCTACGCTGTGCGCGTCCTGCGTCCGCCGGTGCCTGCTGTTGCTTGCCTTCGTTGATCCCCGGGGCCTATGGTCCGTCCATGCCTTCTTGTGAGTTCATCGAGTGATGACCCGTTTCTTGGTTTCGATTGTCACTTGGTTTTCTTTCGAGGACTTTTGGGTGACGATTTCGTCGTTGACCGATTTTGACCCCTACACAGACCATGGAAGTCTGTATTGACGACATGCTGGTAAATTCCCTAGAAGCCGAAGATCATATGTCGCACCTGCAGCAAGCCTTCCCTACCCTACGGAAATATAGCATGAAGCTTAACCCAGCCAAGTGCATATTTGGAGTGAGCTGCAGAAAGTTCTTGGGGTATATCGTGACCCATGGGGGCATTGAAGCTAATCCAGAACATATACGCGCCTTCCAGTCTATTCACTCCCCGAGGAACGTCAAAGAGGTCCAATGGCTAACGAGTAGGATGGAGCCCTGAGAAGATTTATCTCTAGACTGTCCGACAAGTATCACACCTTCTTCGAAACACTGAAGAACCCGAAGGCCTTCCAATGGACGGAGAAATGTGAGTCCGCCTTACGCGAGCTCAAGGTATACCTCACTACTCCTCCTCTCTGTCAAAAACCTCATGGCGGATTACTGCTGTACCTCGCAGTTTCGGAGCACGCCGTAAGCGCCGTCCTAATACGCGAGGAAGGAAGCAGACAGCTCCCAATCTACTACGTGAGTAAAGCCCTCTTGGACGCAAAGGCTCGCTACAGCCACCTCGAGAAGCTAACTCTAGCCCTGATGATCCTCTCCCGCAAACTTAGACCATACTTTCAAGCTCATCCGGTCGTGGTTGTCACTTCTTTCCCCATCAAGCTGGTTCTTCACAAACCCGAAGTCTCGGGTCGTCTGGCCAAATGGGCTGTAGAGTTGGGGGAGTATGACGTAATATTTCGGCCGGCTACCGCTATAAAAGTACAGGTCCTAGCCGACTTTGTGGCTGAGTTGTCGCCTACCTTGCTCCCGGCTCTGGAGCAGGAGGTACGCCTCCAAAGCAAGAGAGCGGAAGAAGGAGAGTGGACCCTATACGTCGACGGGTCCAGCAACATCCGAGGAGCCGGATTTGGGATAACGCTCACCTCACCCACCGGGAATACGGCCTCAAGAACTGTAAGGTGTAACTTCAAAGCAACCAACAATGAAAGCGAGTACGAAGCCCTAATCGCGGGACTAACACTCGCCCACCAGATGGGTGCAGAGAACATCCAGGTCTTCAGAGATTCTCAGCTGATAATCAATCAGGTGCAGAGAGAGTACCAAGCCAAGGAACAGCATGATCCGATATCTAGCGATCGCTCAGCGCCTCCTCAAGAAGTTCATAAGCTATAAGCTTACGCAAATCCCTAAGGAAAGGAATTTGCAGACTGACGCTCTCGCAAAAATGGGGTCCGCCCTCGAAACCAAAAGCCAGATGAGCATCCCCTTGCTTGTTCTCCAATGGCCAGCCACCCTGGAGAAATTGTCTTCCAAAGTTATCTCGGTGATTGGAGAAGAGGACACATGGATGACCCCTATAGTTTGATACCTGGAGACCGATATCCTCCCTCAAGACCGTAACGAGAGCAGGAGGATCAAGAAGAAATCAGCAAGATACTGCATCTCCCAAGGAGTACTGTACCAGAGATTCTTCTCGGGACCCTATCTATGGTGCGTAACACCCCGAGAGGTTTCCAGGATCCTTGTGGAACTACACGAAGGAGGCTGCGGATCCCACTCCAGTTGCAGAAGCCTAGTGCTGAGAGCCAAGAGAGCGGGATACTACTGGCCAACGATGGCCGAAGACGCTGACAGGAAAGCCAAGTACTGTGACGAGTGTCAGAGACACGCTCCCCCCGGAAAACCTCGAAGCCATAAGTTCCCCCTGGCCTTTCAGAAAGTGGGGCATGGATGTAGTGGGAAAATTACTAACTGCGCCGGGGCAAAAGGTTTTCCTTTTGGTGGTAACCGACTACTTATCCAAATGGGTCGAAGCGGAAGCGCTCAGCCGAATAACTGATCTCCAGATTAGGAAGTTCTTGTGGACGAACGTGATCACACGCTTCAGAGTCCTGAAAGAGATTTTCACCGACAACGGGCTACAGTACACCAGTCATAACTTCAAGGAGTTCTACAAGGACTGGGGTCAACATGCTGAAGAAGGGCTTGGAGGGTTCTCATGGGAAGGGGGCAGAGGAACTACACGGAGTTCTCTGGGCCTATAGGACTACTCCCAATACGGCGACACATGAAACTCCCTATTCGTTAGTATACGGGGCAGAAGCTGTTGGGGAAAAATACTCAGGTATCATTTTCCTCCAGGCTTCAGGCAGGACTCAGGTCTCCAGGTCCCCACAAAAGAGTACCCCGGGACTTCACTGAAAGGAACTCAGGAACTACCTTTTCCCCCGGGGAAATGGAAAATTTCCGACAAAGAGAACCTTCCATATTTCCGAATATGGAAGAATTCCTCTTATTCAGACCGACTGAAACCGACCTAAGGATGACTATATGAGGCTATTCAAAACCCTAAAGCAGGGGATCGACAGCTAAAGACTAAGAGAAAAAAGCTAGGCGGCTAGGCTAGGGTTCATACACCAATCTATTGTAATTCCTGCTTTACTCTCTAATAAAATGTCTCTTCATATACAAACTCTTGTTATCTTTTCAAATATCACTAAACACTCACGAAATAATAGCTTAACCCTCGTTCCGTAGTACTCAAAAAGGACCTACACAAAAATCCCCTAACAGTTTGGCGCTAGAAGGAGGGGAGTAATCCAAATTACGTGATGGTGGCGGTGGAAGAGTAAAACGATCTACCCGAAGCTACTCCGAGAGAAGCCGAGCTTCAAAAACAGCTTGACTGTTGGGGTCAAAACGGTTATCTCGAAATCTACGGCTAAAGATCCTTCCAAACTCAAAGATTTCCCGCGCGAACGGCCAACAGGGGAAAGATCGGGCGACGGAGAACCCACGGGCGGCGGAGAACCCACGGGCGGCAGAGAACCCCTGGCGCCGGGCGTAAGCGCCACGCGAAACCAGCCTGGCGCCGGGCGTAAGCCCCTGGCGCTGGCGTAAGCGCCACGCGAAACCAGCCTGGCGCCGGGCGTAAGCGCCACGCGAAACCAGCCTGGCGCCGGGCGTAAGCGCCACGCGAAACCAGCCTGGCGCCGGGCGTAAGCGCCACGCGAAGTCGGCCGGGCGGCAGGCTCCCCTGGCGCCGGGCGTAAGCGCCACGCGAAACCAGCCTGGCGCCGGGCGTAAGCGCCACGCGAAACCAGCCTGGCGCCGGGCGTAAGCGCCACGCGAAACCAGCCTGGCGCCGGGCGTAAGCCCCTGGCGCCGGGTCGACGGTCCTCGCCCTGGTCTCGTCCCATCATGCTCGGTCTGATCCCATCTTGGCTTGCTTGGATCAATCCTCGTAGGTTTGATACGATCACGCTACGAATTAACATCTCGATTGGAATCATCCTCGACGCTTTACGACAAAAATTAGAAAGGTTGGATTTCGTAGAAGATATTGTGTAAAACAAGATCGATTAACTCAACATCGATTCTTTAGGCTATAACGGTTTATTTTACGAAAGATAGTCTTTCCGAGAAATCGATAAAACGCTCAACGACTTAAGACAAGTCCACGGACTTACTTACGATTTTAAGAATTCAGGCCCAATCAGACTATGACGGTTTATCCAATTTCCTAACATCGGATAAACATCAAGTCACCGAAAATAGGGAAAACTCGAGGATAATTACTAAGATCGCATTTAAAATGGAATATTTGCTGAAGAGATAAACTTGGACCCAAAGGCTAAGTCCATCATCCTGAGACAAACCGACCTAGAAGTGAGTATATAAGGAGAGAAAGAGCAGAGGAGAAGGGATCCTAAAATTAGACTTAGAGCACTTTGCTAGCTTAGAAGAATTAGGTTTAAGTGGTTAGACTAGCGGAGCAAGGCTTAGGACGCTTGGCTGCCTGCGACTCTATCTTTTCTTTAATCGCAAATCTCTGTCTTTCGAGAATCCTTGTATTCATATCTTTCATTTAATAACGCTTCGGAGCAAATATCGCACTTTTATCTTTGTCATCTGTTAACTTTCTCGATTTCGCGGTTGCAACACGTAGAACTGACCTTCAAGGAAAGTCGGGTTAACTTGGCTTTCCTCCGCAATCTTATTCATTAAAATTGACAGTGCGAATTTCGGTTCCCACTGTTTGGCGCTAGAAGGAGGGGGGGACGGATTCTCTAACTCGAAAACCACCAATCGATAGAAGTTCAATATGGCTACTTTGTCAGCCCGCAACATCGTATCCTTCGAGGATCGAGCAACGGCCAGCATGGCCAAACCTCACAACAATCTCCTCGTAATAGAACTCACGATCCAGGATATTGACGAGCAAGGGTATTAGTCGACACCGATGCTCGCTAATATTATCTATAAAAGCACCCTCGAGAGGATGGGCCGATCTAAACATCCTTACAGATGACCCCAGCCCAGTGTTCGACTCTCAGGAAAAGTTATGACCCTCGGTTCGACAAACCTCTCAGTCAGAGCCGGGAGCGTCGCCAAAAACACGGAATTCCTAGTGATCGATAGTCCAACATCCTACAACGCGATAGTTGGAACTCCTTGGCTAAATTCCATGAGAGCGATCCCATCAACATTCCACCTATGCCTCAAGTTCCCACACCTTCGGGTCGAACGATACATGGTAGTCAATGAACAGCGCAGGTCTACCGCTACCTAACTAAAACGGAAAATTCAAATCGAGACCTCTCGAAAAGCAAACGATTTACGATTAACGACAGAAACCTTCTGGCAGTCCTAAAGAGCTGAGGCCCTGGAAGGGAAGCGCTAACCAACCTGCGAACCGGTGGTCTCGATTCGCTCGACGATTCCTTCCCGAACGGTAAGGCCGAATCGGAGCTAACCTCCGCGAACCAATAAAAGCAGAGCTCATCGCGATGCCTCAAAAGAATCTCGGCACGCTCGCTGGCTGCGGAGGATATGCCGAATCGCCATTAGCGTAACATGTCACTTAACTTAAAATCGACCACTCACAAACCCAGAAACAAAAGAGACGAAAGCTGGGACCTGAGCGTGCCACTGCAGTCAACAAGGAAGTCGAAAGACTCCCCAAAGTAGGGTCGATAACAGAAGTTAGGTATCCAGACTGGCTTGCCAACCCTGTCGTGGTAAAAAAGAAGAACGTCAAGTGGCGAGTCTGTGTCGATTTCACGGATCTGAATAAAGCCTGTCCAAAGGATTGCTTCCCGCTCCCACACATCGACCGACTGGTCGAAGCAACTACGGGAAACAAGCTCTTATCATTCATGGATGCTTTTTCCGGATACAATCAGATCATGATGAATCCCGACGACCGCGAAAAAACTGCATTCATCACAGACCGCGGAACGTATTGCTACAAGGTAATGCCTTTCGGTCTTAAAACCGGTGCAACGATCAGCTTAATTGCCAACAAAATGTTTGCCGAAAGCAACCTGGAAAACTATGGAAGTATACATCGACGATATGCTCGTAAAAACTCTTGACGAACACGATCATGTAACCCAACTAGAGGAATGTTTTGCACGACTCAACCAGCATAACATGAAACTCAACCCGGCGAAATGCAGATTCGCAGTGGCATCGGGAGAATTCCTCGTATACCTCGTAACGTATCGCGGAATCGAGGCCAATCCTAAACAAATCGACGCACTAATAGAGATGGCCTCCCCGAGAACCAATCGAGAAGTCCAAAGGTTAACCGGAAGAGTCGCGGCTTTGAACCGCTTCATCTCGCCCACGGATAAGTGCCTAACGCTTTACTTAAACGCTGAAGGGAAACAAGAAGTTCGAATGGTCCGAAAGCAATGTGAAAAGGCTTTCCAACAGTTGAAACATTATTCGGCCACTCCACCAGTTCTCGCAAAACCGTGGAAGGTGAACTCTTTTTCTATATTGCATTTTCCGCAACAGCAGTCAGTGGCGTCCTGATACGAGAAGAACGCGGCGAACAAAAGCCAATCTTTTACGTAAGTAAGACGTTGCTGGATGCGGAAACTCGATATCCGCTGATGGAAAAATTAGCATTCGCCGTCATAACCTCTGCAAGGAAACTAAGACCTTATTTCTAGTCTCATACTATAGTTGTTCTCACAACATTCCCTCTGCGGATAATCCTGCACAGTCCGAGCCAATCCGGTAGGCTCACGAAATGGGCAATCGAACTAAGTGAATACGACGTCGAATATCGCCCAAGGACATGTGCGAAATCCCAGGTTCTTGCAGATTTCTTGGTAGAATTACCCACTAGAGACATGACTAACGAGGAGCCGAACTCAACTTGGGTCCTCCACGTCGACGGATCCTCGTCCAAACAAGGGTCCGGAATCGGAATTCGACTCACTTCTCCTAACGGGGAAATCCTAGAACATTCGTTCCGATTTTCTTTTCTTGCTTCAAACAATGAGGCAGAATACGAGGCACTCATCGCAGGCTTGCGGCTAGCCCATGGACTAAAAATCCGTAATATTCACGCCATCGCGGATTCTCGCTAGTCGCCAACCAATACAGCGGAGAGTATGAAGCAAGGGATCTAAAGAATGGACGATATCTGAAACTTCGTCCAAGAACTGGCTCGTGGTTTCAACCAGTTAAGCCCTGACCAGAATCCTCGCCGAAAACGCCCAGGCCGACGCCTTGGCTGCCCTCGCCAAGCTCAGATCCAGGGCTCAAAGGATAGTCCCGGTCGAATTCATCGAACGCCCGAAAGCATCGACCACCAGTGGTCGCCAATCTAATCCGAGGAGAGATTGAAGATGCGGAAGAAGTTGAGGATCAACCGAAGCGGATGCGGACCAAACCGAAGTATGGCTGCGACGCCCTTGGTTAGAACCAATCCGAGCCTATATCGTGAATGGAACCTTACCAAAAATGGGCGCCCGTGAAGTAAAACCTGCCGCACGGTATGTCACGATAGAGGAGAAATTTATAAGTGGCGTTTCTCCGGTCCTCTCATGACATGCGCAGAGGGAGAAAGGGAAAGAAGAATCATGGAAGAGGTCCATTCTGGATCATGCGGAAATCATTCTGGCGGAAGATCTCTCGCAGTCAAAATCAAACGCCACGGTTATTATTGGCCAACCATGATAAAAGACTGCGAGAAATTCGCCCGGAAGTGCGAGAAATGCCAAAGGCATGCTCCAACAATCCATCAACCCGCGGAAATCCTCTCCTCAATCTCGCCCCCCTATCCTTTCATGCGATGGTCCATGCACATTGTCGGACCTATGCATCCATCAAAACAAAAACGTTTCCTCCTAGTCCTCACGGATTTCTTTTCCAAATGGGTAGAAGCAGAATCCTACGCAAGTATCAAAGACACACAAGTCGAGAACTTCGTATGGAAACATATCATAACTAGACATGGGGTCCCGTACGAAATCGTAACAGACAACGGATCTCAATTTATCTCTGCTCGATTCGAAGCATTCTGCGAAAAGTGGAAAATACGACTTACAAAGTCAACTCCCAGGTATCCGCAATTCAACGGACAGGCAGAAACCATCAACAAGACCGTCCTTGACGGACTAAAAAAGCGCCTAGACGCCTGATGATAGGACTTTTCTAAGGTCCTAATCAAATGATGTAGTATAAAAGATTGTCGAACCAATCCTAGGTGACCATGAAACAGAGGGAATGCAAGCCTATGCTTAATCTAAATGCAATCATTAAAGAGGATGTTGATTAAACTAAGACAATAAGTAAAATGCAACAAAAAGTAAAACTTTCTTTCTTATGAGGAGAATGAGACCCATGGGTATAGGGACTTGATATCAAATGATTAAGATTCAATCCAAGATGCTAACTTTTCAATCAATCTAATTCCTTATGCCTAGACAACAAAACTAAGAAAGCTCTATCTCTAGATGGATGCTCTTTTGCAATGATCACCCAAGTACACCAAATCTCTTTGATCAAAAAAGATCCTAGACATGCCTAAACTTTAGCCTACAACTCAAAGAATGCAATAAAAAGATGGCTAAATATATGAAAATATGCAAGACATCAACTCCCCCACACTAGTCCTTTACTTGTCCACAAGTAAACTAGTAAGGACTAAGGAGGAGAGGTTTGAAGGAGGGGACTCATAGCCAAAAGAATGCTCTTCTTAGTTCTCAACTTGATAACCTTGTATAATCATACCAACTAGCTAGAGCAAACACTCAATCCAACTCTAACTTCACAAGACCTATCTTAACTCCTTTGATCCCTACACTTACTCATCATGAATCCACAATCCACAAATCCATTTGCTCTCTAACAATCATTAAGCAAACTCAAAAGATCTCTTGCAAATGGTCAAAAGGTCCAAGTCATTTGGTTTGGTGAGAAAGGTCTCGATGCAAAATAAATCAAGTAGTTCAAAAAGGATCTTTGAAGGTGGTTTACTCTCAAAACAAAGTAGCTTTGACATAGCACATAATATATCTAAGAAAGGGATCAATTAATGCATACAATGCTCAATCTCCATTGTCCTACCCTTTTCCTAAACATGAAAGCAACTTTTACTCTATTCCCCAATGCCAAGCCCCACTCTCTCTTCACTCACCCAAAGAATTCCCAAACTCTCAAGAACATTTTCTCATTAGAACTCTTCACTTTTTGAAGTCTACAAGGGATTTTTATACTTTTTAAACACTTACTAGCTCATAACAACTTTTGCTTGCCCCCCTTTCTTTATTCATCTGTTTTTTTTTTCTTTTTCTTTTTATCTCTTTTTTTTTATGGGGGCCAAGACTTTCATTACAAACTTGAGCTAGACTTTCATTTGCTTTACCCTAAAGACTTAATCACTTTTGAGTTCTAAGAGTCTACCATTCCTTTCCTCTTTCTCACACTCCCAAGATCAAACTTTACACACTCACCCCCATCCAGAAGCTAGACAATATGAGTGTCTAATCTAGCTAAAATGGAGACCAAGCATTGTCGTTCCCAATACTCTCAACATTATGCACATGTAAAGCTTTCCAAAAAAGGCCTCACTCAACAAATAATGAAGGCTTGAAAGGAGGTAAGGGTTTAAGGGTGTGGAGTGCCACTTGAGTTTGTCCAAAAAGATAGGCAAAGAATGGGAGGGACAACTCAAGTGTTCTATCCATGACTTAGTACACAAGGGACCATGAGAAAGAGACTTAGAGTCTAAATATGACAGGAGCAAACTTCAAAGAGATAGCATCAATCAATCAAATATGCTTTAGGAAGAGTTTTCAAGGCACAAAGTTTACAAGCTATCCTAAGATTGCTCAAGCTAGTTACTATGATTATAAAGGTTATCACTTTAAGAACATAGCATGAGCATCTTTTCAAGGCAACTATCATCCTTATCCCCTTATGCATGATGCAACCTATATGATGATTTTTTTTATGCAAGTGAATGATCTAGACTCAATCCTAATGCAACTACATGATTCTTTTTGTGCTTTTCAAATTTTTCAATTTTTTTTGGTTTTTCTATGCAATAACTATCTACAAGTGCATGCATATGACATTAAAAACAAGACTATTAGCAACTTGACGCCTCCCCCACACTTAATTCACACAGTCTCTGTGTTTGTTAAATGTGGAGAAGGGTCCAAAGAAAGAAAGAAAAATGAAAACTAAATGAAATGATGAATGGTATATACAATGATAGGATGTTGGAGTACCTCTATGGAGCATGGGATGAGGCTGATGCCTCACCCTCAGAGTCATCTTCATCAGCAGTGGTGCTTAGGGACGGTGACTTGTTTCCGGACTCAAATGGGGCGATGTAAGGGTTCCTCAAACGGCGGAGAGCTTGCTTCCTGGTTTGTGGTGAAGAGGTGTCAATAAGTGGCAGAGGAGGGGGTGCATTGAAAGCATCAAGATCAAAGTCCTCAGCCTTGCAGCCAGCTACAGCCCACCTAGATAGAACATCAGCCACTTTCTTCAATAACCGGGCTGAAACTTCAGCTTGCCTCTTCACAGTCCTTTTCAGCTCTTTGCACTTGTTGGTGAGCTTGAAAATGGTCCTATCTTGAGCCCTGTTCCACCTCTGGAGGATTTTAATTTGGTCATGAGCCTGGCGTAGGGGTCCAAGAGGCAGGACACTGGTGCAATGCTCAAGCTTGTAACGAGGAGGGCCAAAAAGATGAGCAGTGGTGCTTCTGGTGTACTCATCTTCATAAGCATTCTGCTTGCTTGCATCCTTATCACCTTTGGGAAGGTTCACAGGGAAAAGGGGTCCATGACTCCTAAGGAGGTGCTCCTCACTGATGTCAAAGCTGATGTCTCCTGAAGTGCTCAAGGAAGTGAGTTGTGGGCTAGGAAGCAACAGCTCAGCCTTCTTGCCACCCCTTGAGTAAGAGTGACACATCTCCCATTAAACCGCCCACTTAGAAATTGAGCCTTCCTCAGGTAAGATCCATCCAAGAAAGTAGGACCTACTCCATCATCACCCAAATCAATCCCTTGGTAAGCCAATAATGGGGTTATCCAGCCACCAATACCAATCTGAGGTCCGGAGTCACGGTTTGTCCAAGCCCAGCTCTTGTAGTGCGTGAGGCGCTGTACAAGGAAGCCAACCATACCAAAGTCTGAGTAGAAATCATCCGGGACACGAGGGAGTTGAGGAGAGGAAGGAAAGTGTCGGGCGGTTTGGTGAAGGAATCTCAACTCGTCTCCAGCAACATTCCCTACTTCTTCTTTCCGAAGAGGGTGTGGTTAAGCAACCTGTGGAGGTAGCGATAGTGGGATGCCTAATAGCTCCTTTCTTCTCCTTCTTGTGGCCTCCTTTTCCTTGTCCTGTTAATAAGGTCCACATTCAGCAATGGTCTTCTCCTTAGGGGCTGTCTTGAGTGTTGGAAGTGAAGAGTTTTTCTGATCCTCAAGGTCAAGAACTTCACCAATCTCTGTGAAAGACATGGAGTACACCTCACCCTTAATCTTGAATTTGATCTCTCCCCATCCTTGCTGTGCATGCTTGGAAGTGTGAAAGGTTGCTTCTAGTGTAGCCAAGAATTGGCAAGAGACTTCTTTGTGAGTGGGGTAAGCTGCTGAGTAGAGGCTGCCCACCTTCATGTGCTGAAGCATTGCTTCAACATCATTATCAAGGTACATCTCTTGCAAGATCCTTTTATTAACAAATCTGGTAGGGACCCAAGCAATGCCATTTCTCATAAGGTCTAGCAGCTCATCCTTAGTAGTTGTCTTGGACCTATCCCTCTTGTCATACTTGGATTTAGGATCAGCATGCTCATCGTTAGAAGATGTCTCATCTTCTTCACCTTCATTTTCTGCAACCATTGGCTTCTTGCCTTGCTTCTTTGCTCTAGCCCTGGCCAACTTCTCTTCCTTGTTTTGCTGGTTGAGGTGTTCTACAACTTCTTGTACAGGGTCTGGTGCACTCCTAGGTGGAGTCATAGTCTTCTCAATCACAAGGGCTCCCACACTAGAGTTTCTTGGTGCCTTGGGTCTCTTGGGAGGAGCTTGCATGTGACTCCAACAGCTGATCTCTTTCCATCCTTCTTGGCTTGCTTGTGAGCACCATCAGCCACACTCTTATCAGCAACAACTCTCTTCCCATCTTTCTTGGCTTGTGCTTTCTTCCTTATCATTGCCAAGGCTTGCTGGCGGCGCTCCTCTTCTGTACCAGGATCTGAGCCCAAAGGTTTCCCAAACTGAGCAGTGTGCCTTGCTGCACGCTCTTTCTTCTCAACTTCTAGATCAGCTTCACTCTTTCTCCCCATTGGTACCTGAAACTTTAGACCTTGGAAAATAGTAAGCTTAAGAAGGAAAAAGGCTCTCAAGATGAGGAATATGATCAAAAGCATAAGAATTACAATTCCAATGATCAATTACTCACAAGAAACACACTTTTAAGCAAAAAGGACTTTAGAACATCCTAGAGAGTTCTCATTGCTCATAATTTTTTTTTTTTTTTTTTTTATGAGCAACAAGAATCTCTAAGAATCAAAACCACTCAATTAAGCACAATCAAGCTTAAAATGGCCTAAATTTAAGTTCTCCATCAACTTAGCATCCAATCTAACCCAAGAACAACCTAAAACAAGCACTTTATGAAAAACCCCAAATCTCATGAACCCTAATTTTTCAAAGTTCAAATTAATCTCAATTCCACCATGAAATCAACTACCCAGCATGATATATAAGCTTTCCCTAGTCTAATTTACAAGAATCTAGCAAGAAAAGGCTCAAATTTCAAGTTCAAATTTTTAGGGTTCATGAGGGTTACGAATTTGAACTTAGAGATACCATACCTTTCTTTGGATGAAGGATAAAGATGAAAAGATTCAAGGAATTAGATCTAGGGGAGGAAGGCTTGGGTGTGGGAAAAAGAAATTTGTGATTTGGGTGAGATTTGACAAAGTTATGGGGATTTATGTTCTTGGAGGCTAGAGAGGATTATGATGTGAGGAAGATGATGAAATGAGAAGAGAGATGGTGGCTTAGGGTTTTAAAAGGTTTCTGGGTCGGGTGGATAGGTGTTTGGGTCGGTTTAGGTGGGTTTGGGTCGGTTTAGGGATAGAAAAACTTACCTTGGGTCGCGGGTCGGTCATGCTGGTCGTGGGGCTCCATCGGGCTGTTCGCGGATCTTGGCATGCGGAGAACGACCGGGTAGGTTACCCCGGATGGCCGTCCCCGGTCTGTTCTGCTGTCTCCACGACCGGGTGCTGTTACCCGGACACATGCACCCCGGTCAGTCAATCCGTCCGATTCACGACCGGGTAGGTTACCCCGGACGTCCCTTCCCCGGTCCATCTGGCTTGTTGACGACCGGTGCTCACCCGGACGGATGTACCCGGTCCGTTCCTTTCGTCCGTCCGTCCGCTTCACGACCGGGTGCTTCCACCCGGACACCGCACCCCGGTCCGATTGTTCAGCATGCTGCGCGTCCGGGTAGGCGACCCCGGTCCACTCTACCCGGTCCAAACCTCCAAACCTCTTTTTTTTTTTTTAACTTCTTCTCAAAGCTTTATCCCACTCATTCCCAAGCTATCACCATTCTCCAAGTGACTTAATTGAAAAAGAACAAATCCTAATGCATATTTACAAGGATAACCATGGGACTTCCTCCCAAGTGAGCTTGTTTAAAGTCACTAGCTTGACTTTGCCTCCTTTGAGGTTAGGCAAGGGGAGCATCAGAGAGTGGGGTTGATGTCCCATCCTCTTTTGGTATTGTGGCCATGTATTCTTTGAGTCTCTGGCCATTCACTGTGAAGTCTCCACCATCCTTGTTCTAAAGCACAATGGCTCCATAGGGTCTCACTTCTTTGATCACAAATGGACCAGACCACCTTGACTTTAGCTTTCCTGGAAACAGCTTCAGTCTAGAGTTGTAAAGAAGCACTTGATCTCCTGCCTTGAACTCTCTTTTGAGGATGTTCCTGTCATGGAAAGCCTTAGTCTTTTCCTTGTAGATCCTTGAGTTCTCAAAGGCATCCATCCTTATCTCATCCAGTTCATTGAGTTGAAGAAGTCTCTTCTCCTTTGCACACTTGATGTCAAAGTTTAGAAGTTCACAGCCCACAATGCCTTGTATTCAAGCTCAACTGGCAGATGGCAAGACTTCCCATAGACAAGGTTGAAAGGAGTAGTGCCTAGAGGAGTCTTGAATGCTGTTCTATATGTCCAAAGAGCATCATCAAGCTTGGCTGACCAATCCTTCCTCTTGGTTCCTACAACCTTCTCCAAGATTCCATTGATTTGCTTGTTGGAGACCTCCACTTGGCCACTTGTTTGAGGGTGATAGGGTGTTGCAACCTTGTGTTTCACTCCATTCTTCTTGAGAAGACCCTCAAATACCTTGTTGATGAAATGTGAACCTCCATCACTTATGACCACTCTTGGAACTCCAAACCTTGGGAAGATATTGCTCTTGAACATTTTGACCACCACTCTTGAATCATTTGTAGGACTTGCTATTGCTTCCACCCACTTTGATACATAGTCCACAGCCACCAAGATGTATCTGTTGCCATAAGAAGAAGGGAAGGGTCCCATGAAGTCAATCCCCCAAACATCAAACACTTCCACTTCAAGGATTGAGTTTTGAGGCATCTCATTCCTCTTAGTAATGTTTCCACTCCTTTGGCAAGAGTCACATCTTGAAATGAAGTCTTGTGAGTCCCTGAACATGTGTGGCCACCAAAATCCAGCTTGTAGCACCTTTGAGACAGTCTTGAATGTAGCAAAATGGCCTCCATAGGAAGATCCATGGCAATGTGAGAGGATTCCTTCAACTTCTTCTTCAGCCACCACTCTTCTATAAATCTGATCTTTGCATAGGGTGTAGAGGTATGGTTCATCCCAATAGTATCTCTTCAAGTCTTTCTAGAACTTCTTCTTCTCATACCCTGCAAGCCCCAATGGTTCCTTTCCAGTGGCTAAGTAGTTAACCAAATCAGCATACAAAGGTTCCTTCTCTTCAGCTGCCTTAACCTCTTCAATCTTTTTTCCAGTCTCAATGACTGCCACCACTGACAAGATGGCCATGACATGCTCTTGTCTAAGTCCCTCATCAATAGGGATTCCACCTTCAATCCTCAACCTGGAAAAGTGATCAGCAACTCCATTCTCAATCCCTGGCTTGTCTCTAATCTCCAAGTCAAACTCTTGAAGCAAAAGGATCCATCTTAGTAGTCTTGGCTTGGCATCCTTCTTTGCTAGGAGGTGTCTCAAAGCTGCATGGTCAGTATACACAATGACCTTGGAACCCACCAGGTAGCTTCTGAATTTTTCAAAGGCGAAGACAATGGCCAGCATCTCTTTCTCTGTTGTGGCATACTTCATCTGTGCATCATTCAGGGTTTGGCTAGCATAATAAATCACATGAGTCTTGCCATCCTTCTTCTGCCCCAGGACAGCCCCAACAGCAAAGTCACTAGCATCACACATTATCTCAAAGAGGTCCCAATCAGGTGGCTGGACAATGGGGCACTAACCAGTTCACCCTTTATCTTTTTGAAGGCTTCAAGACAATCTTCATCAAAGCTGAAAGCTGCCTCCTTGCATAGCAACTTTGTCATGGGTCTAGCAACCTTTGAGAAGTCTTTGATGAATCTTCTATAGAACCCAGCATGGCCAAGGAAGCTCGATGTCTTTCACTGTCTTTGGTGGTGGCAAGCTAACCATCACCTCAATCTTAGCCTTATCCACTTCAATGCCCTTTTCTGAAATCTTGTGTCCAAGCACAATCCCCTCTTTGACCATGAAATGACACTTCTCCCAATTCAGCACTAGGTTGGTGTCTTCACATCTCTGTAGGACCCTGCACAAGTGGGACAAACAAGCAGAAAGCGAAGATCCGTGAGCAGAGAAATCATCCATGAATACCTCCACTATATCCTCAATGAGATCGAGAAGATAGACATCATGCACCTTTGAAAGGTTGCTGGAGCATTACATAACCCAAATGGCATCCTTGATAAGCAAAGGTGCCATAGGGGCATGTGAATGTTGTCTTCTCTTGATCATTGGGATGTATGGGGATTTGGAAGAACCCTGAATACCCATCGAAAACAATAGAAAGGATGGTTTGCAAGTCTCTCAAGCATTTGGTCAATGAATGGCAATGGAAAATGATCCTTTCTAGATGCTGAGTTGAGCTTTCTATAATCAATACACATCCTATGGCCAGTTATGGTTCTAGTTGGTATCAATTCATCCTTGTCATTTTTAACCACAGTGATACCACCTTTCTTTGGAACTACATGCACAGGAGATACACATTTAGAATCTGAAATAGGGTAGATAACACCAGCATCTAAGAGCTTAAGAATCTCCTTCTTTACAACATCCTTCAGGTTAGGATTCAACCTTCTTTGATGCTCTATAGAATTCATTGATTCATCCTCTAGATGTATCCTATGCATGCACAAAGAAGGTGATATCCCCTTAATATCATCTAGTGAGTATCAATTGCCTTTCTAAACTTTTAAGTGCATTTAAAAGTTGAGAAAGCTCAAGTTCAGTAAGTTCACTACTCACAATGACAGGATATGACTCATTAGGGCCTAGAAATGCACCTTACACCATGGGGAAGAGGTTTTAGCTCCACTTTTGGTGCCTTGAGCTCACTCCAATCATCTTGTTGGGTGTCCTCTTGTTGAGTGGCTGAAACAGCTTGGTGCACCTCTTGTTTGAGCTCCTCATACTGGCCTTTATCAACAATCTTCTTGCGAGAATCCAGCATGGCTGCAATAGCATCACTCTCTTGGTTCTCAACCACTTGGACCTCTTTATCCACTGTCAAAGCATGCTGCAAAGGGTCCTCTATTGTCGACTCTCCTAGTGCTAATTCCTCAAGGAGCTCATCAGCAAGAGCTTCCATCTCCTCTATGTAAAACACTTGGCCTTGCACAGTTGACCTCTTCATTACCTCATTGATATCAAAATGGAGAGTGTGCTCTTTCCCCAAATGAAGATCAATCTTGCCTTCCTTCACATTGATAAGGACTCCTGCTGTGGCTAAGAATGGTCCTCCAAAGATCAAGGGGTCTCTAGCTTCTTCATCCATCTCAAGAACAACAAAATCAGTCGGAATTTCACAATTTCCCACCATCACAGGGAGGTCTTCAAGGATACCAATGGGGAATTTGACTGATCGGTCAGCAAGCACCAAAGAGAGTTTGCACTTCTTGTATTGGCTGAACCCAAGCTTCTTGGCAACAGATAGAGGCATGAGACTGACACTAGCTCCCAAATCACATAGACATCTCTCAAACATCAAAGGACCAATGGCACAAGGTAGGGTAAAGCAGCCTGGATCCTCTAGCTTCTTAGGGATTGTCAATCTCTGAATGATGGCACTGCACTCATAAGTAAGAACCATCATGCCTTCCATTTCCTTCTTCTTGGCAGCTACAGCATCCTTCAAGAACTTGCTATATTGAGGGACAAGCATGAAGGCATCAATGATGGGCATTGTGACTTGAACTTCACTCATTTTCTTCTGAAAGAGTGCTTTGTACTTCTCCAAAAGTTGCTTCTTGAATCTTCCAGGAAATGGCAGCTTAGGTTCATAGGGAGGAGGAACAAAAGAAGACTCTTTTGTTGGAGTGGCAACTTCACCATGCTTTAGTGTTTTCTTCTCTTCTCCAACCTTTCCTTTACCCTTAGCTTCAACAATCTTTTCTAGAATCTCCTCATCAACTTTCTCATCTACAATCACAACATCATCATCAATGTTGATAGCCATCCCCACTTAGTGTCTCACCATCCTTGGGGAGAGTTCTTGGAGGTAGCTCTCTACCACTTCTCAAAGTGATTGCATTCATAGGCTCCTTGGGGTTTTGCTCAGCCTTTCCTGGTAGTGTTCCTTGTTGGCGACTTGGCTGAGAGTTCATGGAAGCAAACTGTTTCTCCAATGCTCTAATCTTGTTGTTTAGCTCAGTATAGCTGCTATCAATCTTGGAGTGAACAGTCTTGAACTCATGGCCAATGTCCTTGGCTGCTCTAGCTTGACCTTCCAATAGTTGTTTGAACATAGCTTCCATAGATGAATCTGGAGCTTTAGCTTGGGAGGAGCTACCTTGAGTTTGAGTAGATTGATTGCCATGGTTTGTAAAACCACGAGGAGGATTCTGCCTAGGCTGGTAGTTCCCTTGCTGAGTGTTTTGCTTTGGTTGATAGCCTCCTTGCTGGTTGTTGGGATAAGACCTTTGCTGGTAGTTGTTGTACTGAAAGTTAGGCTCCTTCCTGTACCAAGAACCATTGTTGTTTATGAAGCAAAGCTCTTCTTGCCCTTCTAACCCTTCAACTTCATTAACCTTAGGAGGAGTTTCTGACTTGGACCACCCACAAAGTGGATCTGCTCTGTTTGGCTTGGTTAGCAATCAGCAAGTCTATCTTCTCTTGCAAGGATTTGATTTCCTTCTTGGTCTGGTTGTCATCAACTCTGGTTGTTCTATCAGCTCTGTCATGTTCTCCACTGTAAACTGAATCACTCTTCACCATGTTGTCCACCAGCTCCTCAGCATCTTCTTCAGACCTGCCCAGGAAGAAACCATTGCTTGCTGTATCCAATCTTGCTCTAAACTCAGGAAGGGCACCTCTATAGAATGTGCTCAGCAAACTCTCCTTTGAGAAGCCATGGTGTGGGCACTTAGCTTGATACCCCTTGAACCTTTCCCATGCTTCACTAAAGCTTTCCAAGTTCTTCTGCTGGAAACTAGAGATCTCATTTCTCAGCTTGGCTGTCCTTGATGTCGAGAAGAATTTCTCCAAGAAGGCCTTCTTGCAATCATCCCAAGTAGTGATGGAATCACTAGGTAGAGATTTCTCCCATTGGCATGCCTTGTCTCCTAGAGAGAATGGAAACAACTTGAGCTTGAAGGCATCTTCGGACACACCATTGGTCTTGGACAAGCCACAATAGCTATCAAACTTGTCCAAGTGATCAAATGGGTCTTCTACAGCCAAGCCATGGTACTTGTTGTTCTCAATCACACTCAACAAGCCTGACTTGATCTCAAAGTTGTTAGCTTCCACAGCTGGTGCGCGGATGCCCGTCCTATTGCCATGAATGTGAGGACGGTCATAGGTGCCAATGGCTCTAGCTGGCCGATGTGGGTGTTGTTGTTGCTGGCGCTGTGGTCCAAGGTTGTCAGATCCTTGACCATTGCCATCTTGAGGTTGATGCTGGTGATCATCCATCTCAAACCCCAACCTCTGAATGTGAGCCTGTTGCTCTTCTTCTCTTCTCCTTCTTGCTATTTCCCTCTCAAGTGTAGCTATCTCTTCAGCAGTGGGAACCAGGTTAGTTGCACCCCTGCTTCTTGTGTTCATACACCTGAAAATCAAAGGAAGATGCAAAAGGAGAATCAATATCACAAGAAAAGAAAAATGATTTAGTCTCAAACAAGTGACTAAATCCCAATGTCACAATCAACTTAGAATTTGGCAACGGCGCCAATTTGATGATAGGACTTTTCTAAGGTCCTAATCAAATGATGTAGTATAAAAGATTGTCGAACCAATCCTAGGTGACCATGAAACAGAGGGAATGCAAGCCTATTCTTAATCTAAATGCAATCATTAAAGAGGATGATGATTAAACTAAGACAATAAGTAAAATGCAAAACAAAGGATAACTTTCTTTCTTATGAGAAGAATGAGACCCATGGGTATAGGGACTTGATATCAAATGATTAAGATTCAATCCAAGATGCTAACTTTTCAATCAATCTAATTCCTTATGCCTAGACAACAAAACTAAGCAAGCTCTATCCCTAGATGAATGCTCTTTTGTAATGATCACCCAAGTACACCAAATCCCTTTGGCTGTAATGATCAAAGCAAACATGGAGAATGAGTCTAATAGCAATCCTAGCTTCTTTGAAAACTAATCCCTTAGGCAAAGCAAGCTAAAAGCATAGATGAGTTGGTTCAGGCATTTCACAGAACACCTTCCGGGCATGAAATGCCTATGACTCTATGTTTGAGAGGCCAACTCAAATATAGCTTTAAGAACACCAAATCAATGCAAGGAAAGGATAGATCTAACACTAAACACCTTGGATCTACACTTAATCACTCTCAATCACCCTAACCCATGGATCTTAAATGGATCTACTCACTAATCCACATGCTTACTCTTAAATCCATGAGAGATTCAAGCTTAAACATATAGAGAAAGAAAAGGGGATGAAATCAAACAATCAAGAACACAAAGATAAGATGAGATTATGAATCAAAGATGAAACTTTACTCAAGAGGTTTATGTGTTCTTAGATAGAAAATAACATAAGTCCCACATTAGGGATAACAAGGGTACTTATAGTTAGGCTTAAAAGCCCTAGAAACATAGAATAAGATTTAAAAAGCCCTTAAGCTAAATGGGTCTAAACCAATAGGAATGAGGTACAAAACTCGGTCAGGGTAGCATCAAAACCATCCAACCCGGTCCAGGTTGCCCGGCCGTCCAGCTGGCCGTGTTCTTTGCTCCGTCCGGGTTCCAGGCCGTCCGTCCCACCCCGGTCGTTTCAACCCGGTCTTCAGCACCTTCTTCACGACCGGGTACTCCTAGCCGGACAGGCCACCCCGGTCGTCCTCGGTCTGGACACGTCATGTTCGCCCGTCCGGATGCTCCTACGCGGACGCATCTCCCCGGCCGTCCATCAGTTCTCATCGTCCGGGTGCTCCTACCCGGACGCGTCTCCCCGGACGTCCATCAGTTCTCATCGTCCGGGTGCTCCAACCCGGACGCGTCTCCCCGGACGTCCCTCGGTCTGGACGCATCATGTTCGCCCGTCCGGGTGCGTGTAACCGGACGCATCTCCCCGGCCGTCCAGCTGCTTCTTATCGTCCGGGTGCTCGAGTTCTGGACGCATCAGCCCGGTCATCCGTACGAGCTGATCCCACCTGATCCGTCCGGGTGTGTGTAGCCGGTCAAGGCTACCCGGTCCAACTCTCTTCTCTTGGTTTTACTTTTCTTCTTATAGCCAATCTTGATTCTTCACTTATTTTTGGGTCATAAGGTTCCCAAACACCTCCAATATAACCAAAGCATACTCCAACACCTGATAAGGACAAATGAATGCAAAATGATCCTAGACATGCCTAAAATTTAGCCTACAACTCAAAGAATGCAATAAAAAGATGGCTAAATATATGAAAATATGCAAGACATCAACGCCAAAAAGGGGCGATGGGCAGAGGAACTCGAAGGAGTCCTTTGGTCGCATCATACAACCCCGAGACGGGCTACGGGTGAAACCCCATTCGCCCTCATTTACGGAACGGAATGCATGATCCCCGCGGAAGTAGAATTCCCCGGAGTACGGAGAAGATTCCTCCCCGAAAGAGAGGATAAACGACGCTATGATGCTGGATAAACTCGATCTTATCAATGAACGCCGCGACCAGGCACTCATTCGAATCCAAAATTACCAGCACGCTGCCGCAAGGTACTACAACTCAAACGTACGCCATCGCAGGTTCAGAGAAGGCAATTTAGTCTTTCGCAAAGTCTTCCAAAACACTGCCGAACGAAACGCAGGAAAACTGGGAGCGAACTGGGAAGGACCATACGAAGTCATAAAAGTGGTCTGACTAGGTTCGTACCAAATCGCGAACATGAAAGACGTAAAAATCTCAAAAAATTGGAACGCGATGCATCTTAAAAAATACTATCACTAACAATGACGTGATACAAAGAACTACGAGATGGCTTGATCCCCGAAAAGGGTACATAGGCAACTCGCTAACCGGCGGCCTCAGCTATCCCCCCCGATTAAAAAGGGGGGGAGTGGGGTGCGTATACTCGTATACTCCCACGAATTTTGAAAATTCTGAAACTTTCGAAACTCTTTTTAGACAACGTATTTTCGCTAATTACTGAACGGCAACGACAACGGATCTAGTATCCACTAAGCGATTATCACATCCAAAAAACAAATCCCGGAGGGCCAACACTTCACGAAGCAAAGTGAATGTAGACGTTTCTCCCTAGGTCAAATTTACGCGACCCCTTGGTCCCGGTTCAAAACGGAAACAACAGTTTTCTGGCTGCGAACATTCGCAAAAACATCCCCAAGCCCGCAAGCGTTTCAACCACGAAATGCGGCATAAGGAAAAATCGACCTTCAGCACTGCGAGACGTCGCTAACGCTTGAAGGACATTCTTTTCCGCATAAAGTTGCAGACGAAATCTTTGTCTCTAGAACTCAAAACATACAAACGCACCTCAAAACGGTATCATTCCGTTGTTGCTGATCACAACAAGCGAACTCGCGTCCTAAGCGGACAAATAGCAGCCTTCAAGGGTAGGCTCTCTTGCATCCGACAAGGATAAACATAGCGCAATACAAGAAATCAAATTTTGGTTTAGCCCTTCGTAAAGGAAGTAGCTTCGACTCACGCCCAGATAAATCATATAAGCCGACAACAATTAGCGGTTTTAAGCGGTGCGAGTCAGGTTAAAATCGCAAAACAGGCAAAACGAAGCCGATTTCTCATCGCAAAGCCTCAGTCCGAGTAAACCTAGGTCTTGCCTAAACCCAGCCACGCTGGATCTTGACATCTCACAGACATAGTATGGTATATGAGATCCAAAAATTTGTCTCTTCACTTAAGCCTATTCGTTTCACGAACTTTTCGCGTAAATCGTTAAACCGCGGAAAATCTCGCTTTATGCAAACAATAGGTACGGTGATCATCAGGGAACTAGGAATGAGACGACAACTCACACCCTCTTTCTCATACTTAAAAAAAACAGAAGTTCATAAATAATCGAAAAGCGTTTCATAGATTGAGACTGCAAAAGTTCAAACAAAACCCCAAAAAAGGGGCAGGGATTCGAAGCCACCAACGGCCAGTCCCGGTAAATACATCATGGCCTCTTAACGGCCGAAACACATATAAAATAAAATCCCCAAAGGGATTGATAAACCTAGACGCTCCCAGGAGCGTCACCTTCATCCTCAAACTCACCCGCGATAGGGACAGCCTCGCTGTCGCCTCCCTCGATCGCACCGCCACTACCGCCTCGTCAGCCAGCCTCGCCAATCTTCTCCCGTCGCTCCTGATCTTCTGAGTCTTCGGAGGTCGGCGCAAGGGTGCATTCGGTTTGCAGGCCGGAAAGGATCGAATCGAAGTCTCCCTCGGAGGTCGCCCACTCCCCTTTACAGGACGATAGCCTGGCTTCCTCCAACTCGAGCTCACTCGAGACTCCCCTCGATCCCGCTAAAGCCAAGTCCCTCTTGCGGATAGCGATCAAGGACTCAAAAGGGTGGCCATCCTCGTCGGGCGACCAAAGAAGTCGTCCACGGGCATCGGCAACCTCCGAGGATCTGGCGTTCATCTCCTCATGAGTCTGGACCTTACGCTGAAGGCGGCGGACTTCAGAGGATTGCTCTTCTTCTCCTTCTTCACCTTGAGTAGCGAACTTCGCGGTCTTCCCAAGGTCAGCTCAAAGGTGGCTGATCTGAACCTCAAGCTGGGGCGTCCGGGCAGCATGGGTGTCCTCGGCGGTCTGCAATGCAGCCTCGATGCGGCTTCAGCTTCATGCGGCGACTACAGCTCCCGATAGGCGAATGACTTCCGACCCACACTCGCCAAGCATTCCGTCAATCAGCGACACAAACTGTCCGAAAAAAGGGGGTAAGTATCATCATAAAAAAAACCGGTACAAGAATTGCAGATAGATCAAATCAAACCTTGGAGCGATGGCATGCGACTCTGAAAGTTAAGCCCTCCTGCGCTCTTAGCACCCGCTTCCTTTTCACTCGGGTGCCGCACCAGCTCTTGCCCTTCCCTTGGGCAGCGGCGGCACCAGCCGCTAACAGTCCCAAGGCGAGTTCCCTCTTAGCGGGGGAGGAGGTGTAGATTCTATCGCATCTTCTCTCGGAGATCACGATCGGAGCAGTCGAAGAACCTGATGGATGGACCTGAACATCAGGAACCTGTTCAGGAATCTGTTCAGGAACAATAACCCCTTCCGCAGGCAGGAGGGCATTGGATGGGACTTCAGAGTTGGAAACCGGAAGAACAGGCGAAGGGGCCAAAGGAGCAGGCAAAGAGATCGGAGAAACATGCAATGGAGTCGGAGCCGCGGAAGGAACATCGGGCGTCTCAGTCCTCGCCCACTTTTAGCCTTTGCGAGAACTCCGGGATAAGCAGCCTTGAAAGAGTCAAATCCATCAATGAGGGGCGGAGTAAGCGTCTGAAGAGCAGCCGAGGAACCGGCGAAGCCTGGCTGGCCTCGCCCATCTCAACATCAGAATCATTCTTTTCAACTTGGGATGAAGACATTTTCTTTTCTTTTTGAGAGAGGAGAGAATTTGAAAAGATGTGAAGAATGAGAAGGGATGGCTGGCTATTTATAAAAAAAGGGGGAAGGAATGATGACATAGGTTTCCTGCAGAAAAGAATCCTTAGCCGAAAATTTCGATTTTCATAAAAATCGAATCATTCGCCCGCAAAATCGCCTCCGATCTTACGAGCTGGGAGGCTAACTGTTGAGTTCAAAAGCGGTTATCTCAAAATCTGACTAAAGATCCTTCCAAACTCAAAGATTTCCTTGAGCGGCCAGCGGAGGAAAGATCGGGCGACGGAGAACCCACGGCGACGGAGAACCCGGTGAGACGAAGAACCCTGGCGCCGGCGGCAGGTGAGAACGGCACGGCGCCGGTGGCAAGCCTGGCGCCCGGCGGCAGCGTCATACAAGCGGCCTGGCGCCGTGGCAAGCCCCTGGCGCCCGGCGAGCGTCCATAAGCCGACCTGGTGCGGCGGCAAAGCGCCCTGGCGCCCGGCGGCAAGCGTCCGCAAGCCCGGCCTGGCGCCCGGCAAACTGGCGCCCGGCGGCAAGCGTCCGCATAAGCCGGCCTGGCGCGCGGCAACCCTAGCCGGTCGGCGGTCCTCGTCCTGGTCTCGGTCCCATCATGCTCGGTCTGATCCCATCTTGGCTTGCTTGGATCAATCCTCGTAGGTTTGATATGATCACGGCTATGAAATTAACATCTCTCGATTGGAATCATCCTCGATGTTTTACGACAAAAATTAGAAAGGTTGGATTTCTCATAGAAGATATCGTGTAAAACAAGATCGATTAACTCGAACATCGATCCTTTAGGCTATACGGTTTATTTTACGAGAAAGATAGTCTTTCCGAGAAATCGTATAAAACGTTCAACGACTTAAGACAAGTCCACGGACTTACTTACGATTTTAAGAATTCAGGCCCAATCAGACTATGACGGTTTATCCAATTTTCCGAACATCGGATAAACATCAAGTCAACGGAAAATAGGGGAAATCTCGAGCATAATTACGAAGATCGACGAAAATGGAATATTTCCTGAAGAGATAAATTTGGGCCCAAAGGCGAAGTCCATCATCCTGAGGCAAACCGACCTAGAAGTGAGTATATAAGGAGAGAAAGAGAAGAGGAGAAGGGGATCCGAAAAATTAGACTTAGAGCACTTTGCTAGCTTAGAAGAATTAGGGTTTAAGTGGTTAGACTAGCGGAGCAAGGCTTAGGACGTTTGGCTGCCTGCGACTCTTTCTTTTTCTTTAATCGCAAATCTCTCTGTCTTTCGGAGAATCCTTGTATTCATATCTTTCATTTAATAACACGCCTTCGAGCAAATATAGCAATTTTTATCTTTGATCTGTTAACTTTCTCGATTTCGTGTGGCAACGCAGAGAATCCGGACCTTCAAGGAAAGTCGGGTTAACTTGGCTTTCCTCCGCAATCTTATTCATTAAAATTGACAGTGCGAATTTTGGTTCCCACATTGACTGTCTACAGAATCAAATCACCGAGCTGCACAAGGCTCGGGAAAGAGCTACAGATGACTCAGAGCTCTCTTCGGAAGTACAAAGCCTGAAGGAGAAGCTCGACAAACACTCTAAGCATCAGGAGCAAAGCGCTGAGAAGCTCGGTCGGCTCGAATCAGAGAACCTAGCCCTCTAGGACGAGAACCAGGCCCAAAACACAGCCATCAACAAGAAGCGCCGCTTCAGAGCCAGGATCCGATCCATGCCAGACCTCAAAACACCTAGCTCCGGAGCCGGAGTTACTCATCCGTCTCTAGTGCTCGACGGAGATGGGGCATAGCGCGAGAAGACTAGAGCCGCCCAGTTCACGACATAGAAGACAGCGACTCCGAGCTAGAACCCGAGCGATAGGCTCCCAACGGCGCAGCAGCGGCAACACCCTCCTCCAACGTCTACCTGGAACAGATGTTCACCGAGAAGTTCGACGCTATACAATCCCTAGTAGAGAGACTTCCAGGAGTGGCTCCCCCGATCCGGAAGAGCAACCCCAACTCTTACACAGAATCTCCGTTCGCAGACGAGATCGATAGAGATGCCAAGGAAGTTCTCTTTTCTAAACATCAAGATGTACGACGGAACCGGAGACCCGGACGATCATGTCGCCCAGTACAAACAAAGGATGCTAGCAGTAGCACTTCCAAGGGAATCTCGCAAAGCTACCATGTGCAAGGGGTTCGGTTCTACCCTGACCGCACCCGCACTCCAGTGGTACGTCAATCTGCCCTCTAGGTCAATATCCTCTTTCACAGCCCTCAGTGACAAGTTCGTGGAACAGTTCGCAAGTA
This sequence comes from Brassica carinata, assembly GCA_016771965.1. Lineage (NCBI taxonomy): Eukaryota > Viridiplantae > Streptophyta > Magnoliopsida > Brassicales > Brassicaceae > Brassica > Brassica carinata. Next base: position 28,611,431 of record CM028690.1, read on the forward strand.
GTCGGGACCTAGAGAACATCGGAAAACCTCTACGAGATCCTCCAGCATCGGTCAGAGCCTTTACGCACCTACATAGCTCATTTCAACCAGGAGAAAGTGGCAATCCCCGAATGTAGCGTTCCTACAGCGATCTCAGCCTTCAAGAGAGGTCTGCTCCCAAACGGAGAGCTCTATAAGGAACTCACTAAATATACCTGCAGAACCATGGAGGACGTGCTGTCCCGAGCCTGGGCTCAAGTAAAATGGGAAGAAGATGTCGCCAACCGCGCCAAAGCAGAGCAAAAACAAGACCAGAAGGCTGCCAAGCCTGATAGGAACAGTCGAGATGAGAGAACCTCTCAGAGACCAGCTAGGTACTCCGGAGGTCGGAACCGGGGCAGATATCCAAGTCGATTGATGAAAAAGACTTTTCAAGGGTCCAAATCATATGATGTAGTATAAAAGATTGTCGAACCAATCCTAGGTGATTTCAATGCAAAGGGAATGCAAGTCTATGCATAATCTAAGTGCAATCAAAAGAGTAGAATGAAGTGAATTAAAACTATACTAGAAATGCAATAAAAGAGTGAAGTTTCTTTCTCAATGAGGCAAGGGGGTTCTTTGGACAAAGGAATTGATTTTGTTCTCAATCAAATTCAGCAGTCCTGATTTGATCTCAAAGTTGTTGTTCTCCACAGCTGGTGCTCTTATCTCCAACCTATGACCATGAATGTGAGGTTAATCATAGGCTCCAATGGCTCTATCTTGGTGCTGTGGCTGTTGTGGCTGGCACTGTGGTCTTATGTTGTCAGCTCTTGGACCATTGCCCCCTAGGTGATATCACTCAAATTACCCTAAAGAGTGAATTACTCTCTCAAATAAGAAGTTCAGTTGTAATACTTAGGGATCGAATCCACAGAGACTCAAGGATTACACAATAGATTATATTGTCTTCGAAATAAAGCTAGATAAATAGGTTTAAAACAGTAAATTAAATAGTGAGCAAAGCAGTTGCTCGATTGATTTGATTTGAGATTGTTAACAGGGGGAAAGGTAGCTAGATTCATGTATTATCTCAGGTATGACAAGTTTGCAAGTTAATTAGGGGTTTTACTATTCATAGTTCTGAACTCAAGCTTTAGGTTAAATCAATTTGATTACCTTCAACTATCATTGGATGATCATGAGAAAGCGTCGATCGATTATTCAATGGAATATCGATCGATGCACCTTTCACAATATCGACCGATACAACGATAGTTGCATCGATCGATATTGCTTCCAGCGAGCCTTAAGATCGGGTTTGATGGGTTCTCTAATCTGACTATGAACAACTCTCATATGTTCTCAGTCAGATTAGAACAAACTAGTTTAGTTTTCAGGAATTTGGTAAGTTCTCACTTATCCAAATTAATCCTAAGATCTAGGTCAAGGATGATTAATCCTAAACAAAGCATTAAGAACAACTAGATGAAGAACTATATTTTAAACACCCTAACAATGATTTATTTTCAATACATGAGTCAACCTTGTGAGAAACCTAAATCTAACAATGAGACTACTCAAACATATTCATAAGAAACATCATGATGGTCTGAATACTTCAATAGATAAAATAAAGAATAGAGTAAAGAAAAAAAGGGAGTTCAAGATCTTCCCTCTCTCAAGGTGCTAAGATCTCTCTCTCCAATCCAAAGCTCTCTCTCTCTCTCTCTAATCCAAAAACAAGCTTAGCCGTCAACAATGGCTTAGAAAACAGTAAAATAGGGTTTCAAGTCGTGCAGGGGCATTATGGTAATTTGGAATGGCTTATGGGCTTCAGGCGGTCATAAAATATAATCGACCCGCATTATGGCATCCATATCGATCGATATGAAGGGTTTCCCATCGATCGATATACATTCCTCTTCTCGACAGCCTTCTCTCGCGAGGCAGACTGACCACTCTTCAGTAAAACGGGCATAACTTCTGATCTAACAGTTGGATTGACCTCAGACCGGTGGCATTGGAAATCTAACTCAAAGCTATATCTTGTGTCAAAGGATGAACTCAATCGCACCGTAGGAAGGTCTCCATCCATATCTAAAAATCTGACGTGTCTGCGCAGCTCTGCACTCAAAAGACTCCAAAAGATACCAAAATAACCATATTTCTCAAGAACGTACCTGAACCTGTAAATAATCTAAATAGACTCTATATTGTAGTAAATATATATAAAACACATATAGACCATGGCTAAAAATGGGTAAAATCCATGGTCGATCACTAGGGCATCACGATCTTGAGGCTGATTTTCCATATCAAACCCCAATCTCTGCAAGTTAGCCTGTTGCTCTTCTTCTCTTCTCTTTCTTGCAATCTTCCTCTCAAGTGTAGCAATTTCTTCAACAGTGGGTGTAAGTTTGATGCACCTCTGCTTCTAGTTATCATACACCTGAAATGCAAAGGGAAAAGAGCAAGGAGAAGCAATAACACAATAAAAGAAAAAAATGACTTAGTCTCAAGCAAATGACTAAATCCCAATTTCAAAATAACCTTAGAACTTGGCAACAGCGCCAATTTGATGAAAGAGACTTTTCAAGGGTCCAAATCAAATGATGTAGTAAAATATTGTCGAACCAATCATAGGTGATTTCAATGCAAAGGGAATGCAAGTCTATGCTTAATCTAAGTGCAATCAAAAGAGTGGAATGAAATGAACTAAAACTATACTAGAAATGCAATAAAAGAGTCAACTTTCTTTCTCAATGAGGCAAGGGGGTTCTTGGGACAAAGGAATTGACTTTGGGTGATCAAGCTTTAATCTAAAATGGCAAACATTCAATCAATCTAACACCTTAAGCCTAGACACAATCCTAAGCAAGCTCTATCTCTAGATGAATGCTCATTCACAAACATATCTCAAGCATCTAATCTCTTAGGTTGAATAATATGAAAGCAATCATTAAGAACTAGTCCATTAGCTATCTTAACACCTTTAACAACAAATCTCTTTGGTAAAGAATGTTAAAAGCATTGAAGAGTTGGATCAGGCATTTCATAGAACACATTTTGGGCATGAAATGCCTATAGACCTATTTTGAAGAGGCCAACTCCAAAATAGCAAGAAGAACACTCTACAATCAAGGATCAAGAATGATCTATCCTAGAACATCTTAGATCTACACCTAATCACCCTTAGTCTCCCAAGCCCATGAACCCTAGATAGATCTACTCACTAATAGCCATGGAAAACCTCAAAATCAATGATGATTCAAGGCTAAACATGATTAGGGAAGAAGATAATTTAATAAACACAAAAGAAATGAGATGAAAAGGATCAAAGATCCAAACTTTCTTCAAGATCTAAATGTGTTTTTGAGAGAAAAAGAAGTTTTTCTCCTCAAGGAGATTACATAAGTATTTATACAAAGGCTTAGAAAACCTAGGAACATCATTAAAAATTACTAAAAATTCCTTGGAGTCAATTAGGCTTCAGCCAATGGGAAACCAGCTTGAATTTCGGTCAGGGGTTGAGGAAATGACCCAACCCGGTCCAACCAACCCGGACCAGTCTTGTTCTGGCCGTCCCTTGTCCCGACCGGGTAGCTCATCCCGGACTGCCCTACCCGGACATCCTGCCCTACCCCGACATCCTTCCTTGTCCATCTTGGCCTTCTCCCGACCGGGTAGCTCATCCCGGTCCCGCCTTCCCGGTCCTGCCTTGTCCAGCCTGGTCGTCCAGCAGTGTCTCTTCCGACCGGGTGAGAGTACCCGGACAAGTCTTCCCGGCCAGCTTGATGTGCTTCTAGTAAACTGATCGTTACTCCTCCAATACAGCTCCAAATGACTTGAAACCACTTCTATTGGAAAGCTAACTCAATTTTCTGTGTCTCCACAAAATCTTAGCAACAGAAGACATCTATAAGGCCTCTGTACATGCTCACATTTGTCTTGACCAGATCATGGATTGTCTTCTCTTTTCATGGCCAAACTTGATTCTTCACCTCTTTTTGGGCCATAAGGCTTCCAAACACCTCAAATCACACCAAAGCATACTCCAACACCTGATAAGGACAAATGAATGCAAAATGGACCTAAGATGCCTAATGCCTAACTTATATGATCAAAATGCACGAGATATGGATGCTAAAAACATGTTAAAATGCAAGATATCAACTCCCCCACACTAGACCTTTACTTGTCCTCAAGTAATCTTTTCAAAACACAAGGAGGAGAGACATAGAGATGGAAGCAAAGCCAAAAGAAACACTCATAGCACTCAACTTGACATCCTAAAGAAACATAGCAAACAGCATGAGCAAAACTCTCTTATTATGCTCTAGCTTCACAAGGCCTATCAATTACTCTTATGCCTCTACACAAGATGCAATGCTTATCAACCAAAAAGTTCTATTAACCAGCCCTCACATTGATTCACACACACACACTCAAGGTGAGTTCTCACAAATGGGCACATGATCTCAATCATTTGGCTAGGTGATCAAATGGTCTAATATGTATGAAAAGGAGGGTTTGAATGCATCATTTCAAGGTGGCAATCACTCAAAAATCAAGGAGCTTGATCATTATGAAAAATTTATCTAAGACTAGGAGCAATTCATGCATACATGGATCCATCCTCATCATTCTACCCATTCCTAAATGATTACAAGTTCTACACCCTTTTTATTCATCCCATAACCCAAAATGAAAAATACTCACATCACTCACCCAATGAACAATTTTCTTTCTTCAAGATTCAACCACTAAGGACCCTTTTATTCACAATTCACATTTCTAAGCTCTAACACTTTTTGTTTTCCCTTCCCCACTATCTTATTGAATCTTTCTTTTTCTTTTCCTTTTTCTTTTCCTTTTTCTTTTCCTTTTTCTTTTCTTTTTCTTTTCTTTTTCTTTTATGTAGGGGGAGGGTCTCAAACATCTATCAAGAGCTTCTTATTTTCTATTCTAGGTCCCTAGGGTTTTTCTTTCTAAATATATTCTTTTGTTCATCAATCTCAACATTGTCACATCCCAAACCCAAGACATAAGCCTTTAAGGAACAAAAACCCCACTCACCATCCTAGAAGCTAGCTCAAATCAAGACCCTATGCTAGCAAGAGATGAGAACAAATCCATGTCGCTCCCAATACTCTCAAGATTTTGCACATGACAAGCTATCAGAAAAGGCCTCACTCATGCAAATCAATGTAGGCTTCAAAGAATGGCTAGGGTTCAAGGGTATAGAAGTGCCATTTGGGTTAACAAAGAGTGGTATATTGGGGAAAGATAACCCAAATGTGTATGAAATCCATTATCAAGTATGCAAATGCCCATATGCAAGAGAAATTAAGTTCATTCAAGTCTAAGTTCAGGACGGAGCTGGTCTTAAGAACAATGCCAATATCAAGCAAGCAAGCAAGTTTCAAGAAGAGTTTTCAAGGCTCAAAGCATGCAAGCCTTTCAAAAGATGCTTAAGCTACTTGATATGTTTAACTAGGGTGTCAAATTCAGTGCAAACAAGTGTTCTTTACAAGGCAATGCTCCATATGCAAATGAATGCAACCTATATGCTCTAGACTCAATCTTAAAGATGCAAGTGATGCAACTACATGATTCAAAAAAATTTAAATTTTTTTTGGTTTTTTCTATGCATATATGAATGTACAATGCAATGCATGAGACTCTCAATCACAAAGCAAACATGATCAAATACTTGGTACCTCCCCCACATTTAAATCACACAGTCTCTGTGTGAGTAAGAGAGAAGGAGATATCCCAACAAGACAAAAGCAAATGTATATACAAGAAGGGTTGGAGTGATACCTAAGAAGGAGGTTTGGGCGAGGTGTTTGGTGTCGGGGCTAGGAGCTGGCTTGGTTCATAGCAACTAGAGGAGGCTGATACATGGCAATCATAGGGCTCAGGTGGTTAATCACCTTTCTTCTTTCCTCTAGTGCTTGGCTCAACCTGAAAACCTTGACTACTCTTATTAAAAAAAACTTAAAGGAATATTGAATTTGCAAAGCTATTTACAAGCATAACCATGGGACTTCCTCCCAAGTGAGCTTGTTTTGAGTCACTTGGCTTGACTACCTTGTCTCTTGAACTAGTGAGAAGGAGGATCCTTTTCACCTTCAAGTGTGATGGTGAGGACCTGAGAGAGAAGCTCTTGAAGCTTGATTGGGTCATCTTGGAGCTGAGGAGTGATGATGGCTCTAGCACTTGAGAATGGTGTGGATCTGCCCTTATGCTTGATCTTGTACTCAATGACACCAGCTTTGAGCTTCTTGGGATGGAGAGTAATAGTGTGTGGGAGCAAATCAAGAGGTAGAGGATGAGGCTCTTTCACCATCTTCTTCTTGCCATGAGTGGCCTTTGAGGCTCCACTCATCCCCTCTGGTATAGCACTTTCCAAGTGCTCATCACACAACTCTTTTGAAGACTCTCCATCAAGACCTTCTTTCCTACCAACAACCACTTCATCTTGGGGCTGCTCAACAGCTTGTGCATCACAAGTGATTGTCCCACAAAATCCTGATTCCATTGGAGGTTGGAGAGGATAGGAGACAGCTTTGTTGACATGCATGAGGGTGACCTTCTTGTTGGGAAAGTCAATGCAAGCTCCAACTGTTGCGAGGAAAGGAGTGCTAAGGATCAAAGGGACTCTCTCTTCAGATGCCATGTTCAAAACAGTGAGGTCAATGGATATGGTGCAGGATCCAATCTTCAAGGGTAGTCCTTGATTATGCCAAGTGGGGTTGTAGAAGAAGAATCCCTAAAGGTGAGAGAAGGAGTATCTGGTTCCATGTTTTCAATCCCAAGACTCTTCACCATATCCAAGGAAATGACATTCACACTAGCACCACTATCAACAAGAGCATCATCCATAGTTAGTTTACCAAGGGAGCAAGACAAGGTGAACTTCCCTTGAGACTCAAGCTTAGGGAGGGACTTTGGAGGGATTGGTGAATCAATCTTCAGAATGGAGATGTCCAAAAGCTCAGCCACTTCAGCCTGGTGGTCTAGAATGTCTTTGATGATCATTAACTGGACATGAGCTTTACGCATACCTGATATCTCTAGAAGCTTGACTCCAACATCACTAAGATCTTTTCTGAACTTTGAGATCACCTTCTTTTTAGCTTTGGTGAGAACTCTTTGGGGAAAGGGGAGCTTATCATATGGTGATAGCTCAAACTCAGTGTCTTTCTGCTTCACTTCTTTCAGCTTGTTGTCTGCTCTCTTCACAGTTGGTGTCTCAGTTCTAGGCTCAGCTTGCTGCAGACTCTTTACATCAGCCTTCTTAGCAGCATCCCTCAGAATATGTGCTTCAGCTGTGGCCGCAACAAATCTCTCAACATCCCCAAACTCAGTGCCAAACATTTCAATCTCATCCTTCTCTGTCTCATGAGTACACATCTCAATCTTTGAAGAAGTAGTAGAGAGGATGACATTGCAAGATTCCTTGGGATTTTTCTCTGGTTTTCCTGGTAGAGATCCCATTGGGCTCTTGGTGGATGAAGACATAGAAGCAACCTGGCTCTCCAAAGCTTTGAGATGAGAGGCAAGTTGCATGTACTTGTTGTTGAGGTCAGAATAGGTTCCATCAATCTTGGCATGGATGTTCTTGAACTCATCACCAATGTTCTTAGCATTTCTTTCTTGAGTTTCTAAGAGTTTCATGAACATGGACTCCATTTTTGAACTTGGAGCCTGAGCTTGAGAAGAGCTTCCTTGGGGCTGAGTAGACTGGTTGGCTTGGTAACCTCCTTGCTAATTGTTGTAGCAAGGTCTTTGCTGATAGTTGTTTTGGTACTGGAAGTTGGGCTCTTTCCTGTACCATGTGCCATTAGCATTGATGAAGCACATCTCCTCTTGAACTTCTACACCATTGACCTGATTAGTCCCAGCAGGCTGCTTTTGTTGCTGGTTCCCAATGGAGTTAATCTGCTACTGCTAAGTCTTCTCTGCAATAATCTTGTCCAACTTCTCTTGGAGAGATTTCAGCGCCTTCCTTGTTTGCTGATCATCTTCATCAGTGCCTCCGTTGACCCTATCATGCTCCTCACTGTAGACTGAGTCACTCTTGGCCATGTTCTCCACCAGCTCCTCAGCATCCTGCTCAGTTCTGCCCAAGAAGAACCCATTGCTGGCTGTGTCTAATCTGCTCCTGAACTCTGGAAGAGCACCTCTGTAGAAGGTACTAAGCAAACTCTCCTTGGTGAAGCCATGATGTGGGAATTGAGACCAATAGCCCTTGAACCTCTCCCATGCTTCACTAAAGCTCTCAAGGTTCTTCTTCTGAAAGCTAGAGATCTCATTTCTGATCTTGGCTGTTTTTGATGTAGAGAAGAATTTCCCTAGGAATGCCCTCTTGCACTCATTCCAAGTTGTGATAGAGTCACTTGGAAGAGCCTTCTCCAATTGATGTGCCTTGTCTCCCAAAGAGAAGGGAAACAACCTCAGCTTGAAAGCATCTTCAGAGACTCCATTAGTCTTGGACAAGCTACAGTAGCTATCAAATGTGTCCAAGTGATCAAGGGGATCCTCCACAGCAAGGCCATGAAACTTGTTGTTCTCAATCAAATTCAGCAGTCCTGATTTGATCTCAAAGTTGTTGTTCTCCACAGCTGGTGCTCTTATCTCCAATCTATGACCATGAATGTGAGGTTAATCATAGGCTCCAATGGCTCTATCTTGGTGCTGTGGCTGTTGTGGCTGGCACTGTGGTCTTATGTTGTCAGCTCTTGGACCATTGCCCCCTAGGTGATATCACTCAAATTACCCTAAGGAGTGAATTACTCTCTCAAATAAGAAGTTCAGTTGTAATACTTAGGGATCGAATCCACAGAGACTCAAGGATTACACAATAGATTATATAGTCTTCGAAATAAAGCTAGATAAATAGGTTTAAAACAGTAAATTAAATAGTGAGCAAAGCAGTTGCTCGATTGATTTGACTTGAGATTGTTAACAGGGGGAAAGGTAGCTAGATTCATGTATTATCTCAGGTATGACAAGTTTGCAAGTTAATTAGGGGTTTTACTATTCATAGTTCTGAACTCAAGCTTTAGGTTAAATCAATTTGATTACCTTCAACTATCATTGGATGATCATGAGAAAGCGTCGATCGATTATTCAATGGAATATCGATCGATGCACCTTTCACAATATCGACCGATACAACGATAGTTGCGTCGATCGATATTGCTTCCAGCGAGCCTTAAGATCGGGTTTGATGGGTTCTCTAATCTGACTATGAACAACTCTCATATGTTCTCAGTCAGATTAGAACAAACTAGTTTAGTTTTCAGGAATTTGGTAAGTTCTCACTTATCCAAATTAATCCTAAGATCTAGGTCAAGGATGATTAATCCTAAACAAAGCATTAAGAACAACTAGATGAAGAACTATATTTTAAACACCCTAACAATGATTTATTTTCAATACATGAGTCAACCTTGTGAGAAACCTAAATCTAACAATGAGACTACTCAAACATATTCATAAGAAACATCATGATGGTCTGAATACTTCAATAGATAAAATAAAGAATAGAGTAAAGAAACAAAGGGAGTTCAAGATCTTCCCTCTCTCAAGGTGCTAAGATCTCTCTCTCCAATCCAAAGCTCTCTCTCTCTCTCTAATCCAAAAACAAGCTTAGCCGTCAACAATGGCTTAGAAAACAGTAAAATAGGGTTTCAAGTCGTGCAGGGGCATTATGGTAATTTGGAATGGCTTATGGGCTTCAGGCGGTCATAAAATATAATCGACCAAGATTATGGCATCCATATCGATCGATATGAAGGGTTTCCCATCGATCGATATACATTCCTCTTCTCGAAAAGCCTCAGCGAGGCGACCGACCACTCTTCGATAAAAGCGGGCATAACTTCTGATCTAACAGTTGGATTGACCTCAGACCGGTGGCATTGGAAATCTAACTCAAAGCTATATCTTGTGTCAAAGGATGAACTCAATCGCACCGTAGGAAGGTCTCCATCCATATCTAAAAATCTGACGTGTCTGCGCAGCTCTGCACTCAAAAGACTCCAAAAGATACCAAAATAACCATATTTCTCAAGAACGTACCTGAACCTGTAAATAATCTAAATAGACTCTATATTGTAGTAAATATATATAAAACACATATAGACCATGGCTAAAAATGGGTAAAATCCATGGTCGATCACTAGGGCATCACGATCTTGAGGCTGATTTTCCATATCAAACCCCAATCTCTGCAAGTTAGCCTGTTGCTCTTCTTCTCTTCTCTTTCTTGAAATCTTCCTCTCAAGTGTAGCAATTTCTTCAACAGTGGGTGTAAGTTTGATGCACCTCTGCTTCTAGTTATCATACACCTGAAATGCAAAGGGAAAAGAGCAAGGAGAAGCAATAACACAATAAAAGAAAAAAATGACTTAGTCTCAAGCAAATGACTAAATCCCAATTTCAAAATAACCTTAGAACTTGGCAACAGTGCCAATTTGATGAAAGAGACTTTTAAAGGGTCCAAATCAAATGATATAGTATAAAAGATTGTCGAACCAATCATAGGTGATTTCAATGCAAAGGGAATGCAAGTCTATGCTTAATCTAAGTGCAATCAAAAGAGTGGAATGAAATGAACTAAAACTATACTAGAAATGCAATAAAAGAGTCAACTTTCTTTCTCAATGAGGCAAGGGGGTTCTTGGGACAAAGGAATTGACTTTGGGTGATCAAGCTTTAATCTAAAATGGCAAACATTCAATCAATCTAACACCTTAAGCCTAGACACAATCCTAAGCAAGCTCTATCTCTAGATGAATGCTCATTCACAAACATATCTCAAGCATCTAATCTCTCAGGTTGAATAATATGAAAGCAATCATTAAGAACTAGTCCATTAGCTATCTTAACACCTTTAACAACAAATCTCTTTGGTAAAGAATGTTAAAACATTGAAGAGTTGGATCAGGCATTTCATAGAACACCTTTCGGGCATGAAATGCCTATAGCTCTATTTTGAAGAGGCCAACTCCAAAATAGCAAGAAGAAAACTCTATAAGCAAGGATCAAGAAGGATCAAGAAGGATCTACCCTAGAACATCTTAGATCTACACCTAATCATCCTTAGTCTCCCAAGCCCATGAACCCTAGATAGATCTACTCACTAATGGCCATGGAAAACCTCAAAATCAATGATGATTCAAGGCTAAACATGATTAGAGAAGAAGATAATCTAATAAACACAAAAGAAATGAGATGAAAAGGATCAAAGATCCAAACTTTCTTCAAGATCTAAATGTGTTTTTTGAGAGAAAAATAAGTTTTTCTCCTCAAGGAGATTACATAAGTATTTATACAAAGGCTTAGAAAACCTAGGAACATCATTAAAAATTACTAAAAAGTCCATGGAGTCAATTAGGCTTCAGCCAATGGGAAACCAATTTGAATTTCGGTTAGGGGTTGAGGAAATGACCCAACCCGTTCCAACCAACCCGGACCAGCCTTGTTCTGGCCGTCCCTTGTCCCGACCGGGTAGCTCATCCCGGACGTCCTGCCTTGTCCATCTTGACCTTCTCCCGACCGGGTAGCTCATCCCGGTCCAGCCTTCCCGGTCCTGCCTTGTCCAGCCTGGTCGTCCAGCAGTGTCTCTTCCGACCGGGTGAGAGTACCTGATATACCATGAATTTTACCCGTTTTTACCCATGGTATATGCGTGTTTTTACTACTATTATCTATGTTTTGGAGTCTATTAGGTATGTTTTCAGGTTCATAAGCATTTTGGAGAAAAGTGATGTTTTAGGTGCCTTTTTGGAGCTTAAAGAAGAGTTCACCCGAGATCAAGACCAGAGGTCGACACCAGAGTTACAATACATCGATGCACACTCTGTGCAATCGATCGAGACACATTAGCCGAAGAACATTACATCGAGACCATAAGAGATCGATGTACACCATGTACTATCGATCGATACTGAGGCGGCTGAAAGACAAGTTGGACCTGGCCGAACTTTGTTGGGGTCAAAAACGGTTATCTCGAAATCTACGGCTAAAGATCCTTCCAAACTCAAGGATTTCCCGCACGAATGACTAACGAGGGAAAGATCGGGCAACGGAAAACCCACGGCGCAGAGAACTGGTGCCGGGCGGCACGCTGCCACGCTGAAGCCGCCTGGCGCCGGGCGCACTCGCCTGGCGCCGGGCGCACTCGCCTGGCGCCGGGCGCACTCGCCTGGCGCCGGCGGCACGCTGCCACGCTGGCCGCCTGGCGCCGGCGGCACCGCCTGGCGCCGGCGGCACGCTGCCACGCTGGCCGCCTGGCGCCGGGCGCACTCGCCTGGCGCCGGCGGCACGCTGCCACGCTGGCCGCCTGGCGCCGGCGGCACGCTGCCACGCTGGCCGCCTGGCGCCGGCGGCACGCTGCCACGCTGGCCGCCTGGCGCCGGCGGCACGCTGCCACGCTGGCCGCCTGGCGCCGGGCGCACTCGCCTGGCGCCGGCGGCATCGCCCCAGAAGCCGCCTCATACGCGTGCCCTCGACGCCGGTCGACGGCCCTCGCCCTGGTCTCGGTCCCATCATGCTCGGTCTGATCCCATCTTGGCTTGATTGATCAATCCTCGAGAGTTTGGTACGATCACGGCTACGGAATGAACATCTTTCGATTCGGTTGGAATCGCCCTCGATGTTTTACGACAAAACTAGAAGGATTGGATTTCGTAGAAGATATCAGATAAAACAAAGATCGATTAACTTGAACATCGATCCTTTAGACTATACGGTTTATTTCACGAGAAAGATATTCTTTTCGAGAAATCGTATAAAACGACTTAAGACAAGTCCACGAACTTACTTACGATTTTGAGAATTCTGGCCCAATCAGGCTATGACGGTTTATCCGATTTCCTGAACGACGGATAAACATCAAGTCACCGAAAAATAGCGGAAAACTCGAGGATAATTACGAAGACCGACAAAAATGGAATATTTCCTGAAGAGATAAGCTTGGGCCCAAAGGCGCAGGTCCATCATCTTAAGGCAAACCGACCTAGGAGCGGGTATATAAGGAGAGCAAAAGCAGAGGAGAAGGGGATCCAAAATTAGACTTAGAGCATTCTGCTAGCTTAGAAGAATTAGGGCTTAGGTGGTTAGACTAGCGGAGCAAAGCTTAGGAAGTTTGGCTGCCTGCGACTCTATCTTTTCTTTAATGCAAAATCTCTCGTCTTTTCGGAGAATCTTTGTACTCGTATCTTTCATCTAATAAAAGCGCCGGGCAAATATTTCAACTCTTATTTTTATCTATTGAACTTTCTCGATTTAGGTGTGGCAACACAGAGAATCGAACCTTCAAGGAAAGTCGGGTTTACTTGGCTTTCCTCCGCAATCTTATTTATCGGAAATTGGCGGTGTGAATTCGGTTCCCAGTTTGGCTAGAAGGAGGGATGGATTCTCTAACTCGAAACCACCAATCGTCGAAGTTCAGTATGGCTTCTTCGTCAGCCCGCAACATCGTATCTTCGAGGATCGAGCAGCGGCCAGTATGGCCAAACCTCACAACAATCTCCTCGTAATAGAACTCACGATCCAGGATATTGGCGTAGCAAGGGTATTAGTCGACACGGATGCTCGGCTAATATTATCTATAAAAGCACCCTCGAGAGGATGGCGTCGATCTAAGCATCCTTACAGACGACCCCAGCCCAGTATTCGGACTCTGGGAGAAATTATGACCCTCGGCTCGACTAACCTCCTAGTCGAGCCAGGGCGTCATAAAAACGAATTCCTGGTGATCGATGGTCCAACATCCTAGCGATAGTTGGAACTCCTGGCTAAACTCCATGAGGCGATGCCATCAACATTCCACCTATGCCTCAAGTTCCGGCGCCTTCGGGTCAAAACAATACATGGTAGTCCGAAGGCATAAATCTGCCTCGCCACCGAACTAAAGCGGAAAAATTCGAAATCGAGACCTCGGAAAAAGCAAGCGATTCACGACTTCGCGGAAACCTTCTGGCAGTCCCAAAGAGCTGAGGCCCTGGAAGGGCGTGAACCAACCTGCGAACCGGTGGTCTCGATCTGCCTCGGCGATTCCTTCCCGAGCGGTGCGTCGAAATCGAACTAACCTCCAGCGAACCAATAAAAGCGAGCTCATCGCATGCCTCAAAAGAACCTCAGTACATTAGCGGGCTGCGAAGGATATGCCGAAATCGACATTAAGCGTAACATGTCCGCGAACTTAACATCGACCGACTCACAAACCCGTAAAACAAAAGAGGCGAAAGCTGGGACCTGGCGTGTCACCGCAGTCAACAAGGAAGTCGAAAGACTCCTCAAAGTAGAGTCGATAACAGAAGTTAGGTATCCAGACAGGCTTGCCAACCCTGTCGTGGTAAAAAGAAGAACGGCAAGTGGCGAGTCTGTGTCGATTTCACGGATCTGAATAAAGCATGTCCGATGGACTGCTTCCCGCTCCGCACATCGACCGACTGGTCGAAGCAACTCTTGAAACAAGCTTCTGTCATTCATGGACGCTTTTCGGATACAATCAGATCATGATGAATCCGGCGACGCGAAAAACTGCATTCATCACAGACCCGGAGCGTATTGCTACAAGGAAATGCCTTCGGTCTTAAAAGCGGGTGCAGCGTATCAGCGACTTCGTCAACAGAATGTTTGCTGAGCAACTTCGGAAAAACTATGGAGGTATACATCGATGATATGCTCGTAAAATCTCTTGGCGAACACGATCATGTAGCCCACCTAGAGGAATGTTTTGCCGCGACTCAACCAGCATAACACTAAACTCAACCCGCGAATGCAGATTTGCAGTGGCATCGGAGAATTCCTCGGATATCTCGTAGCGTATCGCGAATCGAGGCCAACCCTAAACAAATCGGCCTTACTGATAGAGATGGCCTCCCAGAGAACCAGCGAGAAGTCCAAAGGCTAACAGGAAGAGTCGCGGCTTTGAACCGTTTCATCTCCGCGCTCTACGGATAAGTGCCTACCGTTTCTGAGAAACATTAAAGGGAAACAGGAAGTTCGAATGGTCGAGCAATGTGAAAAAGCTTTCCAACAGTTGAAACATTACCTGGCCACTCCACCAGTCCTCGCAAAACCAGTGGAAGGTGAACCTCTTTTCCTCTATATCGCGGTTTCCATAGCAGCAGCAGTCGGTGGCGTCCTGATCACGAGAAGACGGCGAGAACAAAAGCCAATCTTTTACGTAAGCAAGGCGTTACTGGATCGCGAAACTTGAGACCAGCTAATGGAAAAATTAGCATTCGCCGTCATAACCTCGGAAAGTAAACTAAGACCATATTTCCAGTCTCATACTATAGTGGTTCTCACAGTTCGTTCACGGATAATCCTGCACAGTCGAGCCAATCTGGTAGGCTCGCCAAAATGGAAATCGAACTGAGTGAATCTGACGTCGAATATCGCCCAAGACATGTGCAAAGTCCCAAGTACTTGCAGTTTCTTGGTAGAGTTACCCACTAGAGACATGACTAGCGAGGAACCAAACTTAACTTGGGTCCTCCCGTCCAGGATCTTCGTCCAAACAAGGATTGAATCGAATACGACTCACCTCTCTAGCGGAAATCCTAGAACAGTCTTTCCGATTGGCTTTTCATGCTTCAAACAATGAGGCAGAATACGAAGCACTCATCGCGGAGCTTGCGGCTGGCCCATGGATTAAAATTAGTAATATTCAGCTTACTGCGATTCTCAGTTAATCGCCAATCAATACAGCGGAGAATATGAGGCAAGAGCGAAAGGATGGGCGCTTATCTAAAACTTCGTCCAGAACTGGCTCGTGGTTTCGACCAGTTAGCCCTGACTAAATTCCTCGCTGGGAAAACGTCAGGCGGCCTTGGCTGCCCTCGCCTCAACCTCAGATCCAGGGCTCCAAAGGATAATCCCGGTCGAATTCATCGAACATCCAAGCATCGGACCACGGTGGTCGCCAATCTAATCGGGGAGAGATTGAAGATCACGGAAGAAGTCGAGGATCAACCAGAAGCGGATGTGGACCCAACCCGTGCGGCTGCGACAGCCCTTGGTTAGAACAATCGAGCCTATGCGTGAATGGAACCTTACCGCCCGAAAAATGGGCAAGTAAAGTGAAAACCAAGCGACGCGTGCGTCCGCGATAGAGGAGAAATTTATAAGTGGTGTTTCTCCGGTCCTCTCATGACATGCGCAGAAGGAGAAAGGGCAAGAAGAATCATGGAAGAGGTCCATTCTGGATCATGCGGAAATCATTCTGGCGGAAGATCTCTCGCAGTCAAAATCAAAGCATACGGTTATTATTGGCCAACCATGGTAAAGACTAGAAATTACCGAAAGTCGAAAATGCCAAAGGCATGCTCAACAATCCATCAAACCCGGAAATCCTCTCTTCAATCTCGTCCCCTATCCTTTCATGCGATGGTCCATGGACATTGTGGGACCTATGCATCCATCAAAACAAAAGCGCTTCCTCCTAGTCCTCACGCAGTTTCTTTTCCAAATGGGTAGAAGCAGAATCCTACATAAGTATCAAAGATACACAAATTAGAACTTGATCTGGAAACATATCATAACTAGACATGGGGTCCCATGCGAAATCGTAACAGACAATGGATCTCAATTTATCTCTGCTCGATTTGAAGCATTCTGCGAAAAGTGGAAAATCGACTTACAAAGTCAACCCCGGGTATCCGCTGATACAGCGGACAGGCAGAGACCATCAACAAGACCGTCCTTGGCGGACTAAAAGCGCCTAGATGCCAAAAGGCGTGATGGGCAGGAGCTCGAAGGAGTTCTCTGGTCACATCGTACAACCAAGATGGGCTACAGGTGAAACTCCATTAGCTCGTTTATGGAGCGGAATGCATGATCCCTTGAAGTAGAATTCCCGTGAGTGGAGAAGATTCCTCCCGAGCGAGAAGATCTAAACAACGCTATGATGCTGGATAATCTCGATCTTATCAATCAGCTGTGACCGAAGCGTTCATTCGAATCCAAAATTACCAGCCGCTGCCGGAAGGTACTACAACTCAAGCGTCGCCATGGAGTTCAAAGAAGGCGATTTAGTCTTCATAAAGTTTTCCAAAACACTGCTGAGCAAGCGCGGGAAAGCTGGGAACAAAGCGGGAAGGACCATACAAAGTCATAAAAGTAGTCCGACCAGGTTCATACCAAATCGCAAACATGCAAGGCGTCAAAATCCCGAACTTGGAATGCATGCACCAAAAAATACCACTAAGCGATATCGTGGTACAAAAGAACTTCTGAGCGGCTTGGTCCCTAGACAAAGTGCGTAGGCAACTAATACGTAGTTCAGCTATCCCCAATTAAAAGGGGGTAGTCGTATACTATACTCCAAATTCCGAAGAAGACTCTAAAATTTTAGAAACTTTTTCGCGACTTTTTCAAATCAGCGGAAGCGACCACAACGGATCTAGTATCCACTAGCGATTATTACATCAAAAACAAATCGGGATAACACTTCACGAAGCAAAGTGAATGTAAGCGCTTCTCCACAGGTCAAATTCCCGACTTGGTCGCGTCGAAGCGAAACAACAGTTTTCTGGCTGCGAACATTCGCAAAGACATCCCCAAAGCCATGGCGTTTCAATCCGCGAAATCGCGGCATAAGGAAAAATCGACCTTCAGCACTGCGAGGCGTCGCTAGCAGCGAAGGACATTCTTTCCGCAAAACATTAGGACGAAATTTTAGATCTCTGAACATCTGGCGCGCACAAAAAGCGGTATCATTTTGTTGTTGCTGATCACAACAAGCGAACTCTAACGTCTAAACAGACAAATAGCCGCCCTTGAGAGTGACTCTCTTACATCCGACAAGGATAAACATAGCAGCGCTATACAAGAAATCAAAATTTTGGTCTAGCTCTTAAGTAAAGTGGCTTCGACTACTAGAACAAATCATTATAAGACAACAATTAGCAGATTTTAAGCGGTATGAGTCAGGTTAAAATCGCATAAGCGAGGCAAAGCGGAAGCCGATTTGTCATCATAAAAGCCTCAGTCCGAGAGTAAACCTAGGTCTTGCCTAAACCCAGCCATGCTGGATCTTGACATCTCACAGACATAGTATGGTATCTGAGATCAAAATTTGTCTCTTCACTTAAGCCTATTAGTTTCACGAACTTTTGCCTCATCGGTAAACCGGAAAATCTCGCTTTATGCAAACAATAGATACGGTGATCATCAGGGAACTAGGAATGAGGCGACAACTCACACCTCTTTCTCATACTTGAAAAACTGAAGTTCATAAATAATCAAAAAGCGTTTTATAGATTGAGACCCAAAAGTTCAAACAAAACCCCAAAGGGGCAGGGATTGAAGCCACCAGCGGCCAGTCGGTAAATACATCATGGCCTCTTAAGCGGCGAAACACATATAAAATCCTAGAAGGGATTGATAAACCTAGCGGCTCCAGGAGTGTCACCTTCATCCTCACTCGCGATAGGGATAGCCTCGCGTCGCCTCCCTTGGTTGCATCGCCACTACTGCGCCTCGTCCATGCCAGCCTGCAATCCTCTCCCGTCGCTCGACCTTCGGTCTTGGTCGGTCGCAAGGTGCATTGATCTGCAGGCGGCAAGGATTGAATCGAAATCTCGCGGTGGCCGCCCACTCTCCTGCGGGGCGATAGTCTGGCTTCCTCAAGTCAAAGGCGGGGCCTCATTACCTCGAAGCAACTCGAGGCTCGCTCAGACTCCCCTCGATTCCCGCTAAAGCCAAGTCCCTCTTGCGGAAAGCTATCAAGGACTCAAACAGGATGGCCATCCTCGTCGGGCGACCAAAGAAATGCGTCACAGTATCGGCAACTTCCGAGGATCTACGGCGTTCATCTCCTCATGAGCGGATCTTACTGGCGGAAGGCGTGACTTAGAGGATTTGCTCTTCTTCTCCTTCTTCACCTTGAGTAACGAACTTCGCGGTCTTCCCAGTCACGCCAAGATCATTATCTGAACCTCAAGCTGGGGCGTCACAGGCGACATGGGTGTCCTCGACGGTCTGCAATGCAGCCTTAGGCGGCTTCAGCGCTTCTGCGGCGACTCCGGTTCCTTCGATAGGCGAATGACTTCCGACCGCACTCACCAAGCATTCCATCAATCAGGGACACAAACTGTCCGCGAAAGAAGGGGTAAGTATCATCGTAAAAAGCGATACAAAGAATTGCGGATAAATTAAAATCGAACCTTGGAGCGATGATCGCCAATGGCTCTGAAAGTTCGCCCTCCTCGCTCTTTGCACCCCGCTTCCTTTTTGCTCCGGATGCCGCACCAGCCCTTGCCCTTCCCTTGGGAAACGGCGCGGCACCAGCTGCCGGCAGTCCCAAGACGAGTTCCCTCTTCGCCGGGGGGAGAGGTGTACATTCTATCGCATCCTCTCTTCCGGAGATCCGCGATCGAACAGTCGAAGAACCCGATGGATGGACCTGAACATCAGGAATCTGTTCAGGAACAGTAACCCCTTCCGAGCAGGAGGGCATCGGGTGGAACCGGGCTAGGAACCGAAGAACAGGCGAAGAGGCCGAAGGAGCAGGCAAAGAGATCGGAGGAACATGCAAAGGAGTTGGAGCCGCGGAAGGAACATCGGGCTTCTCAGTCCTCGCCCGCTTCGAGCCTTTCGCAGCACTGCGCCGGGATAGCTTAGCCTTGAAAGAGTCAAACCCATCAGCGAGGGGCGGAGTAAGCGTCCTGAGCGGCGGAACCGCCGAACTTGGCTGGCGGAACCGCCGAGCTTGGTTGGCCTCGCCCATCTCAACATCAGAATCATTCTTTTCAACTTGGGATGAAGACATTTTCCTTCTTGAGAGAGAAGAAGAGAGGATTTGAAAAGATATGAAGAATGAGAAGGGAAGGCTGGCTATTTATAAGAAAAGGGGGGAGATGACATAGGTTTCTCGAAAAGAATCCTTAGCCGAAAATTTCGATTTTCAGAAAATTTAACTATTCGCCGCGAAAATCGCCTCCGATCTTACGAGCTGGGGCTAACTGTTGGGTCAAAACGGTTATCTCAAATCTACGGCTAAAGATCCTTCCAAACTCAAGGATTTCCGCATCTAACGAATTAACAGGGGAAAGATCGGGCAACGGAAAACCCACGGGCGGCAGAGAACTCCTGGCACCGGGCGGCACGCTGCCACGCTGACCGCCTGGCACCGGGCGGCACGCTGCCACGCTGACCGCCTGGCACCGGGCGCACTCGCCTGGCGCCGGCGGCACATCGCCACGCTGGCCGGCTTAGCGCCGCGGCACCTCGCCTGGCGCCGGCAGCCGCAGCGTCATGCGGGCGGCCTGGCGCCGGCGGCACCCGGCCTGGCGCCGGCGGCACCCGGCCTGGCGCCGGCGGCACCCGGCCTGGCGCCGGCGGTAAGCCCTCGACGCCGTCGACGGCCTCGCCCTGGTCTCGTCCCATCATGCTCGGTCGATCCCATCTTGGCTTGATTGATCAACTCGTGAGTTTGGTACGATCACGGCTACGGAATGAACATCTTTCGATTCAGTTGGAATCGCCCTCGATGTTTTACGACAAAACTAGAAGGATTGGATTTCGTAGAAGATATCGTACAAAACAAAGATCGATTAACTTGAACATCGATTCTTAAGACTATACGGTTTATTTTACGAGAAAGATAGTCTTTTCGAGAAATCTTATAAAACGACTTAAGACAAGTCCACGAACTTACTTACGATTTTGAGAATTCAGGCCCTATCAGGCTATGACGGTTTATCCGATTTCCCGAACGTCGGATAAACATCAAGTCACCGAAAAATAGCGGAAAACTCGAGGATAATTACGTAAGACCTAATTTAAAATGGAATATTTCCTCAAGAGATAAGCTTGGGCCCAAAGGCGCAGGTCCATCATCTTAAGGCAAACCGACCTAGAGCGGGTATATAAGGAGAGCAAGAGCAGAGGAGAAGGGGATCTGAAAATTAGACTTAGAGCATTCTGCTAGCTTAGAAGAATTAGGGCTTAGGTGGTTAGACTAGCGGAGCAAAGCTTAGGACGTTTGGCTGCCTGCGACTCTATCTTTTTCTTTAATCGCAAATATCTCTGTCTTTCGGAGAATCTTTGTACTCGTATCTTTCATCTAATAAAACGCCTTCGGGAAAATATTTCAACTCTTATTTTATCTATTGAACTTTCTCGATTTTGTGTGGCAACAAAGAGAATCCGGACCTTCAAGGAAAGTCGGGTTTACTTGGCTTTCCTCCGCAATCTTATTTATAGGAAATTGACGGTGTGAATTTCGGTTCCCACAAACTTGAAGCCCAAGATATCACATTTTACAAGAATGCCCCTGACGAGTTTTTTAACCTAATGAACTCATATTTATATGTGCCTAAGTGTTTTGGCAAAGAGAGAGTTTTAAAAGAGTTGTTTAAGTTCTAAAAGAGTTTCTTCTTCTTCTACTCATTTTCTTTTACTGTTTTCATTACTTTGCAAGTTCTCAATAAAGTTCTATTCAGTTCTTTAATTGTTAACAAAGGTTATAGAATTCTAGACTTAGAGGAGAGATCCAAAGATATTTGTGATTGAAACCTAAGTGTTCACCCTCTAATAGGTCTATGAACTTCTATTATTACCTTGTTGCTATGAACTACTTAGCCATGTCTTAGTAGATTCATTTGTTAGATTTAGGGTTTAAATAGGATATGAGGGATTAGCCCCAGCCTATAATTGCTATAGTTGTGATATTTATTGTTAGGATTGTTCACTAATGCTTTTTCTAGCTTAGCTACCTAGAACATGAACTTGGATTGCATTGTTCATTACATGCAATACGACAACATCTAAACATGCTATGACCCTCTTGAGATATCACGACGCTGATCTAAGATCATGGTGAGCATTGTATCAACTCGCGCATAAAGCTTGCTTAGAGCCGTATCGATCGATACTCCTATAGAGTAATCGATCGACATAGCTAGAGGTGTATCGGTCGATATTCCTATCGAACTATCGAGCGATACCATCGGCAGAGTAGCCGACCGCAATACCATTTAACATCTAAGTAATAGATGGTCTAAATAATGCGAGAGCTGATGGATTCATTTAATAAGTGTTGAGCTCTGACATATCATGCAAGCAACTTGTTAGCCTTTATAGTATTTATAATCCTGAATTCCTGAATACTTCCCCTGAATCTAACTACTTTTCTTTACTGTTTTAAAAACAAAATCCTTTCAACTGAGTAATCTTATCCTTACTCAGAAAACCTGCACTTTACTTTAAACTATTTTCAACCTAGCATAGTCATTAACATTGCTTCTTATTTGTACACTAGCTCTCTGTGGATTCGATCCCTAAGTACTACAACTGAACCTCTTATTTGAGAGAGTAAAGTCACTCCTTAGGGTAATTTGAGTGATATCAGTACCCGGACCAGTCTTCCCGGCCAGCTTGATGTGCTTCTAGTAAACTGATCATAACTCCTCCAATACAGCTCCAAATGACTTGAAACCACTTCCATTGGAAAGATAACTCAATTTTCTGTGTCTCCACAAAATCTTAGCAACAGAAGACATCTATAAGGCCTCTTTCCATGCTCATCTTTGTCTTGACCAGATCATGGATTGACTTCTCTTTTCATGGCCAAACTTGATTCTTCAACTCTTTTTGGGCCATAAGGCTTCCAAACACCTCAAATCACACCAAAGCTTACTCCAACACCTGATAAGGACAAATGAATGCAAAATGGACCTAAATATGCCTAATGCCTAACTTATATGATCAAAATGCACGAGATATGGATGCTAAAAACATGTAAATATGCAAGATATCATCGATCAGCGGATAAAATGGAAGGGATATCCGTATCCACATGGCCAGACATCTCTCTTCTCTCCATATCTAAGCCGGAACTAGTCAAAGTCTTGAGGCAGATGGGCTAACAAGTCAAGTGGCCTTAGAAGATGAAGGCACCCGATTCTTTCCGGAACCCGGATGTCTGGTGTGAATTCCACCGCGATCATAGACATAGGACAGAGAACTGCATCACCCTACAAATTGAAGTCAACGAACTGCACCAGAAGGGACACCTCCGGGAGTTCCTTTCCGAAAAGGCTAAGGGACATCTGAGCAAGGAGATATCCAAGAAACCCACGTAGGCTACTCCCGCTTCACCGCCCCGACAGGACCGGATAATTCATGTCATATCTGACGGCTCGGAGGTGAGCAGCGTGAGCCATGCAGCTGCAAAAAGAAGTACCAGGAATGCTAAACAGGGCCTGGAGTCGACACAAACCAAGTGTATACTCCTAGGTACCGATGAGATAAGCTTAACAGCCAAGGAGTAAGAAAAAATACTTTCCCCTCACCATGACGCATTGGTTATCTCACTCACCGTGGCAAATTGCCTTGTGAAAAGGATCCTGGTTGATAATGGAAGTTCTAGCAATATCATCTTTCAAACTGCATATCAGGACCTAGGGCTGGAAGAAAGTGCCCTCACACGAAGAGTGATTCCTCTCATTGGATTCAGCGGAGAGGTCAAGCAGACTTCAGGAGAAGTGACATTGCCTTTCTACGCGGAAGGAGTCAACATGGCGACCAAGTTCCTCGTCGTCGACTGCCGATCATCTTACAACTTAATCTTGGGACGCCCCGGATCCATGAGATGTGGGCCATCCCCTCGATGCTGCACCAAGTGGTCAAGTTTCCCAAACCCTGGGGGATAAAAGCGATCAGAAGAGACCAAGAGACCAGGACTTTATAGCAATTACATAACGGTTCCCCGGTCCAGAACATCAGAGGACCAGGAAGCGGAAGGGTAAGTGGCGCCTCACCCACCAAAACAATTGGACTCTGCATCTCAGGGCCAACAAGCGGGCGAGGAACTTCCCTCCTAGACCTCATCGATCAAGGACACCCGGAGGGTCACTGTTGGGGTCAAAATTAGTCACGACAGAATCAATGCCTGAAAGTCCCCGGAAAGATTTCTCGGAACAAAAAGTCTCGTATAAATTGAAAAGAGGTTATACGACAATTTCTCGAAATAGAATATCCAATCTCTCCGACAAACAACTCTCGCGAAACGAACGGCAAAACGAAAGGAGGTCGGAGCTTGGTCTTACGGGTAACCTCGCCATAGGTCGAGCTCAGTCTTCCCAGCTCACCCTAGAACAAGATCACTTTGTTATACTTTGAGTCTAGATCAATATGGCTTTCGTTTCGTCTCAATCGGAGTTTCCGTTGAGATTTTACGAGGCGAACAAAGTCACTGTCCCGGCCACCTCGCCCACGGGCGAGGACCGCCTTACCGAGGTCACCTCGCCCTCTGTAATGGTCACCTCTCCCTACGGAAATCTCACTTTTTTCTCCTTTGAGTCTAGATCAAAGTGGCTTTCGTTTCGTGTCGATTGGACTTTCCGTTGAGATTTTACGGAAGAAACAAAGCACCGTCTCGAACCACCTCGCCCACGGGCAAGGACGACGCATGCCGAGGTCACCTCGCCCACGGGCGAGGACTACCCGCACCGAGGTCACCTCGCCCACAGGCGAGACCGACCCGCACCGAGGTCACCTCGCCCACGGCAAGGACGACGATGCCGAGGTCACCTCGCCCACAGGCGAGGACGACGCATGCCGAGGTCACCTCGCCCACGGGCGAGGACGACTCGCACTGTGGTCACCTCGCCAATGGGCGAGGACGACCGTTACCGTGGTCACCTTGCCCATGGGCGAGGACGACCGTTACCGTGGTCACCTCACCCATGGGCGAGGATGATCCGCGTCCAGTTCACCTTGCCCTAGGGCGAGGACAATCCAATCACGGTCAGTCCGACTCGTTTCGATTCCTGCATCCTCCGTATAGTTGTGTTATCCAACCTTTGGACCCTATACCTCTCGTTTTGTCTCGATCGAAGTTACTCTCTAAGTTTTACGACTAACATCGAAATCGTAGAAGAGCCCGAAGGCCTAAAAACAGCCCGCAAGGATCTAAACGTGTCTAGAGGCCAATCTACGATTTAGAAGGGACCCAAGCCCAATGGGAGCTATGACGGTTTATCCTGACTCTCGGAAGTAGGATAAATGTTAAGTTTCCGAAGATAAACGTCAAGATTCGAGGATAATTACGAAGATCGATAAAAAATGGAATATTCCCAAAAAGGGATAAACTTGGGCCCAAAGGCAAAGGAATAAACGGGCCAATGACCTAAAGCAACTATATAAGGAGAGCTGGAGCAGAAGAAAAGGGGATCCGAGACCTAGAGAACTCCCGTTAGCATAGAGAACTTAGAATTTAGGCGGTTAGATTAGCAAGGCAGGACCTAGAACGTCTGGCCGCCTCTTGTTCTATTTTTATCTTGTTCGCAGATCTCTGTTCCTCTCGGAAGGATCGGACAATTCTTTTACTCTAGAACTCAGCACTTAGAAACCCTAGGCATTATTCTCGACATGCCTGTTTCTATGACCCACGCTCGTACTAGACGAACTCGCCCAGGCGGTTCGATCTCTTGTTCAATTCTTTCTAACTGAACTATGTCCGACTTGATGCTCGAAAGGGTTACGTAGGCAGCCTTTCTTAAGGTCCAGTCCCAACTCTTAACAAACCTTTTCCACATTTATTTGGTCACTTGTCGTCGGCTCTCACAGAGAATCCGGACCTCAAGGAAAGTAGGGTTTTCATTGCTTTCCTTCATTATTATTCATTAAAATTGACGGTGTGAATTTCGGTTCCCACAGTCACCAAGTCACGCAACCTCCACTGTCAGGCCGCGCTCGGACCCCGATCACAACCTTGAAAAGAGAATTGATTTGAGATCTTCTCCACTAGAGAATCTTAGAGGCACCATCCGTCAGCAAGCCGCGAGAAATCCCAGGGACCTCCACAAGAGAAGTTCCAGGCCTCCCTCTAGCAGGAAAAACTCAGTTCCTGAGAACACAAGGCACTTTCGATGCCCGAGGCTTGGAGACATCAACAAGCGGATCGTACATCGCCAAAGAAGCTGGGGCATGAACATCGCGAGGAGACCCCCCGCTAAGTTGGGGCAGGGGTCACATCTCCTAGCTAGAAACCCTTGCTCCTCAAGAAGAGCTGAGAACAAGATATTCGGCAAAGCAAGTACTTCCCACTACAGGAAGGTACCTGGGGCAAGCATAATCACCCATTACAGAGCCCAACGGGAGATCAACCCCCGGATCCTCCAGCTAGCAAGAGTTAACTCCGGAGGCATCCTCAAAGGCTGTGGCATAAAGCCAGCCCTAGACGCACCCTGGTATCATCGACCAAAGATGACGCAAGGAGCTCCCCGCATCTCAGCTTACAAACGACAAAGAGTACTACAACAGCAAAATTGCAAGAACAGCCAACTCGGGGCCCAGCTCCCTAAAAAAGAACAACGATCCGGAAACATCAAGTCTACGTCTGATAAACAATGGAAGGAGAGCCGAAAGATTCAGAACAGGGTCCAACTACGAAAGATCTCTAGAAGTCCATGGACTCTGAGGCAGCAAAGGTAAAACACTATCAAACTGCTGGAACCCACTGTAGCTCAAAGCATATAAACTCTAATACGGTCTCTGGACTATGATTTATTACTACTTATATATAAGCACTATGTTTTTCTACTCCTATGTATGCTGAACGTCCACAGACAAAGCTTATATAATAAAATAGTTCCGACTATAGAGATGGCAAAAAACCATCATCCTTAAAGGGGCATACAAGGCTAGATCAGGTCCCTTGAAACCTCCGATCCCAG
This sequence comes from Brassica carinata, assembly GCA_016771965.1. Lineage (NCBI taxonomy): Eukaryota > Viridiplantae > Streptophyta > Magnoliopsida > Brassicales > Brassicaceae > Brassica > Brassica carinata. The sequence goes on from CM028690.1 coordinate 28,638,109, forward strand.
CTGAACCTCACCGATGTGTGGCATGTCCAAACGAAAATAACAATGGTTATGAGACTTAAGGCAGGAACGGGTCTGATCAAACTAAGCTTGCTGTCAAAACTACCCATAACCCCGGTATAGGCCTTGAGCCATAGAAATATTGGGGCTTTAAAAGCAAGAGTACTGTGACACCTCCGGGTTAATTCAAGGAATTTGCATATTGCAAAAGTACTGTTGCGCACAGGGAGCAATACATAAACTCATGCTTTTCCAAACGTGGAAAGCAGAAAAGCCTGGCACTTGGATTTCCGAATCCATACCAGCACCCTTAAGTCAAACAGTGGCTTCCTGCAGAAGCAGAATGCAGCATGGAGCTCGATAGTGGCCAGCTTCCGAGCGGCAGAATGCGAGGTCCCACAGGTACCGGTAGTAGTCCTGCCTAGGTGGACGGAATACGGTCCCTGCAAAACCAAACACTCCGGATTCCTACGAACTCCGAGTTCTTACGAATTCCGGGCTCAAATGTAAAAACTCTAGGGTTGTTACAAATAAACGGACTCATGAGTCCTTAACGAACCTCTGAGTTCCAAAAAAAACTTCTAAGTTTCAAAAGAACTTCCGAGTTCCTAACTGACTTCCAAGTCCCAAACGAAATTCTAAGTTCCAAAAGATTTTCCGAGTTCCTAAAGAACTTCCAAATTCCTAAAGAACTTCCGAGTTCCTAGTAAACTTCCGAGTTCTATAAACCTCCAGGTTCCTAAAAACCTTCGGGTTCTCAAGCGTAAAGCCATCAGCCTTTGAATCCCGGACGACATCTCAACATACAGAAGAACTCCGAATTCCCCAGAAACAAGTCCTAAGACTATGAAATCTCCGGATTATCCCATTACCCATGACCAAGCTTCCAAAACAAGAAAACAGTTCTACAATTTGCAGCTCTCAATAGATCGGAGAAACCGGCAAAGCCAAAAAAACGAAAAAAATGCAGAAAGAAATTCATAAAAGAGACAACAGTGGGGCCATTGTCTTGCAAAAAGTGACGAAGGACCAACAAAAGATACCTGGGATGACGACACCACAAGGGGTTATTATTCAAACAAAGGAAAATAAAAACACGGGATCAAGCCCTCAAGGCTTGGCCGAAGACTCCACATCAATTTCATAAGACGAAGGAATGGCTGGCTCATCATCGAAGGAATGAGGAGCAATCCTCTTGTTCTTGGCCTCCTCAAGGACCACCGTTTTATACTGGTCCAGCGCCTTGGCCAAATCCCACTGATCACTCTGCTTCCCTATCCATTCCCTCATTAACTCCCAGCGAGCAACAACTCTTGCCCCATTCACGGCCATCACCATCTCAAGTTTGAAGTTTTCCGCAGCCTTCTTGATGTCTTCCTCCAACTTTTGATTCTATTGATTAGTAGCCAACGCATCAGCGAAGGCTTCTTCGGCGGTCTTCTCCGATGTCTTCAACTTTTCCTAAAGGTCTCGTACCTCCAGCTCCAGAGCCGTACGGTGGTTTTGGGAACCGAAATTCACACCGTCGATTTTAATGAATAAAAACGGAGGAAAGCCGAAGTTAACCCGAATTTCCCTGAAGGTCAGTTCTCTGCGACAGCCAACGACAAGTGACCGAATAAATGCGAAAAGGTTTTGTTAAGATTTGGGACTCGACCTTAAGAAAGGCTGCCTCGTGCCCTTCGAGGATCAAGTCGGACGTAGTTCAGTTTAGAAAGAGTTGAACAAGAGTCGAACCGTGCAGGCGGGTTCGTCTAGTATGGCGTTTGTCATAGAAACAGGCATGTCGAAGATAGCGCCTAGGGTTTCTATGTGCGAGCTCTGAAGTAAAGAATTGTCCGATCCTTCCGAGGAGCGGAGATTTGGCGAGCATGAGGCGCCAGACGCTCTAGGGCCTGCCTTGCTAGTCTAACCGCCTAAATTCTAAGTTCTATCAGCTAAGAGGAGCTCTCTAGGTCTCCAATCTAGATTTTGAATCCTCTTCTCCTCTGCTCTTGCTCTCCTTATATACTCACTCCTAGGTCGGTTTGCCTTAGGATGATGGACCTCGCCTTTGGGCCCAAGTTTATCTCTTCAGAAATATTCCATTTTCGTCGATCTTCGTAATTATCCTCGAGTTTTCCCCTATTTTCCGTGACTTGATGTTTATCTGATGTTCAGGAAATTGATAAACCGTGATAGTCTGATTGGGCCTGAATCCTTAAAATCGTAAGTAAGTCCGTGGACTTGTCTTAAGTCGTTGAACGCTTTATACGATTTCTGAAAGACTATCTTTCTCGTAAAATAAACCGTGATAGCCTAAAGGATCGATGTTCGAAGTTAATCGATCTTGTTTTACACGATATCCTCTACGAGAAATCCAACCTTTCTAATCTTTGTCGTACAATGTCGAGGATGATTCCAATCGAGAGATGTTAATTCCGTTTCCGTGATCGTATCAAACCCACGAGGATTGATCCAAGCAAGCCAAGAGGGGGCTTGCCGCCGGCGCCAGGCCGGCTTGCGTGACGCTTGCCGCCGGCGCCAGGCCAGCTTGCGTGATGCTTGCCGCCGGCGCCAGGCCGGCTCCGTCTCGCCTGCCGCCAGGCCGGCTCCGTCTCGCCTGCCGCCGGCGCCAGGGGTTCTCTGCCGCCCGTGGGTTCTCTGTCGCCCGATCTTTCCCCGTTGGCGTTAGATGCGGAAATCTTTGAGTTTGGTAGGATCTTTAGCCGTAGATTTCGAGATAACCGTTTTCGACCTCACCAGAGAGTGGATATTCTAATTTTGAGAAAATCTCGTATAAGTTCTTTTCAAATTATCCGAGACTTTTTGTTTCAAGAAATACTTTTCAGAGACTTTCAGTCATTGATTCCGTCGTGACCGATTTTGACCCCAACAGTTAGCCCCCCAGCTCGTTAGAACCTTCGTGATGTTCTTGCGAGCGATAAGACGTGTCAGGTAAGATAGGCAGAATTAATGGTTGAAAGGCTCCGTTGAAAGTGGTAAGATTGGGGCTGCGCCTTTCGAAGGCTGCCTACGTACCTTTGTTGTAGGGATCAAGCCTTTCGTAGTTCGTTTTGGAGTTTAAGATTCTTGTGATCTGTTTTACCAGCGAGACTTATATGGTCTGGTTATGTGTCATGAGAGACTTTCGAGTATGATGTTGTTGATGTATTTGTTTTGGTCTGGGTGTTGTGAGGCCATTATGTGTTTTTCTATTTTTTATGAACTTCAGTTTTTTCGAAGTATGAGAAAGAGGGTATGAGTTGTCGTCTCATTCATAGTTCCCTGATGATCACCGTACCTATTGTTTGCATAAAGCGAGATTTTCCGCGGTTTACCGATTCTGTGAAAAGTTCGTGAAATGAATAGGCTTAAGTGAAGAGACAAATTTTTGGATCTCGTATACCATACTATGTCTGTGAGATGTCAAGATACAGCGTGGCTGGATTTAGGGCAAGACCTAGGTTTACTCTCGGAAAGAGGCTTTGCGATGACAAATCGGCTTTCGTTTTGCCTGTTTGCGATTTTAACCTGACTCGCACCGCTTAAAATCCGCTAATTGTTGTCGGCTTATATGATTTGTCTAAGTGAGTCGAGCTACTTCCTTCTGAAGAGCTTAACCAAAATTTGGTTTTCTTGTATAGCGCTATGTTTATCCTTGTCGGATGCAAGAGAGCCTACCCTTGAAGGGCTGCTATTTGTCTGTTTAGGGCGTTAGAGTTCGTTTGTTGTGATCAGCAACAACGAAATGATGCCAGTTTAGAAGCATGTTACCGCTAGAGGTGTGTTTGTATGTTTTGAGTTCTAGAGATGAGGATTTCGTCTGGAGCGTTTTGAGAAAAGAATGTCCTTGGCGTTAGCGGCGTCTACGCCAGTGCTGAAGGTCGAAGTTTTCCTTGTGCGCATTTCGTGGTTGAAATGTTCGCTGGCTTTGGAGATGTTTTGCGAATGTTTGCAGCCAGAAACTGTTGTTTGGTTTGGGCCTTAGGACCAAGGGGTCGCGTAAGTTCGACCGAGGAGAAGCGTCTACATTCACAGTGCTTCGTGAAGTGTTGGCCTTCTGGGATTTGTTTGTATATATTAAGGATGACTCATTATAACTCTTGGAGCCTTGTCACGAGTGTTTCTTTTCATGCCATGTTTATGGGCGATAGAACTTAATCGATTGACGACAAGTTTAAATCTTCCGTTAACCATATGGTTGTTAGGACTGAGTTTTGGTATGAAGAGTTTATCGTATGATTTTCCAATTCTGGGTTATACGACAAATTTCTTGCGTAATAGTCACTTGGCTCTATGAACAAATCATGGATTGTTGTTTTAGGCGTTGGCGATTGGAGCAATGGTCGCCAAGAGTTTTGGATTGGCATGGAGGCTAGATTCAGCCATTATAGCCAAGGAAGTTGTTGGTAACGATCAGACCATGACCCTTATTATGGTCATGTTAGTTCTGATTGTCCTTAATGGGGATGCCGAATTAAGGTCCGAGCTTTCTGGAAGGCGTAGTTGGCGAGGGCCAAATAGCGTTGCGAATAGACATGCCAAGCATAGCAGAGTTTTCTCGAGTTATGGCTGATGGCTTTTCAAACGATCTTCCACTTTAGGTCTCAGTTATCGATGAATGGTTCAGATAAATTATTTTTGTTGCACTAAAATCGCTTCATTTTATCCGGGAAAAAGTTTAGGGATCGGCGGGACACATGCGGGTTCGCTGCGTGATTATTTCCTGCTTTCGGACGTAACCGCGGGGAGTGAAAGCTGGAGCCAGAAACCTTGTGGAGCAAAACTGTCTATGACAGTTACCCGCTGGACCCATTATGTTTATTTTACGAAAGTTGCTTTGTATGAATTGACACGCACCATACAGAGGATTTTTCGTAAAAGTGATGTAAGAGGGGTTTTGTAAAGGTAACGGAGAGTGTTTCTCACAAATTACTTGGCGATATTTGCGTAACCACGGATTATGTTTTCCTCATTCACTTTTAGGTACTGCGAAGTCGTTTTGCATGAGACCGATCATGTTTTTCCATAGGCTGTTTTGTTTAAAATATTCTTGTTATAGGAAAGTAATGGATGACCGTTTCATAGAAAATCGCAGATTGTCAAAGTAGCGATGTTTCGCTATGATTTCGACCTTTGGATGAGCTGCTTCAATTACTTACGAGTTTTGAAGGTTATTTCGTTATTTTTGTAGTTCACCGTCGTGCTATTAGTCTGGCGTTGGTACCGTTCTAGTCGCGAGTTCGCGAGAGGCGGCATAGAGATTTTCAAGAATATGTTTGTAACGGTTGGGCTATGCCGCTAGCGTTTTAGGCGAATCTTATTGCTGCGAGAGTTTGCTTTGTCAAAGCGTTGTCTTGATGTTGAAGCAAAAGTTTTCAAGATGGGATTATCACGGGTATAGTATCGTGCCTACTTCCTTTTATTTTACTTAAAGAAACGGGTTAGCCGTTCTTTCAAAGGCTTGTGTACGTTTTTTCTTTCTTTTAGGAAGCGGGATGAGTATGCTTTAGAACGCGTGGCGATCGTTTCTCGGTTTTTCGAGAGACTAGATCGGTTTGCATGTTCTACCTGGACAATCAAGGAATGATGGAACAAGACTGGAAATTTTGCCTAAGACTTAGCTTGCTAGACTATCCACGTAGGGCCTAAGTTCCCTAATTTCTACGGCAGTTTTCAAGACGTTTTTGTTCCTGGCCTACGAAGAATTAAAACCTTTACCAAAATTTTCGAGAAAATAGTCTTCGAAGGTTTCGGCATTTCCGAAGGAATCCCATTTCCTCGTATAGTCGAGATGATTGGTGTTTAGAATAACCGTGATCGTTTAATACGATGAATCGAAATCCATTCATCCACTACAGGAAATAAGGGTTTTAATAGCAATGTAATATAGCGGAAAAGAAGTTTGTGCTATTGTATGTTTGTGGCTAGAAATATAATAGCGTTTCTTTAAGTAAAAAGCTATTATATCTGGAGCGGCAAAAGGAAATTTGCAAGCGCGCATGTTTTTGGGATTTTGATCTTTAGATTATAGAACTGAGAAAGAATAATCGTTATGGTATCCTCGACCGCTTATTTTTTTATTAAAACCCGCGAATGATAAATTTTGTGGGAAATATATCTTTGACCAAAGCAAAGAATATTTAGTACTTTTTCATTAAAACAAAAGAATATCGTCTCTGCATTTTCTCTCCCAAGGTGTTCTTCGTGAGACCCCTTCGGAATCATCGATCTCTGTCTTCTTTGTCTTCATCGATCTCTGTCTTCTTTGTCTTCTTCGATCTCAGGTTTGTCTTCTTTGATCTCTGTCTTCTTTAACTTGCATGCATCATGATAATAATCGATTGCTTATTATCTCAATAGATATGTATCGATCGTCTTCCATTTTTACAATCTACAATCATGAAAATTAATCGATTGCTTATTATCTCAATAGATCTCAAAAGTGATTTTTTAGGAACAAATTAACATGGGGCCAAGACACGAGGAGGAATGGTTAGAAGCGAGGCGTTCAAGGTCTGGAAAATAGCGAGTTCATTGAGATAACCAGAGAATCGAAAATGCGTAAGTTAAATAAGGGAAAAGAAGTTGCTATTGAAGAAGAAAACATTGAGATAAGGCAAGAAAGTGCTGTGAAGTCCGACAAAGGTTTCTGAAGATGTTAATGAGGCGATGGTGATGGTGATGGTGATGGTGATGATCCACATGTGGAAATTGAAGTTGAGAATGTCATTGCTGAAGAACAGTCTCAGTCTGAGAATGGAGTTACTCAAGAACCTTCTCAGCCGAGAGAAGCTGACATGGAAGCTGAAAATGGAGTTACTCAAGAACCTTCTCAGCCGAGAGAAGCTGACATGGAACCTGAGAATGGATTTACTCAAGAACCTTCTCAGTCGAGAGAAGCTGACATGGAACCTGAGAATGGAGTTACTCAAGAACCTTCTCAGCCGAGAGAAGCTGACATTGAAACTGAGAATGGCATTTCAGGAGTAGAAGCATCGCCATCTGATGGAAAACAAAAGAAGAAAAGAGGACCCACAATCATTAAAGTGGCCAAGGATCATCAAGAGAAGGTTTCTGTGTCATTCATCGAGCTTGCAACATGTAGGTCCTGGATAAGTGACACTTTCATCGTTCCTTGGACCCCTTGTACGCGAACATGTGACTGTACTTCTTGATGATTGGAGGAATCTTGATAAGCAGACAAAGGACACACTATGGGAGGAAATTCAGGTATATATATGCCCTTAAGTCTATTGTATAATGTCTTTGTAAGGATTATAATGTGTGGCATTTGCATACATTACTGTGAGTTTGATTTGAAAGAAGAGTGGAAAAAGATTCAGTCTTCAGACAGATGGGCTGTTTGTGGAGATCTGGAAAGTCAAGGCTTGTATCACAACTGAAATGCAAAAGCTCCACAGAGAGCAGCACTGAAACCAAGCAACATTCGATCTGTTCAGGTTTGGAGCTTGGGTTAAGTAGGACTTAGATGCGTGTTCAAGGTGAAATATACAGAGCATTTTGTTTTTAAGTGTTTACTTCGGAGATTTGATTGATCAAATTTGATTTAATGATATTGTAGGCAAAGAGTGAAAAGTACAGAGCACTAAGGAGAGCTCAGATTCCTCACACTACTAGTCGTAGAGGAATGAATCGCCTAGCTTGTGAAATGGTAAGTCACAGTATGTAATTATATTATATCTGAAGATAGAACAAACTGATAAGTAAAACAATATATCACTCTTGTAGAAAAAAAAGAGTGAAGACCCTAAGAAGATTAGCCGGAGCAAGGTCTGGATAGCAGGACACACTCACTCTGATGGTAGACCTGTTAGACCTGAGTTTGCTGAAACCATTGTAAGGTTTCATTGTCTGATTAATTAAGTTACTCTTTTTGGTATTGAAAAGGACCATAACTTATATTGTGTTTGTCTCAGGAAAAAATAATTTCACTTGATAGTCAAATGGACTCCACATCCAGTGTTAATATAAAAGAAGATGCTGTTAGTCAAGTGTTGGGAGTAGACAAACCTGGGCGAGTCAGAGGGTTGGGAAGAGGGATTACTGCTACTTAAACTAGCATTCTTGTCAGCTAGAGACTCCAAACTTGCCGACTTGGAAAGCGAGATTAAAGACTTGAAGATTCTGGTCCGTGACTTAGCTGGAAATAAGGTGAATTTTCTTTAGTTTTAACTGGTTATATAATGTAGAATTTCCTTGATTGATATAAAATCAATGATTCATTTTATGTTCTTACAGAAAAACAATGATGATTGTGTTTCTCCATCTGAGGCTAGTTATGTATACAAAGAAGGAACTAGAGTTCAACTACTTGATTGGTGTGAGTCAAAAGATGTTGTTGTCGCTGAAGGAGAATTCTGCTCTGCTGAAGGTACATACAAGATTGTTCGTATTCGATTGGTCCTAACGCTGGCGGTTGTTGTAAAGTCGGTATCAAACCCGAAGGCATCTGTTTGGAGGCCAACTACGGATGTGCGTAATCTTCAGGAAGCAGCGGGATGCAAAATTCCATGGCCAATTGATAAACTGATACTAGATAGTGCATCGAACAACCATCCAGTTTCCTCGGATGTGTTAGGATCAAAGGTCATTCCATTAGCACGTATACTTACGTTTGTATTATAAAATTCAACATGATACTAACCACATGCATTGTCAATATAGAATACTACCGTAGATGATCTTGAAAGGTGCAAGATCTACGATTGGGTTAAGGGCGTCGAGGTAATCGCTGAAGGTTTTATGGGTTCGACTGACCCATATGAGATGGTGAACAATGTTCCTTTGGGTCCGAATGCTGTAGTTATGAGAGTTGCTAAGGTGATTAATGGGAAAGCTTTTCTATGGAGGCCAACAAGTGACATGACAACAATGAGTGATGCTGTTGATGAAAAGATCGCATGGCCGCTCCATAATGTATCAGTAATTAAAGTTCCTGAAGATGAAGGGGAAGCTAGTGTCAGAAGGCCTTCATTGGTAAATTTACAAACTTCTCTCTTTTACAAACTTATTTAGATGTAGTTGGTGTGATGTATTTGTTGTGCTTGTAGAGTCCAACTGGCAGCACTAGTTCCACCCGTTCAGGTGGTAAAAAGAAGTGTATCTTGTTGGACCACAACAACTCAGGACGGAAAGTCGCAGAAGGCAGAGTAAGTAGTACTGATCCATTGTGTTTAGTCCATCACGTCCCGTTAGGTCCCAATGCAAGTCGGGTCTGGGTTGAAGTGGCATTGATTGAAGATGCATCTCTATGGAGACCAAACACTTTTCTGGAAGACATATCAGATGCTGTGGGCAGCACAGTGGCTTGGCCAAATGATAAGATTCTGTATGTTTAAATGTACTCGATCGAGTATTCTCAAAGACATATTTATGGATCGGAGTATGCTTGTTTTGTTTTAAGACATATTTTGCTTGTTTGGTTGTAAGACATATTTTGTTTGGTTGTTAAGACATATTTCTAATAAGATTATGTAGGCTTGGCATATATATAAATTATAAAAATAAGTGGTCCTTTAAAATTTTTAAAAAATAAGTGTTTCAAAATAATTTATACAATTTAGGTGTTCCATTAAAATTTTTACAAATAAATTGTTCATAAAAATTTATACAATTTAGATTTTAGGGTTTATTTAGGGATTCAACCCTATTGTAACAAATTTAGGGATTCAACCATATCATCATATAGAGATTCAACCCTATCATCATATAGGGATTCAAAATCGATCAACAACTCAGGACGGAAAGTCGCAGAAGGCAGAGTAAGTAGTACTGATCCATTGTGTTTAGTCCATCACGTCCCGTTAGGTCCCAATGCAAGTCGGGTCTGGGTTGAAGTGGCCTTGATTGAAGATGCATCTCTATGGAGACCAAACTCTTTTCTGGAAGACATATCAGATGCTGTGGGCAGCACAGTGGCTTGGCCAAATGATAAGATTCTGTATGTTTAAATGTACTCGATCGAGTATTCTCAAAGACATATTTATGGATCGGAGTATGCTTGTTTTGTTTTAAGACATATTTTGCTTGTTTGGTTGTAAGACATATTTTGTTTGGTTGTTAAGACATATTTCTAATAAGATTATGTAGGCTTGGCATATATATAAATTATAAAAATAAGTGGTCCTTTAAAATTTTTAAAAAATAAGTGTTTCAAAATAATTTATACAATTTAAGTGTTCCATTAAAATTTTTACAAATAAATTGTTCATAAAAATTTATACAATTTAGATTTTAGGGTTTATTTAGGGATTCAACCCTATTGTAACAAATTTAGGATTCAACCATATCATCATATAGAGATTCAACCCTATCATCATATAGGATTCAAAAATTTAAATTGTGTTTATAACATAATTTCCCATCATTTTCATGCATTTTTCGTAATTTAAAAATAAATTAATATAGAATTGTACATAAACCAATAAGAAGGAATGGTGGGGATAGATGACGTGCCTTCATAGAAGCCGTAGGATCTGATTTTTTAATCTTTCAATCTCCGTCTTTCCATCGGAGATCTGTTCATTCTCCTTCTGCGATAACTCAAATCTAGGTTTAGTTCCTTTTGCTGACGCCTCCTTTCAAAATCGAAGGTTTCAGTCGATTTCCCTCGAATTATATTGTTCTGATATGGAAAATGCATGGGTTTGGCTTCCAAGGTAGTAATCTTTTCGGCATTTTAATTCATGACGAAGTTCTTCTTCTGTTCCAAATTTGTTGTTCTGATTCTGTTCCTATATATATATAGGGCTAGCCTCAATATTTCAAGGAGCAACAGGCTTTGTTACTGCATCAGCAGGAGGTTAGGAGATCCGACAGAAATATTATGTCCCTGTACTCACTGCAGAAACCTTTCCCATCAAGTTTTAGACAAAGTAACGGAGCATCTTGTGATTAGGGTATGGATAAGAAGTATATGAGGAGTTCTTGTTGGAGTCTTCATGGTGAGAGAAGGTCTGATATGACTGATAGTGTCCCTCAATCAGAAACAGAGGCTTATGGTTTGCTAAGGACGGCTTATTTTGATAGTGGTGAACCTGATGAACCGCCTTCTGATGACACTGGAGGAGAGCCTGTACATGGTGAACCTGATGAAGACTCGGAGTTTAGGAAGAAGTTGAGAGATGCTGAAACTCCATTGTACTTGACATGTAGCAAGCACACCAAAGTTTCTGCGATCATGGCCCTTTACGCATCAAAGTAAAGAGTGGAATGTCAGAGGCTTACTTTGATCAGCTACTGTCGGCATTACATGACATGCTACCAGAAGGTAATGTACTACCAAAGTCGACTGATTCGATTAAGAAGTTCTTGAAGATTTTGGGTTTGGCTACTTAAATGATTCATACGTGCAAGAACGATTGTATTCTCTATAGGAAGCAATATGAGGAGTTGGAAACCTGCCCAAGATGTAGTGCTTCTAGATGGGAAATTGATAAGCACAGTAATGAAGAAAAGAAAGGAATTCCTGCAAAGGTCGTGACGGTATTTTCCATCAAAGACAGATTCAAGAGGATGTTTAGATCAGCAAGGATGGCTGAGGATTTGCGATGGCATGCCAACAATGCCACCGAAGATGGTATAATGCGACATCCTGTTGACTCGCTATCTTGGGCTCAAGTGAATAATAAGTGGCCAGAGTTTGCTAGTGAAGCAAGAAACCTTTGACTCGCCTGTCAACAGATGGTATGAACCCTTTCTATCCAGAACACAAAGTATAGTACTTGGCCAGTGTTGTTAGTCAATTACAACTTGCCACCAACTCTGTGTATGAAGGCTGAGAACGCCATGTTGACTATGTTGATCCCTGGACCGGCGGCTCCGAGCAACAACATTGATGTTTATCTAGAGCCACTGGTTGAAGACTTACAAGAATTGTGGAGTGAGGGGATTCAGGTATACGACTCATTCCTGAAAGAGAAGTTCACACTAAAAGCTATGTTGTTGTGGACTATAGCGACTACCGGCTCTAGGTAGTTTGGCAGGTTGTAAAGTTAAAGGAAACAAGCATGCAATGTTTGTGGAAAGGATACACCAAATAGGTGGCTCAAGTTTAGTCGCAAGTATGTGTATTTGGGGAATAGGGCGACTAAGCCCTGGACATCACTACAGACGAGGAAAGGATGGTTTGATAATACAGTGGAGAAGGGACTGCAAACAGGATTCAAACCCGTGCAGAAATATTTGCAACACTAAAGAACTTCAGGAATGACTTTGGAAGATCTTTAGCAAAGAAAAAAAGGAAGAGAAATGTTGTCTCAGAAGATGAGGTGGCTGAAGACGAAGAAAATGATGAAGCAGTGATCAATGGAGGTGGAAGAAACGATCAATATTCTTCGATTTACCGTACTGGAAGGTATTATAGCTATTGTTAGACTGAGATACGATTGTCACATTTTGTTTATCCATTAACTGATCATTCTGTTTTCAATGTGTTAGGATTTGCGGTCGCGTCACAACATCGGCGTCATGCACGTGGAAAAGAACTTGTCTGATGCATTATTATCAACGCTGATGCAGAGTGCTAAGTCAAAAGATGGCCTCAAAGCGAGACAGGACTTAGAAGATATTGGAATCCGGAAAAACTTGCACACACAGGTACGGGGAAAGAGATTCTACTTGCCTCCAGCAACTTATTGGCTCAGTAAGGAAGAGAAAAAGATATTTTGTCAAAGGTTGTCTGCGTTTAGAGGCCCTGACGGCTACTGCGGTAATATTGCAAATGTTGTTTCAATTAACCCTCCTATGATTGGAAGTCTTAAGTCCCATGATCATCATGTACTAATCCAAAATCTGTTACCTGCTGCGTTACGAGGGTTGCTTCCAAGAGGACCAAGAGTGGCAGTAACTCGAGTATGTAACTACTTCAACAGATTGTGTCAGCGTGCTATTGACGCGGAGAAGCTGATAACTTTGGAAAATGAGTTTGTGGAGACAATGTGCCAACTCGGCGGTTCTTTCCTCCATGGCTCTTGATATCATGTTCCACCTTCCTTTACACCTAGCAAGAGAGGCACGCTTGGGAGGTCCTGTGCACTTTAGTTGGATGTATCCGCTTGAGAGGTTTGTTTTCATTTTGTTCGCGTAATGTAAATTGTTTATATCCTGAACTGTTTTCCGATCAACTGAGGTTTGTAACTATTGCTATATTGTTTGAGCTGTAGATACATGAAAACACTCAAGGCATATGTAAAGAATTTTGCTAGGCCAGAAGCATGTATGGCTGAGGGGTACTTAGCTGGAGAATGCATAGCCTTTTGTTTAGAGTTCCTAAAGAATTCTGTACCAGTTGAAGAAGTACTTAACCGTAATGAAGATATTCAGTCTGATGGAATGGTTCTTGAAGGTCGACCACTGCAAAAGGGAACAGAGCTTATTCTTTCAGAGAAAGATAGAGACATAGCACATCGATATGTTTTGATGAATATGGCTATTATGGATCCCTATGTTGAGTAAGTTCTACTGTCCCTCTCAAATTCAGATTTTTTTTATCAGTCTGATAACTCTCTACTTTGTTATGAGAACCAGGATGCACTTACAAGAACTGCAAGATAATGATGTTCGATTAGCAACAAATGAAACTTTGTTATGAAAGCATCACACCCAACAATTTGCTGAATGGGTGAAGAATAAGGTTTGTACAACTTCACTATCTGTTCACTTTTCTATTCACATAGCTCACACAGTTTTACATCCTTGTTAGATACCTTCTAACTCAAAGGAGCATTCTACGAAGCTGAGGTGGTTGGCCTTTGGACCAAGGTTTACTGCTCATACCAATAAAGGTTTTGTCATTAACGGGAACCGATTTCACATACAATCCGTTAAGCGAAAGACTCAGAATAGTGGAGTCACTTACGAAGCTTTCAGCATGTGTAGATCTTCTGCAAGAGATACAAGACATACAGCCGATATGGTCACATATTATGGAGTGATAACAGAGATCATTCTTCTCGATTACCACATGTTCAGCGTTCCTTTATTCAAGTGTAATTGGGCGAACAGAGGCTACGGTGTTAAGGAAGAAGATGGTTTCACCCTTGTCAATCTTCATGTCAACCAAACGCCATATTTACAAGATCCATACATTCTACCATCACAAGCAAAACAGGTATTTTACTCTAGAGAAGATGAAGAATCGCCTTGGTATGTTGTTATGAGAGCACCACCGAGAGGATATCATGAACTCGAGACAGAGGAAGACGTTGTCGAACACCATTACTACGCATGAGGAATTTGATGATACAGAGCAATTGTCTGATGATGAAAGTTTTTGTGTTAGAGATGATTGTGATGGAATTATAGTTGCTGATTGATTTTTTTTGCATGGAAAATTTGTGAGAATTGAATATATTTTTTATTTTCGAATATTTTAATTTTCTTCGAATTTTAATTAGAATTAATTTTTATTTTACATTTTTTGATTCTCTATTATTTTAAAAATCAAAATATTAAATAAAATTTGTTATAAACAAAATGAAACAATTGCATATAAAAAATGCAATGAAATGTTCAAATATTGCTATTGATAGAAGACGACAATAGTAATTACAAATCGCTATATTTAATTTTAAAAAATGCTATAGTTAAAAAGTTATAATATCATTTTGGCGACGCTATAATACAAATTTACAATTGCATAACAAGAACCGCTATTAATAATAAAATATCAATAGCACAACAAAAATCCGCTATGAAATGTACGAGACCTATTATCGCGGGCGATATTGGAGCGCTTTCTACAACGCTATGGTAGCGTCTTATAGCGCTTTAGCGGTGCCATCAAAACCCTTATTTCCTGTAGTGATCATTCGAACCTTTTATGGTCTTCCGAGATTTCTCGAGTATCGGGATCGAGATGGACTTGGATTCGTAGACTTCCCATCTTCGAGGGTTTGAGTAATGAGGCTTCGAACTTAGATTCTAGAATATGAGCTTTGTTAAACAATCGAGAAGACTTTGCGGAAGAATCGTCGTGTTTCTCGAACAATCCGAACATGGGTTTAAGGGACCAAGATGTTGCTGTTGCCCGAGATCATGAAACGATTGCTCGGATGGGCGCCAGGACCCCTGTCGCCAGCGAACGAGGCAACGGGCCTACCGCCGGCATGAGAGCAGGAGAGAGAAACCTACCGCCCGGCGCCAAGCCGCCCGGTCGATCTACCGCCCGGCGCCAGGCGCTGGCGCTGGTCGGTCTGCCGCCGGCGCAAAACGCAGCGCGGTCGGTCTACCGCCCGGCGTAAGCGCCCTGCCGCGGCATAAGCGCCAGCCTGTCAGTCTACCGCCCGGCGCCAGGCGCTGGCGCTGGTCGGTTCGCCGCCGGGCGCCAGGCGTGGTGTGGTCGGTCTGCCGCCGGCGCCAAGTACGGCGTGGTCGGTCTGCCGCCAGCGTCAGGCGTCCTACCGCCCGTGCCGTGTCCTGCGTCCGCCGATGCTGCTGTTTCTCGACTTCGTCGATCCCCGGGGCTCACGATCCGTTCGTGCCTTCCCTAGAGTTGTTCGGAAGAAGTACGGCAGTGGGAATTGGTGACCCGATTTGCCGTGCTTCTATTCCGCGAGTAATCTTGGGTTTCCCCAAGGTTTCGAGGAGAATAAGTTTTATTTTTCCAAGAGGTTCTCGAAAGAAACGTTTTTTGTAGAAACCTTGCTCGTTGCGATTTCTCTAACTTGGTAACAAGACGAATTTTTGGGGTTTGATAGATTTTATCGTTGCCCTTTCTGTTTAGATAGAGAAATTGCGAGCTCGTTTTCGTGCTCTTCCTGTGGCGGGAAGCCGCGGCTAGGTTTTTGATTTGCTCGAGCACCGTGGCGTTTGCGTAAGTATTGGCCGTAGGATTAGTCGCTGCTGGAGTTGTTTTACCATCGTTGACGCAAACTGTAAGTTTTTCTTTCATATTTCGGACATCAGTTCGACTGCTTTGGCGGCCGTATGAGTAAGAGTAATTGTCCCCCCTCCTTCTAGCCAAACTGTGGGAACCGAAATTCACACCGTCGATTTTAATGAATAAAACGAGGAAAGCCGAAGTTAACCCGACTTTCCCTGAAGGTCCGGATTCTGCGACAGCCAACGACAAGTGACCGAATAAATGCGAAAAGGTTTTGTTAAGATTTGGGACTGGACCTTAAGAAAGGCTGCCTACGCACTCTTCGAGGATCAAGTCGGACGTAGTTCAGTTTAGAAAGAGTTGAACAAGAGATCGAACCGTCTGGGCGGGTTAAATCTAGTATGGCGTTTGTCATAGAAACAGGCATGTCGAAGATAGCGCCTAGGGTTTCTATAATGCGGAGCTCTGAAGTAAAAGAATTGTCCGATCCTTCCGTGAGGAGCGGAGATTTGCGAGCATGAGGCGGCCAGACGTTCTAGGGCCTGCCTTGCTAGTCTAACCGCCTAAATTCTAAGTTCTATCAGCTAAGAGGAGCTCTCTAGGTCTCCAATCTAGGATTTTTGAATCCTCTTCTCCTCTGCTCTTGCTCTCCTTATATACTCACTCCTAGGTCGGTCTGCCTTAGGATGATGGACCTCGCCTTTGGGCCCAAGTTTATCTCTTCAGGAAATATTCCATTTTCGTCGATCTTCGTAATTATCCTCGAGTTTTCCCCTATTTTCCGGTGACTTGATGTTTATCTGATGTTCAGGAAATTGGATAAACCGCATAGTCTGATTGGGCCTGAATCCTTAAAATCGTAAGTAAGTCCGTGGACTTGTCTTAAGTCGTTGAATGTTTTATACGATTTCTCGGAAAGACTATCTTTCTCGTAAAATAAACCGTATAGCCGAAAGGATCGATGTTCAAGTTAATCGATCTTGTTTTACACGATATCCTCTACGAGAAATCCAACCTTTCTAATCTTTGTCGTAAAACATCGAGGATGATTCCAATCGAGAGATGTTAATTCCGTAGCCGTGATCGTATCAAACCCACGAGGATTGATCCAAGCAAGCCAAGATGGGATCAGACCGACCATGATGGGACCGATACCAGGACGAGGACCGAGACCAGGACGAGGACCGTCGACCGGCGCCAGGAGAAACGCGGCGGCTTGCGTGGCTTGCCGCCCGGCATGAAGCCGCCCGGCACCAGGCCGGCTTGCGTGATGCTTTCCGCCGGCGCCAGGCCCGCTCCGTCTCGCCTGCCGCCGGTGCCAGGGGTTCTCTGCCGCCCGTGGGTTCTCCGTCGCCCGATCTTTCCCCCGTTGGCCTTTCATGCGGGAAATCTTTGAGTTTGGAAGGATATTCTAATTTTGAGAAAATCTCGTATAACTTCTTTTCAAATTATCCGAGACTTTTTGTTTCAACAAATAATTTTTAGAGACTTTCAGTCATTGATTCCGTCGTGACCGATTTTGACCCCAACAGTTAGCCCCCCAGCTCGTTAGAACCTTCGTGATGTTCTTGCGGCGATAAAGGCGTCAGGTAAGATAGGCGGAATTAATGGTTGAAAGGCTCCGTTGAAAGTGGTAAGATTGGGGCTGCGCCTTTCGAAGGCTGCCTACGTACCCTTGTGGTAGGGATCAAGCCTTCTGCAGTTCGTTTTGGAGTTTAAGACCCTTGTGATCTGTTTTACCAGAGAGGCTTATATGGTCTGGTTATGTGTCATGAGAGACTTTCGAGCATGATGCTGTTGATGTATTTGTTTTGGTCTGGGCGTTGTGAGGCCATTATGTGTTTTTCGATTTTTTATGAACTTCAGTTTTTTCGAAGTATGAGAAAGAGGGTGTGAGTTGTCGTCTCATTCCTAGTTCCCTGATGATCACCGTACCTATTGTTTGCATAAAGCGAGATTTTCCGCGGTTTACCGATTCTGCGAAAAGTTAGGTGAAGCGAATAGGCTTAAGTGAAGAGACAAATTTTTGGATCTCGTATACCATACTATGTCTGAGAGATGTCAAGATCCAGCATGGCTGGGTTTAGGGCAAGTCCTAAGTTTACTCTCGGACTGAGGCTTTGCGATGACAAATCGGCTTTTGTTTAGCCTGTTTGCGATTTTAACCTGACTCGTACCGTTTAAAATCCGCGAATTGTTGTCGGTTTATATGATTTGTGTAGGCGTGAGTCGAGCTACTTCCTTTACGAAGAGCTAAACCAAAATTTGGATTTCTTGTATAGCGTGCTATGTTTATCCTTGTCGGATGCAAGAGAGCCTACCCCTTGAAGGGCGGCTATTTGTCTGTTTAGGACGTTAGAGTTCGTTTGTTGTGATCAGCAACAACGAAATGATGCCAGTTTAGAGGTATGTTACCGCTAGAGGTGTGTTTGTATGTTTTGAGTTCTAGAGGCGAGGATTTCGTCTGGAGCGTTTTGAGAAAAGAATGTCCTTCGAAGGCAATGACGCCTCGCAGTGCTGAAGGTCGAGTTTTCCTTGTGCGCATTTCGTGGTTGAAATGTTCGGGCTTTGGAGATGTTTTGCGAATGTTTGCAGCCAGAAACTATTGTTTCGGCTTTGGACGAGGACCAAGGGGTCGCGTAAGTTCGACCAGGGAGAAGCGCCTACATTCACAAGGCTTCGCGGAAGTGTTGGCCTTCGGGATTTGTTTGTATATATTAAGGATGACTCGTGATAACTCTTGGAGCCTTGTCACGAGTGTTTCTTTTCATGCCGCGGTTTACGGGCGATAGAACTTAATCGATTGACGATAAGTTTAAATCTTCCGCTAACCATATGGTTGTTAGGACTGAGTTTTGGTATGAAGAGTTTATCGATATTTTCCGATTCTGGGTTATAATGACAAATTGCTTATGCAATAGTCACTTACGCTCTATGAACAAATCATGGATTGTTGTTTTAGGCGTTGAGCGATTGGAGCAATGGTCGCCAGTAGTTTTGGATTGGCATGGAGGATAGATTAAGCCGTATAGCCAAGGAAGTTGTTGGTAAACGATCAGACCATGACCCTTATTAAGGTCATGTTAGTTTACGATTGTCCTTAATGGGGATGCCGAATTCAGGTCCGGCTTTACGGAGATGAAGTTGGTCGAGGGCCAAATAGCGTTGCGAGATAGATATGCCAAGCATAGCGGAGTTTTCTGAGTTATGGCTGATGGCTTTTAGAAACGATCTTCCACTTTAGGTCTCAGTTATACGATGAATAGTTCGTATAAATTCTTTTTTGTTGCATGAAAATCGTTTGATTTTATCCGGGGGGAAAAATTTTAAGGGATCGACGCGGGACACGTGCGGGTTCGCCTGCGTGATTATTTCTTGCTCGGACGTAACCGCGGGGAGTGTAAGCAGGAGCCAGAAATCTTGTGGAGCAGAAACTGTCTATGACAGTTACCCGTTGGACCCATTATGTTTATTTTACGAAAGTTGCTTTGTATGAATTGACACGACCATATAGAGGATTTTTCGTAAAAGTGATGTAAGAGGGGGTTTTTGTAAAGGTAACTGGAGAGTGTTTCTCACAAATTACTTGCGATATTTGCGACCACAGATTATGTTTTCCTCATTCACTTTTGCGTACTGCGAAGTCGTTTTCCATGAGACCGATCATGTTTTTTCCATAGGCTGTTTTGTTTAAAATATTCTTGATATAGGAAAGTAATGGATGACCGGTTTCATAGAAAATCGCAGATTGTCAAAGTAGCGATGTTTCCGCGGATTGCATGGGAGATGTTTCCGCTATGATTTCGACCTTTGGTTGAAAGCTGCTTCGAATTACTCACGGAGTTTTACCGAAGGTTATTTCGTTATTTTTCGTAGTTCACCGTCGTGCTATTAGTCTGACGTTTGTACACGTTTCTAGTCGCGAGTTGGCGACGAGAGACGATGTAGAGTTTTCAAGACTAGGTTTGAAACGGTTGGGCTATGCCGCTAGCGTTTTTTAGACGATGCTTATTGCTGTGAGAGTTTGCTTTGTCAAAAGCGTTGTCTTGATGCTGAAGCAAAAAAATTTCAAAGATGGGATTATACGGGTATAGTATACGTACCTACTTCCCTTTTCATTTTACGAAAGAAAACGGGTTAGCCGTTCTTTCGAAGGCTTGTGTACGTTTTTTCTTACTTTTAGGAAGCGGGATGAGTATGCTTTAGAGCGGCGTGGCGATCGTTCTCGGTTTTCGAGACTAGATCGGTTTGCATGTTCTGCCTGGACAATCAAGGAACGATGGAACAAGACTGGAAATTTGGCCTAAGACTTAGCTTGATAGACTAGTCACCTAGGTCCTAAGTTCCCTAAATTCTGCGGCAGTTTTCAAGACGTTTTTGTTCCTGGCCCACGAAGAATTAAAACCTTTACAAAAATTTTCGAGAAAATAGTCTTCGAAGGTTTCGGCATTTCCGAAGGAATTCCATTTCCTCGTATAGTCAAGATGATTGGTGTTTAGAATAACTGTGATCGTTTAATACGATGAATCGAAATCCATTCATCATTCGAACCTTTTATGGTCTTCCGAGATTTCTCGAATATCGGGATCGAGATGGACTTGGATTCGTAGACTTCCCGTCTTCGAGGGTTTGAGTAATGAGGCTTCGAACTTAGATTCTAGAATATGAGCTTTGTTACACAATCGAGAAGACTTTGCAGAAGAATCGTCGTGTTTCTCGAACAATCCAACATGAGTTTAAGGGACCAAGATGTTGCCGTTGCCGAGATCATGAAACGACCCGATCAACCGCCAACCCAACTCCGGGAGAGGACGAAGCCTGGCCAAGGCGTAAATGGGTTCGGAGCCTGCCTGGCGCTGGCGCTGGTCGGCCGCCGCCGGCGCCGTTTCCGCACGGCTCCAGTGCCCTGTCGCCGGGCGCCAGGCGCTGGCGCTGGTCGGTTCGCCGCCGGGCGCCAGGCGCTGGCGCTGGTCGGTTCGCCGCCGGGCGCCAGGCGCTGGCGCTGGTCGGTTCGCCGCCGGCGCCAGGCGCTGGCGCTGTCGGTTCCGCCGGGCGCCAGGCGCTGGCGCTGGCGTGGTCAGTCTGCCGCCCGGCGTCAGAATCCTACCGCCGTGCGTGTCCTCGTCCACCGATGCTGCTGTTGCTTTCGACCGCCGATCCTGGCTCACGATCCGTTCGTGCCTTCCCTAGAGTTGTTCGGAAGAAGTACTGATGTCTTGCATATTTTCATATATTTAGCCATCTTTTTATTGCATTCTTTGAGTTGTAGGCTAAAGTTTAGGCATGTCTAGGATCATTTTGCATTCATTTGTTCTTATCAGGTGTTTGAGTATGCTTTGGTGAGATTTGAGGTGTTTGGGAACCTTATGACCCAAAAAGAAGTGAAGAATCAAGATTGGCTATAAGAAGAAAAGTAAAACCAAGAGAAGAGAGTTGGACCGGGTAGCCTTGACCGGCTACACACATCCGGACGGATCAGGTGGGATCAGCTCATACGGATGACCGGGCTGATGCGTCCAGAACTCGAGCACCCAGACGATAAGAAGCAGCTGGACGGCCGGGGAGATGCGTCCGGGTAGGAGCACCCGGACGGGCGAACATGATGCGTCCAGACCGAGGGACGCCCGGGAGACGCGTCCGGGTAGAGCACCGGACGATGAGAACTGATGGACGGCCGGGGAGATGCGCCCGGTAGAGCACCCGGACGGGCGAACATGATGCGTCCAGACCGAGGGACGTCCGGGGAGACGCGTCCGGGTAGGAGCACCCGGACGATGAGAACTGATGGACGGCCGGGGAGATGCGTCCGGGTAGGAGCACCCGGACGGGCGAACATGACGCGTCCAGACCAAGGACGACCGGGGTGGCCTGTCCGGCTAGGAGTACCCGGTTTTGAAGAAGGTGCTGAAGACCGGGTTGAAACGACCGGGGTGGGACGGACGACCTGGAACCCGGACGGAGCAAAGAACACGGCCAGCTGGACGGCCGGGCAACCTGGACCGGGTTGGATGGTGTTGATGCTACCCTGACCGAGTTTTGTACCTCATTCCTATTGGTTTAGACCCATTTAGCTTAAGGGCTTTTTAGTAATCTTATTCTATGTTTCTAGGGCTTTTAAGCCTAACTATAAGTACCTTTGTTATCCCTAATGTGGGACTTATGTTATTTTCTATCTAAGAACACAAACCTTTTGAGTAAAGCTTCATCTTGGATTTATTATCTCATCTCATCTTGTGTTCTTGATTGTTGATTTCATCTCCTTTCTTTCTCTATATGTTTAAGCTTGAATCTCTCATGGATTTAAGAGTAAGCATGTGGATTAGTGAGTAGATCCATCTAAGATCCATGGGTTAGGGTGATTGAGAGTGATTAAGTGTAGATCCAAGGTGCTTAGTGTTAGATCTATCATTTCCTTGCATTGATTTGGTGTTCTTAAAGCGATATTTGAGTTGGCCTCTCAAAGATAGAGTCATAGGCATTTCATGCCCGAAAGGTGTCCTATGAAAGGCCTGAACCAACTCATCTATGCTTTTAGCTTGCTTTGCCTAAGAGATTAGTTGTCAAAGAAGCTAAGATTGCTATTAGACTCATTCTCCATGTTTGCTTTGATCATTACAGCCAAAGAGATTTGGTGTACTTGGGTGATCATTGCAAAAGAGCATCCATCTAGAGATAGAGCTTGCTTAGTTTTGTTTTCTAGGCATAAGGAATTAGATTGATTGAAAAGTCAGCATCTTGGATTGAATCTTAATCATTTGATATCAAGTCCCTACACCCATGGGTCTCAATCTCCTCATAAGAAAGAAAGTTTTACTTTTTGTTGCATTTTACTTATTGTCTTAGTTTAATCATCATCCTCTTTAATGATTGCATTTAGATTCAGCATAGGCTTGCATTCCCTCTGTTTCATGGTCACTTAGAACTGGTTCGACAATCTTATATACTACATCATTTGATTAGGACTCTTAGAAAAGTCCTTTCATCAAATTGGCGCCGTTGCCAAATTCTAAGTTGATTGTGACATTGGGATTTAGTCACTTGCTTGAGACTAAATCATTTTTCTTTTCTTTTGATATTGATTCTCCTTTTGCATCTTCCTTTGATTTTCAGGTGTATGAACACAAGAAGCAGGGGTGCAACTAACCTGGTTCCCACTGTTGAAGAGATAGCTACACTTGAGAGGGAAATAGCAAGAAGGAGAAGAGAAGAAGAGCAACAGGCTCACATTCAGAGGTTGGGGGTTTGAGATGGATGATCACCAGCATCAACCTCAAGATGGAAATGGTCAAGGAGCTGACAACCTTGGACCACAGCGCCAGCAACAACAACACCCACAGCGGCCAGCTAGAGCCATTGGCACCTATGACCGTCCTCACATTCATGGCAATAGGGCCGGGCATCCGCGCCCAGCTGTGGAAGCTAACAACTTTGAGATCAAGTCAGGCTTGTTGAGTGTGATTGAGAACAACAAGTACCATGGCTTGGCTGTAGAAGACCCATTTGATCACTTGGACAAGTTTGATAGCTATTGTGGCTTGTCCAAGACCAATGGTGTGTCCGAAGATGCCTTCAAGCTCAAGTTGTCTCCATTCTCTCTAGAAGACAAGGCACGCCAATGGGAGAAATCTCTACCTAGTGATTCCATCACTACTTGGGATGATTGCAAGAAGGCCTTCTTGGAGAAATTTTTCTCCACATCAAGGACAGCCAAGCTGAGGAATGAGATCTCTAGTTTCCAGCAAAAGAACTTGGAAAGCTTTAGTGAAGCATGAGAAAGGTTCAAGGGGTATCAAGCTAAGTGCCCACACCATGGTTTCTCAAAGGAGAGTTTGCTGAGCAAATTTTATAGAGGTGCCCTTCCTGAGTTTAGAGCAAGATTGGATACAGCAAGCAATGGTTTCTTCCTGGGCAGGTATGAAGAAGATGCTGAGGAGCTGGTTGACAACATGGTGAAGAGTGATTCAGTTTACAGTGGAGAACATGACAGAGCTGATAGAACCAGAGCTGATGACAACCAGACCAAGAAGAAAATCAAATCCTTGCAAGAGAAGATAGACTTGCTGATTGCTAACCAAGCCAAAAAAGGAGCAGATCAACTTTGTGGGTGGTCCAAGTCAGGAAACTCCTCCTAAGGTTAATGAAGTTGAAGGGTTAGAAGGGAAAGAAGAGCTTTGCTTCATCAACAACAATGGTACTTGGTACAGGAAGGAGCCTAACTTTCAGTACAACAACTACCAGCAAAGGTCTTATCCCAACAACCAGCAAGGAGGCTATCAGCCCAAGCAAAACACTCAGCAAGGGAACTACCAGCCTAGGAAGAATCCTCCTCCTGGTTTTACAAACCATGGCAATCAGTCTACTCAAGCTCAAGGTAGCTCCTCCCAAGCTAAAGCTCCAGATTCATCTATGGAAGCTATGTTCAAACAATTATTGGAAGGTCAAGCTAGAGCAGCCAAAGACATTGGCCATCAGTTCAAGACTGTTCACTCCAAGATTGATAGCAGCTATACTGAGCTAAACAACAAGATTAGAGCTTTGGAGAATCAGTTTGCTTCTATGAACTCTCAGCCAAGTCGCAAACAAGGAACACTACCAGGAAAGGCTGAGCAAAACCCCAAGGAGCCAATGAAGGCAATCACTTTGAGAAGTGGTAGAGAGCTACCTCCAAGAACTCTCCCCAAGGATGGTGAGACACTAAGTGGGGGGGGGGGGTGGCTATCAACATTGATGATGATGTTGTGATTGTAGATGAGAAAGTTGATGAGGAGATTCTAGAAAAGATTGTTGAAGCTAAGGGTAAAGGAAAGGTTGGAGAAGAGAAGAAAACACTAAAGCATGGTGAAGTTGCCATTCCAACAAAAGAGTCTTCTTTTATTCCTCCTCCCTATGAACCTAAGCTGCCATTTCCTGGAAGATTCAAGAAGCAACTCTAAGAGAAGTACAAAGCACTCTTTGAGAAGCAAATGAGTGAAGTTCAAGTCACAATGCCCATCATTGATGCCTTCATGCTTGTCCCTCAATACAGAAAGTTCTTGAAGGATGATGTTGCTGCCAAGAAGAAGGAAATGGAAGGCATGATGGTTCTTACTCATGAGTGCAGTGCCATTATCCAGAGATTGACAATCCCTAAGAAGCTAGAGGATACAGGCTGCTTTACACTACCTTGTGCCATTGGTCCTTTGATGTTTGAGAGATGTCTATGTGATTTGGGAGCTAGTGTCAGTCTCATGCCTCTATCTGTTGCCAAGAAGCTTGGGTTCAGCCAATACAAGAAGTGCAAACTCTCTTTGGTGCTTGCTGACCGCCAGTCAAATTCCCCATTGGTATCCTTGAAGACCTCCCTGATGGTGGGAAATTGTGAAATTCCTACTGATTTTGTTGTTCTTGAGATGGATGAAGAAGCTAGAGACCCCTTGATCCTTGGAAGACCATTCTTAGCCACAGCAGGAGCCCTTATCAATGTGAAGGAAGGCAAGATTGATCTTCATTTGGGGAAAGAGCACACTCTCCATTTTGATATCAATGAGGTAATGAAGAGGTCAACTGTGCAAGGCCAAGTGTTTTACATAGAGGAGATGGAAGCTCTTGCTGATGAGCTCCTTGAGGAATTGGCACTAGGAGAGTTGACAATAGAGGACCCTTTGCAGCATGCTTTGACAGTGGATAAAGAGGTCCAAGTGGTTGAGAACCAAGAGAGTGATGCTATTGCAGCCATGCTGGATTCTCGCAAGAAGATTGTTGATAAAGGCCAGTATGAGGAGCTCAAACAAGAGGTGCACCAAGCTGTTTCAGCCACTCAACAAGAGGACACCCAACAAGATGATTGGAGTGAGCTCAAGGCACCAAAAGTGGAGCTAAAACCTCTTCCCCATGGTGTAAGGTACGCATTTCTAGGCCCTAATGAGTCATATCCTGTCATTGTGAGTAGTGAACTTACTGAACTTGAGCTTTCTCAACTTTTAAATGCACTTAAAAAGTTTAGAAAGGCAATTGGATACTCACTAGATGATATTAAGGGGATATCACCTTCTTTGTGCATGCATAGGATACATCTAGAGGATGAATCAATGACTTCTATAGAGCATCAAAGAAGGTTAAATCCTAACCTGAAGGATGTTGTAAAGAAGGAGATTCTTAAGCTCTTAGATGCTGGTGTTATCTACCCTATTTCAAATTCTAAATGGGTATCTCCTGTGCATGTAGTTCCAAAGAAAGGTGGTATCACTGTGGTTAAAAATGACAAGGATGAATTGATACCAACTAGAACCATAACTGGCCATAGGATTTGTATTGATTATAGAAAGCTCAACTCTGCATCTAGAAAGGATCATTTTCCATTGCCATTCATTGATCAAATGCTTGAGAGGCTTGCAAACCATCATTTCTATTGTTTTCTTGATGGGTCTTCAGGGTTCTTCCAAATCCCCATACATCCAAATGATCAAGAGAAGACAACATTCACATGCCCCTATGGCACCTTTGCTTATCGAAGGATGCCATTTGGGTTATGTAATGCTCAGCAACCTTTCAAAGGTGCATGATGTCCATCTTCGGATCTCATTGAGGATATAGTGGAGGTATTCATGGATGATTTCTCTGTCTACGGATCTTCGTTTTCTGCTTGTTTGTCCAACTTGTGCAGGGTCCTACAGAGATGTGAAGACACCAACCTAGTGCTGAATTGGGAGAAGTGTCACTTCATGGTCAAAGAGGGGATTGTGCTTGGGCACAAGATTTCAGAAAGGGGCATTGATGTGGACAAGGCTAAGATTGAGGTGATGGTCAGCTTGCCACCACCAAAGACAGTGAAAGACATCAGGAGCTTCCTTGGCCATGCTGGGTTCTATAGAAGATTCATCAAAGACTTCTCAAAGATTGCTAGACCCATGACCAAGTTGTTGTGCAAGGAGGCAGCTTTCAGCTTTGATGAAGATTGTCTTGAGGCCTTGAAGATAAAGGGTGACCTTGTTAGTGCTCCCATTGTCCAGCCACCTGATTGGGACCTCCCTTTGAGATAATGTGTGATGCTAGTGATTTTGCTGTTGGGGCTGTCCTGGGGCAGAAGAAGGATGGCAAGACTCATGTGATTTATTATGCTAGCCAAACCCTGAATGATGCACAGATGAAGTATGCCACAACAGAGAAAGAGATGCTGGCCATTGTCTTCGCCTTTGAGAAATTCAGAAGCTACCTGGTGGGTTCCAAGGTCATTGTGTATACTGACCATGCAGCTTTGAGACACCTCCTAGCAAAGAAGGATGCCAAGCCAAGACTACTAAGGTGGATCCTTTTGCTTCAAGAGTTTGACTTGGAGATTAGAGACAAGCCAGGGATTGAGAATGGAGTTGCTGATCACTTGTCAGGTTGAGGATTGAAGGTGGAATCCCTATTGATGAGGGACTTAGAGAAGAGCATGTCATGGCCATCATGTCAGTGGTGGCAGTCATTGAGACTGGAAAAAAGATTGAAGAGGTCAAGGCAGCTGAAGAGAACAACTTACCTTGGTACGCTGATTTGGTTAACTACTTAGCCACTGGGAAGGAACCATTGGGGCTTGCAGGGTATGAGAAGAAGAAGTTCTACAAAGACTTGAAGAGATACTATTGGGATGAACCATACCTCTACACCCTATGCAAAGATCAGATTTATAGAAGAGTGGTGGCTGAAGAAGAAGTTGAAGGAATCCTCTCACATTGCCATGGATCTTCCTATGGAGGCCATTTTGCTACATTCAAGACTGTCTCAAAGGTGCTACAAGCTGGATTTTGGTGGCCACACATGTTCAGGGACTCACGAGACTTCATTTCAAGATGTGACTCTTGCCAAAGGAGTGGGAACATTACTAAGAGGAATGAGATGCCTCAAAACCCAATCCTTGAAGTGGAAGTGTTTGATGTTTGGGGGATTGACTTCATGGGACCCTTCCCTTCTTCTTATGGCAACAGATACATCTTGGTGGCTGTGGACTATGTATCAAAGTGGGTGGAAGCAATAGCAAGTCCTACAAATGATTCAAGAGTGGTGGTCAAAATGTTCAAGAGCACTATTTTCCCAAGGTTTGGAGTTCCAAGAGTGGTCATAAGTAATGGAGGTTCACATTTCATCAACAAGGTATTTGAGGGTCTTCTCAAGAAGAATGGAGTGAAACACAAGGTTGCAACACCCTATCACCCTCAAACAAGTGGCCAAGTGGAGGTCTCCAACAAGCAAATCAAGGGGATTTTGGAGAAGGTTGTAGGAACCAAGAGGAAGGATTGGTCAGCCAAGCTTGATGTTGCTCTTTG
The DNA here is from genome assembly GCA_016771965.1 of Brassica carinata. Lineage (NCBI taxonomy): Eukaryota > Viridiplantae > Streptophyta > Magnoliopsida > Brassicales > Brassicaceae > Brassica > Brassica carinata. Next base: position 28,666,219 of record CM028690.1, read on the forward strand.
GGCATATAGAACAGCATTCAAGACTCCTCTAGGCACTACTCCTTTCAACCTTGTCTATGGGAAGTCTTGCCATCTGCCAGTTGAGCTTGAATACAAGGCATTGTGGGCTGTGAAGCTTTTAAACTTTGACATCAAGGGTGCAAAGGAGAAGAGACTTCTTCAACTCAATGAACTAGATGAGATAAGGATGGATGCCTTTGAGAACTCAAGGATCTACAAGGAAAAGACTAAGGCTTTCCATGACAGGTACATCCTCAAGAGAGAGTTCAAAGCAGGAGATCAAGTGCTTTACAACTCTAGACTAAAGCTATTTCGGAAAGCTTAAGTCAAGGTGGTCTGGTCCATTTGTGATCAAAGAAGTGAGGCCTTATGGAGCCATTGTGTTATGGGATAAGCAGGGTAATGACTTCACCGTGAATGGCCAGAGACTCAAGGAATACATGACCACAATGCCAAAGGAGGATGAGACATCAACCCCACTCTCTGATGCTCCCTTTGCCTAACCTCAAAGGAGGCAAAGTCAAGCTAGTGACTTTAAACAAGCTCACTTGGGAGGAAGTCCCATTGTTATCCTTGTAAATATGCATTAGGATTTGTTCTTTTTCAATTAAGTCACTTGGAGAATGGTGATAGCTTGGGAATGAGTGGGATAAAGCTTTGAGAAGAGGTTGAATTAAAAAAAAAAGCTTTGGAGGTTTGGACCGGGTAGGGTGGACCGGGGTCGCCTACCCGGACGTGCAGCTTGCATGAACCATCGGACCGGGGTGCGGTGTCCGGGTGGAAGAACCCGGTCGTGATTCGTCGGACGAACGGACGAAGGGAACAGACCGGGTACATCCGTCCGGGGTGAGCTACCCGGTCGTGGAAGTACAGGAACGGACCGGGGTGCGGTGTCCGGGTGGAAGCACCCGGTCGTGAAGCAAGGGACGGACGACCGGGGACGTGGTGTCCGGGTAATGGAACCCGGTCGTGTTGCTTCCACACACCAGGATCCGCGTACTGATCCGATGGAGCCCCACGACCCGCGCATGACCCAGCCGCGACCCAAGGTAAGTTCTTCTATCCCTAAACCGACCCAAACCCACCTAAACCGACCCAAACACCTATCCACCCGACCCATCCCATGCTCCATAGAGGTACTCCAACACCCTATCATTGTATATACCATTCATCATTTCATTTAGTTTTCATTTTTCTTTCTTTCTTTGGACCCTTCTCCACATTTAACAAACACAGAGAATGTGTGAGTTAAGTGTGGGGGAGGCGTCAAGTTGCTAATAGTCTTGTGTTTAATGTCATATGCATGCACTTGTAGATAGTTATTGCATAGAAAAACCAAAAATATTTGAAAATTTTGAAAAGCACAAAAAGAATCATGTAGTTGCATTAGGATTGAGTCTAGATCATTCACTTGCATAAAAAAGAATCATCATATAGGTTTCATCATGCATAAGGGGATAAGGATGATAGTTTCCTTGTAAAGATGCTCATGCTATGTTCTTAAAGTGATAACCTTTATAATCATAGTAACTAGCTTGAGAAATCTTAGGATAGCTTGTAAACTTTGTGCCTTGAAAACTCTTCCTAAAGCTTATTTGATTGATTGATGCTATCTCTTTGAAGTTTGCTCCTGTCATATTTAGACTCTAAGTCTCTTGCTCATGGTCCCTTGTGTACTAAGTCATGGATAGAACACTTGAGTTGTCCCTCCCATTCTTTGCCTATCTTTTTGGACAAACTCAAGTGGCACTCCACACCCTAAAACCCTTACCTCCTTTCAAGCCTTCATTATTTGTTGAGTGAGGCCTTCTTTGGAAAGCTTTACATGTGCATAATGTTGAGAGTATTGGGAACGAAAATGCTTGGTCTCCATTTTAGCTAGATTAGACACTCATATTGTCTAGCTTCTAGGATGGGGGTGAGTGTTGTAAAGTTTGATCTTGGGAGTGTGAGAAAGAGAGGAAAGGAATGGTAGACTCTTAGAACTAAAAAGTGATTAAGTCTTTAGGGTAAAGCAAATGAAAGTCTAGTTCAAGTTTGTAATGAAAGTCTTGGCTGTTAAAAAAAAAGATAAAAGGAAAAGAAAAAAAAAAAAGAGATGAATAAAGAAAGGGGCTAGCAAAAGTTGTTATGAGCTAGTAAGTGTTTAAAAGTGTAAAATCCCTGTAGACTTCAAAAGTGAAGAGTTCTAAGTGAGAAAATATTCTTGAGTTTGGAAATTCTTTGGGTGAGTGAAGAGAGAGTGGGGTTTGGCATTGGGGAATAGAGTAAAATTTACTTTCATGTTTAGGAAAAGGGTAGGACAATGGAGATTGAGCATTGTATCCATGAATTGATCCCTTTCTTAGGTATATTATGTGCTATGTCAAAGCTACTTTGTTTTGAGAGTAAACCATCTTCAAAGAGCCTTTTTGAACTACTTGATTTATTTTGCATCAAGACCTTTCTCACCAAACCAAATGACTTGGACCATTTGACCATTTGCAAGAGATCTTTTGAGTTTGCTTAATGATTGTTAGAGAGCAAATGGATTTGTGGATTGTGGATTCATGATGAGTAAGTGTAGGGATCAAAGGAGTTAAGATAGGCCTTGTGAAGTTAGAGTTGGATTGATTGTTTGCTCTAGCTAGTTGGTATGATTATACAAGGTTATCAAGTTGAGAACTAAGAAGAGCATTCTTTTGGCTATGAGTCCCCTCCTTCAAACCTCTCCTCCTTCGTCCTTACTAGTTTACTTGTGGAAAAGTAAAGGACTAGTGTGGGGGAGTTGATGTCTTGCATATTTTCATATATTTAGCCATCTTTTTATTGCATTCTTTGAGTTGTAGGCTAAAGTTTAGGCATGTCTAGGATCATTTTGCATTCATTTGTCCTTATCAGGTGTTGGAGTATGCTTTGGTGAGATTTGAGGTGTTTGGGAACCTTATGACCCAAAAAGAAGTGAAGAATCAAGATTGGCAATAAGAAGAAAAGTAAAACCAAGAGAAGAGAGTTGGACCGGGTAGCCTTGACCGGCTACACACACCCGGACGGATCAGGTGGGATCAGCTCGTACGGATGACCGGGCTGATGCGTCCAGAACTCGAGCACCCGGACGATAAGAAGCAGCTAGACGGCCGGGGAGATGCGTCCGGGTAGGAGCACCGGACGGGCTTAACATGATGCGCCCAGAACTCGAGCACCGGACGATGAGAACTGATGAACGGCCGGGAGATGCGCCCGGTAGGAGCACCGGACGATGAGAACTGATGAACGGCCGGGAGATGCGCCCGGTAGAGCACTGACGGGCGAACATGATGCGCCCAGACCGAGGACGACCGGGTGGCCTGTCCGCTAGGAGTACCCGGTCGCGGAAGAAGGTGCTGAAGACCGGTTGAAACGACCGGGTGGGACGGACGGCCTGGAACCCGGACGGAGCAAAGAACACGGCCAGCTGGACGGCCGGGCAACCTGGACCGGGTTGGATGGTGTTGATGCTACCCTGACCGAGTTTTGTACATCATTCCTATTGGTTTAGACCCATTTAGCTTAAGGGCTTTTTAGTAATCTTATTCTATGTTTCTAGGGCTTTTAAGCCTAACTATAAGTTATCCCTAATGTGGGACTTATGTTATTTTCTATCTAAGAACACAAACCTTTTGAGTAAAGCTTCATCTTTGATTTATTATCTCATCTCATCTTGTGTTCTTGATTGTTGATTTCATCTCCTTTCTTTCTCTATATGTTTAAGCTTGAATCTCTCATGGGTTTAAGAGTAAGCATGTGGATTAGTGAGTAGATCCATCTAAGATCCATGGGTTAGGGTGATTGAGAGTGATTAATTGTAGATCCAAGGTGCTTAGTGTTAGATCTATCATTTCCTTGCATTGATTTGGTGTTCTTAAAGCTATATTTGAGTTGGCCTCTCAAAGATAGAGTCATAGGCATTTCATGCCCGAAAGGTGTTCTATGAAATTCCTGAACCAACTTATCTATGCTTTTAGCTTGCTTTGCCTAAGAGATTAGTTGTCAAAGAAGCTAAGATTGCTATTAGACTCATTCTCCATGTTTGGTTTGATCATTACAGCCAAATAGATTTGGTGTACTTGGGTGATCATTGCAAAAGAGCATCCATCTAGAGATAGAGCTTGCTTAGTTTTGTTGTCTACGCATAAGGAATTAGATTGATTGAAAAGCCAGCATCTTGGATTGGATCTTAATCATTTGATATCAAGTCCCTACACCCATGGGTCTCAATCTCCTCATAAGAAAGAAAGTTTTACTTTTTGTTGCATTTTACTTATTGTCTTAGTTTAATCATCATCCTCTTTAATGATTGCATTTAGATTAAGCATAGGCTTGCATTCCCTCTGTTTCATGGTCACTTAGAACTGGTTCGACAATTATATACTACATCATTTGATTAGGACTCTTAGAAAAGTCCTTTCATCAAGTACGGCAGTGGGAATTGGTGACCCGATTTGCCGTGCTTCTATTCTGCGAGTAATCTAGGGTTTCCCCAAGGTTTCGAGGAGAATAAATTTTATTTTTCCAAGAGGTTCTCGAAAGAAACGTTTTTTGTAGAAACCTTGCTCGTTGCGATTTCTCTAACGTGGTAACAAGACGAATTTTTGGGGTTTGATAGATTTTATCGTTGCCCTTCCTGTTTAGATAGAGAAATTGCGAGCTCGTTTTCGTGCTCTTCCTGTGGCGGGAAGCCGCGGCTAGGTTTTTGATTTGCTCGAGCACCGTGGCGTTTGCGTAAGCGTTGGCCGTAGGAACAGTCGCTGCTGGAGTTGTTTTACCATCTTTGACGCAAACTGAAAGTTTTTTTTCATATTTCTGGACATCAGTTCGATCAAGCGCTTTGCGGCCGTATGAGTAAGAGTAATCCGTCCCCCCCTCCTTCTAGCGCCAAACTGTGGGAACCGAAATTCACACCGTCGATTTTAATGAATAAAAACGGAGGAAAGCCGAGTTAACCCGACTTTCCTGAAGGTCGGATTCTCTGCGACAGCCAACGACAAGTGACCGAATAAATGCGGAAAATGTTTTGTTAAGATTTGGGACTGGACCTTAAGAAAGGCTGCCTAGGTACCCCTTTCGGGGATCAAGTCGGACGTAGTTAAGTTTAGAAAGAGTTGAACAAGAGATCGAACCGTCTGGGCGGGTTCGTCTAGTATGAGCGTTTGTCATAGTAACAAGCATGTCGAAGATAACGCCTAGGGTTTCTATGTGCGGAGCTCTGAAGTAAAAGAATTGTCCGATCCTTACGAGAGGAGCGGAGATTTGCGAGCATGAGGCGGCCAGACGTTCTAGGGCCTCCCTTGCTAGTCTAACCGCCTAAATTCTAAGTTCTATCAGTTAACAGGAGCTCTCTAGGTCTCCAATCTAGGATTTTCGGATCCTCTTCTCCTCTGCTCTTTCTCTCCTTATATACTCACTCCTAGGTCGATTTGCCTTAGGATGATGGACCTCGCCTTTGGGCCCAAGTTTATCTCTTCAGGAAATATTCCATTTTAAATCGATCTTAATAATTATCCTCGAGTTTTCCCTATTTTCCGGTGACTTGATGTTTATCCGATGTTCGGGAATTGGATAAACCGCCATAGTCTGATTGGGCCTGAATCCTTAAAATCGTAAGTAAGTCCGTGGACTTGTCTTAAGTCGTTGAATGTATTATACGATTTCTCGGAAAGACTATCTTTCTCGTAAAATAAACCGTATAGCCTAAAGGATCGATGTTCAAGTTAATCGATCTTGTTTTACACGATATCCTCTACGAGAAATCCAACCTTTCTAATCTTTGTCGTAAAACATCGAGGATGATTCCAATCGAGAGATGTTAATTCCGTAGCCGGGATTGTATCAAACCCACGAGGATTGATCCAAGATGGGATCAGACCGAGCATGATGGGACCGAGACCAGGACGAGGACCGAGACCAGGACGAGGACCGTCGACCGGCGCCAGACCGGCTTGCGTGGCGCTTGCCGGCGTAAGGCGGCTTGCGTGGCGCTTGCGCCAGCGCCAGGGGCTTGCCGCCCGGCAAACTCGTCTCACCTGCCGCCGGCGCCAGGGGTTCTCTGCTGCCCGTGGGTTCTCCGTCGCCCGATCTTTCCCCCGTTGGCCGTTTGTGCGGGAAATCTTTGAGTTTGGAAGGATCTTTAGCCGTAGATTTCGAGATAACCGTTTTCGACCTCACCAGAGAGTGAATTTTGAGAAAATCTCGTATAACTTCTTTTCAAATTATCCGAGACTTTTTGTTTCAAGAAATACTTTTCAGAGTCTTTCAGTCATTGATTCCGTCGTGACCGATTTTGACCCCAACAGTGGTCTTTTTCCTCTGAGGCCTCACACTTCAGAGCTTCGAGCTTCCCTCGGACAGATGAAACATCCTCGATAGATACTCGTTCTCCTAGATGGAAGAGCTGGGAAACAGTCTGCAAGAATACGGGATATTGTTAGAACCTAAAAAAGGACTTCGGAAGGAACACAGGAACTTACCCGAAGAAGTCCACCCTGGAGAACCTGGATCACCTCCATGGTATCTCCAACCGGGAGGACGGTCCCATCTCGAGGAAACACCGACAGATTCAAATTAGTCAGAGCTGTGGCCAGGATCCCCACAGAGCGACCTATGTCGGCTGATTGATGGGACGCCCTGGTCATCACCCCGCCCCCTCTGGTCTTTCTCCCTTGAGACGAAGAGGTCGGCTCCGTCTTTACCACAGCAGCACGACGACTGCCGGTAACAACCATGTCATCCCCGGATACCGTCCGGCTAGCGGATCCTCTTTTTGCAGACATCACCTTGGCCGCCTCTTGATAAGCCGCAAACGAATTATTGGCTGCACTGCCCGACATGTTCCCTGCACACGAATCACCATCAGGTATCACATAAGATAAGGAGCGATCATGAATGAATACTTTCTCCAAAGGCTGCTACGTCGCAATATGGTCTCGCCGACTAGGATGTCCACTTGATGATGATCTAGAGGAAGCTGTCGAGCCCGGAGAACTGTGCTTTCTCCTTCTGAGGGAGCACGGTGAGTTCCAGCTGCAAAGAAACGCACGAAGAATAAAGAGACAGCCAATCATTGGAAAGACTTAACCCTGTCCTACGACTACATATAATGTTCCATTGATAAGTGGACCCAGGAAGCGACATAAAAGCATATCTCTCTGCCCATTTTTTATTGAAGGCCGGTCCTTTTCCCTCGGCTTTGGGTAGCTCCTCCACGATCGGCATGCCACTGCAAGGACGAAGATATAAATGCCCCTCTCCTCCTTGGAGGGGAGCCAGATGGTAAGCAAACAAGACCTCGTTAGTACCAAAGGACAGGTGCTCCAGATCACCTAGGTTCTGAATAGCTATTAGGATTCTCCAGGACAAAGGGTTCAGCTGGGAAGGAGAGATCTCAATGAGATCACATAAGCCAACAATGAGCGCCGGGACCACCCCTCAAAAGCCAGTCTCAAAGAAAGCCTCATAAACGGCAATCTCCCCCAGAGCGTGGATAGAAGCCCGCTCTTCTTAAGTTGGAGCCCGCAAAATGACATGAGGAGGTAAGGAATATTTACTTCGCCACTCTACCAAGTCGTCCTCGACGACCGACGGTGCAGCCCATCGGGTGAGGTCAAATAAGTTTAGGTTAACGCAAGGGGTGGACAAATCGCTCAAGCTCTACGCCGATCTGAGGAGCTGTCGGACTGAGAAGCCGGAGAGCCCACTCGCTTTCTTGACCTAGGCCCGCCGGCCGACAGAGGAACAGATGAGGCAGAACGCTTGTGGGAACCGAAATTCACACCGTCAATTTTAATGAATAAGATTGTGGAGGAAAGCCAAGTTAACCCGTCTTTCCTTGAAGGTCCGGATTCTTCGACAGCCAACGACAAGTGACCGAATAAATGCGGAAAAAGATTTGTTAAGATTTGAGACTGGACCTTAAGAAAGGCTGCCTACGCACTCTTTCGAGGATCAAGTCGGACGTAGTTCAGTTAGAAAGAATTGAACAAGAGATCGAACCGCCTGGGCGGGTTCGCTCTAGTATGAGCGCTGTCATAGAAACAGGCATGTCGAAGATAACGCCTAGGGTTTCTATGTGCGGAGCTCTTAAGTAAAGAATTGTCCGATCCTTCCGAGAGGAGCGGAGATTTGCGAAGCAGGAGGCGCCAGACGCTCTAGGCCTGGTTCGCCTAGTATGAGCGCTGTCATAGAAACAGGCATGTCGAAGATCATGCCTAGGGTTTCTATGTGCGGAGCTCTGAGTAAAAGTATAGTTAGATCCTTCCGAGAGGAACGTGGGTCTGCGGAGAAGATAAAACTAAAACAAGAGGCGCCAGACGCTCGAAGTCCCCGCTGGCCTAACCGCCTAAGTTCTAAGTCTCTAAGCTAGCAGGATGCTCTAAGTCTCCAATCTAGGATTTTCGATCCCTTCTCCTGCTCTTGCTCTCCTTATATACTCACTCCTAGGTCGGTTTGCCTTAGGATGATGGACCTCGCCTTTGGGCCCAAGTTTATCTCTTCAGAAATATTCCGCTGGCCGATCTTCGTAATTATCCTCGAAGCTGGCGACTTGATGTTTATCCGATGTTCAGGAAATCGGATAAACTGTCATAGCCTGATTGGGCTTGAATTCTCAAAATCGTAAGTAAGTCCGTGGACTCGTCTTAAGTCGTTGAACGCTTATACGATTTCTGAAAGACTATCTTTCTCGTAAAATAAACCAGATAGCCTAAAGGATCGATGTTCAAGTTAATCGACCTTGTTTTATGCGATATCTTATAATGAAATCCAATCCTTCTAGTTTTGTCAAAACATTGAGGATGATTCCATTCGAAGTCGAAGGATGTTTATTCCAGAGCGTGACCGCCCCAAGCTCATGATGATTGATCCAAACAAGCCAAGATGGGATCGAACGAACACGATGGGACCGACCAGGCCGCCCGTGACGGAAAGCCGCCGGGCGCCAGGCCAGCCCGTGGCGACGGACCGGCGCCAGGCCAGCCCGCGGCGACGGTGCCGGCTGTGGCTGGCTGGCCAGGCCAGCCTGCGGCGACGGTGCCGGGCGCCAGGTGGCCGGGCCGCCGGGCGCCAGGCCAGCCCGCGCGATTTGGTGCCGGGCGCCAGGTTGGCAGTACCGCCGGGCGCCAGCCAGCCGGCGGCGACGGTGGCCAGCGCCAGGCCGGGTGCCGCGCCGGCCAGCCAGCAGTCGGGTGCCGCCGGCGCCAGGTCGGGTGCCGGCCGGCGTTGGCCGCCTCGCACGGTGCCGGCGCCAGGTGTGGCGCCGGTACAGGCCGGCCCGCTGCGGACGGTGCCGCCGGGCGCCAGGTCGGGTGCCGCCGGCGCCAGGTCGCCCGCTGGCCATGAAAGCCAGGCCAGCCTGTGTCGGTGCCGCTGGCGCCAGTCCGGCCTGCGTGGCGCGTGCCGCTGCGCCAGGCCGGTGCCGGCGCCAGGCTGTAGATCTCGGCGAGGGCTTCGATTTGATATCTTGATCGCTTTCTGGTTCCTCACAAGAGAACTCTTCAAGTTTCAGGCAGATTCTTTTATGTTTGGGTTTTGTGGTGATCGAATCTTGATGTCCTTGGGCGAAGCGGACCGATCTTTCCTCGGGACTCGTCCCGCGACGCCGTAGTCTCCGATCTCACAGAGAGTGGATATTCTAATTTGAGAAAATCTCGTATAACTCATTTTAGAAATTATCCGAGACTTTTGTTTCAAGAAATACTTTCGAGACTTTCAGTCATTGATTCGTCATGACCGATTTTGACACCAACAGTTAGCCCCCAGCTCGTTAGAACCTTCGCGGATGTTCTTGGCGAGCCATAAGACATGTCAGGTAAAGAGGCGGAATCAATGGTTGAAAGGCTCCGCTGAAAGTGGTAAGATTCTGCCTTCAAGGCTGCTCACGCACTTTGTTGTAGGGATCAAGCCTTCCTCGAGTTCGCTTTGGAGTTTAAGACCCTTGTGATCTGTTTTCCGCAGACTTATATGGTCTGGTTATGTGTCATGAGAGACTTTCGAGCATGATGCTGTTGATGTATTTGTTTTTCGATTATTTATGAACTTCAGTTTTTCAAGTATGAGAAAGAGGGTGTGAGTTGTCGCCTCATTCCTAGTTCCCTGATGATCACCGCATCTATTGTTTGCATAAAGCAGATTTTCCGCTAACTTACCGATGACGGAAAGTTCGCGGAAACTAATAGGCTTAAGTGAAGAGACAAATTTTGATCTCGTGATACCATACTATGTCTGTGAGATGTCAAGATCCATCCGCTGGGTTGGCAAGACCTAGGTTTACTCTGACTGAGGCTTTATGGATGACAAATCTTTCGCTTTGCCTGTTTGCATTTTAACCTGACTCACCGCTTAAAATCCGCCAATTGTTGTCGGCTTATATGATTTGTCCTGGCGTGAGTCGAAGCCACTTCCTTTAACGAAGAGCTAGACCAAAATTTTGATTTCTCAGATAGCGCTATGTTTATCCTTGTCGGATGCAAGAGAGCCTACCCTGAAGGGCGGCTATTTGTCTGTTTAGACTAGAGTTCGCTTGTTGTGATCAGCAACAACGAAAACGATGCCAATTTAGAGGCATGTTACCGCTAGAGGTGTGTTTGTATGTTTCGAGTTCTAGAGACGAGGATTTCGCCCGAACGCTTTGAGGAAAAGAATGTCCTTCGAAGGCAGCGACGCCTCGCAGTGCTGAAGGTCGAAGTTTCTGCCGCATTTCGTGGTTGAAATGGTCGCGGCTTTGGAGATATTTTGCTAATGTTCGCAGCCAGAAATGTTGTTTCGCTTAGACGAGGACCAAGAGGTCGCCGAAGTTCGACCTGTGGAGAAGCGCCCACATTCACAGTGCCGGAAGTGTTGGCCTTCCGGATTTGTTTGTATTTATTAAGGATGACTCGTGATAACTCTTGGAGCCTTGTCACGAAGTGTTTTTTCATGCAGTGTTTACGGGCGCAGAACTTAATCGATTGACGATGAGTTTGAATCTTCCGCTAACCATATGGTTGTTAGGACTGAGTTTTGGTATGGAGAGTTTATCGCATGATTTCGACTGGGTTATGCGACAAATTGCTTATGCATTAATACTTTCACGCTCTATGAACAAATCGCGGATTGTTGTTTTAGCCGCTATGATTGAAGCGTGGTCGCCAGTAGCTTTGGATTGGCATGGAGGCTAGATTCAGCCGATCGCCAAGGAAGTTGTTTGGTAACGATCAGACCATGACCCTTATTAAGGTCATGTTAGTTTACGCATTGTCCTTAATGGGGATGCCGGATTTAGGTCCGGCTTTACGGAAGGCTGAAGCTGGTCGAGGGCCAAATAGCTTGTCGAGATAGACATGCCAAGCATAGCGGAGTTTTCTGAGTTACGGCTGATGGCTTTTAGAAACGCATCTTCCACTTTAGGTTTCAGTTACACGATGAATGGTTCGTGATAAAAATTTTTTTTGTTATATGAAAGTAATGGATGACCGGTTTCATGGAGATAGAAAATCGCAGATTATTAAAGTAGCGATGTTTCGCGGATTACACGGAGATGTTTCCGCTTATGATTTCGACCTTTGACTAAAGCTGCCCAACTACTGCGGAGTTTTACCGGTTATTTCATATTTTCGTAGTTCACCGTCCGCGTTATTAGTCTGATCGCCGGTACACGCTTAGTTGCGAAGTTTGCAACGAGAGGTGACATAGAGTTTTCAGGACTATGTTTGTAACGGCGGCTATGCCGCTACGCTCTTAAGATGAATCTTATTGCTGCGAGAGTTTTCTTTGTCAAAAGCGCTGTCTTGATGCTGAAGCAAAAGTTTTCAAGATGGGATTATCGGATATAGTATACGCATCTACTTCCCCTTTTTACGAAGAAAACGGGTTAGCCGTTCAAGGCTTGTGCACGCTTTTTCTTTCTTTAGGAAGCTGGATGAGTATGTTAAGAACGCTGCGGGCTATCGCTTGTCGGTTTTTCGAGAGACTAGATCGGTTTGCATGTTCTGCCCGGACAATCAAGGAACGATGGAACAAGACTGGAAATTTTGCCTAAGACTTAGCTTGCTAGACTGTCCACCTAAATCCTGTGTTCCCTAAATTCTACGGCAGTTTTCAAGACGCTTTTGTCCTACAAAGAATTAAAACCTTTACAAAATTTTTCGAGAAAATAGTCTTTGAAGGTTTCGCATTCGGCGAATCCTTCCTGCATAGTTGAGACGATTGGTATTTGAATAACCGGATCGCATACAAACTTTACGAAGATTGATCCGATCGCCAAGATGGAATCGGACCGGCACGATAGACCGAGACCAGGATGATCGTGGACCGGCGCCAGGTCGGTGCCGCCGCGCCAGGGCTCGATGCCGCCATGCCAGGTCGCCTGGCCCCGCGTCAGCGGGCGCCAGGTCGGTTCGCGGACGGTGCCCGGGCCAGGACGGGCCGGCGGACGGTGCCGCCGCGCCAGGTCCGTCGATGCCTCGCGTCGCCACCGCCAGGGTGCCGTCTCAGCGTCTGCTGCCGGCGCCAGGCAGGCCCGCGGATTATGCTGCCGGCGCCAGGTCATGCCGCCGGCGCCAGTCGGCTATGGATTACTTGCCCGGTGCCGCCACCTTGCCGCCTTGTGGGTTTTCGTTGTTCGACCTTTCCCCGTTAGTCGCTTTTATGGAAATCTTTGAGTTTGGAAAGATCTTTAGCCGAGATTATGAGATAATCGTTTTAATCCAACGACTCCTCGGTATCAGACTGAGATGGACTTGGATTTGTAGACTTTCCGCCTTCGAGGGTTTGAGTAATGAGGCTTCAACTTAGATTTTAAATAAGTAATTTCGCAAAAATCGAGAAGGCTTTCGGAAGAATCGCCATGTTTTTCGAACAATCCCAACATGGGTTTAAGGGACCAAGATGTTGCCGCTGTTCGAGATCAATAGACGATCGCGGACGGATGGGCTGGTTCTACCGCTGGCGGCCAGGTCGCTCACTGCACGCGTCGCCGTGCCAGGCCAGTGCCGCTGGCGCCAGGTCGCCCGCTGTCGTGTCGCCGCGCCAGGCCAGGTGCTGGCGCCAGGCCGCTCCGTCGCATACCGGGCCAGATTGTGCGTCGCCGCCAGTCGCCCGCGTGTCGTGCCGCCAGCGCCAGGCTGGTGCCGCCGGCGCCAGGTCGCCCGCTGCAGGTCGCTGCGTACGCAGGCTGCCGGTGCCGCCATGCCAGGTCGCTGCGGTGTCGCCGGCCGCGCCGTCGCCACGGCCAGGTTGGTGCCGCCAGCGCCGCCGGCGCCAGGTTGGTGCCGGCCGGCGCCAGTCGCCCGGTCGCTAAGTGTCGCCAGGCCAGGCCGGTGCCGCTGCCGCCGCTTGTCGCTCGCGTCGCGGTCCCGCTGGCCCGCCGATGCTGTTGTCGCCGCCTTCGCCGATCCTCGGCTCACGGACTCAAAGACCGAAGTTACGAAATACTTAGGCAAAGATGCATGGTACTGAGATAGGACCGTCTCGCCCTATGACGGACAGAGAGATCCTTCATGGGCTGGCAGGTGGTCGAGACAACGAATTGTTTTCTGTAAAATCTCAACGGAAGCTCCGATTGAGACTAAACGAAAACCATCTTGACCTAGGCTCAAAGGAGAGCAAAGTGAGGTTTCCACAGGCGTGGCCATGGGCGAGGTGACCTTGGTGATGGTTGTTCTCGTCCATGGGCGAGGTGGCGGAGAGTGATTTTGTTCCTTTCAGAAAATCTCAACGAAACTCCGATTGAGATGAAACGAAGCCATTTTGACCTAGACACAAAGGAGAACAAATTGGGCTCTCACTAAGGCGAACTGGGAAGATTGATCTTACCCTATGGCATGTCGCCCTAGTAAGATTAAGCTCCCACCTCCTTTCGCTTCCGCTTATTCCTCGAGTTGTTTGTAAGAAGTATGGCAGTGGGAATCGGTGAACCGATTTGCCGTGCTTCTGTTCTGGCGAGTAATATAGGGTTTCCCAAGATTTCGAGGAGAATAAGTTTTATTTTTCCAGAGGTTCTAAAGAAACGCCAGAGAAACCTTGCTTGTTGCATTTCTCTAACTTGTAACAAGACTAATTTTCGGGTTTGATAGATTTTATCGCTGTTCTTTCTGTTTAGATAGAGAAATTGCGAGCTCGTTGCGTTTTCCTGTATGGAAAGCCGCTGGTTTTTGATTTGCTCGAGCACCGCGGCGCTTTGGCGTAAGCTGGTCGTAGGAACAGTCGCTGCTGGAGTTGTTTTACCATCGTTGACGAAACCAACTTTTTTCTTTTATATTTCCGACATCGTTCGACTGCTTTGGCGTCAGATGAGTAAGAGTAATCCGCCCCCTCCTTCTAGCCAAACTGGGAACCGAAATTCACACCGCCAATTTTAATGAATAAGATTGTGGAGGAAAGCTGTTAACCCGCTTTCCTTGAAGGTCCGGATTCTCCGCGACAGCCAACGACAAGTGACCAATAAATGCGGAAAAGATTTGTTAAGATTTGAGACTGGACCTTAAGAAAGGGCTGCTCTACGCACTTTCGAGGATCAAGTCGGACGAAGTTCAGTTAGAAAGAATTGAACAAGAGATCGAACCGTCGGGCGGGTTCGCCTAGTATGAGGCTTGTCATAGAAACAGGCATGTCGAAGATAACGCTTGTGGTTTCTATGCGGAGCTCTTAAGTAAAGAATTGTCCGATCCTTCCGAGAGAGCGAGATTTGCGAGCAGGAGGCGCCAGACGCTCTAGGCCTGGTTCGCCTAGTAATAGCTGGTCATAGAAACGCATGTCAAGATCATGCCTGGGTTTCTATAGCGGAGCTCTGAGTAAAAGTATAGTTAGATCCTTCCAGAGGAACGGGTCTGCGAAGATAAAACTAAAACAAGAGGCGCCAGACGCTCGAGTCCCGCTGGCTAACCGCCTAAGTTCTAAGTCTCTAAGCTAGCAGGATGCTCTAAGTCTCCATCTAGGATTTTCGATCCCCTTCTCCTGCTCTTCTCCTTATATACTCACCCTAGGTCGGTTTGCCTTAGGATGATGGACCTCGCCTTTGGGCCCAAGTTTATCTCTTCTTCAGAAATATTCCGCTGCCGATCTTCGTAATTATCCTCGAAGTTTCTATGACTTGATGTTTATCCGATGTTCGAAATCGGATAAACCGTCATAGCCTGATTGGGCTTGAATTCTCAAAATCGTAGTAAGTCCGTGGACTCGTCTTTAAGTCGTTGAACGTTTATAATGATTTGAAAGACTATCTTTCTCGTGAAAATAAACCGTGATAGCCTAAAGGATCGATGTTCAAGTTAATCGACCTTGTTTTATGCGATATCTTATACGAGAAATCCAATCCTTCTAGTTTTGTCGTAAAACATTGAGGATGATTCCATTCGAAGTCGGGATGTTTATTCCGTGAGCCGCGGACCGCCCCAAGCTCATGATGATTGATCCAAACAAGCCAAGATGGGATCGAACCAACACGATGGGACCGAGACCAGGCCGCCTGGTGACGGGGTCGCCGGCGCCAGGCCAGCCTGCGGCGACGGAAGCCGCCGGCGCGGCCAGCCCGCGACGGTGCCGGCGCCAGGCCGGTATCGCTGAGCCAGGCAGCCTGCGACGGCAAGCCGCTCTACGCCGTCGGTGTCACGGCCGCAGGCCAGTCTGGTGGCGACGGAAGCCGCCAGCCAGGCCGGGTACCGCGGGCGCCAGGCCAGCCCGCGGCGACGAAGTCCGGGCGCCAGGTCGGTGTCGCCGGCGCCAGGCCAGCCCGCGTGTCGGTGCCGCCACGCCAGGTCGGTGTGCCGCTGGCGCTAGGTCAGTCGGCCATCGGAAAAATGCCGGGCGCCAGGTTGCGTGCCGCCGGCGCCAGGTCGCTGGCTGACGGAGGTGCCGCCGGCGCCAGGTCGGTGCCGGGCTGGGCGCCCGTTGCCACGGAAGTCGCCGGCGCCAGGCCAGCCCGGTAGGTCGGTGCCGCCGGCGCCAGTCCGGTGCGTGGCGCGTGCCGCCGGCGCCAGGCCGGTGCCGCTGCGCCAGGCTGTGATCTCGGCGAGGGCTTCGATTTGATATCTTGATCGTTTTCTGGTTCCTCACGGTTTGAGAGAACGACCTCTTCAAGTTTCGAGGCAGATTCTTTTATGTTTAGGGTTTTGTGGTGATCGAATCTTGATGTCCTTGGGCGAAGGACCGATCTTTCCGGGACTCTCGCCCACAAGACTGTAGTCTTCCGATCTCACAGAGAGTGGATATTCTAATTTGAGAAAATCTCGTATAACTCATTTTAGAAATTATCCGAGACTTTTTGTTTCAAGAAATACTTTCTAGAGACTTTCAGTCATTGATTCCGTCGCGACCGATTTTGACACCAACAACGCTTAGACATGGGTTCGGATAATTACTATCCAATAAATTGCGAGGATGATAAGGAGGACAGCTCACGGATCTAGCAAGTGAGAAGACCGACCCACCTATATAACCTTAAGAACAGAGCGATCAAGAGGGCAGTACCTGAGTCGAGACGTCGGCGGACGAGTTTGATGACGAAATCGAGAAATAAGGGGCTAACTGTTGGGAAAAAAATACTCAGGTATCATTTTCCTCCAGGCTCCAGGCAGGACTCAGGCCTCCGGGTCCCTGCAAAAGAGTACCCCGGGTCCTCACTGAAAGGAACTCAGGAACTCAGGAACTACCCTTTCCCCCGGGGAAAATGGAAAACTTCCGACAAAGAGAACCTTCCATATTTCAGAATATGGAAGAATTCCTCTTATTCAGACCGACTAAAACCGACCTAAGGACAACTATATGAGGCTAATCAAAACACTAAAGCAGGGGATCGACATCTAGAGACTAAGAGAAAAAAGCTAGGCGGCTAGGCTAGGGTTCATACACCAATCTATTGTAGTTCCTGCTTTACTCTCTAATAAAACGTCTCTTCATATACAAACTCTTGTTATCTTTTCAAATCTCTCTAAACACTCACAAAATAATAGCTTAACCCCCGTTCGGTAGTACTCAAAAAGGACCTATACAAAAATCCTCTTACAGAAGCTATAGTCCCCACCGAGATGCACGTAAAGACAACCGTCTCCGGCTCCATCTCCCAAGAGGAAAATGACGAACTGATATCCCAAAGTCTCGACCTACTCGATGAAAAGAGAGAAGCGGCTCGACTCAGAAACTGGTTCTACCAGCAGGACGTCGCCCGAAGTTACAACAAGAAAGTCAGGACCAGGACCTTCCAGCAAGGGGATTGGGTTCTACGACGAGTAGCCGACAACACCAGAGTAAAAGCAGAAGGGAAACTCGCCCCTGGGTGGGAAGGATCCTACAAGATAATCGAGGTGCGGGGAGCAGGAGCCTACAAGCTGCAAGACAGCAAAGGTAAAATACAACCCAACTGCTGGAATGCCCTGCATCTCAAAGCTTATCATTTTTAAATACGATCTCCGGATACCTATATATATTGCTTACTATATACTATTTAAGCATTTTGGTTTTCTACTCATATGTATGCTGAACGTCTACGGACCAGGCTTATGTAATAAAATAGTTCAGATTATAAGAGTAGTAGAAAAACCACCATACTTAAAGGGGCATACGAGCTGGATCAGGTCCCAAGGGACTTCCGATCCTGGCCAACTCTTACCAAACGTGGTACGTCCACAAAACACAAATGGGTATGAGACTTAAGGCAGGAATGGGTCAGCGCAAACCTGAGTATGCTGTCAAAACTACCTATAACCCCGGTATAGGCCTGGAGCCATAGAAATATCGGGGCCCCCAAAAGTACATAATGTGAAAAGTACCTGTATTAAAACGCTACGTGCTAACAATACAGGGGACACAAAGTACAAAAATTGCAAAAGTACTGTGACATACAGGGAGCAATAAGTGCAAAAGTCCGGGAGCACAATAAAATCTATGCTTATCCAGACGTGGAAAGCAGCAAAGCCTGGTGACTGGATCGCTATTCCAAGTAGATCCACACCAGCACCCCTAAGTCTGATAGTGGTTTCCTGCAGAAGCAGCATGCAGCATTAGGAGCTCGATAGTGGCTAGCTTCCGAGCAGCAGAATGTGAGTTCCGAACAGGTACCGGGAGCAGTCTTGCCTAGGAAGACGGAGTACGGTCCATGAAAAAATAAATTTCGGGTTTACGAACTCTGGGCACCAAAATAATTTTAGAATTATTAACAAAAGAACCTACGGGTTCCATAAGAACTACGGCTCCCATATGATCTCAGGGTCCAAAGAACCTACGGGTTCCATAAGACCTACGGGTCCCATATGATCTCAGGATCTGAAGAACCTACGAGTTCCATAAGGCCTACGGGTCCCATATGATCTCAAGATCCGAAGAACCTATGGGTTTCATAAGACCTACGGGTCCCATACGATCTCAGGATCCAAAGAACCTACGGGTTCCATAAGACTTACGGGTCCCAAAACGGTCTCAGGACCTTGAACCTACGGGTTCCATCTCGACCTATGGGTCCTAAATTGATCACCGGATCTAGAACCTACGGGTTCCTGCTCGACCTACGGCTCCTTACCTGACCTACGGGTCTTTGAAAAGATCTCAAGACCTGCAAACCTACGGGTTCCATTGCGTATCAGAGACCAGAAGTGAACTTAGATGTTCCTAAAACGACTTTCGAGTCCTATACAATTCCCGAATCTAAACGAAGAACTTACGGATTCTACACGGCCTCCGGGTCTTACACGATCTCTGGATCCCCGATTTCTGTAACGTCTGATCCTGGGTTAACCCCTAGAATCTAGCAGCGCTCTCCGAATCTAAGGTCCGAACCAGACAAAACTCACTGTCCCAAAGTTTTAAGGCCATAAATAGCCTACTAATGGAAAGCAGTCTACTCGGAAGTGAAAAGTTTATTTGGCAGACAAATAAAAAGGGGGTCTATGACGCAGTAGGGTTCAAGAAAAAGGGTGCACTAAAAGACAAAGCAGCAAAAAGCCATTGTTTAAAAATCAAAAGAACTACAAGGGATTCATTATTCCTGAAAGAGATTCAGCAAAACACCACAAAAAGGGTAAAACAGAGTCATTCAAGGCAGCGGCCCCTCTGAAAATTGAGATCCCACAACAGATCTCGGGGTATCCACCCAAACGGACCCTCTTAGAGGCCGGTTGACTCCTCTGAATAGAAGCAGAGAGCGCTGATTTCTCCGCGGGATCCCAGTGGTTGATCCTCTTCTCCATCCATTCTCTCATAAGCTCCCACCTAGCAAATAATCTCACGCGCTGAATCAACATATCACGCTGCGCCATCATGTCTCGCACCTGAGTACGAAGGAAGAACACTTTGCCAAGCAACCTCCGGTGAACCCCGGCCTCCAAGTTTTGATTGGGAGCAGCCTCAGCATCACCTGGCGAACTGGAAGAAAAGCTGGCTGCCCTTGGAGTCATCCTGGCTAGCCGCAGTGGGGGAACATAGAAGGGGCGTATCTTTCATGTCTTTCCCCTCTGATACTCACCAAAAACAGTAGACACCGAGTGTAACACCCCCCGAACCATTCTAGGTATAGGTGGAGCCACCGGCCAACAATCAAACAAGAACATGACCAATGGACCAACTTTCTACCAAGGTTCGGGAGCGCTACATGACGGGCTAGGGGCGTTCCGGCCAAGGTCACAAAGAGTGCACTCGGACTAAGCCAGTTGGACCACTAACACGCCCGGCCAGATCAAGGCCTAAGACTTCTCAACCTGTACCTCAATCTGACGTTGTGTTAGCTTGGACAAAGCTAATATCAGATACAACAAGGCATTTACATAAAACATCGCTTTATTTATTTTATAACATATTCGGTTCACAACACACAAAATATTATACACGTAGTGGCATGCCAAGAGAGAAAAAGATACATACTTATAGTCTGAAAATGTCGCAAGCAAAAAGATGCAAAATACTACACCAGCCGGCCTAGCTTCCCGCGACCTCTACAAGCACTACTGGTCACCTGAAAACAACAAAGAGTGAGGAGTGAGTAATCTAGCATTACTCAGTGAGTTACAATCCCCAACTAAAAAATACAACCCCTTGTTATCCCACCCCTAACAAATCTAAAACGAGAGGTTCACCTAATAACCCAAATCAATAATAATAATAAGCAAATCAGAAATCCGCAGCAGAAAAAATTACGTGTAAAATTATGATATACTATAAGATGGTCGCTAAAACTTGTAAATCGATAAACTAGGGTTTACCAAACCCTTAAAATAATAAAATATATAACCAAGGCCCGGTGACATTAGGTTCCTCCTTCATCATCGGAAATATTCTATCCTCCTACCACGAAAGCTAGAAGAAGGAACTTTCAACCGACCGCGGCCCACAGTCATTCGGGTCACCGCGCGACAGCCCACAGTCCTTCGGGTCACTGCCACATTACACTGTCGTGTAATACTCAGCCATAGGCCATGACCCCGTTCCTACGAGTCTTCCCGATCCAGCGAATAAGTGGTTTCCTTGAACCCGCCGGGTACAAGGTCTGAGGAACACTAACTCACCCACAATATGCCTAGCAATGGCGGGTTACGCACATGCTGTCGGCCAATATATAACTAATACTAAATCCGGTAATATAACCAAGGTTCCAAGCAATAATCACAATAACCAACATTCTAGAATCTAGCATAAAGACTAATTCCAGAATATCTAACTAACCGCAACCTAGCGATATCATCTAAGCATTCGACGTTCTCTAACTAACCAATCAACCTAACGATTAGCATGCTACTACGATTCTCAAGCAATAACTAAGCATGCTACTAAATCAATCAACCTAACCATTACTATAAACTAATCAAACCGTTACTTAGTTTACACCTGGCCTCCTGCCATGATCCAATTTCCAAGTAACAGGAACCTGCATGAAAACAGCTTAGCAAACAATTGATTATAACTCACGCTTTTGGTTGACCGTTTGACCCCGTGGTCCGCTCTTCATGATCCGAACCCTTTTATTGACCTTCACAAGTAGACCCACTTCTGGACTGATCTTCACTTAAGCAGAACCTTCTTCAGATGTCGACTCAAATCGGGCAGAATAACCGTTCTCGGAAACTCTCAAAAACTGCCGGAAAAGGCTCGAAAATGATCAAACCCTAACTTTCTTTCTTTGCTTTCTCTCTCACGTTTTAAAGTAGGTCTGAAGTGTTCTGAATGTGATGAAATGTACTGGGGGTCATGGGATATTTATAGGAAGCAGCAACCAATCAAAAACAGGCCGTGTGGCAGCCCGTATGTCGCTTTGCATGGCTCCGGACGGATGTGCGGCGGCACCTCGTGCTCCACATGTCTGGCTGCATGACCAGGATGGCATGCATGAAGACACCACGTCCTCCACATGTCTTAAGGCATGTCCTGGTTGCATGCACATTGACACCACATCGGCCACATGTCGATCAGCATGCTTTGGTCGCAGGTCGATAAGACTCGCGGCTTCGTGTCACTCCGCATGCTGTGATCTCCTGAGCTTCAACACCTCGTGCTTCCCTATCCAGATACCATGCCTGGCAGTTTACACCACATCCTTATCTCATAGATCAAGCCACCTCGAGCTTCTCGGTCCATTCGACTAATTTCGACCCTTCCTGTGAATTTTTGACCCGCGATCAATCCCGAATATTTTTCTACGCCCGTTCTGATGAGTCTAATAATTTTAATAAACTCCAAAATAATTCTGACCTTGATGGAAAATATTTCCTGAACCTCCGGCTTCCTCGAAAAATCCCAGAATACCGAAATCAGGGTTTTTGTTCGATTTCGGGTTTTCCCGTCGTGCTTCGATTCCCGTCCTGCTTACTTCCCGTCCTGCTTAAATTCCCATCCTGCTTCCGGCTTCCGGCTTCCATAATCATATTTTAATGATACAAAAATTGAAAACTTCAGCAGTTGAAGAAACGTCGGTTTCAAAACGCGTTTCTAAACGACGTAAAGTTTCAAAAAAATTATTCTTCGAAAACATCCGTATGATCAATCTAACACATTTTCTAACAGGGTCGAGCAGCTTAAGGTTCCTTCACGATCAATTCTTCGACCACTCTATGAATAATTTTTCTTTTTTTTAAGGGTTCTTACACCGAGAGCCTCACAACGTTTCCTACAAAGGCAAGAAGTAAGAAGATAAAGTCTTATCAAACAAAAATCCAGGATCAGAAGCTTACCCCAGACGCGGCTATGACGCAAGGTCTCCTTGCTCGTGAGAAAAGCCACCCCTTGGAAACTACGAGGAATTTCCATTGCTAGCTTAACCACAGCTTCCTCACTAACGGATACTAGACGAGATACATCTAGCAATGAAGGGAGATCGAGAGCAACAGAAATCTCCAAAATACAAAAAGGAGAGGGAAGAAAGTTACCTACAGTACGCCAGAATGTAGGATAACTGAGCGGTCCGGGGACTTTCACGAACACGTACTGCTTGTCCTAGTCATCCCAAAAGGGGCAATTACCCCTAAGACCCCTTGACGGCTCATCGACCAAGGGAGCACCACCACGGGAGAAGAGATGATGAAACCCCGGCTTGCTCACCGATGGAGCAAAGAAATAGAGATACAAGACCTTGTGTACTCCGATAGAGAAGCCATGAAATTCTCCGAGCACTTGGATAGCCATCAGAGTCCTCCATGTCAGAGGGGTAAGCTGAGAAGTACAAAAGCCAAAGTACAAGGACACCGCGGCGACAAGGGAAGGGATGATAACTCGAAAACCAGCCTCTAGGTTTGCCTCAAAAACGGCTACTTCATTGTCCCTCCGCCGAACACGCCAGATTCAGAGGAACATCTTCCCCACCGGTGTATTCCGTGATTTCTCCGGATTCCATCGATCCTCTTCCGATCTCAAAGCGAGGGCCATCACAAGTAAGAGCGGATGCTTCAAAGCGCTTATGGAACCGCTGTCAGCCTCTAGAATTTCCGCCCACGCTGGAATTGGAGAAGAAAAGGGGTCAGCAGGAAGAGGGCATAGCCTCGCGCGGCCACCTACAAATGAAGACGGGAACAAAGGGAGCTTGGAGCAGTTGTTCATCTTTCCCGATTCAAGAGAAAGGTCAAAAGCTCAAGAGGATGAATGCAAGCTGGCTGCATAAGATCTTTACATGCGCTCGAAGTTGCCATTTTCCTAAAAGGCCGGAAAAGGAAAGATAACATTCTTCCATATCTGTTGGGGTCAAAGTCGGCCAAAGACGCAATCAACACCGAAAGTCCTCGAAGCAATCGTTGACTAATAAAACTAAGAAAAACTAGTTACTCGGGACAAACGCCGAGGGGATGATAGCTTCAGTCCCGACACCAGCGTGAGCGCCAATACACGTTAGCTCGGGCCGGCCACGACCGCCTGGCCTCAGCGCCGGCGGCCGCCTGCTGACCTCGGGCGCCGCTCGCCAGGGTTGGCCCCGGGCTGAGCCGTGGCTTCGCCAGGCGTTGGCTCCCCGGCGCTGGCGCTCTGCTCGCCTGCGGTTGGTCACGGCGCCGCTCGCCTGCTGGCTCGGCCTACGGCCGCCTGCGGTACCGCCCTCGGCGTTAGAGCGCCGGCTCGCCTTGTTGGCCCCGGCGCTATTGGCACCGCTCGCCTGTTGGTTCGCTGGTGTCGCCGCTTGCCCGCGGTTGGCCTGGCGCCGTCACGACAGCTGCCCCGCTGGCGCGTCGTTTTATGCTGGCTCGGCGCCAGCTCGCCTGCTGGTCACCGCTCGCCTGCGTTGGTCACGGGCACCGGGCGCCAAGATCCATGTCCAAGTCCCGGCACCCACGCACGGACTACTCGACAGTGCGACCTTCTCCCCGAAAACCGCTCTCGATAACTAGTCCAACTCGTGATTTTGTATCTTCGCCGAAGACTCACCGCTCAACTCAAGGTGCGAACCTAAGAACCCCATTTCGCTCGGTTGAAATAAATTGGGAAGGCTTGGAAGACCACCAAAAGTTCGGTTGAATGAGCAGTTCGTTGTCATATAAAGCGATCCGGTATTAGCGCCCGGTCGTAGGCTATCTGAGGTTAGGGTTCTTCGACAAAACAAGTACCATGGCAGGTGTGGGAGCGAAATTAGCACCGTCGATTTCGATAAAGATTTGTGGAGGAAAATCGAAGTTAACCCGATCTTCCTGAAGGTCCCGGATATCTCTGGGCCGCATTACCTAAACGATCAAATAAAGTAGAAGTTCGAAATAGAAATCGTAAAAGTTGAGCGAAAAAGATCTTATTTCTGAATTGGCGTTTTGGCGTGAACAACAGTGAAGTAAGCTATAAAATTGTCGAAAGGTCGTTGATCCGATCGCTTTAAGTACATCTGGAGTTGAGTCGCGGCTTCGGTAGTGGCGAAAAGAATGCTAAATCGCTTCTAAGTGCTAAGTGCTCAAAATTTGTGATCTGGTTTGCTTTTTGCTCAAAGCTCTCCTTATCTCCTCTATGGCGGATTATCTTCGCCGGGCTGAGTCGGGCTTTTCCATTTTCGCCCATCTTCGTGCTTATCGGAAACTTGATATTTATCTTCGAAACTTGACATTTATCTCTTATGTGAGGATAAAGATAAACCGTCATAGTTATCCTTCCTTTCGAAAATCGTGACGTACGCTTTTGGCCACGCTACCGCTTTAGGCGCTTTTACTTGCCAAAGGACAGTTTCAAGGTTTCAAGCTCCGGCGAACCTCACCTTTGTTAAGTCGAGGAAGTGGCGCTCTGTGAGTAACCGGATCATACCAAACTTGGCGTAGATTGATCCAACAAGCTAAGATGGGATCGAACCGGCACGATAGGACCAGACCGACGAGGGCCGGGATCGACGCCATCGCATTCGCTGCGACGGTGCCGCCGCAAGCGGCCGCCCGCTGCGGATGGTGCCACCGGCGCCAGTCGGTGCCGCCGCCATGCCGCCCGCTGCGATTTTGCACGCCTGCCGTTTCCAAGGCCTCTGCCGGCCGCTTAGCCGGTGCCGCCTGGCGCTGGTTAGCCTGGCTGCCCTTCATGTGCGCCGGGCGCCAGGTCGGGCTGGCCAGGCTGCCAGTCTGCTGCCCCCGCGCGCTAAAGCGGGTGTTGCCGGCGCTAAAGTTCCGCTTCTGCTGCCGGCGTTGAGCCAGCTCATAGGGCCGGCTGGCGCTAAAGCCGGTGTGGCTGGCTTGTGGCCAGCTCCGCCATGTCTTCAGATGCTGGCGCCAGGCCGGGCGCCGCTACAAGCCAGCTCATGTTCTGCTGCCGCGGCACAAAGCGGTGCCACCGGGCGCAGCCAGCTCATGGCTCCCTGGCTGCAGCCGGCTGGGCAATTGCCCTGGGCGGTGCCGGTCAGCGTCAGTTTCGCTGCCTCGGGTCTGTTCGATCTTTCCTCGGCCGGTCGCTTGCGGGAAATCTTTTGAGTTTCGAGGGTTCTAGTCAGATCTCGAGATAATTGCTTCCAACGAGATTCCGCGAGTATCGGATTTTGAGATGGACTTAGATCCAGATTTTCCGCCGAGGATGAGAGCAATGTGGTTCGAAGTTTTAAATATGTTAAAAGATGAATCTTTTAAACAATCGGGAAGGTTTTACGAAGAATCATTGTAGATCTCGGACAATCCGCATATGGGTTTCAAGGATCAAGATATCGCTATTGCCCGAGATCATGAGACGATCGCGATGGACGGCGCCAGGACCCCGCCGCTGGGCGCCGATGGGAGTGGACGAGCCTTCGCGGAGTTTTATCGTAGCCACCAATTCGTTGATTCGATCGCCGCTGGCTTTTCTTTCGAGGATTTTCGGTGACGATTTTCATCAATCGATTTTGACCCCAACAAGCAATAGCCAGCTAGGAATCGTAGAGTCTGCCGGATCCTAGCTTGTGGTATACTGCGAGAAGGTGCGAGACGAATCGCTTGCTTAAAATCGGGTAAATAGTGATTTTACCTCCTTTATATGGAGTAAGAAATCTCATTCTTACTTCATCACAAGGTTTTACTCTCTCTCAATAATCCTTTCTCTTTAAGAACAATGTCTTCAAGATCCTCAAAGAGAAACTCTTCTTCCCATTCATTCCTGGATGACTCTCCCGCCCATGTAACGTAAAGCAGAGGAGCTCTGGGTGGAGGAGGAAAGAAGAATGCGTGATACCGAGCCCTGTAGGTTGCGGGCTTCAACACCGCCAGAGATCCCTCGAGGCCTCGGGAGGGCCCGGTGCTCCTGCCCGACGAAGCTCCTCGCCAATATCTCGTTCTTCGAGATTTTTACCAGGTTCCTGAAGGAGTCAAATTCCGGGGAACAGGTCAGATCTGGAACAGATCTGGAACAGCTCTGGAACAGCTGACCTAGCTGAACACCGACATAGAAAAATGAAGAATCTACTGGGGCTCTATCATCATTTCTCTGGAAACAAAAGTCGTGAGAAGGATGACCAAGGTCCAGAAAAGAAGAAGAATTATGTCCATTAGATTTAGTTTTATCAACGATCAGAAATAAAATGTGTTCCGATCCTCATCCTCGTGGATAAACCAATAAGATATAAGAATATAGTTTTTTTATTAATTCACATCTCTTTTCCCTATACCCTAAATCCTTTGTACCATATACCCTAAATATACACTCTGTGACTTATATACTTAAACACCAACTTGGAGATGTTTATGGATTTAGATGTTAACACTTAGGTTTATCGAATGACTATTGGTGATAGACAACTCCTAAAACTCACATATTTAATTATTTTAATCTCACATTTTAAGTTTTATTTAAATTTTAATATTTTTGATAAAAATTAAAATCATTAAACATTGTAGTCAGTCTAAACCCTATATATGTTTTCTATATCCTAAACATAAACTTCAGAACTTCAATCCATTCTTAAACCTAAACTCAAAATTGAATCATTTTAAAAATCTAATCTTCAATTTAAATTATAAACCTCAAACCATAAATCTTAAATCTACACTATATATCAATACCCTATACCCAAATTTAAACTTTACATAGAAAATCATAAATCCAATCTTTACAAACTTATAATAGAAACTTTAAATTTAAATTCCAATTATATTCTAAAACTCAAATCACATACTTAATCCTAAATTTTAACCCTAACCCCTAAACCACATATCTCACTTTAATATATATCATAAAACATTAAATATTGATTTTAAATAAATTATAATTCCATAAATAAATTAAAATTTCAAATACAAAAGTTAGATTTCATAAACTAAACATCAAATCTAATCATATACCCTAAACCATAAATCCTAAACATTAAATCTCAAACACTAAACTTCAAACTTAAACTGAAGAACATGCAAACAAATTTTTTTCCTATAATTACCACAAATTTGTTACATAGTTTTTTCGTGGCTATGCAAAACTCTAAACTCTAACACGAAGGTTAAGATTCCAATCACTAAATATAAAAATTAGATACTATAATATAAGTATTTTTAAGAAACTATAATTTTATAAATCTATCTTTTAAAATATATGTCAAACCTTAAATCTAAACTCAAAACTCATTTCCATAACTCCAAACCCTGAATCATAAACCCTATTTTCATAACCCTAAAACTAGTTAAAATATAACTACTAGAATTATACTATAAATCATAAATCAATATATTCAAATATAATCATTACATATATGTAAATACTTAATATCATTCGCATAATTTATATAAGATCAAAATTGTAGGTAAAATCATTAAGAAACTTATAGGTTAAACACAATTAATATGGATTACACAACTTAAAAAACTTTAGTAATAAATGGCTGAAAAGTGAAAAAAAGTAACGGAGAAGTAATGAAAAGAAAATGAAAGAGTAAAGAAATGTCGTTATTGGCTAATCCTAAAAGACATGGATAGCTACTTGTCAGATCCGTTCCTTCTTTTTCTCCTCACCACACCGTGTGTTTCTTTCTTTCTCTTATCTCTTCCCCAAATCCGAAGGGTCAATTGCTCTCTATTCTCCAAAACTAAACACGTTTGCGTCTTTCCTCTGCTACCTTCTCCCTCCGGCGTGTCTTTAGCTGCCGACCCTTTAGTGTCATTCGACTTCAAAGTCTCGGGGTTCCTCAACAGGGTGACTTCGTTCCCTACTTTACTTTCTCCACGGAGATTTCTGATTCGGTTTGTTGATAAGATTCTCACCAGCTTCTCGTTGTTAATTAAGAGATCTCGGTCCTTTTGGGTTTTGGCGAGTGATGGGTTTTGTTCTCTTTCCGCAAAGAAGGTCACTTTATTTAATCTAAGACCATTACCATAGAATCTCAAGATTTGTAATTTATATGTGTCTAGGGCATATAAAGTTTGCTACTTTGATTTTATGCTAACTTCATACAATGGTTTAAGGATATTTTTGATTGAGTTTCAGGTGAAGCCGTTAATGAGCAGTTTCCAGGGTCAGTCCTCAATGCTACGACCAACTACAATGTTGTTGTTAAAGTTTCCAATCATTTGGATGAGCCTCTTCCTTGACTTGGTGAGACTTTATAAATAGTTTTCTAAAGGTGTTTGATTCTCATTAGTATAGTGTTCTTCTTGTGTTGCTCAAAAGACTAGTGTTTTCTAAAGCTTTTTTTTTGTTTCAGAAAGTATGTGCAGTGGGATAAATGTTGAATGAGGTGGAATCCCAATAATTTCCGGTGCCGGAGCCATTACCGGAGCCGGAAGCAGTGACGGAGCCGGAGGCTCTAATTCTATGTTTTGTATTAATCAATTTAATCTTGTGGTGAGGCTCTAATTCTATGCTTTTTTTTATTTAAAATTTCTAGGAATTGTATAAATCTGTTATGATCTACTATGTGTTGATCTTTACACTCTGTAATATTAGCAATGACTCTCGAAGCAACCATGGAAGATGGGAAGGGCGATCTGGTGGATGAAATGATAAAGATAGTTTATCAAAAACAAAGATAAAGAAAGTGATTCCTCTCTGTTACTCACATAAAAAAATGAATCTTTTGTTCTTCATGTTCTTATGTGTCTCTTATTTCAGCTGCTGAGAGATAGAAGATGTTGGATATATTGTGAAGGTAGAAGATGAATCTTTTAAACAATCGGGAAGGTTTTACGGAAGACTCATTGTAGATCTCGGACAATCCAGACATGGGTTTCAAGGGATCAAGATGTTGCCATTGCCCGAGATCATGAGACGATCGCATGGATGGGCGCCAGGACTTCGCCAAGCATGATGGGAGTGGACGAGCCTTCCGCGGAGTTTTATCGAGCGACGAATTCGCTTGATTTGATCGCCGCTGGCTTTTCTTTTCGAGGATTTTCGTGACGATTTCGCTATCGACCGATTTTGACCCCAACAGCTAGCCCCAGCTAGCTAGGAACCGTAGAGTCACGCCGATCTAAATTGTGGTATACCGTGTGAGAAGGTGTCAGACGTAATCGCTTGTCAAAAATCGGGTAAATAGTGATTTTACCTCCTTTATATGGAGTAAGAAATCTCATTCTTACTTCATCACAAGGTTTTACTCTCTCAAGAATCCTTTCTCTCTTTAAGAACAATGTCTTCAAGATCCTCAAAGAGAAACTTCTTCCCATTCATCTCGGATGACTCTCCCGCCCATGTAACGGTAAAGCAGAGGAGTCGGTGGAGGAGGAAAAGAAGAATGTGATACCGAGCCTCAGTTCGCCTCAACACCGCCAGAGATCCTCGTTCGAGGCCTCTAGCAGCCCGGTGCTCTCTTGCGCCAGCTCGGTTTCGCCAATATCTCAAGGTTCTTCGAGATTTTACCGTGTTCTCGAAGGAGTCAAACGGAACAGTCAGATCTCGAACAGATCTCGAATGTACTGAACAAATTGACCTAATTGAACACCGACATAGAAAAATGAAGAATCTACTGGGGCTCTATCATCATTTCTCTGGAAACAAAAGTCGTGAGAAGGATGACCAAGGTCCAGAAAAGAAGAAGAATTATGTCCATTAGATTTAGTTTTATCAACGATCGAAATAAAATGTGTTCGATCCTCATCCTCGTGGATAAACCAATAAGATATAAGAATATAGTTTTTTTTATTAATTCACATCTCTTTTCCCTATACCCTAAATCCTTTGTACCATATACCCTAAATATACACTCTGTGACTTATATACTTAAACACCAACTTGGAGATGTTTATGGATTTAGATGTTAACACTTAGGTTTATCGAATGACTATCAGGTGATGTAGACAACTCCTAAAACTCACATATTTAATTATTTTAATCTCACATTTTAAGTTTTATTTAAATTTTAATATTTTTGATAAAAATTAAAATCATTAAACATTGTACGTAGCCTAAACCCTATATATGTTTTCTATATCCTAAACATAAACTTTAACTTCAATCCATTCTTAAACCTAAACTCAAAATTGAATCATTTTAAAAATCTAATCTTCAATTTAAATTATAAACCTCAAACCATAAATCTTAAATCTACACTATATATCAATACCCTATACCCAAATTTAAACTTTACATAGAAAATCATAAATCCAATCTTTACAAACTTATAATAGAAACTTTAAATTTAAATTCCAATTATATTCTAAAACTCAAATCACATACTTAATCCTAAATTTTAACCCTAACCCTAAACCACATATCTCACTTTAATATATATCATAAAACATTAAATATTGATTTTAAATAAATTATAATTCCATAAATAAATTAAAATTTCAAATACAAAAGTTAGATTTCATAAACTAAACATCAAATCTAATCATATACCCTAAACCATAAATCCTAAACATTAAATCTCAAACACTAAACTTCAAACTTAAACCGAAGAACATGCAAACAAATTTTTTCCTATAATTACCACAAATTTGTTACATAGTTTTTTCGCGGGTATGCAAAACTCTAAACTCTAACACGAAGGTTAAGATTCCAATCACTAAATATAAAATTGGGATACTATAATATAAGTATTTTTAAGAAACTATAATTTTATAAATCTATCTTTTAAAATATATGTCAAACCTTAAATCTAAACTCAAAACTCATTTCCATAACTCCAAACCCCTCAATCATAAACCCTATTTTCATAACCCTAAAACTAGTTAAAATATAACTACTAATTATACTATAAATCATAAATCAATATATTCAAGATATCAGCCATTGCCCGAGATCATGAGACGATCGCGATGGACTGGCGCCAGGACTTCGCCGCTGGCCAGATGGGAGTGGACGGCCTTCCGTGAGTTTTATCGAGCGACCACCCGCTTCTTGATTTGATCGCCGCATTTTTCTTTTCGAGGATTTTCGGTGACGATTTCGCTATCGACCGATTTGACCCCAACAAGCAATTTCAAGCCTAGCTAGAACCGTAGAGTTCGCCGATCCTAATTGTGGTATACCGCGAGAAGGTGTTGGAGACGTAATCGTTATTTAAAATCGGGTAAATAGTGATTTTACCTCCTTTATATGGAGTAAGAAATCTCATTCTTACTTCATCACGTTTTTACTCTCTCTCAATAATCCTTTTCTCTTTAAGAACAATGTCTTCAAGATCCTCAAAGAGAAACTTTTCTTCATTCATCTTCGATGACTCTCCCGCCATGTAATCGCAAAGGTGAGGAGTCTACGAGGAGGAAAAGAAGAATGCGATATCGAAGTCCCAGAAGTTCGCCTCAACACCGCCAGATCCTCGTTCGAGGAGGTCTTAGCAGCCCGGTGCTCCTTTATGCCGAAGCCTCTTCTGGCCAATATCTCAAGGTTCTTCGAGATTTTTACCGTTCCCGGCGAGTCAAATTGACCGCTGGTAATGAGTAAGAATCCTCCGCAAGGTTTCTTTACATGTTACGGCTTTTACGCATCGCCGATGTGGTTCCTAATTCCCGTGCCATTGTTCGTAAGGCTTCACCCTTAACTTCGACGCCAACCTCACCGCCCTGCCGAGAGGTTTCATGCACGATCGCTAGCTACTTAACTCTGATCGATCTTGGTCCCGATGATTTGGCGTCTTGGGCACTCGCCGACGGGAGTGACGTTACTATTCCATACGCTTAAGAAGGATATGGCGGTATCCGGGACTACTAATCCCAAATCAAGGCAGAGCGCTTTCTTCTTCATTCAAATAGATGGTGAGTCTGCCGAGGATACCGCCTCCATCTATTTCCGCTGAGCATTAACTTCAACCGAGGTAATAATTTAAAACTCGTCTATTTCACCTTTCGTGGCGCGAAGTTTTGGTAAAAATTTCGCTTTAGGGAACAACCCTACCGCGCAGATTCGCTCGGTGACGCCTTCGCCAGAGAGATCTTCTTCGCCAAAGGCCGCTTTTCCGAAATCCTTCACTCGAACGGATCCGGTGACGCTAAGCTTTATCGGTCCCGGTGGTCCCCGTCCCCGTCAGATGATGTCAACTGCCACCGCTGTCTCTACTGGAGGCGCAGATGAGGTCTCATAAGGAAGGAGGTCGATGATGGGAAGGCTCTGAAACCTTCACCGCTGGAGAAAACCTAGTTTTGTTCCAACTAAAAAGTGAGCCAGCTGCTTCCCACCTAACAACTTTTGATGGCCTTCCTCCCGAGTTTACCAATCGACGAAGTCAGCCGGAGGACGAGGAGAAACAACGGTTTCGCCGAGGGCTCCCAACGTGGTCAACGGTTTGGCCCTTCAACTTCTAAACCTCAAGGCTCAATATGTGTATAAGCATGCCACGACTGAAGTTTTATGCAACTCAGAGTAATAATGAGGCGCTGACTCGAAGCCGCAAATCCCGTGATCGCTAACTTCAAGACCACGTAAGTGAGCGCAGAGCTTTTCCTGCCCGGCAAAGAGGTGAAGGCACGTAACGCCGGCGGGCCGAAGCTTCACGCCGCTCGTGACGGGAAAGCGAGAGGAAGAAGGATGGTCGCAATGAGGTGGCAAGACGCATGAATCGCTTCGTCAGCCGAAGTTTCAATGTTTTTGTTAGCTCGAGTTTGTTGGTGATTTCCGCGAGTGTCGAGGTTCTGGTCGCAGAACCTTTAAGTCTTTAACCCGATTTCTCTTCGATTCGATTGCCGAAATGAAGGATTTCATGGCCGGTGTGCTCATGCGTCGAAGTCCTGGTTCCTGGGTGAAAGAAGAAACCGAGACTACAACCCATCGAGGTTTCCGAGGATACCGTGGAGGTCCGGAGCCATGAGTAACGCCGAGGATGGTGGGAATGCTTGAGGCGTGAATGAGGAAGCTTGACCACCGCTAGTTCATTCGATTTCCGTGATCCCGATTTCAATGCCACTTCCTTTCGCGGAATGAATTTTTCGGGCCGCGGTGGCCGCTTTTAATTTTATCCCCGCGACCGCCGGAGGTCGTGATTCTATGTTTTCGACCGCCAGGGCTTTGAATCCCCGCCTTTCAAGGCTTTATGAATATGAAAATTTGCTAGATTTCGGCTTTTGTTTCGATTTTACTTTCGCTGCTGTGAGAAGGATGCTAGTAATACTTCGTGATCCTAACTCTTTTTGTCGCTGTCCGCATGCTACTTTTAAATGAAAGTAAGTGAGCAAGAGACATGCTTTGGGATCTCGTGATAATGATACTATGTCCGGGAGATGTCAAGATCCAAAGAACACCGGTTTAGTGGCAAGACCTCAGTTTACCTCGCCTTTCAGGTCGTGGCGATGACCGATCGGCTTCGCTTTCATTGATTTCTTCCTCGATTCTTTCGCTTAAAGTCCGCCATCAGCTTATGACTTGTGGTTAAAGAATCGAGCTATCTTCTGAGTTTATCCGAGATGCTAAACCAAAATTTTGTTTTCAGATAATACGCTATGATATCCTCGTTTGATGTAAGAGGACTCAGTAGGTCCATCACGATTTTGAGTGAACGCTTTACGAGGCCTCATTTGGCCAATCGACGCGCGGAGTTATTTTGTCGCCGGTAATCGCCTTTTCGCGGATAATACGAAGTTTTGTTATCTTTTAAGAAATTCGACGCCTCGCTTCTTTCAAGATAATACGATTTTCGCTTTTTCCGGCTGCCGATTCGCTTAAGGAGTATGAAAGATAAAAGAATTTTATTAAAACATTTCGAAGTTAGAGTACATACGGATTTTTCGCTGCGGGAGTATGGGTATACGCGATTCCCTCAGCGAGGGGATAACACCGCCGGGCTTCGAATAGCCGCCACGCATTCTCTTTCGAGGATCAAGCCATCTCGTAGTTCCGAGCAATACGCTGACGCTTTTACCCTCGCGGCGCTACTGCCCGGACGGCCGGTCGGACTGGCTCAGCGGGTCGATCCGTCCGGCCTACTACGTGGATTCGTGAGGCTTTGTCGCCGCTCAATCGTCGTCCGCTCTATGAATCCGGATCATCTTTCTTTCGAAGCCCTGAATGTCAGGTGATTCCTTCGCTTCGCTTCTGGTCACGCAGGGCTGCTCCGATCCTTTCGCTAGCTTTGAACTCGCCAGTAACGAAGTCTCGACCGCTCGACTACCCCGTGATGGTCTGCGGGTTCTGGCCGGAGCTCCGAACTGGAGCACCGAGGTGATACGGGATCTGCATCGCCTTTGCAGTCGATCCAAGGGGTTCTACGATGGCGCCAGGATGGTCGGTCGTCGACCACCGCAAACCTCGGGGACGATCTTTGTAACTTCCTACGACCTGTGAGCTTAATTTTCCGAGGGTCATGGTACCACGCCTCAAAACCCCGGCCAAAGGTTTCTGCTCGACGACTTCCCCAAGTGGGATCTTCATCCCGCAGAGGG